>CM060383.1:56282871-57532871 GCA_030545235.1 Helianthus tuberosus
GGTTGATGTGTTTTGGAAGGTGTTTATAAATGGTATAATGATGATGAATTTGTTATGTGTAGGATTGGGATTTCTAAGGAGACCACTGGCCATTGTTGCAGCTGTGTCTACAGCTCTCACAATTGCTTTCTTAAATGATAGGTACGTTGGTTTTAGTGCTTACGTTTGCGATGTATATTGATATTTTACGGTAATGATGATTGAACGACGGTGCGTGTGTGTGGGGGGGGGGGGGGGGTAGTTGCACGGACCTCCCATCCGCCGGAGTATTGCAACTCCGCAAGCTAGCTTAGCCCCATAGCTGCCTGGCGGTGATTACCCACGGTGAAGAGCCCCAACACCCCATAAGGGCATTGCCGGGAATCGAACCGGTGACCTCAAGTAGAGGCCTGGGTGAGGCTGGCCAACTGGGCTACCCCAGAAGGTTATTGAACGACGGTGTGTATGATTATTAATTTATTATTGAGTTATTGAGGATTGAAATGTGCGTATCTTTGTGGAAATAGCACATAGTTTTGTAGGAGACTAATGGTGTGTGATTTTGATGAGCAAGTATACGACACGGTGTATGAGATATTAGATTCTTAATCCATGGGTGCATTAGTGTATAGTACAACACTAGTTTATGTTCATACTTGTTAGGGATTTGACTCGAGATGGAGCTTCTAGATCAATTATCCAGATATATCTATCTTTTAGAATATATATGTTCGTGTTTTTAACAGTTCGGTTTCTCTTAGCAAAGTTCCGACAATTTGCATACAATTGCGATTAGTTCTTTGGGATTAAAGAAACACTAGACAGAAAGAAGATCCAACTGTGTATAAAACACTAGTTCTGATTTAAATGTGGAAGTTATTGATATCTTAGAATGCTACCAACAGTTATTTAGCTGAATCCACTATAGTAGTATATTTTCTTATTTAGGTTGTATGTGGTAAACTGGTAATTTGGGATATAAATTTCTAAGACATTTTTTCAGTGATTAGAGCTGCCAATTTTGGTGAAACACATAATAATTGCCAGGATGTCTAGTTCAGTCAGCAAAAAACACTAGTTACATCCTTGTTCTTCCAGATTTTTCTTCGTTGGCATCATCTCTGATTATAAGTAATTTTAAAATATCGCATAAATAATACCAATTATAAGAATAAAAAACGGGTTATAAGTGTTCGAAGATTTGTAAGATACTAAGACATCAAGTTGATATGTTGACAGACCAACTGTCCCGTTAAAAGAGTATAGAATTTTTTTAGAACGAACGACAAGTTATATGCAAATATTAGCTCCTACATTTTGTCTCTCTTATTATTATTTGTTTTTTTGATACTTTGTTTTGTTTTTAATATTCATGGAAATGTTTATTGAACACATGTGTAGCGCTCAAGTATTTTCAGGCTTCACTTATTTTGTAACAATCCATTTACTCTTAAGCTACTTTTAAATTTTTCTCTAAGCCCCATAATAGTGCACCCCCGAAAATTAAACCCCTAAATATTGGACTTTTCTGTAATGTGAAGTGGTGATTATTCTGTAATATGTGAAGTGGTCTTTGTCGTAACTTTTTTGAATTTTGCTGACATCACAATTTTATGTATTGTCATTGTTTCTTATGTTTTGTATGTTCTTTTAGTTGTTGAAGTTTCAATATTGCAAATTATGCAAGTTTGTACATGTAAAACCATGATTTAAGATGGTTCTGTGAGGTTTTACTGTAACTAGTTAAACGTCCTCTAATTTGGCAACCGGACGGTTTACAGTTTTGCAGGCACATTTAGTGAAAAAGTAACAAGATTCGTTAGGCAAATATCTCCACATTTAGCTGCAAAAATGAGACCTCCACCAATGTAAGCTTCTTTGCTTAAACGTTTAGAACATATAACGGTAGCAATTCTTACATGACCATCCGCAACTTGCAGGCCTGTTCTTCGAGGGCGCCCTTCTTCCAAAAGAGCAATTTATATATGTGGACGCCCTCGTTGGCAATTTGTTATCATGTCCTCTGCTGGTATGGAAAAACTTTTTCTCATTTATAATCGAGTAAAATGCCATTTCCGTCCATAAGGCTTGGCCAGTTTTGCGACTTTCGTCCAAAGGTTTGTTTTTCCGCATCTGGATCCAAAAGGTTTGAAATCTTGCCATTTTCATCCGGCTCGTTAACCTCGTCCATTTTTCTCTATTAAGTCAGGGGTATTTTCGTCTTGTTTATTTAGTAAGGGTATTTTGAATACTTGTACTTTATGCTAAATGCTTGTACATATAATGAAAAAGACCAAATTGCCTTTTAAGTTAACAAAAAAGACGAACAATATCATTGACTTAACGGAGAAAAATAGATGGGAGTTAACGAGCCGGATGAAAATGGCAAAATTTCAAACCTTTTGGATCCAGATGCAGAAAAACAAACATTTGGACGAAAGTCGCAAAACTGGCCAAACCTCAAGGATGAAAATGCCATTTTACTCTTTATAATCCTTTTTTTTTGGTAATTTAGTATTTACCCTTTTGTCCTTTTGCAGTGAGTTTCACTCTTTGGTTTGTTTCGTGCGGCCTCTTGATTTTGTTATGGGCATTAGCCGTTGGGCTTCTTGGTATATTCTATTTTATTGCTATTCGTCGGATAATATCAAGTACTGTTTGGTTGCTGACTATTGTATGTTTCTCAGCTACTATCATGCATGCAAGCTTTCGGACACCTAACCTGAAAGCTCGATTGAATACATTTCGTGAGGAGTTTCGTGCGGTTTGGCGAAATTACAGTGAACTCTAGTCAATGTTCATGTGAGCACACCTTCTTTTGATCTGTGACTTTAATCTTTGACATTATCTCAAGAGAATACACTGCTTTATTACAATGCATGTTACTTTAATCTGTGACTTTAATCTTTGACATTAATCTTTAACGATGACAAGATAAGTGAACTCTTCTTGTTGTAGCTTTATCATGATATATTTGCTTGATTTGTATGGTTTTATTAACCTTTATCCATTTTGTTAGTGATGAAGAGACATCTCTTGTACATTTGAGGCTGGACTTCCTATTGATCCTGCTGTTGCGGAATAATTGTAATCGTTGTAGTTTGGGCTGCTCCGTTGTCAAAAAAGTACGTCACGGGTTGTAAGTTGCCTAAAGCTTGGTGGGTGAAAATTAGCCCGGTGAATCTAATGTTTCAATTTTGTTTCCTAAACCTGTGAAGAGGGCCAAACTTTAAACATTTAGTTGACGTTGGTTACTTGACGTTACTGAACGTATGAACCATATGTTGCATCCTGAATTCACAACCTTTTTCATTCCGATAATGCATGAGACTCTTTGTGACAAGTGTATTACTCTTTGCGCTAACAACAGTGATGCATAAAACGTCTATGTAAACGCATAATTGTGTCTTTCCTTCAACAATGATACATAAAACGGCTATATAACCGTATAATTGTGTTTAAACATTATGACAAGTGTTCAGTGGCCCTTTGCTTAAGATTATATACACTAGTTTATTTATTATTTTTAAATTTCAATAGTGATATAATATAGCAGGAGTCAACTATTATAGCCATAAATTGGTCAAAGTCATCATAAAATTGGTATATTTATAGCAAAAATAATCTGTTTAGCAAAGTAAAGCGTAGTTAAACATAAAATCCTTTATAACACAATCATATAAAGTTATAAACTAAAATTGGATCTTTTATCACATACAAAACCATATAGATTTGGTAAACAATTAGAATTATAGTTTGCAATGTTTTAATGGTTATTCTGAAAATATATGCCAATAACTATAACTCAATTGATAATATCCCATTTGTTTGTAACCTATAGACCAAAGTACTGTGTTTGTGTTTACCAAATACCATAATCATAATATAAAGCCGATTAATTGGGAGTCGATTGAAGACCTAAACTGTATACCAAAGCGTTTCTTTGATATTTCTCTCAACCCCGTTTAGATACTTAAGAATGACCGAAAACATAAAAAAATCAACAGTTCTAAGAAGCAATCCAAACAGCCCCTTAAGAAAGAAAGCTCATCTAAATAACTTTATAACTGAACAAACACAGAGCGAAGGCTTAGAAACTAGATAATTAACACACAGATGGAAAAGACTCCAGAACAACATTTTCAGCAAAATTTGTGCCAAAAAGCTTCAAATCGTATCCAGTTTGGTTCGGTTTTATGTACCATAGCTTCGGTCTCCTGCATCTCCAAGTCCAGGGATAATCATCCTGAAATCATCATTTTCAAACACGCGCTTAAGATCATTTAATGACACATGATTAAATATTAATGAATTTGTGAGATTGCTTACCCTTTATCGGTAAGAGTTGGATCAATAATTCCAGCATATACATGAAGCCTGAGGAGATTATATAAAAAAATGTCAATCTAAATGATAATAACACGTGTCGTCAAGTCACAGTGGTTTTCGAGGTGGTTATATCGTTCGTACCCGGGATACTTCTCACTCAGTTTTGAGAGTGCCGGAGGGCATGCCACAGCAGATACCTAAATACATGCCAACCTCTATTGTTAAGTGCAGTTTTTTTTTTTTTGTGTGTGTGTGTGTGTGGGGGGGGGGGGGGGGGGGGGGGGTAGATGAAAGCTAAGGGCCATATGGGTAATTTAGCATAAAATGCTCGATGAAAAAAAGCGTTGATTATTTAGAACAGGATATGAACGGCTTCTATACTCACCACTTTGATATTTTGGTTGTCAACTCCGCGTTCCTTTATCATGTCAATGGCTGTTACTATAGTGCCACCTAAGGATTATTAAAATGCAAAAAACAAGTATTGTCAGTGAAAATAAAATAACATAAATGGAAGGCTCAATATATACACGGAAACAAACTAAAAGAAAGCTTACCTGTTGCTAACATAGGATCTACAACGAACACTCGAGTTCCTTCGGAAAACTTTTCAGGTAACCTGCATAATTAAAACTAATTAACTAACTTATTAATAACAATTGTAAATACATATGTAAGAGTTAAGACCATACTCATTTTGAAGGTCTCAATGATACTGTTTTAACAATATATCTGTTTTATAAATTATTTTACTATTTTAATTTTGGTATACACTGGTGGAGTGAGTTGCGTTACACCAAGAAGTTGCGTCGTTTTGTTGTCTTGGTTGGAGATGGTGACATCAAATTTTACACCGTTTTGAAGCTATGATACTAACAAATGCCATACATGGATCAAACTCTAAAATCAAAGGAAATGAACAAACGTTACGATACCATAACGCTTTTGGTAGATTCCTATTGGCTATTGCACAGAATAGCTTTTAAATTAAATGGTATGTGTTTAGAAATAAGTAACAACTCTAGTTTGAACTTCTTACTTGTTCAAATATACCGTTGGTTGAAGAGTCTCCTCGTCTCTACTAACACCTTCATTTAAAGTAAAAATAAAAAACCGGTATAAACAATAGGCAGTAGATGTTAACTTTATGTAAAAAAGTGTAGTAATAAATTACACATGGACATTAACATTATTAATTACCTAGGTGGTATGTGTTGGTTGCTGGCAAGATGGACGATGCATGCTCTGCAAGAGCAAGACCAGCCCTTAGGATGGGAACAACCTGCAAATGTAGCTTATAAGTTAACTATATAACACATGATTAATATCATAATATGCATTTATCATGACAAAATTTGAAATGCAAGGATGTAAGATGCCGAACAACTCTAGAATGAACACTGGCGTTTATTGAAATTTCTAGACCAAATACACAAACGAAGGATATATTCTAATAAAGCATGGTGATAAGACTCTATAATATATATACTAACCGCTACAGGTTCTCGTGGATCGATAAATTCTACTGAAGCAACCCCGAGTGGCGACTGAATCTCCCCTGAAACTGTAGGCTGCAAAAAACAATAATTTTTTTTTACTTAACATGTATGCCAAAAGCTAATTCTCAAATACAAATGTAGGCATCTCAAACTTATATAATGCTAAAAGACCAATTTTGACTTTTGTGTCAACCCTGTTCTGTCCTTATTTATTATCTTTAATTAAGCCTTGTTGTAATTAAATTTTGAGTTAACTGTCATTTTCGTCCCTGTGGTTTGTCCAATTATGCCAGTTCAGACCAAATTTCAAATTTGTACCATTTCCGTCCCTGACATTCTTGAAACATGCCAGTTCCGTCCAAAAAAGCATGAGTTAACTGCCATTTTCGTCCCTATGGTTTGTCTAATTATTCGATTTAACCTTAGTTTTTTGGATGGAACTGGCATGTTTCAAGAATGTCAGGGACGAAAATGGTACAAATTTGAAATTTGGCCTAAACTAGCATAATTGGACAAACCACGGGGACGAAAATGGCAGTTAAGAATAGAATAATGTATACCAGCCAATCCCTTGACGCTTCATACATAAGCAACCTTCCCAACTCAGCCATGGCGCTCTCTGCAATAAAATTAGCAAATAAATCAGAACCCTTTTGACCAAAAAGATGAAAGAACCAAATTAAATCAGATTCTAACAAGATCATGTTCATTGAGAACCCGTCACAAGAAAAGTCACGGATCCCACTAATACCCTGCTAACCAATGGGATCAGGTAAAACACAACTTACATTAGACAGACGGCCTTCAAGGGGCTAAAGATAGAAAACCAGTGGAAGCTGGATTCGAACATGAGACCTCTGCTAGACGGACTCAAACGCTTACCACTACGACCAGGGGCGAAGTATAGAAGGGGCGGGGGGGTGACCCCCCGAACTTTTCGCTCAGTGGTGTTATATGTGTAGTTTTCGTATAGAAATTTTTGGGTATATACGTTTTCGACCCTCCGGTTCTATAGAAATTTTTGGGTATATACGTTTTCGACCCCCCTGGTTCTATAGAAATCCAACCCCCCCGTCATTCCGGTCAAGCTTCGCCGCTGACTACGACTAGAAACAAATTTACATTCTTTGACAACTTACATTTCCATTTGGATTAAAAAAAATGAAAAAAAAAGAACAAAAACAAAAGTAAAAGGGATTAACTTTTAGACTAAAGTATAATTACAGAATTTACTTCAAGATCAAGTGAATCCATGATCCAAATGCATGTCACATTAATTCCATAAACAAAAATGAATACTTACAAGTCACAACCTACAGAAAAAAACAAAAACCCATAATAAAGATAACTAAATTCCACAACAAAACTTACTAAAAATTGGGCATGGTGTTTGCTCATTTCTAAGCACTGAAACCCAGTGCTTAATCAAAGGATGAGGAGGCACAAAAACCTACACAAATTCAAACAATTAAACCAAAAAAAAAAAAATCATTTTTTTCCTTCTAATTTTCACACCAAATATCAAAAGATAAAGTCAAACATCCACTCACCAGCATTCTATTATCAAGAACAGATTTTTTTTCAGCAGTAGCTTGCAATATGATGCTGGTACGCTGTTTGTGCGGCTTATTAAAGCAAGAAAACTGTAAAAAACAATAAAGGGTACCACTAAATAAGGGGGTTATAATAAAAAAAATTGGCACAAAAAACAGAGAGTTGAATAAAGAATTAGGGAAAATGAAAAGGGTAAAGTTTAACCTTATTATTATGAAGGGAAAGTGAGAGAATGTGGAGAAAAGGAGGTGCCGGAGGGTGGTGGTGGGTGGAGGAAGTGGATGAAATGGGTGAGGATGCCATCATCAAATAATGAGTACAAGTTGAGCTTTTGGTTACAGGATTGGAGGAAGTGTCTCCGAATGGTCATGTTACCTCCACTTGTGGTGGAGTGGTGGAAAGGATTTGGTTTTCCTAGGATGGCCAAGTTCGATCCCCACACCCATCACATTTGGGGGAATGGCAATGAACGGGTGGAGGGCCAGTTGGTTCGAAACCCGGGAGCCACCCCGAGTTTTCTATTACAGTGCATTTACTCCAGAGAGTCCCCGACTCTTGTGGAGGGTGCAACTACACGCTCCCGGTTAATCGGGTGGGCAGTGGGCTGGAAATTTTCTCGGGGAACGCCTTAGCCAAACTCTGATGCACCAAGCGTGGGCCCGGTTAAGACAACATAGCCTTGGATGCCGGAGTGGGGCGGAGGGGCCTACCCGAGTTATAGGGTAGGTGCGATCTCTATCGCCTGTTGTAGAAATATCGCCGTTCAAAAAAAAAGTAAATATTAGAGTAAAATGCACGGATAGTCCCTGTGGTTTTGCAAAGTTTCAGCTATAGTCTCCAGATTTTGGAAATTACACTCATAGTCCCTGTGGTTTGACAGTTTGTTACGCTGATAGTCCCTGGAGTGGATGTGGGTTAGTTTTCTCAGTTAAGTCCATGTGAAATTACAAAATTACCCTTATTGAAGCATCAGAAACCTTCTTCTTCATCAGAACCCACATCCAACGACCACCGGTTAAACATCACCATCCACCATCATCACCGTAATTCCCGTAAAACATCCAGATCTGCCACCCTGCGCATCACGTTCAACTCCACCCAGCCATCCATCGGTGTGCAAATCATCCTGAACCTGCAAATCAGACTTCCATCGGTGTGCATCCTGCAAATCACAGAGCACCCCCCCCCCAATCGTGCACCTCCATAACCCCCAATCGTAGTCGTTTCACACGGTAAAACAATTTGCCCTGATTTAATTGAACCCCAATAAACCCTAAATTCTGACAAATTTTCATAGAACCTGTATAAAATTGTAAAAAATTTGAAATTTGCATGTGCTGGGAGCTTCTCGTGATGTAATCGAGAAACGAGATAGGAGTGACTGGATTCATCCGCCATTCAAGAGTTGACAGTATCAACATCTCCATTTTCTGAATAGTTTTCGCTTCAAGATAGTTTACAGCGAGAACGACGGTGAGAGCGGAGAATGAGTAGTGTGAAACCACTTCCAGCATCCACTCCACCGCGTGGCGGCGGTGGTTGCCGGAGAGGAAATGGTGGGTGTTCAAGTGGCAGTGGGATTCTTTGGAGATTAAAGAGGGTAGTTCTTGGTGTTCCCAAAAGAGGTCTTGTTGGAGTAGTGTGTTTTGAGAATGGTGAAGAATTAGAGTTTGAAACTCATCATCATGTGGATGAAGATGGAGAGGAGATGAGGTGAAGAAACCTGTGTTTGTAGAGGATGGGAGGAGAAGATACTAGAGAGCAGTGACCAGAGGTTTGTTTAATAGTTGATTTGTTTATTTTATTTTATATTATAAGGGTATTATAGTCATTTCACACCAACTTAACTGAGAAAACTAACCCACATCCACTCCAGGGACTATCAGCGTAACAAACTGTCAAACCACAGGGACTATGAGTGTAATTTCCAAAATCTGGGGACTATAGCTGAAACTTTGCAAAACCACAGGGACTATCCGTGCATTTTACTCTAAATATTATGTTAGAGAAAGTTACAAAAGGGAGTAATTTGTTGGAAATCAGGCCCTTGATCGAACACACAAACACCGGATGAACGAACTGGTTCGACTCTTTGTATTATTTATCAATAAAAGCACACTAATTACAATGACCCTAACCATCTATTTATACTAAACTTATTATAGTCCTAACCCGACTCAAACTCTATTAATAAAATAAATATACAAACTAGATAAACCTATCTAATAAACCTTGATACCCAAGAAACATCCCTAGACTAGAATTAGGAAACCTAAATAAAATAAACTAAAACACTTAGCACCCTCCAACTTTTGAGTTATGACAAGATTAGTCCCAACAATCACCTCCCTAATCTTGTCAATAACTTTCTTCACATTAGAGCCGGTTCATCACCATCTCGACCTCTCCCGGACCCACGGCCTAAAGCCTTCTCGGTTCAACTCGAATACAAACTCGCTACACTTGTAACATGTCACATGGCATTACGCTGGAAACGTTCACTAACATCTTGACTCATCACGGATCAACGACCTCTACCCGGTCACATCCGAGTCACCCGATTTGAACTCCAACGCCATTATCTTGACACCCGTACCTTTTCCCGATCAAACTTGTTCCAAGAGGCCTCTCCACCGACCAAGAAAACAAAGTCACCCGCTTCTAACGTTTTCTCACCTTGCCAAACGAAGCAAATCCAAAGCCACCTGCTTTGACGGATCTTTTACGCCTGTTTATTACGCAACACGCCGGTCTCCTCTTATCACGAAACAACACGATCAAGGCACTTCAAATCCTGTTGTTGTCACCGGGTATATGCCAGTTGCTCAAACCCGCACCTAATAACCGAATAGCCTTGAATCATCTTTCTTTCATCACCGCTAACAGCTACGAACACCGATGTTCATCACGGTCACCCCCGTCATCTCAATCGGTTCTTACCCGCAACAACGGTTGACCCGAACACCATAACGTCTTTTTTTTCTTTACGTTGATCAAACAGGTGAAATACCCACCAACTCAGTTGATTCACCTATGAATACTTTTACCTATGTTCCTTGAAAACATAATCCACCTATAGACCAAATTTTGAAAACCATGCACACGTACATACCACCTGTGTTTTAGGCTTTCAACAATAATTAAATTCATGCAACCATACACCAATGACCAACCGTCATCTTCTTGAAGATTCTTTTCCACATTAATTACAACTTCAATTAATACGGCTTGATCACGCAATTCGTACCAGAAAAATCGTCTTTGACGACACCGTTGTCTACACCAATCACTTCAACAACCCCGGTTTCACCTCTGTAACGCCGTCACACCCCCGCTAGGGGTGCTCTCCCCTTCTTGAAAAACGACTCTCAAAACCGCCAACCGTTAGTTAAGCTCTAATACCAATTGTTGGAAATCAGGCCCTTGATCGAACACACAAACACCGGATGAACGAACTGGTTCGACTCTTTGTATTATTTATCAATAAAAGCACACTAATTACAATGACCCTAACCATCTATTTATACTAAACTTATTATAGTCCTAACCCGACTCAAACTCTATTAATAAAATAAATAAACAAACTAGATAAACCTATCTAATAAACCTTGATGCCCAAGAAACATCCCTAGACTAGAATTAGGAAACCTAAATAAAATAAACTAAAACACTTAGCACCCTCCAACTTTTGAGTTATGACAAGATTAGTCCCAACATAATTTGTGTAAAGTTCTTCCTATTGTTTCTACAGAATGCAATCTTTTTTTAAAGGTAAATTTTGTTTTTTCTATTGTTGTGGGACTTGGATTCAAGACCTACCCTTCCGAAGTGTTTAAATGTTTTTGCCTTTGTCAATAGATCACCGCTCATTGGTTCTACCGAATTTCCGGTATTGAATGCATCACATCATTGTTTTATTTTTATCTATACGGAAGGATTTAAATAGGGGTGTAAACGAGTCGGGCCGAGCCGGAGCTAGACTGGGCTCGAGAGCTCGGGCTCGCCATGTTTTTATGAAGCTCGAGCTCGGCTCGGTTCGAGCCTACTAATTTGAGCTCGAGCTCGGCTCACAAGTAAAACCCATAGCTCGAGCTTGACTTGACTCGAGTCATTTTAAGAACAACCTCAGACGAGCTAAAAACTCGGCTCGAGCTTGCTTCAATTTCGCTTAAACAAGCCACAGCTTGGCTCTGGCTCGAGCTCGGCTCGGCAATGTTGTCATCATTATTATCATATTATATATAAAATAAATAAATAAATTTTTGTTTGGGCTCGTTTAGGCATGCGAGCCTAAACGAGCTTTGTATTTCAAGCTCGAGCTCGGGCTCGATAACTAAACGAGCTCTATTTCAGGCTCGGGCTTGAGCTCGTTAAAGCTCGGCTCGTTCGAGCTTTTAACCGAGCTGATAACGAGTAGCTCTCGAGCCTCTGGGCTTGTTTACACCCCTAGATTTAAATAACTCAAACTTTCACTAATTGACCGATAACACTTTCAACTTTCGATTTGTACCACAACTGTCACACCCGCTCATAGGCGGAAGCGCACAGTGTGAACTAGATCGGTTTTCATTGCATACGATATAAGTAAACAAACTCTATGAATAAAAATCACGTTGTTCGTCCATTAATCATAATTAAAAGTGAGTACAAGTCACACGTTGTTCCAAAGTAAAAGACAATCCAAGTTAATAAGTTTCACAAAAGAGACTTGTTCAAAATAAAGTCTGAAAATGCAAAGGCTTTGATAACCAAAATCTTCGTGACAACCAAACATGCCAAGATCCCTTTAGTTTCCTGAAATACATGTAAGTTTAAAACGTCAACAAAAGTTAGTGAATTCATGTGTTTTGAGTTCGCATCAAATGAATCTTAAAAACATTTGAAAGTTCGAGTATAGAAAACTGTTATGTAAGGCGTCTATGAAATCGTTGATCATTAATGTTTTGCAAGGACATTAATATGTGTGACGACATAGGAAGCACTCAACCCTTTGACGATTTAGTACCGGCCCACCCGGCTGGGACAACAAAACCACTCCATGCGGCCACACAAGGACCCATGAGTGGGGGTAACAGGAGGTGTAGCAGTGGGAGTGGCAGTACGAATAGATGTATGGGTCGGCACGGGTGTGGGGGTCGGTGTGGCTAGTGGGATAGTGTCAAAGCTACTATCTGTGGCATCCGTCCGAAGTCCAGCACGACGGAAGGCCAATGAGGAGGCGCGACCGCTCGAGTCCGAAGAAGAAGAAGAAAGGTCTACCACTGAAACAACAGGAGACAACATGTGACGCCTCGCTTTTTGTAACTTTCCTTATTTAGCAAGTTCATTGTACTTTCCATTTATGAAAACTTGTAACCCTTGTATTCGTACTTCATGTCATACGTTGTAATCTGAGACTTGAATCACAATGAAAATCCTATCTTTTTACATACTTGTGTTATGCTTTATTCATAAATACTTGATGATTATTCATGTTACATATATACTTGGTACCTCTTTACATACAAATTCATGCGTATTCATATTTGTTATACATGCAAAATATATCTTTATACTTCTTTATTTATGGATAACACTTATATATTGCACCTATACGTTTAAAACACTTAAAATCAGTAAATTTAACAAAACTCAGCAAATGGGATTTTGGGCCTGGCGCATCCGTGCGGATGGGCCAACCCAATCCCCCATAACGGCCCGATCCGCCCTAACAGGCCCATCCACGATTAAAGGCCCATCCGCGCTTAACCTACTTGCTAGCCTATAAATACAAACACTTCTCCTTCATTCCAACCCTTCAACACTCGAACTCATTCTCGAACCAACACTAATCAGAAGCATTCGGAGCTCATCTCAGTCACTTTTAAATTGAGTATTGAGCTGATAACTCTTGTTCTTTATCTTAAACTTCCACTCTTTCAGATTTTTACAAATTTTACTTAGATTTTTCTTTTCACTTGGTTTCTCAGATTTGCTTGGGCAATCTGATATAAACTCTCAAATTATTGAGGACCAAGTTAGAATGAAGTTAAATCTCCTCAAAAACCATTATACAAACTTTCTGAACTTAAACTTGACTGGATCTGAGGTTAGTGAGCTCACAAGCTGGGTAAATAGCTGTGGACTCAAGTTAAACCGATTCCAGATGAGTAGGTGGTCTGTTCAAACAAAACTGAACCGATTTACCTAGAAAACAGTCGCATCCACCCGAATGGAACATCCCCATTCGCACAAATGTGACACCCCCATTCGTGCGAATGCACTGTTCATCTAGTTCCGACGAATTTTCAAGTGTTGAATGATTTCCAAATTGCTATCTTTCATATGGTTAATTCTGGAACATCAGCATGTGCTCTGTGGGAACCTTGGCTTCAAATCTGGAGTCACCACCTCGCTTAAATCCGTAAACGAACGCCCAAACAACTTCCTAGACCTAGAACAAGTAAACCCCGTCCAGCCTCCGACACTTAGTTAATTCTTTCTATGTCGTGTTGGCACACCTGAGTTGTACATTGTTCAGTTGTTTGGTTAACTTTATATTTCTGCCTTTTACTTTCTGTAAATCATGACCAACCGATGAGTTTAACTTATTTGTGCTTTGGTGATCTATAATGAGGTTTTAACCTCCATGCATGACTTCTATGAGACTTCTGGTAATACTGGACTGTTAATATACGTATACTATAATCAATAAATTTAACAGAAAACGCGAACTTGACTAATTAATAGTTAAAACGTTCAAAACAGGAATCAGCCGACCAACAGTCCCATTCGTGCGAATGGTGCATCCGTACGGATGGCGCATCCGTCCCAGACAACCTCTTACGATCTGTTCGTATTCCATTATCGTCATTCTGATGTCGTGTTCCCAATCACTGATAATCGGAATACACTTACTGTTTAATCTACTTATTATTTTCATAGTATACTAAGTACTTTGAATTCTGTGAATTTAATCCTCCAAACTCTGACTCACACCTTCGTTTACCCTGTAGGGTAACCTCGGTGTTCCTGTACTAGACCTATCCTAACCTTGGTGTTCCTCTACTATGTTCGTCCTCCCTTGCCAAAACTACGCTCACAGGGATCCTAGCTCAAAGTTAGCAAAACTGTGAGTATACTCGAACCCCCTTTCCAGTTTTACACTTTGGGGTGCAACATGTTTATCTATCAAACTTACACTACTACACTTACACGTTTATACAAATGCACAAACAATTTTTATACATGCATGCATATGTTATACTTGATGCTTTAATCTAGGTTTGTACGTTTTGTGTTAAACTTGTCATTAACTTCGTACGAGTCTACCCTTCATATGTATAGCGCTATAGGAGTAATGCACCGCCTGTCAACGTTGGGTTATGTTAAGATTTTCTTGCGTTAAACTTTGGTTTGTCTTGTTTGTTCACATGCCAGTTTACTGTTGATCTTGAATAACTAGTTTGCCATGTGGATCTGTTTAAACTTTTATACTTATACTATGTATCAAAACTTGTATACTCGCGAATGCATTTTTGTGTTGAACTGTACGTTTAACATGTTTCAGGATGATGCTGATGATACTAAACTGGGAGTAGCGTTGATGCTTTATATACACACATAGAAATCTTAGGTTCTAAATTGTTGTATCAGTTTTGTACCCTGTTTGTTGTATTTGTTTTCGTTGTATTTGAACATGTTGTATTTTGAAATTCTATGTATTGTAACATGACAGGTTTTATGCAATGAAATTAGTTTATCTAAATTAGTGTCACTTTTAGTGTTATGTTGTAATGAGCAATCTCATTTTCATCTCACTCCGATGTTTCTGCCATCGGTTGGGGTGTGACACGACATCTTCAGAATAGCAACGTCGATAACCTCGCCATCACCTAGGTCCTCGTCTAGGTGATCAACATGAATGACGGGGACCGCATCCTCATCGGATAGGTCAATAATAGGTGGGACAACAGCAAGTGAGATAACAGTAATAGGTATAACCTCAACGAAATGCTCGCCATCGGGATAGCCAAGAATAATGATATCATGGACCTGAGGTGGTGCAGCTAACACATCGTCCTCCATAGGGACGTCATCAATGATGGGGTCAGGCAGCGCGAACAGCTGGAAGTCCTCTAAGTCCTCATCGCCGGACTCAAAGTCGGGAACCTCGTCTAGCTCCAAATCGTCACTAGAGCTAATCTCAATAACATGTGGGAACTGTCATCCGATGCGACCTCCATCGGGTCGACATCGTCGTAAATGCCACTACTCGCTGAAGAAGCCATTATACCCTGGCAAAAATAATCCGTACAACATGTGTGTGTATATATATATATAATGTTATAACTTATTATATATATGTATATAAATATAGGCATGTCAAACATAATCACGTTGGCTTGTGTGAATCAATTTAGTTTAACTAGTGTATCCCATATAGACTAAGCCCCAAATAACGTCCTTACATTATTTATTTTCGAAATACGTTTGTGTGTAGTGGATCTTGTGCTTCATGTATACAATGAAAACCATTTGTTTTTGTAAACCCGTTTTCGTGAGAGGATCCTAGTGATTTTAGACTAGACTCGAGAAAGAATCATGGTTTACTACAATCGAATCTCTAATACCAACCTATCACACCCGCTCATAAGCGGAAGCGCACGATGTGAACTTGATCGGTTTTCATTGCATACGATGTAAGTAAACAAAATCTATGAATAAAAATCATGATGTTCATCCATTAATCATAATTAAAAGTTAGTACAAGTCATACGTTGTTCCAAAGTAAAAGACAACCCAAGTTAATAAGTTTTACAAAAGAGACTTTTTCAAAATAAAGTTTGAAAATGCAAAGGCTTTGCATCCTATGTCTCATTGAAGATGAGACATATGAACCAAACCCTTCATAAACGGATGAAATCGCCAACTTGATAACCAAAATCTTCATGACAACCAAACGCGCCAAGATTCCTTTAGTTTCCTAAAATACATGTTAGTTTAAAATGTCAACAAAGTTGGTGAATTCATGTGTTTTGAGTTCGCAGCAAATGAATCTTAAAAACATTTAAAAGTTCGAGTATAGAAAACCGGTATGTAAAGCGTTTATGAAATCGTTGATAATTAATGTTTTGCAAGGATACTAATATGTGTGATGACATAGGAAGCACTCAACCCTTTGACGATTTAGTACCGGTCCACCCGGCTGGGATAACAAAAGCACTCCATGCAGCCACACAAGGACCCATGAGTGGGGCTCGCCCGTACCCGACATATCTACCCCTTTTGTCCTTGGTCTTATTCAAGATTAATGGCGTTTAAGTGAGACCTTATTCACAAATGATCCAGTTGTTTCATTCCATAGCTTAACCATACCATAGTATGTATTCCCCTCGAGAGTTATAAAACCGAAAACGTTTAAAAGAGAAGGGGAACATAAACTCACATTTTTGCTTCCAAAAGAGTGTGCTAGCAAAAGGTGTTCCAAAGGCGTGAGTCAACCTACAAGTGTTCTAACTCATTAGACACTTAGGTCTTTATGAGACCGTGTACGCATTGCTCATCTTGAATGTTGTTAAGGTTATATTTGGAACCCTTGTGTATTTTTTTTAATGTTGGCATTTGCTTCGTATGTTTGGTTTTAATATATATATATATATATATATATATATATATATATATATATATATATATATATATATATATATATACATACATACACACACTTCTTATATTTTTTTTGCATTTATAATGTATACGAACGGCCTTGCCCTTCGTGAGTCTTCGTGCCTAACACGAGTATAAGTGGGCTTAGCCCACGAGAATCTTTGTGCCTCACACAAGGGAGAATGGGCCTAGCCCATTTGAGTCTTTGTGCATTGCACAAGTGATAATGGGCCTAACCCAATTGAGCCTCCGTGATCCACACGGTGTGAATGAGCCTAGTCCATTAGCGTCTCCGTGCCACGCACGGTATAAGTTCGTTACGTGTAATATATATTCTTCATTTTTATGTTTAGTGAATTTCATTCACATGTATAAGTACATTCGGTTCGAGATATTTGTTTCACAAATATATATGTATATCTTTTTTTAGATATAATAGTTAAAAATATTTATTTTTAACATCGTATTTACGTTGATGTACATGCACGGTATTCCTTGTGAATGTACACTTCAACAAGTGTATTTGAGTACATCACTATGTACTTGCGTATTTTATACGTATCCGTATACCGTATATATATTTTACTCATATATTTTATTATCAGTATTTATGTCGTATTTATACGTATTTGTGTTCATGTACCTTCCTCGTATTCTTGCAATTTTACCAAGTGTATTATTGTACGTATTAGTATACTTGTGTACTTATGTATTTACACTTAGTACATATTTATTTTATACTTTCTGGAATTTTGTGAGTATTGAAATATATTTTATCCAAAGTATAAAAATATATTATTTTTAGAGTTCGTCGTAGAATTCGTTAATATATATTTCGTATCGAGAATGCCCAAGTGTGACAACCCGCAACTTCAGGTTACTACTTTAACCTAACCACAGTTAATTAAATCGTACTTTCATAGCACTGCATTTAAATAGGGTTAGTTAAATGAGTCTACGTTGGTAATTCGGGGAATTACCGGAACACATACATGATAACTCTCGAACAATGGCAACTAACGCGAATAATATTTATAAATGGATGGTTTATACGAAACTTATGTGCTGCATGACAAATACATGAACTGTATGCTCTAATTGTAAATTCTATGATATTATGTGGTTTTGTGTAAAAGCTATATTTTTAGGGGTGCTTAGAGTAATTGTGAAACTCTAATAAACTATTAAAACCCTGAAACCACCCATAAACTCACCGTACGACATTTCCACCATTTCCTAATCATCTCAAATCTTATTTCAATCTTTTGGCTTCACAAGTTCACACACATCAATCCTTGATCTTAAATACATCTGGACTTAATCTGAGGTAAGTGTTTACGATTCTATGATATGTTGTTAATCTTGTTTTTTTTATTTATACAAAACCCTAGATATCCAAACAATTGATTGTGTGTGATTGATTATGCCAATGAATACGTGATTGATTAGACAAATGATTGTGCAATGATTGTTTGATGTTTGTGGTAGGCTAACACTGCTAGATTAATTGATTTAATGCCTGACATTATTGATTTATGTGCATTTGGGGGGTTTTTGTTCGTCAAAACTTTGAAGAAAGGGATTTTTGGAATTTGTCAGACTTTGTGACGTCACAAAGCTACCGTATATGTGACTTGTTTATGTGTCCGTATTTGTGGAATTCTAAGGTTCGTATTTGTTAAAGGGTTTGATGTCCGCATTTGAGAATCCACTAGACTTGTCCGCATTGGTGAGGAATAACTTATCCGAACTTAATATCTATGGTATTGTCCGCACATGTAATTTATTAGGGTTGTCCGCATTTAGAGAATTAAAAACAATGGGGAATTACATGTTTAAAAGGTCCGCATTTATATAAATAAGATACATTGTCCGCACTTGTTACTTACATTATGGTCCGCACATGTATCACTCATATAGTATCCACACATAAAACTGATTTAATGGTCCGCATATGTGTATAAATTGAAATGTCCAAATATAATGGTGTAGAGGGATCCGCACTTGTGGATTTGGAAGATGTTCAACTTTATGTTATTTAAAGAGAATCCGAACTTAAGAAATTAAAAGGGACCATCAGAATTTATTTAAATATAGTCTCAAACTTACTTGCAAAAACATTGGAGTCCACATTGTCTGATTGAACAATTAAAAGGGAAAGGTTGCATGTGTCGTTCACAGTAATTCAAGTGATGGTCAGAAATATAAATTCTTGTTCCAAAGTTGGATGACACAGCCAATCGAGTGATAAATTATATTTTTTTCAATGTTTTAAAAACCGGTTCGTACCGGCCGGTAATACCGGTAATACCGGATTCCGGATCTTCACCCGGTACGAAACAGGACGGTAATTACATGAAATGGCATTGGATTTATACCGCCGGTAAGTTGCGAAATACCGGTATGAACCTTGCGGGCATTAAAGGTGATATAGAACCTTGTAAAAAGGTAACGGCGGATGTT
Source organism: Helianthus tuberosus (assembly GCA_030545235.1). Taxonomy (NCBI): domain Eukaryota; kingdom Viridiplantae; phylum Streptophyta; class Magnoliopsida; order Asterales; family Asteraceae; genus Helianthus; species Helianthus tuberosus. Next base: position 56,302,344 of record CM060383.1, read on the forward strand.
CGTTTTACTATGCAAGGACTTCTTAAAGAAACTGAAGTTAAAGCAAAAGGTAAATCTACTAACATTGGATCTAGTGTGGACGTCTTAGATGACGAAGACGTTGAGGAAATAAGTGACCAAGCACAAAAGGGAAAAAAGAGAGTAAAATCAAATGTGCATCCTTTCTTTACAAAAACTACAAGCGATCCTTCTCAACCTACTATTAGAAAAGCTATGCAAAGCAAAGAAAAGGTACATGAGGTTAACTTGGCTATTGCTATGTGGTTCTATGACGCATGTATACCTATAAATGCTTGTAATTCTCCTTATTTTCAACTAGCGGTAGATAAAATAGAATCTATAGGATATGGTTACAAAGCACCTAACTATCATGCTTTAAGGGTCAATCTGTTGAAAGATGCAAAAACATCAGTTGGGCTAATAATAGATTCATATAGAAGTAACTGGGTTGAAAGTGGTTGCATGATTATGAGTGATGGGTGGCGGGATATTAGGCATCGACATTTGATTAATTTCTTAGTTTATTATGAGAAAGGAATTTCATTTCTTAAATCTGTAGACGCATCTGATATTGAGAGCAATACTGTGAATTTGTGTAATTTGTTTGCTGAAGTTACGGAAATGGTTGGGGTTAAGAATGTAGTTCAGATAGTTACTGACAATGCTGCTAATTACAAGGCAGCTGGTAAATTGTTATGTGCAAAATATCCTTCAGTTACTTGGACACCTTGTGCAGCTCACTGTCTTAATCTTCTGTTAAAGGATGTTTCAGAGTTGGAGAATGTTGCAAAGTTGGTTAAACTTGCATCTAGGATTACTGTTTTTATTTATAATCATAAGATGCCGTTGAATTGGTTAAGAAAAAGAGAGGGTTGGACAGAAATCATTCGTCCAGGTCCTACCCGGTTTGGTACGACCTTCATTGCATTAAAAAGTTTGGTAGATCATAAAAATGACTTGCAAGCTCTTGTCATATCTAATGAATTTAAAAAGATGTCAAAACTGGGGAATGCAACTGAATGTAAAGAAGTTGTGATGAATGAAACTTTTTGGAGCAATTGTTTGATTACTGTGACAGTAATGGCTCCTTTGTTGAGGGTTTTGCGTTTGTGTGATATGGATGAAAAACCTTCTTTGCCATATGTTTTTGAGGGGATGATTCAGGCAGATAAGGGAGTTAAGGCAATATTTAAGGGAAAGGAAGATTTGTATAAGCCATATACAGATATAATCGATGCTCGATGGAAAAAGATGTTATGTTCTAGTATTCATTGTGCGGCATATTGGTTAAATCCAGCTTATCAGTATGACAAAGAAAATCTTTATAAAGGTAAAGAAGTTTTCAAGGGTGTTCTCGAAATGGTTGAGAAGAATTTTTCGGTTGATGAGGTTATAGATATTACAACGGCTTTAGGAAAGTTTCATGGTGGCGAAGAATGTTTTGGTAGGAGTAGTACCGTTGCTTCTAGTAAAGCAATTCAACCCGGTATGATAGATATATTTTTCATGTTATTATTAACAATATTAGTTTTTTATTTGTTATTGTTTTGATAACTATTTTCTTTTGTAGCCGAATGGTGGAGATTATTTGGTGGAGATTATCCGTTAATGCAAAACTTTGCCGTTCGAATATTAAGTCAAACTGCATCTTCCTCCGGTTGTGAACGTAATTGGAGTGTCTTTGAAAGGATTCACACAAAAAAAAGAAATCGGTTGGAACATGAAAGACTAAATGATCTTGTGTTTGTTCATTACAACTTGCGTTTACAAAATAGGTACGATATCTTGAATTCTTTAAAAGGTTTATTACATCGTAATTTACTTTATAAGTGTTGACATTTGGGTAGTTGTTTTCGTAGACTCAAATATACTAAAAGATCCTATGACCCAGTTGATTGTGAAAGTATTAGTCATGCGGAATTTTGGGTGGTTGAAGAAGAGCCGGCAGGAGAACTTCATAACGATGATATAGATAACATGTTTGGTGAGGAAGATCATGACCCGGTTTCTCAAACACAAGGTTACTTATTATATATGTCACTTATCTTACGTAAGTTTAATATATTATGATTATTTGCAACTAAAACTTCTTATTTAATAATGTAGGAAACGGAAATAGTTATGCTCTAGTTGATGAGAATGGTGACGATAGTGAATTTCATCTTTTAAGCGACCGGGAACTTGATGCATTCAACACTCCAATGGCTTAAACTTTGTTGGAAAACTGAATACTTTTGAATCATCTTTTTTGTTATGGATTAACTTTTGGATTGTTTTTAATTTGTTATAATGCACTTCGGATTTTTTTTTTTTGAGTTATAGTTGTAATTTATGAAATTATACAGTTAATTAGTTAACCCGGTTGAACCACCCGGTACAACCCGGTTCAACCGGGTAAACCATTTTTAAGCCCAATCCGGTACGATTAAAATACCGGTTTTTAAAACATTGATTTTTTTAATGGCTCCAAACTTATTTAAGGGTGAGAGGGGACTCCTCTCTTAGGGGAGTGACCTCTCTTAACTCCCCCCAATCAGCACGCGCCACGTCAACTCCCCTCTTAACTCCCCCACACCCTCAATTTGAAGGCGACACTCCTCTCTTGGGGGACTTGGTTTTATTTTTTTTGTATAAATATTTTTATAAAAGTAAAACATAATTTAAATAAATTAAAACTAAATAAAAATAAAAAATAGAACATTTCATTTAATTAAAAACAAGTTTGAGGGGTATTTTTAAAAGTAATATAAAAAAATTAAGTGTTTTTTTTAAATTAAAAATCACAAAGAAAAAAAAAAACTCAAAAATCATTTTCTGCTCCTTCTTTCTTCTTCTTCTTCTTCTTCTTCTTCTTCTTCTTCTTCTTCTTCTGCACTTTGTTCTTCAAGAATCACAAGGAAAAACTCAAAAATCACAAGGAAAAACCAAAAAAAAAAAAAAAAAAACTCAAAAAAAATTGCATCTCTCATCGGTGAATACACACCGCTCCCACTCACCGCTTCCTCCCCGAGTTGATGGCGGCGGTGTTCCCGCTCGGGGACTTGACACCCTGCATCCCTCCCCGCAAAGCGCCCCGGACACCCTAATTGACTGTGCCATGTGACCAACCTATTTATACTACACGACAATGGACCATCTCTAGTTTTAAGTTTCTCACTTAAAACTTTAGGGGTTGATTAAAACTGAAATACTTGTTGAAATAAATGATTACTTTTATACTTTTTAGGATGTTATTATACCATACAAATATTAATAACTTGAGTTTAGTGTTGTCGCATATGTATGGTAAAAACATTAATAGTTGGTTAAGTGTTTACGTAATATATGTGATAAACATGTTAACTTGATCACATGAACACCGAGTTGTTTGGACATTAGGGTATTGCATAACCCTACACACATATGTACTTACGTTTACTGTACATTAGGTCGAGTGTAACGGACCTAACTTTCATTTAACGCATAAAGACACGTTATCAATACCGAGCAAACTAAGGTGAGTTCACTACTCTTTCACAAGCATGCGTCCCGGAGGGACAAACAAACATATTATTATTCCTTGGAGGAATACTTTTTATAAATGTTGTGGTTTAATTTCAATGTTAGTTAATCAACTCTATTACGGAACTCCCTACTTACTACCGAGCTAGTTGCCGGGGAGGCAACGGGGTATTAGTTGATAGCGCTATTAGGCTTGACAAACCTCACACCGTACCGGAGAGGACGGGCGTGAACTAATGACCTTAAACACATGGCCAATGTTGATAGGCATTGATGAGGGCAAACAAACATAACATCACTTCGGTGTCGAGTTTATTATTGGCATGTCTTTAAACTAAACATTTACCAACTTTGCGTTAAACAAAACTGTGAACTCGCTAGCTTTTTGCTGATACACTTTTTTCTGCATGCTTGCAGGTCGTTAGGTGACTTCATGATACAGAGCTTGCAATCGGAAGAGCTGTGGATGTCATGGGTCGTGCCGTTGTTAACATATCTGATGTTATGCTATGCTTTACGAACAAGTTATTTTCAAATACTTAGAACTATTTCAAATGCTTCCGCTGAACGTATATTGTTTTGAATCAAATGTTTTGAATTATACTTTTCACGTTGAATGAGATTTCGAATTTATTATATTACTGTTAGTTCAATGTGATTAGTGGTTAGATCCTGGTACGTCACACGCCTCGCGGTGGTTTCCGCATGTGGTATTTTGGGGGTGTAACACCAAGTGTCGTCCGGGGTGTATATCCGGTTCTTGTCGTGACGATATGGCGATCGTTTTCGGTGACGATGTATTTATTTTATTACCGAACTTTTATTATATTTTGTATGGGTTTCGAATATATATTATTTTGTCAATATATATATATGTGTGTGTGTGTGTGTGTGTACGGTTTGTCTGATGTCCGTTTTGTCCGCATCGCTTTTAGAGATTTAATATAATCATGTCCGTATGTATATTTTTGTGTAAGTAATCTTCCAAGTATTTTTGAGAGTTTCCTTTATATGGTGTGTATTTGTATTTAGTTAGTTTTTTTCCTAACTTCTAATACATACACATAACACACTTATACATATACACCAAATGTATTTTCTAAATATATATATTTTCATCTTAAAATATTTTTGATTATTTTGATGTATCATTGTTTTTTTAGTTACATTCCTTTTTAAGATAAATCAAATAATTTTTTTTATATTTGTGATAGTTTTTACTTTATTTTCGAGATTGTGTTCTCCTTTATATAAAGTTCTTTCAGTAACTAAATTGTAAATGTAATTTTGTTATAACTATCTTAATTTTTAGTTTCCTTTTTTAAGTTGGCATTCCTAAGACACTTAATAAATACAATAACCTTTTAAAATAATATATATAATAGTAATTGATATAAAATTATAACTGACTTCTAAAAATCATAATATATGTTTTACGCATCCAAATTATAAAATAATTAAAGTTTTTACTTATGTTTAAGAATGGTAGTAGTTTGAATTGTCTTTTTTTTGTTTAAATAAATAAATATAATAACTATTACCTTTTTGTATTGTTATTATTATTTTTAATGAAATCTTGAATGATAACCAAAAATCATTTTCATATTTTAAATGTTTGCATAACTTATAAATAAACAACAATTTAATGTTTAGTAAATGATTATTAATAAAGGTCAAACACAATCACTATCTAAGGTTGGTTTGTATTAAAAAATGGTTTTTGCTCATAGGTAATTACAAATAAGATGAATAATGTATGTGACAATATCAAGAATAAAAAGAAGACACAAAGTCAAGTTACTAATATAAAATAAAGATGAAAAATGTTATAGTTTAGTAAACCGTTATAGTTTAGTTCAAAATACTTACAAAGTCAATGTTTTCGTAGTATGTGTCTTTAGGTATTTCCAGCACAGAGTCATCTTCACTTTCTTCTTTGTTGGTCAAAACTACCTCAACTCCTCTACAATAAATTTTTAACTCAAATGTGACGATGTCCGTCTTCATCAACAACAGTTTATCATCCTCTTCTATTGCAAGATCATGAAATAACTTCGGACAACCTTTTGTAAAAACATAATTATCATTGATTTTGTCAATCTCAACTTTCCAAGTCTGACCTGCTGCATATATGTTATAACAATCGTTGATTGGCGCGTAAGAGTAACAGTTTGTGACATAAGTTTCTGGAATCACCTGAAAAGTTATGTAACATTTTATTGTCAGATATATATATGTAAACCATTTATTTTTCAACTATAACAAAATAAATATTGATTCAGACATATTAGTATACTTACTATTATCTTTAAAACGCTGTAACGATTTACTGTCACAAAAGATTCACCACATATGTTTTCGATGAAACAATCGATTTCAATATTTTTTTCTTTGATTACCCTTAACCGCAATAACGTCCTCTTTGTCAAGTCAAGATCCCTTACGACATTACTCTATCCATCAGTGATAACGGATTCCCCACTTACACTTCTCAAAGAAACTGGCCAACTTCTTCGACTTTCATGATGTATCATTATTTTTGTCCTTTGCCAATAATCTCCATATACGTTCTTAACAAAGTCAATTGGCAGCACCTGCGGTTAAATTTATGTTTTACATCTTCTGTAATACAAGTTATATATACTTTTTGTAAGCTTTGTAGCATACCGGTTTTAACGAGGATAGCTCTTCTAACACAGCGACGCTTGACGGACTCATTTTTCTATACCTGTAATATACCAACATGTGTTATAAACATTTACTATTGAAATTGAATGCATACATATATGTTCATAGCAATAACAAAATTACGTGTTAAGCAATATTAGACACACAGTTTTTTATAAATATGCCTTTATCATTCTTATATCTATAAAATTTATATTGATATAACGTAAGCAATATTTTCATTATTCCTAATCCTAATTCATAATCTACATCAAATCTGGTCTATGCAGACTTTCAATAAGGTGCTGTTTGTTTTTTCAGAGGTAAAAGGCCTGCAGTCTGCGGACCACATCTGCAGGCATCTGCAGGAGAAGAGGTGGACCAAATGTCTGCAGTCTGCAAGGAGAAGAGGGTTTGTTTTTTTTCTACAAAAACCACTTCACACACACACAACACACACAACAGTTCTCTCTCTCTGCCTTGAACTCTCTCTCTCTCTCTCTCTCTACAATCTGTCATCACCACCGCCCATAGCACCACCACCACCGCACCACCTCTGCCATCACACCACCGCCATCACACCACCGCCTCTCTCTCTCTCTACGGTCTCTCTCTCTCACCGATCTCTCTCTCTTTCTCTACGGTCTCCCTCTCTCACCGATCTCTCTCTCTCTCACCGATCTCTCTCTGTACGGTCTCTCTCTCTCTCACCGATCTCTCTCTCTACAGTCTCTTTCTCACTGATATGGGTTTTGTTTTAATTGATGGGTTTGGTGGTGGTGGGTTTTGATGATGGTGGTGGTTGAGGTGGTGGCTAAGATATGGTGGTGGAGGTGGTCGTGGAGTTGGTGGCGGAGATGTGGTGGCAGGTGGATGTCACGGTCCCCGTCCCGGTGTGACCCGGTCAAGGAGCCGCGGGACAGAAAACCCGTGGTATTACTTATTATTTAATTTGACAGCGGGAGTTTAACAGGATCTTTTAAAACTTGAAAATGCCCAATTATTTTATTTCACAAATTGGGACAAACCCCATAATTTACAGTAAAGGGTATTTCACAAGGAAATCCCTTGTTTTACAAAACATGTTTATTTATTTTACTGAGCCACCACTTCAAGCTTGTTAGTGCTCCATAGCACTTTTTCCTTGATTCACAGTAAGTCACCTGAAACATGTTTAAAAAGATTTTATCAGCGGGGAAATACTGGCAAGTCACTCAATTTTGATAAAATGACACACAGCTATGAATTACAGCATAAGAGCGATTACAATGGCTACTATATTATCTTTATCTGGCGCCGTGTCACACCCTGGTGACGATGGTCATACCACTATTGGGTCCTTTCACCCAAGTAGTGATGATTGTCACTGTTAGGTTTGTTAACCTAACCGTGAGAAATTAGTAATGTGCACAATACCCCACTTGCCAGTGATTCAAGATAACCAAGACTTAATCCCTGTACTTATAACCTTTGAAAATAATTTGGGTATTATAAAACATTGTTGATAAAAAGAGAATGACTCACATTGTAAGTTTAGACGGGCAGAGTTTAGCCTACTGATTTAGCCTTGTAACCTAATTTAAATAACAATGCATACGAAACTAGGTCAGTAACTTAATACAACATTTACGATAACTCACGAAATCAAAACCCTCACGACGAATGACAAAGTATAGCCCAAATACGGGCAGTACTTAAACATCCATCGGATCGGTTTCAATCGATCGGACATTGTATCGTAGCAGTGATCGAGTTAATACCCTGTATTCGTAGCAGCGTTTCCCTAAGTAAAATTACGAATTTGAGCAGTATATTTCGTCTTTTGAAAAGTTTTTCGAGTGTAGATGAAAAGGCCATGAACTGATCAATTTATAGCTGAAATTAGGGTTTTGCGCGGCCCGCGTAAACCCTCCCAACACTTTTACGCGGCCCGCGAGGGCCACCTAGTCTACAACTAGGGCTACCGTGTCACACCTAGGTGCGCCACGTGGCTGACACGTGGCCTGAAACGCTTCCGGGTCACCAGCTGTCCTGACGCGGCCCGCGTAACCCTGGGCTTATCTTTTACGCGGCCCGCGAGAAATCCAGAAATCTTGGTTTCTTGGTTTTTCAAAAGGATTAGGGTTTCAGGGGTCCGGGTTTTCACTTACGAGTCGTTTTTGGGCTTTTTTTTGCAGTCCTTACATCCTTCCCACCTTATTTAAAATCTCGTCCTCGAGATTTACTGAAATAGGTGAGGATATTTACGCTTCATTTCCGATTCCAGCTCCCAGGTATACTCAGGTCCTCTTTTCGAATCCCATTTGACTTTGACCAGTACCAATCTTTTGTGTTTGAGAAACTTGACCTTTGTCTTCTATTTGGAGCGGTTTTTCCACAAACTTTAACGTTTCATTTACCTATATGTCTTGAAGAGGGACTACCAGGGATTCGTCAGATAAACATTTCTTGAGGTTAGATACATGAAATACATCATGTACTCCAGCTAGCTCTTCTGGTAGTTGTAAGCGATAAGCAACTGGTCCTATTCGTTGAATTACTGGGAATGGTCCTATGTACCTTGGGCTTAGTTTTCCTTTCTTACCAAACCGAACTACTCCTTTCCAAGGAGAAACTTTCAATAGTACCTTGTCTCCAACTTGAAATTCTAACGGCTTACGTCGATTGTCTGCATAACTTTTCTGGCGGTCTCGTGCCGTCTTTAATCTTTCCTTGATTTGGGTTATCTTGTCGGTGGTCTCTTGTACAATTTTGGGACCTGATAGTTGGCTTTCTCCTATTTCTGCCCAACAAACTGGAGTTCTACACTTACGTCCGTATAATGCTTCAAATGGGGCAGCTTCGATGCTTGCATGATAACTATTGTTATAGGAGAATTCAATTAAAGGTAGGTGGTCATCCCAGTTTCCACCAAAATCTATGACACATGCCCTAAGCATGTATTCCAGGGTTTGGATCATCCTTTCACTTTGTCCATCTGTTTGGGGATGGTAAGCCGTACTTAAACTTAGTCGGGTCCCCATGGCTTCTTGGAAACTAGTCCAGAAATGCGAAGTGAAACGACTATCTCTATCTGATACAATTGAGAGTGGGACTCCATGTAATGATACTATTTCGTCTACGTACAACTTTGCTAACCTTTCCATGCTAAAGGTTTCTTTCATGGGTAGAAAATGGGCTGATTTGGTTAATCGATCCACAGTCACCCAGATTGCGTCATTACCTTTTCTGGTCTTGGGTAATTTAGTCACAAAGTCCATGGTTATTAGCTCCCATTTCCATACAGGCATTTCTAATTGTTGCAGTAGACCTGAGGGTTTCTGGTGTTCAGCCTTAACTTGTGAACAAGTTAAGCACTTAGAAATGTATCTAGCTATGTCCTTTTTCATACCGATCCACCAGAAATTGTTCCTTAAATCTTGATACATTTTATTATTACCAGGATGCATGGTGTATCTAGATTTATGGGCTTCTTCTAAGATCTTATTTCTTAAATCTCCTTGCTTGGGTACCCAAATCCTTTTCTTATGGAATCTCTAAATTCCATCAATTCCCTGTTCTAACTCCTTAATTCGTCCTTTCATTCCTTCAGCACTATCCTCAATTGTTGTTTCCTGGACATTCTTCAGTTGTTCCATTAAGTCTAATTGTAAACTTAATCTAAGAGCACGAACTCGTCGTTGTTTCTCATGATACTTACTACTTAGGGCATCTGCTACTACATTTGCCTTTCCTTCGTGATATTGAATATCACAGTCGTAGTCACTTAGAATTTCCATCCATCTTCTTTTCCTCATGTTTAATTCTTTTTGCCCAAATATGTATCTTAAACTCTTATGATCTGTATAGACAGTAAACTTACTTCCGTACAGATAATGTCTCCAAGTCTTAAGGGCAAAAATTATGGCTCCTAATTCTAAATCATGAGTCGTATAATTTTCCTCGTGTTTCTTCAATTGCCTTGAGGCGTACGCAATTACCTTCTTGCGTTGCATTAACACACATCCTAATCCTAGCTTAGAAGCATTGCAGTAAACTTCAAAATCTTATGACCCTTCTGGTAAGGCGAGAATTGGGGTGTTTGTTAACCTTTGCTTTAAAATCTTAAAAGCCTCTTCTTGTTTAGATCCCCATTCAAACTTCACTGCTTTAAAGGTTAGCTTAGTTAATGGCACATCTATTTTGGAAAAATCCTTAATAAACCGTCTATAGTATCCGGCTAACCCTAGAAAACTTCTAACTTCCATAGCTGATTGCGAGACCTTCCATTTGATGATCGCTTCTATTTTGGAGGGATCTACATGAATACCTTCGTGATTCACCATGTGTCCTAAAAATTGCACCTCCTATAGCCAAAATTCACACTTCGAGAATTTGGCATAAAGCTTTTCTTTTCTTAACAAAGTTAAGAGGGCATGCAAATGCTCACTATGCTCTTCCTGGCTTTTGGAATAAATAAGTATATCGTCAATGAAGACAATTACAAATTTATCCAAATACGGCTTACAGATCCTATTCATCATGTCCATAAATGCTGCAGGAGCATTTGCTAGTCCAAAGGGCATGACTGTAAACTCGTAATGACCATACCTAGTTCTGAAAGCAGTTTTAGGTATGTCTTCCTCTTGTACTTTCAACTGATGGTATCCGGAGCGTAAATCTATCTTAGAAAAATATCTAGCTCCCTGAAGTTGATCGAAAAGATCATCAATCCTAGGTAATGGGTATCGATTCTTAATTGTAATCTTATTTAATTCCCTGTAATCGATACACATTAACATCGAACCATCTTTCTTTTTCACAAACAATACTGGTGCTCCCCAAGGGGATGAACTAGGTTGTATAAATCCTTTACTTAATAATTCATCTAACTGCTTTTTCAGTTCTAACATTTCGGTGGGTGCTAACCGATAAGGTGCCTTGGCTATCGGTGTAGTTCCAGGAATTAGATGAATTCTAAATTCTACTTCCCTATCGGGTGGTAATCCAGGTAGTTCTTCTGGGAATACATCTGAGTATTCTGATACTACAGGAATTTCCTTTAGTTCCTTGCCTTTGGTATTAATAACTACCGAAATTATATACACTATTCCTTGTTTTCTTGAATAACTGGCCATTTTCATTACTGAAATGAACTTCATTGGCTTACGTGGCTTATCTCCTGTAATCACCACTATTTCTCCTGTGGGTGTATGAATTTCTATGGAATTCTTATCACAAAGGATTTGGGCATGGTTGGCTACTAACCAATCCATTCCTAACACCACATCGAATCCAGCTAAATTCATAGGTAACAGGTTTGCAGAAAATTTATGGCCTAAAAGTTCTATCTTTCCTTCTCGCAAGACCTTATTTATGTTAACAGAATTCCCATATGCCGTTTCTACCGTAATAATTTGTCTAAGGTTGGTTAAGGGTAGGTTAAGATCTTGGCAGAATGAAGTATTTATAAAACTTTGGTTTGCACCAGAGTCAAATAATACTTTTGCATAAACATCGTGAACTAGGAACGTACCAGCTATCACATCGGGGATTAGCTCTGCTTCCTGGGTAGTTAACTGGAAGGCTCTTGCATTCTTTTTGGTAGTTCCTTCTGTAGGTTTGGCTTTGTTGTCAGCTGGTTTGACCAGTTTAGGGCAGTCTGGTCTAAAATGTCCAGCTTATCCATAGTTGAAGCAGATTGTTGATTTCTTTCTTCTGCAATCTTCTTCTTGATGCCCCGGAATTTTGCAGAAATTGCAATACCCTTTGCATCTTCCAAAATGCTTCCTTTTACAGGTACTGCAAAATGGAGTAGTGGAAGATTGCCCGGTTCCCTTTTTCTTGAAGTTACTACTATTACCCACACGGAATCCTTGGGTAATCTTTTGAGCTACTTCCTTCTTCCGGTTTTCTTCTCTTGTGCGTACCAGCATGTCGGTTAAAGTGTTGGCTAGTTCCACCGCATCGTCAATTGTGCGGGGTCTCGCAGCTTTAACGATATCACAGATTTCGCCAATCAAACCCCAAATATAGCGAGAAATAAGCGAAGCCAGGGTAGGTACAACTCTAGCATACTCGAAGAATGTCGAAGTATACCCTCGACAGTCAACATCCACCATCCGGTGGTTTAGGAACTTATTCGCCATTTGTTCCTTTTCATATTCGAGGCAGAATTTCCTTTCCACTAGACGCTTAAATTCTTCCCAATTCATGGCATAAGCCACATCACTTCCCTTGGCTTGTAGTACTGTATTCCACCATTCTAGTGCCCCTTCTTTAAAAAGATGCGACGCGTACATGACCTTGTCTTCCTCGGCACATTTACTTATTTTAATTACTGCTTCGGTTTTCTCTAACCAACGTAGTGCAGCAGTTTCCCCTTCATTGCCTGCAAATTCGATTGGTTTACAGGCAAGAAATTCCTTGTAAGTGCAACCAGGCGTTGCAGCTTTCATTTTCTTTAGAAATGGGGCTTGCATCACATCGTTATTATTATTATTATTATTATTGTTGCCGCCTCCATTTACATTGTTACTGAAATTGTCGTCGCGAGTACGTTTGTTGTGGTTGGCCTGCGAAGGTGCAAAATGATTTCTTGCTGCAGCAAGGATTGCTGGGATAGCATTAGCTATTCCTTGGGCAACGATATTTTCTATATCTTGCCTATTAAGAAATTGGTCTCCATTGTTTTGTTCGGATTGGTTATCTTCATTAACTGGTTCATTGACGGCGTGTTCCATCTGATAATTATCAATATATATAAGTTATTGGCACAAAATACATAACAACCAAACATAATAAAGCAATCACACATAATCAAGTTAACACGTATAGCCAAAATTGTCGACTTTGTGACTTTCATATTTTATATATATTAGTATGCCTCATTACACACCCGTTATATTACAATAGTTTTATTTTAAGTTATTTTACATGACTATATTTTTTATTAATATTTATTATTATTAAACACACAACCACATACGATCCCCGTCAGCTGGCACTTCAGAAACGACGTTCTTTCTCGTCGTATTTCCATGATATCCTCTCCCCCACTTCCCGGATTCTATTTCCTGCGTCCACCAGTTCCTCGCCATAGTGGCGGAGTTCAGCCAAGTTCTCGGTGCTCATCGGTGGGTTTGGTGCAGGCTCTGGGTCAAACTGGGGAAAATAGACGTTAGGGGTATTCATGAAGTGCTGAAACTGCCAGTCACTTGTCCACCATTCCTCCAATTCACCGGGTAAAAGTTGGTGGCTGACAATGGGGTCTGGGATAGTAGGTTGCAGATTAACTGGAAGTTGTGATTCAGCTGGGTAATTGAAGAGGTTTTCATCGGTAGGTCCAAAGAGGTCACAATTTGCCAGTTTGCGATCAAGCTCCTCCCAGGGTGGCATTTCCTGGGCTTGCCCTGAACTTTCCCCGATTTCCTTTCCCTTGCCTTTGTCTTTTGGTTCCTCAGTCTTTTTAATCCTTTGGGCAGCTGGCTTCTTTCTCCGTCCGCGTCTCCAGCCTATGATTCTCTTTCTTTTCTTCGTCTTGGGTTTCTCCTCGGCTTGAGCCTGGAATTCCATAGGTTCTTTAGTATCAGCCAGATAATCGTAAAAGTCTCTGTAACTTCCATACCAGCAGAATGGATATTGAGATTCTGAAGAGCTTCAGATAACTCATTCATGCTGTTTAGCAGATATAGAGAAAACACAAAATCCTAATTAGAAAGTTATATATTGCAAGTTAAATTTTCACAGAATCACAGAGTGGCAATTTGAGAAATTAAGTATTTCTAAATACTTAATTAGCTTAAATCAGTGGCTCTGATACCACCTTTTTCTGTCACGGCCCCCGTCCCGGTGTGACCCGGTCAAGGAGCCGCGGGACAGAAAACCCGTAGTATTACTTATTATTTAATTTGACAGCGGAAGTTTAACAGAATCTTTTAAAACTTGAAAATGCCCAATTATTTTATTTCACAAATTGGGACAAACCCCATAATTTACAGTAAAGGGTATTTCACAAGGAAATCCCTTGTTTTACAAAACATGTTTATTTATTTTACTGAGCCACCACTTCAAGCTTGTTAGTGCTCTGTAGCACTTTTTCCTTGATTCACAGTAAGTCACCTGAAAGATGTTTAAAAAGATTTTATCAGCGGGGAAATACTGGCGAGTCACTCAATTTTGATAAAATGACACACAGCTATGTATTACAACATAAGAGCGATTACAATGGCTACTATCTTATTTTTATCTGGCGTCGTGTCACACCCTGGTGACGATGGTCATACCACTATTGGGTCCTTTCACCCAAGTAGTGATGATTGTCACTGTTAGGTTTGTTAACCTAACCGTGAGAAATTAGTAATGTGCACAATACCCCACTTGCCAGTGATTCAAGATAACTAAGACTTAATCCCTGTAATTATAACCTTTGAAAATAATTTGGGTATTATAAAACATTGTTGATAAAAAGAGAATGACTCACATTGCAAGTTTAGACGGGCAGAGTTTAGCCTACTGATTTAGCCTTCTAACCTAATTTAAATAACAATGCATACGAAACTAGGTCAATAACTTAATACAACATTTACGATAACTCACGGAATCAAAACCCTCACGATGAATGACAAAGTATAGCCCAAATACGAGCAGTACTTATACATCCATCAGATCGGTTTCAATCGATCGGACATTGTATCGTAGCAGTGATCGAGTTAATACCCTGTATTCGTAGCAGCGTTTCCCTAAGTAAAATTACGAATTTGAGCAGTATATTTCGTCTTTTGAAAAGTTTTTCGAGTGTAGATGAACAGGCCATGAACTGATCAATTTATAGCTGAAATTAGGGTTTTGCGCGGCCCTCGTAAACCCTCCCAACACTTTTACGCGGCCCGCGAGGGCCACCTAGTCTACAACTAGGGCTACCGTGTCACACCTAGGTGTGCCACGTGGCTGACACGTGGCCTGAAACGCTTCCGGGTCACCAGCTGTCCTGACGCGGCCCGCGTAACCCTGGGCTTATCTTTTACGCGGCCCGCGAGAAATCCAGAAATCTTGGTTTCTTGGTTTTTCAAAAGGATTAGGGTTTCAAGGGTCCGGGTTTTCACTTACGGGTCGTTTTTGGGCATTTTTTTTGCAGTCCTTACAGTGGAGGTGGTGGCGGAGGTGGAGGTGGTGTTGGAGGTGGAGGTGGAGGTGGTGGCGGAGGTGGAGATGGAGCTAGGGTTTTGGAGCAGATGGATGTTTTGAAGAGGGAGAGAGGGAGAAGAGGTTGGCAGAGGTTTGAAAACATGGGGAAGGATCTGCTTGGGGAAGAGGTGAGGCAGAGGTAAAAACTCTGCAGATCGTCAAGAAAACAAACAAGCTGCAGGACCCTTATGTCTGCGCGCGTCTGCGCGACGCAGACATTAGTGCTCAGAAGAGCTTTTGGCCAAAAAACAAACACCACATAATACAATATACAATACACATATAAACAATACTAAAGGAACTGTTATCAGATCATCCTATTTGATTACAACTAAAGAAATACTCAATTTAGTCAATAAATTTATAACTACATATCTCTTTTTTTAGTGTTGAATCTTAGTGTATACATATATTGTCATAGATAACCAAAAATTAAACTATCTGACTTCAATATAATAGTATTTCAATATAAGTCAACAAAAAATATTCTCAATTATAATTTTTTTGTGAGAATGATAACCTATTCAATCATCCAAATCACATTATTAACCAAGAAATTCTATTTTTCATAACAAGATCAACTAAATCACACTATTAACCCACATGCTATACATATAATCCCTCTTAAATATACATAACATACACAACTTTCAATTTAATAAAAACCTAAACTCCGATTTGACGTCTAATTCTTCATTAATCGCCGGAAACAAACACCTGATGAGTTATTTGTAGTACCAAAAACAACTTCAGTTGCTAAATCAAAGCGAAAATCGTCGTATAACTGATCGGAGATGAAGTCGAAAAAGTACCTTTATTAAATCGGTGAACCGCCGTTGAAGTCTTCTTGAGTGTGGTGATTGAAGGGGAACTGAGTTTGCAGGTGATTTAACACTTGAGTTGATATATTGTTATGATTGCGATGTATTTAATATTTAAGTATTGTTTTTTTATATTGCTTAAAGGACTATTTTAACTTCACGCTTTTTTTTCCGCCAATATTGAGTTATATATATTTTACTTAAATAGATATTAGTTATCTATTTTAACGTTTAATTTTGTTATGAGAGTTCTAATATTTCTTACAACTAATTTTCAATCTATTTACAATTATAGTAATGAATAATCATATTTTTTAAGTATGATTTCGCAATGTTCTCTTATAAATACATACTCTAAATTTTTTGTTTCATTGTATATGTTGCAAGTACTATTCAATCTTTAGTCTTCTTTCTGATTTTTCGTGTTTTGGTTAACATGTATCGTCATGGTCCGAATTTTATCATAACTATACTTGATCCGCTATCGCTTCAACAGGTACACACCTCTCCCTATTATTTTTTTAAAGGAATTATTCGTATTCTTTTATCTTTTATTCGAAAGAAATTTGCCTTTTGTTTTTCAGGCTATACCTATATGTATGAGTAGATTTATATGGATGAATAAGTTAGAATCTTCAGCTGTTAGTCTTAAATTTGATGAAACGCATTCATGGTCTGTTGTTATCAAATTAATAGAAGATATACTCTACTTTACCGATGGATGGTGTAAGGTTTTAAACTTCTTCGGCCATGAAGTTTTCTTCATGATATTCAACTATCTTGGTGATCGTACTTTCATGTTCAACCTCTTCTCTCAAGATCCAAATAAAGAGTATGGAAAATCGTTTTGCAAAATTATTCATAATCCTTTACAAAGTCCAACGGTACGTAATTTTCTTATAGATTTTATTTTTTAATTTTTTTATTACGATTTATTAAAAATACATAATACGCATAAATTTTTAATAATTATTTTTTTACAGGTTCTAACAAATACTTTTATTTCCAAACATTATCAATATCATTTACCGGATAACATGGTTATACTTAATGTATCCGAGTATCATCAATGAGAAGTCCGTATAAGAAAGATTGGCCTAACTTATTGTTTTGTTGACGGTTGGTATAAATTTATAGAAGATCTAAGGTTAAATCCTTGTGATATTCTGTGTTTTCAAATAAAGAATGTCACACATTTTAATATTATGATATTCAATAAACATGGTTGTCAACTTTTGTTAAACAACACTTCTTTGATTGAGCAAGAATATGAACAAATCAGCAATGTGGAAGGTTATCGACAAGTTAGTGACGATCCTAACTATTTTTTTTTTTTTTTTGCAATGACAGGAACTCATCAATTGGTATTATATTATGCTGTTTTATATTAAACTTTTTTGTCTTTTAGTGTTTTTCATTTAACAAAATTTACGTATTTTTAATGTTCTTACAAAATGTAGATCCTTCCCAAGTTAATTACTGACTTAAGTGGTTTAAATAAGTTTTCTGAAGTAAAGATCAAAGTTTTTAAAGGAAATACTTGGGTTAACAATCTTTGTACACACAATATTGATGGTCAAAGAAGGTTTGTCAATCAATTTATGATCTTAGTTGTTACTTTTCTATTAACCAATTTGTATATATTACTGACAAAATTTTTCATATTTTTTCTATGATAGGTACGGTGTTGTTGGATGGCATGATATACTTCAAGCTGAACATATTTCGTTAGGTGATGATTGTTTTTTCAACTGGTCTAAAACGAATTCGAGGTTATTGGTTATGAAACTCCAGCAAGCAGAAGTGTTAGAGTAATAGAGTTTCAGTTTATATTTAAAACCCGAAAAACATATTTCTTACATTTACTTTTCCATTCCCTTTTTTTACGTTTGTAGTTCGATGCTATGTTTTTTTAAAATATTTAAATTCAGATTGCCATGATAAGTTCATCCGTACAGTCCGTTTATGATAAGTAACATAAAACTTTTCTATCAAAAGTACAAACCTATCATTTTTCAAGACCGCGAAATTCACGGGTATTAGCACTAGTTATAAAATAATTAAAGTTTTTACTTATGTTTAAGAATGGTAGTAGTTTGAATTGTCTTTTTTTTTTGTTTAAATAAATAAATATAATAATTATTACCTTTTTGTATTGTTATTATTATTTTTAATGAAATCTTGAATGATAACCAAAAATCATTTTCATATTTAAAATGTTTGCATAGCTTATAAATAAACAACAATTTAATGTTTAGTAAATGATTATTAATAAAGGTCAAACACAATCACAATCTAAGGTTAGTTTGTATTAAAAACGGTTTTTGCTCATAGGTAATTACAAATAAGATGAATAATGTATGTGACAATATCAAGAATAAAAAGAAGACACAAAGTCAAGTTACTAATATTAGATAAAGATAAAAAAATGTTAGAAATAAGACGAATAATGTGATGTACAAAGAAATATTTAGAGATTTATAGATTGGTTATATATTTGTTACTTATCTATTACTTTCTATAAAAGGAGAAAACTCAATGACATAAGAGAAGCTGATGTGGCAGCCATAGAGGCTGTCTAACAATGCTTTTTTACGTCATTACTGCATCATAAAGCTTAATATTAAAACACTTTAAAATTCAAAACTCTGGCCCACATTCAAATTTCAAAGGTCTGCCCACATACAAAAGGGTAAACCTCTGCCCACATACTAAAGGGCAAACCTCTGCCTATAATTCAAAATTCAAAAGCTCTGCCCACATTCAAAATTATGGCTCCAGATTCAAAATTCAAACTATATAGATATATAAGATACCCTCTTATTCAATCAAGTACTCTCTCTCTATTCATTCACCACTTTCTCTCTCTCAAATATCCGGCACAATAAAAAGTTGCAGAATCGTAAATGATATTAGGGTTTGCCGAAGCAACTCACTGCCGTAATCTGCTTAATCTGCTGTTGAATCTTCTCCTCCTCCTCCCAAATCGAAAGTTTCGAGAAGTATATAAGAGCAAGAAACTAAAAAAATCGAAACCGAAGTCATCGTTTCCGTTATACTTGCTTCTTCGAGGAAAATCAAAACAAACCCACAAATATCGGCAGTGAGAGCACAAAAACCAAACAATCTGTCAAAATTAGGGTTTCCGGTCACCCACGACGGATGTTCAAGACGGAAACGTTGCCAGAGCTTTTTCATCTCCGTAACCTGGGGCTTTTCATCGTCATTACTCTCTGCATCGTTTCCCTAATCCTACTAACAATTTCATTACAATCATTCCGCTTCAATTTTTGTTGATTGACGACGGTTAACACAATTTCATTACAATCGTTTGTCGGTTGTTGTATAGCAGGTATGAGTTTCAATTTGATTTCTCCTGAGTTCCAGATGATCCTTAGATGCATGTTATAAATTTGTACTCATTTCCATTGATTTAGTATTTGTAATTTGCAAAGTTATTATCATGTTTTTAGTAACGGTTGTGGTTCCGTCAGTCCACAAGAAATTTCACCTTTTGTGATCCATATAAAATGCTCTAATTCCATGTTAGTTTATGAGAATTTGATCTATGATTTGTGAATGCGGTTGTTTAGATATTGAAATTGGTGAAGCTTTTACTTTCAATCTCTTTTAGGCAGACCGTCGCGGCTGGACTTCGAGTCAAGGGTTTTAGATTCGATCGAACATCGAACAAAGATAATCTTATTCTTAGCTATCCAACTTCTTTAGCTTTTACTTTTGTGTTTATTGTCTAAATTTAGAACCAGATCTTTTGTTTTCAACATGTATGTTATAAATTTGTACTCATTTCCATTGATTTAGTATTTGTAATTTGCAAAGTTATTATCATGTTTTTAGTATTTGATTCAATCTAGAATTGTTATTTGTGTTAGGGGTGTGCATGGGTCGGTTTTGGGTCATAACCATAACCATAACCGAGATGTCGGTTATGGAAAAGTCATAACCATAACCGCTCGGTTATGGCGGTTTTGATGGTTATGGTGGTCGGTTATGGGTCGGTTAACCATGAACTTGGGTCTAGCTAAATTTAGCTCAAAACAATATTATCTATAAATATTAATACTTTTAATCACCGAATAAAACGATATATAATAAATTCAAACAAATGTTCAAACAAAATGATATCCATAAATTCAAACGAATGTTCAACCAAAATGACATAATCCATAAACTCAAACAAAGTTTTAACCAAAAACACCAAATACTACGTGGTGGAAGTTTAATCCCAATCTTCATCTCCTATGAAAGAGTCTTCAATTGTTTTCTTTTCCGGTGACAAATCTAAAAAAACATATGTAATTATGCTTTAATATTAAGTAAAAATAAATAATAAAGTAAAAAATAAGTGCATTATTACCTTGTTCTATTTTCTCTAAGTTTTCAACCAAGTCTTGTAATTGTACTCCATGAACTTGAGTATTTTGTAAATCCTTTGGTAAACGTCGTATCCAATCTTGTGAACAAATTAAAGACTCGGCGGTTTTTGGCGTAAGAGAGCTTCTATAAGTATCTATTACACGCCCACCGGTACTAAAAGCGGACTCGGATGCCACGGTTGAGATTGGCATCCCTAAAACCTGTCTAGCTAGTTGAGAAAGTACCGGAAATTTCTTTGAATTTAACTTCCACCAACTTAACACATCAAACGTATCATCTCCTTTTACCATTTTCTCAGTTCCATCACGCAAATATACATCAAGTTCACTAGTATTAGCCCCTCTTCCGCATTTTTTCTCCAAATATTTCAAATAACCCTCCTCTAAATCAACAACCTTTTCACCATCAACCGAGCTAGAAGATGAAAATGTATCTTTTTTCTCATTCGATTTTATCCATTTTCATCCTATAAGCATTAAACAACTCTACCAATGCTTTTTGAACTTTATCCTCAATTTCCTTAGCTTCCTTAGAGTCCTCACCATGTATGAGCTCTAAACAATAATTGAGATAATGCATTTTATTCCTAGGGTCTAGAACTAATGCCACATATAATAATAGATTCATATTGGCTAAATTTTCCCAATATTTTTCATATTTTGCTTTCATTGATTCAGCCATCTTTTTCTCAACCACATTACTACTTAAGGACATCTTTGCTATTGTGGCATGCATTGTACATAGCTCACCAAACAATATATTAGCCGTCACATACTTAGAACCCGAAATTTTTTTAGTCACATTATAAAATATTCTCAAAAACTCCATAAATAACCTATCAAGAAAAAAAACATATCACTATTGAACGCAACATAGAAATAAAATAATCACTATAATACCTTGCTTTCTCCCAATCCGATGTATTGGGTGCCCCTAAAACTTTTTCACTCTTCTTTCTCTTTCTTGTACTTCCCTCGTCATCGTCATCTTCTGAGCGAAAGTAGGATCTATAACTGAAATCAACATCTTGAAGTCTATAAAAAAATAAGCATATTAGACTAGTGGTAATAGATGGAAAAAATAAAAAGAAAATACATAATTAATAAAAGAATATAATACATATCAAACGCTTTTTCATAAATAAGTGTCGTCTCCAACATTAAGAATGTCGAATTCTACCTTGTTTCAACATCTAAACACGGTTTCCTCTTGCATTTGATCTTTTCTTTCTCCACACTTTCTTGGAAATTTAGATATCGTTGAGAAGAAGATCTCAAAAACCTTACAGCTTTACGAATCCTATTTATGGAATCGATTTGTTCTTCTAGACCATCCTTGAGGACAAGATTAATTATATGGGCATTACATCTCAAATGCAAATATTTGCAATCTAAAATAGCATGGGGCCCCTTAAGCATTTTTTTCAGATATCTAATTGCTCCATCATTCGATGAAGCATTATCAACAGTGATCGTAAGAATTCTATCAATACCCCATTCTTGTAAACATTTATAAACAAACTTTCCAATGGTCTCACCCTTGTGATTTGGAACTTGGCAAAAGTTTATTATTTTCTTCCTTAGAACCCAATCATCATCAACCCAATGTGCAATAACGCACATATAATTAAAGTTTTGAACAGATGTCCATGTATCTGTAGTGAGTGATACAGTTTGATCCTTTAAAGTATCCTTAAGTTTTTTCTTCTCCTCTCTAAATATTGACCAACAATCTCTAGCCACGGTCCATCTAGATGGAAACTTAAACATCGGGTTTAATCCCCATGAATATTCCCTAAATCCCTCATCTTCTACTATACTAAAGGGCTGGTTATCTTTGATGCACATTCGAGCAAGTAGAATTCTACACTCTTCTTGGCTAAATTTATAAGAAGCCAGGCTACTACTACTTTCACCCGAATTTTTAGTCTTAAAACTCAAGATTGATTGTTTCTTATCTACTTTCTTGTAAATCGGAGACTTTGCGCAAGCAAACTTTAGGAACAGGATCAGGAGAGAACGCCTCAAAGTGTGAGAACAATGAGAACGATTCTCAGCCACAAGATCTTAGTGGTTTGTGGCTGAGATTGATGCGGTGGCATTTTTGTAAATAATAGGGGTCTTGGAACTACCAGGAGGGGTAAAATAGGAAGATCCAATCAAAGGTGCACATGCTAATCACATGCCATTTTCCCCCATCATATTTAAACGACAATAACTTTTTTATACGTGATTATTTTTCGAAAAAAATTACCCAATAAAACTCAACGTTTTTTTATCTTTACAATGAGTAAACTATTGATATACTATTCGAAAAAAAAAAACTGGGTTTTATGGCGTTTTTCTGAACTGGGTGTTTTACGGCGTTTTAGACTAGGTATTTTCATGGCGTTTTTCTGAACTAGGTGTTTTTATGGCGTTTTAACTAGGTATTTTCATGGCATTTTTCTGAACTGAGTGTTTTATGGCGTTTTCAACTGAGTTTTTCATGGCGTTTTTCTGAACTGCGTGTTTTACGGTGTTTTTACAGTACAAATTATGATTTTTCTGAGTTCAAAAAATATTAATTTAGGCGGATGGCTCAAAAATGGGTTTTTTGTTATGGAGTTTTAATTAAATACTAATTAAATACTTGTGTTCACACTTGTTCACACTTGTTCACACTATAAGTTACACTTTGGACCCTGAAAATATAGCTTTTTTTTTTGTTATGGCGTTTTAACTAGTATGAATTCTTTTATTTCCAATCAAAGCTGCGTGTATGATGAACTAATTAAATACTTGTATTCACACTTGTTTACACTTGTTCACATTATAAGTTACACTTTGGACCCTGAAAATATAGCTTTTTTTTTTTGTTATGGTGTTTTAACTAGGAGCTGGCTCAAAAAAATGTTTTTTTTGAGCTGTTGTAAATTATAGCTCAAAAAATAGCCTTTGAGTGTTTTATGGCGTTCAAAAAAATGGTTTTTTTGAGCTGTTGTAAATTATAGCTTAAAAAATAGCTTTTGAGTGTTTGGCGTTTTTCTAAATTGGGTGTTTTTATGGCGTTTTATTTGAACACCCAGTTCATGTGAGTGGGTTTTTTGACAATATTACCCCTTAGTGTAATTTAACATTAATGTCACATGTCACCACCAAAATCGTTCTCACCGTTCTCACACTTTTCACCATTATCTCTAAATCCTGACCCCAAACTTTAAATGATGACCTAAAGAACTCGTGCTATTCTTTTTAGAACCGGACACTAGTAAGGAGTTACAATAAGGACATTTGGCTTTACCTAAATCCTTATCTTCAACAAAATGGTTCCATACCCAAGATTTTTTAGCTCTACCATTTTTCTTTTGATCTACGGTTTCTTGACTTTCTTCAACATTAACAACCAGTGGCTAGTTTGGGGATTCTTCATCAAGAGTAACAACAGGTGTTTCGCTACCAGGTGTTTCCATCTACATTTGACAAAAAAGTTAAGTAATGAATGATAAAATTATCAGACTTCATATTTTGTAAACTGGCTATTCTTTCTAATCAGACTTCATATTTTGTAAACTGGTTATTCTTTTGAAAGTGTAAACATTTATAAAACATTCAGAATTTTGTAAACTGGATATTCTTTCTGATTGAACCATCAACCACAAAAACAGAAACAAATATTACATAAGTAAACAAATATACAGCAGCCGATAAGAATCTATTAGCTCAAATGAAAGATCTATGATAAGCGCTATATTTCATACCGCAACTATACTTTATTCCAACTGAGAAGAATCTATTTGCTCAAATGAAATGAAAAGATCTGACATTTAGTGGCAAAATATAAACAACAGTTTATTAATGGCAAAATATAAGCAGCAGTTTGACTTGGCATAGGTTTTCTAATGGCAAAATATAAACAACAGCCGATAAACAACAGTTTATTATAACAGAAACAATAAAAACAGCATCCGATAAACATCATTTTATTATAACAGAAACAATATCAGAAACAATACGTAAACAGCAGCCGACAAACAGCAGTTTATTTAACAAAATCAGTTAAAGGTGCAAACGAGAACAAAATAAGAAACAATACATAATCAATACAACGGAAGACAATACGCAAACGAGAAAAAAAATAAGAAACAATACGTAACCTGGAAGCTGGAACTCTGGAATTGGATGTTGAACTTTGAGTTTGAAGTTGAACTCTCGATTTTGAAAGGACGACTGAAGTTGAACTCTGTGGACGATTGAAAGGAAAACTGAAAGACGATGGGTTTTGGAATAAGTATATTATTTAAAAGCTCTGAACCCTAATGGCTGGCTAATAGTAATAAGTAACCGCCCAACATTGGAATAAGGATATTATTTTATTGGTTTAATTCAATGTGGTCTTTTGGTATTCCTCCAGCCTCCAGCATATAAGTTTGGATCGGTTATGCATATGGGTCGGTCATATGGGTCGGTTAACCATGACTTTATTAACTAGCGGGTCGGTTCGGTTATGGCGGTTATTGAAACTTACAAAACCATAACCAACCCATGATTGTCGGTTATCAAAAAATTAAAAACCGACCCATCGGTTTTCCATTCGGTTCGGTTTTTTCGGTTATTTCGGTTATTTCGGTTATGGGTCGGTTAATTCGATTTTTTGCACACCCCTAGTTTGTGTTGCCCAGTTAAAAAATCACGGACTGTTATTTCATTTCTTGATTAATATTTATATTTATTTTACTCAAAAAAATATTTTATTGGAGCTTAAAGGGAATAGATCGACTCTGATTTTGAACATCTGGAAGTAGCTTTTATTAATTATGGACAAGTATGTTTTAGTTAGTAGTCGATGTTAATGCAATTGAATGCATTTTTTTCTTAATTATTTTGCAGGAAGAGAGTTGAAGCAGCCACAGTGTCGGAATCAATTCAATCTCACATGAAATCAAACTCCCTTAGACAGTGATAAGTGACAATTAAGAGCATTTAAACAAAGTTGATAGTTCGTTACAATCACGGTTGAAGGTCTTTACCATCAAATCAATGGCCTTTAGGTATAATTTCCTGCTTTCAGTTTGCTTCTGTAATCGATTTCTATATTAATTGATTTCTTGCAAATTTTAAATTTAGACTTTATTTTTTTCTTTGAGTAGACAATGGATTCAATATTGAAGGTCTGGAAAGTCGAAAGAACTGATGGCTAACGAAGTTTTTGTATCAAAAAGAATTAGTTTTTGAAGTATTTGATTGTTTCGCCTTTTAGAAACATCACAGGCGCTTCATATTCACTATTTCACAAAGAAAATCACATATCTTGCACCATCAGGTGTTGAACTTCCTAGCAAATTTTGTTAATGGGAAGCTTAACATGGGTTGAAACCTATATCTATTCTATTTTTATAATATATGAACTGCCTGTAGTCAATGTTAATGCAATAAAATGTATTTTTTTCTTAATTCTTTTGCAGGAAGAGAGTTGAAGCAGACACAGTGTCGGAATCAATTCAATCTCACTTGAAATCAAACTCCCTTAGACGGTGATAAGTGACAATTAAGAGCATGCCGACAGTTGATAGTTCGTTACAATCGCAGTTGAAGGTCTTTACCATTAAATCGATGGCCTTTAGGTATAATTTCCTGCTTTCAGTTTGCTTCTGTAATCCATTTCTATATTAATTGATTTCTTGCAAATTTTAAATTTAGACTTTATTTTTTCTTTGAGTAGACAATGGATTCATTACTGAAGGTCTGGAAAGTCGAAAGAACTGATGACTGACAAAGTTTTTTTTATAAAAAGAATTAGTTTTCAAAGTGTTTGATTGTTTCGCCTTTTAGAAACATCACAGGTGCTTCGTATTCACTATTTCACAAAGAAAATCACATATCTTGCACCATCAGGAGTTGAACATCCTAGCAAATTTTGTTAATGGGAAGCTTAACATGGATTGAAACCTGTAGCTATTCTATTTTTATAATATATGAACTGCTTGTAGTCGATGTTAATGTAATTGAATGCATTTTTTCTTAATTCTTTTGCAGGAAGAGAGTTGAAGCAGACACAGTGTCGGAATCAATTCAATATCACATGAAATCCCCTTTGACGATGATAAGTGACAATTAAGAGCATGCCGATAGTTGATAGTTCGTTACAATCGCGGTTGAAGGTCTTTACCATCAAATCGATGGCCTTTAGGAATAATTTCCTGCTTTCAGTTTGCTTCTATAATCGATTTCTATATTAATTGATTTCTTGCAGTTTTTAAATTTAGACTTTATTTTTTTCTTTGAGTAGACAATGGATTCAATATTCAAGGTCTGGAAAGTCGAAGAATTGATGGCTGACAAAGTTTTTTTTATCAAAAAGATTAGGTTTAAACACTGTTGGGTTAAAACGGTGTTTTAACCCGAGAAAAAGTGAAACCACTGTTTTGGGTTAAAACAGTGTTTTGAAACCACTTTTGGGTTAAAACAGTGTTTGAAACCACTGTTGGGTTAAAACAGTGTTTGAAACCACTGTTGGGTTAAAACAGTGTTTTGAAACCACTTTTGGGTTACAACAGTGTTTGAAACCACTGTTGGGTTAAAACCGTGTTTGAAACCACTGTTGGGTTATTTTTACCCATAAAATGGAGTCGACAATACGCGTCGCGAATCTTTGTTGAAATGATGTCCTTTTTATCTTTCTGAAATGATTTTTATACACCTTCGGTTCCTACTTAATACGTGAAATCATTTAGTATGCCCTTTTTGTTTCAAACGAAAGTACTCTTTTGTTAATATGCTTACTATCATTATCTTTTGTAAGATTTCTTTTGTAAAACATACTTACATACAATTTAATCAAGAGTATACGTGATTTAAAATTTTATTGAGCACCTTGCGATGAGAGTTGCAAAGATGGCTGAACTTGCTGTAGATTTGCAACCGTTGCTAATTCGAAATCTTAAGGGAGAAGAATTACTTATGAGAGTGAAGTCTAAAAAATCATGGAATGGCAAATCAAAACATCAAAGTGAATATTAATTCTTAGAAAGCACATGTATTAAGATGTTGCAAGGTAAGTATAAGTTAATTAGCTGATAAAGCACATGTATTAAGATGTTGCAGGTTCACTGGTTTCAATGTTCTGGTCTATAAGGCCCAACATATCTTAGCAGTAGGTGTAACACCCCGTGTTTCTGAAGTCAAAGTCAAAGTCAAGATTGAAGTCAAAGGAAGACAAGATTGCTAAATGCGATCTGTCTCTTCTAACTCAATTCCTGTTTTGACTTCTTTGACTTGTAATTAGTCTATTTTATTTTCGCTTTAGTTGTATTATGTGGAGTAAGTGTCAATAATCACAATAATCGACGTGTGTTAATCGCTATTTAATCGACGTACGACTGTAAACTATAGGAAGTAACAATACGATAAAGTCAACTAAACGCTAATCGATCTAGCTCAATCAACATCGAATCGTAACCGCACTCGCCACTCGAAATATGCATTTTGGTTATTGTTATACGTGTGTATGTGCCTTATGTGTTACTTGTGCATGTTATTTACGTTATGTTGTGGTAATCAATCGAAACGCAATCGAAACTCAATCGCAATCGAACTCAAACGCAATCGAAAAGGTATGATAATTAGTGGAGAAGGGATAGTGAAAGATATGAGTAGTTGGATTAAAAGTAATTTGACTAGGAAAAATCTATCGCATCGCAATCAAAACATCAAAAATCGTCGCGCCGAACACTCGAACGAGGTGACTGATCGACCAGGCTGCCAACCGTTCGACCAGCCGACCGTTCGGACTGCTGTCCGATCGGACAGGCTATCCGCACGGGCTGCCTAGCCGATCGACCAGCCCCTTTCTTCTTCGGGTAACCCTATAAATACCCTTTGTCACTTTCAAACTTTCTACTTTTGGCAATTGACGTCCGACCAGCTCGCTTTCTTCGCTTTTTCTTCGATTTCTCGTGATTTCGGTAAGATCTCGTCCTAAATCTTGTACTTCCTTAATATACACGCACTCCTACACCTTTCTATCTTTTGAATCTTAACTTTTAGCCGTGAAATCACCAAGATTCAAGGTGTTCTAGGATGACGTCATCATGTGTTCTTGAAGAACTTCATGTTTTGGCCTCAATCCACCAGGAACAACTTAGATCTAATCGATTTCCACATAAACAAACAAAGATCTTTCATAGATCTAAAGATATTCACAAGAAAAAGGATTGAAAGATGGTTTTTCAACTCTTTTACACTCAATGCACTCAAAACCGATAGAATCGGAACTTGTGCCGACTTACTACTCATTATGGTGGTTGTGTTAGTTCAAGATCCGTATTCTATCCGCGAGATTATCGATTCCAGGTTAAACATGGAACGTCGTCTCGAACCGTCCACTGATCGGGTTTGGGTGATTCCTGTCTGATCAGGAGCACTAAGTGTTGACGAGGTTTCTGTTGCTTGACACGTTATCAAAATAACTCGATAAAACGACAAACTATCAAAACAACCAAGTGTAAAACGAACAGGTTAACCAGGACGGAGTGCCGTCCGAACGGACAGCCCAACCGAACGACTTGCACCTTGGTCCCACACAACCATTTTGCTAACACTTGAAGTCTGAATGTCGAACGAATTACTGTCCGATCGAACTACCAACCGATCAAACTGCCATCTGAATCATGAGACGTTTAACTTCAACACTTAAACAATTTTCAACATGTTCAATGCACAAAGGATGCCACCCGAACGGACGACCGTCCGATCGAGTGACACCCTGCTGTGAACTTGTTCTCGCTAAAGTGCCAGCCGAACGGGTTGCCGTCCGATCGACCGACCTGAAAGGTAGAAGTACTTCAATGTTTTCTAAATACTACAACGAAAACTTCAAAAGTCAAGCCATCATACACAAACACATCCTTCTCAAAGGAAGAAACAATCCACTTGAATAGTCATCTGACCGGGCGACTGTCCGAACGGACGACCAACCGCACGACTGGCTATCCGATCGGACTACCATCCGAACGGACTGCTGTCCGAACCACTTGTACTTTGCATCGTTTTACGCATCACTTATCGTTATGCTATCAATCTATTCAGGCTAAACCCACTCTCTAGCGCTCCCTTCAATCCATCATCGCTGTGAGTATACTCGATCCCTTTTTGCTTTATGCACTTTTGGGTGTTACATACGTTACCTATTTTAAACCACATCGAACACACTACGCAATACTTTAAACGCTAACTGTTACCGCATGTTATACGTGACTTAATGAATGCTTGTTTGTTATGTTTACACATGGAATGCTGTCTACCTGCCTTAGCAACGATAGTACTATTAGTTTGGACTCAGCACCCGTTCACTCGGGGGTTGTTAAGGACAATTATTTGCATGGATTAGAGTGGTGATCATGTATTACGAACTGCCTTGGGCAGTCAACCCGCAGTCATTGGTATCGATGGGTTCATGTCGATAACTAACATGCCTCATTTCACTCTGTGTACGTGCTGGTTATGCGTAACGCTTTCGAACTCTATATGCTATATCAAACTTGTATGCTCACCTTTACACTATGTGTATTGACTTTATTTTAACGTATGTGACAGGTGCTTAGGATGCTTATCTGCTAGGGAGTCGAGGCTAGAATAAGGTCTTAGAGGCCAACAAATAGTTGTCTGTACAAATGAAATCTGAGTTGTCGGAACAGAACAATTTGCCTGGATTTTGTCTGTAATAATTTGTTTATCTTTTAAGACATGGTATGGGACATGTTATTTTAAATTAACTTGTAATGATAATTGTTATGGAAATTTCTGGACAATCTGTTTCGCTCAGTGCCATACCCCGATGTTTCCGCCATCGGTTGGGGTGTGACAGATTGGTATCAGAGCCATAACTATAGGGAATTAGGCAAGACTCGACCTAGTCCGGGTCGATGTATTAGAGACCTAGTCTATAGTTAGGAACCAACAGACCGACTCGTGCATGTTCAGTAGGGACTATGCGTGAGCATACTTGCTGTTTCTCGCTATTCTCGCCTATGCCGCACTATCACTACACTCGGATTTTCGATTATGAATAAGCGAATAAGTTGAGAATAGGTATGAAAACCGCAAACTCTTGACTAAATTGCTTGTTCAACCCGCATTTCACTTATAAACACAAGAATTTGCGTCGAATCAGGAGTGAAATCCATACTTTGACGCGTAATTCTCCTTTATTTCATCAAAAACAGGAACGAGATTGTTAAGCCAGGGGTGAAACCCTAACCTTGACAATTTGTTCCGACTTTTATCTAGTTTCACAAAACTCTCACCAAAGTCTCGACGGACTCCAACGACCTGAAGTCACGGCATGACTAACGGGATGTGTGCCGAACGCCCAAGAATCGAGGCAGGAGCACAGTCCTGAAGGTCAAAATGTGTACAACAAGTCCTTGAGAATAGTCGAACCACTTTGGTCAGTCGATGTCTAATAGCCGCAGACGATCTATTTCTCGATTTCTATGTGTTTCGATTCTGAGCCCGCAACTGCAGACTCTGATAATTCATCGATTTTATGTGATTTATGTGGTTCATGATTATTTGTTAGCGTTTTGAGGTACTACTGGTTTTGATCTAACGCCTTTCTGCTTCCGCTAATCACACAACACACTACACATCACTGACAAATCACTACTACATGGGGTACAACCTTACGCGACAATACACGCAGTGTACTCGATAATCGCAATCGCTAACCTCGAACGCCCGCGAACTTTGAGTGATAGGTTTCTGTATTCTGACTGCTTTATACGCTTATGTGCAATAGGAGAAGGTGAATGCATGCAAAATATAGTGTGTTTCCGTGCTTCTGTGTTATACGTGCTTATGTGAATATGTGATTACATGCCTATGTGACTATGTGATTGGATGTGTTCCTGAGCTTTAGTTGTATTAGGCGTGTGAGGTGAGATTCAATTTTATTGTGTTGAGTCCTGTGGCGATGTATGATGCGGACATTATCGTCATCTGGATCTCACGCTTCCCGAGATGCTCGTCGAAAGAAACCTGATAGACGAATCGCCGCTATGATTACTAAACAAATGGCGAAAGTTGTTCCCCAAGTCGTCAGTGAGATATACGAAAAAATGAGCAAATCGTCTGAGGAATCCAGAACTGAGACTCCCAAAGCTGCTTTCAGCTTCAAACAATTCAAGGCATGTGGACCGAAAGAGTTCACAGGAGAAGAAGGCCCTACAGTTTTGTTTCAATGGTTTGACTCCATTGAGGTCACACTGCGACAGAGCGGTTTCCCAGATGACCTACGAACTCTCAACGCAACTGGCGTCTTCCAGTCCCGCGCTTTAGACTGGTAGATGGCTGAGAGGAACAAACATGGGAATGATGCAGCCTACGGTCTGTCGTGGGACGAGCTCAAGGAAGTCATGCTGGAAGAATTTTGCCCTCCTCATGAACGCCGAAAGTTAGAAAATGAATTCTGGCACTTAAAGCAGAAGGATGGAGAAAACGCTGCACTCACTACTCGCTTCAAGCAACTCAGCATTATCTGTCCTGATCAAGTCAAGACTCCGGAGATCGCGATCAAGAAGTATATCCGAGCCCTGCCTGACTGTGTTGCAGATTTCGTGCAAGCGGCCAAGACTACAACGATCGAAGAGACTTACCTACTGGTCGCTAAAATCAATGACAAGCGGGTCAAGACTGGTGTCTGGGACAAAACTTCAAAGCACTTGCATCAAGTCACCGCCGCACCAACTGCTGCAACCTCCGCCACTCAATCGTCAAAGTCCTCACGCCGCAAGAAGAAGAACAACAACAGCAGCTCCAGCAACAAGAACTGTGCTGTCACTACCACTGCTGCTCCACTTCAAGCCGTACCGGCCCAGCAGCAGCCTGATCACCGACCAGCACCAGTTACTTATGCGCCGCCAGCAAAGCGCGCATACACAGGCCCCCACCCGGCTTGCCTGACACGTTCTTATCATCACCCGGTGGGTCTCGCCTGTCGTTTCTGCGCTCACTGCAACATGTACGGCCACTTCACTGCCAACTGCCGTACTGGTCCCCGTCAAGCCCCAACTCAAGCCACTGCTCATCAAGCTCTGCTCCCAGCCCCACAAGGCCAACAAGCAGCTCCGGCACCCGCGATCAACGCCAGAGTCTGCTTCGCATGTGGTGATCCCAACCACTTTGCGAACATGTGCCCGAACAGGGTGGTGAAACAAGAGCCCCAGCAGCAGCAGCCTCACCAGCAGCAACAGCAGCAGCAACAACAACAAGCCGCATGCGCCAGAACCTTAAACATCAATGTGCGCCAAGCCCAGGCTGACAACAACATGGTCAATGGTACGTTCCTTGTGAATTATATTTATGCATCGTGTTTGTTTGATACTGGAACCGATAATTGCTTTGTGTCGTTCGAATTTGAGAAACTACTTAGTCGTAAGCGCTCCCATCTCCCCTCGACGTTCGATGTTGAAGTCGCCACTGGAAGGACTGTCACCGTTAACTCTGTTCTTCGTGATTGTACTCTCGAGCTCAACAATCACATCTTCCCAATCGACCTTATTCCGATGCAACTCGGAAGTTTTGACGTCATAGTAGGCATGGACTTTCTTCGCGAAAACCATGCTGAAGTTGTGTGCTTCGAAAAGATGATTCGATTCTCGCTCATAAATGGTGATTTATTGTGTGTTTATGGCGAAACTGCTTCGAAAGGTCTCAAGCTCATGTCATGTGTCCTAGCTAGCAAGTATCTCCGCAAGGAATACAGAGCTTTCTTGGCTAACATTGTAGTAGCGGAGAAGGAAAAGAAAGAAAAGGCGGTAATCCAGGTACCTGTTGTTTGCGAATTCCCCAACGTTTTTCCTGATGATCTCCCAGGACTTCCGCCAAGTCGTGATATCAACTTTCGTATCGACCTCATTCCTGGAGCCAACCCTGTTGCCAAAGCTCCTTATCGACTCGCACCATCCGAAATGCGTGAACTCTCGAACCAACTCCAGGAATTACTTGAGAAAGGCTTTATTCGCCCGAGCACCTCTCCTTGGGGCGCGCCAGTCCTTTTCGTTAAAAAGAAGGATGGGTCGTTCAGGATGTGCATCGACTACCGGGAATTGAATAAGTTAACTATCAAGAACTGCTATCCCCTGCTTCGCATTGACGATTTGTTTGATCAACTACAAGGTGCTACGTGTTTCTCGAAGATCGATCTACGCTCAGGCTATCACCAACTACGCATTCAGGAGGAGGATATACCCAAAACTGCGTTTCGCACTCGATACAGCCACTACGAATTCGTTGTTATGCCTTTTGGTCTAACCAACGCACCCGCGGTTTTCATGGATCTGATGAATCGCGTGTGTAAACCATATCTCGACCTTTTCGTCATCGTATTCATCGACGATGTCTTGATCTATTCCAAATCGAAGGCCGAACACGCGCAACATCTACGTTTGGTTCTTGAGCTACTCCACGGGAATCGACTCTATGCCAAGTTCTCCAAGTGCGAATTTTGGCTGGCGGAAGTTCAGTTTCTGGGTCACATCGTAAATAGTCAAGGTATTCACGTCGATCCTGCGAAGATTGAAGCAGTTAAGAGTTGTATTACACCTAAGAACCCGTCTGAAGTCCGTTCTTTTCTCGGACTAGCGGGCTATTATCAACGATTTATCAAAGGATTCTCAAAGATCGCTGTGCCGCTTACCGCTCTCACGCATAAAGACAAGCCTTTTGTTTGGGGAACTGAACAAGAGTCTGCCTTCCAAATGCTCAAGCACATGCTTTGCAATGCTCCTGTTCTCACATTGCCCGATGGAAATGACGACTTCATTGTCTATTGTGATGCTTCCAACCTTGGTCTTGGTTGTGTCCTTATGCAACGGGACAAGGTCATAGCTTACTCATCTCGTCAGCTCAAAATCCACGAGAAGAGCTATACAACCCATGATCTCGAGCTATGCGCGGTTGTTTTTGCGTTAAAGATTTGGCGACACTACCTGTATGGTACAAAGTGTACGATCTTCACCGATCATAGGAGCCTACAACATATCTTTAATCAGAAAGAACTTAATATGCGTCAACGCCGATGGGTAGAACTTCTCAACGATTACGACTGTGAGATTCGTTTATCACCCAGGCAAAGCAAATGTCGTTGCCGACGCTCTCAGCAGACGGAGTTATTTGCTCAGCATTCGTAACGTTCAAGCCCAATACGATCTCGAAACCCTCATCCGTGAAGCCCAGCATGCATGTTTTAATGAACGCACTTTGAAGAAGGAACAAATCTACCACGATGGAGCTTAACTTGTGAACAAGCCAAATGGGATATTCCACTTTCTGGACCGAATTTAGATCCCTAAGCGGACCGAATTACGACAGATTCTGATGAACGAAGCCCACAAATCCCGGTATTCCATTCATCCCGGAGCCGACAAAATGTACCAGGACCTTCGCTACAAGTACTGGTGGCCGGGCATGAAAAGGGATATTGCTCTCTACGTTGGAAAATGCCTGACCTGTGCAAGGGTCAAGGCTGAACATCAAAGACCCTCCGGCTTACTCGAACAACCGCCAATCCCTATGTGGAAGTGGGAGAGTATAGCTATGGACTTCATAATGAAGCTTCCGCACACGTCATCAGGTCACGACAGCATTTGGGTTATTGTTGACCGTTTGACCAAATCAGCTCACTTTTTGCCAATACGAGAAGACTACAAGGTAGAACGATTAGCCCGAATCTACACCAACGAGATCATTTGTAATCATGGGACGCCTCGCGACATCATCTCTGACCGTGATGCTCGGTTTCCCTCGCGACTGTGGGAAACGTTTCAAATGGCTCTCGGTACGTCGCTTAATCTAAGTACCGCTTTCCACCCTCAAACCGAAGGACAGACTGAAAGAACAATCCGTACTCTTGAAGACATGCTCCGTTCGTGTGTTATAGACTTCGGTGGTAATTGGGATACATACCTGCCATTAGTCGAATTCTCGTACAACAACAGTTATCATTCCAGCATACAAATAGCACCATTTGAGGCACTATATGGAAGAAGATGTCAATCGCCTATTGTGTGGCACGAGATCGGGCATTCGCAATTAACCGGTCCCGAGCTATTGCAAGAAACGACAGACAAAATTTTCCAAATTCGAGACAATCTAACGAAAGCTCGGAATCGTCAAAAAGTTACGCCAATAGACGACGTAAGCCCCTTGAATTTGACGTTGGCGACTACGTACTCCTAAAGGTATCACCTTGGAAGGGTGTGGTCAGATTCAGCAAGAAAGGGAAACTAGCGCCTCGATATGTTGGACCTTTTAAGATTCTGGAAAGGATCGGAAAAGTTGCCTACAGACTCAAACTACCGGAGGAACTTAGCAACGTTCACCCGACTTTCCACGTCTCAAACCTCAGGAAGTGCCTAGCTGAGCCCGATTTACATGTTCCATTAGAGGATCTGCAAGTGAACGAAACATTACACTTCGTGGAAAAGCCTGTCGAAATCATGGATCGCCAAACCAAGTAGCTCAGTCGCTCGTGCATTCCTATTGTGAAAGTCCGATGGGAAGGCAAACGAGGCGCGGAGTTCACTTGGGAACTCGAAAGCAACATGAAGGCAAAGTACCCGCAGTTGTTTGTTACGGCTTCGGCCTAATTTCGGGATGAAATTCCCTCAACTAGGGGAGGCTGTAACACCCCGTGTTTCTGAGGTCGAGGTCAAAGTCAAAGTCAAGATTGAAGTCAAAGGAAGACAAGATTGCTAATTGCGATCTGTCTCTTCTAACTCAATTCCTGTTTTGACTTCTTTGACTTGTAATTAGTCTATTTTATATTTGCTTTAGTTGTATTATGTGGAGTAAGTGTCAATAATCACAATAATCGACGTGTGTTAATCGCTATTTAATCGACGTACGACTGTAAACTATAGAAAGTAACAATGCGATAAAGTAAACTAAACGCTAATCGATCTAGCTCAATCAACATCGAATCGCAACCGCACTCACAACTCGAAATACGCATTTTGGTTATTGCTATACGTGTGTGTGTGCCTTATGTGTTACTTGTGCATGTTATTTACGTTATGTTGTGGTAATCAATTGAAACGCAATCGAAACTCAATCGCAATTGAACTCAAACGCAATCGAAAAGGTATGATAAGTAGTGGAGAAGAGATAGTGCAAGATATGAGTAGTTGGGATTAAAAGTAATTTGACTAGGAAAAATCTATCGCATCGCAATCAAAACATCAAAAATCATCGCGCTGAACACTCGAACGAGGTGACTGATCGACCAGGCTGCCAGCCGTTCGACCAGCCGACCGTTCGGACTGCTGTCCGATCGGACAGGCTGTCTGCACGGGCTGCCTAGCCGATCGACCAGCCCATTTCCTCTTCGGGTAACCCTATAAATACCCCTTGTCACTTTCAAACTTTCTACTTTTGGCAACTGACGTCCGACCAGCTCGCTTTCTTCGCTTTTTCTTCGATTTCTCACGATTCCGGTAAGATCTCGTCCTAAATCTTGTACTTCCTTAATCTACACGCACTCCTACACCTTTCTATCTTTTGAATCTTAACTTTTAACAGCGAAATCACCAAGATTCAAGGTGTTCTAGGATGACGTCATCATGAGTTCTTGAAGAACTTCATGTTTTGGCCTCAATCCACCAAGAACAACTTAGATCTAATTGATTTCCACTTAAACAAACAAAGATCTTTCATAGATCTAAACATATTCACAAGAAAAAGGATTGAAAGGTGGTTTTTCAACTTTCTTTCAACTCTTTTACACTCAACGCACTCAAAATCGATAGAATCGGAACTTGTGCTGACTTATTACTCATTATGGTGGTTGTGTTAGTTCAAGATCCGTGTTCTATCCGTGAGATTATCGATTCCGGGTTAAACATGGAACGTCGTCTCGAACCGTCCACCGATCGGGTTTGGATGATTCCTGTCCGATCAGGAGCACTAAGTGTTGACGAGGTTTCTGTTGCTTGACATGTTATCAAAATAACTCGATAAAACGACAAACTATCAAAACAACCAAGTGTAAAGCGAACAGGCTAACCAGAACGGAGTGCCGTCCGAACGGACTGCTGTCCGAACGGACAGCCCAACCGAACGACTGGCCAACCGAACGACTTGCACCTTGGTCCCACTCAACCATTTTGCTAACACTTGAAGTCTGAATGTCGAACGAATTGCTGTCCGATCGGACTACCAACCGATCGAACTGCCATCCGAATCATGAGACGTTTAACTTCAACACTTAAACAATTTTCAACATGTTCAATGCACAAAGGATGCCACCCGAACGGACGACCGTCCGATCGAGTGACACCCTGCTGTGAACTTGTTCTCGCTGAAGTGCCAGCTGAACGGGTTGCCGTCCGATCAAACGACCGTCCGATCGACCGACCTGAAAGGTAGAAGTACTTCAATGTTTTCTAAATACTACAACGAAAACTTCAAAAGTCAAGCCATCATACACAAACACATCCTTCTCAAAGGAAGAAACAATCCACTCGAACAGTCATCTGACCGGGCGACTGTCCGAGCGGACGACCAACCGCACGACTGGCTGTCCGATCGGACTACCGTCCGAACGGACTGTTGTCCAAACCACTTGTACTTTGCATCGTTTTGCGAATCACTTATCGTTATGCTATCAATCTATTTAGGCTAAACCCTCTCTCTAGCGCTCCCTTCAATCCATCATCGCTGTGAGTATACTCGATCCCTTTTTGCTTTATGCACTTTTGGGTGTTACATACGTTACCTATTTTAAACCACATCGAACACACTACGCAATACTTTAATCGCTAACCGTTACCGCATGTTATACGTGACTTAATGAATGCTTGTTTGTTATGTTTACACATGGAATGCTGTTGGACCGTTCTACGACCTCGAAAAGTCAGTCAAGGACGTTCATCTTCATGTGTAAAGGCGGAATCAATGCACACAAAGTTACAACAGCTATTCCTTTCAATTTCTTCTCTTTTATTGCTTTCAGAATACAATTTGACAGAGTTCCGACACCTAAGCAATGATCCCGGTCCGCTCCAACATACAACATGTCAGCCTATTTATAGTGTGATGTGGTCCGCTTATATGGACTTGACATAAAAACGGACCTCCTAAGATGTCATATAAGCGGACCTCCTAAGATGACATAAAAACGGACCTATTAGCTTATGGTTCGCTTTTATGGACAATGTCCATATAAGCGGACCTACTACATTGACACATAAGCGGACCTATCAACATAGGTTAGTATATACGGACCTATCTGACATATAAACGGACCTATCAACATATGATCTAATTTTGACTATCTAAAACCTATGTTGACCTATCTTGACCTAAGACGTAATGCAGACGAAGTCAACAGACATTCCATGCACCAACAGACTCCCCCTTGGATGTTGACGAAGTCTTCAGCTCCTGAGTCTTCAGTCTTGGTCTTTTCTCCAACTCTCTGTCTTCACATCATAAGCATTCTTCACAAGTTTAGAATCACAACCTAATTCTAACTTCCATCTTCCCTTTGACTGTTGATCCAGACTCCCCCTTTCACAGACTCCCCCTCTCGATATGCTAGAATCTGAGGTATCTGGTTCAAGCTTTAACATTTAGCTTCCGTGGGAATGATGAAGTCCAAAACCTGTTACCCTGCACATCCTCTACCTCACCATAAGTTTCACAAATTTATAACATTTGAATTTAAGAAACTTACTGGTAGACATCATTAATTCAACAAACATACTGGTTACATCAAGTTCAAATGAATGACCTTGATTAACTAACCACACAATCTTTCAAAACATTTTGATATAACATTCAAAGTTTTCAATATATTCTCTCAACCCTCTAGTTCATCAAGTTTAGCACTTGGAATTTTGAATATCAGCTCTTCAACATCAGTTGTCGAAAATCTTTTTGAATTTTGAGTTTAAAGAAATGCAGTAAACAAGTATGTAAAAACAATATTTTTGTGAGTTTGTGTAAGAGGATCATATCAGTTTATGAGACAAATCACTAGCACCGTTAAGCTTTAAACATGTTAAGTTCTAAACGATTCACTTAGATTGTCAGTATACTGATCCACTTAAATTTTCACACACATTTCAACTGCTTCGAGATACAAGTTTAATGTCTTAGATACTTAGACTTAATCACGTGTCCCACCTCAGAATATACTCCCATATCCAGATCCCAATATTCAGTCTTACAGGCAATTATAACACAAATGATATCTGTAAGGGGTTAATAATTTATGAAGAATCATGAGAGCTCAGGTCAGAACTACCGTTCAGCAGAGAGATCATGACTCAACTTGTGGGTGTGTCCCCTTTAGAGGATCTTTTTTACAACAGCATTGCTAAGCAATTTTATTGTCTTATCATTTATGCTGAGGGTGATGCTATGTTTCAAGCATTTGCAGAAAGTATTATTCGAGGACTAGGTCAGAACTACCGTTCAGCAGAAGTCCCGGAATAATACCCCAGACATCACTGAGTATAAAGACCTAGTATATCAGAAAAAGGATTCTTTCAAACGAGATTT
This sequence comes from Helianthus tuberosus, assembly GCA_030545235.1. NCBI lineage: Eukaryota > Viridiplantae > Streptophyta > Magnoliopsida > Asterales > Asteraceae > Helianthus > Helianthus tuberosus. The sequence goes on from CM060383.1 coordinate 56,342,437, forward strand.
CGGGGGTTACCCATATATCCGAGAGATGTTACCCACGATATAAGCAAGTTTGAATTTAGGTTTATATCTCGTCACAATCTACTAAATGTACAAAAACCTACTGACACATCATTAGTGAGACCGTTTATCACATTTTAACTTTCCATTTTTTTAGCATGTTGTGATTGTCTACCGATGTACTATCATTTCCTCTTTTATACATCAAAACTCATTTTTTACTTTTTCAATGTTTTTAGCATTTTCAAATTTTCTATTTTTTAAAATTTTTCTCCCCCTAAAATCAAAATATGTTTCAATTTTGATTTTCTGGGAAAATTTGAAACAAACTGTACAAAAATGACAAACTGATATCAAATCACTTCAATTCGCCATTCACCTGGCATAAACAATCAGAACTCCCCCTGTCAACAAACTATTTTCCCATTTAGATTTCAAAACACTTAAGTTTGTATTAATCAAAATAGTTTTTCCGAAAAAATTAGTTTTGTTGAATTAACAAACCACTTGTTGGTTAGGGGATTACTTCATCACTTTGTTCTCCTTTAACCATTTTGAAAGATTTAACAGTTCAAGATTCTATCAACACAAACACTTGTAGAAAATCAAGTACAACTTAATGTCCCTGATTTACCACATGTAAAACGAAAAATCACCAGAGTGAAATTTCTCAAGAAATGTGCCGATTCATGTTCCACGCTGTCACACCCCAACCGATGGCGGAATCATCGGGGCGCGGCACTAGGCGAATCAGATTGCTCAAGAGAATCCATAACAACTATATTGCGATAATATTTAATACATTCGTTATCCCATACTAACAAATAATGCAATCACATAAGTTATCACAGATTTCTTGTCCTCTCGAACAATACAAATCCGACAACCTAGATTTTAGTTGAGTTTCTAGACTTCCTAGCTTGATTCGATATAGTCTGCGATCTAACCTGCAACATACGTTAAAATATTTGTCAATACAAAAGTATTGGCGAGTATACAGGTTTGATAAGTATAGCATAAAAGTACTGCGAATTTCCACATGCATAAACGTAATACACGACATATATACTCACAAAACTGATACTACCAACTAAGTCCTCGATGCTCGAATGTACGATGGCATAACTAGGCCCCGTCGGGCGCAATAGTACTATACTAGTCTTGGTGGGACGTCGCGAGTATAAGCCCTAGCACATATGTAACTAGCATCACGTATATCTATGCATAACAGTTATTCGCAAGTGATAGTTCGATTGATTGAATATTTCGTTTGATCAGTTCGATTTGTTAGAAACGTATGTTACACCCAAAATTCGATTAAAAAGGGGTCAAGTATACTCACAGTGCGTATTTAGCGAGATTACAACTTGATTGAGTCGGTTGCGAGTGTGTCTGTACTGATCCTTGAAGAATAGAGTAAACGATATACGGTTAAACGAGATTACCCTTGAAAAGTTATTCATTTTGATTGAATTGGGCCTCATCCGTGCGGATGGCAAGTCATCCGTGCGGTTGGTATGGTGGTACGTGCGGATGGACTTTGCTTGTGCGCGCGGATGAGTGTACGCGCGGTTGGCTGGTGCGCACGGGTGACATGTCATCCGTGCGGGTGACATGTGCGTGTGGTGACATGATCCGTGCGGGTGACTGACTGTGCGCGCGGATGACACGTGCGTGTAGTGTCATGGCCCGTGCGGATGACAGTGGTCCGTGCGGACTGACATGTCATCCGTGCGGACTGACATGTCATCCGTGCGGACTGACATGTCATCCGTGCGGACTGACTTGTCGGGTTCGCACTCTGACCACCGTTTCTGAATGTCTAACGGAAGGAATACGTTCGTTTTTTTTACTAGGGTTGTGTGATTTCGCACTAACACTTGAAGTTCCGTCAATTCCGACTCATTCTAACGGCCGGGAATCACCCCATTCCATCAGATCTGGCCGTTCATGGTGGTTCTTCATGGTTAACTCGAAATCGCACAGGTTTAGGTGTGATTTGTCATTAAAACATGTGGAAATCACCTGGATCTGGGTCGTTTATAGTGAAATGAGACCCCAACTTGAAGTTCATAAGAACTCCTGGTGACATCACTTCAAAACGCCCCAAATCCGCAGATTTCACGGTTAGAATTTGAGTTTTGAAAGACAGAATGATGTAGATTTGGGTGTAGATTGTAGAAGTACAAGTTTTAGGTTGAAATCTTACCGGAATCGCGAGGAAATCGAGAGAAAAGGGTCTTGGTGCGCGTTTGGTTGAATAGGAGCTGTCACATCACTTGAATAGTGGTGTGGCAGGCTATTTATAGGCGAAAGAGGGGAAGAAGAGGGATTAGGCCCGGATAGCCCATCCATGCGGATGGCCCATGCGTGCGGATGGCCATCCGTGCGCATGTCCATCCGTCCGGATGGTCCATCCGTCCGGATAGACATCCTGACGCTTGGAATTTCCCGTTTTTGGTCGTTTTGATAGTTTTCGAAGCGCGTACGTTCATAATTAGTTTATATTATCAATATATTGTTATTATTATATTATTATATATATATATATATATCACTAGGGGTCGTATTTTCGTATCCATAATCCAAAGTTTCGATAATTAACAGTCGGTTTCCGATTCGAGTATGCGATGATTATCGACGTTGCACGGCCATCAATAAGGGTAGTATAGGTCCTTTCTTGATGTCATCGTGAACGTTATTTCGTGTAGTGCCTTAAGGACTGACGGGGTACCGTTTACTCGTATTGTCATCATCGTCATGACGACTGGAGCTACAGCACTCACCCGAGGGTCCTTGTTAGCGTTAATTGTTTACGTTCGACACATCACGGCCACTGAGGAGGGTAGAATAGGTCCTCACTCAATGCCTCCGTGAGTGTTAGTGTGATAGTAGTGTAGTATAGTGATATTGTGTTTCGAAAATATGTGATTATCCTTCGAATAGCGATATATACGATATAGTTACATTATGATCCGAATCTCCGGTGCTAGGCATAACGAGTATAACGAGTAGTAACAACGCACAAAAGTGCGGGTTGTTACAGTCTCCCCTACTTTAGGAAATTTCGTCCCGAAATTATTCCAATAGGTAGACTTCTAAGAGTTGATTTTGTATAAGCGGCGATACAGCGAGTGGTCTGACCGTAAGTTGACAGCAGGAACGTTTGAATAAGAGAGATCGACTGAGATTAGCGAGAGAGTGATGTGAAGACGAAAGTATTAATCCCACGAGATGGCATTCCAAAGTACCTTGTCTTGTGTAGAATTCGTTAGTTCGATGGGATTGAAATTTGAAAGGTTTCTCATGACGTAGAGTTAACTGAGTCGATCGTTAACCAACGTTACAAGAAGCGATCGTTTTAGATATTAAAAAGGGATTTAGGATGATAATCCTTGAAAATTTTCCTTTTAACGTGCGGTCGCACAGAGTCGATGTTTAACTGACGTTGCAAGGAAGTTTAAGTTTCTAGCATTTTAAGGAATTTGAAGATGAAAACAAAGGTTACATGAACTCTCCTATGATACGGGTTCTAATTGAACTCGATGTTGAACCAATATCTCAGGAAAATCTTGTTTTTGATCTTTGAAAAAGGTTTTAAGGAAAATTTGAACTCATGAAGCTCCCTTTGAATATGGGGTTAAGCTGATTCGATGTTACCCCCACACTGTGAGGAATTTCATTTGTTCCATGGTTTTAATAACATTTTTTATAAAAATCAGTTTTAACTTTTTGAAAAGAAAATTTGGCATCAGCCCCACTTGGCATCTTCCCACGGAAGTTCGTTAATATGTTTAAAACACTTATATATAGGAATTACCAGCGGCGTATCCACCATGTTTTGCCCATATTACTTCCGTTTCGTGAGGCAGTGTCAGGTGTGCTGATATGACTCGGATTGAATTGCACTTACTCGGCCCAATCGATAGAAAGTCGGACCGAGCATAGGATAGGATCGAATAGATTAATTCAACGAGTTGATAAGCGAGAAGCGAATAGCGTGTTTTCGATTTGATTCCACATTACACCCACATGGCACGTTTCCACGGGGGTTTTCTAACATGGCGAAACACCATGCTTAACCAGGTTAGCTTTGCCTCGTGAAGCGGTGTCATGTGTATTTAATACCATACAAACTGCAATGAACACCAAGCGAGCGATAAGTGGTAGTTTATGCACGATATGCGATAAGCGATTAGGTGATTAAACGAATGACACGAAACACTGGTGATAATAAACGAAATACAATAATCGGTAGTTGCGTTGCAAGCGATGGAGGTATGCGATTCGATTTACGCGGTTCGGCTTGATTGATTAACACCACAGAATTTAACTAACATTAGACCCCACATGGCCTTTTTCCACGAAAGGTCGCTGATATGACTAAAACGCCCTGCTTTAGTCACATGAGTTTCATCTCGTGAAGCGAGGTCATGCGTGCTAACTTAACACGAATATCACAGCTAACGGTATAGCGATAGATTGATACACAACAAGCGGTATAGTTCTCATATTAAGCGACAGAGATAGCGAGATACACATGATAAGCGATTGGAATTCGTCGAGTTCGATTCATGTTTCGAATAAGCTTTCGTTTCGTTGCGACGCATCACGGCTATCGAGGAGGGTAGAATAGGTCCTCACCCAACAATACCGTGAGCGTTTATTTGCTTGATTGAGATTCGTTGCAACAGACTTACGACCAGTCTTGTGCCGATGCAATCGTTCTGCGAGGTAGACTCCCCAGAGTCCATCGATGAGGCGATTGCATTGCGTTTGTTGACTTACGGCAAGTCTGGCGATGATACGGTTTGTTACGCCTTGCGATTGAGTGTAGTGTGTTGAAAATAATCACAATATATAGGTCTAATAACGTTCGACTCCACGTGGCACTTTCTTCACGGAACTTCGGTAGTATGATAAGGCATTCCTCGCCCGACCCCTACTACTTTCATCCCGTGTTTTGGTGTCACCTTTTGTCAAAACGCTATGGCACCTTTAGAATTCACTACGATCACCGTGCACTGACCCAAATAATCCCATGTGCACCCGCGATTATTTGTTCCTTGCACGTTTATCGTACCTCGTTCTAAGAGTGTAGTGAGGGTAAAACACATTATTTCGAGATATAGCATATAGTATATAGTATGCGTGTGAATCTAGTCTAAGTGCGACGCTTAGAGAGCGGAAGAGAAAACGGAAGCGAGAGTTAACGTTACATATAGTGGTAACTTCGAATGAGAGGGTAGGTTCAAAACTTAGAAATTAACGTCGAGAATCGTATCATTACAACTTTATCCTATGCTTGCTAGGTACTTGATGCTGAAGACTTTTGTTGGAGCTGTTGTTGTTGTACTCAAGTTCACGGTTCGATGCGGCAGTTGCGGGTGAAGTGACCGTAACGGTTGCAGTTATTGCAATAGCGACAGTCAGCCCCAACTGGATGATGATAAGTACACGAGTAACACTGAGGATGAAAACCAGTGTAGGCTCGTTTTGGAAACGTCGGAACTGTTCGAAGAGGTTCTGGTCGCGGCAGTTCGGTTGTCGATGAGCTCAGGCTTGAGGTCTTTCGCTTGCGGCTGGGTTTGTCGGTGTCTTGCGAAGAAGTGTCGTCGTTGGAGGGTTCGTCTGAAGACTCGCTTGTGGGATCTTTGGTTGATTTGTCAGAAGATCCGTCGATAGATTTGTCAGAAGAATCGGCAGCAGATTCGTCCGAGGAATCGTTAGCAGATCCGTCAGAAGAATCGTTAGTTGATTCATCAGAAGAATCGCCAGTAGGTTTGTCGGAAGATTCGTCAGTAGACTCATCGGAAGATTCGTCAACATGTTCGCCTGAAGGATTACTGGCGATTGCTTGATGAGCTTGTTTAACAGGATTCCTTGAGTATACTCCTTCCCTGAGTCGTTTGTCGTTGATTTCTGCGGCTAAGCGATAGGTTTCTTCGATGGTAGCAGGCCTTGCAGCTTCGACAAAATCACCCACACACTCAGGCAAGCCGCGAATGTACTTCGCGATGGCCTTCCCTGGAGTGTTGACTTGACTTGGGCAGATTATGCTAAGCTGTTTGAACCTTGCGGTGTAGCCAGCATTGTCGCCTTCTGCTTGCTTGATTTCCCAAAATTCGTTTTCCAGCTTCTGAATTTCGTAAGGAGGGCAGTACTCTTTCTCCATGAGCTCTTTCAGCTCATTCCAAGAGAGAGCGTAAGCTGCGGAGATCCCATGTTTGTTACGTTCGGCGGTCCACCAGTCGAGTGCTCGCGATTGAAATACTCCGGTGGCGCAAGTAGTACGGAGACTATCGGGACACCCACTTTGACGAAGGGTAACTTCGATAGAATCGAACCACTGGAGTAGTTGAGTCGCACCTCCTTCACCCGTGAACTCCATCGGGTCACAGGCTTTGAAGTGCTTGTAGAGAAAAGTAGATTGCGGCTCTCCTGTCTTAACGTCTTCCGAAGCTCGAGAGTGGCGGAGAGAGTGCGCTCGAGCGACAAATTGAGAACTAAGCTTACTCACTTCCGTATTCACAAGTGAAGCAATTCTCTTCTCGGCGCTTCGTTTGGCTTTCCTCCTAGCTACTCGTCTCGAGGTAGAGTTGTTGGAAGGCATCTAGACAGGAAGAGACTTGGAGTGAGATTCGATCATAATGATTTTTTTTTTTGAGTTTTGCGTTGCGATTGAGCGCGTTCAAAACTTGGTGCGATAGTATAGTAGTAATACGAATCACATAGGAGCCACGTAGGAAATACGAAATTCCTAAGTTCTCACACAATGACTTGTTTCGTTTATACGTATATATATATATATATTTATATAGATGTAATTTGTATTCATACATATGCAGGTCGATTTAGAATAAGCGGGGTCACGTTGAAGTGAGAAAACGAGAGCGAATGCGATAGATTATGCATTAGTTTTGTTGCGAACATTCGGATTTCGTTTTAGATTGCGATGGCTGTGCGAATTGTGTGTTTATAAAGTAGGGAGTGAAAATCGTTATATCGAGAAATCGATAAAGCGTAAAGTTTCAAAACGTAAATAAGTTCCAATCATTGTAAAATTGGCGGGTCGTATGATAGAGTGCCTTGGGTGTTTTAGGCGTCGACTACCCAAGCTAGCCCAACTACATCTAACAAGTTCGAGCATGCGCGTTGACCTGGGGGACTTCATGCTTCCACTGGGATGCAGCTCATGGCATTCGTCTTCCTAGTCGTCGCGTGGCTCGAGTTATCGTGATAGTCGAGTCCTTGGTGAGAGCTTTTGAAAACCAGTTTATAGAGAATGGGACGACTCATTAAGGTACGGGTTTCACCCCTGACTTAACAGTTTCGTTCCTAATTGCAGTTATGCTCCTCGAATAAATTCGTGAGTTCCACTAGATTTAGAAATGGAGACTTTTGTCGAGATGTGGATGTCACTCCTAACTCGATGAAGAGTTCTCGTGCTAGAAAAATGCGCTGAGTGAGCAATCCTATCGAGAGTTCTTGGTTTTCACACCTGATCTCGACTGGGTCGCTCGGTTTCGCTATGCGAGTATTTTTCGAAAACGTGTGTATTGTGTCGGCCTCAGGAAAGGCTAAGTAGTATTTCAGCCTTAGGAAAGGCTTCTTCGTGTGAAGTTGTAGTACGCGGGGTTCACGCAAAGTTGTATCTTTTAGTAACTTCGATCGAGAGTATCAAGTAAGCCCAATACAAACCCCACCGGGCTTGTATGAGTCGGCCTGTTGGTACTTACACTATAGACTAGGTCAGTTTCTAAGACGTCGACCCGGACCAGGTCGAGTCTGACCTAATTCCCTATAGTTATGGCTCTGATACCAATCTGTCACACCCCAACCGATGGCGGAATCATCGGGGCGCGGCACTAGGCGAATCAGATTGCTCAAGAGAATCCATAACAACTATATTGCGATAATATTTAATACATTCGTTATCCCATACTAACAAATAATGCAATCACATAAGTTATCACAGATTTCTTGTCCTCTCGAACAATACAAATCCGACAACCTAGATTTTAGTTGAGTTTCTAGACTTCCTAGCTTGATTCGATATAGTCTGCGATCTAACCTGCAACATACGTTAAAATATTTGTCAATACAAAAGTATTGGCGAGTATACAGGTTTGATAAGTATAGCATAAAAGTACTGCGAATTTCCACATGCATAAACGTAATACACGACATATATACTCACAAAACTGATACTACCAACTAAGTCCTCGATGCTCGAATGTACGATGGCATAACTAGGCCCCGTCGGGCGCAATAGTACTATACTAGTCTTGGTGGGACGTCGCGAGTATAAGCCCTAGCACATATGTAACTAGCATCACGTATATCTATGCATAACAGTTATTCGCAAGTGATAGTTCGATTGATTGAATATTTCGTTTGATCAGTTCGATTTGTTAGAAACGTATGTTACACCCAAAATTCGATTAAAAAGGGGTCAAGTATACTCACAGTGCGTATTTAGCGAGATTACAACTTGATTGAGTCGGTTGCGAGTGTGTCTGTACTGATCCTTGAAGAATAGAGTAAACGATATACGGTTAAACGAGATTACCCTTGAAAAGTTATTCATTTTGATTGAATTGGGCCTCATCCGTGCGGATGGCAAGTCATCCGTGCGGTTGGTATGGTGGTACGTGCGGATGGACTTTGCTTGTGCGCGCGGATGAGTGTACGCGCGGTTGGCTGGTGCGCACGGGTGACATGTCATCCGTGCGGGTGACATGTGCGTGTGGTGACATGATCCGTGCGGGTGACTGACTGTGCGCGCGGATGACACGTGCGTGTAGTGTCATGGCCCGTGCGGATGACAGTGGTCCGTGCGGACTGACATGTCATCCGTGCGGACTGACATGTCATCCGTGCGGACTGACATGTCATCCGTGCGGACTGACTTGTCGGGTTCGCACTCTGACCACCGTTTCTGAATGTCTAACGGAAGGAATACGTTCGTTTTTTTTACTAGGGTTGTGTGATTTCGCACTAACACTTGAAGTTCCGTCAATTCCGACTCATTCTAACGGCCGGGAATCACCCCGTTCCATCAGATCTGGCCGTTCATGGTGGTTCTTCATGGTTAACTCGAAATCGCACAGGTTTAGGTGTGATTTGTCATTAAAACATGTGGAAATCACCTGGATCTGGGTCGTTTATAGTGAAATGAGACCCCAACTTGAAGTTCATAAGAACTCCTGGTGACATCACTTCAAAACGCCCCAAATCCGCAGATTTCACGGTTAGAATTTGAGTTTTGAAAGACAGAATGATGTAGATTTGGGTGTAGATTGTAGAAGTACAAGGTTTAGGTTGAAAAATTACCGGAATCGCGAGGAAATCGAGAGAAAAGGGTCTTGGTGCGCGTTTGGTTGAATAGGAGCTGTCACATCACTTGAATAGTGGTGTGGCAGGCTATTTATAGGCGAAAGAGGGGAAGAAGAGGGATTAGGCCCGGATAGCCCATCCGTGCGGATGGCCCATCCGTGCGGATGGCCCATCCGTGCGGATGGCCCATCCGTGCGGATGGCCCATGCGTGCGGATGGCCATCCGTGCGCATGTCCATCCGTCCGGATGGTCCATCCGTCCGGATAGACATCCTGACGCTTGGAACTTCCCGTTTTTGGTCGTTTTGATAGTTTTCGAAGCGCGTACGTTCATAATTAGTTTATATTATCAATATATTGTTATTATTATATTATATATATATATATATCACTAGGGGTCGTATTTTCGTATCCATAATCCAAAGTTTCGATAATTAACAGTCGGTTTCCGATTCGAGTATGCGATGATTATCGACGTTGCACGGCCATCAATAAGGGTAGTATAGGTCCTTTCTTGATGTCATCGTGAACGTTATTTCGTGTAGTGCCTTAAGGACTGACGGGGTACCGTTTACTCGTATTGTCATCATCGTCATGACGACTGGAGCTACAGCACTCACCCGAGGGTCCTTGTTAGCGTTAATTGTTTACGTTCGACACATCACGGCCACTGAGGAGGGTAGAATAGGTCCTCACTCAATGCCTCCGTGAGTGTTAGTGTGATAGTAGTGTAGTATAGTGATATTGTGTTTCGAAAATATGCGATTATCCTTCGAATAGCGATATATACGATATAGTTACATTATGATCCGAATCTCCGGTGCTAGGCGTAACGAGTATAACGAGTAGTAACAACGCACAAAAGTGCGGGTTGTTACACACGCTTACCAACCTGGGAACTCCGGCAAGTCAGGTTTTTCTATTTGAAAAGATTCACCCAAGCCTGACCAGCCTTGGGTGATTTTGAATTCTTGTTCAACAATGGTGGATAATTTGCATCATCCTTTGTTAAACCTGAATTCTCAGATTTTACCTCAACAACAGGCTCTTCTGGCTTTGACGAACCAGAATCATTGCCTGCACATGGCTTATCTGACTTTGACCTGTCAGATTCATTGCCTGATGGTGGCTTGTCTGACTTTGACACATCAGATTCATCGCCGACCATTTTCTTCTTCTTCTTTTCTTCTTTTGTCCTCAGATTTGTATCCGATGAATTCGTCTTGCTTGACTTTGCAATCGAGTTAGTTGATTCATCAAAACTCTTATTCAATCTGTCTGGTGAACCCGAAGACAAAATTTTCTCGAGATACTCTCTCGCCTTCTTCCTTTTCTTTCGCAGTCTGTCTTTCTGCCCCTGTGAAAGTTTAACTTTCTTTTCTTGAATTGTCTGATCCTGAACTTTAGGTTTTAGAACCTTCTGTTCATGGGGCTTGACGTTGACTGGTTTCTTTGCCATTCTTTGAGATTCAACCCTCGATCTTCCCATTGATCTTCTTGGGCAATCTCTGGCAATATGTCCTCTGATTTGACAATTATAGCATCTTCTTGTTTCATAATTCCAATTCTGGCAGTTAACAGCAATGTGTCCTCTCACACCACAGGTGTAGCACACTCTGTTATCGTACCATCCACTTCTGTCAGTCCAAACCTTCAGATCATAACATTGTTTGGCTTGGTTATATTCATTTCTCCTCTTCAATGCTGGATTTGGCTTTTGAGCACTGTGGTCCAACCTGCACCACTTATTACCAACATTTTGTGAGTTTTCATTTTTAAATTTTTGTGATTTTTGATAATGATTGGATGACTTATCTGATGAGCTGTTATTTTCATTTTTAAAATTTTTCAAATTTTGAACTTTTTGTTTCTATTCTACACTCTTCTTAACAGGTTTTTGTTTAGAACATTCACCTGTTTCAGTAGATTGCAAAACAGTATTTTTAAATTTTTCTTGTAAATCTAAAAATATTTTTCTTTTCTTTTTCATCATCAGATATTTCATCACAATCTTCAATTTTGACTTTGTCAAAATTTGTGACATTGTCACTTATTGGAACAGAATTGATCGGTTTTGGACACTCATATGGTGCCGAAGTCACAAAACCTTTCAATTTATTCTCAAGCTCTTTGATTTTAATCCGAGCTTTTTCAGCTTCTTTTTCAAACTGAATGATTTTAGCAAGATGAGAATTGATTTCAATTTGTTTTTCAAGATTATCTTTACCAAAAATATCTCTCTCATCTTCTAAAATCTTGATTTGATTTTGAAAATCTTTTTCTTTTTCTTTTAACGCTTCATTTTCCAATTTTATCCAAATAACGTTTTCATTTTCAATTTTAATTTTTCCAAAATCTTTTTCTTTTTCTTTCAAATTGTTAATTTCCAATGTCAAACTGTCCAAACTACTCAACAGTTTGACATTTTCATACGTCAATTTCTCACAATTTTCTCTTATTTCAAGAATCTGTTTATTATCAGATTCTTTCTCATCCTTCAAGCTTTTGATTTTCACTGTCAAATTCTCCACATCTTTCAAAAGATTGAAATTTTCTGCTTCGGATTTTTCGCATTTTGAGCACACAACTTCACTTTTCGAAGTTTCATCCATCTTTGATTCTTCATTCTTTGTCGTTTCATTTTCACATCTTTTGATTATTTCAAGAAACACATCCAAACTTATATTTTCTGATTTTCTTTCTATTTCATCTATTAACTCTTTCTTTTTCTTTTTCTCTTCTTCATCTCCCCACCATTTCTTTTGCCAATAATCATCCTCCTCTTTGTACTGCTGGATTATGGCTTCTATATCAAGCGTACTATCATCGATTGCAATATTTCCATACTCATCAAGATAACACTCTCTGTCCGGATCCCATCTATTTGCTCTCCTTGCTTCCAGAAAGATACGAGATATTCTAATTATTTTGTTTTCAGCAATCATTTTTCTGTATCTATACTTTTGCTCTTCAGTTCTATCGTCTTTCCATGGAATAGGTTCAGATTTTGCCATGATTTTATAACCTTGAATTACCTCGGAATATTCTGCAAACAAACAAACAAACAAACGATCAGTTCAAACTGACTGAATACGTAACAGTGTACGTTTGATGAAATCAATCTAAGACTCGTTGTCAAAGATTTGCAGATTCGTTCAATGTAGTTCGGGTGAAATCACTGAATGAATAAATGAATGAACATTTTTTTTTTTACTCAAACAATCACATGCCCATAAACAAAATATAATCCGTAATGATCTGATGACAAAAAAATGTTCAAACAATTAGATCCGACAACATCAATTTACAAACAAACGTGATTGGGCATCAACTCTTGTAGTGGGTCGGTGCACTTAACATGATTGGGCCGAATGTTTTGTGAGTTGTACTTAATTGTGATTGGGCCTTCACTCCCACTAACCCGACAACATTATCAACAACATCTGATTAGTTCTTTATTTTTAGAACAAACCAATTTTATCACTTTGCCGACAATCTATGATCACACATGCAAATGTCAGTCAAATACACACTGTTCTATGATATGTATCACGTGAAATCAGCACAGTCCCTATGAGCAGTATTGTCCAAATAAGCGGATGTGTAATGTCCGGATAAGCGGAAGTGTCAGGTGTTCAAATAAGCGGACCAGGTAATGATCAAATAAGCGAACCTACAATGTCCGTAAAAGCGGATCTAAATGTTGTACTGATAAGCGGACTACAAAAACGGATCTCAAGTAACTGTCACTACAAGCGGATCTCTAGAAACGGACCTACCAGATTGTCCGGATAAGCGGACCTAACAAGTAATTTCAAACAGACCAGATGTGATTTACAAACGGACCTATCGATGACCGAACACACAATAACGTACAAATGACGTGATTCTATTAAAATGATGTCAAGTACAAAGCCGAGAATCACACGGAGAGACTTTCTCTCTCTAGACTTTCTCTCTCTAAAATCTAATCTTCTAAATCTCCAAATGAGCAAAAGTCTTAAACCTAACACTATGACTTCCTATTTATAAGCACAAGGAATATAAGGATTTCTCCTTATTTACAAGTTTGCCACCTTGCCCTTTAAACTAGATATTACAATAAAAGCTTAGACTTCTTCGGTTTCTGCTACATACTAGATTGACGAAGGCGATAGACACTTAATGCACTAACAAATGCTGTCTACCTGCCTTAGCAACGATAGTACTATTAGTTTGGACTCGGCACCCGTTCACTCGGGGGTTGTTAAGGACAATTATTTGCATGGATTACAGTGGTGATCATGTATTACGAACTGCCTTGGGCAGTCAACCCGCAGTCATTGGTATCGATGGGTTCATGTCGATAACTAACATGCCTCATTTCACTCTGTGTACGTGCTGGTTATGCGTAACGCTTTCGAACTCTATATGCTATATCAAACTTGTATGCTCACCTTTACACTATGTGTATTGACTTTATTTTAACGTATGTGACAGGTGCTTAGGATGCTTATCTGCTAGGGAGTCGAGGCTAGAATAAGGTCTTAGAGGCCAACAAATAGTTGTCTGTACAAATGAAATCTGAGTTGTCGGAACAGAACAATTTGCCTAGATTTTGTCTGTAATAATTTGTTTATCTTTTAAGACATGGTATGGGACATGTTATTTTAAATTAATTGGGAATGATAATTGTTATGGAAATTTCTGGACAATCTGTTTCGCTCAGTGCTATACCCCGATGTTTCCGTCATCGGTTGGGGTATGACAGTAGGATAACAAGTTGACTCTGAATGAGTCGGTCCAAAATCCGTAAAGCTTGATGCGAGTCACTTGTGATTCGTGTCAGGGCCCGAGTCTGCTCTTTTTAATGCTTTTGTATGAGTTTGACAACTATGCCAATTACACCAGCTATATAAAAACTCTTTTTAAAAGAATTTCTTTAGCAACTAATGTAAGTACTGTTATTAATGATGGGATGCATTTTGCAGTGCAGCTTACAGACAAGATATGAGTATTAAATTGGTTTCACATGATGATAGAAAGAAGTTTAAACGTCACTTCCTTAAATTCTTTGTGGAAGACAATCAAAAGGTAAAATCATATGATAGAATTGTTTGGTATTTTACTATCTTTAAAGATATAAAAGCTGGCAGTCATTATTGTAAATGGACTTATGGTGGTAATTAATAAATGGTAAGTAGTAGAGGTGGCATGATGTGTGGGGTTAGGTTCGTAATGGGCCAAAACATGTTTGATTGAAATTGCTTATTTGTATTATGGATTGACCTGTGTTAATCCACAAACACTTTTTGTTCATTGTTTTGTAAAAAAGTACAAAACACAAACGTTTTAGTTGTAATCTTTAAGAGTTATTATTGTGTAATACTAATCTAAATCTTTGAATAAGACAGATTTAGGAATCTTTATCTACTAAAGTAGATAAGCAAGTAAATTATCTTTTACATTTTGGCAAAGTACATAGGTATCTTGAGTTTATCTTGAGTCTATATTAACAATTTTTTTTTACAGCGGAAATCGGCAAACTGATGAGAAGCAACCATTTGAGAGAGGACCAATGGATCTGCCAAAGAAAGTGTGGCCGACTGGCCGTATGCACCTAATTAGAATGTGTATAAAGCATTAGTGCTCGATTGTATTTGATCTTTGCTTTATTGTGTTAAAATTATTAACATGTTTGTTATTTATTTGTTATCTTTATAATTCATTTTTAATTAAACATTAAAAAAGGTATAATCATTCATCGACTAATAAAATTTGGTATGCATGATTTTCTAAAAATCACCCGTGTTTGCACACATGTTTTACTAGGGATGGCAATGGGTCGGGTTCGGGTCGGGTATTGGTAATCCCATACCCATACCCGCTTGTAAAATCGTGTCCCATACCCGACCCAATACCCGTTGGGTATTTGTCGGGTAATTACCCGTTGGGTATCGGGTATACCCATTAATTTGTTAAAATATTTACGTTGGGGTTTCCAAATACATTTTTTTACAATTATAATGATTATATATTTTATTTATACAACAAGTCAACAACTATTATAAATTAAAAATTTACATTACATAATATAAGTTTTATCATAAATTAATTATAACTTTATAATACTTATAACTTATATGTATATACTTCACAACATATAAAATATATACTATTATTAAATATATATACTTTATATGTATATACTTTAAAACATACAAAATCTAAATACTATTATCAAATACATATACTAAAAGAAAATTTATTTTTTCACATTATGAACATACTAAAATAATTCACTGACAGACAAGGGTTAATGGCAAATAAAAATATAAATTAAAAAATTCGGGTATATGATTGGGTATATGGTTGGGATTGAACCCTATCAGAGGAACAGATAATTAAAGCCAAAACTGGATCAGAGCAGTGGATCCAGAATAAGCAAATGTTTACTTACAAATCTCTCTCCTTGAAAGTGGTTTCACATCTGCTGACCTCCTATCTGCTGATCTGCAACTGCTGCTTTGCATCTACTGCCAAATGTCAAAGACTAATGGAAGACCAAAGCTCTGCTGATTCAATCTACTGCCTTGAGTCTAGTACTGCTGATCCGGATAAGCACTGCTGGGTTCACAGCAGTGGAAGGATGCAGCAGCTGTTTAAGTGTCTTTTATGTAATGAATTGTAATAGCAGTAGTTAGTACATCAGTGTTTGTATAGATCAGAGGTTAGAGTTTGTTAGGAGGTTAGATGTCACTTTCATGGTGACGTCAGCTAAGATGCTCAGTGGTTTGCAAGTGCCTATAAATAGTTCAGTACTTTGTACTGTTCTATTAGCACTTTTGCAACATCGTCTTCTTTGCACAAACAAACTACTGAGCTCTGGCTGAGGGGGAGTTTGCATTCATTCATCAATCATTGTAATCGTTGTTGAAACAAATTCAATCTTTCGATTCATTGTGTAAAGATGTTTGATTAAAGTATTACTCTCGTTTGATTGTATGCAAAGTTTGTTTTCATCTTAATTCCGCTGCACAACTCTTTCATTTCCATCTTAATTTCAAACGAAAATACAATCAGAAACAAACTCAGATCCAACAATTGGTATCAGAGCTTGGACAGTCAAATTTGATTTAACAATCATTTTGAAGTAAATAGTTCAGCTCATAACAGTTGATACTGATCGTTTGTTCGTCTGTTGAAAAACAGAGCAAGGATTAATCACCATTAAAAGTTGATTTCTCAGTGTCTGTAAAACAACAAGAATGACGTCACAATCTCAGGATGACAAAAACAACATCGGCTTGCTTTTTAAACCACCTATGCTAAAAAGAAATGAGTACAACATCTGGCAGAGAAGGATGGGTCACATCCTTGCTCAACAAAGCACAGGTTGTTGGAGGTCTGTCACCTTTGGTCCCCATGTTCCTTCAGTGCCAAGCGCTGAAGATGCTAAAAAGTTCGTTCCAAAACCAGTTGAAAATTATACCGAAACCGACTTTCAAAAGATCGAACTAGATGCTAAAGCTTTTAGCATCATAGCATCAGCGCTGCCCAATGAGATATATGCTGGACTGTTACACTGTAACAGTGCCAAAGAGTTATGGGACGCACTTAAGGAACAGTTTGGGGGAACCGAGGAAGTCATAGAAAACAATAGGGAAATCCTGAACCAACAGTATGAAACATTTTGTTACGTTAAAGGTGAATCACTAACGTAACAATTTGAGCGTTTCAGTTGTCTCATCAGTGAACTGAGGCTTGTTAACACCACTTTTACAAACTCAACTCAAAATAGCAGGTTCCTCAGGTCACTGCCAGAAAAATGGGACACCATAGCTTTTGTCACCCGAAACTCACCTGAGTTCAAGGATCTGACCTTGACCCAACTCCATGGTCGACTCCTGACCTACGAAAGGGAGTTGAACCAGAAAAGGAGGTTACAAGAGTCAGGAAAAGTTACTGATGATTACACTTTCGGTAATACTGCTCTTCTGGGTCAAGAAGAATCTGGGAACAGTGGTAAGGATCAGGGTTATGATCACTTCATTGACATAACTGCTGGTGCAAATTTTAACAACCCTGATCCTCACTCTGCAAGTTTTGCATTCACTGCAAACGAAAACCAGATGTCAGACAATCTAAGCTTTGAACTCAATGATTTACAACATTTTGATCCCACTGACTTAGAAGAGATGGATATCCTGCACCAATTGGCTTTGCTAAGTGTTAGAACTAGCAAATTCTACAAAAGAACAGGGAGAAAATTCCCAGGACTTCATGGGAATTTGAGGGTTGGGTTGGATAAATCGAAAATCAAGTGTTACAAGTGTAATAGGTTAGGGCACTTTGATAGGGAATGCAGAAGTCAAAACAATGGACCAATAGTTACTCATCCTAGCTCTAACCCTAGACCACAAAGTCAAAACACTGTGCACTATACCCAATATACCCCTGCAGCTCAAGTGAACACTGCTCACTATGCTGCTGCCCCTGTGCCAGTGCACTATGTCCAAACTACTATTCAACAGATCCAATATGTTCAAACCCCTGCTCCACAGGTACAAGTGCAACCTGTTGCACCTCAAACCACTGCTCCAGCAGCAGTACAACCAGATCAACAAAGCTTTTTCACTCAAGGGTTTATTGACTGGAGCAGTATGCCTGAAGACCTTAGTGATGAAAATTTTGCACTCTATGCTTCTAATGATTCTTCTCATGATGAGTTTTGTTTGATGACATTAGAGTCAATACAGAAGGGGGTTGAAACTGAAGAGGAACAGCTGAGTATTGAAACAGTGGATGAGGTGACTGAAGCAGTGGTTACTGCTGTGGCTGGTGAACTACTGTTGGGAGAAAGTTCAGGTACCCTGATTGAACCAATGACAGATCCATGGTCCGTAGAGGACAAAGAAGAAGAGAAAGAAGAAAAGGCTGGTGAAAAGAAGGTGAAAGCTGATGCTGAAGAAGATCATCAATGTGATTGTGCAATGATGGCAGCTGCCAAGGTATCTCCTCAAGTTCTTGAGAAACTGTGTTCTGACAATTGCATAATTGCTTTTGCTAACATCAAAGAGGTGAATGAAAACCTTCGGGATAAAATCTTGACTGATGAGGTTAAATTTGAAAAGTCTTTAAAAGAACTGAAAAACAAATTGACTGAAAAGGAAAAAGAGATCAGCTGTCTAAAAGAAGAGCAAAGCATAACCAAAACCCAACTTCAAACTATGGTAGAAAAATACCAAGTTTGCAAAAAGGAGTTGGAATCCACCCAGATTACTTGTGAAAGATGGGTGGAATCCTGCAGAGGATATGAGGTGATGCTTGCTAAACAGATTGAAAGCAATGTGAAATTTGGGGTTGGTTATAGAAAATATGATGATGAACATATTGCTTTTGAAAAATCTGTTCAAACCACTGATGAAGCTACTGAGCTCATCCCCACAAACAAGAATGGCCAAGAAGTGAAAATCAATGACAAACTAGGTAACAAAATCACACTTACCAGACCAATGGGATCCTCCACTTTCAAGGAGCTTGAAGATCATCAATTTAAACCAAAATGGTCTGATGAGTGTGATATTCTTGAAAATTTCAAGCCAATGGACTTTACATCAACTGATGGTGTTAAGGCTCCAAAAGCTAAAGTCATACCTCTCAAGGACATCCCAGCAGTGGTTAAAACCTCTGCTGCAAAGGAGTCTGAAAAGAGAAAGAAGAAAGAAAAAATTGACAACTTGTTTTGTGAATTATGTGAGAAAAGGAATCATCTAACAAAAGATTGTTTCCACTTGAAAGCTTATGATTTAAACAGAACAAGTGTCATTGTGTCAGCTGAAAGTTGCATTGTTTGTGGCAAAACAAACCACAAAACTCAAGCATGTGTGTATCTCAAAAACTTTGATGTGAAAAAGAATGAGTACATTGCTAAAACATCCTTGAGTCCATCATCATCATCAACATCTGTCAAATTCACCAAGAAACAACCACTGTTTGTGCCAGTTGAAACAGCTGTCACAAAACAGCTGAACCAAACATCTGTCAAAAGAGATGTTCAGGTTACTGATGCACCCCCTGCCAATCAGTTCAGAAAAGGCAAGGAAAAACAGTCTTACCAAAGGATTCCACACGTTTATGAGGCCTACAAAAGGCCCTCTAAACCCAAAGTGAACAGGCATCCTTTTGGTTACCAGCAGATGATTGGTCAGGACCCACAACAGTGGTTAGAGAAACACTGTCCTAAAACAGTCCAAACCCCTGATCTAACCACTGTCCATCATTCTGCATCCATCCCAGACACTGTTGAGACCCCATCCAAAGCCTTGTTGGCTTTGGAGACCTTAATGAACTAATCCTTTTACTTCATGTGCAGGGAGCTTCTGCATGCTTTGATAGTCTTTGGTATGTAGATAGTGGAGGCTCCAGGCACATGACAGGATGTAAAGCCCTTCTCAAAGACTTTAAAATCCATGGAGGGGGTGATATATCCTTTGGGAATAATAGTAAAGGGAAAGTTCTGGAGTCTGGTACAGTGCAATCTGGAAATGTAAAATTTGAAAATGTCAATCTAATAGACAATCTAAAATTCAACCTTCTGAGTGTGTCCCAAATGAGTGACAAGGGATTTGGGTCATTCTTCACAAAAGACTGTTGTAGGATTGTTGGACCAGAAATGGTCAAAAAGATTGAAGCAATAATCAAAACTGGTCAAACTAAACTTGTTGCTCAAAGAAGTGGCAATGTTTATGTTGTTGACATGTCAAAAGAGTGTCCCAGAGCTGATGCCTGTCTGTTCTCAGCTGCCTCTAACAAAGAGACAGAACTTTGGCACAGAAGGCTGGGGCAAACAAATCTTAAGACAATCACATAAATCTCAAAAAATGGTTTGGTGAGAGGCCTACCACAAAAATTGTTTTCATGTCCTGAACATTGCATTTCCTGTTTAAAAGGAAAACAACATAAAAGTTCTTACAAGTCCATTGAAGAGTCCAAAACAACCCAGTGTTTGCAAATGCTACACATGGATCTGTTTGGCCCAGTTCAAGTCATGAGCCTCAAAAAGAAAAGATATTGTTTGGTTATTGTTGATGACTTTTCTAGGTTTACATGGACTTTCTTTTTACACTCAAAAGATGAGACTGCAGGCATTTTGCAAGACTTTGTAACACAGGTTGAAAAGCAATTTGACCTTCCAGTGAAAAGCTTCAGGAGTGACAATGGCACAGAATTCAAAAATAGGGAGTTGGATGCCTTCTGTGTGAAGAAAGGGATTGTAAGGCAGTACAGCATCCCTAGAACACCAGAGCAAAATGGGGTAGTAGAAAGGAAGAACAGAACTTTGATTGAGGCTGCCAGAACCATGCTTGCAGATTCAGGTTTGCCATTAACTTTCTGGGCAGAGGCAGTAAACACTGCTTGCTATGTTCAGAACAGAGTTTTAATAAACCCCAGGCATAAAAAGACTGCCTATGAAATTCTGTATAAAATTAAACCACTGATTTAATATTTCAAGGTGTTTGGCTGCCCATGCTTTATTTTGAACTTAAAAGATTTCATTTCAAAATTTGCAGCCAAAATTGATTGTGGTTATCATCTGGGATACTCAACCACTGCCAAAGCCTACAAAGTGTTCAATACACGGACCAAGGCAGTGGAGGAGACTTTGAATGTTAAGTTCAATGAACTTTCATCAATGAAAATCCCAGCAAACCCTGCAGATCTGTTTGATCTTGAAAAATTTACTTTTGAAAATACTGCTGTCAAGACTAACAGTGCAGGTCCATCAGAGGATACAACACCAGACTATGGGTATGAAATCATCATCCCTCAAAGGTCTGCCACAAAGGGAAAAGCACCAGCTGTTCAAAACAGTTGTCAAAGCTCAACCACTGCTACCTCAACAGTTGTTGACCAAAGTAGCCCATCAACCACTGCTTCCACATCCTCAAACACTGCTGACAAAAGTCCTCAAACAGTGGATAAAAGTCAGCAGTTGTCCACTTCATTACCTCCTATTCCACCACCTTTTGAAGCCACTGCTGGATCATCAAAGTCCCCAGCAGTGGTTAGCTCAGATGATACACATTTGCAGCCTTCACCAACAAATGCCATCATACCATACCAAGGAGATTTAATCTTCTTAAGATCTCATCCACCTGATCAAATCATTGGCAACACAAATGAAGGGGTGCTCACAAGAAGCCAAACCCAAAACATTTGTCTTTTTGCTGGTTTTCTATCACTCCATCAGCCAGTCAAGTACCAAGAGGCACTGAAAGACAACAGCTGGGTAGAAGCCATGCAAGAGGAGCTCCAACAGTTTAAAAGACAACAAGTATGGGAGCTTGTACCACTGCCAGAAGAGGTTAGTCCCATTGGCACAAAGTGGGTCTTCAAGAACAAAACTAATGAAAGGGGCATTGTTGTCAAGAATAAAGCCAGGCTTGTGGTTCAAGGTTACAGACAGGAAGAGGGGATTGATTATGATGAAACATTTGCCCCTGTTGCAAGATTGGAAGCAATTAGACTGTTCCTGGCCTTTGCTGTCAACCACAATATGAAGGTGTTTCAAATGGATATCAAAAGTGCTTTCCTCTATGGTACAATTCAAGAAGAGGTGTATGTTTGTCAACCTCCAGGTTTTGAGGATCCATTTTATCCAGATCATGTCTACAGGCTAAACAAAGCCTTGTATGGCTTGAAACAAGCACCAAGGGCCTGGTATGAAACTCTTTCCAACTTCCTACTCTCAAATGGTTTCAAAAGAGGTACCATTGATAAAACACTGTTTTTAAAATGGAGAGGGAAGGATTTAATGATTGTCCAGATTTATGTGGATGACATTATTTTTGGAAGCACATGTAACTCAATGTGTGAAGAGTTTAGAGAACTCATGACAGCTGAGTTTGAAATGAGTGCAATGGGTGAGCTGCAATGCTTTCTTGGTCTCCAAGTACAGCAAATGCAAAATGGAACTTTCATTCATCAAAGCAAATATGCTAAAGAACTTTTAACCAAATTTGATATGAATGATTGTAAACCATGCGGCACACCCATGGCAACAAATAAGCTAGTCATGTCTGATGAAAAGGATGAGCTGATTGACCAAACACTTTATAGAAGCATGATTGGGTCTTTACTGTACCTAACTGCATCTAGACCAGACATCATGTTTGCAACATGTGTCTGTGCAAGAAGTCAATCAGCTCCCAGAAAATCAAATCTCATTGCTGTAAAAAGGATCTTCAGATACATAAAAGGTGATCCCACACTTGGTATCTGGTATCCAGCTAATGGGAATATCAAGCTTTCAGGCTTTTCAGACAGTGACTTTGCTGGATGTAACACTACAAGGAAGTCCACATCAGGAGGGTGCCAGTTTCTAGGTGATTGCTTAGTTTCATGGCAAAGCAAAAAGCAAGCAGCTGTTTCAACATCCACTGCTGAAGCTGAATACATTGCTGCTGCAAGCTGTACAGCCCAACTCCTGTGGCTTCAAAATCAGTTACTGGATTTTGGTATCACTGCCTTAAAGACACCACTCATGTTGGATAGCCAGGCAGCAGAAAATATCATCAAAAATCCAGTTTCCCATTCAACTACCAAACACATCGACATCAGACATCACTTTGTGAGGGATTGCTATGAAAAAGGTTTGATTTCTCTGCATCATGTCCCAACTAAAGACCAGCTGGCAGATGTGCTCACAAAAGCACTTGATACAGCCACTTTTGAAAGCTTGGTCTCTAGAATTGGGATGCTGAACATGGAATAACAAGCAACATCTTGTTTTTCTATGAATAAAAGCAACAAAATGTTTTCAGAAAATCAAAAATCCATCCTTAAAAATAGCTAAAAATGGAATTTTTCATTAAAATCCTTAAAAGTCTGCCATTAACCACTGATTGTTCAAAAGTCTGCTCTACTTCAAAAGTCTGTCCACTGCTGAAAGTCAACCCCTGTTCTCTCATTCCTTTGATAAACTATGTTGTTCAAAAGCAGTGTTTTATCCACTGATATGCTATCCACTAATAGTGAAAATCATCCACTGCTTTCATACCACTGCCTTCATTAGTCACTTTCATAAAAGTACTGTCCTTCACTTTCACCAGGGGTTGTCACGTGGACAGTACATAGTGGTCAGACCTTTTGTAACGGCTGCCACGTCAGCATTCACTTCCTTCCCTATAAAATCCCCCACTCACCACCAAAACAGGGTTTTACTGTCGAATTGAATTCTTAAAAATTCTCTTCTCAAAACAGTTTTTCATCTCATCTTCCACAAATTTCTTCGATCATTCATCTTCAAAATGACAAAATCGAAGTCATCTTCAAAACCCTCATCCAAATCTTCATCGAAAACAGCCTCTCAAAAGGCAATTTCCACTGAAATTCCATATAAACCATCCCACAATCTCCTTGGTCTTCTCACAAAACCAGGAACCGCCAAAGTTTTCGATTCCATCATTGACATCATGGCAAAATCAAAGTACAAAACTTTGTTCACCGCCGATGTACCAATCTATTTGGCGACCCAAAGGGAGTTCTGGAAGAATGCAACCCTTGAAAAACAAGGCGACACTGCAACCACCATAAACTCTTCTATAAAGGGTAAAGCTGTCCAAATCACGCCACAATCCATTTCAGAGGTCTTTCAACTCGGTGATCAGGAAGGTAAAACTTCTTTCACTAAAAACGAGTTACTAACTGACTTCATTGAGAGAGGGTATGAAGCCACAATGATGAAGAAAATTACCTTAGAAAAAGGTTATTTTCCTTCTGCAACCAGATTCTTATTTCATACCCTCCTACTATGTGTTTCAAATAAAACCACTTCTTTTAATGAAATCCCTTTAAAGATTCAAAATCTGGGATATGCAATTCTTCAAGAAGAAAATTTTAACTATTCTCGGGAAATCTTTAAAGATTTGGTTAATAATGTTGAAACAAAATCATTCTTACTGTTTCCAAGGTTTTTAAGTTACTATTTTGAAAAGAAATTCAGTAAGGATGATTTAGCTGCAATAAACCAAGGTGATCCTACTCACATAAACAGTTTAACTACTGAAACTTTTTCAAGGATGTTAGCACCTTGCAAAACACAAGCAGGGGTGCCTGAGCAGATTTTAGCAGTTACAACTGCTCCTCAGGTATCTGCTGCTGAGCCCACTGCTCAAGGTGATCAAAGCAGCAGAACAACTGTTTTGAAACCCACACCTAAAATCACCAAAAAGCCAACAAAAAGAAAAACACAAAAACCCCCCAAAACCATCAAAAAGGCATCTCTGGAGGATGAGATACCAGAGCTCCTGCCAGTGACAACACAAAAGTCACAAGAAACCACTGCTGCTACTTCCTCACAGCAGTTGGTACAAATATCTCAACCCATAACCGAAACTCCTCCTGCTTCTTCACAAAAAGAACAGGTTGTACAAATAGGGTCTCCACATCATGATGCTCTGGAAACACTCGTTTCTATCATCCACAGCTCAATACCCGGGGCAATTCCACTTTCTACGCCACCCTTCACATCCACAATTCCCACACCAACTAAACTGCTGTTGGATGCAATTGATTTGAACCAGGCATTAACCAGTCCTTCTCAATCACCTATCAATGAGAATATGCCTCAACAACTGACTGGGTCTGATGTATCAATCTTTGCTAACCCACCAACACAACCTGAGGAGGTTAGACCCCTTGAGTTACAAGTAACTCTTGGTGGTAATCCAAGTGAAGCAGCCACTACAACTGTTACACCCACTGGGTTACATTTGGACAGTGGTTACATTAATAAGACTTCCTTGGAGGCAATTCCTTTTATAGCACCTCTGCCAACCACCAGTGGATTTATTTATCCTACTGGCAACATCAAAAGGTTGTCAAGTGTTGAAGGAAGAAGACCCCAGTACCAAGACAAAGGGGCATCAGTGGTTAATGTTTGGAGTATACTCCCTACATCTACCACTGATAAAACCACTGCTAGTGGGAAATCAGATGATCCCATTAAATTAGGTGATGATTTAAAGTACCAGAAATTGACGGATCGCATTGAAAAGCTTGATAACTCTGTTGCCGAACTCAAAGATATGCTACAACAGGTGTTACAAGTACAAAAGGTACAATCAACTGCTGTTCCACCTCAAGCACCTGCTCCACAAAGGGCACCTGCTACAAATGAGCTCTGGAATTTATTTCAACCTTTTCTCCATCAACAAGCAAAAATTAGCAGATCAGCAACATGAAAAACATGTCCAACAGCTGAGAAATGCAATGGAGTCAAGATTCAAGAACACTCAGGCTGATCTGAAGGCTCTCAAAACTCAGATCTTGCAAACCACTGGCACTGCTCCTCCAACAGTACTTTTCATTGATCACCTCCCAGAAGATAATGCCAAAAAGGGGGAGAAAATTCAGGAGTGGAAGAAGAAAGGAATAGATGATGGTCTTTACATTGAACCTGAAAGGGATGCTATGACCAGAAAAATTCCTGTGCCAGATGGGAGTAAAAAGGTTGATGCAACTCAAGAAGCACATGATGAAGGAGTAGCAAGTGTTAAAAGAGATAGAATGGCAAAGGATATCTCAAGATAGAATGAGGAGAAAAGAGCTTTCATGGAACTGTATGAGCAAGGTTATTCTGGATCAAAGGATTCCAAAAATCCAAAGACAAAAAGGAAACCTAAGTCCATCCCATCCAGATTTCCAAAGCCTCCAAAACCACCATCCAAAAGCCATCAGCATCAAACCTCCACCCAAACAGTTGTTGTAACTCCTGCTGTATCAACTACTGCTGGTACTTCAGTGGTTTCAACATCTGTTCTCACTTCAACACACACCACCTCAACACACACCACTACTTCATCACCACCACTGTCACCACCAGGAACAATCCCACCACCAATTTCACCTGCTGATAAACAGCAGAAGACAACAGATGTTATAACATCTGTTGTAATGACAACAGTGGTTGAAACACCAGTTGTTTCAACAACTGTTAGTCAATCACAAACCACTGTCACTACATCCACCACCACTGTTCCATCCAAAACATCATCAGTCCCTCCTCAAACAAAGAGGAGAAGGCTAATTCTCAAAGATGATGACACTTCACCACCACCATCTTCAAAATCCCTGTCACTTGTCACTATTCCAAAACCCATACCTCTCTCTTCAGCTCAAATTATACAATCACTACCTCCTGCTGGTGTCTCATTTCCTCTAGAACTCATTGCAGTTAGGGAAGAAATCAAATCCTTTTATTATGAGGATGACCCAGCCAAAAGGAGTTTGCCATCAATTGCAGGATATCCCAGGCCTAACAATATTGAAGAATACTTGAAACTCAAGGCCAAACAAGCAGAGGATATTGCAATAAAAAACAGAAAAGGGAAATCTGATAGAGAATTTCAACAAAACTATCAGTTTTTACTCTCACAGGTCAATGCTATGGAGCGATTTTCTAAAAATGCGTGTCAGAAAATTTCAGAAAGGGCAGATGAGTCCTTGAGAAAAGACTACATTGAGAACATCATGACCTACAAGAAATACAAGGGGGAGAAACACATGTACAAAAACTGGACCATTCCTGAGCTTGAAAAAGAAGCAGCCAGGATTCAAGGAATGATTAAAAATAAGGTCAAGCAGACTCCTCCTGAAAAGTTTAAACAATTTGAAGCTGAGAAGATGTTAGAGTTGAGGAGAATGAAAGAGGAGCTGATTGCAGCTGATTATGGGCCAAAGAATTCAGTGACAAAGTGGGGAGAAGATAGAGTCAGGGCAACCTATAAAAGCTTAGAGGAACTTAGAAAGAAAGATCCAAGAGTTCCACAAAAGCCTGACTACTCCAAAGCAGATGTCTCAAAAAGACCACCAAAGCTGCAAATCAATAGAACCACTGCTCCAGCTGGTGCTGCCATCTACAAAAGAAGGAGCAAAAACCAGTTGAGTATTGAAACAATTCAAGATCTATTAGCTGGAGATGCCATTGTAAAAGCAGGCACGAAAGTAATGATAAAAGAAGATCTTGAATTGGAACAATCTGCAAATGCTGCTCAGCCAGCTATGAATAGGCCAGCCTCACCAAATACTTCTGCAAGTAAACATCTCCCAAGAAACCCACCAGACTCAAAAATACTAAAGTGGGAAACTGACAAACAGACCTGCGTATTGACTTTGCTCAGGTCTGGTGGAGGAGTGGAGAAAATATCAAGGGAACAAGCTCTTGGCCTGAGTCTTGAAGATTTGCAGGATCTCCTTGATCTTCCACTTAGCAGGGATGATGAAGATACAGATGCCCTGGACTTTGAATTACAATTTAAAGGTCAGATAAGGGAACTGTTGATGAGGCAATAAAGACTTCCACAATTAATGAAGAGTTTTGGCATTATCTGTTCCAGGGGAGATTGTTGGGATTGAACCCTATCAGAGGAACAGATAATTAAAGCCAAAACTGGATCAGAGCAATGGATCCAGAATAAGCAGATGTTTACTTACAAATCTCTCCCCTTGAAAGTGGTTTCACATCTGCTGACCTCCTATCTGCTGATCTGCAACTGCTGCTTTGCATCTACTGCCAAATGTCAAAGACTGATGGAAGACCAAAGCTCTGCTGATTCAATCTACTGCCTTGAGTCTAGTACTGCTGATCCGGATAAGCACTGCTGGGTTCACAGCAGTGGAAGGATGCAGCAGCTGTTTAAGTGTCTTTTATGTAATGAATTGTAATAGCAGTAGTTAGTACATCAGTGTTTGTATAGATCAGAGGTTAGAGTTTGTTAGGAGGTTAGATGTCACTTTCATGGTGACGTCAGCTAAGATGCTCAGTGGTTTGCAAGTGCCTATAAATAGTTCAGTACTTTGTACTGTTCTATTAGCTCTTTTGCAACATCGTCTTCTTTGCACGAACAAACTACTGAGCTCTGGCTGAGGGGGAGTTTGCATTCATTCATCAATCATTGTAATCGTTGTTGAAACAAATTCAATCTTTCGATTCATTGTGTAAAGATGTTTGATTAAAGTATTACTCTCGTTTGATTGTATGCAAAGTTTGTTTTCATCTTAATTCCGCTGCACAACTCTTTCATTTCCATCTTAATTTCAAACGAAAATACAATCAGAAACAAACTCAGATCCAACATATATAGTTCGGGTAAACGGTTATGTGGTTTCGGGTAATCGGGTCGGGTATCACCTAATCCCATACCCACGAGAATTTTCAAAACTAATCCCATACCCGGCCCATTACCCGTCGGGTATCGGGTATACCCGTCTCATTTGTGTCGGGTTTCGGGTATACCCATCAGGCTCGGGTATTTTTGACATCCCTAGGTTTTACCGCTAGTATATTGTAATTACCAATGAGGTTGGTGATCTATTGACAAAGGCAAAAACCTTTAGGTATACTTAAATTTGAAGGTCTTATTTTCAAGACTTGAAGTCTCACATACAACAGAAATAAATAAATAAAAACTTGTATATTGCAATTTAACTTTTTCCATATTTCATGTATCATTTCGTATTATTATTTAATGAATTATATTATATATTATATAAAGTAAAATATATTACGTAAAACGATATGTATTTTTTTCGTATTTATATGTTAATGAGAAGCCACTTCGTGTTAAAGAGTAGGTAGTGTTAAAATATGTTAATAATCAAAGCATGCGAACCAATTGTGATTATAGTAGCTTCTACATCTATGTGTAATTTATTGAATCGATAGATTTATAAAAAAGTATTTTCTTTATACAACCCATGTAACACATGAGATCTTAAACTAGTATTAGTTAAAAAAAAGAGGGAGACGGAAACCAAACTAACTTGCTTTTGTGATCACAAACAATATACAGTTCTATGATAAACTTAATAAACATTATTAATCTAAAGTTTGATATTATTTTTAATTGTATTTTAAAAACAGTATTTTACTAATCACTTTCTTAATAATTGAAGATTATTTAACTAGTTTAAATGGTTGATGCAAAACAATATTATGTAATATTAAACACGTGTTAAAATTCAAACCTTACAAAGTGTGTTATTTGTGTTAGATAGCATGGATAATAAAAATAATTAAAATTTAATAATTGATTCCTGAAAATTGACAGGAGAAAGGGGAGAATTTGATTAAGCAACCTCTTAAATTATTTGGGGATGAAAACAACTTTAATATCCAACTTAATATTATTTAAAAAAATAAATGTTACTATTAAGGCATGCATCAATTATTATTTATATTTATTTATATACTATTAATTTGTAACATGTGTATGCATCTTTGGTTATAAATTATGCTTAAATGTTTGTACCTTAATCAAATACTATTGGTTGTAAATTATGCTTAAATGTTTGTACCTTAATCAAATAATTTGTATGCATGTTTGGCTGTAAATTGTGCTTAAGTGGTTGTAACTTAATCAAATAATGATTTCATTACCTTACCAAATTCTCTGTTTTGTATGCATATATGGTTGTAAATTGTGCTAAGTGGTTGTGCCCTAATCAAATAATGGTTTCATTATCTTACCATGTTCAATCGGTTTGATTCATTCAAATTTGTGTTGTTTTATTTGTAAATTATTATTATTTATAATAATCTAATTAATTTAGCCAAAATCTTATATAAATATAATTTACAACATATTGATGCAATGGTTGTTGTAATATATGCATTATGGTTTGTATAGTGGTAATGATATATATTATATATAGATTACGATGAACCTGTCAAACGAGAAAAAATAGACGCGAGTTCATCGTAACGCGCGAGTCCTAGATCAATTTAGTTATTTTATTATATGTTTTACGTTTCGGTTTAATTTCTTAGCATTAACACGCCCTAACTTCAGTGTCGGTGGTCGCTGGCAGTAGTGTGACATTAGTGCTTGCCCCCGCCACAACGCGGAGGATGCTTAATACTAGTCGATTTGAATTTGAATCTTTATTAGTATTTGTTCTCGTACGCAACTATCATACCCGGATTGACTCTCCATAACGGGCTTATTTATTTATTTTATTTATTTCATTGTGTTAGAGTTGAAAAGGTTAAATACTTCTTAATATATGTATTTGTATGAGCATGTACGTACCATCACTAGTACGAGTAAAGGCTAAACCTTAGTCGTGTTAGAAAGATTAATTTTAATCCGAACATGTTTAAAATAACATATGTAACCTATTTATTTAAAAAATCAAATCAATTATGTTAGTATATGCATTTCTAGTATGCTTTACTAATTTGGTTATGTTAAATATATAAACTTGCTATTCGAATGTTACTTTAAAATGCTTATATGTTGATATAATTTGGCCAAAATCAATTTCATCGTTTGTGCTAGCAAGCTTACATTTTCCCTCATGGTTGAACCATGAGGTAACCTTGTCATCTCCCGAGAAAACTTAAACGAAGACAAGTTATTTGCATCAACATACTCGAAGTCAACAATGGAATATAAAACTAATACAAGAGTATGATTATACATTAATAAATAATTATATAATTAACTTTCAATGAATTATAAAAACCTAACACTATATAAAAAATAATTTGTATAAAAATTCCTGAGTCAAAATCATGATGGGTAATTTAGCCAAGAGTTGGTTTATAGTTTTGTACAAATGATTGGTCGGGGACTCGGGGTAATACTAATTAGCATATTAAGTATTAGTCGCTTTCTTCTTTTTCATGACAAAAACCTAATTAATACCCCAAATTTTATAGTGGATAAAGATCGATTTACAAAGGTTGTCTGAATGAGAAGAATTGCGTATTTTAAAGTTCGAATTGATGGTGAAAGATATGAACTAAATCGATGGGCATTTTGATTTTTTAGAATGGTGGAAAATGAATTTCACAAAATTTACAATTTTGTCTCGGATTTAGAATATGCTTTTAGCATCGAGGGTGGGTTTTAAACTCTTTTAGAGGTAATCTTACTCAAAAAAACGGAAGCTCTCATATGTGCACAAATTCAGTTAAGGAGTCTAGTTTCACAAAAATCCACCAGAATTCCAAGATGCTTTAAAAGAAAAAAGAATTAAGATTTAAAAAAAAAAGATTCTATGTGTTACACCTTGGCTTTTGCAGAAGCATATGATGTGTGACTTGCTCAATATCATTGCATCCAATTATAATAAACAACTATATGATTAAAATGATGTTCATCCATTCATAAGTTTAAAATGTTACAAACACAAGTCATTTAAATTCCAACCAGCATGACCTTTGGTTAAGTTACAGACTAACAAAAGTGGATGACATCTAAACTTGAAATTTACGTCTTTGAAAACAACACCAACGCCCAAAATCCATCTCGTTTCTTGAAATACATGTAATTTGAAAACATCAACAAAAGTTGAGCGAGTTCATGTGTTTTGTATGTATACACGAATAACCTTGTAAACATTTGTAAACCGGTATGAAGCGTCTATGAACAGATCAATTAATAATTTGGAAGGTCATTAACATGTGTGCAATGATGCAGGAAGGCTCAAACCTTTGCGGATATCGTATCGGGCCACCCGGCGGGGACGACATGGTCACCACATGGGCCAACTCCCGGTCCCATGGGTGGGGCTCGCAACACCCAAATAAATATATCACTCATGCCCCTCGGTCCTTATACAAGAATTAATGGTCTTAAGTGTTGTACCCACCACTCACATGATCTAACAGTTCATTCCTTAGCTAATCATACCATTTGTAAACGTTTGAAACATTGAAACATGTATTTCACCCCCAAAGTTATAAAACTGAAAACAGTTAAAAGAAAAGGGGGACATGAACTCACAGATTTGCGTTCTTCTGTCTAGTAACTCAAAGCTCCTTTCTACTGGTCGTACAACTACCTACACACGTGCTATGTCTTATTAGACGGCTAGGCCGTGTAACGAATCTTAGTCTTAGGTACTATGACTTATTTTGGAAATGGGTATTCTTTGAGTTATATGTTGGGTTCATATTATAAAATTCCAAACTATATAATTATTAGTTAAAATAATAATATTTTAACTTAAATTATATTTACTATTTATTTGGAATATTATTAAGAATGATATATATTCAACTTAGTTCATTATGTATTCCTTTCATGAATAATTTCCCAAGTATAGACATATTTGTACTTGTGTATTTGTGTATTTTCTCAAGTATCGGTGGTGTATTCCGATGTGTATTTTATACATATGTGAATATGCATTTTCTTGTATTTATTAAGTATTTTATACTTAATCTTGTATTTAATTTTCCAGAATATTATTTTTAGACAACTAAAAATCACCAAACTAATATTCTCAAAATATATATTTTAAGAGAATTTTTATAGAAAAATATCTACAAATCTTTCTTGGCAAAAATAATATACCTTCATATATATCTTAAAAATAATATATTTTTAAGATTAACTTAGAAATTATATATATATATTTCTAGTTCTCACCTAAAATAACATGTCTTCCAATTGTTTAAGAAAATACATATTTTTCTTCACTCAAGAATAATATATCTTTAAATTGTTTAAGAAAATATATATTTTTCTCCACTCAAAATAATATATTTTCTACTTGATAAAATATGATATATTTTGTAATAGTTATAAAAATCCATATTTTACCGTTTATTCGGTTTTCAAAATAACGTTTAACACATTTGCCGAAATATGAATTTATCTCCGGAATATATATATATATATATAGTCCATATGTCCGTTTGTCCAATATTCGGGTATAAATTATGTATTTCTTTTCTTGGAATTTTGGTAATATTTTATATTACAATTTTGGTATATTGGTGAGTTATATTATTTTCAAGTTCCTAAAATAATATAACTAATACACATAATATACGAGTAGCACACAATTTGTGACATCTAAATATATTTTCCTAAATATATACTTAGTCATTTTTATTATAAAAAATCAACCTCCAATATTTGTAATTTTTGTAATAAAAATTATGGCAAATTATATGAAAAACCATGATCAAACTTTACTTCTAAACACTTGTTTAAAAATATTTTTCTAAGTGTTTAATTTCTACAAAAATTTTGCCATAGTTTCTCCTTAAAAATGGAGGTTTCCATGCTTGAAAAGTATATCATTTTCTTTTAAAGTCTCATCATCAATCATCAACAATTTACATATAACTTACCATATGCTTTAAATATGCATTTTATACTATGACATGAACTTGAAAGTTTGTAAAAATTTGTAGTAACTTCACATGTTGTTTAGTAAGTTTAGGTACCTCTAAAAACACGTTTTTAGTTTATAAGACTCATTCTTGTAAATTTTAGTTCTTTACAACTTATTTGATGATTTTCTAAAAATTATTCTTCTTGTATTTTTCTTGTTACCACCACTTTTCTAGCTTTGATTTAACACTTAAAACATGATTAATTCCTTTACAAACCATATTCATGTTAAATCTTGTAATAAACTTTGGTTTATTGAAAAGATTATATTTGAAATCTTTTATTTTCAAGACTTATAACTTGTAAACATAATCATTATTCACTAAAACAAGTTCATATTCAAGTTCATGTTTAACATAAAGGATGATCATCACTAATTTCGCAAGATCCATCCTTATACTTGCTAGATCATGTGTTTAATCATCATCTAGCAAGCTTCTTATGATGATCAACATCATAAACACAAGAAATCAACAAACAAGTTTCATACATACACTAAAACAACTTAGATTTTCATGTTATTAAGCTTTATGTTCACGATCATCTTCATGTTTCTTTGTGATTCTTAAGATTAACAAGTTACATAACCTTTTAACCACTAAAATTAGAAGTAATAACAAGTTGTGAGGAGCTTACTACTAGCTCTATGGCTAGGGAAGAAACAAAGATGAAGATGATGATGAATGAGGTGGATAAAAGCTCTAGGAGAAGGTCCTTCAACATCCAAAGCTTCCAAGCTTCTTAGATGTGCATAAGACACCTTAGGATCACCTTTGAATACTTGAGAATGGCTTGAAAATGAAAGTGTATGTGGGTGTGTTTGGGGCCGTAGGTAGAGGGGAGAAGAAGAGAAGGAGCTTGTTGTTTATGGTGAAGAATGATAATGAAGTTTAAACTTGTGGTTTTTAAAGAAAACTTCCAACATCTTTTTATCTTGGGGTTAATATGTTCTACATCAACACAACACATCTAATAAAATAATTGAAAGAAATCACTTGTGCGGGACCCATGTTGGATCCGCCATATGGGGGGGGGGGGGTATGTTGTTGAATTTCAACTACTAGTTAAGGATTTAGTTAGGTTGTTAAGTGTAATAGTTAGGGTTTTAAGTGTTTAGTGTTTATAGGATGTGTTATGATGTTCGGTGACCATAACAAGCTTCGTAACACTGAAACAATGCTTCTAGTGAAAATTTGGTGTTTCGGGTAGTGTCCGGTTATTCGGTTGGTTACCGGTTCCTTAAAGTTCTAAATTGTGCAGTTTAGTGTGTTTTATGTTGTCTTTTATGACAGTTTTGATTCCCGACACTTATCAAAGCATTCTGGACCATTAAACCACATTTCTGCATTATATTGAGATGTTAAAAAGCTGAATCTTGCTGAATTTTGCTGTTTTCTGCAGAATTCTGTAGTTTTTGTGAGTTTTGGGCACTTTCCGGCACTTAAATCATCACTAGGAAGACAGTTTTATGATCCTTACTTTCCTACCCACTATTCTAGTGTAACTCTTGGTTTCGGGCTCATTCTGTGTCTTAACATCATGTCTGTCTGAGTACTGAACTCCCGTCAGTACTTCTAGTTTGTCTGATAACTGTGCTTATTTGGTTTTATGCACTAATTGTACCACACTGTGATGCATGCAATAATGATAAATAATCTGCAACATGAAATACATTTGTATGTATATGACAGTAATCAGAAAATCATTCATGTCCTTAATCCAAATCAGGCACAGTCATTAAGATACAAATTACTGTTTAACATTGTTCGGATACACAGAAAATTGCCATTTGTCACATTCTCCTCCCGTTAAAAGAATTTCGTCCTGAAATTCAAGCTGTGTTATTGGTTGCAGGGGAGTCGTGAAATAAATGTGGTTACCTTGATTTAATCTGGTCTTCACGCTCCCAAGTAAACTCTGGGCCATGTCGTGAATTCCAACGAACTTTGACAAGTTTAATACAACTTTTCCGAGTCTTGTGGACTTTCCAGTCCGTAACCTCTCAGGTTCTTTAGTAAACTGGAGCTTGTCGTTGACGTGAATCTTGTCTGTGGAAATAACTACTATTTTCTTGAGTCAGACTCTTCTTGAGATTAGACACGTGAAACGTGTCATGAACACTACTAAGCTCTTCCGAAAGCTTTGGTTTGTATGCAACGGTTTCGATCCTTTCTAGGATCTCTAAAGGTCCAATGTACCGTGGGTTCAACTTTCCATGTTTACCAAATCGTACCATGCCTTTCCAAGGCGAGACTTTCAGTAAAAACCATATTACCAACCTCGAATTCCAACGGTTTCCTTCGCTTGTCAGCATAGCTCTTTTGTCTGTCACGGGCTGACTTGATCTGGTCACGTATCTGCGCAATCTTGTCTGTAGTCTCCTGAACCAACATCAGGACCAATAACCTACGTATCTCCGGTCTTTGCCCAACACAGCGAGGGCCGACACTTACGTCCATACAGGGCTTCAAACGGGGCGGCCTGTATGCTGGTGTGATAGCTGTTGTCGTAGGGAAACTCCACCAAGGGCAGGTGAGTATCCCAACTCCCACCAAAGTCCATCACACAAGCACGTAGCATGTCTTCCAGAGCCTGAATCGTCCATTCACTCTGGCCATCCGTTTGTGGGTGAAAGGCAGTTTTAAGGTTCAACTATGATCTAAAAGTCTTTTTAAAATGTTTGCCAAATCCTTGACACAAAATGACCATCTTGATCGGATATGATAGAATAGGCACTTCATGGCATGCCATAATCTCCTTGAGATATATATCTGTTATCTTATTCGTGCTATCTTTCTCACTAATTGGTAAGAGATATGCAGTCTTTGTGGGTCGGTCAATAATTATCCAAATCATATCATGTCCTCTTTGCATTCTCAGTATCTTAGTAATGAAATCCTTTGATATATGTTCCTACTTCCACACGGGAATCTCAGGCTGTTGCAGAAGCCCTGACGGTTTCTGGTACTCTGCCTTAACTTTGGCGTGAGTAAGGCAATTACCCACGTATTTAGCGATATCAGCTTTCATCTTGGGCCACCAATACCAATCCTTCAAGTCTTGGTACATCTTGTCGGATCCAGGATGGATCGAGTACCTTGACTTATGAGTTTCGTCCAGAATAAGTGCTCGTAGATTACCAAAGGACGGTACCAAATTCGTTCCATGAGTTACAATGTTCCACCTTCCTTAGGCAACAATTTTGCTTCCATTCCTCGAAAGGATTCAGCTCGTAGTGTCACACCCCAACCAATGGCGGAAACATCGGGATGAGACGAAGTGTGAAGATTGCTCGAGACATCATAACACTATTTGTGACAATAATTAAATATTCCCATTTCATTTCATAACCTCAAATTGTCAACAATACATAAACTCAAATAACAACAAGTTCAAGAGAAATACATGATAACATAAGCAAAGTTGATACGACATATTAGCCTAAACGTCTATATGTGTATCTAGGCATCAACGCTACTTCTTTTCATGGCATCCTCATCATCATCCTGTAACATGTTTAAAAATACAATTCAATGCAAAAGCAATGGCGAGTATACAAGTTTGTTACATAGCATAAATAGAATAAAACTCATATCCAATATAAACATTATAAAAATAGTTTCAGCCATGCTAGTTTACGCAGTCCAAGTGATAGCCCAAAGTTTCACGATGCGTTTAAGTGTCTCTCCCCAAGTTTTAACGGGAGTTTCAAATGATACCCTAACAATACCCCTCGTGTACAAACGGGGGAGGTGCATTATTCCTATAGCCTATGCATAGTACTACCAATCGTTAGAGCGGCCCTTCACAAGAATTAAACGTTCACATAGCACAAGATAAGTATCACAAGTTTCATGTTTCATGCTTAAATGGATAGAGTATGTTTCAAATAAGTTTCAAGTGCCAAGTGTTTTGATATAGAATACATGTTGCACCCAAAGTGTTTAAAAGTAAAAATGGGTTCGAGTATACTCACAGTATTGCATATACTTTCCGATTATCCAAGTGTTGACGAGTGTACGAGTTTAGGAGGATGGAACACCGAGGTCACCCTAAATGGGCAAACGATGGTGCATGAGTAAACGGATTAATGACGGAGGAATCGAAGTGGGATTGAAAATATATCTAGTTGGTATAAATGTGCATATATATATATTTATATATATTGTATAGTTTAAGTAATATTTCTAAATTAATTCATCCAAAAATATTGTTGAAATGTTGTCCAAAAATAAAAGTAATTATACATATGTGTCTATTTTATAAAAATTAGCCGAAGTTGATAGGTTTCGTTTTACGGAATTTTACGAAAAACGGGCAGAGTTTCCTCTGTTTTTTGACGATCCCGACAAACAAGTGTCGATTAAAATTGTCAAAACTTAATCCAATAATTTCAACAATAATATAACTTTCGTCAACAACATACTAAGTATATAGTTTGCACTAACAGTGTGCAAGTAGATTATCTTCGCCAAAAGCATTCAAAATACGTAACTTGTGTTATTTAACGTACAAAATATATAATTTCGTTAGCAAGGTATGTAGATATATAAAGTTTTATCAACAACGGTTATAAATTCGTATAAATAACGTAAAGAAATTTGCGATGATAAAAGTATACCGATCCGTGAGTTGACTGAGTTTGACCTCGGTTTGACTGAGTTGACCAGGCCGATACTGACGTGACCCGAACCGAGGCTTAACCGAAAGGCCCGCTGATTGTTTGACCGCTGTTGACCGTAGGTTGACCAAGTTTGACTGACTTTGACTGGGTTTGACCCGAACAGAGAGCTGAAACCATACACGAATCAAGACCCGAAACAGGACCGAACATGTTGACTGTTTTGACCGAACCAACCCGTGACACCCAAAATAGAACCGGAAACAAACCCGCTTCTGCAACCGAATCTGAGTCAAATCTCGAGACTCGAACCTGGAACTGAACTGAGGACGAACTGAACATAAGCTGAATCGGCTGAACAACTGTCGCCGCCAAGGATTCTCGCCGGAACCAGCCGCCGCAGACGATGGCGGTACTGCCGACGTCGTTCTGCGTCTGTCGCCGCCGCGTGCCGCTGCCATCAGGCAATGGTGATCGCCGGCCGTTCAAGCGAGCAGGTGAGGGGCGTGTGCGGTGGTTTGAGGCGGAGAGGGAAAGTGGTTGTGGATTAGAGACTTTTGTGAAGATGAAGAAGAGGTGAGTGTGGCTGATGATGTCCGATTGGAATGTTCTTCATGTTGTTTGGGTGGTGTAGCAGGGGACCGAGAGAGTCTGATATGTTAGAGGAGATGAACTCTAGGTATTTGTGGGTGTTGTCTGCAGGTAATACGAGAGAGAGAAGAAAGGGGCTAGGGTTTTGCAAATGAAGGGGAAAGAGTTTAGGTGGTTTATGTAGGCTAGGGTTTGTAGCATTTTAAATTTTTAGGAAAGACCAAAACAACCCTAAGCTTTGAAGGGTTAACTAAATTAGTTTAAATAACTTAGTTTAAGTTATTAAACAAAGTTGACCAAACTAACTAGGTTAGTTTGTTATTTGACTAACTTTAAAAGTTAACGAGACTAACTAGATAAGAAAAATAATGATAAAATAAAATAAAATAAAAGGATAAAGCTTTTAAATTTGTAAATTTAGTTAATTTCAGTAAATTAACTAATGAGTAACCATTTCTATAACGAGTTAAATTATGGATAACGATTGTTCAACGATTACTTGTTTCACAAAGCTTACAAGTTTCGAGGTTAGATTCCAAATCTTAAAACGAGTCGGATTCCAGGAATCCATTTTTAACGGATGTTACAGTCTCCCCTACTTTAGAAAATTTCGTCCCGAAATTTATTCAAGAGGTAGCCTTTGAACAAATGACCCTTAAAGAGTGTAAGTATAAGAATAGCATAAGTATTGGATAGATGAACACAGTGTAGTAAGAATGAAGTCTCGTCATGGATAATCGGATGTAATGCGTTTGTGAGTTGTTTAATGTTTGAATGAGGTCCAAAAGGTCTGTAAAACACTGAATTTCTCACGGCACGTTTTACGAAAGTTTGGTAATATGGTGGAAACACTTATATATAGGAAGTACCAGCGGCGTATCCACCATGTTTTGACCATATTACGTTTGTTTCGTATTCGGTGTCAGGCTACGTTCTGTGTTTTATCATACACAGTAGTACACTCTATGGTTCTCATACGTCCATCACTATAATCCCGTGTGCACCCGCGATTATACCGATCGTCGCATGATCCGCATAGCTTGTACTAGTTGCGTATGAATTTAAGGTATTCATAAATTCTGAAAATAAGATTGTGTATAAATAGGGATGTAGTATATAGGCATGTTCGTGTTCCAAATAGTATAAGGCCAACGTAAGCGAATCCCTAGGGTTTCGCTCGCGTACGGTGCGAATGTATGAATTTTGAGTATGAATAAAAGCATGAGCATAGTATAAGTTTAAATATGAACACGCACGTGAGCATACACACAAAACGTACGTCAGGAGTATGAGTAAAAGTATAAGAATAACGTGTATGAAAAATGAGTATAAATGTGAGTACAAACATGAGTATAAGCATAAACACAAAGCGTATGAATACAAGTATCAGTGTGAACATAAGATGTATGAGCATAGATATGAATGTGAATATAAGTGTAAAACATGAAGGTTAAGTATGAATAAAATATATGTGTATGAATATAAGTGTAACAAAGTTGTATAAGTGCAAATGAAAGCATAAATCGTATGAATATGAACATGAATACGAATGTCGTATAGACATGAATGTAAGGACAACGTAAATGTATAATTGTGAGTGTATGTATAAAAGTAAAGCGTATGAATTTTGAATCATGAGTATAACAAAATGCGTAAGTGTGAACATAAGTGAAGGCATAAAATGTATAAGTATGGATGTAGGAAATAATGATTTTGTTTATAGTATACACCGAAACTCATGAGTTCACGCGCGTAAAAGATTAAAAATTTGGAGTGTGAGATAAACACGGAACGAGTGACACGCGTGAGATCTTTGTGTGATATTGTTTAAAACGTGTAAAATGGTATGCATAAATAGGTGTTTGCGCAAAAAGTGGAATTAAAATAGATTGAATTGTCACGAAATATAGACTCTAGTTTGTGAATGTAAAGAGAGTATAAAACATCTATTGGTTATGTGGAAAGTACTTTGTAAAGGAATGGAAATACTACTACGATTTTAAAAGAATTTACATAAGTTGAAAATTTGTCGGTTCTTATGAAGTTTCCTTGTCCACATGTTTTGAATTTAATTGTCGTATCGAGTGGGGTTTTGAAAAAGTTCTAGAGATTAATAAGTTTGCATCGTTTTAAGTGACTTTGTGTTAGAAAATTTTGAAACTTACAGCTTCTTGTGAAAAAGTTGATCCTTAGAAAAAGGAATTTGGTACATGAACTTAGTGATTGTTGAAAAATGTTTCATTGGTTTTGAAAAGGAATTTTAGTAAATGATTAAATAGTATTGGTAATATTTTATAGGTGTGT
The DNA here is from genome assembly GCA_030545235.1 of Helianthus tuberosus. NCBI lineage: Eukaryota > Viridiplantae > Streptophyta > Magnoliopsida > Asterales > Asteraceae > Helianthus > Helianthus tuberosus. The sequence goes on from CM060383.1 coordinate 56,383,465, forward strand.
GCGAAAAAGTTGATTTGATTCTCAATTGAGAATAACAATCTCTAGTTTAATGGTGTGAGAGGAGCGTGTTTTCAATGTTTACGTTGATTGGTGAATTTGTGGGCAACGGATTTATTAAACCGACTAGGCTGACAAGTAGTATTTCGTGAAATTTTGAAAATCGAGGAACACTCGTTTATGGTAACATTTAAAATTTTTTGTGTATGCGAGTGATGTGAAAATAGATTATAGAATAAGAGGTACATTTAAATAAATGAGGCATTTTGAAATACATGGTAAATGATTTAGGAATAAACATGATCGTGTTTACATAATATAGCCTATTAAAAGAAAGCGTTGGTAACGATCACTTAGGTAAGGGAATCACCCCTAATCCGTTGGTGAGGTCGTTGTAAGATGAGAAAAGAAGCGGAGTCAATCGTCAAGGTAAGGAAATCACTCCTATCTTGATGATATGTCTCCACTCGTTGTTACAAAAGTGTAAATAAAATTACGTGAAATTATGCATGCTAATAATGTTTAATCGTATGAAAAGTAATAGTATGATGTGTGCGCAAAATGAAATCTCAAAAAAATTATTCAAATTTGTTAAAAGATCGAAAATAATAAAGCGTAAGCTCGAATAAAACTTAGATGGTTCCAAACGGAACATTGACTAACCAAAGTGGTCGAAAGATCTTTGAAATTGAGGAGTATGCTTTGGCCTAATAGGTGAAATACTCTTGCCGACAAGTCGGTTAACGGTATTTACCCCTTCCAGTTACTACATGTCCCCAATTCAATTGAAATTTCGAGACTTGGCGAGATTAATGAAAATCAAAGAATGGAACTAGTCGACAAGGTGCGGGTTTCACCCCTAACTTGGCGATTTAGTATCCTAAGTGTGGTTGGTACTCGTCGGGTCAAAATTTGATTTCAACACTTTGACGAGGGTCCACTAGAATTCAAAATTTGAATTTCTCCATCAAGGTGAGGATTTCACTCCTAACTTTGTGGTGAATTTCGTGTAAGAAAAAAAGTAGAAAGATCGAGAGTCATTCACCAAATTGTGGGTTTCATGCCTATTTTGGTGATGTCTCATTTTTGTAATATGAGTGTTGTCGGATTTAGAATAATCGAGTAAAATGCATGAGGGAAGTGCATGTCAAAGGAAATACATGATCAAGTATAACACATAAGAAAGCATATCAAGAATGATGCTTGGATAACGAAATGATAAAACATGTATTAATACATAGAGAAATACGTTTAGAGTAACACATAAAGAATCGAACAATGAAACAAGTATTAACACATAATAAGACAAGCATTAGTGCATAAGAATAACATGTCAAATATTACACACGAGTGACCTACATGTTTAAAAGAGTATAAATAAGAAACAAATAAAGTATCATGTAGTTGTTCAAGCAAAACATACGAATAAGGCTCTAAAACTATAGACTAGGTTAAAGCATTCCTACTTTCCTAATTCCCTATAGTTATGGCTCCGATACCAATCTGTCACACCCCAACCAATGGCGGAAACATCGGGATGAGACGAAGTGTGAAGATTGCTCGAGACATCATAACACTATTTGTGACAATAATTAAATATTCCCATTTCATTTCATAACCTCAAATTGTCAACAATACATAAACTCAAATAACAAGTTCAAGAGAAATACATGATAACATAAGCAAAGTTGATACGACATATTAGCCTAAACGTCTATATGTGTATCTAGGCATCAACGCTACTTCTTTTCATGGCATCCTCATCATCATCCTGTAACATGTTTAAAAATACAATTCAATGCAAAAGCAATGGCGAGTATACAAGTTTGTTACATAGCATAAATAGAATAAAACTCATATCCAATATAAACATTATAAAAATAGTTTCAGCCATGCTAGTTTACGCAGTCCAAGTGATAGCCCAAAGTTTCACGATGCGTTTAAGTGTCTCTCCCCAAGTTTTAACGGGAGTTTCAAATGATACCCTAACAATACCCCTCGTGTACAAACGGGGGAGGTGCATTATTCCTATAGCCTATGCATAGTACTACCAATCGTTAGAGCGGCCCTTCACAAGAATTAAACGTTCACATAGCACAAGATAAGTATCACAAGTTTCATGTTTCATGCTTAAATGGATAGAGTATGTTTCAAATAAGTTTCAAGTGCCAAGTGTTTTGATATAGAATACATGTTGCACCCAAAGTGTTTAAAAGTAAAAATGGGTTCGAGTATACTCACAGTATTGCATATACTTTCCGATTATCCAAGTGTTGACGAGTGTACGAGTTTAGGAGGATGGAACACCGAGGTCACCCTAAATGGGCAAACGATGGTGCATGAGTAAACGGATTAATGACGGAGGAATCGAAGTGGGATTGAAAATATATCTAGTTGGTATAAATGTGCATATATATATATTTATATATATTGTATAGTTTAAGTAATATTTCTAAATTAATTCATCCAAAAATATTGTTGAAATGTTGTCCAAAAATAAAAGTAATTATACATATGTGTCTATTTTATAAAAATTAGCCGAAGTTGATAGGTTTCGTTTTACGGAATTTTACGAAAAACGGGCAGAGTTTCCTCTGTTTTTTGACGATCCCGACAAACAAGTGTCGATTAAAATTGTCAAAACTTAATCCAATAATTTCAACAATAATATAACTTTCGTCAACAACATACTAAGTATATAGTTTGCACTAACAGTGTGCAAGTAGATTATCTTCGCCAAAAGCATTCAAAATACGTAACTTGTGTTATTTAACGTACAAAATATATAATTTCGTTAGCAAGGTATGTAGATATATAAAGTTTTATCAACAACGGTTATAAATTCGTATAAATAACGTAAAGAAATTTGCGATGATAAAAGTATACCGATCCGTGAGTTGACTGAGTTTGACCTCGGTTTGACTGAGTTGACCAGGCCGATACTGACGTGACCCGAACCGAGGCTTAACCGAAAGGCCCGCTGATTGTTTGACCGCTGTTGACCGTAGGTTGACCAAGTTTGACTGACTTTGACTGGGTTTGACCCGAACAGAGAGCTGAAACCATACACGAATCAAGACCCGAAACAGGACCGAACATGTTGACTGTTTTGACCGAACCAACCCGTGACACCCAAAATAGAACCGGAAACAAACCCGCTTCTGCAACCGAATCTGAGTCAAATCTCGAGACTCGAACCTGGAACTGAACTGAGGACGAACTGAACATAAGCTGAATCGGCTGAACAACTGTCGCCGCCAAGGATTCTCGCCGGAACCAGCCGCCGCAGACGATGGCGGTACTGCCGACGTCGTTCTGCGTCTGTCGCCGCCGCGTGCCGCTGCCATCAGGCAATGGTGATCGCCGGCCGTTCAAGCGAGCAGGTGAGGGGCGTGTGCGGTGGTTTGAGGCGGAGAGGGAAAGTGGTTGTGGATTAGAGACTTTTGTGAAGATGAAGAAGAGGTGAGTGTGGCTGATGATGTCCGATTGGAATGTTCTTCATGTTGTTTGGGTGGTGTAGCAGGGGACCGAGAGAGTCTGATATGTTAGAGGAGATGAACTCTAGGTATTTGTGGGTGTTGTCTGCAGGTAATACGAGAGAGAGAAGAAAGGGGCTAGGGTTTTGCAAATGAAGGGGAAAGAGTTTAGGTGGTTTATGTAGGCTAGGGTTTGTAGCATTTTAAATTTTTAGGAAAGACCAAAACAACCCTAAGCATTGAAGGGTTAACTAAATTAGTTTAAATAACTTAGTTTAAGTTATTAAACAAAGTTGACCAAACTAACTAGGTTAGTTTGTTATTTGACTAACTTTAAAAGTTAACGAGACTAACTAGATAAGAAAAATAATGATAAAATAAAATAAAAGGATAAAGCTTTTAAATTTGTAAATTTAGTTAATTTCAGTAAATTAACTAATGAGTAACCATTTCTATAACGAGTTAAATTATGGATAACGATTGTTCAACGATTACTTGTTTCACAAAGCTTACAAGTTTCGAGGTTAGATTCCAAATCTTAAAACGAGTCGGATTCCCGGAATCCATTTTTAACGGATGTTACACGTAGGTCCTCTGGTTTAAGTGCTTTCAGCTGGGCTTCACGAATCCGAACTGTGAGATCAGGTTGCATTACCATCTCTAGGGCTCGCACCCTTAGAGTCTTTGCATGTTCCTTGCGGCTCAAGGTGTCCGCTACAACGTCCACTTTCCCCGGGCGATACTTTATCTCACAATCGTAATCATTTAACAGCTCTACCCATCTTTTTTGTCTCAAGTTTAACTCCTTCTGATCGAAAATGTGCTGCAAACTCTTATGGTTTGTGAAGACCGTGCAGCGAGTAACATACAAGTAATGACGCCAGATCTTCAGCGCGAAGATCACAACACCTAGTTTAGGGTGGTGCGTCGTGTAGTTCTTCTCATGCACCTTCAACTGACGTGACGCGTACGTGATGACTTCTTCCCGTTGCATCAACACGCAATTGAGACCTTGTCGTGGAGCATCGTAATAAATTACAAATCCATCGGTATCGTTAGGTAACGACAAGATAGGCGCGTCGCAGAGTTTATCCCTCAGTGTCTGAAAAGCTGTTTCTTGTTTCTCTCCCCAATCAAGCTTCTTATCTTTTCGGGTTAGGGACATTAGCGACTGGGTAATACTTGGAAAAATCCTTTATGAATCGTCTGTAATAGCCTGCTGACCCCAGAAATTGTCATACCTCAGTTGGGGTTTTTGGTGCTTCCCAATTCTTGATTGTCTCAATCTTGGCAGGGTTTACATGAATTCCATTCTCACCCACCACATGACCTAGGGATTACACCTCGCGAATCCAAAATTCTTACTTCGACTGCTTTGCATAAAACTGTACCTCCGTCAAAGGTTCCAAGATAGCTCGTAGGTGTTGCTCGTGCTCCTCCTTGGTTTCCGAGTATATGAGGATGTCATTAATAAACGCAATCACGAATCTATCCAGATACGGCTTACACACTTGGTTCATGAGATCCATGAATGATACCGGTGCGTTTGTTAAGCCAAACGGCATGACAAGGGACTCGTAATGCCTGTAGCGAGTCTGAAAGGCCGTTCTGGGGATACTTTCTTCTTGTGTCCTCAATTGATGATATCATGTTCTTAAGTCAATCTTAGAATAGTAGCTGGAACCTTGTAGTTGGTCAAACAAGTCATCAATTCTCGGTAAGGGGTACCGATTCTTGATGGTTAGTTGTTTAACTCCATATGACCTATGCACAATACTTTTTCCTCATTAGTTCTTTTGAGTTCCTCCCAGGTCAGGTTGTATGCACATACGAAAACTGTCGTCCTTCTTCCTAACGAATAACACTGGAGCTTCCCAGGGTAAGAAGCTCGGCCTGATAAGTTCCCTTATCTTGCAACTCTTGCAGTTGAGTCGAAAGTTCTTGCATCTCGGACGGAGCTAGTCGGTAAGGCGCCTCTGCCACTGATGCCACTCCTAGCACTAGATCTATCTGAAACTCCACTTGTCGCTGTGGAGGTGGCCCAGTCAAGTCTTTGGTAAAGACTTCTGGGAATTCCTTTACAACGGGGAAGTCTTCAAATCTTGGCTCCTTGGTCTCCTTGTCGACAGTATGAGCAAGGAAGGCTATGCAGCCTTTTCGAAAACACTTCTGTGCTCTCATAACCAATGTGAAATGTCACAGTCTTCCGCCTTATGAGGCCCAGCATCCTCGCATCAACTGCATGAAGGCCGTGTACTATAAGTGTTTCATCATTCGCGAGAGGGATGCGAATGATTTTCTCATGACAAACAACTTCGGATCCATTCTTGGATATCCAATCCATGCCGACTACAACATCAAAACTTCCTAAACCAACTGGTAGCAGGTCAATAGAAAACTTTCGTTCCCTAAGTTCACATGTACAACCCTTAATAACCTCATCTTCTTCGACTAATTTCCCATTCGCTAATTCTATTGAATAGGGGGTGTCTAGCTTACTTGCTTCTAGACCAAGTAGGTTCTTAAATTCTATAGATACAAGGCTAAAGTCGGCGCCATTATCAATCAAAATGGATGCATGGTGTTGGTTAATAAGGAACGTACCCGTCGCAATATTCAGGTCCTGGCGCGCCTCACGAGCTCTGTTCGTGAAACTCCTCCTCTTGCTTGGTCCTTCTTATGGCAATCTTTCCTAAAGTTCCCCGTGTCACCACATTTGAACAACCAGGAGCTCTATCATTACCGTTTCCGCCTTGGTTGTTGTTGTTATCCCTTTGGTTGTAGTTACAATTTTCTCCTTGGTTGGGGTATCTTGCCTAACAGGTATCCTTGCGGTGTCCCTTCTTTCCACATCTATCACACTTAGGTCTCGGGCATCGACCTTCATTGTGAAACTTGCATCCATCACATCTCGGCTTATTTCCCAAATAAACCTTTCCTTTGGCCTCATTGGTGGCTCCAAAAGCTTTCGTGCCACGAGGCGGTTTTGCTTCCCTTCTTTTATTTGTGTTTGAGTTGGCATGACTGGCTTGGATTCCTTTCTTCAGGCTTGAAAACTTTCTTTTGTTGTCACACGAAGACTCCACATGCATCTTCCTTTTCACTGGACTTTCATTTGATTTCTCCACCGTTACTCCACCCTCGGCAGGACCTAGGGCAAGAGTTATCGCCTGAGTGATTCCCATTATGGTTTCTCTTAGTCCGCCGCTGTTTGCAATGTTGCTTGCTTCGTATTGGACGATTGCTTTAGCGACTTGCTGATTCACTAGAGCTTCAAGCTCAGCTCTTGTTGCAGGTAAAGGTTCCAGTTGGGTTTGACCAATGTCCCTTTGTTGTGGTTCCATGAGCTTCACATGCATAAAACATATTGATGAAATTAGACATTTATTTTAGAATAAATATTGTCGTCGATCAGTGAAAGCAAAGCTCATTCGTTGTGCACTATGAGCATAAGGGTAAGGTAATTCATATTGATGCCTATGCAAATCTTTTCATCATAATCATCTCATCCTTGTAGGGAAGTAAGTTGAGTTACAACGAAATCCTGCTAAGGGTATAACGACTTCTATATATACCATGTCAACTTGTTACGTTTGGTTTCGTGAAGAACACCTCCTCGGAGTCACCTTACTCCGGTTGATGCATGCCATCCAGTGCTATACAAAATACGATGAGGCCTTCCCTTCACCTTGTTCCTTGTTTATTCCTCAAGTTTCCGACTCTTCCATAGTCTTTACTTTTACAAAAATGGACACACTTCCCAAAGGATGGGGTCGTGCATTACTACCACGTGCAGGAGGGGGGGGGGTGAAAGTGGAAACACAGAAGTAAGGTCGTGAGGGTACATGACTTCTTCCTCGGGTCCAAGTTGTACCTTGTAGCAACTGTAAAGTGGTTTCCAGGGAGTGAATGCACTACCCAAACGATGGGGTGCACCACGGGATAGAGAGGGTGGACGTACTGATGAGGGTGTCGATGTTGCAATATGGGTAGTGGGTGACAGGGTGCTTATGAGGTGAAGGACGAGAAGAAACTTCTTGCATGTTTCATCCGTGCACCTAAATGGAATGGGAATCTGTTGAGAAGGGGGGAATCGAGTGGTCGTTTTCGTCCTTATAATATGTACTCCATACTTCATGGTCCTCGATTATCTGATGTAGAAAGGACCCCTTCGCCACACCGGACCGTGCGACGCACACTTTGACTTTGTTTGGGCTCCAAGAGTCCCAATATAATTGGTATGGTCTCTATGATTGCCGAATAGAGTGCGGTAAATGGGTTATACTACAGCTCACACCATGCTACCTCCTTGAGGTAAAACGGATGTCAAATGTTTAAGGCCTATCGTAACAACTGCAATGGATAAGTTTGGGGTGTTGTATGCTCTTTACAAATTTAAACAAAAGAATCCTATAGTGTTGAGGAAAAATCTTTCCTGAGTGTTAGCCATTTTCTCTTGTTTGAATACCGGTTCCCAATGTCTCGCACAACAGGTAGAAATGTTAGGCACGAAGTAGGCAAAGACAGGCTTCCTACTTCATATGATGTTATAGTAACCTCCTCGGTTAGTGTTCTACTAGATGAAAATTTGAACAACTTTAGAAATTTCGAATGGGTGGTGATCATTAGATTGACCTGCAGAGTCCACCAAGATTTTCATGCACTACAAGTCGTTATTACATGGGCCCCCGTAATAATAAATTTTCTTGCATGGTTACCCTAATTTTCTCTCGTTCAAACAGCCGATTAGTTAGAGAGGGGACACTACTGCCCTCATACCTTCAACATGGAACTGACCATTATGGTGGTCCACGCGCTATCATCCGTTGACATTACGCCCAATTTGGCACAATGCTTAGTCATATTAGGAATAAGGAGAGTTCCTAGTAATAATAGCTGGAGGGGCACCTTTAACATGAGTACTTCATTCTCTTTGTCTGGAAAAGAGTGTCGTCAATCAGGTTTCATAAAGGCCTCAGGGATCTCATCCCACTGATAAGGTTGTTGTCCAAGGTTACCTCCTCCGGCTCGCCGTCACTGTCGTAATCAGACACCTTCGCATTCGAGAGGGAAGAGTAGCCATCTTCTACGGAAACAAGCTCAGGGTCTCGTTTGGTAACTACGTCAGCCACAAGCTTCACAGATAGAGAGAGGTCGACAGTCTCATTGTGCGAGTCAAGAACAATAATAGGGTTCGAAGTCGAAGGTATTTCATTCCCGTTAATAATAATCCCATACGTATATATATATGCATACATATTAATTAATAATAATGTTACTTAGTATATACAAGCAAATAATGCAACATGTCACATATCACTCTCGTGTGTTCTTTCGGGGTCATTTTATCTTTGGCAAGTCTATCCCACATGCACTGACTATACCTCATTTGGCACATTAGTTGGGGTATTCACCTTCCCTACTAATGTCCTTGCTTTGAAAAAGAAATGTTTGTCTCATGGTTCTTGGCGCCCCTTTTTTTTGTAAATGCAATGAAAAATACTTTGTGAAAAATATTTTCGTGAGAGAATCCTAGTGATTGTAGTCTAGACTCGAGAAGGAATCCTAGTTCACTACAATCAAAGCTCTGATACCAAACTGTCACACCCTGACTTTTGCGGAAGCGTATGATGTGTGACTTGCTCAATATCATTGCATTCAATTATAATAAACAACTATATGATTAAAATGATGTTCATCCATTCATAAGTTTAAATGTTACAAACACAAGTCATTTAAGTTCCAACCAGCATGACCTTTGGTTAAGTTACAGACTAATAAAAGTGGATGACATCTAGACTTGAAATTTACGTCTTTGAAAACAACACCAGCGCCCAAGATCCATCTCGTTTCCTGAAATACATGTAATTTGAAAACATCAACAAAAGTTGAGCGAGTTCATGTGTTTTGTATGTGTACACGAATAACCTTGAAAACATTTGTAAGTATGCCTTTGTAAACCGGTATGAAGCGTCTATGAACAGATCAATTAATGATTTGCAAGGTTATTAATATGTGTGCAATGGTGCAGGAAGGCTCAAACCTTTGCGGATATCGTACCGGGCCACCCGGCAGGGACGACATGGTCACCACATGGGCCAACTCCCTGTCCCATGGGTGGGGCTCGCAACAACCAAATAGATCTATCACTCATGTCCCTCGATCCTTATACAAGAATTAATGGTCTTAAGTGTTGTACCCACCACTCACATGTTAGCTAACCATACCATTTGTAAACGTTTGAAACATTGAAACATGTATTTCACCCCCGAAGTTATAAAACTGAAAATAGTTAAAAGAAAAGGGGGACATGAAATCACAGATTTGCGTTCTTCTGTCTAGTAACTCAAAGCTCCTTTCCACTAGTCGTACAACTACCTACACACGTGCTATGTCTTATTAGACGGCTAGGTCGTGTAACGACTCTTAGTCTTAGGTACTATGACTTATTTTGGAAATGGGTATTCTTTGAGTTATATGTTGGGTTCATATTATAAAATTCCAAAGTATATAATTATTAGTTAAAATAACAATATTTTAACTTAAATTATATTTACCATTTATTTGGAATATTATTAAGAATGATATATATTCAACTTAGTTCATTATGTATTCCTTTCATGAATAATTTCCCAAGTATGGGCATACTTGTACTTGTGTATTTGTGTATTTTGCCAAGTATCGGTGGTGTATTCCGGTGTGTATTTTATACGTATGTGAATACGCATTTTCTTGTATTTATTAAGTATTTTATACTTAACCTTGTATTTAATTTTCCGGAATATTATTTTTAGACAACTAAAAATCACCAAACTTATATTCTCAAAATATATATTTTAAGAGAACTTTTATAGAAAAAATATCTACAAATCTTTCTTGGCAAAAATAATATACCTTCATACATATTTCAAAAATAATATATTTTTAAGATTAACTTAGAAATTATATATATATTTCTAGTTCTCGCCCAAAATAACATGTCTTCCAATTGTTTAAGAAAATACATATTTTTCTTCGCTCAAGAATAATATATCTTCAAATTGTTTAAGAAAATATATATTTTTCTCCACTCAAAATAATATATTTTCTACTTGATAAAATATGATATATTTTGTAATAGTTATAAAAATCCATATTTTACCGTTTCTTCGGTTTTCAAAATACCGTTTAACACATTTGCCGAAATATGAATTTATTTCCGGAATATATATATTTATAGTCCATATGTCCGTTTGTCCGTTTTTCCAATATTCGGGTATAAATTATATATTTCTTTTCTTGGAATTTTGGTAATATTTTATTTTACAATTTTGGTATATTGGTGAGTTATATTATTTTCAAGTTCCTAAAATAATATAACTAATACACATAATATACGAGTAGCACACAATTTGTGACATCTAAATATATTTTCCTAAATACATACTTAGTCATTTTTATTATCAAAAATCAACCTCCAATATTTGTAATTTTTGTAATAAAAATTATGGCAAATTTTTATATGAAAAACCATGATTAAACTTTACTTGTAAACACTTGTTTAAAAATATTTTTCTAAATGTTTAATTTCTACAAAAATTTTGCCATAGTTTCCTCTTAAAAATGGAGGTTTCCATGCTGTAAAAGCATATCATTTTCTTTTAAAGTCTCATCATCAATCATCAACAATTTACATATAACTTACCATATGCTTTAAATATGCATTTTACACTATGACATGAACTTGAAAGTTTGTAAAAATTTGTAGTAACTTCACATGTTGTTTAGTAAGTTTAATTACCTCTAAAAACATGTTTTTAGTTTATAAGACCCATTCTTGTAAATTTTAGTTCTTTACAACTTATATGATGATTTTCTAAAAACTATTCTTCTTGTATTTTTCTTGTTACCAACACTTTTCTATCTTTGATTTAACACTTAAAACATGATTATTTTTTTTACAAACCATGTTCATGTTAAATCTTGTAATAAACTTTGGTTTCTTGAAAAGATTATTTTTGAAATCTTTTATTTTCAAGACTTATAACTTGTAAACATAATCATTATTCACTAAAACAATTTCATATTCAAGTTCATGTTTAACATAAAGGATGATCATCACTAATTTCGCAAGATCCATCCTTATACTTGCTAGATCATGTGTTTAATCATCATCTAGCAAGCTTCTTATGATGATCAACATCATAAACACAAGAAATCAACAAACAAGTTTCACACATACACTAAAACAACTTAGATTTTCATGTTATTAAGCTTTATGTTCAAGATCATCTTCATGTTTCTTTGTGATTCTTAAGATTAACAAGTTACATAACCTTTTAACCACTAAAATTAGAAGTAATAACAAGTTGTGAGGAGCTTACTACTAGCTCTATGGCTAGGGAAGAAACAAAGATGATGATGATGAATGAGGTGGATAAAAGCTCTAGGAGAAGGTCCTTCAACTTCCAAAGCTTCCAAGCTTCTTAGATGTGCATAAGACACCTTAGGATCACCTTTGAATACTTGAGAATGGCTTGAAAATGAAAGTGTGTGTGGGTGTGTTTGGGGCCGTAGGTAGAGGGGAGAAGAAGAAAAGGAGTTTATTGTTTATGGTGAAGAATGATAATGAAGTTTAAACTTGTGGTTTTTAAAGAAAACTTCCAACATCTTTTTATCTTGGGGTTAATATGTTCTACATCAACACAACACATCTAATAAAATAATTGAAAGAAATCACTTGTGCGGGACCCATGTTGGATCCGCCATATGGGGGGGGGGGTATGTTGTTGAATTTCAACTACTTGTTAAGGATTTAGTTAGGTTGTTAAGTGTAATAGTTAGGGTTGTTTAGTGTTTATAGGATGTGTTATGATGTTCGGTGACCATAACTAGCTTCGTAACACTGAAACAATGCTTTTAGTGAAAATTTGGTGTTTCGGGTAGTGTCCGGTTGTTCGGTTGGTTACCGGTTCGTTAAAGTGCTAAATTGCGCAGTTTAGTGTGTTTTATATTGTCTTTTATGACAGTTTTGATTCCCGACACTGATCAAAGCATTCTAGACCATTAAACCACATTTCTGCATTATATTGAGATGTTAAAAAGCTGAATTTTGCTGTTTTCTGCAGAATTCTGCGGTTTTTGTGAGTTTTAGGCACTTTCCGGCACTTAAATCATCACTAGGAAGGCATTTTTATGATCCTTACTTTCCTACCCACTATTCTAGTGTAACTCTTGGTTTCGGGCTCATTCTGTGTCTTAACATCATATCTTTCTGAGTACTGAACTCCCGTCAGTACTTCTAGTTTGTCTGATAACTGTGCTTATTTGGTTTTGTGCACTAATTGTACCACACTGTGTTGCATGCAATAATGATAAATAATCTGCAACATGAAATGCATTTTTATGTATATGACAGTAATCAGAAAATCATTCATGTCCTTAATCCAAATCAGGCACAGTCATTAAGATACAAATTACTGTTTAACATTGTACGGATACACGAAAAATTGCCATTTGTCACAATATGATTATATGTTTTTTAGTAAGTCACTAGAATTAGAATATAATGGTTTTTACTGCTAATATAAATCAAGAATAAGTTATAACCACATATGATATTTGCAAATAACTCTCACGTATATTATACTTAAAAAATAACTCAAAATCTACAATGACTATACCTTAATTTGGATGTGTATATACAAGGATGCCACAAGTTGGTCAACAAGAAAACATAAAACCCTAATTAACCCCTTAAAACCCATTAACATGTGTTAAGGATTACACAGTTCAGCCCACCCCTTTGTGAACTGCCTTAGGAAATTATTCATCCAACATTCACACCCCTAATTTCTTAAGACGAATTAAGCGAATCTTCAACTTTAAGCTTGTCTTTATGGTCTCGATTATCCTTCATATCAACCATGACTCGGTTATCTCCTTGACCACCCATTGTTTTAGCACACTCTAGATTTAGTCCTTGAATCAATTGTGCGGCTGAAAAAAAGGTAAAACTGACGACAACACCCTAGATCCCTTAGTGACAACATGTTGGACTTGAAAATAGAATTGCTGATTTTGGAAAGTCAAAACTCCAGGTTTAAGACCATCACTTTGCATAAGAATAAATATTTAACTTTTGGAAGTCGAACAATTGCTCTCCCAAGAAGGTACATCTATTGATTTGCTGCTACTTATGACGAACATTTAATGAAGACTAGAAGAGCTGATTAGTGAAACTGCTGAAAGGCATGTCAACCAGCAGTTGTCACTTAACCAATTATCCAACTGTTTTACTTATCCAGTAGTTTTGTAAATACTCCCTGGCAGTTCTATTAACGGTTAGGAATTAATATCATTTTGCTAGTTAGATGTCACTTTCAAGGTGACATCAATAGTAGTTTCACACATGTATAAATAGATTGTTATGTACCTTAAAACATTTTTTGAAACCTGGAAAATGGTACATTTTCTTCTCTTATTTTATCTCATGACAAAAATTAATTAATGCCCCTTAAAACGTATGATGTCAAGTTTTCTTTGAAACAATGGAACTTACTTTTTCTCAAGAAAATAAGAAAATGTGAAAAGATACACTTTCTGATTACGTGAATTTAAAAAAAAATATTAGAATATTTTATGCAGACGTCAGCATCATATTTTATGCATCGTTATTATCTTATGCATCCTTATTGTTTTGTGATCATATATTCATCCGAGGGTTACTGGATGCGTTATCATGCTTACCATTCTCTACGCAAGTCGTTGAGAAATGTTAATCAATTTTGCAAGTTCAATTGACATCTCTTTTCGCATCTTAAGGTAACAAATCAAACTTTACCAAACTGGAAAGACGCAAATAAGGCAAAGATAAATTCTCTATTGAAATGAAAAGTTATCGGACTAGTAGTCCATACAACAGAAGTTGTAAAATATGTTGGATAGAACGGGTCTTTTATGCAAATCATGAATTGTATTGGTGACACAAAGATTTTTATAGATCTATGATTGAATATGAGGAGATGTATTATCTAGTGGTGGATGCAATAACTTTTCAGTATTTATATATTCTGGTAATAGAAAGAGTGAATTAATCTATCTTATGAATATTGTGATACTAAAAGTTTACATAAAAGTTTCTGAAAGAGTTAAAGTATCAAAATCAGGTAAACTAAGTTCTTGAGAATAGCTTGATTATTATATATCCTAACATTTTCAAAGGACATGTGCAGTAGTTTTTTTTTCTTTTTGACCTTTTTTCTTTTTTGTCTATATTTTTTTTTCTTTAAACTTTTACCCCTTTAACTTTCAGTGTTAACAATTTCAACTTCTTAACTTTCTAAAACTTTTGTAATCAAGCTTTACGTGTTTATTTTTATGTACGTGTTTCTATAAATTTAAATTAATTTACGTTTAGACGTAAATTTTTTTTTGTTAATAAGTTGGGTCAAATATAATATATTCCTTATGCTTATTATTATGTACATTTTCTGTTGGTTTACGTTTTGATGTAATTTTTTTTTCTATAAATGAGCCTGGTAAAATATAATACGTTTTCATACTTATTTTTATGTACGTGTTCAAATGGTCTACTTTTTGACGTAAATTTTGTTCGGAAACTCGTCGAGTAAAATATAACACGTTTTCATTAAACGCTATAAATTCGAGTCACTTTATGTTTCGATACCGCCACAATACACCGTAACTATTTTCTTACGTGCTTATTTTTATGCACGCATCGGTATAAACTGAAGTTGGTTTACGATTCGACGTAAATTTTCTTCGGAAATATGTGTCAAATATAATTTGTTTTCATGCTTATTTTTATGTATGTTTTTAGTTGGTCTACGCTTTAACGCAAATTACAATTAGCAAGTTATGTCGATAGTGTTTTTATCCTATTGACTTTTTTGTTTCTTTTTTGATTTCTTCCTGGACTTTATTATTTTTATTTTTTAGTTTTCTTTATGTTTAGTGTTTTATTATTTTTATTTTTTAGTTTTCTTTATGTTAAGTGTTTTAGTTTTAGGTTTCTTTTCATTAAAGCTATATTTAAGATAACATTTACGTTTCCATTTACAATTAATTTAAAATCAATTCGTCCCGCAGTCCAATTTAAATTTATTTTTATGGTTTTCGGTCGATGTAAAACATGTGTCGATATTCTTTTGAGCATATTTCTTTCGGTTGGTATACTGAACCAAAATAGATATCGACCGAAACCCCGCAGCGTAGTGCGGGTATTCCTACTAGTTGTATACATATTCGGATACATTATATTTGTTGTATGTCTTATCGAACTGAATTTAACTAGAACTCCTCATGAGTTTCCTATAGCAGTTGAGTGCTTAAAAAGTTAATTGAAACATCTGTGCACCAATATACATACATGTAATAAAGTGTGCCTGGTGATTATGATATCTCAACCTAGCATGGTACAATATGGACCTTTTGAAATAAAGCAAGTGCTTAAGACATCTTTTCATATGATGTATAAAAGAACTCCCGGAGAGTGCATCTACATACATAGTTTGTCAAAGTAGAAAGAAATATGTGCATGATTGTAAATACTTGAAGCATTGATATCAAAATCTTGAGAATGTATCTTATAAAGTTACCAAAATACTCATGGGCTATAATAGTCGAGCAAGTGTTGTACAACTCAGAAGATATATTGATTATGATGATATACCATTAATTAATTGGGCGTATTTTTATCACTAGTTCTCTCTTAAAAGTGAATTCACTATAATCATAATTTATAGTGACGATGTTTATGCATCATCTAGAGGGCCTGTCGAGCTTTTAGAGGAAATTTTTGAATGACCTTAGCATAGTCTAATTATTACTCGACCTTCAGTTCAAGTATATTTGTAATCATATTTTTATTCATCGATCAAACTACACCCAGAAGATGTTTGGACATTTTAGTATGGATAAACCTCAACCTTACAGTATGTTAAAGGTTGCTCACTCACTTTTTATAAGAAATGACTATCACCATATCATAGCAAAGTAGGGATTCTCATTCCAAAAGTACCATGGCTAAATAGCACTTGTGCATTTATATTTCTTTCTAGCTATGCATGATTATACATATCTTTTATTTGAATTTATCAACATGATATAGCACATGTCCAATGAGGGAAATTCGAATGGTAAAGTAGATATGTCGATATCCTAAAGGTAAGAATGATACGTGTCTATATTTTACTAACCCATGAAAATTAGTTTCATTAGTCTTGTAGATAGTCGTGGATCTTATGGTATTTGTTCGCAAGAGGAGACACTAGAAGTCTAATAAGAAGATTTTACAACATTACGCAACAGAAATGATTGCACTTCAAGCCATCGAATGACAAATCATTACACAAAAGTTCTGAGCAACTTTTATAGAAGATCTACACCAGTCATTTAAAGAATACATATCAAAATGAGGGGGAGTACTGTACAAGTTGCACTCTTTTTCACTTACCACGTTTTGTCCCATTTAGGTTTTCTTAATAAGGTTTTTAATGAGGCAACATATCTGATTCAAAAGTATCAAGAGAAGAAAATACGCACTGCGCCCCATTTGGGTCTTCTTAGTAATGTTTTTAATGAGGCAACATATTTGATCCAGAAGTATCACGAGAAGAAAATACGCACTGCACTCTTTTTCTCCTAGTTGAGGTTTTGTCCCACTAGGTTTTTCTAGCATGGTTTTTAACGAGGCAACGTCTCAAAGCGTATAAAGTTGATAACTAAAGGAGTGTGTTATAAATATATTATATTACGTGGTTACAAGACTTCATTACCTATATATATTCATTGTATTTCTTTGTATAGGACACACCTCAATCAATAATACCAATCTCTTACTCTCTATTATTTTCATGTATTCTTTTGCTATTAGGCTAGTTTCACAGTGTACTTTTATTTATTTATTTATTTATTTATTTTATCATACAACCCATGTATATTTTTTCAAGATATCGTATTTTAAGTAGGGATGTGAATTTCTAACACGAACTGAAAACATGACACGAACGTAACACGAAATTCGCGGGCAGGGGCTTACCCACCTATATCTTAAGGTGGGCGGGCGCACCCTTTGAAAAAATAAAATTTAGTGCTAAATTCCCGGTAAAATCCCGACCACACCCCTGAAAATTTTCGTCTGCACCCCTTAGAAATTTTCGACCGCCCCCCCTTAGGAAAAAATCTTATGAATTTGTAAAAAATTTACGTAAACACTGTTTTTTTTAATACAACCTAATTAACTTTCTACTTAACTAATTAACTTTCACTTAACCTAATTAACTTTCTCTTAACCTTTAACCCAATAAACACACTATAAAGCAAGACCAACCCAATCTAATAATCTAATTTGAACTAAAATATATTATAATAACGCAACCCACCGCAATTTCGGCCACCAAACTCATGAAAACATCATCTCATCACTATTTTCGTGTATGGTTCGATTATTTTTTTTGTTTTCTTGCTTAGAAAAGTAGCTCTAGATGTTTTGGATAGATTTCAAAAAATGAAAACCCGTAGAGCGACATTTTAAATATGCTTGTAACAACGTTGGACATGTTTTTTTATAATTATATAAGTTTTAGCTTGATATTCTTTTGTTTTACATGACCCGACCCGAACCGACCCGATATGAACCAATTTTTTTTATATACCTAGTGGCCTAAAATTTTTAAAAATATTACGCATCCCATGAAAAAATTCCTGGGTCCGCCACTGTTCGCAGGTTTAGGTTGAGTCTAAACAGGCTCGGGTCAGTTTCAAGTTGAACCCGCAAACTCGTTTAGGCTAACAAGTTGGGTTCGGGTTATCCTTGTTGGGTTGGCGGGTTGACCCGTTTAACACATTTATATTATATTATATTTTTTACGATATGTTTTATTTCATAAATTAAACGTGGTGTCTATTTTATGCCATAATTATAACTTAAAAAGATAAATTAACATAAGATTTTATAATTCAAATATAATTGTATTTTTTATATACCTTTGAGTTTTTAAGTAAATTTTAGTATATTAATTTCAAAATATAAAAAATTAAAAATAAACTAAAAATAAAAAAATCCGGGTTGAGCGGGTCCCGTGTTCATGTAAACCCATAAAGTTTCGGTCGAGTTGGGGTCGGATTCAGTTTCGTGTAAAATTTTCGGGCTCGTATAGGACTGAACCCGTCAATCCATAAACAAGACCCGTTTATAGAGGTGTACAAAAAAACCGGTTTTAAAACCGAAACCGGGAAAAAAACCGAAACCGGTTTTTTTTATAACCGGACCGGTTTTATAACCAAACCGCCGGTTTGTGACCGGTTACTAATCGTGATCTGAAAAACCAGTTAATAACCGAAACCGGTTTTAAAAAAAAACCGGTTAAAACTGAAAAAAACCGGTTTTTTTGGGAAAAACTGGTCCTAACCGGTTACACCGGTTATTGTTTTGGACTTGAAAAACCGGTTAGTAACCGAAACTGGTTATAAAAAAAAAAAAACGGTTTTCGTTTTGAGTGAAAAAAACCGGTTCGCTTAATAACTGAAACCGAATTTTGAAAAAAATCGATTTGTACACCTCTACCCGTTTACCATCCAAGGACGAGCCCATGGCCCAGGTATTTTTGTAATTACCTGAATTTACTATCCCACAACAATAAATAAATAATAAATGTAGGACTGACGTCTATACATATAAACCCCAAACCACACTGCAGGTGCCATCTGTTGGATCCATATATTGTCGTCACGTTCACCTATACCCTCTGCCGCATTTTCTCCATTCATCACACCTTCAAAACACACACACACTCTCTCTCTCTCTCTCTCTCTCAGAAGCTTTGTTCGATCGATTTCCGCCATGGATCCTACTCGAGCTTTCGTCAAAAACGTCAAGCGTGTAGTCGTCAAGGTCTAACATCTCACTCACATCGCAGATCTGTACAATTTGCTTCGTTAATTTCCGATAACATTCGTAAATTTAGGTTTAAATCGTGTATATATATGTGTATGTATCCGATCAATTAACGTTCGTTTTTCTTTAGTTTTGCGATTGCGGTTGATTAGGTTTTGCTAGAATTGTGATTGATTGAACTTGATTTGTTCGTCTATCTCTCTAAACTTTTGGATCGAGATTTTGAACGGAATTTTTGCTGTTTAATTTGATTTTTGTTGTGCGATTTGGTGTATGGATGAATGACACATGGCAACTGTTGCCATGCACATGATAACGACAAATCATATATGATAATAATATATCGATATATTATATTTTATTCTGTTTCATTTAGCATATGTTGATGGTTGTATGAGGCTACACGATTTCTTTCTCTATCTCCGTATCAGATTATTTTGTCCACACAATTTTTTTTTATAGATATGTTGATTGATATATTTTTTTAGTTAATGTTTGATTATTTTATTGTAGATATTTACTTACTGTGAGTGCATCTCTTGTTTGGGCATGTAATTTACCCTTAAATAGTATTAAAAGAATTAGAGATTGAATTTGTATACTATTCCTAAACAATTAGTAATAAAAATGAAAATAATATAATTATGTTTATGAATATATAGAAGATGATTTGAATGTCAAGGCTATTATTAGTCTTTTGTTTTGTTTTTTTTTTTTTTTGGAAATAATTATAGTCTGAATTTGCTGTTAAGAGCTGGTAAATTGGAATACTGGATTACTGTCTTGAAATGTGAATTAGTTCCTGAGATTAATCATTAATGTTAAGATTTTGTGGTGATTATTGCATTTTAACAAAGTGGTTATTATTATGTTCTTGAAGCAAAGGTTATATGCAAGTGGATTTCAAGTTAAGAGTTCGTTTATTGATTTTTACTTCGTGACTGTAGGTTGGAACAGCTGTGGTTACCCGAGATGATGGAAGATTAGCTGTTGGTCGACTTGGTGCTATTTTCGAACAGGTAGTTTCAACGGCTTTTGACAAGCACAAGCATAATTTTAAATGTAGAAACGTTACATATTTAGTCAACGTGCTAATTATTGTGCGGCGTCTTTTTTTTATATAATTTAGGATATTTAATACTGTATTTTCAAGTAAATTTACATTAAATTCCCTTCAGTTTTCGGATTTCAGAGTAGCTCCAAAACTATTTTCCTTTCTCTTCATTATTACCATGCACAAATATTAGGAAGCAATAATAAAGATTTTCAGTTCCAGCGAGCTTTATACATACTGAAAATTCCAGATAAGATGCAGGCTATTGTTTAACTTATGTACCAAATATTTTTTTGCAGCTTGAAAAGTTGAACTCTCGTGGCTTTGAAATCATTTTAGTTACTTCAGGAGCTGTTGGAGCCGGCCGCCAAAGGCTTAAATACAGGAAAATGATCAACAGCAGGTAAATCTTTCTTTTCCTTTTTGTCACCACAACATATGGATATTCATTGAATACATCATTATTTTACGCTGTTAGCCTGTTAGTTAGTTATCGCTGCTGACTCTTTGTTTTTGTAGTTTCGCTGACCTCCAAAAACCGCAAGGTGAACTTGATGGAAAAGCTTGTGCAGCTGTTGGTCAAAATGGTTTGATGGCCTTGTATGACACTTTATTCAGCCAGGTATGACCAAAAGAAAATAATATGGGCTTATTAGTCCTTCGGTTTGCGCTCACACAATGCTATTTTGCAGCTGGATGTGACCTCCTCTCAACTCCTTGTCACCGATAACGATTTCAAGAATGAAGATTTCAGGGAGCAACTTTGTCAAACGGTGGATTCATTGTTAGATCTTAGGAGCATCCCGATTTTCAATGAAAACGACGCTATCAGTACTAGGAGAGCTCCTTATGAGGTATTTAAATGATGGGTTTTAAAATTTTAATTCTTTACATTCGTAGATATTACGTTGTTGGGTGTGAAGTCCTTTGGGCTCGTTTGCTTTTGGGCTTGTTTAGTTGGATGTTTGGAAGGCCCATTAGGGTTTCTTGTTCATCAAGCCAAACATGTCATCTAGGTTTAAAAGAACGGAAACGAGTTTTGAGGCGTTTTCCGTTCGCCTCACGAGGCGTAAGCCTCGAGGCGAACCAAGGCGTAAGCCCGAGGCGGAATTAAAAAATAAATATAAAAATTATATATCTTATTAAAATAATAATACTAACTAAATTCATCATCAAATTTATCAAAATGATCAAAAACACACATAAAAAAAGACATAAATTGCTTGAAATTGACACAAAAATTCAAAAACATCAAAAACAAGTATCAAAAACCCCTGAGGCACACCCTTTTTAGCACCTCAACCCCTCTGAGGTGCACGTACAACATAAACCCCCTGAGGCGCGCTTCAGAATCGTTTTTTGGGCATTTCGCCTCGAGGCGTGCCTTTAGGCGCACACCTCAGCCGTTTTTTAAAACTATGCATGTCATATGTAATTGTAAAACATGTTTGAGCTTAATGAGATAACCTAGTTGCAGCCTGTGGACGTCAGTGGCGGATCTAAGAACTTTTTTCACTGTGTTCCTTTTGGTAGATTCTCACTATTTTTTTCCAAATCATACGAGGTTCTCACTAATTTTTCCCATTTTTTCTAAACCGAATGGGTTCCTGGGAACCCACAAAAGTGGCCTATATCCTTCCCTGGTGGACGTAGGTCCCCCACTGGGACCGAACCACGTAAAATTCTTGTGTCGTGTTTATTTTTTGTCTGCGTGTTTATATCGTTTGTGCGTTTGTGTTCGTTCCGCTGCCCCGCTTGAGACCTAACATAAGTATCACAGTTACAGACTTACAGATATGCTTAATTAAATGGAAATTCTGTCTTTCAGGATTCTTCAGGTATTTTCTGGGATAATGACAGTCTGGCAGCTCTGCTGGCAATGGAATTGAAGGCAGATCTTCTTGTTTTGTTGAGTGATGTTAATGGCCTTTACAGCGGTCCTCCTACTGATCCACGCTCAAAGCTAATCCATACATACGTTAAACAAAAACATCAAAAGACGATCAGTTTTGGAGACAAGTCAAGGATGGGAAGAGGTGGTATGGATGCAAAAGTCAAAGCTGCATCCAACGCAGCTTATTCTGGTACACCTGTTGTCATTGCAAGGTATCATTTTATAGAATTCAGATCCACAGTGTAGCATATATAATTATATATGATGATGATTCATTCACTATTTCACTCTACAATCTTTGATATTGGTTTCTTTGCTTCATATTTTCTACATAGTGGCTTTGCTCCAAATAACATCATAAAGGTTTTGAATGGAGAACGTGTTGGTACTTTGTTCCATAAAGATGCACATATGTGGATTCCAGTTACTGAAATTGGTCCACATGAAATGGCGGTATCGGCTCGTGAAGCCTCTCGAAGACTTCAGGTTAAATTAATCTCATGCTTATAGTAGCTAACCTGTCTTTAATCTTTTGCACAATGCTTTAAACTCTGCTATAAACTGTTAGTTAACTACAAGATAAAATGTCAAAGATCACTAAACAATGAGTCAATGACACAACATCTGCATATAAATACACATATAGCTTATATCATCTCGCTTCTAATGATATGTTCACTTGGCTGCAATAGTTACATTTATGCACAGAATACATACACATCTACACAATTATCATCAAATATGTTTTATGGGGTATTACAGGGACTAACAAGTGAAGAAAGAAAGAAAATCTTGTTAGATGTAGCTGCTGCATTGGAGGCAAATGAACAGTTTATCGTGCTTGAGAATGACGCTGATGTTGAAGCCGCACGCGATGCAGGATACGATGAAGCTTTGGTAGCTCGTTTGGCTTTAAAACCTAGCAAGGCATGTATCCGTTATAAATCAATGTGGAATGCTTCATCTCGTGCATAAATCAATGTGGAATATCTATTTAAAATTGGTTTCTCTAGGTATTCGTAACAAGTTTAATGTTTTCCTTTTCAGATCCGTGCTCTTGCAGAATCTGTGCGTAGACTAGCAGAAATGGAAGAACCCATTGGTCAAGTTTTGAAAAGAACAGAGGTGAGAGAGGATAATTAAGAGCATATTCTGAACTCATTTTAGTTTCAGCTTCTCATATATATATATATGGTAAGTTTAATGCGAGAACCACCTTTATTGCGAGAACCGCGAGAATCAATGTGAACACAACCTAAAATAGCTAAAAAAACCTAACCCCCCCCCCCCCCCCCCCCCCCCCACAAAAGCTAAAATGCTAAAAACTAAACCCCAAAAAACCTAAAAAAATCTAAAAAAATCAAAAACAAATCTAAATTTTTTTTTTAATATTTTTTTATGTTAAAATCGCTACTTTTAGTAGCAAAAAAAAAAAAAACCTTTTTTTTTTTGCTACTAAAATTAGCGATTTTAACGTAAAAAATATTAAAAAAAAAAAATTTTGTGTGTTTTTTAGCTATTTTTAGGCATTTTTGGTTGTGTTCACATTGGTTCTCGCGGTTCTCGCAATAAGGGGTGGTTCCTAACGGATCTTTGTCCTATATATATATATATATAGGGTTGAGTTCATTTCAGAACACTACAGAACTTTCAGAACTCCTAATAAACAATCATTTTATATATAAGTTTTTGTATTTAGGATATTTTTATCATCTATTATATGTATTTCTTTGATTACATACATGTTAAAAGTAGTTTACATATGTTTAATTGCCAAAATTATATATATGTGTCATAACTAATTACATATATGTAAAAAAACTAGTTTACATATGTGTAATTATAAAATTACATATAAAAATGATAAAATTACTCTTAACATGTATGTAATCCTAAAAATACACATAATAAATGATAAAATTATCCTAAACATAAAAATATATAAATAAAAAGATTGTTTATTAGGAGTTCTGTAAATATTTATGGTTCTGAAATGATCCTGGCCCTATATATATATATAGGTAAAGAGTACTGTACAATATTGCTTATCGTACATTACGTACGCTTCAATCTCAGCCGTCAGATCATCTTCCCGCATTTTAAAATCGCATGTTTTTTTTATAACAATTTCGCATGTGATATTTTTTGATGAATTCGCATGTTGTTTTCTTGTACCAATTTCGCATGTGATAATTTTGATGAAATAGCATGTTGTTTTTTTTATAACAATTTCGCATGTGATAATTTTTGATGAATTCTCATGTTGTTTTTTTTACCAATTTCGCATGTGATAATTTTGATGAAATAGCATGTTTTTTTTTGTAACAATTTCGCATGTGGTAATTTTGATGAAATCGCATGTTAAAAAACCAACATGCGAAATTGTTACAAAAAAACAACATGCGAATTCAATGCGGGAAGATGATCGGACGGCTGAGATTGTAGCGTACGTAATGTATGATAAGGGCATTTGTACGTTAACCGGCCTCTATATATATATATATATAACCGAGTATCATATATATGGAACTTAGAATAATGCATAGAAAATCTAAAGTGTTGAATCTTTCATATCCCGATATTCTTCTTTGTGCTCAATAACTGTATGCACACATATACTAATAAACTCATGTGCAGCTTGCAGAAGGGCTCGTCTTAGAAAAGAAGTCATGTCCTTTGGGTGTTCTGCTTATTGTCTTCGAGTCTCGGCCTGATGCGCTAGTTCAGGTAACAATAAACTCTATTGCTAGTCACAAATGAGTTTTGGTGATATGATTATCACAAATTGATATCTAGTTTTTTTTTTAAATGACATTGTAGATAGCTTCGTTGGCAATCCGTAGCGGGAATGGTCTACTATTAAAAGGCGGTAAAGAAGCTAAAAGGTCAAACGCGATACTGCACAAGGTTTGTCTCAAGATCGTTTTCTGAATAATCCTATATATATGTTGAGTAAAGTATACGGATGGTCCCTGTGGTTAACCAAAATTTTGGATTTAGTCCGTACTGTTTCAAAAGTACACGGATGGTCCCTGTGGTTTGCACTTAGTAACGTATTTAGTCCCCAACTTTTGCCAAAAGTACACAGATGGTCCCTGTGGTTTGCACTTTGTAACACATTTAGTCCCCAACGTTCAGTGACTAAATGTGTTACAAAGTGCATACCAGAGGGACCATCCATGTACTTTTGGCAAAAGTTGGGGACAAAATACGTTACAAAGTGCAAACTACAGGGACCATACATACTTTTAAAAAGCTAGGGACTAAATCTAACCTTTTGGTTAACCATAGGGACCATTCGTGTACTTTACTCTATATATGTTGGTTATAAATCTGGCTAAGTTTCATTAGGTAATCACCTCTGCGCTCCCGGAAACCGTTGGAACAAAATTAATCGGACTACTGACATCACGAGAGGAAATCCCAGAGTTGCTGAAGGTGTGTAAGATGTCACATGTTTTGTCATTGAGTAAAATATATGTGCAATCTAATTATCTAATATAATTCTTGTCTTTTTTCTCCTAATAATATTTCAAACAGCTTGATGATGTGATAGATCTTGTAATCCCTAGAGGCAGCAATAAACTTGTGTCCCAAATAAAAAGCTCAACTAAAATTCCAGTTCTTGGTCACTCTGGTAAAATAAAATTTGAAAATAAATAAAATGATAATTGAATGTCAGTTTGCTAATGAATTCACAATTTTATTGCAGACGGAATTTGCCATGTTTATGTTGATAAAGCTGCTAACTTGGAGATGGCAAAGAAGATTGTATTGGATGCAAAAACAGATTATCCAGCTGCGTGTAATGCTATGGTAACTTAAATAACCAATACTCGTACATTCGCACTTAATCACACGCGCCTTGTGTTTATAACCACTTTGGGTTTCTAGGAAACACTACTTATACACAAGGACTTGTTGGCTAGTGGAGGACTGCAGGAGCTTGTTAAAGAACTTGAAAAAGAAGGTAATGATGCGTGTTCATATTGATACTCGGTTAAAACTATAATAACAGTAAAATGATTATGTTATAATACTTTTGTACCAAAAAGTATTAGAATAAAGTACACGGATGGTCATTGGTCCCTGTGGTTTACAAAAAAATTGGAGTTAGTCCTTAGCTTTCCAAAAATACACGGATGGTCCCTATGGTTTGCACTTTGTAACGCATTTAGTCTCTAGCTTTTTCCAAAATTATGTGGCTGGTCCCTGTGGTTTGCAGTGCACTTTGTAACGCGTTTAGTTCCTAGCTTTTTCCCAAAAGTACATGGATGGTCCCTGTGGTTTGCACTTTGTAACGCATTTAGTCCCTAACGTAGAGTTGCTAAAACCTTTGGATTTGTTGGCTAGGGACTAAATGCGTTACAAAGTACAAACTACAGGGACCAGTCGTGTACTTTTGGAAAGCTAGGGACCAAATCCAAAATTATTGAAAACCACAGGGGCCTCCGTGTATTTTACTCAAAAGTATAATGAGAATTTGAATACAACAATATATATGTATTGCAGGTGTTACGCTATTTTCGGGACCTAGAGTGAATGGTGTGGTTAGCTTCTCAAAGGCGAATACATTCCATCATGAGTATAACTCCAAGGCTTGCACTATTGAAATAGTGAACAATGTTGATGAGGCAATAGAGCATATACACAGTTATGGAAGGTATGTTAAGAATATTCAATACCATTTATGCTTAGAATTGATATTGTTAAGAATATTCAATACCATTTAATTTTACTTTCTGTTTTAGTTCCCACACCGAGTGCATTGTTACAGACAATCGTGATGTTGCTGAACATTTTCTTAGTCGAGTTGACAGGTATGCTTATCTATGATGAATGTTGTTTATGTTTTTTCTTTTTTTGAATTACTGTTCTGGCTTCATTTGGTAACACTTGTGTTTTGTTTAGATATTTTTATTTTTTTTAGCATACACATAGTTGGAAGTTTTGTTGTTATAGAGAAAATAACACGCTTTTGCAAAGTTGCTTCATTTGATGAAACTTAGACTATATACATTAGTACGCCCTTCAAGCGCCTGTCCGATCGCAATATGCCCGTCCCCAAGGTCTAAATGCGTGGGGTGACGTGGGGTCCATTTTAAGATTCATCTTTTCTTTTTCAATTTGATTTGGGGTGCTTCAACTACTTGTACATCATATGCTTTAATGACTTGTATACCACCTTTATTTTTAATTTTTCATTCTTTTTTAATTGTCTTTATACAATACTTTAATTCATATTAATTGTTTTGCTAAAAATGTATTTGTTACAATAATTAGTTAAGTAAATTTTCTGTAAATGATTTCATTTGCTATAAATAAATAAGTTTATAAAAAATCGATTAATAAGTGGTGATGATGTGGAAATGTAAGGATATATGTAGGGATGGAGGGAAAATGACTTTTTTGAAGGGTTAGTAGAAATCTGATGTGCTAGCTAATTGGGCTAAGCGTGTTTGTTGGTGGTTTTAGCCCTAATGTGTTATTATCTTATATAACTATATAAGTATTCACATGGGCAACCAAAAACAAATTCGTGAGCAAGCGAACAATATTGGTCACTTTGCCAAATGTTACAATTATACTAGTATTGATTATGCACTTTTGCTTTTTGCAGTGCTGCAGTTTTTCACAATGCAAGCACAAGATTTTGTGATGGTGCACGGTTTGGACTTGGAGCGGAGGTATGAAATCTTTAAACCCGTTATAGTGTTGGTTAATTTCAACACAAAAGTTGTATGATATTCATTTCATATTCTTTGCATTCTATAATATTTTCTTAAACAGGTCGGAATCAGTACAAGTAAAATCCATGCACGTGGCCCAGTCGGTGTAGAGGGACTCTTAACAACGCGATGGTAAGCATAAATATAAAACATAACATGCTGGACATGTTGTAATAGTCATAGATGGATCATCCATTAAAATCGGTTTGCATTTAGGGGTGTCACCGTGTCAATAGGGTCATGTTCGTGGATTGAACCTGAAAACCGTTTTAGGCACATGTTCGTTGGTTGACATGGCCCATTTAACCGGAAAACATTTTTTTTAATACTCTAAAATTACAAATAATACAAATGTATATAAAACAATTACATATAAACTATACAACTTGATGATAATTTCCTTTATTTCTTTTAAGTTTTGGTATAAAATACCCAATCAAACATTTTTTTTTTTCTAAATTAGAAAAGTCGTCAGGTTGACACGCAGATGATCCATTTAGGTAAACATGTTCGCAGGTTCGAAAAAAAACTGACCAGACCCTGTTTAGACTAAACTCAAAACTCAAGAATGTCCGTTCTTGTCGTGTTAAGACATTAACACTCTTAGGTTCAATAATGGGTGAGAACGTAGCAGATCGTTTTTTAAATGAACGGATTTAATTCCTTTTGATATTTGTACAGGGT
The DNA here is from genome assembly GCA_030545235.1 of Helianthus tuberosus. Taxonomy (NCBI): domain Eukaryota; kingdom Viridiplantae; phylum Streptophyta; class Magnoliopsida; order Asterales; family Asteraceae; genus Helianthus; species Helianthus tuberosus. The sequence continues at coordinate 56,412,197 of CM060383.1, forward strand.
GTTGAGAGGTAAAGGGCAAGTGGTGGAGGGTGACAAGGGAGTTGTTTACACCCACAAAGAACTTTTAACATCTAACGGCTATTAGACTCGGCCCGTTACTATTTCGCTCGTATTTGGGTATGGTTTTTATGTTTGATTTGGACACTAAATGAAAACAGTAACAATGACATGCTGCTTCTTTTATGTATTATATATTCGGTTCAGAGTCGGATTTGAGACCACACTGGTTCTCAACTGGAACCGGACCGAATAGGTTGTTTTTTTTTTGGTTTGTTTCTCAGTTTGGTCAAGTACACTTCAAAACCAGAGTTGTATCGTTTTATATTTATAAACTTTAAACAATGTTATTTTATTTTATACTTTTCATATGAAAACAAATCTAAATATGTTTGTTTCCACAGTCTAGTTTGGGTATGGACTTAGCATGATTCATGAACCAAAATCTAATAGGTTTAGATCATTTTGATATTTTGTTTTTGAAGTTTTTAGCATTTTGGTTTACATACACTAGAACAGAAACGCACATATATCCCTCTTAATACAATTCACTTCTTTTTTTTTTTTTTTTTTGTATAAATTGGGTTATGTAACATTTATGTGAGCTCAAGGAAGAAATAGTAGCCGGGTGAATATAGCACCATTGATTACATATAGAAGGGTTCCTTTTGGTAAAACTAAGTTATCTTAAGCATCATGGTGCTCGTTTCTTATAAATGTAACTGCGTTATATGAAAAGATGGATGTGCGGCGGTTCCATTAAAATAAAAAACGGACTGTATCAAAGAGACAAGACCATAAAGGAAGGTCAGGCAAATAGGCATGGCCCAAGAGAGGGCCAAGGACGAGATATTTGTCCCGCTAAAAGGCGGTCCATGGGGCCTAAAAAGAGTTTAGATGATAATAGGATCGTGGTTGAGCTATGATGTTGAAAACATGGCGGTCTTGAACCAATAGTTTCGATAAAAGGGATGGGGTTAAGGCATAAGGTGTGAGCAGGGAAATGTTGTGCGACACTGCGACTAGAAACATGGCGGCGATCGTGTTGTGACCAATAAGTTGAAATAAAATCCTACGTCTACATAGTAACACACGAGATAGAACTGGGTTCATTTATGGTCACATGCGCAAGCGCAAGACAAGACAAGACAAGACTCGACGCATATTATATCTATAATTCACAGTGTGTATTTATTGTTAAAATTAAAATGATGAGCATTTGGATCGGGTACCGGTACCGAACCAGTGCCGTACCGAATTATTTTTGGTACCAATTTGTTACCCATGGCGTTTTTGGTACTGGTACTTTCGGTTCGGTACCGGTATTTTACCTTCAAGTACTACTGTACTAGTACCATACTGTGCCGAACATTTTCGGTACCGACACTCATATTTGACGATTTTCGGTACCGCTACCGAGCTCATCCCTAGATTTAACAATTAGGTTGACTCTGCATACTTATACACCATAGCTTTAAATAGGTTGTGTTTATCGATTGACAAGTTGAACTCGAAAATTTGACATGATCAAAAAAATGTTTCAAATACATGAATATGGGCATGACATATGGATTAACTTGAGTACAACCCGTTTAATCTGATTATTTTATTGTTACTTATATCTCCATACCGTATGAAACAAGGGGGGTTCTTTTGAGTCGGGGATCTCATTTGGGGGGTTGCCTCTCTATTTATTGGGATATAGGTAAGGTTTGTTTACATCTCACCTTCTTTAAACCCTACTTTTTGAGTGAGATCTTACTGGTTACGTTTGTTTGTTCATATTAAGAGTTTAAACTATACAACCTGATGCTCATTTCTTTTTTTATCTTCCAAACCCTGAATTAATTCTCGTAACCATAATCAGAAGATCGATTAGGTTATATATACACCATAACTCGGTACAATTACTGACTGACTTGAATTCCTAATTAGACATAAAGTAAAACCCGCAATTATATAATAATCTAACTAGCTATCATAAACTAAACACAACTACTACTAGAAAATAGGGGGATTTCCTACCAAAATTTCCGACAAAACCAATTTGGTCGGAAAATTCCGACCATTTTCCGACAAAATAACAACTAAAAAAATAATCTGGTTTTACCGACTATTTTCCTACAATTTACCGACCAAAAAAAAAGTAGTCGGAACTTTCAAGGAAACTTCCGACTAAGTTCCGACAAAAAAATAAGAATAAAAGAATAAACAAATTGGTCGGAGATTTCCGACGACTTACCGACGAAACATAACATTTGGTCGGAAAGTTGTCGGAAATTTCCGACCAATTTCCGACAAAAACAATTATTCTTTTCATATTTAATTATACCGAGGTGTATATCTATATATATAAACGTATTTCTTGTCTCTATATGTATATGTATGTGTGTATTAGTATGTAGTTGTATTGGTGCATACACATACATACATATACATATATACACACTTATACAATAGTAAAAGCCTAGTTTAAGTAATGGGTCCCGATAGCGTACACACACGTATGACTGGGTATAATTATACGTATAAGTTGGTAAAGTAAGAGCTTTTCATGTATAACTAAGATGTACAAAATACGTAATGAAAAAACCATGTTAGAATGTTGAAAAACCGAAAAAACGGATATGGGTGTCGGAAAATGGTCGGAAATTTCCGACCACTTTCCGACGAAAAACAGCATTTCGTCGGAAAGTTGTCAGAAATTTCCGACCATTTTCCGACAAAAACAATTATTCTTTTTTTATATAATCATGTGGGGGTATATGTGTGTACGTAAATGTATATGCTTGTGTCTATATGTATGTGTATATATATATATATGTGTGTGTGTGTGTGTGTATAAGTATTTGTTTGTCCAAGTGTACACACACGCATACATATATATACACATACTTAGCCTGTTTAATTAATGGGTCCCGATAGTGTACATACACGTATAAATGTGTACAATGCGTATAAGTTGGTAAAGTAAAAGTATTTCATGTATAATTAATGTGTACAAAAGATGGAACGGAAAAACGATGTTTAAAGGTTGAAAAAATGAAAAAAGCAAAAATTTGTGTCGGAAAATGGTCGGAAATTTCCGACCACTTTCCGACGAAACACAATATTGGTCGGAAAGTTGTCGGAGATTTTCGACCAATTTCCGACTAAAACAATTATTCTTTTCATATTTAATTATACTGAGGTGTATATCTATATATATAAACGTATTTCTAGTCTCTATATGTATATGTATGTGTGTATTAGTATGTAGTTGTATCGGTGCATACACATACATACATACATATACATATATACACACTTATACAATAGTAAAAGCCTAGTTTAAGTAATGGGTCCCGATAGCGTACACGCACGTATGACTGGGTATAATTATACGTATAAGTTGGTAAAGTAAGAGCTTTTCATGTATAACTAAGGTGTACAAAATACGTAATGAAAAAACCATGTTAGAATGTTGAAAAACCGAAAAAACGGATATGGGTGTCGGAAAATGGTCGGAAATTTCCAACTAAAACAATTATTCTTTTGTTATATAATCATGTGGGGGTATATGTGTGTACGTAAATGTATATGCTTGTGTCTATATGTATGTATATATATATATATATAAGTATTTGTTTGTCCAAGTGTACACACACGCATACATACACACATACATATATATACACATACTTAGCCTGTTTTAATTAATGGGTCCCGATAGTGTACATACACGTATAAACGTGTACAATGCATATAAGTTGGTAAAGTAAAAGTATTTCATGTATAATTAATGTATACAAAAGATGGAACGGAAAAACGATGCTTAAAGGTTGAAAAAATGAAAAAAGCGAAAATTGGTGTCGGAAAATGGTCGGAAATTTCCGACCACTTTCCGACGAAACACAATATTGGTCGGAAAGTTGTCGGAAATTTCCGACCATTTTCCGACTAAAACAATTGTTCTTTTCATATTTAATTATACCGAGGTGTATATCTATATATATAAACGTATTTCTTGTCTCTATATGTATATGTATGTGTGTATTAGTATGTAGTTGTATTGGTGCATACACATACATACATACATACATACATACATATACATATATACACACTTATACAATAGTAAAAGCCTAGTTTAAGTAATGGGTCCCGATAGCGTACACGCACGTATGACTGGGTATAATTATACGTATAAGTTGGTTAAGTAAGAGCTTTTCATGTATAACTAAGGTGTACAAAATACGTAATGAAAAAACCATGTTAGAATGTTGAAAAACCGAAAAAACGGATATGGGTGTCGGAAAATGGTCGGAAAATTTCCGACCACTTTCCGACGAAAAACAGCATTTCGTCGGAAAGTTGTCGGAAATTTCCGACTAAAACAATTATTCTTTTGTTATATAATCATGTGGGGGTATATGTGTGTACGTAAATGTATATGCTTGTGTCTATATGTATGTGTATATATATATATATAAGTATTTGTTTGTCCAAGTGTACACACGCATACATACACACATACATATATATACACATACTTAGCCTGTTTTAATTAATGGGTCCCGATAGTGTACATACACGTATAAACGTGTACAATGCGTATAAGTTGGTAAAGTAAAAGTATTTCATGTATAATTAATGTGTACAAAAGATGGAATGGAAAAACGATGTTTAAAGGTTGAAAAAATGAAAAAAACGAAAATTGGTGTCGGAAAATATGTGACAACTGGTAATTAACGCCTTATAATTACGTGATTAATAAACGTTTAGGCGATAATAAATAGTGTTTAAGATACGAATTAACTTAATTAGGCTATTGGAAAGCCTAGGAACGTCTAATTGATTCACGTTACGCGATTTGGCGATTTTTCGAGAATTTAAGCACGCAGTTAAACGACAACGAACTGGCACGGAACGAAATACTGACAACGCATAACAATACAAATTTTGTGCGTATATTTATCATACATTTATTATTATGTGAATTATTCGATTTATCGGACAAGTCAGAGCATAAACGCGAGAGTTACGCGGAAACCATAACACAACGTCAATCAACAACGAAACGGAAGCACCAGACTCGAATTACGTCTCGATATTAATATATTATGACATATTTAGCTTCTTTTTCAAAATTTTATATTCACGGTAGAAACCGGGTCGAAAAACGGACCGGAAACGACAACAGACGCATTTACTCGATTTTTACGCAACTGATAAACGAACACCGCAAAACATCGACACCTGGCATAATTTTAAGTGTTTTCAACCCTAAACAAACATATTACGACAATTCACGAAGTTCGGGTTCAAAACGGGTTTCATAAATGTAATTGGGCCGTACAAACACACTAAAAACGAGCTAACGGGCCTTGGGCCCAACCCACTTAAACCCTACATATTTAAACCACTCTTTATCTCCTTCTCCTTCATTTTTTCCCTAACCCTAGCCCCCATATCATCTTTTCCTCTGCCAAGATTTATCACACACACAAAACCATAACTTTCCTTCTCTACTCTCACTTTGCTCTCTCTAGATAATTAGCCGGCCACCACTGACGATGGCGGCGAACCACGGTGGCGGCAGAGCCACGACAAGCCAGAAGTCCAAGGAAGACCACCACCACCACCACAGGCGGCGGTGCTGTGGTGGGGGGTTTCGGGATCGAGCAGGAGAGAAAGAGAGACCTAGAGAGAGAAACAGTGGCGGAGGTGGTGGTGGTCTTGTATCATGACTACAACGATCGGCGGCAAAGCCGATCTTCCGGCAGCCGGTGTGAGGGACGAAGGGGGAGGGGGTGGTCGATGATGCTTGGGACGATGGTAGGCGGCGGAGGTGACGTCCAGTCACCGGAAATGATGGGTGACGTCCAGTGTAAGTTTCCAGTGTTCTTTACTATCTTGTGGTTTCACACCCTATAATTTATTTATTTATTTTTACTTGTTTACGGCTTTTCATTTTTTGGTATTTCAGTCATGATCTTGACAATATATTACTTGAGAACCTTGGTGACACAAGGACACTACAGGCAGTTTTTGAACTTGAAGCTCTCATTCTTACTGGTAAACCTTAATTTTTTTATCAACCATTTATATATTGTTGTCAGCCCGAAAAATTCTCTATTTGTTCATAAGTTTTTAAATAATAAATGTATCAAAACATGATTATATAAAGCTTATACTATTACAATGGTAGTATGATTTTCTTTAGTAAAGTGATTTTGGAGGCTTTATATTACACACATTTCAAATAACTATTGACCTGTTTGACTCGTTTCCTTTGCTTTTTAATCTTTTAGCTTAATCTTTTTGACCCTTTATGAATATGACATAAATTAGATCTAAATGGCTAAATTAAAGTCGTCAAATTGTTTTTGTGATGTATACATCTAAAATCACTTGATTGTCTATAATATAGGTTACTAATCGTATTTGATGCATTAATTGTTTATAAAATAAATATAAAGATAGACAAAATTTTAGTCGTTGATCAACTCGACCCGTATGTGTTTTGAACCAGGCCATTGCTCAGAGAAGGATCACGAACCCCCACGAGGAAACTTAATGCTAATGTTGCTTAATCTATTTATATTTTCAGTGATCGCTTTACGGCTCTCACTCCAAACCCTGTGAACGCCCTACTAAAGGTCAGTTATTTTTGGGTTAATAGTTGAGATCAGCCTATCAAAATTGATAAGTTGCACAAGTTATCTTCATTCGAGTTATTTTTGGGTTAATAGTTGAGATCAGCCTAAAGGTAGTGTGCTTTCTTTTTCTAATGTAAGCGGAGTTGTGATTCTTGTTTCACAATGAAATCGAAACTAAAAATTTTGCAAGCTCTTGTTTTAAAAAAAAATATGTAAATGAGTGTTCATAGTTCATACACCATAATTTCAATAAAGATCTGTTTGTGTTCACTTCTTGCTATGTGTGTATCCAACTTTGCTTAATTTTGTTGCTTTTTTAGGTACAAAGAGGAAAAATGGACGCGCTCATGGCCTTGATACCACAAGTGATTTCTTTGTAGATTTATAGTTTTATGTTTGTGGTAAGTTGGATATTTATGTGTGAAAAAAAGAACGCGCTGTGTTAAAAGGGCAACAGTTTTTTCGAATTTCTCACAGGCATACACCCTCTATTGTGATTCGGATTGTGGTATTTTTTTTATAAAATTTATTGATAGAAATAAAAAAAAAGGAAAATCGATAAAATGCGTTTTTGGTTTTACATTATATCCTTAGATCCTAGTATCCTACAGATAGTTTTGTTAATTATATAATTGGATTAACGTATTATGTCAAACGGGTTGCATCGCATGGGTTTCCTACTAGTGTGTCTATATATATAGCTTTTTTACTAATATTATGTATGTTGTTTAGGTGTGGAACTTGCAATCCCAAGTGGAAAAGTTAAATAAATGATTCGAAGAGGCGCAACAACCCCACACGGAAGTGTTGCAAAACCGAGTCGAAGAGATGCAACACAAATGAGAGAAGATATGCAACGACAAATAACCGAGTTGATGAAGCAGTTTGGTAATCCTAGCAATCCTCCACCATAGCGTACACGCACGTATGACTGGGTATAATTATACGTATAAGTTGGTAAAGTAAGAGCTTTTCATGTATAACTAAGGTGTACAAAATACGTAATGAAAAAACCATGTTAGAATGTTGAAAAACCGAAAAAACAGATATGGGTGTCGGAAAATGGTCGGAAATTTCCGACCACTTTCCGACGAAAAACATCATTTCGTCGGAAAGTTGTCGGAAATTTCCGACCATTTTCCGAATAAAACAATTATTCTTTTGTTATATAATCATGTGGGGGTATATGTGTGTACGTAAATGTATATGCTTGTGTCTATATGTATGTGTATATATATGTATAAGTATTTGTTTGTCCAAGTGTACACACGCATACATACACACATACATATATATACACACACTTAGCCTGTTTTAATTAATGGGTCCCGATAGTGTACATACATGTATAAACGTGTACAATGCGTATAAGTTGGTAAAGTAAAAGTATTTCATGTATAATTAATGTGTAAAAAAGATGGAATGGAAAAACGATGGTTAAAGGTTGAAAAAATGAAAAAAACGAAAATTGGTGTCGGAAAATATGTGACAACCGGTAATTAATGCCTTCTAATTACGTGATTAATAAACGTTTAGGCGATAATAAATAGTGTTTAAGACACAAATTAACTTAATTAGGCTATTGGAAAGCCTAGGAACGTCTAATTGATTCACGTTACGCGATTTGGCGATTTTTCGAGAATTTAAGCACGCAGTTAAACACAACGAACTGGCACGGAACGAAATACTGACAACGCATAACAATACAAATTTTGTGCGTATATTTATCATACATTTATTATTATGTGAATTATTCGATTTATCGGACAAGTCAGAGCACAAACGCGAGAGTTACACGGAAACCATAACACAACGTCAATCAACAACGAAACGGAAGCACCAGACTCGAATTACGTCTCGATATTAATATATTATGACATATTTAGCTTCTTTTTCAAAATTTTATATTCACGGTAGAAACCGGGTCGAAAAACGGACCGGAAACGACAACAGACGCATTTACTCGATTTTTACGCAACTGATAAACGAACACCAGCAAACATCGATACCTGGCATAATTTTAAGTGTTTTCAACCCTAAACAAACATATTACGACAATTCACGAAGTTCGGGTTCAAAACGGGTTTCATAAATGTAATTGGTCGGAAAGCTGTAGGAAAAGTGTGGTCGGGACTTTGTCGGAACCTTTTGGTCGGAAATTAGTAGGAAAACGGCGGTCGGAAAGCTGTAGGAAAACGGCGGTCGGGACTTTGTCGGAACCTTTTGGTCGGAAAATAGTAGGAACACGCCTGTCGGAAAGCTGTAGGAAAGTTGTGGTCGGAACTTTGTCGGAAATAGTAACTTTTTCTTTTTGTCAGAAATTTGTCGCGAATTTAGTCGGAATGCTTGTCGGAAATATTTTCCTACAAGACTTTTTCCTACAAACGTATTTTTTTTGGAAATTGGTCGGAAACGCCGTTTTCCGACTAAAAACTTGGTCGGAAATGAGACAGTTTTTAGTAGTCTGCTTCATCTTTAATTGAGTTAACCAAACTGGCCCCACCTGGACTCTTTTGGGATAGTTTGGAAGATAGAGAGGTTCCTAAGAAGTAGAGGGGTTTTGGTTACACCAGCTATGTTGTTGTGTGTTTTTTTTTTTGGTTGGGGGGGGGGGGGGAGGGGTTAATTAGGGTTGCAGTTAGACCTGCTATGTTAATTGTCCATGGAACCACTTGGCCCTTTTTGTAAAAAGGGGTTTAGACACAATATCATTTGCTATGTCAAAGGGTTCTGGTTAGACCTAGGTTGGACAAGATAAGGAATGAGGTTTTTTAGTATTCGATTAGATAAAAATGAAATTCGACTCGATTCAATTATTTCGAAATCGGTTTTGAAATATTCGAGTTTGATATGAATCCAAGTCAAGTAATCGAATTCAAATCAGATACAACTTTATGATTTTCAAATTGATTCGATTCAAAATTCAAATTCAATTTATACATACATATTTTTTATATTTCTGTATACGTTAAAAAAATACACTGACACACATTAAATATACAAATATTTATGTATGTGTGTGTGTGTATATATATATAGGTCAAGTGTACCAAAAAATCCCATGTAAGTTAAAAAAAAAACTCAAGAAACCCAATGCATAGACACAATTTTGCCACATGTTAAAATTTTTTTAGAATGTTTGATTATTCTCACCTCTTTTTAAATCCCACATCTGCAAATAGAGCTTCAGCTTCATCTACCACCACCATCTCCCACCTCCCCCACCACCGCTTCAGCCTTCACCGACAACCTACTACCGTTACCCACAAGCACCATGGCCACCCATCGTCCCCACCCACACCATCTGCCACCGTCCCCCACCAACCATGTCAACCTCCCACAACCACCTCCACCGAAACCCCCACCGCCACCGCCTACAACACAACCACCTCCACCGAAACATCATCATCTGTGACAACGCTCACAATTACAGGTATCCGTACAATTAATTAATATTAACTTTGTGCTTAATGACTGTGCTAGAATTACAACTGACGAATTTAACTGCTTTATGAGTTCTGCATCATACATACATATGCATCACATTCATACTGTCACTCCATTTATTCCACACAAACTTTAGTGATAAACTTGATGCACAAAACACAGTTAGCACAGTGAACGGATAACTCAGAAACATGCTGACAATGCCAACACATAGACAAACAATAGATTGAGGGACCTATTTGACATTCTTTGAAACTTGCTTGAAGATATTACTTTTTAATTTCGAGGACGAAAACCGTCATTATTTGAAAGTACAAAGTTTAGGGACTAAATTGTCATTTCTGAAACTATATAAATACGAGGGTTAAAGTGCAATTATTTCAAACTATAAGTTTTGGGTTCTTTTTGTAATTTTTGGAAACTTATTTTATAAAGAAATAAATATATAGTTTGGAAATAAAAGTCCAAGGTTCATTTGGTCATTTTCTGAAACTTAAACTCTAGGGACTAAAACTGATTTTTTTGAAACTCATTTTAACTGAATATCCTAACCTGGTTAACTCTTATATAAAGGATTCTTCTTTAAAACTTAACCCAGTTAGTTTAACTAACTGGCTATTACAGGGACCATTTATGTCAATTCTCAAAACTTCAAGGACCAGTTATGTACTTCTGATGAAAGTTGAGGGGCTGTTATTGTAACTTTTCGAAAGTTTAGGGACTATTTTTGTACAAAATGAAACTTGAGGGGCCAAAGTGTAAATATCCAAAAAGTCGGATAAAATGGGGTCTCCTATGATGAGAACCGGCCCTTGCATGTTTCGAACCCGCGACCTCTCGTTTGTAACCGCAACGCCTTAACCAGTTTATGCTCCTAATAGGAGCTGAAAGATTATGAATCTAAATTCATTTATACACAAACTAAGATTTAAATATTTTATTAAAATTAAATTCTGAATAAAAAGGGTTTTAATTCAATCGAACCGGACAGACCTAGGACAACCCGCGCCCCTCCGCAAACACAACAGTGCGCACAACCGGCTGGACTAACCAGCCACATGTGATATTTATTGGGCTGTATTATATTTATGTTAACATTAAAATCGGACCTGATTATAAGAACAGATCCGCAAGGTCGCGGATCCGACCAAAAACTCACCAAAAACGATTTTTAATCCATTATTTCGACCTGTAAAGCTACCCACATGATCCCCAACCCATCCCAACTCGTTCCAATCATTCAAACGACACATTATGGTGCCAAAACACTCAAAAGAAAAAGAATTTTTATAAAAATAAAAGTAGATCAAATCCACTAATTTGTGTCGAATCTGAGATCCAAACTTCGTGTATTTAAGTTCCCTACATTCCTAGCAACATTCCACACCATTTACAAACACTTAAACACCCGAAATCGTCGGATTAAAACCTACAACTCGCCGGAATACTCACTTTTTCGCCGGAATTTTTCAATCCGATCATCCTTTCAATACCGGTTAGTTTTTATCCATCCAATTAGTTTGTTTACACTTTTGCAATGATTCCCTAGAGTTAATCTTGATATAACATAGTTTTCCCGTAGAATTGAAAGAGTTGACTTTCTGTTTGACTCCAATTGGAGAAGATGACCAGTTCCTGATTGGTTATAAGTTTTGCAGTCCTAAACCAAACACAAACAGAAGCTTAGCCCAGTGGTTAAGACTCTGTTTGGTTACAATACAGACCCGGGTTCGAACCCAGGGGTCTGCATCTCTTTTTAATCGTTTCATTTTTAATATTTTCAACATTCCAATAATTTTTATAAGATTATTAACCATTGTTGCTTTTATTAAAAATGTGAAATTAGTCAATTTATTTATAAAACTAATTTTTACAATATTAAAACAGTTTATTATTAAATAATTAATAATAAATCAATTTTTAGGAATTAAATTCTGAAATTTTCAGATTAATTATTTTAAGTGTTGATCTTTACAAAAATAATGTTGCTACTGATATTTTATATAATTTCGATATTTATATAATTAAATCAGTAATATTCAAGTTCAATAATTAAAAATGTTATTTTTAATTATTCTGATATAAATTAATTATATCACTTGTACAATATTTTGCCAATAATCATTATATTTAATTATGTTATTTGATTATACTAATTAAATATATTTGATTTATTATTACAAATGTTTATATTAAAACAATTGTACATTTTTTTGCAATTTTATTATTTATGATAAATAAATATTTTTCATAAATAATTCCTTGATATCATATTCATTTTCCGAGCCCTCTAAACATATAATTCACAAGATCCTTCTGTTAATCTAAACACTATCAAATACAATAAATGCTCAACAAATCCCGTCAACACTATACGACCTCAATATTGATACATTATTCTTGTTCATGTACGATTCATTAGGACAACTTTGAGTTTCCTTATTATCAGACACCTTAATCTTGACTTGCGTATTCGGAATCACTTGCAAAATAAGGTGAGTTCATGTTCCCCTTTTCTCTTAACTGTTTTCAGTTTTATACTTCGGGGGTGGAGTACATGTTACAATTATTACAGACACTTACAGACGCTTTTATACATGGTATGGTTAGCTTAAGGAGAGTTTAGACGCTTAGATCATGTGAAAGGTGGGCACAACACTTAAGGCCATTAAACCTCGTCGTAGGACCTAGGGACATGAGTGATAGATCTATTTGGGTGTAGCAAGCCCACTCCCATGAGGCCGGGGCGGCCCATAGAGGTGACTATGTCTTCTAGCCGGAAGCCCGGTACAAATATGCTAGGTTTGAGTCTTCCTGCACCATTTCACACATACTAATGGCTTTGCAACCCATTGGTGATCTCTTTTTTTCCTTAATTGCTACATACCAGGGACATTTATACACACAAGACATATTGTAAAGGCTTATATACACAGACTTACATATGAACTCGCTCAACCTTTTTGTTGATTTTTCAAACTACATGTATTTCAGGGAACTAGCAGGATCTGGCAGGGTATGCATGTGTCTAGCTGCGTTGGTTAATAGATGTCATCCAGAGTTGTGAAGTTTGAGAGGTGTAACCTACTCCTGGACGGGTTACATGTCTCTAAACCTCGTCTTATCCAAAGTCTTTTATGTGTCTTATGAACACGTTTTAAATAATTTATGGTTTGTAACTTATTTCAAGTGTCGATGTTTCTAAACAATGATATTGTGGTATTTTCTCAATATAATTAATGGATGAACATATCGTATTTTTATCATATAGCATTGTTGTGATTGTTGCTATGGTATTAAGAAGTCACACCAAATAAACCCACGCTTCCGCAAAAGCCAGGGTGTGACAGCTTGGTAGCAGAGCCTCGATCATAGCGAACTAGGATTCTTTCTCGAGTCTAGACTATGATCATCAGGGCTCTCACGAAAACATTTTTACATTGCATATACAAGTTTCCAGATCCAGGGTACAAACGTTTCTTTAAAAACATGTGTTCTTCGTGTCAGATATGTAGTAACTGGAAGGGTTAAGTATCGGTAGTTGAGAACTCCTGTCTAGGCTGGCATTCGTACAAATCCAAATAAAAGGACCCGTTGCCTACCTGGGGACTATCAATGAGAGTACCGATACCTATTAGGCCAAAGCATGTCAAAAAGTTTAGTTTTTGAATCAGTCTTTATTTAACCATTTTTACAAGTTTTCCTACACATCAAGTCTTAGAGACTGAGGAGTTCAATCTTAGAGATTGGGAAGGTTTGGTCTTAGAGGCCAGGGAGTTCAGTCTTAGAGACTGAGGGGTTCAATCTTAGAGATTGGGAAGGTTTGGTCTTAGAGGCCAGGGAGTTCAGTCTTAGAGACTGAGGGGTTCAATCTTAGAGATTGGGAAGGTTTGGTCTTAGAGGCCAGGGAGTTAGTCTCAGAGACTGGGAAGTTTTGGTCTTAGAGGCCAGGGAGTTAGTCTGGGGAAGACTAGGATGATTACTTGCTTACATTGATTGTGACTTACATGCGTTGTTGGATTATTTATTTTGCGTTATGACATGAGATGTTATGTGTTATTATCTTATTACATACGTATATTACTTACTTACTATACTTACTATGACACTGGTGCCGACTATAGTTTTGTATCGCTAGAATTTAAGAAAATACTTAGGTTAACTACTAGTAAGTTAGACGTTCCGTACTCAATTGAACTGGCTAATGGAGAGCTAATAGAAACAAATGAAGTCATCAGAGGATGCGTGATAGAGCTGGGAGAACATGAGTTTACATTAGACCTACTGCCAGTCGAGTTAGGAAGCTTCGATGTGGTAGTAGGGATGGATTGGTTGTCAAGCAACAGAGCCGAGATTGTATGTCACGAGAAGACCATTCGCATCCCAATGGCGGATGGAGAAACGATCATAGTACACGGAGAGAAGCGTGATACACCCTTAAGGATCATTAGTTGCTTGAAGGCTCGAAAATGTTTGAAGAAGGGATGTGTTGCCTTCCTGGCACACATCGTGGATAAGGAAGCCGCTGAACCAAAACTTGAAGACATCCCAGTCGTGAAAGAATATCCTGAAGTCTTTCCAGAAGACTTGCCAGGATTGCCACCACAAAGACAAGTCGAGTTTCATATTGACTTAGTTCCAGGCGCCACGCCTGTAGCTAAGGCACCTTACCGACTTGCACCTTCAGAGATGCAGGAGCTGTCAACGCAACTCCAGGAGTTGTTAGACAAGGGATTTATCAGACCAAGTTTCTCGCCTTGAGGAGCTCTAGTTTTGTTCGTGAAAAAGAAGGATGGTAGTTTTCGCATGTGTATAGACTACCGGGAGCTGAATAAGTTGACAATCAAGAACAGATATCCTTTGCCAAGGATCGATGACCTGTTCGATCAATTACAAGGCTCAAGTTTTTACTCAAAGATTGATCTACGATCAGGTTATCACCAGTTAAGGATACAAGAGGAAAGTATTCCAAAGACGGCCTTTAGAACTCGATATGGACATTACGAGTTCCGGGTTATGCCGTTTGGTTTAATGAACGCGCTAGCAGTATTCATGGATTTAATGAACAGAGTCTGTAAACCGTACCTCGATAAGTTTGTGATCGTGTTCATTGACGACATTTTGATCTACTCAAAGACGAAAGGAGAGCATGAGCAACATTTAAGAGCTATTCTAGAGCTGCTTAAAAGGGAGAAGTTGTATGCGAAGTTCTCGAAGTGTGAGTTTTGGTTACGCGAAGTCCAGTTTCTTGGCCATGTAGTCAATGGAAATGGAATCCATGTGGATCCTACAAAGATTGAAGCAATCAAGAATTGGGAGACTCCGAAGACGCCAACCAAAATTTGACAGTTCCTAGGTTTGGCTGGTTATTACCGTAGGTTCATTGAGGATTTCCTCTAAAATCGCTCAATCTTTGAACTCTCTCACTCAGAAAGACAAGAAGTTTGATTGGGGAGACAAGCAAGAAGAGGCTTTTCAGCTGTTGAAAAACAAACTTTGTGACGCGCCGATCTTATCCCTACCCGAAGGCACTGACGACTTCGTGGTATATTGCGATGCTTCGCGTCAAGGTTTGGGATGTGTGCTTATGCAGCGTCAGAAGGTTATAGCATATGCTTCTCGCCAATTGAAGATCCACGAGAAAAACTACACCACGCATGATTTGGAATTAGGCCCGCGGTGGTGTTTGCTTTGAAGATTTGGCGACATTATTTATATGGTACTCGATGCACCATCTACACTGATCACAAGAGCCTGCAGCACATATTCGATCAGAAAGAGCTTAACATGAGGCAAAGACGCTGGGTAGAGCTGTTAAATGATTATGACTGTGAAATCAAGTATCACCCAGGGAAGGCGAATGTGGTCGCTGATGCTCTAAGTCGGAAGGAAAGGATCAAGCCCATAAGGGTTAGGGCTTTGGAAATGATCATACAAACAGACCTCTCATTGTGCATTCGTGCCGCGCAGAGAGAAGCACTCAAAGAAAAGAATATTGAGAATGAGTATCTCCGTGGGATGGAGAAACAGTTAGTACCAAACGGGGAAGGGACTTTGTGCTTCATGAAATGAATTTGGGTTCCCTTGTTTGGTGGTATGAGAAATGTTATTCTTGACGAAGCTCACAAATCTCGGTACTCGATTCATCTAGGAGCGGATAAGATGTACCAAGATCTTAAGGATTTCTATTGGTGGCCAAGAATAAAAGGCGATGTTGCGGTATATGTTGGCAGATGTTTAACTTGCGCCAAAGTGAAGGTTGAATACCAGAGGCCTTCAGGTCTCTTGCAAAAACCTGAAATACCCCAATGGAAATGGGAACAGATTTCTATGGACTTCATAACGAAATTGCCAAGGACGCCCAAGGGCCATGATACGATTTGGGTAATAGTAGACCGTTTAATGAAATCTGCACACTTTTTGCCAATCAAGGAGAAAGATAAAACAAGTAATCTTGCTGAGATATACTTGAGAGAGATTGTTGCACGGCATGGAGTGCCTCTCTCAATTATCTCTGATAGAGACGGAAGATTCGTTTCAAGGATTTGGCAATCCTTCCAAGAAGCTTTTGGTTCTCAGTTGAATCTGAGTACTGCCTTTCATCCGCAGACAGACGGACAGAGCGAGCGAACGATTCAAACATTAGAAGACATGTTGCGAGCTTGTGTAATGGATTTAGGTGGAAGTTGGGACACTCACCTACCATTGGTTGAATTCTCATACAATAACAGTTATCATACAAGCATTCAGGCCGCACCATTCGAAGCTCTCTATGGACGCAAGTGTCGATCACCATTATGCTGGGCTAACGCAGGTGATAGACAGCTTGTTGGGCCGGAATTGGTCCAGGAAACGACCGACAAGATTTTACAGATCCGAGAGCGCATTAAAGCGGCTAGTGATCGACAAAAGTGTTATGCGGACCGAAAAAGGAAACCTCTGGAATTTGAAGTGGGAGATATGGTTTTGTTGAAGGTTTCACCCTGGAAGGGTGTAGCACGCTTTGGGAAGCGCGGGAAGTTGAATCCCAGATACATTGGTCCATTTAAAATCCTGAAAAGGATTGGTCTGGTAGCATACAAGTTGGATTTACCTGCCGAACTAAATGGCGTACATGATACATTTCATGTATCTAATTTGAAAAAGAGTCCAACTCAAAAGATAGTAGTCATTCCTGCCGACGAAGTTCATATTGACGACACACTCCACTTCACTGAAGAACCCGTTGAGGTTACTGATTGGAAGATTAACAAGACGCGCAGGAGTAGTGTCAAACTCGTTAAAGTTCGATGGAACGCACGACACGGCCTGGAATTCACGTGGGAGCGTGAGGACTGTATGAAAGAAAAATACCCACATTTATTCCCCAAGACCCCTGCATCTAGTAGCAGAACTAAAATTTTGGGACGAAATTTTCTTAACAGGGGGAGAATGTGACAACGCTCACAATTACAGGTATCCGTACAATTAGTTAATATTAACTTTGTGCTTAATGACTGTGCTAGAATTACAACTGACGAATTTAACTGCTTTATGAGTTCTGCATCATACATACATATGCATCACATTCATACTGTCACTCCATTTATTCCACACAAACTTTAGTGATAAACTTGATGCACAAAACACAGTTAGCACAGTGAACGGATAACTCAGAAACATGCTGACAATGCCAACACATAGACAAACAATAGATTGAGGGACCTATTTGACATTCTTTGAAACTTGCTTGAAGATATTACTTTTTAATTTCGAGGACTAAAACCGTCATTATTTGAAAGTACAAAGTTTAGGGACTAAATTGTCATTTCTGAAACTATATAAATACGAGGGTTAAAGTGCAATTATTTCAAACTATAAGTTTTGGGTTCTTTTTGTAATTTTTGGAAACTTATTTTATAAAGAAATAAATATATAGTTTTGAAATAAAAGTCCAAGGTTCATTTGGTCATTTTCTGAAACTTAAACTCTAGGGACTAAAACTGATTTTTTTGAAACTCATTTTAACTGAATATCCTAACCTGGTTAACTCTTATATAAAGGATTCTTCTTTAAAACTTAACCCAGTTAGTTTAACTAACTGGCTATTACAGGGACCATTTATGTCAATTCTCAAAACTTCAGGGACCAGTTATGTACTTCTGATGAAAGTTGAGGGGCTGTTATTGTAACTTTTCAAAAGTTTAGGGACTATTTCTTTACAAAATGAAACTTGAGGGGCCAAAGTGTAAATATCCAAAAAGTCGGATAAAATGGGGTCTCCTATGATGAGAACCGGCCCTTGCATGTTTCGAACCCGCGACCTCTCGGTTGTAACCGCAACGCCTTAACCAGTTTATGCTCCTAATAAGAGCTGAAAGATTATGAATCTAAATTCATTTATACACAAACTAAGATTTAAATATTTTATTAAAATTAAATTCTGAATAAAAAGGGTTTTAATTCAATCGAACCGGACAGACCTAGGACAACCCGCGCCCCTCCGCAAACACAACAGTGCGCACAACCGGCTGGACTAACCAGCCACATGTGATATTTATTGGGCTGTATTATATTTATGTTAACATTAAAATCGGACCTGATTATAAGAACAGATCCGCAAGGTCGCGGATCCGACCAAAAACTCACCAAAAACGATTTTTAATCCATTATTTCGACCTGTAAAGCTACCCACATGATCCCCAACCCATCCCAACTCGTTCCAATCATTCAAACGACACATTATGGTGCCAAAACACTCAAAAGAAAAAGAATTTTTATAAAAATAAAAGTAGATCAAATCCACTAATTTGTGTCGAATCTGAGATCCAAACTTCGTGTATTTAAGTTCCCTACATTCCTAGCAACATTCCACACCATTTACAAACACTTAAACACCCGAAATCGTCGGATTAAAACCTGCAACTCGCCGGAATACTCACTTTTTCGCCGGAATTTTTCAATCCGATCATCCTTTCAATACCGGTTAGTTTTTATCCATCCAATTAGTTTGTTTACACTTTTGCAATGATTCCCTAGAGTTAATCTTGATATAACATAGTTTTCCCGTAGAATTGAAAGAGTTGACTTTCTGTTTGACTCCAATTGGAGAAGATGACCAGTTCCTGATTGGTTATAAGTTTTGCAGTCCTAAACCAAACACAAACAGAAGCTTAGCCCAGTGGTTAAGACTCTGTTTGGTTACAATACAGACCCGGGTTCGAACCTAGGGGTTTGCATTTCTTTTTAATCGTTTCATTTTTAATATTTTCAACATTCCAATAATTTTTTTAAGATTATTAACCACTGTTGCTTTTATTAAAAATGTGAAATTAGTCAATTTATTTATAAAACTAATTTTTACAATATTAAAACAGTTTATTATTAAATAATTAATAATAAATCGATTTTTAGGAATTAAATTCTGAAATTTTCAGATTAATTATTTTAAGTGTTGATCTTTACAAAAATAATGTTGCTACTAATATTTTATATAATTTTGATATTTATATAATTAAATCAGTAATATTCAAGTTCAATAATTAAAAATGTTATTTTTAATTATTCTGATATAAATTAATTATATCACTTGTACAATATTTTGCCAATAATCATTATATTTAATTATGTTATTTGATTATACTAATTAAATATATTTGATTTATTATTACAAATGTTTATATTAAAACAATTGTACATTTTTTTGCAATTTTATTATTTATGATAAATAAATATTTTTCATAAATAATTCCTTGATATCATATCATTTTCCGAGCCCTTTAAACATATAATTCACAAGATCTTTCTGTTAATCTAAACACTATCAAATACAATAAATGCTCAACAAATCCCGTCAACACTATACGACCTCAATATTGATACATTATTCTTGTTAATGTACGATTCATTAGGACAACTTTGAGTTTCCTTATTATCAGACACCTTAATCTTGACTTGCGTATTCGGAATCACTTGCAAAATAAGGTGAGTTCATGTTCCCCTTTTCTCTTAACTGTTTTCAGTTTTATACTTCGGGGGTGGAATACATGTTACAATTATTACAGACACTTACAGACGCTTTTATACATGGTATGGTTAGCTTAAGGTGGGTTTAGACGCTTAGATCATGTGAAAGGTGGGCACAACACTTAAGGCCATTAATCCTCGTCGTAGGACCTAGGGACATGAGTGATAGATCTATTTGGGTGTAGCAAGCCCACACCCATGAGGCCGGGGCGGCCCATAGAGGTGACTATGTCTTCCAGCCGGAAGCCCGGTACAAATATGCTAGGTTTGAGTCTTCCTGCACCATTTCACACATACTAATGGCTTTGCAACCCATTGGTGATCTCTTTTTTTCCTTAATTGCTACATACCAGGGACATTTATACACACAAGACATATTGTAAAGGCTTATATACACAGACTTACACATGAACTCGCTCAACCTTTTTGTTGATTTTTCAAACTACATGTATTTCAGGGAACTAGCAGGATCTGGCAGGGTATGCATGTGTCTAGCTGCGTTGGTTAATAGATGTCATCCAGAGTTGTGAAGTTTGAGAGGTGTAACCTACTCCTGGACGGGTTACATGTCTCTAAACCTCGTCTTATCCAAAGTCTTTTATGTGTCTTATGAACACGTTTTAAATAATTTATGGTTTGTAACTTATTTGAAGTGTCGATGTTTCTAAATAATGATATTGTGGTATTTTCTCACTTTAATTAATGGATGAACATCTCGATTTTTATCATATAGCATTGTTGTGATTGTTGCTATGGTATTAAGAAGTCACACCAAATAAACCCACGCTTCCGCAAAAGCCAGGGTGTGACATCATCGTCACCCCATACGCCACCGCCCACAACCACCTCCAAAGAAACCCTAATTTCACCACCACTGAAATCCCAACTAAACACCCAACAACCACCGTAGCCACCACAATCAGAAAGAGATAGAGGAGTTTCAGATCGTTTGATAGGGAGAGAGAGGGGGAGAAAAGAAAGAGAAAGGGGAGAGTTTAGAGAGAGATACACCCGCCTGAGGGCTTCGCCGGAGACACTCGCCTGAGGAGGTGGTGGCGGAGGAAGTGGAGGTGGTGGCGGAGGAGGTGTCGGCTGGGAGGAGTTGCTAGGGTTTGGAGAACTTTTGTTTTGAAGAGCAGAAGAAGACCCTTGAAGATGTGAGTCCACATCTGCCTGAGGAAGAGGTCTTGAAGACTTTTTTAATGAAAGCACTTCCAGAAAACAAACACACTGCAGACCCAAACGTTTGCACGTGGTCTGCGTGGGGCAGACATAAGAGGTTCTGAAGTGCTTTTGACAAAAAACAAACACCCCCTTAATATGCTACACATTTTCACCCATTTACATATATGTAACATCACATGTCACACTTTTTTTTTTCAACAACAGATTTTGTAGGTTTTACGAAGTGTAACATTTTTGAACTTAAATTTTATGAGTTTTAAATGTGTAGTGCATCGAGAAAACATGTTACATGTTTTTATAGGGGAAAACTAGTATATCAGACAAACCTGTTGCATTTGTCAGATAGAAAAGTGAAAGAGCAAAAAGTTGTTACAATTACTTTTGTCAGTCTGAAACATGTTCAGAAACAGTAACTTTTTGTAACATCTGATCTCAACCATACAATTTTAAATAGATGTTGGAGATTGAGTTTCTTGAGTTTTTTGAACTTTTATGGGGTTTCCTTATTATCCTTTCCACACATACGCAAGGAAGAAAACCTTCTAAATTTGGTCAAAACTTTAAGACCCTTATAAGTAGGTTGTAGTGGCTTAAAATAAAAAAAAAATTATTTATCATTTAGGGTGAATTGAATTAAAGAGAATTCGATTCGAATTATTTGAATCGGATTTTAAATTGGGCATAAAGTTTGAATAAAAATCGAATAAATCAATTCTAAATCGATCTTGAATCGAATAAATTAAATCTGAATCTAATAAATCGAATACGAATTCAGGTAAAAGAAATAAAAACTCGAAAAAACCGATTCAGTTAATCTGAAAATTCTATTCGAATAATTTGAAAATTCTATTTGATTAATTCGAAAACTCTTAATTCGATTCGTTGATGTGACAACCCTCGTTTAGCCATGCTATTATCCGTTCAATTAAATTATGTTCAATCATTTATGTGATTCATATAAGCTTAGTTTAGCGTTAACTAGGCGATACAACACACTGCATGTGCATGACTAGGCACGATTATAGTATGTCCGGTAGAGAATACTAACACCGACGAACACATTAGTGCTAATTCAAGTTAAAACAATAAACAAGCGATCAGAAATAACGAACGACGGTGACATGCAACTTATATAACAACAAAATCCTAAATTGATGATCATATCGAAATCTATCAAATCTGACGATTATCTAAGGATTATATAATAAATATGGACCTTAAAATATCTATTTTAGTAAACAATATTTATGGAATGAAAAATTGCTAAACAATGTAACAAAAGTATACAATACATAAACTAGTGTTTATGCATGCTTAAAATACCATAATATACTAATTTTATGTATAAACTATGTATGTATTTCGTATAAATACACTAACTACTACCTAAAATCAATTTTGGGGAGCCTTAAATATCTAGTTTTGAGGGGATAAGAACAAGTGTATGGAGTCTTTAACACCTTATAGAATGTTAGTGCATATTTCGTACGTCTGTCACTGTGCGAATAGTTAGATATAGCGTGTGTTCAATATTGTATAGAATAGGAGAAAGTTGAACACGGTTTTGATATTGTAAAAGTCCATCCGGACGGATGACCATCCGGCAGGATGACCATCCGGACAATCCAGACGGATGACAATCTAGACGGATGGACATAGTAGGTAGTTGTCTATAAATAGGGACTTGGGGTTCCCATTTGGACAAGCTTTTGGTCCCTGAGGGGAGATGCTGTCCAACTGGTCTCGTGGTGCTGTAACTTGTTGAATAATCAATAGAGACCGGATTATATGTGACTGCTCGGTGTCGTGTCTATCTTCTACTCCTTTCTTAGTTGAAATAAACGCACCGAACACGTTGGATCGGGACCGAGGCTCCGTCAAACTCGCCGGTTCCTGGATTAGCATAGAATCTCAGCATAACACCCACAACTCACCACTATACCTTCCCATCTCTTGTTTTCTTCCTCTTTCAAATCTCCGCCCCTCTCTCTTTCTCCCCCTAAAACTGAAACCAAAGAGGAAATATGTTGCGTTATGTAAGATCTGCTGATTTTGAAAGTCAAAACCCAGGGGAAACCATCTCCTTGCCTATGGAATAAGTTGGATTACAAGTCAATGTCTAGAAGTTTCCTCCCTTGAAAGCTATCCAAAGAACCACCCAAACTGCTGGAATCAAGAACGGTTGCCTGAAGATACAAGACAACAAGTATAAAGAGCTGAAATGAAAAGTGTTGGTCAACTAGTCAACAATCAAAGTCAACATAACGAAGACTGAAGACCAGAAGACCAAGTCAACAAGTAAAACGAAGACCGGAACTACAGGATTCCTAAAAGTGTTGGAATTCACCAAGAGTTTAGGAATCCCAGTTGTTTACGTTGTATTGAACAACAATTTTAGGTTGTTGTCGTTTATTTTTAACTGTCCAGCAGTTTTGTGCAACTGTTGGCAGTTACACATAAAATGGGTTGTTTAGGGTCTATTTCATGGTGATGTCACTAGTAGTTCTCTCCTCTATAAATAGTTCAGTATGTGTTTTAATGAACTTAACTCTAGGAGCTCACAGAGCAGAAAAACCTAAGAGAGAAAGTTCGCCTACTGAGGTGGATTTCTGCTATACAATCTAATTGTAATTGAGCATATGAATAATATATGGACCATTGATAATCATTCCCAAATCAGCCACCCCACCCACCCAGCCACCATCATCAGCCATCCCACTACCACCACCACCACTCAGCCACCATCATCAGTCACCCCACCTGCTACCACCACCAAAATTGTAACACCCCAAAAACGGGTTTGGTAATCAAACCACGTTAATAATAATGAATGGGTGAAATCCCGTTAATGATAAAAATTAACCCGGTAAATACTAGGATTTAAGTAATTACGACCTAATATTAAATAAAAAGATAATAAAAGCTTTTGAGAAAACAAAGCCTATAAGAAGCCCGAGTTAACGAGACTTAAAATAAAACGGGTTATAACTTCCCGAACCCATTAAGTTAACTAGGTAGAATTAACCTAGTTAGTAATGGGTAATTAAATGATAAACTATGAGTTATAGCTTCATTTATAAATCCTTGAAACTATAAGGACTAATATTTCCAAGTGAGAAACTTATTTTATAAAAAAACACAACACGCACACTTAGTGTGTGTGTGTGCGTGTAATCACGTAGGAGCAAGAGAAAAAGGGGTGTAACCCTAGTTCATCAAGATTCAACAAATTGAAGGGTGAATTAGGGCCAAATCGTATGGATTAACACAAATTCGTGTTCACCAAGCTTAGGGGATCATAAGGTATGTTAAATTTATATGTTTAGTGAAGTTGAGATTCTTGATAAACTTAGGGAAATCGAAATTCAAGCTTGAATGATTGATGTTTGGGTGAAACTAGGATGAATCCATGTTTAGGAACGAACCCTAGTCAATAAATTGATGAGTTGGTGTTCATAATTATGAACTTCATAATCACCCACTTAGGTGTTAAATGGGTTTTTTAGGATGATGAAGAACACTAGAATTTTGATCATGAAATGAGTGTTGTTTGTATTCCATGAAGTGAATCTAGGTGTTGTTATGCATGCTAGATATAATGGATTTTAAAATGATGTTAATCTTGGTAGAAATAACTAGTTATGAACTAGTTTGTAAATGTGTAAAAATTATGCCCATTAGGTGTTTGTTAAAATGCCTAAATGAAAGCTAAAATTATGAAATTTCGAGTGAAACGCGCATTTGAATAATATGCCAAATTATGCAAAATATGAAGTGATAAGGGTTCTAAATATGATGTTGATTTAGACTTAATTGTGTATATCATGTTATCAAAGGTAGTTAACTTTTGGAAAGTTAAACTAACCAATGACGAAGTCGAATAGTAGTTTCGACATAGAAAAATACGTAAGGTGGAATAGTCATGATTGTTAATGACTAATCTAACCACCTTGTAAATGATGACGATAGTTTGACACTTAACGAGCTAGGTGGAGGCTTGGGAAAGAGGCAGGTCAAACGGATCGAGTACGCGGAAAAGAGCATAACCGGATGCAAGGTAAGTGAAACTTACACCTTTTTGTAGAATACGTGTTTATTATATAAGTTGCAAATACGATAAGGATAAAATTCAAGATACGGTTTCTGACGCGAAATAATACAGGTCGGAACTAATATAAATGATTAAAAAAACCATGTTAAATGGTAAATAGAGGTAAAATGGTAAATTAGCCATGAAAAGGCTAAGGTAAAAATGAGTTTTCGAACGGCTACTTGTAAGTAAGCCTACACGAATAAAAAGTGTAGAACGGTGATTTAGTCAAGTATAAATGAATCAAAGTCAATGTTTAAAACAGCACCAAAAGGCATAAGCCATGTTAGCTAAACGCGTAAGAAACGAATTTAAGAAACCTAAACAAATTAGCGAAAAATTCGAAATGAATTACTTAATGAGATGGTAAATAATTATCATTCGATTATAAGCACAAAATATTTGGTCGTTTAGACCAAACGGGTCAAATGGTAACGTTGATATCATTTGACAATTAACGACTAATAAGCGTTTGTTGAGACATACGCTCACATGATAAGACGGCTTATGGATTAGTGATGCAATGGATTAGCAATTTTGAGACAAGGTATTAAAACGGGTCAATATGTTGACCCGAGCCAGGTACGCATAAATAGATTTATAGTTAAAAAAAGTGATATTTTGGTCAAATAATTAGTGAGAGTCCTTTGTAGTAAAATGATGGACTAAAATTGACCAAAAAGCCCTCGATGGGTAAACCGGGCAAACGACCCTTAGAGGTTGTTTAAGAACATGTAACATGATCAAGTAAGTGGTAGATAAGCATAAAAGTTATGGGCATAAGCCTCTCGTGGGTTAAATGCCTAAGGATGGGTCATTTACGTAAAATGACCATCCGAAGGGTAAAATTTGGGATGATTGATTTATATGTTAAATCCACCACAAAAGAATAGTTGTGGTGGGATATAAGTAGGTATTTTAAAATGGGAATACGAAGTGTAAAAAGAGAAGAGCGAGTTTGAGGCTTAAATGCATAAAAGTCGCTCTAAACGGGTCAAAACGAATTACGCGCATAACTCGGAAAACAGCCGCGTAATTCACTAAGTAACAAGTATAAGTTAAAGATTGGGAGTTAAAGTAGTCGTTTATGACTTAATAGTAAACGAGAAATAAGTGTGGATAATGGATTACGAAACGGGTCGAATAATTATAAAAAGGATTTATAAGCCTTTAGCTTATAAATCGGATTTTGATGCGAACGAAGATGATAAACAGGTCCATGATTTATTTACGGTCGCATAGGAAAAAGAATCACGCAAAACGGACATCTAGAACAAAAGTTATGGTAATTATAAGTTTGAAAGTTGGTTAAAAAATGGAACTGGGCAGAAAATGTAGGTCTAGAAACAGACCTGCTGGAAACTGGTCTCCCTCGCGCCATGCGAGGGAAGTCCTGAATCCTGGCGCGCCATGCGATAGAGAGTCGCGGCCCGCGAGAGCCGAGGAGAACTGGGTCGCGCCCCGCGAGGGACCCTAGAACTGGCAAAAAAAAATATTTTTTTGTTCGTTTTTGTATCCGTTCTTGATTTTAAACACACCATAAGCTCGTATAACTAACCATTTCATGGTTTATGAAATGTAGGTATATCTTGGAATGTCCGATGACGATCAAGCTCAATGAGGAATCGAACACGATCAAGACACAAGCTTCCGTACATCGTTTCGTCGTTCATTTTAAACGACGAATTTATACATATCATGTTGTATTGTTTAAATCGAGAAAAGTTTTAATAAATCCGTATTTTTCGATGTATATGTAATCGTAATTACATGTTTATTTTTGTAAATTATACGAAAACCGTTAAATAAGAATAAGGGTCTTACAAAAATCCACCTCTGCCAACACTTTCTGCCACCACCATTCCGAATCTGAACCCGACCCGCCATGTATTATGCTACCATGACCATAATTACCAGATCCTAAAACCAAAACCTCATATTTGGAGCTCTGGCTTGACATCATATCGGTTTTCAAAACCCAACCCCGAAGGGAAAATATTATTAGGCGGAAGTACACTCACCGCTGGGAACATATTACAGGGTGGTTGAATGATGGATGTTGGTGGTGGTAGCAGATGGAGTGGCGGATGGTGGTGGTGGGTGGTGTTGGCGGTGGATGTTGGTGGTGGTAGCACGTAGGGTGGTTGAGTGATGTGTTGGTAGAAACACATTGCATTTGTATGAGTTATGTACATGTTTTTGTAGTTTCAACGCGTCATTTTGTACTGGTATGTTGAACTTATTGTGCGCCGGATTTTAAAGGTTTGATGGGTGCTAATCGATGGAAAAGGAGCATAAATGCAGAAAATTCGATTTTGCGGGTCAAGTAGATAGCCGAAAACAAACTTCTGGAAAAGTTTCTCCCCCGCACCATGCGGGGGGAGAAGGTAGATGACCCAGCGATGCGCGAGGATGTAAAATATGTGGGCCCGTTAGATTTGGCTCTCTCGCACCACGCGAGAGACGGAGAAGCCTCCTCCGCAATGCGCGGGGGAAGACCAACTCGGAAATTATGTGGTTTTAACCTAAATCGCGTTGAGGGTCCTCCTTCAGTTCCTAAGCCGTTTTTACGAATCCAGAAGAAGAAAAAGACAATTTCAGGCATTCTTTCCCGTTTATTCATGAGTGATCATTCCAAATCAAGATCTGAAGCTGAGAGGATGAATATGCACGGCTAAAATCCTTGTGACCTCCTCCAGATGAACAATTGCTAGGTTTTTGCACAATGACCTTGTGTTTCTGATTCTTGTAACTGATACATCTTGATCACTTGTGTTAATTTTGGTAAACGTTATTCATATTTGAACTATTTGTCTTTTATCAAGTGTATTGACGATTTTCTTGCATCGTTAGCGGGTTGGTCATTCGATGAGTAGTTGGTATATCTTAACGGATTGTTAGGTTGTACGGTTAGTATTAAAAATTGTCCCTAATCGTTAATCAAATTCATTAATCCCAAGGCTATGTCTATATGGTGTTTGATTCAATAAACAATTTTTTTTTTGTGTGTTAAACTTGTAATTGAGATTCTAGGTGAGGGTTAGTTCTTCTCAATCTGATAACACTTTCTGAAACAATTTGCGCGTTCTCTTAATCATTGTAGTTCTCTAGCTAAATCGCTAAACATTGAACACAAATTCCCTGTGGATACGACTTTACTTACCCGTACTCGAATACTTGTTTTTAATTAGCCCACGACAATTACATTAGTGGGTGGGTGGTGGCAGCAGTTGTGGTGGCTGATGGTGGTCGGTGGGTGAAGGTTGATGGTGGTGGTAGTGGGGTGATGGTGGTAGATGGTGGGTGGTGATGGTGTGGTGGTGGTAGCAGTTAGGGGTGTGCACTGTTCGGTTCGGTTTTTGGGCAGAATCAAAACCAAAAACGAAATGTCGGTTTTTGGTTTTTCTGTTTCGGTTTTTACACTGGTTCGGTTCGGTTTTTCGGTTATTTCGGTTTTTGAAACAAAAGTAAGTAAGATTCAAAAATAAAAAAAGTATAATTCAAAATTTAAGAATCTTTCTTATATGGTTACATTTAGGTTATTATACTTAATCTTTTTAACTAAAAATGTTTTCATAAACCAAACCTTCTAATCTATTTTTATGTTTCTTCAAAGTTTTTATTAGGACTTTTTCTTTTATAATACTTTGAAGATTGTTTAATTTTTATATTAAATTTTGTTATTTGTTATAGGCAATAGATAAATCATCTCAATTATAAATAAACATCTTAATGTTTTTATTATAAGTACTTAATATTCAATAATAAAATTAATAATTTCTAATAAAATGGGTTAAACACTTAAACTTAAACATAAAAACATATGTTTTTTTCCGTTTCGGTTCGGTTCGGTTTTCTTCGGTTATTGAAAATGGTTATCAGAAAACCGAACCAACTTTCGGTTATTAAAAATCCGAAAACCGAACGTCGGTTTTTGTTTCGGTTTGGTTTTGTCGGTTATTTCGCCAATTTCGGTTACAGTTTGGTTATTTTGGTTTTCTGCTCACCCCTAGTAGCAGTTGTGGTGGTTGATGGTGGTGGGTGGGTGATGGTTGATGGTGGTGGTGGTAGTGGGGTGATGATGGCTGATGGTGGTGGTAGGTGGTGGAGGTGGAGGTGGTACCACATAAACTGCCATGTTATCAAAAAAACTAAGTTAGACCTCAGTTAGAAAAGAATCGACCGAAAAAAAATGTGTGCAAATTGGGACTGATAAAGGGATATCTTTAAGTTAGAATTAGAGTTAATTACACAAATGGGTCCTGTGGTTTATAGTTTTTTTCGTCTTTGGGTACTAACTTTTTTTTTAACATGTTTAGGTCTCATGGTTTCAATTTTGTAACACCTTTGGGTACTAACACCAAAATTAGTTAATTAATGACCAAAATGCCCTTGCTTTTTTTTTTTTAAGATTATCAATGTAACACATTTGGGTACTAACACCTAATTTTATTTAAGATTACAAAATCTATTTTTTTTTTAGTTTCATCTTTTTATTATATCTCTTAATTAACATAAAGTCTATTTATTTTTTTATTTTCATATTTTTATTAAATTTCTTATTTAACATAAAATCTACTAGTTACACCAGTAAAATCTACTAGCAATATAGTTTTATGTAAATTAAATATTTTACTCGTTTTAAATAATGTAAACCTTACTCGTTTTCAATTTTGGATAGATAGGATAGATAATAATAAATATAGAAACTGTATAAGTTCTAAAATAGTAAAATGTAAATGAACAAAAAAACGAGTTAAAAAAGGCTTAATTTTTTTTTCATGAAAGATATTTATTATTATCAATCATATCTATCCAAAATTGAAAATGAGTAAGGTTTACATTATTTAAAACGACTAAGAAATTTAATTTACATAAAACTATATAGTTAGTAGATTTTCATATTTTTATTAAATAATGTAAACCTTACTCGTTTTCAATTTTCAAACACGGCTCAAGGTTCTCAAAGTTTTAAAGATGATTCGACAGTGACAACCGAGGGGGAATCTGTTAGTGCATATTTCGTACGTCTGCCACTGTGCGAATAGTTAGATAGAGCGTGTGTTGAATATTGTATAGAATAGGAGAAAGTTGGACACGGTTTTGATATTGTAAAAGTCCATGACCGTCCGGCCGGATGACCATCCGGATGGATGACAATCCAGACGGATGGACATAGTAGGTAGTTGTCTATAAATAGGGACTTGGGGTTCCCATTTGGACAAGCTTTTGGTCCCTGAGGGGAGATGCTGTCCAACTGGTCTCGTGGTGCTGTAACTTGTTGAATAATCAATAGAGACCAGATTATAAGTAACTGCTCGGTGTCGTGTCTATCTTCTACTCCTTTCTTAGTCGAAATAAACGCACCGAACACGTTGGATCAGGACCGAGGCTCCGTCAAACTCGCCGGTTCCTGGATTAGCATAGAATCTCAGCATAACACCCACAACTCACCACTATACCTTCCCATCTCTTGTTTTCTTCCTCTTTCAAATCTCCGCCCCTCTCTCTTTCTCCCCCTAAAACTGAAACCAAAGAGGAAATATGTTGCGTTATGTAAGATCTGCTGATTTTGAACGTCAAAACCCAGGGGAAACCATCTCCTTGCCTATGGAATAAGTTGGATTACAAGTCAATGTCTAGAAGTTTCCTCCCTTGAAAGCTATCCAAAGAACCACCCAAACTGCTGGAATCAAGAACGGTTGCCTGAAGATACAAGACAACAAGTATAAAGAGCTGAAATGAAAAGTGTTGGTTAACTAGTCAACAATCAAAGTCAACATAACGAAGACTGAAGACCAGAAGACCAAGTCAACAAGTAAAACAAAGACCGGAACTACAGGATTCCTAAAAGTGTTGGAATTCACCAAGAGTTTAGGAATCCCAGTTGTTTACGTTGTATTGAACAACAATTTTAGGTTGTTGTCGTTTATTTTTAACTGTCCAGCAGTTTTGTGCAACTGTTGGCAGTTACACATAAAATGGGTTGTTTAGGGTCTATTTCATGGTGATGTCACTAGTAGTTCTCTCCTCTATAAATAGTTCAGTATGTGTTTTAATGAACTTAACTCTAGGAGCTCACAGAGCAGAAAAACCTAATAGAGAAAGTTCGCCTACTGAGGTGGATTTCTGCTATACAATCTAATTGTAATTGAGCATATGAATAATATATGGACCATTGATAATCATTCCCAAATCAGCCACCCCACCCACCCAGCCACCATCATCAGCCATCCCACTACCACCACCACCACTCAGCCACCATCATCAGTCACCCCACCTGCTACCACCACCAAAATTGTAACACCCCAAAAACGGTTTGGTAATCAAACCACGTTAATAATAATGAATGGGTGAAATCCCGTTAATGGTAAAAATTAACCCGGTAAATACTAGGATTTAAGTAATTGCGACCTAATATTAAATAAAAAGATAATAAAAGCTTTTGAGAAAACAAAGCCTATAAGAAGCCCGAGTTAACGAGACTTAAAATAAAACGGGTTATAACTTCCCGAACCCATTAAGTTAACTAGGTAGAATTAACCTAGTTAGTAATGGGTAATTAAATGATAAACTATGAGTTATAGCTTCATTTATAAATCCTTGAAACTATAAGGACTAATATTTCCAAGTGAGAAACTTATTTTATAAAAAAACACAACACGCACACTTAGTGTGTGTGTGTGCGTGTAATCACGTAGGAGCAAGAGAAAAAGGGGTGTAACCCTAGTTCATCAAGATTCAACAAATTGAAGGGTGAATTAGGGCCAAATCGTATGGATTAACACAAATTCGTGTTCACCAAGCTTAGGGGATCATAAGGTATGTTAAATTTATATGTTTAGTGAAGTTGAGATTCTTGATAAACTTAGGGAAATCGAAATTCAAGCTTGAATGATTGATGTTTGGGTGAAACTAGGATGAATCCATGTTTAGGAACGAACCCTAGTCAATAAATTGATGAGTTGGTGTTCATAATTATGAACTTCATAATCACCCACTTAGGTGTTAAATGGGTTTTTTAGGATGATGAAGAACACTAGAATTTTGATCATGAAATGAGTGTTGTTTGTATTCCATGAAGTGAATCTAGGTGTTGTTATGCATGCTAGATATAATGGATTTTAAAATGATGTTAATCTTGGTAGAAATAACTAGTTATGAACTAGTTTGTAAATGTGTAAAAATTATGCCCATTAGGTGTTTGTTAAAATGCCTAAATGAAAGCTAAAATTATGAAATTTCGAGTGAAACGCGCATTTGAATAATATGCCAAATTATGCAAAATATGAAGTGATAAGGGTTCTAAATATGATGTTGATTTAGACTTAATTGTGTATATCATGTTATCAAAGGTAGTTAACTTTTGGAAAGTTAAACTAACCAATGACGAAGTCGAATAGTAGTTTCGACATAGAAAAATACGTAAGGTGGAATAGTCATGATTGTTAATGACTAATCTAACCACCTTGTAAATGATGACGATAGTTTGACACTTAACGAGCTAGGTGGAGGCTTGGGAAAGAGGCAGGTCAAACGGATCGAGTACGCGGAAAAGAGCATAACCGGATGCAAGGTAAGTGAAACTTACACCTTTTTGTAGAATACGTGTTTATTCTATAAGTTGCAAATACGATAAGGATAAAATTCAAGATATGGTTTCTGACGCGAAATAATACAGGTCGGAACTAATATAAATGATTAAAAAAACCATGTTAAATGGTAAATAGAGGTAAAATGGTAAATTAGCCATGAAAAGGCTAAGGTAAAAATGAGTTTTCGAACGGCTACTTGTAAGTAAGCCTACACGAATAAAAAGTGTAGAACGGTGATTTAGTCAAGTATAAATGAATCAAAGTCAATGTTTAAAACAGCACCAAAAGGCATAAGCCATGTTAGCTAAACGCGTAAGAAACGAATTTAAGAAACCTAAACAAATTAGCGAAAAATTCGAAATGAATTACTTAATGAGATGGTAAATAATTATCATTCGATTATAAGCACAAAATATTTGGTCGTTTAGACCAAACGGGTTAAATGGTAACGTTGATATCATTTGACAATTAACGACTAATAAGCGTTTGTTGAGACATACGCTCACATGATAAGACGGCTTATGGATTAGTGATGCAATGGATTAGCAATTTTGAGACAAGGTATTAAAACGGGTCAATATGTTGACCCGAGCCAGGTACGCATAAATAGATTTATAGTTAAAAAAAGTGATATTTTGGTCAAATAATTAGTGAGAGTCCTTTGTAGTAAAATGATGGACTAAAATTGACCAAAAAGCCCTCGATGGGTAAACCGGGCAAACGACCCTTAGAGGTTGTTTAAGAACATGTAACATGATCAAGTAAGTGGTAGATAAGCATAAAAGTTATGGACATAAGCCTCTCGTGGGTTAAATGCCTAAGGATGGGTCATTTACGTAAAATGACCATCCGAAGGGTAAAATTTGGGATGATTGATTTATATGTTAAATCCACCACAAAAGAATAGTTGTGGTGGGATATAAGTAGGTATTTTAAAATGGGAATACGAAGTGTAAAAAGAGAAGAGCGAGTTTGAGGCTTAAATGCATAAAAGTCGCTCTAAACGGGTCAAAACGAATTACGCGCATAACTCGGAAAACAGCCGCGTAATTCACTAAGTAACAAGTATAAGTTAAAGATTGGGAGTTAAAGTAGTCGTTTATGACTTAATAGTAAACGAGAAATAAGTGTGGATAATGGATTACGAAACGGGTCGAATAATTATAAAAAGGATTTATAAGCCTTTAGCTTATAAATCGGATTTTGATGCGAACGAAGATGATAAACGGGTCCATGATTTATTTACGGTCGCATAGGAAAAAGAATCACGCAAAACGGACATCTAGAACAAAAGTTATGGTAATTATAAGTTTGAAAGTTGGTT
Organism: Helianthus tuberosus; assembly: GCA_030545235.1. Classification (NCBI taxonomy): domain Eukaryota; kingdom Viridiplantae; phylum Streptophyta; class Magnoliopsida; order Asterales; family Asteraceae; genus Helianthus; species Helianthus tuberosus. The sequence continues at coordinate 56,446,481 of CM060383.1, forward strand.
AAAAAATGGAACTGGGCAGAAAATGTAGGTCTAGAAACAGACCTGCTGGAAACTGGTCTCCCTCGCGCCATGCGAGGGAAGTCCTGAATCCTGGCGCGCCATGCGATAGAGAGTCGCGGCCCGCGAGAGCCGAGGAGAACTGGGTCGCGCCCCGCGAGGGACCCTAGAACTGGCAAAAAAAATATTTTTTTGTTCGTTTTTGTATCCGTTCTTGATTTTAAACACACCATAAGCTCGTATAACTAACCATTTCATGGTTTATGAAATGTAGGTATATCTTGGAATGTCCGATGACGATCAAGCTCAATGAGGAATCGAACACGATCAAGACACAAGCTTCCGTACATCGTTTCGTCGTTCATTTTAAACGACGAATTTATACATATCATGTTGTATTGTTTAAATCGAGAAAAGTTTTAATAAATCCGTATTTTTCGATGTATATGTAATCGTAATTACATGTTTATTTTTGTAAATTATACGAAAACCGTTAAATAAGAATAAGGGTCTTACAAAAATCCACCTCTGCCAACACTTTCTGCCACCACCATTTCGAATCTGAACCCGACCCGCCATGTATTATGCTACCATGACCATAATTACCAGATCCTAAAACCAAAACCTCATATTTGGAGCTCTGGCTTGACATCATATCGGTTTTCAAAACCCAACCCCGAAGGGAAAATATTATTAGGCGGAAGTACACTCACCGCTGGGAACATATTACAGGGTGGTTGAATGATGGATGTTGGTGGTGGTAGCAGATGGAGTGGCGGATGGTGGTGGTGGGTGGTGTTGGCGGTGGATGTTGGTGGTGGTAGCACGTAGGGTGGTTGAGTGATGTGTTAGTAGAAACACATTGCATTTGTATGAGTTATGTACATGTTTTTGTAGTTTCAACGCGTCATTTTGTACTGGTATGTTGAACTTATTGTGCGCCGGATTTTAAAGGTTTGATGGGTGCTAATCGATGGAAAAGGAGCATAAATGCAGAAAATTCGATTTTGCGGGTCAAGTAGATAGCCGAAAACAAACTTCTGGAAAAGTTTCTCCCCCGCACCATGCGGGGGGAGAAGGTAGATGACCCAGCGATGCGCGAGGATGTAAAATATGTGGGCCCGTTAGATTTGGCTCTCTCGCACCACGCGAGAGACGGAGAAGCCTCCTCCGCAATGCGCGGGGGAAGACCAACTCGGAAATTATGTGGTTTTAACCTAAATCGCGTTGAGGGTCTTCCTTCAGTTCCTAAGCCGTTTTTACGAATCCAGAAGAAGAAAAAGACAATTTCAGGCATTCTTTCCCGTTTATTCATGAGAAATCATTCCAAATCAAGATCTGAAGCTGAGAGGATGAATATGCACGGCTAAAATCCTTGTGACCTCCTCCAGATGAACAATTGCTAGGTTTTTGCACAATGACCTTGTGTTTCTGATTCTTGTAACTGATACATCTTGATCACTTGTGTTAATTTTGGTAAACGTTATTCATATTTGAACTATTTGTCTTTTATCAAGTGTATTGACGATTTTCTTGCATCGTTAGCGGGTTGGTCATTCGATGGGTAGTTGGTATATCTTAACGGATTGTTAGGTTGTACGGTTAGTATTAAAAATTGTCCCTAATCGTTAATCAAATTCATTAATCCCAAGGCTATGTCTATATGGTGTTTGATTCAATAAACAATTTTTTTTTTGTGTGTTAAACTTGTAATTGAGATTCTAGGTGAGGGTTAGTTCTTCTCAATCTGATAACACTTTCTGAAACAACTTGCGCGTTCTCTTAATCATAGTAGTTCTCTAGCTAAATCGCTAAACATTGAACACAAATTCCCTGTGGATACGACTTTACTTACCCGTACTCGAATACTTGTTTTTAATTAGCCCACGACAATTACATTAGTGGGTGGGTGGTGGCAGCAGTTGTGGTGGCTGATGGTGGTCGGTGGGTGAAGGTTGATGGTGGTGGTAGTGGGGTGATGGTGGTAGATGGTGGGTGGTGATGGTGTGGTGGTGGTAGCAGTTAGGGGTGTGCACTGTTCGGTTCGGTTTTTGGGCAGAATCAAAACCAAAAACGAAATGTCGGTTTTTGGTTTTTCTGTTTCGGTTTTTACACTGGTTCGGTTCGGTTTTTCGGTTATTTCGGTTTTTGAAACAAAAGTAAGTAAGATTCAAAAATAAAAAAGTATAATTCAAAATTTAAGAATCTTTCTTATATGGTTACATTTAGGTTATTATACTTAATCTTTTTAACTAAAAATGTTTTCATAAACCAAACCTTCTAATCTATTTTTATGTTTCTTCAAAGTTTTTATTAGGACTTTTTCTTTTATAATACTTTGAAGATTGTTTAATTTTTATATTAAATTTTGTTATTTGTTATAGGCAATAGATAAATCATCTCAATTATAAATAAACATCTTAATGTTTTTATTATAAGTACTTAATATTCAATAATAAAATTAATAATTTCTAATAGAATGGGTTAAACACTTAAACTTAAACATAAAAACATATGTTTTTTTCCGTTTCGGTTCGGTTCGGTTTTCTTCGGTTATTGAAAATGGTTATCAGAAAACCGAACCAACTTTCGGTTATTAAAAATCCGAAAACCGAACGTCGGTTTTTGTTTCGGTTTGGTTTTGTCGGTTATTTCGCCAATTTCGGTTACAGTTTGGTTATTTTGGTTTTCTGCTCACCCCTAGTAGCAGTTGTGGTGGTTGATGGTGGTGGGTGGGTGATGGTTGATGGTGGTGGTGGTAGTGGGGTGATGATGGCTGATGGTGGTGGTAGGTGGTGGAGGTGGAGGTGGTACCACATAAACTGCCATGTTATCAAAAAAACTAAGTTAGACCTCAGTTAGAAAAGAATCGACCGAAAAAAAATGTGTGCAAATTGGGACTGATAAAGGGATATCTTTAAGTTAGAATTAGAGTTAATTACAGAAATGGGTCCTGTGGTTTATAGTTTTTTTCGCCTTTGGGTACTAACTTTTTTTTTAACATGTTTAGGTCTTATGATTTCAATTTTGTAACACCTTTGGGTACTAACACCAAAATTAGTTAATTAATGACCAAAATGCCCTTGCTTTTTTTTTTTAAGATTATCAATGTAACACATTTGGGTACTAACACCTAATTTTATTTAAGATTACAAAATCTATTTTTTTTATTTTCATCTTTTTATTATATCTCTTAATTAACATAAAGTCTATTTATTTTTTTATTTTCATATTTTTATTAAATTTCTTATTTAACATAAAATCTACTAGCAATATAGTTTTATGTAAATTAAATATTTTACTCCTTTTAAATAATGTAAACCTTACTCGTTTTCAATTTTGGATAGATAGGATAGATAATAATAAATATAGAAACTGTATAAGTTCTAAAATAGTAAAATGTAAATGAACAAAAAAACGAGTTAAAAAAGACTTAATTTTTTTTTCATGAAAGATATTTATTATTATCAATCATATCTATCCAAAATTGAAAACGAGTAAGGTTTACATTATTTAAAACGACTAAGAAATTTAATTTACATAAAACTATATAGTTAGTAGATTTTCATATTTTTATTAAATAATGTAAACCTTACTCGTTTTCAATTTTGGATAGATATGATTGATAAAAATAAATATCTTTCATGAAAAAAAAATTAAGCCTTTTTTTAACTCGTTTTTTTATTCATTTACATTTTACTATTTTAGAACTTATACAGTTTCTATATTTATTATTATCTATCATATCTATCCAAAATTGAAAACGAGTAAGGTTTACATTATTTAAAACGAGTAAAATATTTAATTTACATAAAACTATATTGCTAGTAGATTTTACTGGTGTAACTAGTAGATTTTATGTTAAATAAGAAATTTAATAAAAATATGAAAATAAAAAAATAAATAGACTTTATGTTAATTAAGAGATATAATAAAAAGATGAAAATAAAAAAAATAGATTTTGTAATCTTAAATAAAATTAGGTGTTAGTACCCAAATGTGTTACATTGATAATCTTAAAAAAAAAAAAAGCAAGGGCATTTTGGTCATTAATTAACTAATTTTGGTGTTAGTACCCAAAGGTGTTACAAAATTGAAACCATGAGACCTAAACATGTTAAAAAAAAAGTTAGTACCCAAAGGCGAAAAAAGCTATAAACCACAGGACCCATTTGTGTAATTAACTCTTAGAATTATTATCAATCAATATGCGAAAGTTAAATTATTAAAATCTAAATCTCCTAAAGAAAACATGATTTCTTGTTTACAGAGGTAAGTAACTTTTTTTTGAAGTGTGAAGTTGTCTAATTTGATAAATTCCGATGACAATTACTTTATTAATGTAATAATAATATATAATATATTTTATAAAGTTGCTATAATTTAATAAAGAAAAATTATTGTGTGTAAAAGGTTTGTGAACAAATGAGAAGGTGCATGAAGTTTCTTATTTACTTCTTGCGTATGCACATACGTAGCCACTGGAATAACTTTCCCCTTCCCAAAGTTGATGTTGGGTTGACAGCAAATTTGTTTCACATTAGTAGTCAATTTGTCCCAAAATTTATAAATTTAACCATTAAAAGTCTACATATATATGTAGATTGGTTTGATAAAAAAAAACATCATAATTAATAGAAGTTAAAAAAATATCTAAACAAAAGCTAAAACATAATTAAAACTTGTGAATAATGAAGCCTAAATAATTTAAAAACAATTGAATAAATCTAAGTAAATATTGATAGATTACAATGATATAGCTTTTTTGTTTTTTTTTTCTTTTTTCTAGTTTAACTATTGAGACCAATTTCGGGTATATTAAAGTGCAAATACTAGATATCATAGAAATAACATAAATATTTGTTTATCTAAAATTTATAATAGATTATTTTCGTCATAAATTGTGTTAATCACGAAGCATGCTAGGTGTGTTGTAGACATACAAAATGGATGTCATAGGAAAAAACGGATCCACTAGAATATATGATGGCAATATGTACACACGTATATGTAAATAGGTACAATGGTGTTATGTTACAACCACCTAGCATATTTTTAAGAACCCCTGTAGTGGGGCTCCATATACCGCCGGAAACCTCACATAGCGCCGGAAAAACGCCCAAACACCAAAACGTGGGGCGCTATGAAGGGAAAAATAGGGGTGTGGCGCGATGTCTATAGCGGGGTTAAAAGGGCGGTATGTGTGTGTTTGTTTGAAATTTTTTTTTTAATTTTCTGGGGTTAAAAGATCACCATTTTTTCCGGTGAACTTGGTTGCCGGAGAAGACAGGCCGGAGAAGAAACAAGCCGGAGAAGACGGCCCTGCATTTTACACTTTGGTCCCTGCATTTTACACTTTGAACCTGCAAATCGGACCTGAAGAACGAGAAGAAGCCGGAGAAGAAGGCTGGAGAAGAAGAAGGCGCGTTTGGTCCCATAACCGGAATTTCAGTGGGTTGTTTTAATTTTCAGTGCGTTTGTCCCATAACCGGAATTTCAGTGCGTTTGGCCGGAGAAGAAGCCGGAATTTCAGTGGGTTGTTTTAATTTTCAATTTTATAAAGTTAGAAAATAATTATAAAAAATTAGAAATTAATAATTGAGTAATGATTAGGCGGGGGCTTTATGACTACGGGCTTAAAATGCATAACGCCCCATAACGCCCACCCGCACACGTGGCGCGCCACGTGTCGCATAACGCCCACAAAGGGGCGTTATGACTACACATGGCCTAATGCTAGTTAATGAAAAGTAAGTCAATCTAGAGTTAGCTTATTTGGTAAAGGATTTTGTCTCTTAGTGAGAAGTTTTGGGTTCAATCTCACGTAAGAAGTAGATTATAGCGTAATTTAGAAGTATGTAAGCGCTGTGATTAAAAAAATGAAAAGTAAGAAACATATTATTCACTGGTAAAATGTAAAGACAATTATATAAATATTACATTACATAAATAATGTTGATGAAGGACGACAAATAGTTACTTTATTTTTATAATAATATATAGTTTTTTGTTTTTCTTTTATTTAATATATTATAATAGTTTATTATTATATTTACTTTTAATAAAATATCTTTAATTTTTCCCTTTTTTAAAACTATATATTTCATATACCATTTTTTAATAATTCTTTTTTTACATATCCATACGATTGAGTCATTGGGTTTCCAAAATAGTGTAAAAAGTATAAATATTGTTGACGAAGGATAATGAATAGTAACTTTATTTTTATAATAATATATAATTTTTTGTTTTTCTTTTATTTAATATATTATAATAGCTTATTATTATATTTACTTTTAATAATATATTTTTAATTTTTTTCTTTTTTTTAAAACCATATATTTCCTATACCATTTTTTAATAATTCTTTTTTTAAACATATTAATTTATCAATTAATTTGATACTTCTTTAAGACTTTACATTTATAACTTTTTTCTAAAAACTGAAGTACGTAGTTGTGTTTGATTTTTTCTCCGATATTCTGTTATAAGCTTTATTAAAAACGAAGTTGTACTGTAAATAAAGTATTTATTTGGTAATCGTTGACGAAGGACGATGAATAGTAACTTTACTTTTATAACAATATATAGTTTTTTTGTTTTTCTTTTATTTAATATATTATAATAGTTTATTATTATATTTACTTTTAATAGCATATTTTAATTTTTTTTCCTTTTTTTAAAACCATATATTTCCTATACCATTTTTTAATAATTCTTTTTTTATAACATATATTAATTTATCGATTAATTTGATACTTCTTTAATAATTTACATTTAGGGTAAATTACAGTTTTCGTCCATTATGTTTGTATCGGATTGCAATTAATGACCTTTAACTTCAATAATTACAATCACGATCCTTTATTTGTAAAACTCATTATACCCTAGGTCCTTTAATAATTTACATCTAGGATAATCGCTCTTGTTCGTTCTCTTGGATTTTTCTCAATTCTTACTCGTGCGATAATTCAAGGAATCCTCATACGCGATCAATGTGAGCATACTCGATCCCATTTTTAGTTTCACACTTTTGGGTGCAACATGTATTCTATAAAAAAACACGCAACACTTGAATCTTGTTTTATCACACCCTATCCACATTTAAACATGAAACAATTTGATGCTTGTTAATCTCATATGCTATGCAAGTTGAACGTGTTAATCTCACTGCCCTTGAGTCTTGGGGTATTGTTAAATTGAACGATGTTGAACGAGTTAACCTCCCGCTAGTCTATTGGGAGAGGCAAAATAGTAACTTGGATCATTTTGTTCATGTTGGATATGAGTACTTAAACTTTTTTTTATTCTACTTTATGCTATGTATCAAACTTGTATACTCGCCAAATTTTTGTTGATTTTATTTTAATACATGTTGCAGGTTGATAGACAAGATGATGAAGAAGCAAGTTAGGTTGAACTAGAAACTCACCTAGAAAATAAACTATGTTTGGAAATTGTTTTATGTTTGATTACGTTGAACAATGTATAACTTTTAGTACTATTATGAAATCTGCTTTAATTTTTATTGTCACGATAGTGTTATGATGCTTTTGAGCGATTTGTTCGTCTAATCCCGATGTTTCCGCCATCGGTTGGGGTGTAACATTTAACACTAACCAAATTAATTTTTAACATTAAGTGAGGTCATGTGCACCCCTTGTGAGGGCAAAAATGTCATTTAACTTTCGGTTTCACCTCCCTTATAAACCCCACCCCCTCTTTCTTTATCCCACCCACCACCACCATATTAACACTAGGGACAACACCACCATATTAACACCGTATAAGCACCACCACCACCATATGCACCACCATCGTCATCCCGATTTTTGGATCACCATCGTGATCTTTACATGGCTGTTGTAGGCTAATTAATAAATATCCAACAAAAAATTCAATCCGAATAAAAGAGGTCTCACGTTACCGTGTGGATAACAAAAGGTTTAGAGAGAGAGAGAGAGAATGTGTGTGTTGAGAGAGAGATCTAAGATCTAAGATATGATATGTGCTATGTATCTTAGGTATTTTTTATTATTAAACTGCTTTTAATTAAATCAGTGAAAGACTAAACTACCATTATGTGATATGATTAACTGAAAACTTTAACCAGGTTAGTGTAAAAGGACGCACTATGTAATGACTTTTACAAATTGATGTGTGTAAAATGCAACATATAAATTACATCAAATGAGGCATAAAACTAACCCTTTTTAAGTACTAATGTTGGAAAAAGAGTGTTTTTGTCTTCCTTTTCTATTTTCAGGATTAAATGAGCTCAAAATCACAAAAGAAGCAAAAAGACAGCTAAATCCAACATAAATACAAGAAAAGGAACATAAGTGGACTGCCCGACCCTCAACGGCATCTTCCCAAGCAAAATAGAGAAGGCAGAAGACTGAACACGCCCCGTGCTCAGCCAGCACGGGGCCGTGCCCAAGAAGCAGCAGAAAAGACAAACCTATAGAAGCTTCTATTGCCCACCACAGGGCCGTGTCCAGTGAACACGGGGGCGTGGCGAAAGTACTGCAGGCGCATTAATTGTAATTGTGAATTACAATTAATGAAGGGAGAGAGTGTCAGACAGGCACGGGGGCGTGTCCAGCGGACACGGGGCCGTGCCCAGCCTTCTGTTCAGCCTATAAATAGGAGTGCTTGGTTTCATTTCAACTCATCCCTTGGCACACCACCTCTCTCACACTTCATCCACCACCCACCACCATCACAACACCATCATCCACCACCATCATCCATTGTCCATCGTAGAGTGTGTGAGTTGTCTCGGGATCCAAGATTGATCGTAAGAGTTCTTGACAATCAAGGCCATGTTTGCCTAAGTCTCTTACATCACTTTGTGAAGACAAAGTGTCTAGTATAATACTTTTTATTTCTAATCTTTTGCACTTTTTATTTGGTTTTGTATTAATGACTTTAATAACTAGTTACTTATGTTGAAGGTGATCTTTCCTTATCGTTTGTCCGTGGTGTCTTGGCATTATTTTACTGTCTATATAAAATAAAAGATTTTCACCATTCATATCTCCACGGTCTATATGGAGGTATGTTGGCTACCTGGTCGGGGGTTAAGGGAACGGTTTGGTAAAGGTCTTGCCATTGTTCAGCGTTTAGAGGTCCTGCAATGGACCTGGGTCAAATTTAGTAGGACCTCCTTCAATGCTTCACGGTATTGGATGGCGGGGGTCCAAACTCTTTGATCCCCTCATAAGTTAACTATTATTAATACTATAACCCGGCTATTTAGGACTGTATCCCTGCTGACTCAGACTACTTAGTCGAGGGTAACGTCACCGCCAAAAGCGGGGCCTACCATAATTTGCATTAATAACTTAATTAATTATCTTCCAATAATCCACCCTTTTAGGATTGTATCCTTGCTGACTCAAACTACTGGGGTGAGGGTAACGTCACCTTCAAAAGAGGGGCCTACTACAATAACTAAGATAATCTCTTAAATATGTGCAAAAGTGCGGAAATAATCAAAGGTTATACTAGATACGAGTCGGAACCAAGTGATTCATCTTGTCTATCTGTTTTTCTTTTATTTTTACTTTTCAGCATTTTAGTTAATTTTTACTTTTCTTAGTTAAAAACATTTTTCTAAACTTTTTATTTTGATTAGACGTTGAGGATAAACCGGTACTAAAAGCTCTTGTGTCCTTGGACGACCTCGGTATCTTACAAACGCTATACTACGCTCACGATGGGTGCACTTGCCCATATGTGTGTTTAGTGTTAGTAAAATATCGTGTTTTATAAATTTAAAACTTGGCTAAAATAAGTGTTAAAGGGGCTTAAAATATACACCTAATATATATAACACTTTACCGCACATCAAGTTTTTGGCGCCGTTGTCGGGGACACAAGGATTTTAAGAAAGTTAGGAATCAACGGCCTAATCATTTTTTTCTATTTTTCTTTTTAATTTTTAGGATTTTCTTAGTTTTTCAGCTTCTGCAGAGCTCAGCACGGGCCGTGCCTGGTCAGACACGGGCCGTGCCCAGCATCATCACTGGCAGTTTTTATTTTCTGAGTTACAGAGAGCTGAGCACGGGGCCGTGTCGGTGCAACACGGGGTCGTGTCCAACTCCCAGTAACTGGGATCCAGAGAACAATTACTGTACCTCTGACCATGGGCCGTGTTCACTGAGCACGGGGCCGTGGTGAACATTCTGACTAACGTTCTTTTTTGTTTTTATTGCAGGATTTGGAACCCAGGCGCCACATTTGACCCTCCTACGTAGTGCATGAGCTCCAGTTCTAGTAGAGACATAAAAGAACCCCTAGAAGAACCCGAACGCTTTCTTAGAAAAAGACTTAAAGCTAAAATTCAAGAGAAAGCTTCGGGGGACCCACTTCCAATGGCGGACCAACGTACCCTCATGGATTACCTACGGCCCACCGTAGGCAATCTCGGCGCCGCTATCAATGCACCGAATGTCAAAGCCAACAACTTCGAACTTCGACCGCATTTGATACAAATGCTCCAAAACTCCGCAACCTTTCATGGGCTTGCGGACGAGGATCCCCATCTGCATATTACTAATTTCTTGGAAATATGTGATACTTTTCGGATCAATGGAGCATCAAACGACGCCATTCGCCTTAGGATGTTTCCATTTTCACTAAAAGACCGAGCTAAGGCTTGGCTTAACACCCTCCCAGTTGGCTCGGTAAACACCTGGGATGAACTAGCCCAAAAGTTTCTATATAAGTATTTCCCTCCTGCTAAAACGGCTAAATTAATGACTGAAATTAATACATACTCACAAGAGGATGGGGAATCCTTATATGAAACTTGGGAAAGGTTCAAGGAGCTTCTAAGAAAGTGTCCTCATCACGGTCTAGCGGTATGGCAACAAGTATCCACTTTCTACAATGGGTTGTTGCCACACACAAGACAAACACTTGATTCAAGCTCCGGGGGACTTTTAGGTAATCGTCGCCCAAATGAAATATATAATCAAATTGAGGAAATTGCTCAAACCAATTTTCAATGGCACACTCCCCGAGGTAATAAATCTATTGCCCCGGGCGCCCATAAGGTTGATGAAAGCACCTCTTTACAAGCCCAAATCGAGGCCCTCTCTTCGAAAATCAAAAGGCTAGAAATGACAAAAACGGCCTCGGTTATGGCTTGTGAGGGGTGTGGTGGGTCACATGAAAATTGGAGTTGTATGAAAGAATTAGATGAACAAGCGGAAACAGTAAACTACATTGATAATAGACCTAGGCCGTCGGGTCCTCCAACGGGTACCTACAACCAAGGATGGCGTAACCACCCAAATCTTGGTTGGAGAGATCCCGGCAATAGTAGTAACCAACAAAACCAACGAACTAATTTTCAACAACCACAAAATTTCTCTCAACAACAAGGTGGAAGAGAAAGGCTTGAAGATACCCTATCTCGCCTCATCTCCGACACCGAAAAGAAAAACTCGGATCGATTTCAACAATTGGAATCGAATTTTAGAAATCAACAAGCTAGCATTCAAAACGTTGAAAAACAATTAAATCAGCTAGCTCAAAATTTCTCCGAGAGACCACAAGGCGCGTTACCTAGCAATACCGAAACCAACCCAAAAGCACAAGTACATCTCATCGCATTAAGAAATCGAACCGTGGGTCCCGAGGATGCTCCATTGCCGCCAAATGAAAGAAGCCAATCTAGCCAACCTGTGACTCCTCCTGCATCAGAAAAGGCTTCTCTACCAACTCAAGAGGCCACCAAGACTCCCCCAATTCCATACCCCGGTAGGTTAAATCGTCAGAAGACCGATAAGCAATTCGCAAAATTTGAAAATTTACTAAAACAATTGCATGTTAATATTCCTTTTATCGAGGTCCTAACCCAAATGCCTAAATACACAAAATTTATGAGGGATTTCCTCACAAACAAAAGGAAAATTGAGTCATTGCAATTAGTTAACTTAGGCGAAGAATGCTCCGCCTTAGTACTCAACAAACTTCCACAAAAGAAAATCGATCCCGGAAGCTTCACAATTCCTTGCTCGATTGGGGAGTCTCCCGTTCGTAATGCATTAGCCGATCTTGGGGCTAGCATTAACCTCATGCCCACATCAATGTTCAAACGACTCGGCCTAGGAACAACAAGCCCTACAAAGATGAGCATACAACTCGCCGACAGATCCGTCAAGTTTCCACAAGGTGTCGCTGAGAATCTATTGGTAAAAGTTGACAACTTCGTTTTCCCAACCGACTTTGTCATCCTAGACATGGAAGAAGACACCGATGTCCCTCTCATCCTCGGGAGGCCATTTCTAGCCACCGCCCAAGCGGTGGTGGACATGAATGACGGAACGTTAACATTGAAGTTTGGGGATAAGGAGGTAAAGTTTGAATGTGGAAAAAGAGTTGAGGACGAAGACCCGGTCAACTACATGAAGGTCATAGACTCAAGCTTGGATGACGCTCTCCGACGATGTAACATGGGATGCAATACATCCCACTTGAGTGACATATGACCGGCTTTGGGTCTAGCCAAGGACCCTTATAAACGTGGCGCACCACGGAGGCATTCCGCGGAACTATCCTTAGTTTAATTTAGATTAATTTTTATGTTTTCTAGTTAGTTTTAATTTTCAGGAATAAAACACACTCATGGTGGTAAGGGATGAAAAGGGGAACGAGAAAAATGATCCCATGCACAAGAACAAGGCAACCCGACATCAATCTCTCCATTACAGAAGGTTCAACACGGGCCGTGTCCAACCAACACAGCCCCGTGCTGAACCCCCTGCAGAAAAATGCCCAGTTCAGGTAACTGGACACGGGCCGTGTTCACCAGACACGACCCCGTGTCCAGGCTTCTGTTTCTTTTCTTTAATTTCTGTTACTGGCACCTGAACACGGGGTCGTGTCCGGTCCCCACGGGGCCGTGTCCAGACTGCCAGTAACATAAATCTTTGCTTTTAACACCATTTTACACATCTAATCAACCTAAAAATTTATTTTTGGGACACATTGAGGACAATGTATAATTTAAGTGTGGGGGGGATGCTAAAACCTTGAAATTTTGCAAGTCCTAAATACAAGCCTTACACAAAACTCTATTGGAACCGCTAATCACCCCAAATTTTTTCAAAAAATTCATTTTTTTTACTTGTCTAGGTTTAACTCGGGAAATTCAAGTTCTCAAAAAGGTTATATTTTTACGAATTTACAACCGATAGCGTCGTGATAAAAAGAACCAACATAAGAAAATTATGAAAAGGCATGGCAAACTTAGTTAAAATTTGATTATATATACTTGATCACATAAAAACCCATTCCCACAAAAGTGAGTTTTGAGCCTTTATTGAGCATACAATTACATATCATTAAACTAAATGCTCATTTTTCGTTTCTTGTGTGAATAGCCGTTTGGTTCTTACGACTCTAGAACTTTCCATGACGATACATTCCCGGTCCTTATCAACTTAAACCCGAGTAAGTAAATGATGGAGGCATTAGGACTAACCCTTTTTATTTCTACACCATTATTTTTCTTTTTCTTTTACCACCTACCCAAAACCCCCCCTAGTTAGCCCCTTTGAGCCTAAACCTTTTCATTTCATAACCTAAACCAAACACCCTTTTACCCACCAAAACCTTTTTCATTTTTAACCCTTTGTTTTAGTAACAAGTTCGGTTTTTCGTATGATCGTTCGAAAAAAAAAATGTGTTGATGATGAAGCAAAAGAAAATAAACAAACAAGTTCATCAAAAATAACTTTGTTTGAATAATAGCTTCATCAAAATAAAAGTTACAAAAATAGAAAGTCCTACGAAAACCGACACTTGTTACGCTTTTTCACCCTTTTTCTACTAACCACTAACCCAACCACCTACCTTTAACCCAAGCCTAACCTTTCACCCACAAAGTCCTCTTGATATTTATAAAGGTATATAAGTTAAAAAGGAGGAGGATTGATTGCTTGGCAAGCCTATGGTAGGAGTAAGTTCCATGCCGCTCTCGAGTGATTCATTAAAAATACACCTTCGGCCGAGTGTGAGTGATTTCTCCCGTGAGGTATGTGAACTTGTATATAAATGGAATTTTAAAAAAGGCATGTTATGCCCAAATAAGTAATTTCTCCTATGAAACGTTCTAAACAAATTATAACGAATAAGATTGTAAATAAATAAAAATAAAACCCAAAAAGATCTTGGATTCCCAACACTCTATGACAAGCCAAAACCTTCTCTTCTACCCATTCCATTTGGGAGTGTAAGCCACATATTAAAGAGTTTTGCTTGAGGACAAGCAAAAGTTCAAGTGTGGGGGTATTTGATGTGTGTAAAATGCAACATATAAATTACATCAAATGAGGCATAAAACTAACCCTTTTTAAGTACTAATGTTGGAAAAAGAGTGTTTTTGTCTTCCTTTTGTATTTTCAGGATTAAATGAGCTCAAATTCACAAAAGAAGCAAAAAGACAGCTAAATCCAACATAAATACAAGAAAAGGAACATAAGTGGACTGCCCGACCCTCAACGGCATCTTCCCAAGCAAAATAGAGAAGGCAGAAGACTGAACACGCCCCGTGCTCAGCCAGCACGGGGCCGTGCCCAAGAAGCAGCAGAAAAGACAAACCTATAGAAGCTTCTATTGCCCACCACGGGGCCGTGTCCAGTGAACACGGGGGCGTGGCGAAAGTACTGCATGCGCATTAATTGTAATTGCGAATTACAATTAATGAAGGGAGAGAGTGTCAGACAGGCACGGGGGCGTGTCCAGCGGACACGGGGCCGTGCCCAGCCTTCTGTTCAGCCTATAAATAGGAGTGCTTGGTTTCATTTCAACTCATCCCTTGGCACACCACCTCTCTCACACTTCATCCACCACCCACCACCATCACAACACCATCATCCACCACCATCATCCATTGTCCATCGTAGAGTGTGTGAGTTGTCTCGGGATCCAAGATTGATCGTAAGAGTTCTTGACAATCAAGGTCATGTTTGCCTAAGTCTCTTACATCACTTGGTGAAGACAAAGTGTCTAGTATAATACTTTTTATTTCTAATCTTTTGCACTTTTTATTTGGTTTTGTATTAATGACTTTAATAACTAGTTACTTATGTTGAAGGTGATCTTTCCTTATCGTTTGTCCGTGGTGTCTTGGCATTATTTTACTGTCTATATAAAATAAAAGATTTTCACCATTCATATCTCCACGGTCTATATGGAGGTATGTTGGCTACCTGGTCGGGGGTTAAGGGAACGGTTTGGTAAAGGTCTTGCCATTGTTCAGCGTTTAGAGGTCCTGCAATGGACCTGGGTCAAATTTAGTAGGACCTCCTTCAATGCTTCACGGTATTGGATGGCGGGGGTCCAAACTCTTTGATCCCCTCATAAGTTAACTACTATTAATACTATAACCCGGCTATTTAGGACTGTATCCCTGCTGACTCAGACTACTTAGTCGAGGGTAACGTCACCGCCAAAAGCGGGGCCTACCATAATTTGCATTAATAACTTAATTAATTATCTTCCAATAATCCACCCTTTTAGGATTGTATCCTTGCTGACTCAAACTACTGGGGTGAGGGTAACGTCACCTTCAAAAGAGGGGCCTACTACAATAACTAAGATAATCTCTTAAATATGTGCAAAAGTGCGGAAATAATCAAAGGTTATACTAGATACGAGTCGGAACCAAGTGATTCATCTTGTCTATCTGTTTTTCTTTTATTTTTACTTTTCAGCATTTTAGTTAATTTTTACTTTTCTTAGTTAAAAACATTTTTCTAAACTTTTTATTTTGATTAGACGTTGAGGATAAACCGGTACTAAAAGCTCTTGTGTCCTTGGACGACCTCGGTATCTTACAAACGCTATACTACGCTCACGATTGGTGCACTTGCCCATATGTGTGTTTAGTGTTAGTAAAATATCGTGTTTTATAAATTTAAAACTTGGCTAAAATAAGTGTTAAAGGGGCTTAAAATATATACCTAATATATATAACACTTTACCGCACATCACAAATGAAGGACCGTTACTGTAATTATTGAAGTTAAAGGTCATCCATTGCAATCTGATAGAAACATAAAAGACGAAAAGTGTAATTTACCCTTACATTTAAGTACGTAGTTATGATTGATTTTTTCCCCGACATTCTGTTATAAGTTTTATTAAAAATGAGGTTGTACTCTAAATAAAGTATTTTTTTTGGTATCATAAAATGTTACGATGATAAACTAAACCGTTCTAATGGTTTGACTTTCTAAACCACATGCTTTATTTTCAAATCATGTTTGTTTTACATTATTATTTGCTCAGTTTCGCCGCAAGACCCGCAACACGCGTCGTAAAAAAAAACTAGTGTATATTACTCTTGAAAGAAAAAGAATTTACTAGGGGAGATAAAACAAAGACCATTCATGTAATTAATTTGTTTATTATAAAGGCCAATGAGGTAGTGGTGGAGTGGTTGGGAAAAAAATTGTTGTTCCTTGTGACCCTGGTTCGACTCCCACTATCCTCATTATTTTCTGTGGAATCCAGGTGAAGGGCGAATACGGGTGGCGCCGGTTCGTGTTTGATGGGAGGCGGGGTTTTACCGATTATTCCACTGTCGTGCCTTCGGGCGGATGGAGGTCGGGTTTCCGTGCATCTGATAGAGCCAAGGGGCTGGCGGCGGTCGAGTAGTCGACCTTGACCACAACGCTTGGTGTCACAATGGTTGACACATAGTTCCTTGCTGTTCAAAAAAAATTGTTTATTATAAAGAGAAACTAAAATTAATAATTTTTATGTGAGAAAACAAATTGGTTGAGATGGTCGTACCATTCAAAACAATATAATTTTTTTCGAGTAATTAGACACATCAGTAATAAAAATAAATTAAGGCACATGTGCTGCACACTAATAAAAATAAATTAAGGCACATGTGATGTAAAGGAATATATAACTAATGTAATAAGGTTTTGTACAAAACGAGGAAGTTTTTATATTCCTAGAATACGTATGCACATACGTGGCCCCGGAATCAATATCCCTTCCTCACGATGATGACTGCAAATTTTAAATATCACTTCAATTAATCACAATATCCAAAATTATACAACCATAAAATATATTTACATATATTGGTGCATTTTTTTATAACAAATATAATAACCTAATAAGTATTTAAAAGTGATGCTCTGTTTGGCTAAGCTTATTTTTTTGACTTATTTACTTATTTGCTTATTTGAAAAGCAAATAAGTCATAATGGAATGACTTATTTACTTATTCCTCTCACATAATAAGCTAACCCAAACACCTTTTAACTTTTCAAAAAGTAAATAAGTAAATAAGTCGCTAAAATAAGCTTAGCCAAACAGCCCCTTAAACTCGTTTTCACCAATATCGTGGTGGTCCATTGTCAAAAACGAAGTCTTTAAGCGTAAATTGATATTTAAACGCTTTCATTTCGATAAATCCAAAAATATTTATAATAGCATCATGCCACAATAGAATCTCAATCCCCATCCTTATTATTTAACTAAATGTCACATTTTTTCTAAATTTTATTATAGCTACCATATTTCATTCTCCGACTCAACACTCATAAAATTTGTTTTATATTTTTATAAATATGTTTTACCTACTATATTTCATTCTCCCGCTAGACTTCTATCTTACTCATAAAAAAAACTTTTACTATTTTTTAAATACATACAAACATTTAAAAAAATGATAAACAATATATCTCTATATTTAAATAAACACTATTTATAAAACTCTAAATTTTAGTGATGATGACAAAGATGAAGATTTAAGATGCAAAATAGAAACTGCTCAGATTTCTAACACAAAAATATGAAATAAAAATAGAGATAAATACATAGGCTAAAAATAAAAAGAAAACCACTTTTATTGAAAAAACCCGAGAAACTCAAAGCTCCCGACTTTTTTTTTTTTGAAAAAATTACCACACGTAATATACATGTTTTTAAGAGTTTTGGGCAAAAAAAATCGAAAAAGCGCCGAGTAGATATTTAAAAAAAAATAAACAAGTTTTGGTGTAACATATGTTACATTCGCTGAACATTTTCAGTACCGGTCCATACGGTACCGGTATTTACCGGTTTTTAGCCTCAAACACCGGTACTGTACCGGTACCGAACCGTACCAAACCGGGTATATTTAGTACCGGTACCCATTTTTAAGGATTTTCAGTACCGGTGTTTTTGGTATCGAGCTCATCCCTACTCACAACCCCGTGTAATCATACGCCATCCTGTTCACATTCCACGAAAACTCTAGAATTCTTTTCTAGAAGAACTACCATCACAAACTCCCACCAACTCACCACTTACATATATATATGCACACACATAAATCGCCATCTATCAATTCAAACCTAAATCACTGGTTAAACCAATTATTAATTATTAATAAATAATAAATAATGGCGAATGAGGTGAAGTTGTACGGAGTTACACGAAGTCCGTTTGTCTGCAGAGCGGTTATTGCTTTGAATCTGAAGGGTATTAAGTATGAATTTGTTGTGCAAGATTTGAGCAACAAGAGTGCTGATCTTATAAAATATAATCCTGTTTATAAGAAGGTACCGGTGCTCGTACACAACGGGAATCCGATATCGGAGTCTCTTGTGATCCTTGAGTATATCGATGAAGTGTGGAAAGGAGTTCCGATTTTGCCTCAGGATGCTTATGAGAAGGCACAGGCTCGATTTTGGGCCAAAGTTATTGATGATAAGGTAATGAATAATTATTTTGTTGTTATTTTTTATAATTCTACTTGTTTTTGTGATTATTTAAGTGTTAGTTAATCCCTCACCATAGCCCAAGTGGTTAGGCCGGCTTCTTCCCTATGGGAGGTCGCCGGTTCGACTCCACCTTGTGGCATATGGTGCGGGGACGTCCCAATGATGGATCGTTTCCTTCTGAGGTATGGAGCGGTCTTGCGGGCAACCCGATTTTACCCAACTGTTACCCCAGCAACTCGTGTGGGGGTAGCATGGTTTCCGGGCGGAAGTCAGCTCGCGCGCCGGCCGAGGCCCGATCGAACATCGCGTCCGAAGATGCGGGGTTGACGGGGAATGTCTTTGACATGTCCCCGGAGACCAATCGGTCTTGTACAGAAAGTCTCCTTCAAAAAAAAAAAAAAAAAGTGTTAGTTAATGATGTACTTGATTTTGTTTTCTACTTTTGTAACGTGATTGGAGGTTTGACCAGATCTAGATTTGTTCAGTGATTAACGTTGACCAAAAAATTTCTAAACATCCATTAACTCTTAGCAGATCTTAAAAACATCCATTAAGCCTTAACCTATATCTACATGTGTACGCTTGATTAGCGCTTTTTACTAAAATCTTGGGTTTTTCACCACAAATGCGGGCTTAGTCGGCGCTTTTTAGCAAAGCGCGGGCTTAGCCTGCGCTTTTTTCAAATAAATGTAGGTCAAATCCTGGGTGTCTTTTAAGGCTGGAGGGTATGGTATAAAGGCTCTAGGGCTTTATCACGTCACATCAGTGTCATGTCATATAGGGGGCTTTAAAGCCTCTCGCTTTAATAGCATGGAATGATTTAAAGCCCTTGTTAAACAAAATAAAAAAAAAAATAATAATAATAATAAAGAGGATTTATACACACCCCCTGGCCTAACTAGCATAACTGATGTGACGGCTTCTAATAGGGGAAATAGGAAATGAGGGGTAAGGGTGAAGGGAGTGGTTAAACAGGTGAAAGTGGCAAACTTTAAAATGGACTAATCAGAGTGTGCCACGTCAGAGAGGGTAAAAAGTTTAAACTTTGGTGAAAAGTGTTGGCAGTGGTTTAGACACTTGAAAGTGGTAAACTTTTTTTTTTTTAACTAAAAAAAAAAAAAAAAAAAAAAACTAAAATGTCATTAAAGTCAAACAAGATTCCTTTTTGTCTGCATATTCCAAGCCCCACTCCCTTCACCGATTTCACAACCGCTCGGCAAAGGTTCACCGGTTTCACAAGAATGCCGCGCGGCAAAGAAGGACGGCGCCGGTGTTGCCGCTCGGCAAACCGGTTTGCCGACCCCTTCACCGCTCCACTCCCTTCACCCTAATAACTTTGGTGAAGGATAATCTTTATGTCTATTTTTGTTTTTTTTTTATACAACTTTGACCATTTTAGTAATATTCTCATTTATAAATCCCATCGGACCGGTAGTCCAGGTGATGCGACCGGTTTATATCTGGTCTGATTCTAAGACCATGTGTAGTGGTAAGTTGTTATAATGCCCCCACTATGGGGCATTATCCGACACGTGGCATCCTAGTCAGCGTTGGGGCATTATAGCAAAAGTGGCGTAGTGAGGCATTATGCCAATAACGCCCATATTATTTTTAATGAAAAAAAAAAAAACAAATCAGCCTTTAAAAAAAAAAAAAAAAAAAAAACAAATCAGCATTTATTGATTGGTATTTACAAAAAGTTGTCAGGGAATCTTGAAGTTGATTGGTGGGTCAAACCACACAAGGAACCAAAGCAGCGTTTTTATTAAAACGCCGGCCTCCAAATTTTTGATTTATAACGCCTTATAACGCCCCATGTAATGGGGGTGGGGGCGTTTTGGGGCGTTATTTTTCAATTTTTTTTAAAAATCACGCCCCACTACGGATGGTCTAATAGCATTGTTAATTTTGTTACATTTGATATTTTCTTACGATTAAACTATAACTGATATTACATTATGGGGTATGTTTCAGTGTTTTCCTGCAGTATTTAAGGCTGTTAGCAGCAATGGAGAGGAGCAAGCTGTTGCAGAAGCTCATGAAGCACTTCAATTTCTGGAAAATGAATTGAAAGTGAAAGGCAGCAAGTTTTTTGGAGGTGATAACATCAACCTGGTTGATATTGCTGCTACTTTTGTAGCTTTTTGGATTGGAGCAGTTGAAGAAGCATTAAGAATAGAGCTGTTGCCCAAAGACAAGTTTCCGAAGTTAACCGAATGGAGTGATAACTATGTTAACTGTCAAGCTGTGAAGGATAGCTTACCTCCAAGAGAAAACTTGGTTGCTATCTATAAGAAGCGGTTTGGTAAGGCGTAATAAGGTCGTAAATGTGTGGTTAAGAAGTTGGTGTGTTTCTTCTGTTCATTGATGTGTCAATAAGCAGCTTCTAGGAGCTGGTTTGTCAATTAAAGATGTAGTATGTAAGTTTTTTGGTTGTTTACATGTTTTGTTACTTTGTTGAAACTGATAATTCAAAGTTATCTTTTGTTTTTTTTTTTATTTTTTTATTCTTTACTTGTTTATTATGAATAAGACTAGATCTACATCATGCCTGTGACGACGGGCCGTGGTGTGGGGGCAAATTGGTGGGACTGGTAGGGGCCAAAGTAGCCCGTCTCACGGTGTAGAAGGGTGTTGTGTCTATTTACATGTGTATTAACGATATGTACATCATATTAAATTTAAAATTTAACTCACGTTATAGTAATTATATAAGAATAATAATAAGTGATTTTAATTAATTTTACTAATTTTACTTTTCTTATATAATACTTTAATTTAGAGTGAATTACAAATTTTGTCCTTTATATTTATATCATTTTTCAAGTGGTGTCTTTTGCCTTTAAAATTGACGAGTTTTTACTTTATGTTTTAAAATCCTACAGAGTATATCCTTTGGGCCTAACCCAATAATTTTTTTAGTTAAATACGATCGCACAAGGGTAGTTTAGTCTTTCTACGCATATATATTGTATTATAGAGAATCCGTGTCTTTCCCTCTCTCTACCCTTCTCTCTCTCTCCCCTTCTTCTGCTTTCTCTACCTATGTCCACCATCAACAACAATGATACAGGTCAACAGTCAACACTAAAAGCTGCATCTCACGTGTTTCCATCATTTCATGTTTAGTTGAGTAGGTTAAAGTTAGTGGGCCATGTTTTCCACATCCCCACTTTCCCAGTATGCATCCACGTTTCCTTTTGTTTAGAATTTCCATTTCCCTATAAATATTGTAAGTTAGTATGAGAAAGATATGAAAAAAAGAAAGTTGCAGTAAAAAGTCTTGTCTCTTCTCTTTAATTTCTTAGAGGTTCACCCACTTAACGATTCTATCAATTGGTTTTTTCATCATCACTCACAATGCCTCCAAAGAGAGAAAACACATTCAACGATGATTCCATCCAACAATTATGCGACCAAATTTCTCAATTTATCGCTCAAAATGCTACCACCACAGCCCAAAACGAAGCCCGCACCAACGCCTAGTTTGAATCCCTGCGATCCACCTTAAAACAACACATCGACACCACCAACCGCCTTCTTGCTGTTTTCACCAAAGATAAATAAGTGCTCAAAACCGACCCATTAACAACCACCGGCCCTTCACACACGAACCAAAATGCCCCGCCCAACCCCAGACCACCCAAAATCATGTTACCCAATTTCGATGGTTCCAATCCTTTGTATTGGGTGTTCCAAGCTGAAAATTATTTCAGCTACTACCGTATACCTGACAACGAAAAGTTACAACTTTTGGTGTTTCACTTCACATGTGAAGCCCTTAGTTGGTAAAAATACCTCGCCAATAACCATTTGCTCGAGACATGGAACGAGTTAACACGAGCCTTAGAACTTCGTTTCGGCCCATCCGACTATGACAACCACCAAGCCACACTATTCAAACTCACACAAACAACAACCATAACCACTTACCAAGCCGAATTTGAGAAGCTTTGCAATTATATTGTAAGCTTACCTAATGAGGCTTTACTCAACTATTACCTCTCCGGGTTGAAACCGGAAATCTAGTCCGAGTTGTACTCGCTTATCAACTTAAAGTCTTGCAACCTTATGTTAGTGCATACGTCTGTCGACTTCTTCTTGTATCGAGTCTTGTATTGTATTAGATAGATCAGGGCACGCAAAACGAGAAAAGTGTGTTTGTGGGTAATTTCGCACGAAATTACACATAGGTAATTCCGTACGAAATTAGATAGTAATTTCGCACAAAATTAGATTTCGCATGAAATCTAATTCCGCTTGAACTGGTCCGTGCGAAATTAGCTTGCCTATAAATACCTGATGTGTCTTTGTCATTTGACACGAAATAACTTTCCGGATTCAGTACCGAAGTGCTGCCGAAGTGTCTACTCGCTGTAAAACTTTGTCAAATCAATCAAAAGACAGTTTAAAGTGTATATCTAGCTGAATTGAACTTGATACGTTTGTTTCCGTCTCTCGTATTGAGAAAAACTCTTCTGATCGACTCGTTCGGGTCAGAAAACGATCCTTCAAGTGGTATCAGAGCTCAGGAAGAAGAGTTCTTACCAATTCAGCTGCAAATTCTGATTTCTACACCTTCTTTTCAAAATTAAACTTGTTTTAACGGTCAAAATGTCTTGAATTTCACACATTATACGCGCAATAGTGTTTTAACAAATCCTTGAAAGTTTCAGACTTAAAATCGAACAAAAACCTAATCAATTTTGGCAAAAACAGCTCGAGATAATGACATCAGCAGTATTTCGCACGAAATTAGACTGATTTCGCACCAGTTTGTAATTTTGTTTGAGAGGTTCACACGAAATCAGCTATTTCGTTTTAAGTTGGAATTTCGCTTGAGTATTTCACACGAAATCACATATTTCGTTTGAAAGAGTGTTATTTCATACGGAATTAGTAATTTCGCATCAAGATTTGTTATTTCGTTTGAAAGGATATTTCGCACCAAAGGATATTTCGTTTGAAGGAGTAATTTCGTTTGAAAGTGTCTGTTTGTGAATTTTTGAAAACCGAATCATGGAAGAAGAATTTTATAACGCCTTTGCTACTCCGATCAGCATTGTCCAAAACAGAATGTTGGAAAATGAAACGGGCACTATGCAAAAACCGCCAAAGCTTATGAATATTGAGGAGTATAAAGGATGGGAAGAACGATTTGAGAATTGGGTACAAGCAAATTACTTGGATGCTTGGGAATGTGTTGAAACGAAATATGTTAGACCAATGACTGATGATGAGGAGATTATTGCTATTAAAGATCTTAGTGCAGAAGATAAAAAGAAATATAAAGATGAAAAGATGATGACGAGTCTATTGCATCAAGCTGTGAAAGAAGATATCTTGGTTTTATTGCAACACAATGGAACTGCTTATTCAATCTAGAAAGCATTAAAATCAAAGTTTGTTGGGAGTAAAGAGATGATTAAAAACAAAAAGTCACTTTTGAAAAAAGAATTTGATCTATTTCGTGGTCTGAAAACTGAGAGTACCAAGCAGATCATTGAAAGATACTGCAATCTGTTAGTCCAAATGAAGAGAGTGAGCATCACAAAAGATAATGAAGAGTTGATAGAAAAGTTGGCTGATGCATTGTCACATGAAACTTGGGGCACATATCTTATGATGCTAAGAAATAAGAAAGATTTTGGGAATTTGACACTGGGAAAGTTCATTGAAAAACTTGAAGCTCAGGAAATGGAATAAAGAAAGATCTCAAGAATGAAAGATTTTGATGGAGAGCAAGATATTGGTCTTTATTACAAAGGAGGTATTAGTGATAAGACCAACATGTCACCAAAGGTTGAAACAACATTCAATGCTAAGAGTTCGTCTGGAGGTTCATCTAAAGGATCAAACATCAAAACAAATTTTTCTTCATATCCATCATTTGATCCAAATATTTCTGCAACCAAGAATGGCAAGAGATTACAATGCAACATTGTTTTAAACCTTGAGAATGGTGAGAATTTCTCGGAAGAAGTTGCAAAAAGTCACATGTCTTTGTTAGGGACTGTGCTGGAATCATATGGAAGTCTAGTAGCAGGAAGGATCGGGAATCCAATGCTGACAAAAGAGGATTACGATCAGATTGATTCTGAGGAGATGGAATTGATGGATATAAAGTGGTGTTTGGCAAGTGTGTTGAGGAGAGCCGAAAAGTTTAAACAAATTACGGGAAGAAATGATTTCCGTGATGCAAATGTTTCTACTTTAGGTTTTGATAAATCTAAAGTTACTTGTTTTCGTTGTAGGGTAAAAGAACACTTCAAGAGAGAGTGCACAAATCGCGAAGCAAGTGGAGCTCAAAATCCGTTCAACAACAATGATTACTATCGAAAAGCAATATATCATCAAGTTGCTCAACAATCACATCATCAACAACCACAAACTGCTCATGCCAGGAAGGAGATTGAAGAATCATCAAAGAGAGCTTGTATGGTGAATCAAGATGATAAAAAGTCAACAAAAGGATTCAGTTGGGATAAATATATTTCAGCTGACAGCAAAGCATGTCTGATAAATCAAGATGATGAAAAACTACCAGAAGGTTTTAGCTGGAAAAATTTCAGTTGGGATGACTTTGATCCTAACAAAACTTCAAATCACAAAGCTTTTGTTGCTCGAGTTGCTGAAGACAGTGATAATGATGATGATTATTATGCAAGGAGAATGGAAGAGCATTTAAGATTGACGGAGGAGAGTGACAGTGATGATGAAAAAGCTAAAAAGAAAAAGAAGAAAGTTAAAAAAACTAGTCAGCAGTGATGATGAAGAAGTTCCTGTGATAAGGAAGAAAATAAAAGACATTCCAGCTTTTAAAGTCGAAGTAGAAGTTGATGCACAAAAGATTTAGGTGAAATGTGAGAATTGTGAAGCAGTGAAAAAGCAAAACAGTACATGAACAAATTAAAAGAATCCTATGATATTCTTAACAAGTCAATGAATCTGTACAATCAAACAAGCAGTGAACAAGCAACAGCAATGAAGACACTTCAAGGAGCTTTCATGACAAAGCAGAAAGTGGTGAACAATTATATTGAGAAGTGTGCTGTTCTGGAACAAAAACTGGAAACCCAAAGGATTGAAACAGAAAGAGTAAATAGATTGTTAAAAATTTACTCATGTACTTCTTATGTTATTGACAGGATTTATCCAACCGTTGAAGGCATGAAAGCATTTGAAGAAGAGGAAACATCTGAAGAAAAGACTTCTGAAAAGAAGAAGGATACTGAAGTGAATGATTCTGGTAAGAAAAAAGGTTTCAGTTATACAAAGTGTCCGCCTCCGCTTGAAAATGGATATTCTCCACGAAATCCAAATTCAGAAAGAGTAAAAAAGGCAACAAATTTACAGTGGGAGTCTGAGTCTTCAGAAAATTTGCCAGATAACATTGATGTCACTTTCACTTTGTCTGATACTGATCATGAGTCTGAGTTAATAAAGAAAGTGGTCGATCAGGTGTTGGATAAAGATGAGGTTGAGGAGTCAAAGTCTGAGTTCAACAGTTCAAGTCCAACTGTCAAAAAGGACAAACGGGTTTACAATAAAGAATTTTTGTTATCAAAATCTAATTTGAATGACGAACCAATCAAAGTGGCATATACTTTGAATGATTCTGACAAATTATATTCTGATGAAGAATTTCCAATAAGAGGTGTTAAACCAGAAATGATTAAAAAGGTTTTCAAACTAACAGAAATTAATATTTCTTAAATAAAAAATGTAAATTTTTCTGAAAATCCAAGACCTTACACCTCAAGAGTTCAACAAAGATTAAACAAGAAAAAGGGTTACAGTTCTGGTTCTGGTTTTCAAAAGAAACCAAACCATAACGGTAATTTCAAAAGAAAAGGATTAGGATTTATTCCACCGAAAAATCATAAAAATGAGAAAACTTATAAACCAAAAACTGAGTTTGTTTCAGGAATATCAACTGAAGAAGAAAAGGAGCAATTGTTCAGAAAGCAGACAAACAAAGAATTCCTTGCTAAAAAGCAAAGAAGAAATGATGAAGGAAGTTGCTCAGAAGAAGGAGACGAGAATCTGTTTTCAATGCAAAACAGTTGGTCATATTGCCAGGAATTGTTCAAAGGCAATCCAAACAAAACAGGGAGTCTCTGTTAAACTCAAAGAAAAAATGGTTGAGAATGAACCACCAACTAAACATTTCAAAGTTTTCAAAAATTCTAAGTTTGAGGTTGGTGAATGTTCAAAAAGGTTTTACAAGAGAAAAGCAAATCTTGACAACCACAAGTGGGTTGTTAAGAAATCTGATGATAGTTCTAGCAATGATTCTGATTCATCAAAATCAGAGGAGCTATTTTCAGGTGATGAATCTGATTCCACAAAGTTAGAGGAGCCACGTGTTGAGATAAAATTGGAAACATCAGTACCTCCAATGGATGATGTCAATTTTCCATCATTGAGGGCTGAGAATTTTAAACAAAAAGTTGGCAAAATTGAGATTTCAAATCAATTTTTCTCTGAAAAGAAAGAATTTGATGTTGAGAAAGCCTTTAACCCCAAAGTGAAACATATTTTTGGAAAAATGGTTGACAAGAAAGTCAAAGGAGTGAAGGAATTTTATGAGAAGAAAATGAAAGGAAAGAAACCGAGTGTTGATAACTCGGAATCTCCCGAGGCCTGTCAGGCTTGGGATAATTTCCTTAACTGAAAAGTAGGACTTGCCGGAGCTTCCATGTTGGTAAGAGTGGAGCAGGAATCGGCATCTTTCTTGAGAAATTCACGAAAGTGATTTCGACTTTCAAGTGGTTATTGGTTTGTTCTTACAAGTGGTAAATCAGGGACATTAAGTTGTACTTGATTTTTTACATGTGGTATTTGGTGTTTGAACTTAAAATTGTTAAATTTTTCAAGTGGTTGAAAAAACAAGGTGATGAATTGAACCCCTAACCTACAAGTGGTTAAATCAGCAAAACTTATTTTCCGGAAAAAACCATTTGATTAAAACAAACTTAAGTGTTTTGAAATCACAATGGGAAAATAGTTTGTTGTAAGGGGTGGTTCTGATTGTTTATGCCAAGTGGATGGCGATTTGAAGTAATTCGATATCAGTTGTCATTTTACTTGTAAAGTTTGTTTTCAAATTTCGTTTAAATGATTTTGAATTTTAGGGGGAGTAAGAATTTTAGAAAATCCAAAAACATTAGAAAATTTGAAAAAGGCAAAAACATGATAAAATCAAAAATGAGTTTTGTTGTGAAAAAGAGGAAATGATAGTACATCAGTGGACTATCACAGCACACCAAAAAATTGGAAAGATAAAATGTGATAAACGGTCTCACTGATGATGTGCCAGTAGATTTTTACACATTTAGTAGATTGTGTCGAGATATAAACCTAAATTTCAAACTTACTTATATCGTGGGGAACATCTCTCGGATATATGGGTAACCCCCGAAATCTTGTTTGAAAGGTCCCTCTTTCTGAGATACTAGGTCTTTATACTCAGTGATATCTGGGGTATTATCCCGGGACTTCTGATTTTGCGGAAGCATTGGCCTAGTCGTCGTATAATACTTTCTGCTTGCTTGAAATATAGCACCTCCCTCAGTACAAAAAATGATGAAACATTGCAAAATGCTAATCATGTGCTGTTGAAGAAAAGATTCTCTAAAGGGAACACACCAAAAGTCGAAGCCATCATCTCTCTGATTTTGCGGAAGCAATAGCCTGAGCTCTCATGGCCTTTGCATTTTAACCCTTTACAGATATCATCTAGGTATACTCATCTGTAAGACTGAATATTGGGATCTGAATACGGGAGTATATTCTGAGGTGGGACACGCGAAGAAGTTTAAGTGCTTAAAACATTAATCTCGTATCTCGAAACAGTTGAACTTTGTGTGAAAATTGAAGTGGATCAGTATACTGACAATCTAAGTGAATCGTTTAAAACTTAAAATGTTTAAAGCTTAACGGTGTTAGTGATTTGTCTCAAAAACTGATATGACTCTCTTACACAAACTCACAAAAATATTGTTTGTAAATATTTCTTTACTGCATTTCATTAAAATCAAAAATCCAAAAATATTTTAAGTGTGTTTTAGCATAAATTTTGAAAATTGCAAAAAGATTTTCGATAACTGATGTTGAAGAGCTGATTTTCAAAATTCCAAGTGCTAAACATGATGACAATCAGTGAGGGGGAGTTTGTTTGAAAATGAAAATGTTTTTCATACAAGTGGTTCATCAGAGGTTGACATTGTAAAATCATTTTGTTTGATACTTGCAAATGATGTTGTATTTGTGTTTACAAGTGGTAAGCAGAGAATAAATTTGTCAAATTTTAAATTTTTAAAATTTATTGTGAGGTAGAGATGTGTGCAGGTTAGCTAGGTTCTTGATCCTGAGTAGTAGTGTGTAGAGCCAGCCACAGATCTTGGGATAAAGGATGATAGAGTCAAGTTCTGATCCTGAACCTGATGTTCATGCAAGCTGATGATGCTGATGAACTTAAGGAATCAAGAGATCTGATCAAGAGGAGTATAGAGCCAGGTTGCGATTCTGGAAGAAAGAGAAAGAGAAGATTAAGGATACTTTAAATTGTTAGATATTTCGGGAGTGGTTGGGAAGACTGATAAAGGCTGAAGATGTTGAAGACATGTATTGAAGACTTGTCGACATCCGAGGGGGAGTCTGTTAGTGCATACGTCTGTCGACTTCGTCTTGTATCGAGTCTTGTATTGTATTAGATAGATCAGGGCACGCAAAACGAGAAAAGTGTGTTTGTGGGTAATTTCGCACAAAATTACACATAGGTAATTCCGTACGAAATTAGATAGTAATTTCACACGAAATTAGATTTCGCATGAAATCTAATTCCGCTTGAACTGGTCCGTGCGAAATTAGCTTGCCTATAAATACCTGATGTGTCTGTGTCATTTGACACGAAATAACTTTCCGGATTCAGTACCGAAGTGCTGCCGAAGTGTCTACTCGCTGTAAAACTTTGTCAAATCAATCAAAAGACATTTTAAAGTGTATATCTAGCTGAATTGAACTTGATACGTTTGTTTCCGCCTCTCGTATTGAGAAAAACTCTTATGATCGACTCGTTCGGGTCAGAAAACGATCCTTCACCTTAAATTGATCCACTCGTAGCAAGCTCTCGGTAATATTACCGTTTTCTGATGGTCATACTTTTCTTTCAGGTTGGTCCAAAGGACAAGTGGATCCTTGATAGTGAGGTACTCACTTTTCAAAGCCTCATGAATATGATGGCGTAAAAAGATCATTTGCCTTATCTTGGGTATTTGCTTTATTTCCTTCTTTAATTGTTTCACCCACATTATTGGCATTCAAGTGTATTTCAGCATCCAATACCCGTGACAAATAATTTTTCCCAGTAATATCTAAAGCCATAAATTCAAGCTTTGCAATATTTATCATGGTAGAGCTTATGATTGTGCGATCCAAAGCAATCATGTTGATAACCTGTTATGAACAAGCCTAATAGCAAGAAGAAGAGATATTGGGAGAGAAATAGATGTTTTTTTTATTAATGGTGTGTCATTTACAATAGAATATATGGAATATTTATTTAAACTTTGAGAACACATTGGTTTATATTAGGAGTTGATATATAAATATAATTCTTTATAACAATTTACTCAATAATTCAATTAAATGATAAATATTCCTATAACCGCCTGGGAGTTATTTTAGGATTCTGATTTGTTTTTTTTAAAGATCCTTTAAGAATCTATGATTTATTTATCATCTCGTATAATACGGTTTCTTTTCTGTTCTATGCGAAAATCTATTGTGTGGTGTTTTAAACCTGTATTTGAAGGGGTATGGTCCCAAAAACATTGCGCAAGCGCATAGGACCACACCACTACCTTATTCCAAGATCATCTTGAAAAAGACCATGCGCGGCTGCGCAGCGGTTTCTAAACAAGACTTAGAGAAATTAGTCTTCGATAACTATGCGCCGGGGAAAGGAAAGACAAATATTCAACTAACACTCCTGCGCGGGCTCGCGTAAGGGTACAGTTAGGCTTGAAGATAAAGTCCTAAACATTTCCGCGTGCATGAAATCAGGACTTGAACAAAAATAATCTTTTCTGTTGCAACAGGATGGACACGTGGCAGCAATGCAATGGTTTACAGCTGTAGATCTTCTAGAAGGCCTTAAATGCTCATCGTGCATGGCTTCATTCGGTTATAACCGAATGTGACGTGGCATGATCTTGAGCCCTCATCTAAATCACGATGATGGCACTAACTTGAAGAAAGATCTACGAAAAGCCACTTTCCACGTGTCATCTCCCCAGCCGTCGATCAGATCCACGATCCGTGTGCATGGATGTGGAGTTAACTAATTGATGGAATGAGATAACTGTCAACGGGAAAGTAATTTTCGTCACTCCTTCGTCACCTTTTTGGCGCCAAAATTCGGTTATAAATATGGGACTTCAGGTATGATCTCACAAGCTACTTTCACATACTTTCACTCTTACTACACCTTTCCCTTTGAGATCACTGTACTTATTCTCACGCCAGAGGGTGGTCACGGAGAGAACCCCCATTCTCCCCGTGGCGAGTCTAACGGCTTTCTGTTTTGCATTGTCTCCGGTGAAGTAGTTTCCAATCAGCAATCGACGAGAGGATTAATCTTTTTTATGCAGAGACTAAACCCTAGATCTAATTGATTCCGGTCAATTTAGATCACTGTTTCTTCATTGGCGCCCACCGATTTTTCTACTTTCATTCTTCATCTTCTCGATCGATTCATTTCTTCTTCTCTTCTGTTTTCAATGGCAGAAGGTCCATCAAATCACCCACCAAGTTCTCGATCGATTCATTTCTTCTTCTCATCTCAACGGAATCGTGGGAAAGTTGTTTAACGACGACGATATTTATCATGAGGTGAATCAGGTGCACAATCCTGTTACCTCAGAAGTACAACTCGGAACTCCCATCAATCCAGATCTACTTCAGGTGCAAACCCCATTATCGTACTAATTACATGTTTATCGATCCAGGTAGTTCTATGGATATTATCTATGAGCAGTGTTTCAAGCAATTAGACCGAGAGGAAAAGTCGCACTTGAAACCAATTGATTTTCCTTTAACTGGTTTCTGCAATGAAGCCGTCTTTCCGCTGGGTCAGATCTCCTTTCCCGTCACACTCACTGATGGTGAACACTCGCGCACCGTTCAAGTCAATTTTATGGTTATGCCAGCAACATCCCGACATGATGTATTGTTGGGTAGACGTTCACAATGGGAATTTAACATAATTAACTCCATACCACACGCTGCTTGCGGTTTTCCGACAGAAACCGGAGTAGCAATTTTATATTCAAGCAAAGAAGTCATGTCTGTAGAAGATGAGCCACCAGTAATGGTGCAAAAGCATAATGGCGGATAGCGCATGTGCATTGAGTTCAAGGACCTCAACAAGGCTTGTGTAATATTCATAAGTTTAATATAATACTAAGAGTGAATGGCTAAAAGAAAATATAAGTTTGTTATCGTACCACTTATTTAAATTGTTTTCGTAAATGCCAACTATTATTATTTTATAGAGTTACATGTCTTAGTTTTTATAACCAATAATACATATAGTTAATGAAAATATTAAATTATCTAAGTGGATATTTTAGCAAATATATTAGATGACGTTGAACTATATAATAATAATAGAAGATATCTTTTGAATTCCAAAGTCTTTCATTAACATATCTAATTCTGTTCCGTCAAGCCGCATTTCTTGTACTTTAGCCTTATCCCAGATTTTTCTAAACTTAAACGAACCGACCCGACCGGTATTTATGGATGACTACTCGATCATTCAACTGATTTATACCAGATTAGACTCCTCCTTTATCAACGAAACCCATGATATCATCAGCCGCCATCATGCCCACGTTCTTTTTTTAGCTAGAAACCGTCGCACCTCCGGTTGTCACCATAAATTCCGACATCCGAAGCCTCCGAGCTGCAACCAGTTGCGTTCAACGACCTTGACACCCTTCGCACAACCACCACAATTTCTCGCCTCTGCAATCGGACCTTCAACTCACGATTCAGGTACCGAATTATGCTCGTTTATTTCTGTTAGATGCTGTTTTGGTGTCGATGTTTCGGTCTGAAAATTTATAAACTTGTTCCGGCGAACCAGCTGACATGAATCACCACTGCCGCTCACCTTAGTTCCGTCCGTAGGACCGTCCTTGTGTGTCTCTAATTAGCTCCGTTCGATTATTAAGGTAATAAGTTAAACCCTCGTCCGATTCGTATTCGTATATAGAAGTTAAGTTCTGGTTTGTTGTATTGGCTTCCCGACGACTAGATCGTAAATCTAATCCTTTGTGTTGCTTTTGATATAGTTGTTACATATGCAAAATCTAAACATAACTGGTCAATAGTTTATTATTTAATAATTGACTTAATCATTTTGTTTTTTTATATATACATGCAAGTACACGCATGAAACTACTCTTAATATGAAATAGATTTTAAGATGATGAAATAAGTACAACTAAATAAGGTATATTATTACTATTGGTATCATAATGTTTTGCTTAATAGAGAGGTTCAAGGAACCTTGAAGCTTAAAGTAATTCTCAGTTTACAAAATTTATTGTTTTAAATATTTATATATATACTTGGTTATTAAATACCACACATGTAAGGTTTTAGAATTAGTGATTAGTATTCAGAATATCAATTGGTTTATATTGTTGTAGTGTGGACATCAAAATTGAGAGAATTAAATGACATCATTCGTAATCATTTTGAATAAAGTTTCAAACTGTTAAGAGGTTTGGAATGGTTTGGTCACCGGGAATTCCTTCACAAATGAATCAAATAATTATTTATAAAACTGATATGGGTTGTAACGGGATTATAGGTTTTTGATTGTTTAAGGACGACTTGTTTTGATTTTGCTTTGCTTGCTAACTAAGGTACGGATTCCTTTTCTTGACATCATAGTATTTTTATTCAAATCCGTTACTTTGTAGTACGGATGTTTTCCTTAGTAGTTTCTGTTTCGTATTGTTATATGACTAGTATATATTGTAGCATGCAATAGACGTTATACCTTGTGTTCGTTATTGCATGTTCCCTTTAAAATTATGTCAAAATACATTTTTTCTGATATGGCTTTGTACTCTGTCACCCAAGTAATTATATGTTAGACTTGTCGTTGGGGTGTCAACGACATGGCACTTATCGTGACGGTGCGTAACTAAAGTTCATGGCATCTCTAGTTTGTGCTTGTGTAGCACCTGGCCCCTAGAGGCGAATAGATCGATCTTAGCTCTGACTCCTGACTCTTGACTCCTGACTCCTATTGAGATGGAATAATGTGTGTACGCCTACACGCACCGTCTCGGTGCATGGACTAGCTAGCTGTGTACCTCTCTGTTTAGGCTCGTGGGTGCTTCTATATTACGTGATTTATTTATTGTTATATGTTATCACGTATGTCTTGTATCTGTTCTGACATGTTTTATATGTTTATATGCATCTGATTATGCTCATTATCTGTTCTGTATGAGTTTTGGGATTCAAGTTATAAGTAACCGTCTCAGTGCCATTAGTTAGATCTGTTTAGTGTCAATATCATCCCATTTTGCTTTCTGTATGCATGAATTTACGTTACTGTTGATTTCTCCGTTATTGAGCAACTTTTTGGCTCAGCCGTAGTTTCTTTTTTGTGTTTGTCTTATTTTGTTTGACAGGTAATTTGGGAAATATGGGGAATAAGTGAAGAGCATCGTGAAGATAAAGATTTGTTTTATTTCGGTAATGAAATGAAAATGTAATTAGGGTCTTGTTAGGAAACTTTATTTGTAAGTATTGAAGAAAATCATATTCAACTGGATCTATGAAGAAGATAACAGTCCTGAAGATCACAACAAGAAGAAGAAGATCGGATAGGACAACTGAAAGCTGCAACATCTACTTCAAAGAATCACAAGTTGATCAAGAGCTGAAGAAGATTATCAGAGAAGGTCATTTATGATGGATCTGATGATATTTCTGATGAAATATCATCAGTTTCTGACGATTCTGATCATCAGATTTTCTGATGATTTGTTCATCAGAATTTCTAATGAAGTGGTTTATCAGAAATTCTGATGAATACCCCACTTGTCTAAAAATCAGCTCTATCCTGCCACAATAACCGAAGCAACTTGACATTATTGGATATCATGATTACAAAGGCAACTTGACTGTTGGATTCAATGAATATGTCAAATGGCTACTTTATACAGGACTTATTGCATGAATAAACAAATGTTTATTCATGTAGCCAGCCTTCTATAAATAGAAGGCTCACTAAGAAGAGGACATTGAGTTAAGCTTAGCATTCATACATACTACAAAACTCCATTGCCCTCTCACCAACAAAATTCAAGATTCATTTGTATTAGATAATAATCTTACAATCACCTTGTAAACTATTTTGTTTCAAAGTGATATAAACTTGATAATTCTGTAGGTCTTGTTTCTTGAAAGTCTAATTTCCATTTCCGCACATCTTTTTCACATCTACTGAAATCACTTGCCATATTACGTGAAAAGAAGTTTTTAAGCCCAAACTGGGTCCAACAATTGGTATCAGAGCTGATTGAATAAATTATTTTCAAACGATCAATCGCTCATCTTCTTTTCTCTAAATATGGCCAGCTTTCAATCATGGAATAATGCTTTTAACATTGGTTCTATGTCTAAACCTCCGACTCTGGTCGGAGAGGAATATCCCCAATGGAAAATCAGGATGGTCAATTTCCTCAATGGTCATGACCGAGCTCTGTTTCAATCCATTGAAAGGGGTCCACATATACTAATGACTGAAATACCAGCTATTCCAGCAACTGACCAATCACCTGCAATCCCTGCCTCCCGAGCTCCCAAAAGTGAAATAAACTGGAGCGCGGAAGACAAGGAAAAGGTGGCAGGGGATGAAATGGCAAAGTCACTTTTAATAATGGCCATCCCCAATGACATATTTTCACAAGTTGATGCATGTGCATCAACTAAGGAAATATGGGATCAGTTGGAAAATCTTTGTGAAGGAGGAGAAAGGATGAGAAGAAACAAGAGAACAAACAACATTTCCTCATATGAGAGGTTCAAAAGTTTACCCAATGAAAGATTAAATGATACATATCAAAGATTTACAAAACTTTTGAACGAGCTAAAGAAATTTGGTATAACAAAATCAAATGATGAAAGAAACATAAAATTTCTAGATGCTTTACCTAGAGAATGGAGAAGTCTAACCATGACTTTGTCCTCAACCTTAGAACTAGGAAATATGAGTCTTCATGACTTATACAGCATCTTGATCCCCAGAGAGGAAGAAATATTTGAAGAAACCATTCAAAGACGGGGATCTTTAGCCCTTATCTCAAACTCACAAAGAACACCACCTACCAATGGTCCACAACCATAAAACAGTCAAAATCTTGAAATTTCTGATACATCATCAGATTTTTCAGCTTTTGCTGAAGCAATAGCACTGCTCACCAAAACATTTGAGCAGAGGTTGAGGGGAGGAGGCCAGAGATACCAGAGAAGTGACAGAGGGAGGATGGATGGAAGATCTAAGGAAGAAGGTAGATCTAAGGATAAGGGGAAGGCTGAAGTTGTGTGTTACAAGTGCAAGCAGAGAGGTCACTATGCATCAGAATGCAAGACCAAGAAACTGAAAGATGTTGCTTATTATGAGAAGAAGCTGGAAGAAGCTAAGAAGCAGCAGCAAGTCAGTTTAATTGCAGGGACAGATACATGGCTTTCTGATGAAGAAGAGGAAGAAATGGCAAATTTCTGTCTTATGGCACTTTCTGATGACCTACCAGAAACTTCAGGACAAAAGGTAAATTTAGATAATCTTGATCTTGAACACAAGCTAAACAAGCTCATGTCAGATTTTATAAATCTGCAAGATAAACATCAATCGGATAGTAAAAAATCTGATGAGTTGCAAAGGACCATGAATAAAATCATAATTGAAAACCAGTTACTCATAGAAGAAAGTTTAGATCACAGAGCTAAAATTGAGTTCTATGAAAATGAAAGAAAAGATCTTTACAAGAAAATCAATGATAAAGAAATTAATGTAAGAGGTTTTCAACAAGCCAAAGAATTCATAAACTTCATTGAGTCCACACCAAAGAACAAAGGAGAGGGTTTAGGATATGTAAAAACAAGAGAAAGTAAACCCACTGTCTTTGTAAAAGCAACCCATCAGATTTCTGATAAATTTTCATCAGAATCTGATTCTGAATCTTGCAAGTCAACCTGTTCTGAATAGTCTTTTGAAAAACCCAACTTTAAACCAAAAAGAAGTGAATGCAAACAAGAATCTTTAAAGACTTCAGAAGCAGTTCACTCATCTTTTCAAATTTATCCACTCATTCCATCACAAGAAAGAATATCAGAAAATTATGATAAATCTTGTATGTGTGTTGACATACTGAAGCTTGTTCAACACCATCTCCAAAAGAAAAATGAAAAATCTATTTATGGCTCAGCATATAACAGATATTCTGATGAAAGGCCATTAAGAGAAAATAATCTGATTAAAATCTCACCAGAAAGAGTACTCAAGCAAGCCTGGGTACCAAAAACCCTTTAATTTTTCCATTTCAGGACCATCATGTGCAGCAGATCTGGTACTGCGATTCAGGAAGCTCCAAGCACATGACTGGGGACATGAGCTTACTCAGCAACTTTGTTTCAAAGCTGGGTAAATTGGTAAATTTTGAAAATGGAGTAAAAGGGAGGATCATGGGATACGGATGCATAAGGTATGGATGTTTGACCATAGAGAAAGTAGCCTATGTTGAAGGCTTAAAGTACAATCTGCTAAATCTTGGTCAATTATGTGATAAAGGTTTTTCAAATAACCTTATTACCAGAAATATGCTTAAAATTTTGTCTCAATAATAATCAAAAGAAAAAGGATTAAAATTCTGATAAAGCACCAGAAAATCTGATAAATTATCAGAAAATCTGATGTATCATCAGAAAATCTGATGTATCATCAGAATATCTGATATATCATTAGAATATCTGATAAATCATCAGAAATTCTGGCAACTCATCAGAAAACATGTTGAAAAATCAGAATCATTGATTGATTATTAAAACAAATTCATGCATGCCATCATCTTTATCTCATATCTGCAAATTCATAAACTGTAGCGTTTACGTTTACGTTTAGTTTTCTTTATTTTTTATTATTTTATCTTTTCTTCTTAGTGTTAATAACGTCATATGACAGAAGATTTTCTGGGAACTCGTTAGTGGGTGTAAAGCTTTTTCTCTCCTTCATTAAATACACTGAAGTGACATATTGGTAGGTAATCATGATATATAATCAGAAAATGGCCGCCTAAATCATTTAATGCAGGAGAGTTTATCTCAGTTATTCTTTATGCCATCTGATAGAAATTTAATAACAAAGATTGTGATGAACAAAATCTATAAGTAGGTAGATGTCATTTATGGCAAACTTTAAGTTTACTATATATGTTCACCACCTTAAGCAAAGACTGTCACCATCACATAAGGAAACTCTAGAAAACTTTACTTAATCTTCTTCTTCAACACACACACTTTCTCACACTCACAAAAATGCTTACCATAAAAGCTGATCGTTTCCCACTTCCTCATCATCCTTACCACAACCTCAAATTAAGGACCAACTTTGAGGGTCCTCACTGGGAAGGATGCAAAAGTACCAAACATTGGTGAATCTGATCATGGGAAGTAATTTGAAGTATGCCCTCACAGCCAATATAATAGTCTACCCAGAAATTCTTCAAATGTTCTGGCAAAATGCAACTTTTTCAGAATATGAGAATAGAGGACATATATTTATTGAAAGTGTGGAGCTCAACCAAATAGTTCGAGTAACTGAAGGTATCATCAGGACGGTTCTACAACTCAATGATGATAATGATGTTCTGATGTTCACAAAGACTGAAATAGAAGAAACCTTGGAGCTGATGGGTTACAAACCTGTAAACTCACCACGAGCAATCACCAAATATGGCTTCATCAAGCCATGGAAATTTCTGATCACACAAATGGGTGCATGCTTCTCAAAGAAGGTCATTAATCATCATGAAGCATCCCATAGGTTGATGGAGACTGTTCGAGCACTCATATTAGACATACCTTACAATTTCTCTTATTACTTAATGAAAGATTTTGCAAGTAATATGTGGTCTGGCAGGCCATTCTTGATTTATCCTCGTTTTATGATGAGGATAATCACAAGCCAGCTAGGCTTTAGAGGTGTTCCTACAGGTTATCTCATAGCTGAGATGAGACTTCAGCAAAACATGAATCTCAGTGTGCTCAGACCTACTGACCAGAATTCTGGTTTGGTGACTGATCTATGGGTGCTCCTTAAGATGGATCATGGAGAAGGGGTAGATCTTGATTAGGTTTTTCTTTGTTTAAACTTAGTTTATGTAGATATTCTACATGATAATATGTTAATATAGTGTGTTCCTTATATTGCTTTGCTGTCTGGCTCATGGTTTGGGAAAAAAAATGGGTAAAGAAAAATGAGAAACATGATCATCAGAAAACAAAAACAATTGTCACAAAATTATGAGTTTCTGTTGACAGGAGACAAAATCTGGTAACATAAACTTAAAATGCCCACCTAACTTCTTTTTCTGGTAAAACTTCAAAATAATGGAAAAGCTTTTGAAAATATCAGAAAAAGTTAAGAGACATGGATGTCACCAGAGAATCATATGTAAGTCTTCTGATCTTATCTCATTCCCTCCCATCTTAAAAAAAAAGGTACCAATACACCTCTAAATCAATCAAAAGAGAAACTTCAAAATCTGTTGAAGAGGGTCACAAATTTAGGGGGAATTTCAATTGAGAAATTCTGTTGAAGAAAGTTGACTTCTGTTGACCACATCTAAAAGGTCAACAAAATTCAAAACAAAAGAGAAAACATATTCTTAACAGAATTTATGTTGAATTTCTGATGACATCATCAGAATGGAACTTTGACTGATAAGGAAAAGAGGATGAAGAAAGCTAATTGGACCTCTTTACGAAATGGGGTCCACAAAGATGAAAAGGTGTCATATAACCGATAGTTTTCTCCAATCAAAATTCAGTTTAACATTTTTGTGAAGGAATGATTGAAGAAACTACAAATTGAAAGGACAAGTTGAAAGGGCATAACCACGATTACACGATCAACCGTCATTAAATGTCTTGATACCCACGATCCAACGGTTACATTCTGAACCAAAACTCACATCACACGATCTAACGGTAATAAAGATAATTAATGATCTTTTAACCGCCATAACATGGCACGTTCCATATCCCCTCAACTCCATAAACCCACAATTCTTTGCTGAAACCCTCACTATATAAATCACACTTAGCATAAATTCAAAAATCACTCACCTTCTTCACAAAAACTTCAAACCGAAACATCCCCTGTTCTTCACTCAAAATCCAAAAATCCCTAAATTTCAAACCCTAATTCACAAAATTCAACAATGGCAAAAGTAAACCTCAACATCCCAATTGTTCAACATGAAGTACCTTTTGTTGAAGACACATAATTTATACCAATGAAAGAAAACAATCTGCTGATGAATACAGAGCATTCGGAATATGATGTAAGATGTCAACTTCTGGTAGAATATCTTATGAAATGCCCAATCTCAGGAGCACTAACAAAAGGAAGAGAAGTACCAGAAAAGTTACTACAGCAATTTATTCATACTTTCACTGAAGATGAAGAAAATCAGGTCTCTGCTCATGTATGGGGAAATGTTTTTGTAACATTAACTCCTGCAAGTAAGAGAATGGCTTGAACTTCCAGTTCTTGAAAATTACATTGAAGCACCAAGCAAAGAAGAATTGATAAGCTTTATAGTTGAGCTTGGTTACAAGAAAAAGAATATCAACAAAATTGGAGCAGTAAGAAGAAATGAAATGCCAGCCATCTGGCAAGTGATGATGGAAGTGTTAAACAAATGTCTCACTTCAAAGATAGGAGGAGCTGATCAAGTCAGTCAAGCTATTCTAACAATCATGTATGGACTCATAACTGGGTTCAAAATTGATTATGGAACAGAAATTTTTAACCTACTCAAAAGATCAATTCTCACTAGAAATGGAAGAATAACCTCACACCTACCATACCCAAGGTTAATCTCAATTTTTATTTCTGAAACATTTGCTGAAAGGGACATAGAAATTCCAATTTTGGAAGATATCTGGAGTTCAAACACCATGAAAGCCTGGAGTGCCAATCATGGATGGGAATCAGACAGAGACATCCCTGAGTTACCAGAAAGCATGCTATGCCTCATTCCCCCAGACTCACAATACAGATTACAACATGAAGAACTTCTGGCCAAATCAGATACTCCAACAGAAGAAGCTAGCAAAGAAGTTGTTAACTGTTCTTCATCACCAGAAGAAGAAGAAGTTGAGAAGTCCTGGTTATCAGGAACTAATGCTGCAGGAGGAGAAGGAGTTCTGAAGATAACTAACTCACCAGAAAGCAAGACAGAACATGCTGAAGGTCAACAAATTCATGAAGGAGGAATTCATCATGAGTTTGATATTCATCAAGAAAAGGAACATGAACACTATGCAGAATCTCATATTGCTGGAGGAACTCATGAAGCCACTGAAGTTATACATCATGATGAATCACGGGTTGCTGGTACATCTCACTTAAACACAGTTTTAATTGATACTCATTCAAAAGAAACAAATTCAGAAGGTTCAGTTAATGTTTCTTACAAGATAGAATATAGAAAAACTAATGTTGATGAAGAGGTTACTAGTTCCACTAATCTCAACTCCGAATCAGAAAGTGAGGAAGAGGATGAGATCCCAACAGATAGAGATCAGGGAACTGATCAAGGAAATCTGGTAAAAGGTAATCTGTTTACCTCAAAAACTTATGGAGAATCATATATTGATATGATTCAAGGACATAAGGAAATCCAGGATGAAAATGTGTTTTTCACCACTGGTGGGGATGATTCTGGTACACTTAAGGTTGCACCAAAATTTGGTAAAGCCAAAAGTGACCCTATCATTTCCAAAACAGCAGCTAATGTGTTTACAGTTGGAATGTTAGAAGGAACATCTGTTGTTCCAAATATCCCAGGAACACCCATGAACCAAGAAAATTTGGAAACTGTGCTGGAAAGTGTTTACAAAGCCTGCAAAAGAAATCCAGTAGAAGAAAAGCTTGATATGTTGCTATCAGAAATACAAGGTCAAAGGGCAGACTTAAAGACTTTATCAGAATCAGTGGAAGTGATAAAGACACAAACTGAAAGAAATACTAAAGCACTAAAGTCTCTTCAAAAGATGAAAGAAAAAGCACCAGAATCCAACATCTCTGCATCAGAAATTCAGATGATTCTCATAGAAATAGAAAAGATCAAGACACAAGTTGCAAATGTTGTAGAATCAAGACAATCAAGCAGTGCAAACAGAGTTTTGGAGGGAGTTACCATCCTAAGAGCAAGCAACAACAGCATCACAGATGCTCTTAAGAAGATGTCAAAAGAATGGGCTGCAATACAGATGAAAGCTCAAACTGAATTTACCAAAGTTCAGAAAACATAGCCAGCAACTCAAATCATGTAAAAGAGGTGCAATAACTGGTGAAGAAAATGTCTTTCAACATTGCAAGATTGGCCAAGGTGGATCCTAAAGAAATCATGAAAGAAATTCCTGCTGAAAGTTCACACCAAGAAGTTCCAAAGCCAACCCCACAACAATCATCAGCCACACCAATCACCAAAGCTGGAACCACAATGATGGGTCCACCTCCAAATGTCTTAAGAGATGAAATGCTGAAAAGGTTAGCAACTTCAAAACCTCAAGTTGTTACAAATTTGAAACTTATAACTTCTCAAACTGTCCCAAAACTAACCTTGTCTGATGACTCTGCAATGAGTAAATTGATGAATCTGCAAACAATGAATGAATGGGAACAAGAAGGTGATTCAAGGAAACCACAGATTGTTAAACGAAAAATCTCTGAAACTCAGTCTTTTTTGGCTAGAGAGATTGACAGGGATGTAATGATACTCCCTGAATACAATCTGGTGAAATATTATTTGACAAAAGAAGACGCACCACCAAGACCACTGACTCCTGTCAGACTGGCCTTAAGGGAAGAGAGGATAAAAAGAGGTTCAAAAAGCATTCACTACAAGAATGAGAATCCAGTAAAAAGAATCTTAAAAGTGGATGAAGTAAAAGTTGCAGCTGATGATATTGGAGGAACTTATGTGCAGAACAGATACACACTTATCAGAAAAAATAGGGAAGAAGAAAGAGTGACTGACGAAGAAATTGCTGACAAGTTACATCCTTTAGACATTCTGTTTATGAAGGATCATTATGAGAAAGAAAAGAAAAACACCAAAGAAGTCAGAAGAGCATTAAAGGGCATATCAAAGGCTGGAATACAGCTGTTTGAAAGAATGACTTTTTCAGACTTTGATTTGTGCATCAACTATGAACATGTGCACAACAAAAAGGTCTATGTCAGATCACCAAAGACAAAAGTTCCCTCAGAGATACTGGAAAATGTAAGATCTGGAGACATCATTGAACTGCCAAGTAAAAATGAAGGACATAACTATGGTGTAATCTTCAGAGATTTTGAAAGAAACAAAGCCCTGTTCAGAAGTGTTGATATCTGCAAGTACTCAAATCAGACTCTGAAGTTTATAATGAAAGGTTTGAACAAGAGACAAGAACACCTTCAGAAGATAGGAAAGAACTTGGAAGGTCACAGAAAAGAAATTGAACAAATGATTGAAGAATGGATTCAAGCAAGAACCTGGTATAAAGACATGTATGACATCTGCAACAAGTACATCTCCTACAAGAAGCAATTAAAGAAAGGAGATGTGCACAAGAAATTGAAGCTGACTTGAAGAACTTGTTATTTGAATTTTCATCTTTTATGTAATTTGTTTTTTAGAACATCAGTAACTGGTTTAAATTTGCAAATGTTAAGTTTCCACTATTTGGAAATTTTTTGTTCATGAGATAGTTCATTTTCTTACAATACTTAGGGGGAAACT
This sequence comes from Helianthus tuberosus, assembly GCA_030545235.1. NCBI lineage: Eukaryota > Viridiplantae > Streptophyta > Magnoliopsida > Asterales > Asteraceae > Helianthus > Helianthus tuberosus. The sequence goes on from CM060383.1 coordinate 56,490,336, forward strand.
GTTAGGAAACTTTATTTGTAAGTATTGAAGAAAATCAGATTCAACTGGATCTATGAAGAAGATAACAGTCCTGAAGATCACAACAAGAAGAAGAAGATCGGATAGGACAACTGAAAGCTGCAACATCTACTTTAAAGAATCACAAGTTGATCAAGAGCTTAAGAAGATTATCAGAGAATGTCATTTCTGATGGATCTGATGATTCAGTTTCTGACAATTCTGATCATCAGATTTTCTGATGATTTGTTCACCAGAATTTCTAATGAAGTGGTTTATCAGAAATTCTGATGAATACCCCACTTGTCTAAAAATCAGCTCTATCCTGCCACAATAACCGAAGCAACTTGACATTATTGGATATCATGATTACAAAGGCAACTTGACTGTTGGATTCAATGAATATGTCAAATGGCTACTTTATGCGGACTTATTGCATGAATAACCAAATTTTTATTCATGTACCCAACCTTCTATAAATAGAAGGCTCACCAAGAAGAGGACATTGAGCTAAGCTTAGCATTCATACATACTACAAAACTCCATTGCCCTCTCACCCACAGAATTCAAGATTCATTTGTATTAGATAATAATCTTACAATCACCTTGTAAACTATTTTGTTTCAAAGTGATATAAACTTGATAATTCTGTAGGTCTTGTTTCTTGAAAGTCTGATTTCCATTTCCGCACATCTTTTTCACATCTACTGAAATCACTTGCCATATTACGTGAAAAGAAGTTTTTAAGCCCAAACTGGGTCCAACAGGTCTTTTTGTCTTAAACTTCGGAATTAGTTTTTGAATTTGATGTCTGTAATAATGACACATCGGCCTTCCCGGGTCGGGGTGTTACAGTTATGGTATCAGAACAAAGGCTCTTTCCTATAGAAAACTTAAACCAATAAACTGAACCTGTGAGGTAATGGGTAGACGTTGGGTTAGGATTTTAACTTCTGATCAATCTTCATACTCGTCAGTTTGTCTTCTTGGGTCTATCTACTTGAGGCGTTTCTTTTGTCAATCGCTATCTGATTCTGGTTATATCTGCTTCGACTCAGTATTTGTATCAGTTTTGTCTTAGGATCCGTCTTAATATCAGTTTCAGATTTGACTTAGATTCACATGTCATGTTATACATTAGTTTGTATCCGTCAGTATCTGTTTCAGCATTTGTCCAGGTATCTGCCTCAGTATTTGTTTTTAGAACTATTTTGTTTCGAGTATCGGTTCACATGTTTTCAAACTCAGGTTATCTAAATTTATTTATTTATTAAATATATATTTTCAAAATTAGAAATATAGTTGTTTTGGTTAAATAATGATTTGATACAAAATTCGAGTTATCATTAGACTTTGATCTACATCTAAATGTTTATTTATAATATAGTAGTTTCGACAATTCTCTTGTTTTAAATAAAGTGGGATTATAATTTTGTGTTTGGATGATGAATTTGTGTGAACAGAAGAAGGTATATCTGATTTTAAAACAGTAAGGGTATTTTGTCATTTCACACGCATCTAACACCAAAAACTAACCCAGTTACACGTCAGGGACTATCCAGGAATGAAATTGAAAAAGTTGGGGACTATAGGTGTAATTTTAAAAAGTTAGGGACTAAAGGTGAAAAATGGGTAAACCACGAGGACTATCCGGGCACTTTTCTCTAAGTGAAACTATTTGAGGGAAGGAAATTTTTTTTAGATGTCATGTTAACATTTATTACAAGGTGATACTTTTGGGATTTCTATATAATAATGAAAATTAACTTGATTTTAGGTAAGAGAAAATTGTTTATAAAATGATAAGTGTTCTGATTTATTATTACCGACGATATATCAGTCTCTGTGCCAATTTATGTATTGGGTTCAGTATCAATCTAGCCTCTGTCTGACTTCTGCTTTGTATAATCTCCGTATTAGTTTTCAAATCGGTTCCATATCAGTTTACAATATTTCCATGAGTTCTCAAGTACTTTGTTTTGATATCTAGGTTATCTATGTTAGTTTTTTTCTTAAATATAAAGTTTCCATCTGTAGAAAATTTGTTATTTTATGGGATAATGATTCGATGAATTATTAGTTTTCGATTAAGTCCAAACGTTTATTTGAAGTGAACAGTTTTGTTGTTTATCTTGTTCTAAAAAAACAATTGTAGAGTTATTAAATGTATCTCGGCTGTATCGTAATTCCATTATCATTGCGGTTCCATTATTGAAATCATGAAATGACTCAGAACATGGTGGATGAAACGACTGAACTGAGTATGACATCAAACGAACTTGACTACGCACAACAAAAACCTTGCCACCATGCGTGCTTAAAGAAATGTTTCACGTCAGTATACATCTTGTAGTGTAACGCCCACATTTACATAGTGATGTGCACAAAATGCAACGTATAAATTACATCAATTGTGGCATAAAACTAACCCTTTTTAGTACTAATGTTGGAAAAAGTGTGTTTTTGTCTTCCTTTTGTATTTTCAGTATTAAATGAGCTCAAATGAACAAAAGAAGCAAAAAGGCAGCTAAATCTAACATAAATACAAGAAAAGGAACAAACGTGGCATGCCCGACCTCCCCGACAGCATCTTCCCAAGCAAAACAAGAGAACAGAAGGCTGAACACGCCCCGTGCTCAATGAGCATGGGGGCGTGCCCAAGTGATTGCAGAAAAGACAAAGCTGTAGAAGCTTCTATCACCCACCACGGGGGCGTGCCCAACGGACATGGGGCCGTGGTCAACTCTAAGATTCGCTGAATCTGGGGAAATCTTGATAGTACAGATACGCTTCTGCACACGGGGGCGTGCCCAGCGGACACGGGGGCGTGGTCAACTAATGCAGACAAACTGAAATTAATGAAGAAAGAGAAGGAAGGTGGACACGGGGCCGTGCCCAATGGACATGGGGCCGTGCCCGAGTCTCTGTTCAGCCTATAAATAGGGGTGCTTGGCTCATTTGCAAACCATCCCTTGGCACACCACCTCTCTCACACTTCACCCACCACCCACCACCATCACAACACCATCATCCTCCACCATCATCCATCGTCCATCGTAGAGAGTGTGAGTCGTCTCGGGATCCAAGATTGATCGTAAGAGTTCTTGACAATCAAATGCCATGTTTGCCTAAGTCTCTTACATCACTTGGTGAAGACAAGTGTCTAGTGTAATACTTTTTATTTTTAATCTTTTCGCACTTTTTATTTGGTTATGTATTAATGATTTTAATAACTAGTTTCTTATGTTGAAGGTGATTCTTCCTTATCGTTTGTCTGTGGTGTCTTGGCATTATTTTACTGTCTATATAAAAAAAAAGATTTTCACCATTCATATCTCCACGGTCTATATGGAGATATGTTGGCTACCTGGTCGGGGGTTAAGGGAACGGTTTGGTAAGAGTCTTGCCTTGTTCAGTGTATAGATCCTGCAAGGACATGGGTCAAATTTAGTAGGACCTCCTTCAATACCCACCGGAATTGGATGGCGGGGGTCCAAACTCTTTGATCCCCTCATATGTAAGCTACTATTAATACTTTAACCCGGCTACTTAGGACTGTATCCCTGCTGACTCAAACTACTTAGCCGAGGGTAACGTCACCTTCAAAAGAGGGGCCTACCATAATATGCATTAATAACTTAATTAATTATCTTTCAATAATCTGACCCTTTAGGATTGTATCCTTGCTGACTCAAACTACTGGGTTGAGGGTAACGTCACCTTCCAAAGAGGGGCCTAGTACAATAACTAAGATAATCTCTTAAAAAGTGCAAAAGTGCGGAAATAATCAAAGGTTACACTAAACACGAGTCGGATCCAAGTGATTCATCTTGTCTATCTGTTTTTATTTTTATTTTATTTTTCAGTATTTTAGTTAGTTTTTATTTTTCTAGTTTAAAAACCTTTTTCTAACTTTTGATTTGATTAGGCGTTGAGGATAAACTGGTACTAAGAGCTCTTGTGTCCTTGGACGACCTCGGTATCTTGCCAACACTATACTACGCTCACGATGGGTGCACTTGCCCATATGTGTGTTTGGTGTTAGTAAAATATCGTGTTTTATAAATTTAAAACTTGGCTAACGTGTAAAAAGGGTTAAAATATACTTAAATATATATCACACCACACGCGCATCAAGTTTTTGGCGCCGTTGCCGGGGACACAAGGATTTTAAGAAAGCTTAAAATCGACGGCCTAATCAGTTTTTCAAAACCTTTTTTAAAACGCGTGCACATTTTTCTGCATTTTAGTTTAGTTTTGCATTTACAGTAACCTGAACACGGGTCGTGCTCATTGAACACGGGGCCGTGCTGCATATTTTTCATAAAACACCCAGATACAAAACCTGAACACGGGTCCGTGCTCACTGAACACGCCCCCGTGCTCAACGAAACCAGTAACTTTAATTAAAACGCCCAGATACAGATCCTGAACACGGGGCCGTGTCCAGCCTCTGTTTCCGTCCTTATTTTTTGTTTTCTAGTCTCGAGACTCTGTTGTGGTCTGCTGAGTGATTCTTATGGATCAATACTCAGGATGTTACAACTACACCTATGAGGAGGATGATTATAGGGAAAATTATTGCACTAATTGTGGTGACCCACACTCGGTTCAATATTGTAACTTATTTCAACCATCCACTTCATACACCTACTATGAGGAGCCCAGGTACGAGCCATCAACTTCATACACATCCTATGAAGACCAAAGGTATGAACATCCTCCCTCATACTCATATTTTAATGAACCAAGGTATGAGCCTTCATACTCGTACTTTGAGGAACCAAGATATGAGCCACCACCTTCATATGCTTATTATGAGGAACCATGGCATGAACAACCCACCTCATATGAGTATTATGAAGAACAAAATTACAACCCTTTTCCATCATATACTTACAATGAAGGACAATGGTGTGAACCATCTACTTCCTATGAGTATTATGAGGAACAAAGGATCGAACAACCGGATTCAAGCTTTGAAAATCCCGATCCTTACTCTATCACCGAAGTGACCAATAGGATATTAGAACACCTTAAAACTATCGAGCGCTACATAAAAGAATCTCGCGCAAGGGAAGAGGAGTCCCGCGCAAGAGAAGAATTAACTTGTAATAAGGAAGAGATAGTTGAAAGTGTAAAAATGGAAGGACAAATAAGTGAAAAACCGACACATGAGTTAAACAACGAAAAAGGTGAGTCCGTTAATGTTAAAATTCAAAAAGAGTCTAATTTTGAATAAATTAAGCTCTTGTCACCTTCTTTTGAAAACCATTGTTTAGTACCTACTCATGCTAAGTTTTTAAAAGAGTTAAACACTAACACTAAAATTGACGAAACGGTAAGCGTTAAGTTAACTAATGATAAAACTTCGCTAATAAAAGAAGACCCATTTGAAATCAACATTACACCGGTTCCATGTTTTTTTCAAAATTCGTTTATTAGTAATGTCACAATCGATAAAGATCTTTGTGTTAACATAATGCCCAACTACATTTTCGAAAAATTAAGTATTAGTGATTTTTCTCCACTTCAAATACCCATTTTTCTATCCAATCGGAAAGTAATAAAATCAATCGGTGTAGTTGAGGATGTCTTGGTTCAAACAAATCAAATGGTAATCCCAACCGACTTTGTCATCCTCGATGACGCTCCTCTAGTGTTGGGACGACCCTTTGTAAAAACCCACGAAGCCTTGAAAAACCGGAAGTACAACAATCTATCTATTCAATTAGGGGCATTTAAAAAGAGTGTCGATCTTGAGCGATCAATGAAATATCCTTTCGGCAATAATGACCCCCTAATTGAAGATGAAGATGAGCCACCCGATATAAGTGAAAAGATTGACCACTTTGTTGAAGAAGAGGTCGCCATAGAACAAACTTTTAAAGTTCTTGATCAAAATGAGCAACCCAATAAGGAGTCTTCTAAAGACCCACCTCTGGAGCTCAAAGAACTTCCAAAAGGTTTGGAATATGCTTTTCTAGACAAAGATGGTAAATCACCTGTAATTATTTCGTCTAAATTAAGTAGTTTAGAAAAAGAAAAATTAATTAATCTTTTGAAAAAACACAAAAATGCGATCGCTTGGAAGCTTGTAGACATTAAAGGAATAAGTCCTTCCATGTGCACACACAAAATTTTAATGAACGATGACTACAAATCGGTAATACAACCACAACGTCGAGTAAATCTAAATGTTCAAGAAGTGGTTAAAAACGAAGTCATCAAATTACTTGACGCCGGTCTTATATATCCTATCTCCGATAGTCCTTGGGTAAGTCTCGTCCAAGTAGTTCCAAAGAAAGGAGGTATGACGGTAATAACTAACGAAAAGAATGAATTAATACCAACGAGAACCGTCACAGGATGGAGGGTATGTATAGATTATAGACGGTTAAATGAAGCAACAAGGAAAGATCACTTTCCTTTGCCCTTCATTGATCAAATGTTAGAAAGATTATCCGGTCATAAATTTTACTGTTTCTTGGATGGTTTTTCAGGTTACTTTCAAATCCCGATAGCACCCGAAGACCAAGAAAAGACAACTTTCACATGTCCCTATGGAACTTTTGCTTATCGACGCATGCCATTTGGTCTATGTAATGCCCCCGTAACCTTCCAATGTTGCATGGTAGCCATCTTCCAAGACATGATAGAAAAGACAATGGAAGTCTTCATGGACGACTTTTCTATCTTTGGGGATTCATACGACCAATGCCTCGATAACCTTAAACGAATGCTATCCCGATGTGAGGAAACTAACCTCGCCCTTAACTGGGAAAAATGCCATTTCATGGTAATGGAGGGCATAGTACTCGGTCATAAAATCTCAAGCGAAGGAATGGAGGTTGATCGAGCCAAAATAGACACTATTTCTCGATTACCACCCCCATCCTCCGTTAGAGCTATCAGAAGTTTCCTAGGGCATGCCAGATTTTATAGGCTGTTTATCAAAGACTATTCTAAAATCTCAAGGCCTCTAACAAAATTACTTGATAAAGATGCCCCTTTCATCTTTGACAAGGATTGCAATCAAGCATTTCTAGCCCTAAAGGAAATGCTAGTCAATGCACCTATCATGATAGCGCCTGATTGGAAATTTCCTTTCGAAATCATGTCTGATGCAAGTGACCTTGCAGTTGGAGCTGTCTTGGGACAAAGAAAAGAGAAGCATTTTCACCCAATCTATTATGCTAGTAAAACACTTAACGATGCACAAGAAAATTACACAACAACTGAAAAAGAATTACTAGCTATGGTATTTGCTTTTGATAAATTTCGTTCTTATCTTGTTCTTTCTAAAACAACAGTCTATACAGATCATGCAGCCATTCGATATCTCTTCAAGAAGCAGGATGCTAAACCATGTTTGATTCGTTGGATTCTACTCCTCCAAGAATTTGATATTGAAATCAAAGACAAAAGAGGAGCAGAAAATACCGCAGCAGATCATCTTTCACGCATAGAAGACCCAGCTTTGGAGGCAACTAGGGACGAGCAAATCAATGAGAAATTTCCAACGGAGTCCCTAGAAATGGTGGAATACAGAGAAGAGCCATGGTACGCCGACTATGCTAACTACCTAGCTAGCGGTATAGTCGCGAAAGGTTGGCCACATCATCAAAGAAAGAAATTCTTTGCTGATGTAAAACACTATTTTTGGGAAGACCCTTATCTTTTTAAAATGTGTACCGACCAACTCATCCGACGGTGCGTACATGGTCGCGAAGCACGAAGAATTCTCCGCCATTGTCATGAAGGTCCATACGGAGGACACCATGGTGCCGCTAATACCGCACGAAAGGTATTTGATTCAGGGTTTTATTGGCCAACCATTTACAAAGGCGCCCAAGGTCTTGTCAAGACATGTGATGCTTGCCAAAGAACAGGTAATATTTCTTCCAAAAACGAAATGCCACAAAATGGCATTCTTGTTTGTGAAATTTTTGATGTGTGGGGACTCGATTTATGGGACCTTTCCCACCGTCGAAAGGAAACAAATATATACTTGTGGCAGTAGATTACTTGTTTAAATGGGCCGAGGCCGAGGCACTTCCAACAAATGATGGAAGAGCCATGGTAAGATTTCTGAAAAAATTATTCTCTCGTTTTGGTACACCTAAAGCATTAATAAGTGATGGATGTACCCATTTTTGTAACCATCAACTTGAAAAAATCTTAACAAGATATGGGGTCTATCATCGGGTCTCAACAGCATATCATCCTCAAACAAACGGACAAGCTGAAGTGACTAATAGAGGTTTAAAACGAATACTTGAAAAAACCGTAGGGTTAAATAAAAAGGAATGGGCTGATAAATTAGATGATGCTTTATGGGCTTTTCGAACTGCTTATAAAACAACAATAGGTACAACCCCATATAAGCTCGTCTATGGAAAGAGCTACCATTTGCCGGTAGAAATAGCACACAAAGCCTACTGGGTAATTAAAAATGTAAACTTAGATTTAGAATTTGCCGGTAGAAATCGATTTTGTCAATTAAATGAATTAGACGAACTAAGGAATCATGCATACTCAAATTCTGAAATTTATAAGGAAATAATGAAAAATTTTCATGATAAACATATTAAACCTAATGAATTTCGAGTAGGAGATCAAGTTCTATTGTTTAATTCACGACTTCGATTGTTTCCTAGTAAATTAAAGTCTAGGTGGTCAGGACCTTTTTCCATCACCCATGTTTTTCCACACGGTGCAGTAGAAATTAAATCTCGGAATGGAATTCCATTCAAGGTCAATGGCCAACGGCTGAAGCTCTATCAAGGATTCATTGAGGATGAAGAGGAAGAAATCTCGCTTCAAACGGTCGAAGAATGAAAGCATCAACATCATACCTGGTAAGTTACGAACGAATGGGTTGACATCTAACTCGGTAAGTCTTCTAACCAAGATTTTGGGAAACAAGGGGCACTCACACGAGCACTAAAAAAAAATTTTTTTTGCTCGGAACGAGGCCGTGTCCACGCAACTGTCGGGATAAAACCCCTTTTCTCAAACAGTTTCTTCATTCCACACGCCCCGTTTCCCCAAAAACACTCTGGTTCAGGCGATTTTTTCACAGAATTCCGACGTCTCCTCTACTTCTAACAACATCAAGGTATGATTCTTTCATCATTAGTAGTTAGATTAGGCATTTGCATGTAGTTAAAACATCAAAAATTTGGGGAAAAATCTAGGGTTCTTGAACTTCATCCGGATCGAACCTCAAATTTTTGCATAAATCTGTTAGCATTAGTTTAGATTAGTGTTAGGAAGTAAATCCACTTGTATTGTTCATATATTTGCCCAATTTCTCACAAAAACCCCAAACCCTTGTTTTTGAACCGAAAAAGATAAAATCGAAGGGGTAAACTGTTTATTTTGGGAAAAACGGCACTTGGGGTTTCATTTACGGGGGAAACCGCACCTACTGGACCAAAAATTTTCAAGTTTTCGGGACTGGGTCGAAAAATGAAGTTTTTGAGTAACAGACGCCTGGACACGGGGTCGTGTCCGCTAAACACGAGGCCGTGTCCAGCTAACTGTTTTCAGTTTTCTCCAAAAATTTCACTGTTTCATGCTAACTTTTGGTGTATTCTTTCAGATGTCAAAGAAATTCACAAGGTTCAATGCAACTGAGCAGGACGCTAAAGCAAGATACGATGTGCTTCGAACCAGACCGGAGGAATACCCAAGACAAGTGTGCATGGATATTTTGGCAATGGTGAACCAACTTGACCGGTTTAACAAACTCGTTACCGGCCCACTAAGAGCTGCCCTAACCACTCGACTTCGCTCAGTCCACGAGTGCAATCTGGAGTTCTATAGCACCTTCGTGTTCAATTCAAGATGCGACCCATTTGATAATGATGGGGTCGAGTTCCGCTGTGGTGGGACTAAGTACTCAATTTCGATGGCACAGTTTGGGTCGATAGTTGGGTTGTATGCGGAGGAAGATGTGGGTAATGAAGAGAACACCGGAGGGGTGCGAGAGTTGGATGAAAACGAGTGCCAAGCCGCTTGGGCTCAAATAGGAGAAGGCCACTACAACCCGAGCAGCACTAAGAGCACTAAGCTGAGGGACCCGCTTTACCGTTACATCCATAGGGTCCTCACTTACTCTCTTAGCCAAAGGCATGACAGTAGTGGCGTTGTTGGGTTGAGAGATCTGGTGGTCCTTCATTGCATTCATAACCGCAGACACCTCGATGTTCCGTACCTCCTGCTCCGCAACATGCATTGGAACCGGCTTGCTACTCCACCAACCCCTATCTTCTTCGGGGGTGGATATATCGTCTCTTCAAGCATTTTGTGAACATGCCCAGATCTTTCCAAAAGAGCCCATGGCCGGGAAGAGTGGACATACACATCTGCCGCTCCATGAACCTGATTTATGAAGCTGAAGATGGGTCGGTTAGCTTCCAAAGAGTCCAGGGGCATGCATGGAACCCGCAAGAGGCACTCGTCCTTCACGCTCCACAGTTTCAACAACCTCCTCATTACCAGTACCAGCCCCACGGTGATCCGGGCCAATCCTCCTCACAAGGAGGCGGTTTTCCTAATTTTCAAAGCTTACATGACTTATTGCAGGAAAACCTCATGTGCACCAGGAACACCTATAACATGGCGAGCAACACGTACACCCGGGTCGGAGCAATTGAGAGAAACATATCCGACATTCAGGATGACATTGGGAATATCCGGGAGTACATGGCGGGGCACGGAGGAGGAGGTGATGACGATGAGAACGAGGACATGGACTAGGCGGGAGGAGTAGAGGCAGGAGCGGCTGGTTGGTGATCCCACATGTTAACCCCCTTTTGTTTTGAACAATTTCCGGCCTGCGTGCCGTGTGTTGAACAATTTACTTTCCTTTAACTCTTTTTATTTTCTGCATTTTCTTTTCTTTTTAACTTTGTGATTTGGATGTTTGAACTATGGTAATTTAGGATGATTGTTATGGTTTGGTGTAGTGTTTATTGATAAAACAGGTACATACAAGGCTTAGAGCACTAAACATTAGTGCTACTAAAGCCGAGACAGGAAAACCGGAGCCAGAAACCTGTTTTTCACCTTTGCAGATTGTCTACACGGGGTTGTGTCCAGCCGACACGCCCCCGTGCCCACTTCCCCAGACCTGCTGTTTGTTTAATTCTGCAGACCTTTGCCAGACACGGGGTCGTGTCCAGCCAACACGCCCCCGTGTCTACCTTCTGTAAGTAAGTGTTACTGGCACTCTGACCACGGGGTCGAGTCCATTCGACACGGGGCCGTGTCCAGACGCCCAGTAACATAAAATTTTGCTTTTTCACACCTTTTTACACATTCAATCAACCTAAAAACTTATTTTTGGGACACATTGAGGACAATGTGTAATTTAAGTGTGGGGGGGATGCTAAAACCTTGAATCTTGCAAGTCCTAAATACAAGCCTTACACAAAACTCTATTGGAACCGCTAATCACCCCAAATTTTTTCAAAATTTTTTCATTTTCTTTACTTGTCTAGGTTTAATTTTAGAATTTCAAGTTCTAAAAAGGTTATATTTTTACAAATTTACAACCGATAGCGTCGTGATAAAAAGAACCAACATAAGAAAATTATGAAACGACATGACAAACCTAGTTAAAATTTGATTATATATACTTGATCACATAAAAACCCATTCCCACAAAAAGTGAGTTTTGAGCCTTTATTGAGCATACAAATACATATCTTTAAACTAATTGCTCATTTTTCGTTTCTTGTGTGAATAGCCGCTTGGTTCTTATGACTCTAGAACTTGCCATGACAATACATTCCCGGTCCTTACCAACTTAAACCTGAGTAAGTAAATGACGGAGGCATTAGGACTTACCCTTTTTTATTTCTACACCATTATTTTTTTTACCACCTACCCAAAATCCCCTAGTTAACCCCTTTGAGCCTAAACCTTTTCATTTCATAACCCAAAACAAACACCCTTTCGCCCACCAAAACCTTTTTTATTTTTAACCCTTTTGTTTTTAGTAACAAGCTCGGTTTTTCTTATAACTTCCCAAAAAAAAAAAAATGATGACGATGATGAAGCAAAAGAGAAATAAACAAACAAGTTTATCAAAAATAACTTTGTTTGAATAATGGCTTCATCAAAATAAAAATTTCAAAAATAAAAAGTCTTACGAAAACCGACGTTTTTTACGCATTTCGCCCTTTTACTAACCACTAACCCAACCACCTACCTTTAACCCAAGCCTAACCCTTCACCCAAAAGTCCTCTTGATATTTACAAAGGTATATAGTTAAAAAGGAGGAGAATTGATTGCTTGGCAAGCTTATGGTAGGAGTAAGTTCCATGCCGCTCTCGAGTGATCCACTAAAATACATCTTCGGCCGAGTGTTGAGTGATCCCCGTGAGGTATGTGAACTTGTATATAAATGAAATTTAAAAAAAAGGAATGTTATGCCCCAATAAGTAATTTATCTTATGGAATGTTTTCAATAAATCATGACGAATAGGATTGTAAATAAATAAAAATAAAACTTAATAAAGAATCTTGGAAATCCCGACACTCTATGGCAAACCCAAAAACCTTCTCTTCTACCCATTCCATTTGGGAGTGTAAAGCCACAAAATAAAGAGTTTTGCTTGAGGACAAGCAAAGATTCAAGTGTGGGGGTATTTGATGTGCACAAAATGCAACATATAAATTACATCAATTGTGGCATAAAACTAACCCTTTTTTAGTACTAATGTTGGAAAAAGTGTGTTTTTGTCTTCCTTTTGTATTTTCAGGATTAAATGAGCTCAAATGAACAAAAGAAGCAAAAAGGCAGCTAAATCTAACATAAATACAAGAAAAGGAACAAACGTGGCATGCCCGACCTCCCCGACAGCATCTTCCCAAGCAAAACAAGAGAGCAGAAGGCTGAACACGCCCCGTTCTCAATGAGCACGGGGGCGTGCCCAAGTGATTGCAGAAAAGACAAAGCTGTAGAAGCTTCTATCACCCACCACGGGGGCGTGCCCAGCGGACACGGGGCCGTGGTCAACTCTAAGATTCGCAGAATCTGGGGAAATCTTGATAGTACGGATACGTTTGTGCACACGGGGGCGTGCCCAGCGGACACGGGGGCGTGGTCAACTAATGCAGACAAACTGCAATTAATGAAGAAAGAGAAGGAAGGTGGACACGGGGCCGTGCCCGAGTCTCTGTTCAGCCTATAAATAGGGGTGCTTGGCTCATTTGCAAACCATCCCTTGGCACACCACCTCTCTCACACTTCACCCACCACCCACCACCATCACAACACCATCATCCACCACCATCATCCATCGTCCATCGTAGAGTGTGTGAGTTGTCTCGGGATCCAAGATTGATCGTAAGAGTTCTTGACAATCAAAGGCCATGTTTGCCTAAGTCTCTTACATCACTTGGTGAAGACAAGTGTCTAGTGTAATACTTTTTATTTTTAATCTTTTCGCACTTTTTATTTGGTTATGTATTAATGACTTTAATAACTAGTTTCTCATGTTGAAGGTGATTCTTCCTTATCGTTTGTCCGTGGTGTCTTGGCATTATTTTACTGTCTATATAAAATAAAAGATTTTCACCATTCATATCTCCACGGTCTATATGGAGATATGTTGGCTACCTGGTCGGGGGTTATGGGAACGGTTTGGTAAGAGTCTTGCCTTGTTCAGTGTATAGATCCTGCAAGGACCTGGGTCAAATTTAGTAGGACCTCCTTCAATACCCACCGGTATTGGATGGCGGGGGTCCAAACTCTTTGATCCCCTCATATGTAAGCTACTATTAATACTTTAACCCGGCTACTTAGGACTGTATCCCTGCTGACTCAGACTACTTAGCCGAGGGTAACGTCACATTCAAAAGAGGGGCCTACCATAATATGCATTAATAACTTAATTAATTATCTTTCAATAATCCGACCCTTTAGGATTATATCCTTGCTGACTCAAACTACTGGGTTGAGGGTAACGTCACCTTCAAAAGAGGGGCCTACTACAATAACTAAGATAATTTCTTAAAAAGTGCAAAAGTGCGGAAATAATCAAAGGTTACACTAAACACGAGTCGGATCCAAGTGATTCATCTTGTCTATCTGTTTTTATTTTTATTTTATTTTTCAGCATTTTAGTTAGTTTTTATTTTTCTAGTTTAAAAACCCTTTTCTAACTTTTGATTTGATTAGACGTTGAGGATAAACCGGTACTAAAAGCTCTTGTGTCCTTGGACGACCTCGGTATCTTGCCAACACTATACTACGCTCACGATGGGTGCACTTGCCCATATGTGTGTTTGGTGTTAGTAAAATATCGTATTTTATAAATTTAAAACTTGGCTAACGTGTAAAAAGGGGTTAAAATATACTTAAATATATATCACACCACACGCGCATCACATAGGGTCAAAAATGACGAAAATATAAAACTTTCATTCCATTTCATACAATGTTACCAAAAATACCCTTTACGGTTAAATAAACCATTCGCGACCATCAAAACATCTTTAAACTACATTTGTCCAAACTAATTAACCATAACTATCAACTAGTTTACTTACAAAAGACCTTAGACACAAAATAACATCATACAACCCCAAAAAGAGTTTTGACCCGTTTGACACAAAAACATAACCGGAAGCGTATTTTGGGCATGATTTGTAGGGTGTTCGATCCAAGCTCGCCGTCATCAAGAATGAGATTTACCTATCATAAACAATGACCGAAACATTCATTAGTTAATTATACTAACATAATTCATCATTTTCATATTTTTGTCTTTATTCGATCCGTTAACAAAGTTCACATTTTGTTAACTTTCTTGTTGTATACATACTTTCTATACTAACATCAAACTCCGTTATATACATTCATTCTTATCATTTCGTTAACATTCAAATATAATAACCTTTCAGCTGATCCGAAATGAGTCAAGGTTCAATCAACATCCCTACATCATCATACTAGTCATTATTTGACCCATTCATAATGGGTCAAAATGTACCTTACATTATTGACACACATTCATTATTTTGACCCGTTATAACGAGTCTTTACTTAACCCATTCCATCATCGTACTTTCAATATTTCGACCCATTCAAGACGACTCTTTATGCATTCATTTCACTTTCAACATTTCGACCCATTCAAGACGGGTCGTTTCGCATTCATTTCACTAATCATCATTTAATACTCAACACATCAAAATTTGGCATATTTTACAAAACAACTTTACGCTAGGACTCATGTACTAAAATTAACTTTCATACTCTACATGAAAGATAAACAAAGTTCATATGAACTTACCTTTGTTTTGCGTTGCTTGCGAACCGGGTTGGCTTGTACCTTCTTCCTTCACGCCTACAATTTCGCATTCAACATTCTTTCAATTTCATATCTTTAATTCATATTTACATTAGCATAGTAAGCTAACAACTCATCATTTCACATATTCATATCAATTACCATTATATGCGCACAAATCATCTCTAACACATAAACAAACAATACTTAGGCATTTCATCAAACACATGGTGTGCATAACACTAGCAATACATAAAGTACAAGTATCTCATGCATAATCTTCAGTTAATTCATATCAAGTTCATCAAAGTCTAACTAATTTCATATGACATTCATTCATCATCAAACCTTATTTAACAATCACTTATTGTAAGTAATTTCATACATAATTATCACCTTAATTTGTACATGATTCATCACTACATTTCATAATGTTCCTACTTCAAGTGGGTTTTCACTTTTAACCATCAATTAGGCCAAATTCAAGCATAATTCAAGCTCTATGTGGTCTTTCTAACACATGTTCATACCAATATCTCATAATTTTTGTGGATTGCTTGAAACCCACTTCATACAAGATCATTAAATCACAAAATTCAACATACCTTTGATAAAAGACTCTTAGATGTTCAAGAAATCCATCACATGCATAAGAATCTAGCCCTTATTCACTCTTAATTTGCTGAATTTTTAGTTGAAATTGGAAGAGGGAGTTCTTCCCTTCCCTGCTCTATTCTCGACACACACACACATACAACTCCCACTTCCTGCATTTTTATTATAACATGACTTCCTAAAATGTTACCTTTCAGCCCCTATTGTTTTAATACATGACACTTTGATATTAAAGTGTTAACTAGGCTAGTTTCTACTCAATTAACTTTGTTCACCAAATAATTAGACTTTCTTTCATAATAATCCTCTTTTATTAAACGAAAGTCTAATCTTACCATTACCAATAAGGCATCATTCATTCATTTATCTTTATAATGAAACACATAAAAATTTGGGGTGCTACATGTAGAATCGACGCATATGCTTTTGATATAATCTAATTATTGCTTAAAATTTTAGCTATTGACCTTGGTTCATTTGTCTTCGCTTAACTTTTCCTTACAATTTGAATAGGTGATTGAACTACATTATTGGAGGACCGTTAGGGAACAGTTGTAAGATAATTGACAATTACGGTCATGAACGTAATAGTGAATTATAGGTACATATGTGCGCTTTTGGATTCCAGTTATGTTGATTGATGTCTATTCGAATGTTTTAAGATCCTAATATTCCATCATACCTAAATTTTTTGAAAGATCCTTTCTCATTGTTTAATGTTACATGTCTACGTGCTTTTAATGCGTATATCTGATTATCATAGAGTCGACATAGGTGTTATGCATACCCGACTTCATCGAGCATTAGGGTTTAATATCGGTGATCACTCTGGAGGACTTGTCATGTGCTCTTACTATCGGACCTGTTTAAGTCTTAGTACTCTTATATTTCATATGCTTGATTTTGTCTGATCTCGTACGAATTTCAATTTGATGTAGTCCTCGTTTATCTGTCATCTAAAAAATCTGATATTAATAAAGTATGATGTTTTGTATATGGAACTATTATGTTTATTTTGTATTCGTTTGACTTAAATGCATTCGCCTAACATACTTAGCAATTTTGAGGACAATTTTTTTTAGTGGGGTAGAATTGTAATATTCATAAATTTAATATAATACTAAGAGTGAATGACTAAAAGAAAATATAAGTATGTTATCGCACCACTTATTTAAATTGTTTTCGTAATGCCAACTATTATTATTTTATAGAGTTACATGTCTTAGTTTTTATAACCAATAATACATATAGTTAATGAAAATATTAAATTATCTAAGTGGATATTTTAGCAAATATATTAGATGACGTTGAACTATATAATAATAATAGAAGATATCTTTTGAATTACAAAGTCTATCATCTACATATCTAATTCTGTTCCGTCAAGCCGCATTTCTTGTACTTTAGCCTTATCCCAGATTTTTCTAAACTCAAACGAACCGACCCGACCGGTATTTATGGATGACTACTTGATCATTCAACCGATTTATACCAGATCAGACTCCTCCTTTATCAACGAAATCCATGATATCATCAGCCGCCCTCATGCCCACGTTCTTTTTTTTAGCTAGAAATCGTCGCACCTCCGGTTGTCACCATAAATTCCGACATCCGAAGCCTCCGAGCTGCAACCAGTTGTGTTCAATGACCTTGACACACTCCGTACAACCACCACAACTTCTCACCTCTGCAATCGGATCTTCAACTCACGGTTCAGGTAGCGAATTTTGCTCGTTTATTTTTGTTAGATGCTGTTTTGGTGTCGATGTTTCGGTCTGAAAATTTATGAACTTGTTCCAGTGAACCAGCCGACATGAATCACCACTGCCGCTCACCTTAGTTCTGTCCCGTACGACCGTCCTTGTGTGTCTCTAATTAGCTCCGTTTGAGTATTAAGGTAATAAGTTAAACCCTCGTCTGATTCGTATTCGTATATAGAAGTTAAGTTCTGGTTTGTTGCATTGGCTTCCTGACGAGTAGATCGTAAATCTAATCCTTTGTGTTGCTTTTGATATAGTTGTTACATATGCAAAATCTAAACATAACTGGTCAATAGTTTATTATTTGATAATTGACTTAATCATTTTGTTTTTTTATATATTGTAACACCCCGTGTGTTTTCGGGAAGTCAAAGTCAAGGTCAAAGTCAACGACCGATTTCGCGCTACTTGACTTGCAGTAGATTTCTTTTATTGTAACTATTATGTGGAGTAAGTGTCTATAAATGCAATAAATCGACACATGTTAATCGCTATTCAAACGACCTACGAATGTAAACTATAGGAAGTAACAATGCGATAAAGTTAATCAACTAATAACCAAGCTATGCTAATCAAATCGACATCGAATCGCAACTTGAGCTACGTATTTTACTTGTTGTTATATGTGTGGGTGTGCCATACGTGTTACCTGTGCATGTTTGTTTATGTTGTGTTGTGATAATCAAGCGAACTCAATCGAAACTCGAATGCAATCGAACACAATCGAACTCGAACTCGAATCACAATCGAAATATGACATTTAGTAGTTGGGACTGAAAGTAATTTGACTAGGAAATCCTATCGAATCGAACCGCTCGCAATCGAAATCGAAACGCCAAAAATCGTCGCGTCAAACATTCGAACCAAGTGCCATCCGGCCGGATAGCCATCCGACCGGATAGCCACAAGGTCGCAGGCCAGGTGCCATCCGACCGGAATGTCATCCGACCGGATAAGTTATCCGGGCGGTGTGCCATCCGATCGGATAACCCTTTCCTCTTTTGGAACTCTATAAATACCCCTGTCATTGTCATTCTTTCTACTTGTGGAAACCCTCTGTCCGAACAGCTCGTGCTCCCCACCTTTTCTTCGATTTCTCTCGATCAAGGTAAGATCTCATCCTAAATCTTGTACTTTCTTGATCTACACGCACTCCTACACCTTTCTATCTTTTAAATCTTAACTTTTAACCGTGAAATCACTAGATTTCGGGTGTTCTAGGATGATGTCATCATGTGTTCTCCAAGAACTTCATGTTTTGGCCTCAATCCACCAAGAACAACTTAGATCTAACCGATTTCCACAAAGATCTTGTAAAGATCTCGACACAAGTGTGGTGAAAGAGGATTGAAATATGGTTTTTAACTTTCTTTCAACTCTTTTACACTCAAAACACTCAAAACCGGTAGAATCGGGTTCTGATCTAGTCTCCTACTCACCCTTAGTGTTGTACTGGTTCAGATCTGGATTCCGCCCACGAGACCACCGACTTCGGGTTAAACAAAAACAACCGTCTAGAGCCGGTAACTGACCGAGCTAGGGTGATTCCTGGTCGGTTTAGTCATCTGGGTCGAAATGGGAGTTCTGTTGGTTAACACGATGTCAAGACGCCTCGAAATAGCGACAAACCACCAAAACGACCAAGTGTAAGATGAACGGAACAATCGGAACAGATTGCTGTCCAACCGGATTGCTGTCCGATCGGATAAGTCATCCGAACAGATTGCCATCCGAACGGATCACACTTGGGTCCCACTTTTAAACAACCTTATCTGAAGTTTGAGTATCGAACGAATTGCAATCCGATCGGACGACCATCTGACTGGATTACTCTTCGGATCATGAGACACTAAGACTTTAAAGACTTACACAATTTTCAACATGTTCAATAACAGGGTTGCCACCCGATCGGATGGACATCCGACCGAGTGACCCTTCTGATGTGAACTTGTTCTCTTCACCAAGACGCCGTCCGACCAGACCATCGTCCGACCGGATGACCATCCGAACGGATTGTCATCCGCACGACCGACCGTCCGATCGACCAACTTGAAAGACAGAGATACTTCAATGTTTTTAAAATACTACAACGAAAACTTCAAAAGTCAAGCCATCATACACAAACACATCTTTCTTATAGGAAGAAACAATCCACTCGAATAGTCATCCGACCGGATAACCTATCCGACCGAATGACCATCCGAGCCAATTGTCATCCACACGGATTGCTGTCCGCTCGGATTACCATCCGATCGAACCACTATCCGACCCAGTTTACACTTTGTGACGTTTTACGCATCACTCATCGTTATGCTATCGAATCTATTCAGGCTAACCTTACTCGCTAAGCGCTCCCTTCAATCCATTAACCGCTGTGAGTATACTCGATCCCTTTTTGCTTTACGCACTTTTGGGTGTTACATACGTTACGAATATTCAAACTACAACAATCACACTACTCAATACTATTTGAACGCTAACCGTTAATGCATGTTATACGTGGCTTATGAATGCTTGTTTGTTATGTTTACACATGGAATGCTATCTACCTGCCTTAGCAACGATAGTACTATAGTTTGGACTCAGCACCCGTTCACACGGGGGTTGTTAAGGACCATTACTTGCATGAATTACGGTGGTAATCATGTATTGCGAACTTCCTCGGGCAGTCAACCCGCAGTCATTGGTATCGATGGATCTATGTCGATAACTAACATGCTTCATTTCACTATGTGTACGTGCTGGTTATGCGTAAATGAATTCGAACTCTATATGCTATTATCAAACTTGTATGCTCACCTTTACATTTTATGTATTGACTTTATTTTAACGTATGTGACAGGTGCTTAGGACGCTCATTTGGTTGGAAATTGAAGCTAGAATAAAGCTTTAGAGCCCAACAAATAGTTGTCTGTAGTGGTCAAACTAAGGGTCTCTAGAAGCAGATAAACAATTGCTGACTATTTTAAATCTGAGTTGTCGGAACAGAATATTTGCCTGGATTTATGTCTGTAATAATTATTTTACTGTTTGAGGTACGGTATGGGACGTATTATTTAAATTGAATAGTATTGATAATTGTTATGGAAACTTCTGGACAATCTGTTTCGCACAGTGCCATGCCCCGATGTTTTCCGCCATCGGTTGGGGTGTGACAGATTGGTATCAGAGCCATAACTATAGGGAATTAGGCAAGACTCGACCTAGTCCGGGTCGAAGTCTTAGATACCTAGACTATAGTTAAGAACCAACAGACCGACTCGAGCACATCTAGCAGGGATTACATACGTGCTTATTCCGCACTAATCTCACTTATGCTACACTATCACTACACTCGAATTTTCAACTACAAAAGGGCGATAAAGTCGAGATTAGGTGTGAAAACCACAAACTCCCGACTAAATTGCTTCATCGATACTGTTCAGCGGGGGAATTATACCAAAATAGGGGTGAAACCCATATTTTGATGAATAATCTCCTCTATTTTATCAAAAACAGGGATGAAGTTGTTAAGCCAGGGGTGAAACCCTAACCTTGACGACTTGTTCCGCTTTTATACCAAAACTCTCACCAAGGTCTCGACGGACTCCGACGACCTAAAGTCACGACATGACTAATGGGATGCGTGCCAAATGCCCAAGAATCGAGGCAAAGGCACAGTCCTGAAGGTTAAAAGTGCACAATGGATCCGTGTGAATAGTCGAACCACCTTGGTTAGTCAAAGTCTACTAGCCGCAGACAATCTATCTCTCGATTTTTATATGTTTCAATGATTCGTCGATTTTATGTGAATTATGTGGTTTATAATTATTTGTTAGCGTTTTGGGGTATTATTGGATTCGATCTAACGCCTTTTGCTTCTGCTGATCACACAACACACTACAAGGCGTTAACAAATCGTTGAATTATGGACGACCTTATACTACAATATACGCTCATGTTAGGTCTGGTTTTGGCTCCGAAACGATTGCAAACCGAACGTGTGACGAGTGGAATCCATACACGAACGTGACCGAAAACACAAGAACGTAATATAATCAGTGATTCTATTGATAGATCTGAAATCGTACAAAGCACCTGAATCACGATGTCACTTTTTCTCTCTAGTTTCTCTCTCTAGGTCTAGAGCTCTTCAATTCCCCAAAATACCGAAAGTGCCAAAAGTTCTAAACCTAACACCTTAGGTTCCTATTTATAGGCCAAGGGATCTAGAGCTCTGTTTTCTGACTGCCTCTAGTGATTAAATGCGTATGTGTTTCCTTGCTTCTGTGCCTTACATGCTTAGGTGTTATGTGATCATGTGCTCTACGTGTTTATGTGTATATGCGAATTTGTGCTCTCTGTGTTATGTGTTTATGTGAATATGCGTGTTCCTGAGCTTTAGTATGTAGTAGACGTGTGAGGTGAGATTCGAATACAATGTGTTGAGTCCTATGACGATGTCTGTTGCAGACAATGTCGTCTGGATCCCGTCATGCACTTTCTCGACAAGAAAAGAGGGACAAACGCCTTACTGCCATCATCGCAAAAAGTGTGGCAAAGGCCGTGAGTGATGTTTACGAGAATGCCAGCAAATCATCTGAGGAATCAAGGACCGAAGCTCCTAAAGCTACCACCAAGTCCTTCAATTTCAAGCAATTCAAGTCGTGTGGGCCAAAGGAATTCACTGGCGAGGGAGGTCCGACTGCACGATTCCAATGGTTTGATTCCATTGAGGTCACTCTGCGACAGAGTGGTTGCCCTGATGACCTTCGAACTCTGAATGCTACCTGCGTTTTCCAGTCCCGTGCACTAGACTGGTGGACGGCCAAAAGGAACAAGCGAGGGAACGATGCAGCCTACGGTCTGTCGTGGGACGAGCTCAAAGAAGTCATGCTAGAGGAATTCTGCCCTCCTCACGAACGTCAAAAGCTAGAAGATGAATTTTGGCACATACATCAGCATGAGGGTGACAACGCTGCTCTCACTGCTCGTTTCAATCAGCTCAGCATTATCTGTCCCGATCAAGTCAAGACTCCGGATATCACAATCAAGAAGTACATCCGAGCTTTGCCCGACTGCGTTGCAGATTTCGTGCAAGCGGCTAAGACTAAGACGATCGAAGAGACTTACCTACTGGCCGCCGAAATCAACGACAAGAGGGTAAAGGCTGGTGTCTGGGATAAAACTCCAAAGCACCTGCATCAAGCTACTACCGCCGTACCAACTGCTGAACCCACCTCATCGAGCAACAAAAGGAAGAACAAGAGAAAGAACAGTGTGACACCTGTGTCACTGTGACCATCAAACAAATGCCAAACCAATGAAATATTGTATTTCATACTTGGGATTTGTATAAATATGAGTATCATTTGCACATATCAATTCTTGTTCGATTTCGGGCTCTAAATCGCTTTCTGGAAGGTTATACGCGCACTGATGCGTAAATATAACCATTTTAATGCAACGAACACTCTGTAATAGTGAAATAGGCTTCACATACCTTAAATAACCTTTACATAACTTAGAAATAAGTTTTGAAGGCTTTTGTATGACCAAATCAAGTTTAATCGCTTACAGGGACTAAATTCGACAAACTGCGAAAGTATGCCGATTTGAACTGTAACAGACATTTCAGAACATCACCATAAGTTAAACATATCATAAATATCCTTTACATAGCTTAGAAATAGGCTTTGAGGGGTTCGGTGTGCTAAAATAAACTTTTGGGTCATTCAGGGACTAAAAGCGTCAAAAAGTGCACAAGTTTGCACTTTCGCGCATAACTTACGTTCTGAATACATCCGAACATCCAAAAATTTATGTAAGCACTAAAATATTTTATTTTAGTGTTTGGCATAAGAAAAATCCATTCGTCACGCCATTTGGATCGTTTTTCGCGCTTATGCGCATTCCGTCGTAATTAGCCGAACATCGCAACCGTACAGCCAAACGAACCGACATCCGAGATGTTTTCAAGCATATTTCATGTTCCCTATGTCTTAACATCATTGTGGAGCTTGAAATTGGGTTTGACGGGTGTTAGAAGTGCCGTTACGCAACGAAACAAGGTGCAGGGACTGAAAGTGTAATTATGCCAAAGTTAATGGCTTACGGACCGTAAGCCATGACCCTTACGGTCCGTAAGGGGTCTCCAGAACCTCAGAAACTTCCAGCTAGCTGTTTACAGCTGTTACCCACTTCCAAATCCTTTGCCACATGTTGATCTCTGATGGTGGGGGGCCAATTTGGGTTCCATAACATTCCAACAAGTGTACGGATGAGATCAAAGCACGGTATTCGAGAAACGATCCTAACGGTGGTCCTAATCCTATAAATACCCACCTCAATTCCTTGCAAAACCCACAAATCTGATCAAAGAAGCTCTAAGTTGAAGCCATTGCTTCATACCTGAGCTACTTGGATCGAGATTAGCTTGCGGGGACCCTTTGTAGGTGTTCCTTCGTTCTTTTTATTCGTTTAGCGTTAAAAGTCAAAATTTGTTTGACTTTTTGCGTTGACCAGTTTATGGTCAATGCAAAGTTCGTTTGAAGTTCATAACGTGAGCGTAATCACGATGGTTATAGTCCCTAGTGACTATACCTTCTGATTACCACGTTATCTAGGCTCAGTGACGAGTCGTAGTTTCGGCCAAAATGCGTGTTATTGCGTATTTTGTAACCAAACTACTTATAGGTATCAAAACCGTTTGTTTTGATACCAAACTTGTTTTCTAACTTAGTTAAGCATTTTTAACATGCTTAGCTCGTCACTTTTAGTTTAGTGCTTATATAGGGTCGTAAGGTAAGCGATCTAAACAATCGCTTATACTTTCGAACCCGACCCGTTTGGTCGATCATTAGGATCCGACCAAACACATTAGGTGACCATAGTATATAGGGAATAACCTTCCGAGGTTATACCTTATGGTCACGGCGTTAGTTAGTTGTATGATAGGTAGTTTATATGCCTTAGGTAAATGACCAAAATGCCCTTTTTACGCCAAAATTCATATTAAGCATATGTAACATAACTTTTGATATCTAAACTGATTTGGCAACAATATTAGACATGTTAAGGCATATTTTACTTATCATAGGGCTAGTTAGGCGGTCCGAACGCGTTTCACGCGAACGACGCGTTAAAGTAGCATAAGCTACCTAAACGGGTCGTAATGGGTCGTAAGCACTTAGGTTAGGTTTCATTGTAGTATGTAGGCCTTGTTAAACCATATCACATGAGTTCCCTTACTCATTTGGTTTACGAGCCCTCATTCTATCCAATCCTCCGATTTTAGGTGCGGTATATTAACATAGTTACCTATATTAGGTGCCGTTTGATATCCGTGATCTCTAGCATTGTTTGGTTGTTACTCAAGGACTACTAAGCAATCTCAAGTGAGTACATAGACCCCTCTTTTACTGTTTTCAAACCGTTTTGGGGTGAAACACATGTGCCTACTTGTTACTTTCATGCTTTTCCACGTTTTCATATCATATGCTTGCTATGTTCATTAGTACACTATTAGTACATTGTTTTACATTACATTTCATGCTATGTATGTCCATTGTGTGCATACTTAGTACATTGTTTTACATTACATTTCATGCTATGTATGTCCATTGTGTGCATACTTAGTACATTGTTTTACATTACATTTTATGCTATGTATGCCCATTGTGTGCGTACTTAGTACATTGTTTTACATTACATTTTATGCTATGTATACCCATTGTGTGCGTACTTAGTACAATATTTTACATTACATTCTATGCTATGTATGTCCATTGTGTGCATACTTAGTACATTTATTATTCATCACATGCTTACATTTTGGTATGACATTTGGTTTGTTTAAATGGGACAATGTACATTCATTAACACCGATCATGCCGCTCGGTAGTAGGTAGTGGTACCATAGGACTTGACAACTCCCATTCCTGAAATCCCGGGTTTGTTTGGATTGGAAGGAATGACCGAATCTGACTACATTTCTAGGTGGACCTTAGACTTTGTGCTAGGGTTTATTCTACAGTCACAAGGCTTGGATGTATGAATTTTCACAATACCGCATAGATCTTTGTATCAGTATAGCATGCATTTGTTCCACAAAACATAACTTTGATTTAAACCTTGTTTTACTTCAATACCTTGTTTTTGTGCATTTTACATATGGTTTAGTTGATATATTTCACTTACCGTACATGATATTTTGGATACACATTACATGATATGCATTAGACATAAACATTTTTGACATTGATATACAAAATTCATGATTTACATTAGACATAGACATTTGACATGGTTTTCACACAAACGTTTTGACATTTGATTATACATAAACATTCTACTTTGATGGTTTGGTTTGAGTAAGTGATTTAAGTAACGAGGCGTGTGTAATATGATACAAGCATGGTGGATACGCCGCTGGTACTTCCTATATATAAGTGCTTGTATGGTATTACATATCGTAGCGTTATTTGAATCATTTCAATTTAGACATATAACATTTTATACAAATAACATACTTTTCACAAGACATTGTTTTACAAAACAACTTATCTTATACAAACTCATTTTACTTGGTTATTCATTTAACCATACATTATTCTCTTATTTATACATATAATCTGATCTTATTGCTTTTCAAATGATTTACAAGACAAAGCAAATTACAAGGTTCATGACTAAACATTTTCTTAAACATAAGTCATGAATTCTATTTTCACAAAACCTATGTATCTCACAGGCATTTTTATGCTGACGTACCTATTTTCACATGTGTTTCAGGATTTGATGCATAGGATTCATCAAGATACACTTAGGCGGACTTGGGCCTTAGTGACAAGAAAAGATGCAAGACTAGTTATTTATGTTATATTTTCTTTGATTGTCAAGACAATGTAACTCTTTTAATCAATAAAACAATATTTCAATTTCCATGTGTTATGAAACAATGATTCTGTTACAACACTCCCCGACGTTTCCGCCACGTTTTGTTGTTTTACGTGGTCGGGGTGTGACAGAAAAGTTGGTATCAGAGCTCATGGTTATAGGGAATTAGGTTATTAGTAATGCTTTGACCTAGTCTATAACCTTCCTAGGACCCTAACGCGAGTTTACTTGCGTTTAGTCATAAAACAATACCGTCACCTATCCTTAGGCGACGACCACAACAAGAACACAAACTTCAAAACCGCTTTTGAAAACCAATCATATGTTCTAGGATGATTGATTACAAGGTTTTGAACCCTCAGTTACAAGGTTTTGAACCCTCAGTTATAAGGTTTTGAACCCCTTTGAATTTTCAAAATCTCGTCAAAGTTTGGGTCTTTTGATGTGAACACGTGCAATCTGGAAGAGTGGATGCCTGTACCCTGGGTTTTCTGTCTAAGGCTAGAGTGTTCGTACAAATCCACATAATCGGACCAGTCACTCTTACCTGGGAACTCTTGGGGTGAGTATCCACTTATAGGCTAAAGCATGTCTTCGCGATACATTAATATGACCCGCTTACTTTGATCAGTCACCGTCTCATTTGTTTACCTTAGGTAACAAACAAATGATCACGATTTTCATACGTTACCATTCTGTTTTGATTATCCGATAACCTTTCACCTGTTTCTTCCTATGTCTTTCATTTTTCTTCTAGAATGTCTTTTCCTCTCAGCAACGGTCAAATGTCCGAGCAAACAGCCAAATTTGCCCAACGAATAGGCAAAGTAATCCTGAAGACTGTTGAATTAGGCATTGCCATGTCTCATCTCAACAATGAAGCCACTCAAGAGCCACCAAAGGAAGCAGAAGCCAAGCCAGCACCACCAGCCAAGAAACCAATCAAGGAATCAAAGACCATGGATGAACAGACTGGATCCCCTAAGAAGTCAAAGAAGCGAAAGGCTTCTCAGAACTTCGCCATCGTCGCTCACAATGGTCAAGCCATCCCCAACCAACCAGCTCAACCCCCTGCTAGGAAGCCATACAATGGAACTGCACCCTTGTGCAACCAATGTAACCTTCATCATCATGCTAGTGTGAAGTGCCGCAAATGCCAGATTTGTGGACTTATAGGTCATACAGCAAGGGTTTGCTCAACTGCAACTGTACCAAATCAAGCAGGACCCATTCGGGTGGCAACACCACCTGCTAAGAAGCAATACAAGGGAACGACACCAATATGCGACAAATGTAATGGGCATCACCAAGCTCACTTACAGTGTCGTCTATATGTATCATGTGGGCGAGTTGGTCACCTGGCAAGTGCTTGTCGATGTAACCCGAACCAAGGTGGTCCAAATCAACCACAAGCCAATCCTGCTCAAGCTCGCTTCCCGCCTGGATCGTGCTACAACTGTGGCAAGATGGGTCATTTCGTGAATAAATGCCCGAAGCTTGCTAAGGCAAATCCAACCCACGGATGAGCAGTTGGCTGATTAGAAGATGTTGTTGTTTTATGCTTTTGTTTCTTCTATTTTCTTGTAATGTGAAACAATCTGTTTTGTTTATAAATAAATTGTTGTTCACAATTCTGATATACAAGTGTAGTTACATGAGTGTATGACTTTTCCCTATGATACCTACATCAAGGAACTATGTTCCTTACAAACTGCTCTTGCGAATTTCCCATTCTTGCGTTTGCTCATGATTCCCTTGGAAAATTCTAAGTACTCGTTTCATTCTAAGAAACGAAGTACATGAAATAAAGTGACATTATGAGTGATCGTGCTTTTGCACATCTGTGCCTTTGAAATCCTTGTTTAGATAACCAAGGATATTTTCAAATCTCATACCCGTTACGTTCTGATTTTTTTTTCAACTTGCATAACATAGGTTTTCAAAACAACCTACATGATTTCAAAACATTCTATATATAGTTCGAAAACATTTTAATATAGTGTATTTACTTAACATAACAAATACACAAAGCTTTGTCTATATTTTCAAAAACAACCTTCATGATTTCAAAATGTCTCATATAGCCTGAAAACCATATTAATACAATATATTTTTATCAAGTGCATGATTTCAAAAGCATCATTCATGTTTTCAAAAACCTTATACATAATTTCAAAATTCATCTCGCATGATTTTAAAACATTTTTATAAATATACTTACCTAGTACACCTACTTTATGATTTCAAAAGTATTATGCATAAGGTTTCAAAAACATTGAACACATTTTAAGAACCCCATGCATAGTTTTCAAAAATATTTTTCCTCATACATTGACTTAACCTTCAAATTCCGCTTCATATGTCGCCTTGGCATATCTAGCATCTCAACTTCATAAGCATTTTTACTTCATGTTTTGACTTAAGCACATCCAGTGCAAGGTTTCAAACAGGTTTCAAAACATCTTCAACTTCTAAAATCCATATGGGATCTTTTTATCTCCACAATTAGACCCTTGTGGATGATTATCATACAAATCAGAGTCCTTAATTGGATTCCTTGGGTAACTTAATTCGAACATTTCGGTTCTTTATAATCGAAATCGAATTTTCTCTTTAAAAGATCTTTCTATCTTTATAGTTAGATTCTTAGAAATATTTAAAGCACCAATCAAAATCCACTGATTGGATACCTGGTGTGCTTTGAATACATGTGCACAGTTAGCAAAACAAATTAACAAATAAACAATTTTTGTGGTTATATGACTATGTGTTTATGCATATTGTGTTTTCTTTTATGCACTTTGTGTTTTTGTATACTCTGGATATTCGTTATCCAAATCCCCGTAGAATCTTTCATATCTTCATATGAGGGATTCGTAGTAGGATATTCAAACGGGTGCTACCTTAAATCCTTATTGGGCTTCTACGTGCTAGTCAAGACCCTTGGATTTCATAGTACCACTCCATGATTCATAAGAGACCCTTTTAGTGGTCTAGTAAAAAAGATTGATTCAAAAATCTGGTTAAGAATGACATGTAATGATATAAGCTGAAAAGACTCCTTGGTTGTCTATTAAAATCATTTATTGATTTAATAAAAGGGACCCTATGGTGGTCTAGTCACACTCATCACAGGTTTGTTCATTTGGTTATCCCTACACATTATAAAATAGACTGTGTGAACTATGCAAGGAATTGTCTAATTATGGATGCGTACATAATTATGAAATTTAGTGCACAGAAACCCAGTAAGATTTATTATGTGTAAGAACCGATAGTGACAACAATAACAAAATGTGAATGATGTAATGGAGGTACGGTGGACGCACCAATAACACTTTATGTACTTGTATATAAGTGTCCCTCATACATTGCAAGCATAATGTTATTAAAGTTACTGGAAGTTCAGAACCTTAACCAGTGTTGTTTTGTCTTTTCAAAATTCATGTTTCAAGCTCTCACAAGTTTTCTCTAAATAAATTTCGGGACGAAATTTCCTAAAGTAGGGGAGACTGTGACACCTGTGTCACTGTGACCATCAAACAAATACCAAACCAATGAAATATTGTATTTCATACTTGGGATTTGTATAAATATGAGTATCATTTGCACATATCAATTCTTGTTCGATTTCGGGCTCTAAATCGCTTTCTAGAAGGTTATACGCGCACTGATGCATAAATATAACCAGTTTAATGCAACGAACACTCCGGAATAGTGAAATAGGCTTCACATACCTTAAATAACCTTTACATAACTTAGAAATAAGTTTTGAAGGTTTTTGTATGACCAAATCAAGTTTAATCGCTTACAGGGACTAAATTTGACAAACTGCGAAAGTATGCCGATTTGAACTGTAACAGACATTCCGGAACATCACCATAAGTTAAACATATCATAAATATCCTTTACATAGCTTAGAAATAGGCTTTGAGGGGTTCGGTGTGCTAAAATAAACTTTTGGGTCATTCAGGGACTAAAAGCATCAAAAAGTACACAAGTTTGCACTTTCGCGCATAACTTACGTTCTGAATACATCCGGACATCCAAAAATTTATGTAAGCACTAAAATATTTTATTTTAGTGTTTGGCATAAGAAAAATCCATTCGTCACGCCATTTGGATCGTGTTTCGCGCTTATGCGCATTCCGTCGTAATTAGCCGAACATCGCAACCGTACGGCCAAACGAACCGACATCCAAGATGTTTTCAAGCATATTTCATGTTCCCTATGTCTTAACATCATTGTGGAGCTTGAAATTGGGTTTGACGGGTGTTAGAAGTGCCGTTACGCAACGAAACAAGGTGCAGGGACTGAAAGTGTAATTCTGCCAAAGTTAATGGCTTACGGACCGTAAGCCATGACCCTTACGATCCGTAAGGGGTCTCCAGAACCTCAGAAACTTCGAGAAAACCATGCTGAAGTTGTGTGCTTTGACAAGATGATTCGATTTTCGCTCGCGAATGGTGACTTATTATGAGTATATGGTGATACTACTTCGAAGGGTCTCAAGCTTATGTCATGTGTGCAAGCTAGCAAGTATCTTCGCAAGGAATACAGGGCTTTCTTGGCTAACATTGTAGTAGCGGAAAAAGAAAAGAAAGAGAAGAAGGTAGTGAAATACGTTCATGTGGTTCGAGAATTTCCTAAAGTTTTTCCAGAGGATCTTCCCGGACTACCGCCAAGTCGTGATATCGACTTTCGTATCGACCTCATTCCTGGAGCCAACCCCATTGCCAAAGCTCCCTACCACCTCGCGCCGTCCGAAATGCACGAACTCTCAAATCAACTCCAGGAATTGCTTGAGAAAGGCTTCATTCGCCCGAGCACCTCTCCTTGGGGCGCGCCAGTCCTTTTCATCAAAAAGAAGGATGGGTCGTTCAGGATGTGCATCGACTATCGGGAATTGAATAAGTTAACTATCAAGAACCGCTATCCCCTACCTCGCATCGACGATTTTTTTGATCAACTACAAGGTGCTACGTGTTTCTCGAAGATCGATCTACGTTCAGGCTATCACCAGTTACGCATTCAAGAGGAGGATATACCCAAAACCGCGTTTCGCACTCGTTACGGCCACTACGAATTCGTTGTCATGCCTTTTGGTTTAACCAACGCACCAGCGGTTTTCATGGATCTGATGAATCGCGTGTGTAAACCGTATCTCGACCGTTTCATCATCGTATTCATCGATGATGTCTTGATCTATTCCAAGACGAAAGCCGAACACGCGCAGCATCTACGTTTGGTTCTCGAGTTACTCTAGGGGAACCAACTCTATGCCAAGTTCTCCAAGTGCGAATTCTGGTTAGAGGAAGTTCAGTTTCTGGGTAACATTGTTAATAGTCAAGGCATTCACGTCGATCCTGCGAAGATTGAAGCTATCAAGAGCTGGGTTACGCCTAAGAACCTGTCTGAAGTCCGCTCTTTTCTCGGACTAGCGGGCTATTACCGATGATTTATCGAGGGATTCTCAAAGATCGCTGTGCCGCTTACCTCTCTCACACACAAAGACAAGCTTTTTGTTTGGAAAACTGAACAAGAGTCTGCCTTTCGAACCCTCAAGCACATGCTTTGCAACGCTCCTGTTCTCACATTGCCCGATGGAAACAATGATTTCATTGTCTATTGTGATGCTTCCAACCTTGGTCTTGGTTGTGTTCTCATGCAATGGGACAAGGTCATAGCTTACGCATCTCGTCAGCTCAAAATCCACGAGAAGAACTATACAACCCATGATCTCGAGCTAGGCGCAGTTGTTTTTGCATTAAAGATTTGGCGACACTACCTGTATGGTACCAAGTGTACGATCTTCACCGATCATAGGAGCCTACAACACATCTTTAACCAGAAGGAACTTAATATGCGTCAACGCCGATGGGTAGAACTTCTCAACTATTACGACTGTGAGATCCGCTATCACCCAGGCAAGGCGAATGTTGTTGCCGACGCACTTAGCAGACGGAGCTACCTGCTTAGCACTCGTAATGTTCAAGCCCAACACGATCTCGAAGCCCTCATCCATGACGCTCAACATGCATGTTTTAACGAACGCACCCTGAAGAAAGAAAGAATCTACCACGATGGAGCTCAACTTGGGAGCAAATCAAATGGGATATTTCACTTTCTGGACCGAATTTGGATTCCCAAACGAACCAATTTGTGACAGATTTTGATGGACGAAGCCCACAAATCCCGGTGTTCTGTTCATCCCGGTGCCGATAAGATGTACCAGTGTAACACCTGTGCCTCCACGGCCATCAAAAAAATACCAAACCAATGAAATATTATATTTCATACTTGGGATTTGTAAAAATATGTGTATCATTTGCACATATCAATTCTTGTTCAATTTCAAACTCTAAATCGCTTTCTGGAAGGTTATACGCGCACTGATGCGTAAATATAACCAGTTTAATGCAACAAACACTCCGGAATAGTGACATAGGCTTAACATACCTTAAATAACCTTTACATAACTTAGAAATAAGTTTTGAAGGCTTTGGTATGGCAAAATCAAGTTAAATCGCTTGCAGGGACTAAAGTTGATAAACTGCGAAAGTATGCCAATTTGAACTGTAACAGACATTCCGGAACATGACCATAAGTTAAACACACCATAAATATCCTTTACATAGCTTAGAAATAGGCTTTAAGGGGTTCGGTGTGCTAAAATAAACTTTTGGGTCATTCAGGGACTAAAAGTGTCAAAAAGTGCACAAGTTTGCATTTTCGCGCATAACTTACGTTCTAAATACTTCCGGACATCAAAAAATTTATGTAAGCACTATAATATTTTATTTTAGTGTTCGGCATAAGAAAAATCCATTCGTCACGTCATTTGGAACGTTTTTCGCGCTTATGAGCATTCCGTCGTAATTAACCGAACATCGCAACCGTACGGCTAAACGAACTGACATCCGACATATTTTTGAACACATTTTATGTTCCCTATACTTAACTTCATTTTAGAGCTTTGAAATGGGGTTAACGGGCCATAAACGTGTCGAAAATGGGCTGAATGCATGACAGGGACTAAAATGGTAATTCTGCCAAACTTTTGCCCTACGATGCGCATGCACTTTTGCCCTACGATGCGTATGGGTTCTATCAGACCAGATTCAGTGTTTTTAACAGCAGGTTTCAGCTGTTTGATTCACACCCACATATTCTCAACTGCCTAGTCTTCTGATAAGGATCATATTTAGTCACCATAACTTTCCCACAAGTGTACGCACATGATTCAATCACGTTATTCCATGAAACGATCTTAACGGTGGACCGAAAACTATATATACCCATCCAACCCCATTGCTAAACTCACTAGAATTCTGATTTGAGGAGCTCTAAGTTGAAACCATTGTTTCATACCTAAGCTACTTGGATCGGGATTAGCATTCGGGGACCCTTCGTAAGTATTCTTTCGTTCTTTTATTGCTTTTCGAGTCTTTTCGAGTCTGAAAGTCAAACTTTGTTTGACTTTCAGCGTTGACCAGCTTATGGTCAATGCGAAGTTCGTTTGAACTTCGCAACGTGAGTGTAATCACGTTGGTTATAGTCCCTTGGGACTATGCCTACTGATTACCACGTTGTCTAGGGTCGTAGGGTAAGCGATCTAATAAATCGCTTATACCTTCGAACCCGACCCAGTTTGGTCGATCATTAGGATCCGACCAAATACATTAGGTGACCATAGTAGGTAGGGAATAACCTTCCGAGGTTATACCTTATGGTCACATCGTTTAAGTAGTTGTATGATAGGTAGTTTATATGCCTTAGGTAAATTACCAGAATACCCTTTTCATGTATAAATGGTAATTAAGCATATGTAACCTAAACTTTTATCACATAACTGATTATGTAACATGTTTAGGCATATAACACTTGTCATAGGATTAGTTAAGTGGTCCGAACGCGTTTCACGCGAACGACGCGTTAAAGTAGCATAAGCTACCTAAACGGGTCGTAATGGGTCGTAAGCTTTTAGGTTAGGTTTCATTTAGTATGTAGGCTTTGTTAAACCATATGACACGAGTCTCTATACTCGTTTGGTTTACGAACCCTCATTCTATCAGATCTTCCGATTTAGGTCCGGTTTATTAACATAGTTACCTATATTAGGTGCCGTTTGATATCCGCGATCTCTAGCATTGTTTGGTTGTTACTCAAGGACTACTGAGCAATCTCAAGTGAGTACATAGACCCCTCTTTTACTGTTTTCCAAACTGTTTTGGGGTGAAACACATGTGCCTACTTGTTACTTTCGTGCTTTCCTGTTTTCACATCATATACTTGTTATGTTCATTAGTACACTATTAGTACATTGTTTTACCTTACATTTCTGCCATGTATGTTGACTGATAAGATGCTAGCACATTGATTTACATGACTTTTCTGCTTTGTATGTTAACTTAGCATACTTAGTACATTATTTTACATTGCGTCTCTGTTGCATATGTTCCAGTAACATATGGACACATTGTTTTACAGCTCTACCTTGTATGTTTACTCTAGCATACTAGGTACATTATCTTCATAAAACATGCTTACATTTTGGTATGACATTTGGTTTGTTTAAATGAGACAATGTACATTCATTAACACCGATCATGCCGCTCGGTAGTAGGTAGTGGTACCATAGGACTTGACAAATCCCATTCCTGAAATCTCGGGTTTGTTTGGACGTAAGGAATGACCGAATCCGAATACATATTCTTTTGATAACCTTGACTAAAAGGTTATCCGGCTGTCTCAAGGCTTGGATGTATGAATTTTTACAATACCGCATAAATGTCTATATCAGTATAGCATGCATATATTATACAAAACATAACTTTGATTTAAACCATGTTTTACTTCAATACTTTGTTTTGTATATTTTTACTTATGGTTTAAGTAGTCTTATTTTACTTACCATACATAACATTTGTTACACATTACTTGACTACTTTTGGACTATCAACATTTGACATGATTTATACAAGGACTTTTGACAATTGGTTTAAACATAGACATCTTACATTGTTTGGTTTGATTTGATTTGGTTTGAGTAATTGATTAAGTAACGAGGCGTGTGTAATATGATACAAGCATGGTGGATACGCCGCTGGTACTTCCTATATATAAGTGTTTGTATGGTATTACATATCGTAGCGTTATTTGAATCATTTAAATTTGAGACATATAACATTTTATACAAATAACATACTTTTCACAAGACATTGTTTTACAAAACAACTTATCTTTTACAAACTCATTTTACTTGGTTATTCATTTAACCATACATTATTCTCTTACTTATACTTATCATCTGATCTTATTGCTTTTCAAATGATTTACAAAACAAAGCAAATTACAAGGTTCATGACTAAACATTTTCTTAAACAATAAGTCATGAATCCTATTTTCATAAACCTATGTATCTCACAGGCATTTTTATGCTGACGTACCTATTTTCACATGTGTTTTCAGGAGATGATGCATAGGACTTATCAAGATACACATAGGCAGACTTGGGCTTTAGTGACAATAAAAGATGCAAGACTAGTTAATTATGTTGTATTTCTTTGTTTGTTAAGACATTGTAACACTTTTAATCAATAAAACGAAACTTCAATTGCCATGGATTTGAAACAATTAATTCTGTTACAACACTCCCCGATATTTCCTCCACGTTTTGTATGTTCTACGTGGTCGGGGTGTGACAACCAGGACCTTCGTTATAAGTACTGGTGGCCGGGTATGAAAAGGGATATCGCTCTCTACGTCGGAAAATGCTTAACTTGTGCTAGAGTCAAGGCTGAACATCAAAGACCCTCTGGCTTACTCGAACAACCACCAATTCCCATGTGGAAGTGGGAAAGTATAGCTATGGACTTTATAACCAAGCTACCGTGCGCGTCATCAGGTCACGACAGCATTTGGGTTGTGGTCGACCGTTTGACTAAATCAGCTCACTTTTTGCCAATACGGGAAGACTACAAGGTAGAACGATTAGCCCGAATCTACACCGGCGAGATCATTTGTAATCATGGGACGCCTCGTGACATCATCTCTGATCGTGATGCTCGGTTTACCTCGCGACTGTGGGAAATGTTTCAAACGACACTCGGTACTTCGCTTAATCTAAGTACCGCTTTCCACCCTCAAACCGACGGTCAGACTGAAAGAACGATTCATACTCTTGAGGACATGCTCCGTTCGTGTGTCGTAGACTTCGGTGGTAATTGGGATAAATACCTGCCGTTAGTCGAATTCTCGTATAACAACAGCTATCATTCTAGCATCCAAATGGCACCATTCGAGGCATTATATGGAAGAAGATGTCGATCGCCTATTGTGTGGCACGAGATCGGTCATTCACAATTAACCGGTCCTGAGCTATTACAAGAAACGACACACAAAATTTTCCAAATTCGAGACAACCTAGTGAAAGCTCGGAACCGACAGAAAAGTTACGCCGATAGAAAATGCAAGCCCCTTGAATTTGACGTTGGTGACTACGTACTCCTAAAGGTATCACCTTGGAAGGGTGTGGTCCGATTCGGCAAGAAGGGAAAGCTCGCGCCTCGATATGTTGGACCTTTTAAGATTCTGGAGAGGATCGGAAAAGTAGCCTACAGACTCGAACTACCGGAGGAACTTAGTAATGTCCACCTGACTTTCCACGTGTCAAACCTCCGAAAGTGCCTAGCCGACCACGACTTACATGTTTCTCTGGATGATCTACAAGTGAACGAAACATTACACTTCGTGGAAAAGCCTATCGAAATCATGGATCGCCAAACCAAGCAGCTCAGACGCTCTCGCATTCCTGTTGTAAAAGTCCGATGGGAAGGCAAACGAGGCGCAGAGTTCACTTGGGAACTCGAAAGTGACATGAAGGTAAAGTACCCGCAGTTGTTTAAAGAGAAAGTCTAGAAAGAGAAAGTTCCCAAACATGATTCACGGCGTTGCACAGCTTCCAGCTTAATTTCAGGACGAAATTCCCTAAACAAGGGGAGGCTGTAACACCCCGTGTTTTCGGGAAGTCAAAGTCAAAGTCAAGGTCAAAGTCAACGACCGATTTCACGCAACTTGACTTGCAGTAGATTTCTTTTATTGTAACTATTATGTGGAGTAAGTGTCCATAAATGCAATAAATCGACACATGTTAATCGCTATTCAAACGACCTACGACTGTGAACTATAGGAAGTAACAATGCGATAAAGTTAATCAACTAATAACCAAGCTATGCTAATCAAATCGACATCGAATCGCAACTCGAGCTACGTATTTTACTTGTTGTTATACGTGTGTGTGTGCCTTACGTGTTACCTGTGCATGTTTGTTTATGTTTTGTTGTGATAATCAAGCGAACCAATCGAAACTCGAATGCAATCGAACACAATCGAACTCGAACTCGAATGACAATCGAAATATGACATTTAGTAGTTGGGACTGAAAGTAATTTGACTAGGAAATCCTATCGAATCGAACCGCTCGCAATCGAAATCGAAACACCAAAAATCGTCGCGTCAAACATTCGAACCAAGTGCCATCCGGCCCGATAGCCATCCGGCCGGATAGCCATCCGACCGGATAGCCATCCGACCGGATAGCCACAAGGTCGCAGGCCAGGTGCCATCCGACCGGATAAGTCATCCGGGCGGTTTGCCATCCGATCGGATAACCCTTTCCTCTTTTGGAACTCTATAAATACCCCTGTCATTGTCATTCTTTCTACTTGTGGAAACCCTCTGTCCGAACAGCTCGTGCTCCCCACCTTTTCTACTATTTCTCTCGGTCAAGGTAAGATCTCGTCCTAAATCTTGTACTTTCTTGATCTACACGCATTCCTACACCTTTCTATCTTTTAAATCTTAACTTTTAACCGTGAAATCACTAGATTTCGGGTGTTCTAGGATGATGTCATCATGTTTTCTCCAAGAACTTCATGTTTTGGCCTCAATCCACCAAGAACAACTTAGATCTAACCGATTTCCACAAAGATCTTGTAAAGATCTCGACACAAGTGTGGTGAAAGAGGATTGAAAGATGGTTTTTAACTTTCTTTCAACTCTTTTACACTCAAAACACTCAAAACCGGTAGAATCGGGTTCTGATCTAGTCTCCTACTCACCCTTAGTGTTGTACTGGTTCAGATCTGGATTTCGCCCACGAGACCACCAACTTCGGGTTAAACAAAAACAACCGTCTAGAGCCGGTAACTGACCGAGCTAGGGTGATTCCTGGTCGGTTTAGTCATCTGGGTCGAAATGGGAGTTCTGTTGGTTAACACGATGTCAAGACGCCTCGAAATAACGACAAACCACCAAAACGACCAAGTGTAAGACGAACGGAACAATCGGAATGGATTGCTATCCAACCGGATTGTTGTCCGATCGGATAAGTCATCCGAACGGATTGCCATCCGAACGGATCACACTTGGGTCCCACTTTTAAACAACCTTATCTGAAGTTTGAGTATCGAACGAATTGCAATCCGATCGGACGACCATCTGACCGGATGACCATCCGAGCGAATTGTCATCCGACCAGATAACCTATCTGACCGGATGACCATCCGAGCGAATTGTCATCCACACGGATTGCTGTCCGCTCGGATTACCATCCGATCGAACCACTATCCGACCCAGTTTACACTTTGTGACATTTTACGCATCACTCATCGTTATTCTATCCAATCTATTCAGGCTAACCTTACTCGCTAAGCGCTCCCTTCAATCCATTAACCACTGTGAGTATACTCGATCCCTTTTTGCTTTACGCACTTTTGGGTGTTACATACGTTACGAATATTCAAACTACAACAATCACACTACTCAATACTATTTGAACGCTAACCGTTAATGCATGTTATACGTGGCTTATGAATGCTTGTTTGTTATGTTTACACATGGAATGCTGTCTACCTGCCTTAGCAACGATAGTACTATAGTTTGGACTCAGCACCCGTTCACACGGGGGTTGTTAAGGACCATTACTTGCATGAATTATGGTGGTAATCATGTATTGCGAACTGCCTCGGGCAGTCAACCCGCAGTCATTGGTATCGATGGATCTATGTCGATAACTAACGTGCTTCATTTCACTATGTGTACGTGCTGGTTATGCGTAAACGAATTCGAACTCTATATGCTATTATTAAACTTGTATGCTCACCTTTACATTTTATGTATTGACTTTATTTTAACGTATGTGACAGGTGCTTAGGACGCTCATTTGGTAGGAAATTGAAGCTAGAATAAAGCTTTAGAGCCCAACAAATAGTTGTCTGTAGTGGTCAAACTAAGGGTCTCTAGAAGCATATAAACAATTGCTGACTATTTTAAATCTGAGTTGTCGGAACAGAATATTTGCCTGGATTTATGTCTGTAATAATTATTTTACTGTTTGAGGTACGGTATGGGACGTATTATTTAAATTGAATAGTATTGATAATTGTTATGGAAACTTCTGGACAATCTGTTTCGCTCAGTGCCATGCCCCGATGTTTTTCGCCATCGGTTGGGGTGTGACATATATACATGCAAGTACACGCATGAAACTACTCTTAGTATGAAATAGATTTTAAGATGATGAAATAAGTATAACTAAATAAGGTATATTATTACTGTTGGTAGAGAGGTTCAAGGAACCTTGAAGTTTAAAGTAATTCTCAGTTTACAAAATTGATTGTTTTAAATATTTATATATATACTTGGTTATTAAATACCACAAATGTAAGGTTTTAGAATTAGTGATTAGTATTCATAATATCAATTGGTTTATATTGTTGTAGTGTGGACATCAAAATTGAGAGAATTAAATGACATCATTCGTAATCATTTTGAATAAAGTTTCAAACTGTTAAGAGGTTTGGAATGGTTTGGTCGCCGGGAATTCCTTCACAAACGAATCAAATAATTATTTATAAAACTGATGTGGGTTGTAATGGGATTATAGGTTTTTGATTGTTTAAGGGTGACTTTTTTTATTTTGCTTTACTTGCTAACTAAGTACGGATTCCTTTTCTTGATATCATAGTATTTTTATTCAAGTCTGTTACTTTGTAGTACGGATGTTTTCCTTAGTAGTTTCTGTTTCGTATTGTTATATGACTAGTATATATTGTAGCATGCAATAGACCTTATACCTTGTGCTCGTTATTGCATGTTCCCTTTAAACTTATGTCAAAATACTTTTTTTTATATGGCTTTGTACTCTGTCACCCGAGCAATTATATGTTAGGCTTGTCGTTGGGGCGTTAACGGCATGGCACTCATCGTGATGGTACGTAACTAATGTTCACGGCGTCTCTGGTTTGTGCTTGTGTAGCACCTGGCCCCTAGAGGCGAATAGATCGATCTTAGCTCTGACTCCTGACTCTTTACTACTGACTCCTGTTGAGATGGAATAATGTGTGTACACCTACACGCACCATCTCGGTGCATGGACTAGCTAGCTGTGTACCCCTCTGTTTAGGCTCGTGGGTACTTCTATATTACGTGATTTAGTTTATTGTTACATGTTATCACGTATGTCTTGTATCTGTTCTGACATGTTTGATATTCTTATATGCCTCTGATTATGCTCATTATTTGTTCTGTATCAGTTTTGGGATTCAAGTTATAAGTAACCGTCTCAGTGCCATTAGTTAGATCTGTTTAGTGTCAATACCATCCCATTTTACTTTCCGTATGCATGCATTTACGTTACTGTTGATTTCTCCGTTACTGAGCAACTTTTTGGCTCAGCTATAGTTTCTTTTTTGTGTTTGTCTTATTTTGTTTGACAGGTAATTTGGGAAACGTGGGGAATAAGTGAAGAGTGTCATGAAGATAAAGATTTGTTTTATTTCGGTAATGAAATGAAAATGTAATTAGGGTCTTTTTGTCTTATACTTCAGAATTAGTTTTTGAATTTGATGTCTGTAATAATGACACATCGGCCTTCCCGGGTTGGGGTGTTACAGCTTTCCCAAAAGACTGTTATTCTCTCCCAGAGATAGACAAAAAGGTGGATTCCTTAGCATCTTTCCGCTGGAAATGCTTCCTAGATTGTTATAAAGCTTATCACCAAGTACAAATGAAGGAACAAGACAAGACAGCTTTCTGTACGGACAAAGGTATATTCTGTTACACAAAAATGTCTTTCGGTTTCCGCAACGCGGGAGCTACATACCAACGCCTAATGGATAAAGTATTTAGGGAAGATATCGGCGTAACAGTCGAAGTCTATATGGAAAACCTTGTCATCATGAGTCTCGAAGAAGAATTAATGCTCACAAACTTCCAACACACATTCGACTCTTTGCGCAAAGTTAACCTGAAGCCGAATCCAGTGAAATGTTCGTTCGGAATGGAGGAAGATAAATTGTTGGTATTTATCGTAACCATGGATGGTTTTAAAGTCAATCCAGAAAAGGTAGAAGCTATTCAGCTCATGTCATCACCAGCATCTATCAAAGAGATGCAACGTCTAGCTGGTTGACTAGCTGCGTTCAACCGGTTTTTAGCAAACCATGCCGCTAAATCTTATCCGTTCATAAGCACATTGCACAATTGCGTAAAGAAGAGCCAATTTCAATGGACTTCAGAGGCCGAAAAAGCTTTTAAGAAATTAAAGAATGCCTAATTCAGTTACCTACTCTAACGGCTCTGCGAAAAGAAGAACCATTAATCTTGTACCTTTCTGCATCGGAGGTAGCAGTAGGCGCAATGTTGTTGGTCGAAAGAGATGGAGTCCAAACTCCACGTTATTACAACAGCAAGATGTTGACTGGCCCAGAGACACGTTATTAAATCATGGAGAAACTTGTTCTCGCTTTGGTTCACGCTTCGCGCAGATTACGAAGGTACTTCTCTAGCCACGTCATAACTGTTCGTACCAATTATCATTTGGGTCAAGTCTTATCCAAACCGGATGTTGCGGGCCGATTAGCAAAATGGGCCATTGAACTGGGCAGACATAACATCCTGTATAAGCCATGCCCAGCTATCAAAGGCCAAGTTCTGGCAGATTTTGTTACTGAAGTTCCCGTCGATAAAATCCAAGAATGCGAAGCCATACAAAATCCTACTCCAGTCTTCGACGATAGGGTCTGGATCTTATATACAGATGGTGTTTCCAATGATGACGGCGCAGGGGCTGGTCTTCGCCTAGTCAGCCCCGACAACCATGAACTTTCTTACGCCATTCGGTTAGATTTTAAAAGCGCCAACAACGAAGCAGCGTATGAGGCATTTCTTGCAGGTCTTCGCCTAGCAATTAAAATGGGGGCAAAGAATCTAGAAGCACATGTCGATTCTCTGTTGGTTGCCGAACAGATTAATGGTCGTTACAACGCAAAAGGTGAAACAATGGCCTTGTATCTTGAACAAGCAAGAACCTTAATCAATCAGTTTCAGACTTGCAAGATTATCCATATTAACCGAAGCTAGAACAAGCACGCGGACGCACTAAGCAAGTTAGCTGCTACAAGTTTCAAACACCTAGCAAAAGAGGTCCGCATTGAAGTTCTCTCAAACCCATCTGTTCCTCTGAGACACGTAAACATGATAGAAATCGGGGATCCATCTTGGATATCCCCGATTATTATGTTCTTACAACATGGAATTCTTCCAGAAGGAAAAACGGAAGCAAGGAAAATTCAGAACAAAGCGCTCAATTATGAGATGGCGGATGGAATTCTGTATCGAAAGTCTTATATGGGTCCTCTTCTACGATGCGTTGACAAACATGATGCGCAATATCTGGTCTGAGAAATCCATGAAGGTTTCGATATCGTTATGTGTTGTTTACGCAAATTCCCAAGAATAAGGGTTAAAAGCGTCAACGAGACGAAACTAGTGTTTTCGGTGATCGTTTAGCGAAACCGGACCTAACGGTGTTTGGTTATACTTCCTAGATCATTTACAAACTAACTACAAGGACTAGAAATGCCAAAATGGAAGTTATTAAGCTTTAAAGGTGCAGGGACTAAAGGTGACAACTTTTGAAATTTGTCTGGAGGGCTAGCGTCACGCGACCACACCCCCTATCTGCTGTGGCGGGACGCGACGGGCCTGTTTCGACAGATTATGCATGGCATCTACAGGTTTGTCCTTTTTCTTGAGCTCCAAACAAGTTCAATCGAATTCCATGGCTGTTTGATGGTTTTAAAAACCAGTTGGGACACCTGGAAACATCTGAATACTCCCCTAAACACCTATAATAATCTAGAGGAACCTCCATTCACTATAAATAGGCTCCTTTGGGCAGCCATTACACTTGCACTTTCACTCAAAATCACTTCTCTCACCAGTTCAAGCATTTCTTGAGCTTTCTTTGGGAATCCTGATCAAGATGGAGCCCACCTTAGTTCATTCTTCGTGCAAGGACCAGTTGTAAGTGTCCTTAGCCACTCTAGTGTAGATTTTATGTGTTTAAAGACCAAAGGTCAAAGTTGTCATAATAACGCTTTGACTTTCGGTTTAGACCTAAACTGTCCAGCCATTGTTCGAGGCGAATATGGCTATGTGATGGTAATTAGGTAGGTGTTAATCCCTCAAAAGGGCACCTCCTAATTATCACGATTACTTGGTTAATTGTCGGGTCAAAGTAACTAGTCAAAAAGTCAAACTAATCAGATTTTTATAAAATAATTAAAACTGATAATGTAGAGGATATAAATCACGTTTTATCACTTAAATAACTTGTTAAATAATATTAGAACATGTCTAAGCATGTTCAACTCGACAATTCTGAGTTTAGGGTCGGTTCGCAATCGAAAGTCGCAAAAGCTTGACTTTTGTTTTGACTTTCAGTTCTGACCCGATTGAGCTTAATTCTTCTATGTTTTAAGCTTTCATTAGGACCATATTATGTTGTAGTATAACCCTCTGAGGTTATATTACCTGGTCATTAATATTTTGAAGAGTTAATTGCCAAAATCGTCCCTGAGGTTTGGGCAGGTTTGCTATTTTCGTCCAAAATGACACTTTTGTACCAAATTGCCCTCAACGTTTGTAAATTTTTGCCATTTTCATCCAAACCGCTAACTTAGTTTATTTTTTTTGTTAAGTTGAGGATATTTGGA
The DNA here is from genome assembly GCA_030545235.1 of Helianthus tuberosus. Lineage (NCBI taxonomy): Eukaryota > Viridiplantae > Streptophyta > Magnoliopsida > Asterales > Asteraceae > Helianthus > Helianthus tuberosus. Next base: position 56,534,960 of record CM060383.1, read on the forward strand.
TGAAACTGGCAAATATAAAACCACAGGGACGATTTTGGCAATTTACTCAAACTCTTTTAAATTTCTTTTTTTAATTAATTTTGTTACATATATGATAAAAAAGAATATACTTGCAATTTTTATATGAAAAAATTGGTACATATGATAAAAAAAAATTTATTTGACCTTTTTCAATAAGGTCACCAGCATTTTAGTTTTATAAAATTTAGATGTTTAAGTAGATTTTATTTTTATAAAACTGATCTATATAAAAAATTAGAAATTAATTTCTGTCTTAGTTTATAAACATCCTTTGCCTTAATAGAAAAATTAACTTAGTTAGTGGTTGGATGAAAATTTATAAAAATTATGTGACAAATCTATTATTTTTTTCATATAAAAATTGCATGTATATTCTTTTTTATCGTCCCTGTGGTTTTATATTTGCCAGTTTCATCCAAATATCCTCAACTTAACAGAAAAAATAACTAAGTTAGTGGTTTGGATGAAAATGGCAAAAAGTTACAAACGTTGGGGGCAATTTGGTACAAAAGTGTCATTTTGGATGAAAATGGCAAACCTGCCCAAACCTTAGGGACGATTTTGGTAATTAACTCTATTTTGAATTATATGCTAGTTTCCGTTATTATGCTTATTATTGACCATTAAGCCCTTTTAGTCTAAAAATGAGATTTCTGAATTTATGAGCATACATATAGGATAAGTACTGATATATAAACATGTCAAAATTGTTTTGACATAATTTTCTGGCCTCAAATTAAAGATATGCATGATATCGTAAAATTGAACTTTTTATTAACTAAATTACGCTATTATGCATAATTCATGTTTAAACATAGATTTTGACCCAAAACTCATTACCTACTGTAAAGATATCATTTTTAGGAATTTTTGGAATGTTGGGTCAGATTTGATACTGACCATAACATTGAGTTCTTGTATAAATTCTTTAATCGACGATAATGCCCTTTTGACTAATAAAATGTGATTAGCATGCCAAACCTTTTCCTACTGATTTGATATGAAAAACAAAATATTTTAAACATTCAAGGCTGTTCAAAATCTCAGAATTACATAAACATCTTAAAAATCGTCAATTATCGACTTTTACGCTAACTAGGTGCATAGTATGGTTTAAAACCATATTTAACACCTAAGACTTGTTACCTACTGAATTTATAAATAAATTTTAATATTTTTACAGTAGGTATAAGTCATGAACTCAGACTTCCAATTATGTCCTTAAAAGCATATGTGAAATGACCAAAATACCCTTTCGGGGCATAGTTTGGCCATAAATGGTAAACCTCACATATGAATGATATCCTATTGTTTTAACACCATAAAATAAATATTTTTACTGAACACTTTAGACCAGAATATCAGTTTACTATAAAACCCCTTTTTATAAATATTAAAATGACCAAAATGCCCCTACGGGACTTAAATTGGTTTTAAATACTTTTTGGGCATATATGTTAACATCCTACTGATGTATTAACATATTTTAAGCTTAATAACATATGATACTTGTATATGATTCATTTGGTTACCCGTTATGCATTTATGCATTCGGTTCGGTTTATGTAACTAGTTTACATAAATTAGCCGAAATGGGTTTAACCTTATCATTAAATCTTCAAAATCCAGAATGTATTTAGTTTACCCATATTATACAAGTATCCAAACTTGTCGGGTCTAAATCACATTCCATTCCGGTCTCCGCTTAATCTAGCGTTTTGAATCGTAAAGTATCCTTCAAACTAACCGGTCTAAGTCTTTGACTTAAATGAAGACCCGTTAGTATCCTAATAGGTTAATAAACCTTCTATACAGAATGAGTAGCTTCGGTAGAAGGTATCTTCATAAGGCTTTAGGAAACATACGGCTGAGTTACATCCTTACACATCTAGCTTAAGTAAATACTTTTAACTTATTTTCCCTTATACGGGCTTGGGATACAGTTTTATAATAATACCGCTTGGTCGAGTATAAAATCATTTAATTAGATTGTGATTAATAAATTTGCATAACCCATTTTAATCTGTTATCTTTGATAACATAAACATTAGGGGTTAATACGACCGTGTCCTGGATATCCTCGGCTCATTTCATTTGAAAATGGCCACGACCTATGCACGGCGTATAGGCATACACCTGACAGATGCAAATGCTAAATAACCCACATGTTGGGGATAACTTCTTTGTGGGTTTTATAGTGGTGAGTCGGTTAATCAAGACCGGCTTCCAAACCGGCCCCATATGTATGACAAACATGTAAAACTGTATACAAGATTTTATTAATGATTGTCCCAAGTTATAAATGGTTTTGTGCCTTGTGCGCCTAAATCAATTTTCATAAACTCTTTTCAAATGAGTCGGTTAATTGTATTTACCAGTGAAAACTAACGTATTTTCCAAAGACTAAGTGACAGGTACCTCTCGAAATTAGGTTGGAGCTACTTGGTGTCAAATAAGAGGATCTTGCAAATCCTTAGATGCCTGAAGTCTGTTATTTCAGTTTTCTTGTATTTGTTTTATGATCCGCCTGTGGATCTCTATTACAACCAGACTGTATATTCTTTTATTTGGACACTCGGAACTATGGTTTGTAATAGTAATTATCTACCAAGCCTTCCGCTGTGCTATTATATTGTGTATATTGACTATGATGATATCAACTACGTCACGACACTCCCCGCCGGGCCCACCGGTAATATGTGGAAATATCGGGGTGTGACACAAGTTTTAATGTTTGATTATATTCTTTTGTGTAGACAATAACCTTGAATTCAAAAGATAAACATTAAAACGGGTTATAGATAATAATGGTGAATTATTTATTGAGTCATGCATATTAAACTAGGGATAATTGTTGGTTTATTAGATATGTTTATCTAGTAAGTTTATTTAATTAGTATTTAAGTTGGTTTGGGACTAGTATTTTTTATATTTCGTCTTTGACATGGGTGTATTTAAAAAAAGAATTATAAGGAGCTGGTAAGAAACACTATAAATGGATGGAATGAATCTATTATCTATTATATATAATAAATGAAAAGAATTTGGGCCACGTGTCAGTGGATTAGGGCATCACTTTTTTCCTTTTCCCGCCCAACAGTACCACTCCCCTTTATTCTCTCTTAAAAAACCCTAATTCATTCTGTCGCCTCATTTTCTCCTACACGCTTTCTCTTTTCTCCAAACCCTAAACGATCCTTTCCTTCATCCAGTTCTTCCATCATCGATTCATCAATATTAATCATAGGTATGTTCTTATTCTTCTTTCTTACACTTATTCTCCACAAACCCTAATCCCTCAATTGCCTCATGTTTTCCTTCATGAACCCTACTCTCTGTCGCCGCTGATCAAGAAAATCCACCACTATCTCTTACGATTTCATTAACATCTGGTATGTGAATGTATCTATTCTTATTTTGCTATGATTTCTTCTGTCTTTCATGGATGATTTCGTTCGATTTCATCCATTTCTTCTATCTTTCATTGATGATTTCGATCATCGATGATTTTCTATAAGCTTGATCCTATTTAGATCATCTTCACGTACATGCCTGATGAGGCTCGATTTTTGAAGGCATACGATTAGCTGCGGCAGCTAGGGTTCCTTCTCTCTCGATCTTCAGTGCGATTCAACAAAAACTCTGGTGACTGGGGTTTCACCGGCACATATTCTTCATCATCTTCATGGAGATTCGTGGAATAAAGAAAGATCGTAAAGGAAGACTGTTGTGCTACAAGCAAGACTTGACAGGTGGCATCCGTGCGGGTATCAGGTTTAAATGATTCTCTAAAGCTTGTATTATTATTTTCTTTTCGAGAATTATGTTGTGTGCATATGATTTGAACATTTGATGTGATCTTGATCAGGATTCTGGCTCCAACAACGTATATATTCTTCGCCTCAGCGATTCCAGTTATATCTTTTGGGGAGCAACTAGAAAGAGATACTGGTTTGGAAGTTTTTTGTTGTTAAAATAATGTTTTCTTTTTGTTTCTTGTATTGAACATTTGCTAATATGTGTTTTTTTCAACAGAGGGGAGTTTAACTGCAGTTCAAACGCTAGCATCAACAGCACTTTGTGGCATTATCCACTCTATAGTAGGAGGACATCTGTTACTGATACTAGGTGTAGCTGAGCCGACGGTGTTAATGTACACGTTTATGTTCAAATTCGCAAAAGATCAGAAGGATTTAGGGCAACCCCCTTTTTCTAGCTTGGACTGGATGGTACTAAACTAACATACCTTGTATAATTTTTGAAAGAAAAAAAGTTTTGATCAAGTTGTGTATTTTGATTGAGAACAGGGTTTGTGTGTGGACCGCTCTTTTGCTGGTTTTGCTATCGGTTTTGGGTGCCTGCTCAATTATCAATCGGTTCATGCGGGTGGCTGGTGAATTGTTCGGTCTTCTGATTGCAATGCTCTTCATGCAACAGGCTATTAAAATGATTTTTACATTTTACTTACAATACAACTGATTAAATCATTGGTTATTAGGATTAACTTACATGTATCGTTTTTCATAGGGAGTTGTAGAGGAATTGGTATACAAAAAATCGAGGATGCCAATCAGCTAGCGCTTCAACCTTCTTGGCGATTTGGGAAACTATTTGATTTAAGGTATCAAGTCCACATGGTAAAAAATACCAACATATATGGATGAAAACGTAACTAAAACTTTGGAAATTCGATTACCTTAAATCAAAATTTTTTAAAAGTTCAATGGTTAAAATAGAAATCGCCAAAAATGCTTTACCTTTTAGGTTCTTACAATGTCTCAATTTGTGTCAGTGCGATTCAACAAAAACTCTGGTGACTTGTCACCGACACATATTCTTCATCATCTTCATGCAGATTCGTGGAATAAAGAAAGATCTTAAAGGAAGACTGTTGTGCTACAAGCAAGACTTGACAGGTGGTATCCGTGCGGGTATCAGGTTTAAATGAATCTCTAAAGCTTGTATTATTATTTTCTTTTCGAGAATTATGTTGTGTGCATATGATTTGAAAATTTGATGTAATCTTGATCAGGATTCTGGCTCCAACAACGCATATATTCTTTGTTTCAGCAATTCTAGTTATATCTTTTGGGGAGCAACTAGAAAGAGATACTGGTTTGGAAGTTTTCAGTAGTTAAAATAATGTTTTCTTTTTGTTTCTTGTATTGAACATCTGCTAATATGTTTTTTTTTTCAACAGCGGGGAGTTTAACTGCAGTTCAAACGCTAGCATCAACAGCACTTTGTGGCATTATCCACTCTATAGTTGGGGGACAGCCGTTACTGATACTAGGTGTAGCTGAGCCGGCGGTGTTAATGTACACGTTTATGTTCAAATTCGCAAAAGATCAGAGGGATTTAGGGCAACCCCCTTTTCTAGCCTGGACTGGATGGTACTAAACTAACATACCTTGTATAATTTTTGAAAGAAAAAAAGTTTTGAACAAGTTATGTATTTTGATTAAGAACAGGATTTGTGTGTGGACCGCTCTTTTGCTGGTTTTGCTATCGGTTTTGGGTGCCTGCTCAATTATCAATCGGTTCACGCGGGTGGCTGGTGAATTGTTCGGTCTTCTGATTGCAATGCTCTTCATGCAACAGGCTATTAAAGTGAGTTTTACATTTTACTTACAATACAACTGATTAAATCATTGGTTTTTAGGATTAACATACATGTATCGTTTTTCATAGGGAGTTGTAGAGGAATTAGTATACTAAAAATCGAGGATGCCAATTAGCTAGCGCTTCAACCTTCTTGACGATTCGGGAAACTATTTGATTTAAGGTATCAAGTCCACATGGTAAAAAATACCAACATATATGGATGAAAACGTAACTAAAACTTTGGAAATTCGATTACCTTAAATCAAAATTTCTTAAAAGTTCAATGGTTAAAATAGAAATCGCCAAAAATGCATTACCTTTTAGGTTCTTACAATGTCTCAATTTGTATCAGTACGATTCAACAAAAACTATGGTGACTGGGGTTTCACCGGCACATATTCTTCATCTTCTTCATGGAGATTCGTGGAATAAAGAAAGATCTTAAAGGAAGACTGTTGTGCTACAAGCAAGACTGGACAGGTGGCATCCGTGCGGGTATCAGGTTTAAATGATTCTCTAAAGCTTGTATTATTATTTTCTTTTTGAGAATTATGTTGTGTGCATATGATTTGAACATTTGATGTAAACTTGATCAGGATTCTGGCTCCAACAACGTATATATTCTTCGCTTCAGCGATTCCAGTTATATCTTTTGGGGAGCAACTAGAAAGAGATACTGGTTTGGAAGTTTTCAGTTGTTAAAATAATGTTTTCTTTTGTTTCATGTATTGAACATCTGCTAATATGTTTTTTTTTTCAACAGAGGGGAGTTTAACAGCAGTTCAAACGCTAGCATCAACAGCACTTTGTGGCATTATCCACTCTATAGTTTGAGGACAGCCATTACTGATACTAGGTGTAGCTGAGCCGACGGTGTTAATGTACACGTTTATGTTCAAATTCGCAAAAGATCAGAAGGATTTAGGGCAACCCCCTTTTTCTAGCCTGTACTGGATGGTACTAAACTAACATACCTTGTATAATTTTTGAAAGAAAAGAAGTTTTGAACAAGTTGTGTATTTTGATTGAGAACAGGGTTTGTGTGAGGACTGCTCTTTTGCTAGTTTTGCTATCGGTTTTGGGTGCCTGCTCAATTATCAATCGGTTCACGCGGGTGGTTGGTGAATTGTTCGGTCTTCTGATTGCAATGCTCTTCATGTAACAGGCTATTAAAGTGAGTTTTACATTTTACTTATAATACAACTGATTAAGTCGTTGGTTATTAGGATTAACATACATGTATCGTTTTTCATAGGGAGTTGTAGAGGAATTGGTATACCAAAAATCGAGGATGCCAATCAGCTAGCGCTTCAACCTTCTTGGCAATTTGGGAAACTATTTGATTTAAGGTATCAAGTCCACATGGTAAAAAATACCAACATATGAAAACGTAACTAAAACTTTGGAAATTCGATTACCTTAAATCAAAATTTCTTAAAAGTTCAATGGTTAAAATAGAAATCGCCAAAAATGCATTACCTTTTAGGTTCTTACAATGTCTCAATTTGTGTCAGTTGGCTAATAAATTGCAGTATCTTCCCAGTGAAGTTGTTGCTTAGCCTCCTAGAAAACAAGCTCCCAAAAGTTAAAAAAAGAGTTTAAATTAGCAAGGGAGGTGATTTAAACATATCTTTAAGGGCCAAAAGAGTGAAAAAGATATTTTAGTTGTGTGGATTTGTAAAAGTCACCTCTCTCTCTTTATGGATATTTTAACAGTTTTGTACTCACAATGAGGTCAAGTTTTTTTAGTTTTGCAAGTGCAGTAGGCAACGGTCCACTGAAATGATTGGACGATAAGTCCCTGGGAATACAAAGAGGAAAAAAGTGATGATCTATTATGGGTATAAATGTCATGGGCGTTTGTATGAGATTTAAAATAGCTAGAATGATGATTCTAGACCCACTGTTAGTTCTGTGTATAAGTCTTGGATCCATGTAAGAAGTGGTTGCATTTTATCATGTGATATTAGGGAGGGGAGTGGGTTTCCATATATTTATTTCCCTTTAATCTTTACTGCCCTATATTTATTTAAAAAAAGTTTAGAATGATAGCTTATTAAGGTCTTAATTTCCTGTATTTTACTTCAGTAGCACCGAGAACAGGATTGTGCTTCATGTAGCTCTGCTGTTTTGCAAGTTCTTGATAAAATAAAAGAATTCTCAAATAAAGTTCGCAATGGTTCCTGTGTAGTTATCTATATTATAATTTATAAGTTGTTTTTGTCAATAAGAAATATCAAGGTAAATATATAATATTGTACTGTTTGTGTAACATTCAATCTTTGTTAGGTTGGGGCCACAAGGAAAGGATTGCCCAATGTAATTGTTATTGATGGAAGCTTACTTGCCCTTTGTTTGTGCACACTGCTCTTCAAACAAGTTTGCTTTCAAACTAAACATCTTAATCAGATAAAAAGTTATTAACCAATTCTCTTTTTGAGTTGGTGGTATAGAATAAAAATAATACTTATTATAAAAGAATTGGGAACTTGCTGATTCAGAGGCATGTAAATCAGCAGGAGGAGGACGACAACTTCACTTGTAAGTATACATATTTATAAAAATTTGAATGGAATTTGCGAATGCTGTTAAAAATTAACCTCTTTTATTGGAGTGCAAACTTTTATCGTCTCCCAACAACTGATGAATTGGCTAAAAGAAGGATCCTAAATGGCTCGAGCAGGCTTATGCCTTTGTATTTGTTGTTGCAAAAAGGTGATGCTTTCTATGATATTGAATTTTATATATTTTTATTATAATTATAAAGGTGTATAAAGATTAAACCGTAAAACCAAACCATTTGTAACGGTTTGGTTTGGTTTGATTTGAATTTTCAACAGTTTGGTTTTGGTTTGCAATGATAAGAAACCTTTACTGACGGTTTGAGCCAAAAACTGTAAAATATTGTTTTGAAACCACTGTTAGGTTAAACAGTGTTTGAAACCACTGTTGGGTTAAATAGTGGGTTAAACAGTGTTTCAAAACGACTGTTAGGTTAAACAGTGGTTTCAAAACACTGTTGTGTTAAAACAGTGTTTTGTGGAGAAAACAGTGGTTCTTTTTTTCCAAACTGTAGTTTGACTTTGGTCAAATAGACTTTGGTCAAACAGCGTTTTAACTTTGGCAAACAGTGTTTTAACTTTGGTTAAACAAACATTTGAACCACTAAGAATCATATTTTTGCAAACAGTTGTTTGACTTTGGTCAAACAGTGGTCAAACAGCGTTACAAGCGTTACAGTGATTTGACTTTGGTCAAACAGTGGTCAAACAGTCATTCCTCTAATCCTTTGATTTTAATCTAATCCTTTGATTTATTAGCATCATCAACATCGTTCTGATTTTTTTATTATCAAAATTGTTTGTTCAATCTTCGCTCGATTTACTCAAATTCAATGTGTAAATCTATGATCATGTCTTTGTGAAGAATTAGAAGAAGGAACACGGGTTAGCTGTTAATTCCTTTTAATGAGATTATCGTTTTTATAAATTTGTTAATTTTTGGAACTTTGGGAAAAAATGTGAGGGAACCGATTCGTTTTTTAATCTAGAAGGTCGATGTTGATTTCAAAGAAATAGGATTTGTAATTCTAATTTCCATGAGGTGTTAAATTCTGATTAATTGTTTTTGCCCTAATAATATGAATGTGAATTATTTTGTTGTTATAACTAGCTAATAGTTTTTAACTGGTTATGATTTTCATAATTTTGGAGATTAATTTTGCGGAAATTAGGGGTTTCATAACACTTTCTGCTGTTGAATCTCTTCAATTTATGTCCATGTTCATAACACTTTATGCTGTTGAATCTCTTCAATTTACACGTAATGTACAAGTTGATACCGTGGATTTTGTTTACAAAATCTTTATTATTGATGTGATTACCATGTATTGACAATATGACAATGTGTTTCTTGGTGAGCATACAACTGTTTCTTAATATGCATAAATCCGGTTAGGGTTTTTGTTTGTGAATAGAAATAATGTCAGGGTTTTGATTGCAATTAGCTTCATATTGCCTTTACTGTATAATACTGGCATCTTCATCATTTGATGTGTTTTGTGACAGAACTGGAGTGTTTTAGCCAACCCAGCCCAGGCTAAATTACCTGGTTTGAGCCGTTATACCCCAACCTGCTCATCTTGCAACCTTTCACGACATGGGTCAGAATTATTTTGTCCCTGATGATTGTTTTCACTTGGCAGCCAAATCCAGAAGCAAAAGTAGATGTTTGTGTGGAGGATGAAGAACTAAATTCTTGAGTTGAAAGGGGGTCCAACCGCTCTCAATGCTTACCTTGTGAATGTCAACGAGTGGACCCTGTGTAGTAGGTATCACATGAACCCAAGTTCATATTCAAGTCAATTATTTTAAGTTCGATAACTAAAGTTTTTTTTATGTCATAACATAGTTTTAGCGCATGACATGGCGAACATGGAAGAATCAATGAGTGACTGCCTCCTTTATTTGCCTCCCTTCTCAAGTCCGGCATTCGGGTTTTCTATTCAGGTGAGTCACCCTTTTTATGTGCCTTCTTAAAATGATTACCTAATTTTGACTACTCACAACTAGATAATTAATAGCAATAACAAAACAAAGATACACGATACTAACATGATGTGCTTATGCTTGTAGGTTGCCATAAAACAACCTATTTGTTCATGTTATTTTTTTATAATAGTTATGCCATTAGTAATAACCGTTAATAGATGAAAAGTTGTTGTTGGTTTCAATAAAGTGATGCCACTTTATCTGTTGATGTTATTTGTAACACCTGTGCCTCTACGGCCATCAAACAAATACCAAACCAATGAAATATTATATTTCATACTTGGGATTTGTAAAAATATGTGTATCATTTGCACATATCAATTTTTGTTCAATTCCAAACTCTAAATTGCTTTCTGGAAGGTTATACGCGCACCGATGCGTAAATATAACCAGTTTAATGCAACAAACACTCCGGAATAGTGACATAGGCTTAACATACCTTAAATAACCTTTACATAACTTAGAAATAAGTTTTGAAGGCTTTGGTATGGCAAAAACAAGTTAATTCGCTTACAGGGACTAAACTTGACAAACTGCAAAAGTATGCCAATTTGAACTGTAATGAACATTCCGGAATATGACCATAAGTTAAACACACCTTAAATATCCTTTACATAGCTTAGAAATAGGTTTTGAGGGGTTCGGTGTGCTAAAATAAACTTTTGGCTCATTCAGGGACTAAAAGTGTCAAAAAGTGCACAAGTTTGCATTTTCGCGCATAACTTACGTTCTGAATACATTCGGACATCCAAAAATTTATGTAAGCACTAAAATATTTTATTTTAGTGTTCGGCATAAGAAAAATCCATTCGTCGCGTCATTTGGATCGTTTTTCGCGCTTGTACGCATTTCGTCGTAATTAAGCGAACATCGCGTTCGTACGACCAAACGAACCAACACCCGACATATTTCTGAGCATGTTTCATGTCCACAATATTTAGGAAACATTTTAGGGCCTTAAAGTTGGCTTTACAGGCCTTGGAAGTGTCGAAAATGGCTTAAAACATCAACAGGGACTGAAACTGTAATTCTGCAAACATGTTTCTGATCTGCAACTCCCAGGCGGCCCGCCTCAGTTTCTGAACATCCCCACGCGGGCCGCGTCCGACTTCCTGACCAGATTCAATGATTTTAACAGCAGGTTGCAGCTGTTTGTTTCACCACCACACAATCCCAATTGTCTAGTCAGCCGATAAGGATCAAATTTTAGTCACCATAAGGTCCCGACACTTGTACGGGTGGGATTAAGGCACGTTTTCCATGAAACGATCTTAACGGTGGACCTTTTACTATAAATACCCCACCCCCCATGCTTCAAAATCAAAAGAATTTTGATTTGAGAAACTCTAAGTTGAAACCTTTGTTTCATACCTGAGATTTTTGAATCGAGATTAGCATTCGGGGACCCTTCGTAAGTATTCTTTCGTTCTTTTCGTTATTTTATTGCTTTTCGAGTCAGAAAGTCAAACTTTGTTTGACTTTCAGCATTGACCAGCTAATGGTCAATGCGAAGTTCGTTTGAACTTCGCAACGTGATTGTAATCACGATGGTTATAGTCCCTTGGGACTATGCCTACTGATTACCACGTTGTCTAGGGTCGTAGGGTAAGCGATCTAATAAATCGCTTATACCTTCGAACCCGACCCAGTTTGGTCGATCATTAGGATCCGACCAAACACATTAGGTGACCATAGTAGGTAGGGAATAACCTTCCGAGGTTATACCTTATGGTCACATCGTTTAAATAGTTGTATGATAGGTAGTTTATGTGCCTTAGGTAAATTACCAAAATACCCTTTTCATGTATAATTGGTAATTAAGCATATGTAACCTAAACTTTCGTCACATAACTGATTATGTAACATGTTTAGGCATATAACACTTGTCAGAGGACTAGTTGGACGTCTCGAACGCGCTTTGCGCGCACGACGCGTTAAAGTAGCGTATGTTACCTTAATGGGTCGCGATGGGTCGAAAGCACTTAGGTTTGTCTCATTGTAGTATGTAGGCCTTGTTAAACCATACCATATGAGTTCCAATACTCATTTGGTTTACCAAGCCTCATCCTATCCGATCTCCCGATTTAGGTCTGGTTTATTTATATGGTTTTAGACTGCCGATTGATTCCGTGCTCCCTCTAGCTTTGCTTGGTTGTTGTTCAAGATCTCTAAGCATTCTCAGGCGAGTACATTATTCCCCTATTTTACTGCTTTCAATTGTTTTGAGGTGACTCATATGTGCTAAATGTTTTCAAGGTTTTAACAATGATATCAAAACGATTTTCGATGTTATAACGATGGTTTCAAAAACGGTTAAGACGATTTATACAAAACTAATAACGATTTCAATAAAGTGAACAAACTTGTTGGTTGGGTTACATAACAAATGACATTCATTAGCAATGATCAAGCCGACCAGTATTAGGTTATGGTACCATAGGATCTGACAAATCCCGTTATCTTACTGCACCCGTGGTTATGTGTGGGGGTGGTGGGTAGCGACTGAATCTGTAATTGTTAACTTACCCTTTGGTAAGGGTTTGTTAATGCGAAAACGAGAAGCGACGAGGTAAGCGAGTCACGAAGGTTTGAATGTTATTAGCGAGACGACCATATAAGTAGTTTCACGACCTAAAACGAATTTAACGATTTGGGTAAACGATTGGTTTTCACGCGATGTATTAACGAGTTAAACGATTTGGTTAAACGATTAGTTTCAAAGCGAATATACGATTGGGTTTTGGTTAAGTGTTTAGATAACGGGACGGGTGTAATGTGATAAAAGCATGGTGGATACGCCGCTGGTACTTCCTATATATAAATGATTTCATCATATTACATACCGTGGCGTTATTTAGTTCACTTGGGTAAACGATTTTCAAACGATGTCACACAAACGAGGTTTTCGATATGATGTAAACTATACGAGTTTTTAACGAGATTTATTAACAAGTTTTATTAATGATTTACTTCGAGATGTTTCACAATTTGCTTTACTAAAACAAATGTTTTTGGGTTAAGAGTCATGGCTACGAGGTTTTATAAACTATAACCCGCTTAATTTGAGTTGGTTAATTAAGTTGCAATATTATAGTCTTTTCAAAACAAGGTTTTTAATAAAGTATTGCAACATCTAAACTAGCCATGATTTCGACACTCCTACAAAACCAATGTATTCGCCAGCATTTCTTTGCTGACCTCGTTTTCACATATGTTTCAGGAGATGATGCATAGGATTTATCAAGACATACTTAGGCGGACCTGTGCCTTAGTGACTTAAAACGAGACAAGAACTAGTTAATTTATGTTATGTACTCTTTATTTCTTGTTTAAAGACAATGTAACTCGCTTGTTTGGTGAATAAAACGAAACTTTAATATCCATGGTTGTGAAACATTAATTCTGTTACAACACTCCCCGATGTTTCCGCCACGTTATGTATGTTCTACGTGGTCGGGGTGTGACAGAAAAGATGGTATCAGAGCCAATGGTTATAGGGAATTAGGTTATTAGTAATGCTTTGACCTAGTCTATAACCTTCTTAGGACCCTAACGCGAGTTTACTTGCGTTTAGTCATAAAACAATACCGTCACCTATCCTTAGGCGACGACCACAACAAGAACATAAAAAAAAATTCAAAACCGCTTTGAAAACTAATCATCTGTTCTAGGATGATTGATTACTAGGTTTTGAACCCTCTATTATATGGTTTTGAACCCCTTTGAGTTTTCAAAATCTCGTCAAGGTTTTGGGTTTTAAATAATGTGAACACGTGCAAACTGGAAGGGTGAATGCCTGTATTCTGGGTTTTCTGTCTAGGCAAGCACTTCGTATATATCTCATCAGACGCGAGACCAGTTGTGCTTACCTGGGAATTCTTGGGATGAGTGTTCACTTATAGGCGAGCATGTCTTCGCGATACATTATTTTTGACCTATTTACTTTGATTAAACACCGGGGTCGTTTGTTGCTTTGTAGTAACAAACAAATGACCACTATCCTTGCTTTCATCAGATTTGTTCATCTCATTCTTTTCGTCTAATTCTCTCACTCGTTTCATTTCATATTTCCTCTTTTAGACAATGCCTCCTCGACGCGATGCTCGAATCGATGCTCGGACTTTTACTATTGAAGAACTCGCAGCCCTGATCTCTCAACAGGTGGCTGCTGTGCTTCCCGGGGTTGTAACCCAAGTCCACGAGATATACAACAACGACAATAATAACAACAACAACGTTCCATGCAAATACAAGGATTTTAACCAGGCTAAACCACTCAACTTTAGTGGTTCTGAAGGAGCGACTGGACTTCTTCAATGGTTCGAGAGCATTGAGAATACTTTCCGCCACGTGCAGTGTCCTGACAATCGCAAGGTCGAGTTTTCTTCGAGTGTGTTTCAGAAGAGGGCTCTCACATGGTGGAACGGGGTTATGAGGGATCGTGGTGCAGAAGTTGCTCTAGCATAGACATGGGCTGAACTTAGGGCCCTTATGATGAGGGAATTCTGTCCTCGTCATGAGCAGCGAGCTTTGGAGAAGGAATTTGATGAGTTGAAGCAAGATAGTGGTGAGCACAGGGCGTATACTGATAGGTTTGAGGAGTTGAGTCTGCTTTGCCCGACAATGGTTACCCCACTCGACATGGCTATCGAAAGGTATCTCGACGGCCTACCTGACTCGGTACAAGACATCCTTACTGGTAGTAGCCCTACCACACTTCGTCAGGCGATCGAGTTAGCTGCGACATTGACTGAGTCGCAGATTCGGAAGAATAAGTTACACAGAAAGGGTGACAAGGGTAAGAAGCAGGGGTCTGACAAGGAGGATAGCAAGAAAGGTCAAAACAAGAAGGGTAAGGAAAGTGATACGTCAAAGAAATCAAAGAAGCGGAAGGGTGCCCAAAATTTTGCTGTTACAGCACAGACTGCTCAGAACTTGCAAAACCCACCGGCACAGCCAGCTGCAAAGAAGGCATATGCTGGTACCGCACCACATTGTGCCCATTGCAACGGTCATCACGTTGCACAACAAGATTGCAAGAAATGCACAACGTGTGGTAGACTTGGGCATTTGGCCAATATTTGTCGTCTGGGACAAAATCAGGCTGCTCAGGTTCAAGCTCAGGTTCAAGGGAATGCTGCGAGATTCCCACTGGGTTCATGTTTCAACTGCGGAGAGATTGGTCATTTCCGCCACAACTGCCCAAGACTGGTGAATGCAAATGCTAACGCAAACCCGAATGCGAACGTCAACGTCAATGTGAATCCAGCACGTGGACGAGTGTATAACATCAATGAGGCAATCAATGATGAAGAACAATTTGTATTTTGAAATTCCTCTGGTTGTTATCTTGTAACATTTAAAGACAATGCGGTTGTTATATAAATAAAAATTTGTGGTTTTTATTTTTTTTCAACTAATGCAATTGTATGAATGTTTGATCCAACCTTATGATGTCAACACAAAGACAAATTACTCGTGTGGTTCTGTCATTTTTATGATCACTTGTGACCTCCCCAAGAACCTTAAACGCTTGTTTCTTTTAAATCAGAAGCCCAAAGTTATATACGAAAAGGATATGTTGCTTTTCTAGCACATGTCACCGAAGAGAAAGGCAAGAGCAAGAGTATTCAGGATATTCCGATTGTTCGGGATTATCCAGAGGTGATTCCTGATGAACTGCCTGGTTTGCCTCCAGTTCGTCAAGTCAAATTCCATTTTGACCTTGTACCCAATACCAACCCAATTGCGAAAGCATCTTATAGGCTTGCGCCGTTCAAGATGCAAGAATTATCAAAACGGCTTTCTGCACGAAGTATGGTCATTACGAGTTTATAGTCGTGCCTTTTGGGTTGACAAACGCTCCAGCCATCTACATGGACTTAATAAATAGAGTCTGCAAGCCTTATTTGGATCAGTTCGTCATTGTTATTAATGACATCTTGATCTATTCATATCTCGAGCCGATCACGATCAACACCTTCGTTGACATTTGAAACCCTAAAGAAGGAACAAACTTTTCGCTAAATCCTCCAAGAGGAAATTTTGGCTTAAAGAAGTTCAGTTTTTGGGTCATGTAGTCAACAAGCAGGGTATTCATGTGGATCCATCCAAATTGCTGCAATTAAGGATTTGATTCCTAGTATGCTTTAAATACCCGTGCCCAAAGATAACAAATTTAAAGGTCAAATTAAACAATTATGCGATTATGTGATATGTGTTTATGTGTTCTCCTCTATGTTTTTGTGTGTTACAATTTTCAAATCCTCATAGAATCTTTCATATCTTCATATGAGGGATTCATAGTAGGATATTCAAAAGGTACTACCTTAAATCCTTATGGGCTTCTACGTGGTAGTTAAGACCCTTGGGTTATATAGTACCATTCCATGATTCGATGAGAGACCCTTGAGTGGTCTAGTTAAAGATTGATTCAAGATCTGGTTAAGAATGGCATGTGATGATACAGCTGAAAGGACCCTATGGTGGTCCAGTCACGCTCATCACAGGTTCATTCATATGGTTTTCCCCTACACATTATAAAATAGACTGTGTGAACTGTGCAAGGAATTGTCTGATTATGGACGCGTACATAATTATGAAATTTAGTGCACAGAAACCCAGTAGGATTTATTATGTGTAAGAACCGATAGTGACAACAATAACAAAATGAGAACGATGTAATGGAGGTACGGTGGACGCACCAATGGCGCTTCATATACTTGTATATAAGTGTCCCTCTTACATTGCAAGCATAATGTTATTAAGGTTACTAGAAGTTCAAAACCCTAACCAATATTGTTCGATCTTTTCAACTTTATGTTTTAAACTCTCACAAGTTTCCTCTAAATAAATTTCGGGACGAAATTTCCTAAAGTAGGGGAGACTGTAACACCTGTGCCTCTACGGCCATCAAACAAATACCAAACCAATGAAATATTATATTTCATACTTGGGATTTGTAAAAATATGTGTATCATTTGCACATATCAAATTTTGTTCAATTCCAAACTCTAAATTGCTTTCTGGAAGGTAATACGCGCACCGATGCGTAAATATAACCAGTTTAATGCAACAAACACTCCAGAATAGTGACATAGGCTTAACATACCTTAAATAACCTTTACATAACTTAGAAATAAGTTTTGAAGGCTTTGGTATGGCAAAAACAAGTTAATTCGCTTACAGGGACTAAACTTGACAAACTGCGAAAGTATGCCAATTTGAACTGTAACGAACATTCCGGAATATGACCATAAGTTAAACACACCTTAAATATCCTTTACATAGCTTAGAAATAGGTTTTGAGGGGTTCGGTGTGCTAAAATAAACTTTTGGCTCATTCAGGGACTAAAAGTGTCAAAAAGTGCACAAGTTTGCATTTTCGCGCATAACTTACGTTCTGAATACATTCGGACATCCAAAAATTTATGTAAGCACTAAAATATTTTATTTTAGTGTTCGGCATAAGAAAAATCCATTCGTCGCGTCATTTGGATCGTTTTTCGCGCTTGTACGCATTTCGTCGTAATTAAGCGAACATCGCGTTCGTACGACCAAACGAACCAACACCCGACATATTTCTGAGCATGTTTCATGTCCACAATATTTAGTCAACATTTTAGGGCCTTAAAGTTGGCTTTACAGGCCTTGGAAGTGTCGAAAATGGCTTAAAACATCAACAGGGACTGAAACTGTAATTCTGCAAACATGTTTCTGATCTGCAACTCCCAGGCGGCCCGCCTCAGTTTCTGAACATCCCCACGCGGGCCGCGTCCGACTTCCTGACCAGATTCAATGATTTTAACAGCAGGTTGCAGCTGTTTGTTTCACCACCACACAATCCCAATTGTCTAGTCAGCCGATAAGGATCAAATTTTAGTCACCATAAGGTCCCGACACTTGTACGGGTGGGATTAAGGCACGTTTTCCATGAAACGATCTTAACGGTGGACCTTTTACTATAAATACCCCACCCCCCATGCTTCAAAATCACAAGAATTTTGATTTGAGAAACTCTAAGTTGAAACCTTTGTTTCATACCTGAGATTTTTGAATCGAGATTAGCATTCGGGGACCCTTCGTAAGTATTCTTTCGTTCTTTTCCTTATTTTATTGCTTTTCGAGTCAGAAAGTCAAACTTTGTTTGACTTTAAGCGTTGACCAGCTTATGGTCAATGCGAAGTTCGTTTGAACTTCGCAACGTGATTGTAATCACGATGGTTATAGTCCCTTGGGACTATGCCTACTGATTACCACGTTGTCTAGGGTCGTAGGGTAAGCGATCTAATAAATCGCTTATACCTTCGAACCCGACCCAGTTTGGTCGATCATTAGGATCCGACCAAACACATTAGGTGACCATAGTAGGTAGGGAATAACCTTCCGAGGTTATACCTTATGGTCACATCGTTTAAATAGTTGTATGATAGGTAGTTTATGTGCCTTAGGTAAATTACCAAAATACCCTTTTCATGTATAATTGGTAATTAAGCATATGTAACCTAAACTTTCGTCACATAACTGATTATGTAACATGTTTAGGCATATAACACTTGTCATAGGACTAGTTGGACGTCTCGAACGCGCTTTGCGCGCACGACGCGTTAAAGTAGCGTATGTTACCTTAATGGGTCGCGATGGGTCGAAAGCACTTAGGTTAGTCTCATTGTAGTATGTAGGCCTTGTTAAACCATACCATGTGAGTTCCAATACTCATTTGGTTTACCAAGCCTCATCCTATCCGATCTCCCGATTTAGGTCTGGTTTATTTATATGGTTTTAGACTGCCGATTGATTCCGTGCTCCCTCTAGCTTTGCTTGGTTGTTGTTCAAGATCTCTAAGCATTCTCAGGCGAGTACATTATTCCCCTATTTTACTGCTTTCAATTGTTTTGGGGTGACTCATATGTGCTAAATGTTTTCAAGGTTTTAACAATGATATCAAAACGATTTTCGATGTTATAACGATGGTTTCAAAAACGATTAAGACGATTTATACAAAACTAATAACGATTTCAATAAAGTGAACAAACTTGTTGGTTGGGTTACATAACAAATGACATTCATTAGCAACGATCAAGCCGACCAGTATTAGGTTATGGTACCATAGGATCTGACAAATCCCGTTATCTTACTGCACCCGTGGTTATGTGTGGGGGTGGTGGGTAGCGACTGAATCTGTAATTGTTAACTTACCCTTTGGTAAGGGTTTGTTAATGCGAAAACGAGAAGCGACGAGGTAAGCGAGTCACGAAGGTTTGAATGTTATTAGCGAGACGACCATATAAGTAGTTTCACGACCTAAAACGAATTTAACGATTTGGGTAAACGATTGGTTTTCACGCGATGTATTAACGAGTTAAACAATTTGGTTAAACGATTAGTTTCAAAGCGAATATACGATTGGGTTTTGGTTAAGTGTTTAGATAACGGGACGGGTGTAATGTGATAAAAGCATGGTGGATACGCCGCTGGTACTTCCTATATATAAATGATTTCATCATATTACATACCGTGGCGTTATTTAGTTCACTTGGGTAAACGATTTTCAAACGATGTCACACAAACGAGGTTTTCGATATGATGTAAACTATACGAGTTTTTAACGAGATTTATTAACAAGTTTTATTAATGATTTACTTCGAGATGTTTCACAATTTGCTTTACTAAAACAAATGTTTTTGGGTTAAGAGTCATGGCTACGAGGTTTTATAAACTATAACCCGCTTGATTTGAGTTGGTTAATTAAGTTGCAATATTATACTCTTTTCAAAACAAGGTTTTTAATAAAGTATTGCAACATCTAAACTAGCCATGATTTCGACACTCCTACAAAACTAATGTATTCGCCAGCATTTCTTTGCTGACCTCGTTTTCACATATGTTTCAGGAGATGATGCATAGGATTTATCAAGACATACTTAGGCGGACCTGTGCCTTAGTGACTTAAAACGAGACAAGAACTAGTTAATTTATGTTATGTACTCTTTATTTCTTGTTTAAAGACAATGTAACTCGCTTGTTTGGTGAATAAAACGAAACTTTAATATCCATGGTTGTGAAACATTAATTCTGTTACAACACTCCCCGATGTTTCCGCCACGTTATGTATGTTCTACGTGGTCGGGGTGTGACATTATTAGTTGCAAGTGACATATTTCATGCATCACAAAACATTGATCATCTCTAACATGTGTTGATGTTGATTCTGAAATTTCTGCAAGATTTCTATCCTCAACAAAATACATTTTAGATGCAAATTGTCAAGTTCAACATGTCAGCAGCTTTTATGAGAATTTGCATTCAAGGTTTTGCCACATGTCAATTACACATTTTGAAGCTTTTATAGATTTCAGACAGTGATTTAGTATCCCAGATGATGTACACTTTTTACTAAGGCAACTCATTTTTGTTAAAATATTTAAATTAAAACATGAGTACCCAAGTATTCTAAGATCTGTTAACAATCAATCTTTGATCAGTAATAAAACCAAACTTGAGTTTGACATGACCTTGACACAAACACCATTTCCTTTTTGATCTATTTTGAGGATAATATCACCAAAAAAATGAAGGTTCTATATCCTGTCAGGGGAATGAAACTTTTACTATCAAAAACCAGTAAAAGTTCAAAATGTATCATTCAAAAATAAAGAATAATATGTCCTGCTTTATTTAAGAAAATCCTTTTCAAGAAATAATTAAAGGATTTTCCGAAAACAGCACCAAAGGGATCTGGTATAATTTCCACTAACGCACCTAATCATATCAGTCTCAAGTTTATGAAAATGGTCAGTGGTTTGACAACAATGGCATGAAATTATACATACATTTTGACCACAGTTTGGTACCATTTTCTTGTTGATTGATTGACAACAAAAATGAGGACACATGTTCACATGAGTTTTTGAAAACCCTGTTATAGACTTTGTTACCATGTGAAGATTCTGAAAATTTGTCTAGTCCTCATTTAAATACATTTACTGGGAATACTATTGTTACCTGAATTTTCCTGAACCAATGGTTGCACATAATTGCTTAATGACCACTATTACCCCAAACTTTGACTCTTAAGTGTTTTATGTTTATACTCTTTTCTTCTGACTTCAAAAGTTTTGAGATAAACACACTTATGAGTTTTTGTGAATTTTCTTCTTCCCTTTTTACCCTTCCCATTCATAAGTAATGAAATACTTACTGGGAGGTCTTTATTGAAGGAATACTCAATCCAGAATCATTTTGCAGTAATGCTTTAAGAGAATTGGCCATATTTGTACAAATTTTTGACCAATCTCACATTACGTATGATATGGACTATCCTGTTTTCTTAATGTATTTTAACAGAGTTGATTTGTTCCTTTTGAGAATTTCAACCTGTTTTCAACACATAAGTTCCTATGACTAAAGTTTTAATTTCCCTCTTTTAACGTTAGCAAAAACACTAATGTTTTTATGAACATAGGCTTTTGTTAATCTGAGGTTCATACTTTAGCATCTAATATAGTGACATCACAAGTTTCATAACAACAGTTGAAATCAGTTTTGAAAATAAAAAATAATCCCATAGTTTAACAGATATGTTTTCAGATCTAAAAACCATGAGTGTCTTGTGCATGATATCACTTGTTGTGTGAGATTTGTGTGTCTTATGACATCTTGGTTGTTTTACAGAGTATTTGAATAGCAACTTTAAGCGTTATCACTCGTTACTCTGTTTTTCAACTAAATACAACCAACCTTAGTATCAATGAATTTTGAGTCGAACTGTTATGTCAAATTGATTGTTAGATCGAATTTGACTGTCCACACTCTGATACCAATTGTTAGGATTGGAGGCTCTCATAATTGTGTTTGTTTGTATAATTTGAACTATGAATGAATATGAAACAATGTAAAGTGCAGCGGAAATGAATAACAAACTTTATAAACACAATCAAAAAGAGAATTAGTTTTGATAAACACATGCTTCACAATAAGTCGAAAGATTTACAATACAAATCAAAAGATTACAAGCATGCTTACAAACTAAACTCCCCCTCAGCCTGATACCCCATGGTTGGTTGCACAAGATGAAAGGATTGAATTGAGGAGAAGAACTCACTCAAGACGATCAAATGTAACAGTACAGAGTACTGCTCCATTTATAGACAATCCAAACCACTGAGACATCTCAGCTGACGTCACCATGAAAGCGACGTCTAACAGCCTAACAACCTGTATCTACTGTTCTTATACAAACACTGCTAAACCTAACCACTGACTATACATAAAACAGATGACATACTAAACTACTGCTCTCTCTTTACATTAGTGCTTTCCTCAAGGTTGACCAGTCCTTGATTGGGCAGTGCTATGTCATCAGGAGATTGTACCAGCAGTGCTTAGTTCTCAGCAGTCTTCTGGGCTTCATCAGTAGTTAGAAGAATAGCAGCAGTTGTATCCGGGCAGTGAATATAAGACCATCAGCTGTTATAATCACTTTCAAGGGAGAAGGCTTAGTGTAAACAGCTGCTTATTTTGAATTCACTGTTGTGAACCAGTTTTGGCTTTCATTATCTGTTCCTCTGGTAGGGTTCAATCCCAACATATTACACTTCTCACACTTTAGACACTTTGTACACTATCCCTACCCCACCACTAGTTTAGCAAAAAACTCATAAAAAGACACCATTACCACTACTTTAGCCAAATTAGTTAAAAAAAAAATAAAACATAATTTACATTTTAAGCTCCCCTTGATCTTAATCATTAACTATAAGATTTAAGGGCTTAAAACACTTCTTATAAAACCACTTTTTTTTACACTAACCCCACCCACTAAATCATTAATGTAATAAAGTTTTGTACAAAAGGATGAAGTTTTTATATTCCTAGAATACGTATGCACATACGTGGCCCCGGAATCAATATCCCTTCCTCACGATGATGACTGCAAATTTTATTTTCACTTCAATTAATTCACTTTTTTTTTCTTGTATATTTGGGTTATGTAACATTTATGTGAGCTCAAGGAAGAAATACTAGCCGGGTGAATATAGAAAGGTTCCTTTTGGTAAAACTAAGTTATCTTAAGCATCATGGTGCTCGTTTCTTATAAATGTAACTGCTTTATATGAAAAGATGGATGTGCGGCGGTTCCATTAAAATAAAAAAACAGACCGGATCAAAGAGACAAGACCATAAAGGAAGGTCAGGCAAATAGGCATGGCCCAAGAGAGGGCCAAGGACAAGATATTGGTCCCACTAAAAGGCGGTCCACAGGGACTAAAAAGAGTTTAGATGATAATAGGATCATGGTTGAGCTATGATGTTGAAAACATGGCGGTCTTGAACCAATAGTTTCGATAAAAGGGATGGGGTTAAGGCATAAGGTGTGGGCAGGGAAATGATGTGCGGCACTGTGACTAGAAAGATGGCAGCGATCCTGTTGTGACCAATAAGTTGCAATAAAATCCTACGTCTACATTATGATCACATTCGCAAGCGCAAGACAAGACTCGACGCATATTATATCTATAATTCACAGTGTGTATTTATTGTTAAAATTAAAATGATGAGCGTTTGGTATCGGGTACCGGTACCGAACCAGTGCCGTACCGAATTATTTTCGGTACCAATTTGGTACCCACGGCGTTTTTGGTACTGGTACTTTTGGTTCGGTACCTGTATTTTACCTTCAAGTACTAGTACCATACAGTGCCGAACATTTTCGGTATCAACACTCATATTTGACGATTTTTGGTACCGCTACCGAGCTCATCCCTAGATTTAACAATTAGGTTGACTCTGCATACTTATATACCATAGCTTTAAATAGGTTGTGTTTATCGATTGACAAGTTGAACTCGAAAATTTGACATGATCAAAAAAATGTTTCAAATACATGAATATGGGCACGACATATGGATTAACTTGAGTACAACCCGTTTAATGTGATTATTTTATTGTTACTTGTATTTCGATACCGTATGAAACAAGGGGGTTCTTTTGAGTCAGGGATCTCATTTGGGGGGTTGCCTCTCTATTTATTGGGATATAGGTAAGGTTTGTTTACATCTCACCTTCTTCAAACCTTACTTTTTGAGTGAGATCTTACTGGTTACGTTTGTTTGTTCATATTCAGAGTTTAAACTATACAACCTGATGCTCATTTCTTTTTTATCTTCCAAACTCTGACAACAAAAACTCAATCTGTTTAAGTTGTGACATAAAAAGTAGACATACAACCTATTTAAAAAAATATAAATAAATGGGTTGAACTAGTTATCCATGGACGGCCTGCTAGTTCGATGTAAACATGACATGTCTAGCTAAACTTGTTTGTAGGTTTTCAAGTCCCAAGCAATAAACAAAAACGTAAATCACACAAATTTAAATAAGCCCTCCAATTTATTAATCCAAAAATAACTCAAAAGTGAATTAACTCTCATAATCAAAAGTTCGATTAGGTTATATATACACCATAACTCGGTACAATTAGAGACTGATTTGAACTTCTAATTAGACATAAAATAAAACCCATAATTATATAATAATCTAACTAGCTATCATAAACTAAACACAACTCGTCTGATTTATCTTTAATTGACTTAACCAAACTGGCCCTACTTAGACTCTTTTGGGATAGTTTGGAAGATAGAGGGGTTCCTAAGAAGTAGAGGGGTTTTGGTTACACCAGCTATGTTTGGGGGGGGGGGGGGGGGGGGGGGGGTTAATTAGGGGTTGCGGTTAGACCTGCTATGTTAATTGTCCATGGAACCACTAGGCCCTTTTTGTATAAAAGGGTTTTGGACACAATATCATTTGCTATATCAAAGGGGTTCTAGTTAGACCTTGGTTGGACAAGATAAGGAATGAGGTTTTTTAGTATTCGATTAGAAAAATTGAAATTCGACTCGATTCCATTATTTCGAATCGGTTTTCAAATATTCAAATTTGATATGAATTCAAGTTAAGTAATCGAATTCAAATTGGATACGAAATTATGGTTTTCAAATTGATTCGATTCAAAATTCAAATTCAAATTATACATACATATTTTTTATATTTCTATATACGTTAAAAATACACTGATACGCATTAAATATACAAATATTTATGTATGTGTGTGTGTGTATATATATATAGGTCAAGTATACCAAGAAATCCCATGTGAGTTAAAAAAAACTCAAGAAACCCAATGCATAGTGGTTAAATTTTCTTTTGCGTTCCTCATGCCATTATGCGTTGTAGTTAAATTTTCTTTTGCGTTCCTCATGACATTGTGATGAATTGTATATGTAATGTCGTTCTCATTTTGTGTTTTGTGTTTTGTGGATGTAAAGATAATGAACGGGCGCGACAAAGGACGTGGCGGTATTAACATGACTCAGGACCAGTTTACGGCCCTGATTAATGCACGAGTTGCTAAGGCTCTAGCGGCTCAACCCCTAGGTCAACCTGTTCCTGCCCAACCCCGAGTATGTACCTTTAAGGCATTCATGGATTGCAAACCTCACTCCTTCAACGGCACTGAAGGAGCAATGGGCCTTCTACACTGGATCGAGAAGGTCAAATTTGTTTTTGAAATGTGTGAATGCCCTGCCAACAACAGGGTGAAGTATGCAACTGGCACTTTAGAAGGCAACAACTTTCCTGGTGGAACACGCAGGTTCAGATGCTTAGATTGGCGGCTGCCAATGCCACCCCATGGAATGAATTCAAGGATCTTATCAAGGAGGAATATTGTCATGGGGACGATATTCAGAAGCTCGAGGTGGAGTATTACAATCTGAAGATGGTTGGATCTGAAATTGAAGCTTACACAAAGAGGTCCAACGACTTAGCTGCTCTTTGTCCTAATATGTCCGAGCCTACTTACAAATGAATCAAGCTCTATCTCAAGAGATTAGCTCCTGAAATCCAAGGCTTGGTGACTTCAGCTAACATCCCCACGATTCAGCGAGTCATCCGATTGGCACACCATCTTACAGACCAAGCAGTTGAACAGGGTAAGTTGCCCAAGCGTAACAGTGCTGCTACTGACACTTCGAGCGACAGTAAGCGTAAGTGGGATAACAACCAAGACAAGGGTTCTAGCTCCTCCCAACCTTAGTCACAACAAAGAAAGTTTGAAGATAACAAGAGCCCTAATCAGCAAACTTTAGCCAATCAAAGTCAGGGTGGTTATCAAGGAAATATACCGAAGGGCAAGAAGTGTAACCTACACCATAATGGGCAATGTGAGAAGAATCCCTGTAAGCGGTGTGGTAAGTAGGGGCATGCGGCAAAGGATTGTAAAATCCGGTATCCGATGAGATAAAATCAGTAGCAACAGCAGCAAACCCAACAGAATCAGAGTCCACAGCAGCAACAGCAGGGTAATAATAAAGGATGCTATCAGTGTGGAGCTGAAGGGCATATCATGAGGGATTGCCCCCAATTGAATCAAAACCGCAACAACAATAACAAAAACGACACTGGAAACAACAACAATAAGAATAACAACAACAATGGTGAGAACGGTGCAAAAGGTCGATCCTTTGTGCTTGGCTCGGGTGAAGCAAGGAACGATCCGAACGTTGTGACGGGTAAGTTCCTACTTGACGACTACTTTGTTTCCGTACTATTTGATTCTGGAGCCGATACTAGTTATGTGTCCTTAAGTGTTAGTAAGATGCTTAAATCTACCCCAATTCCTTTGAACTCCAAACACGTCGTGGAATTAGCCAACGGTAAAAGCGTCGAGGCTACTCACACCATCCACGGTTGTAAACTTATGTTATCCGGTCAGAGTTTTATTATCGATCTCTTCCCTATTATTCTTGGAAGTTTCGATGTTGTCATCCGAATGGATTGGTTATCCCATCATCGAGCGGAAATACCCTGTCAAGAGAAAATTGTCCGCATCCCTCGTTCGGTCGGCGAACCCCTTATTATTCGAGGTGAAAAGGATGGTGTTGTAGTAGGTATCATTTCATTCTTGAAGGCTCAGAAATGTTTGCGAAAGGGGAAACCGCTATTCTAGCTCTCTCACTGATGTTCAAACCAAAGAGAAGAAGATCGAGGATATCCCTATTGTTCGCGACTTTCCCGAAGTTTTTCCTGATGAGTTACCTGGTCTTCCACTTCACCGTCAAGTTGAATTCCAAATCGAGCTAACTCCTGGAGTGGCACCTATAGCTCGTACACCTTATAGACTAGCTACAACCGAATTAGAAGAGTTATCCACACAATTGCAGGAGCTACTGGATAAAGGCTTTATCCATCCTAGCTCGTCACCCTGGGGAGCCCCCGTACTATTTTCAATAAGTTCGTATGTGCATAGACTACCGCGAGTTAAACAAGGTGACCGTCAAGAACCGCTACCCACTTCAACGCATTGATGATCTATTCGACCAGTTGCAAGGGTCGAGTTTCTATTCCAAGATTGATCTGAGATCGGGCTATCATCAGTTGAGAGTCCGAGACGAAGACATCTTGAAAACAACATTCAGGGCTCGTTACGGCCACTATGAGTTCCTTGTCAGGCCATTTGGGTTGACGAATGCACCTGCGGTTTTAATGGATCTCATGAACCGAGTTTGCAACCCTACCTTGATAAGTTCGTAATCGTATTTATCGACGACATCCTGATCTACTCTTAGAGTCAGGAGTAACACGAGCAAAATCTATGCCTTATTTTGAAACTCTTACGGAACGAACAACTCTATGCTAAGTTCTCGAAATTTGACTTTTGGCTTCATGAAGTCCATTTCCTTGGTCACGTGGTCAATGAAGTTGGGGTTCACGTTGATCCAACCAAGATTGACTCCATTAAGAACTGGCCTGCGCCTAAAACTCCCATCGAAATCCACCAAGTTTTGAGTCTGGCGGGTTACAACCATAGATTCATCGAGGGATTCTCGAAGATCGCACAACCCCTCACTACTCTAACCCAAAAGGGTATCACCTACAAGTGGGGTGATGCTCAAGAATCCGCGTTCCAACAGTTGAAGGAAAAGCTTTGTAGTGCATCTATTCTATCATTACCTGAAGGCACTGATCACTTCATTGTCTACTGCGATGCGTCCATCCAAGGACTTGGTTGCGTGTTAATGCAACGCGAGAAAGTCATTGCTTACGCATCACGCCAACTCAAAGTCCACGAAAAGAACTACACTACCCACGACCTGGAATTGGGAGTTGTAGTCTTCGTGCTCTAGATATGGAGACATTTTGTACGGTACCAAGTGCACGATTTACACCGATCACAAGAGTTTCCAGCATATACTCGATGAGAAGGAAACATGTGGCAACGCAGGTGGGTCGAACTTTTAAACTACTACGAGTGTACAATCAAATACCACCCGGGCAAGGCAAACATTATAGCCGACGCCCTCAGCCAAAAAGAAACCAAGCCTTAACGTGTTCGGGCGTTACAGCTAGCCATTCATTCGAATCTTCCTGAGCAAATTCGCAACGCTCAAGTTGAAGCTCTAAAGGAAGAAAACCTTCTAGCTGAGTCCATGCGGAGCTTGGAAAAACAACTCAAACTCAAAGCTGATGATATTCACTGCTTCATGGAACATATATGGGTTCCATTCTACGGAAACCTACGAGAGCTTGTGATGGACGAAGCACACATGTCTCGCTAATCAATACATCCTGGTTCTGACAAGATGTATCATAACCTAAAAGCTTTATACTGGTCGCCTAACATGAAAGCGATCATCGCGAAACACGTTAGCAAATGCTTGACCTATGCTAGGGTTAAGATCGGGTACCAAAAACCATCAGGGCTACTACAACAACTGGAGTTACTAATGTGGAAATGGGAGTAGATTTCCATGGATTTCGTTACCGTTTACCTAAAACACAAAGCGGAAACAACACCATTTGGGTAATCGTAGATCGCTTAACTAAATCTGCGCACTTCCTCGCGATCAAAGAAACCGACAAATTTTCTCAACTTGTAAGCATCTACCTGAAGGAAGTAGTTGCTAGGCACGGAGTGCCAATTTCCATCATCTTTGATCGTGACCCACGTTTCGCATCTGATTTGTGGCAAGCTATGCACAAATTCTTTGGCTCACGTCTAGACATGAGCACAGCGTATCACCCGCAAACGGATGGTCAAACTGAACGTACTATCCAAACCCTTAAAGACATGCTGTGAGCATGTGTTATCGACTTTGGTAGCGACTGGGAAAGACACATACATCTGGTGGAGTTCTCTTATAACAACAGTTACGACACCAGTATTCAGGCTGCTCTGTTCGAGGTGTTGTACAGACGGAGATGACGATCACCTTTGTGTTGGGCTGAAGTTGGCGATAGCCAAATCATTGACCTTGAACTCGTACTCGACACCACAGAAAAAAAATTGCCCAAATCAGAAACTGCATGGCGGTGGCTCACGACCGTCAGAAAAGTTACGTTGATAAGCGAAGAAAACTGTTGGAATTCCAAGTTGGAGACTGAGTTTTGTTAAAGGTTTCACCTTGGAAAGGTGTGGTTCGCTTTTTTATACGGGGCAAGCTTAATCCACGATATGTCGGACCTTTTGAAATCACTGAGAAGATTGGCACAATGGCAGACAAACTGAACTTGCCTGAAGAACTTATTGGTGTGCACAACGTCTTCCACGTGTCAAATCTGAAGAAGTGTTTATCAGATGAGACTCTCGTTGTTCCTTTCAAGGAGCTCACGATTGATTATCAGCTTCGTTTCATTGAGGAACCAGTTGAGATCATGGATCGGGAAATCAAAACACTCAAGTGTAGTAAGATTCTGATAGTTCGAGTTCGTTGGAACTCACGACGTGGACCAGAGTTTACCTGGGAACGGGAAGACCAGATGATACACAAGTATCCTCATTTGTTTATCCAGTGTTGAAGCTACTACTGAATTTTGGGACGAAATTCTAAATCAAC
The DNA here is from genome assembly GCA_030545235.1 of Helianthus tuberosus. NCBI lineage: Eukaryota > Viridiplantae > Streptophyta > Magnoliopsida > Asterales > Asteraceae > Helianthus > Helianthus tuberosus. The sequence goes on from CM060383.1 coordinate 56,565,030, forward strand.
ATGGGGATGATGTGACACCCCGCAAAAACACTCAACTGCACTAGCTTCTTCAGTGAATGCATGCTAAATTTCAGGACGAACTTTCTTTCAACTTAGGGATGATGTGACAACTCATACTTTCAAGGTCTGCGTCATCTAATCTCGTAACCTTTAACTTCGTATCACTACTCTTCATGTTCCACTATACATTGTAATACTGTGTATGTTATGTTAAACTTGATATACTTGATTGATTATACTTGATTAATTATATTTGAATGGTTGTGAGCTTATTGGATATTATATGAATTATTCATTAATAAAGATCAACCGCACACTAGTGCCGGGTCGCACACCCCACTAGAGGCCGCACACCTCTTCCACCTTGTTGTTCTCGGCCCAAACCTCCCAAGCCTGAAATTGTCCAAGCCCAAATCCTTTATGTGTATGCATACATGTAGTATACGTACATTATTTTGTAGTTCAAAAGAAATAACAAACCCTACTCTTTTCCTCTTCTTGGTATCGACGCCAGTCATTCTCCGAAGCCCTATCTCTCTCGATCTAGCACTCTCTTTTGCTCTACATCTTCCGGTTAGTGTATTACCACTGTTTCTTTGATTATACTCGGCTGTGTTTATGTATTGGTGGATTAACATTGTTACACATGAGATTATTATGATCTAGGGTTTGCTTGATATCATGTTTTGATATTGTTTGATCAAATGAAAGATGATCTAATAACTAGTTTTGTATTATGATAAGAAATTGGTGATTTTCTAGTGATAATTAACTATTAGATCTGATCTGGAAGTATGCTTGATGTCAATCGATGATCTAGGGTTGTATGTATGCTAGAATTCTGATGATTACCAATGATATTCAAGTATAGATCAGTTTTGGTAATGGTTATGTGTCACACCCCGATATTACAACTCAGACCGGTGGAGAGTATCGTGACGTAAGATTGGTATCGTCGTGGTCAAACATACACATAATAGCACAGCGGAAGTCTTAGAATATAAAATATTATTACAAACACAAACGAATCAAATAATTATTTATAAAACTGATATGGGTTGTAATGGGATTATAGGTTTTTGATTGTTTAAGGGTGACTTTTTTTATTTTGCTTTACTTGCTAACTAAGTACGGATTCCTTTTCTTGACATCATAGTATTTTTATTCAAGTCCGTTACTTTGTAGTACGGATGTTTTCCTTAGTAGTTTCTGTTTCGTATTGTTATATGACTAGTCTATATTGTAGCATGCAATAGACCTTATACCTTGTGCTCGTTATTGCATGTTCCCTTTAAACTTATGTCAAAATACTTTTTTTTTTCTGATATGGCTTTGTACTCTGTCACCCGAGCAATTATATGTTAGGCTTGTCGTTGGGGCGTTAACGGCATGGTACTCATCGTGATGGTGCGTAACTAAAGTTCACAGCGTCTCTGGTTTGTGCTTGTGTAGCACCTGGCCCCTAGAGGCGAATAGATCGATCTTAGCTCTGACTCCTGACTCTTTACTACTGACTCCTGTTGAGATGGAATAATGTGTGTACGCCTACACGCACCTTCTCGGTGCATGGACTAGCTAGCTGTGTACCCCTCTGTTTAGGCTCGTGGGTACTTCTATATTACGTGATTTATTTTATTGTTACATGTTATCATGTATGTCTTGTATCTGTTCTGACATGTTTGATATGCTTATATGCATCTGATTATGCTCATTATTTGTTCTGTATCAGTTTTGGGATTCAAGTTATAAGTAACCGTCTCAGTGCCATTAGTTAGATCTGTTTAGTGCCAATACCATCCCATTTTACTTTCCGTATGCATGCATTTACGTTACTGTTTATTTCTCCGTTACTGAGCAACTTTTTGGCTCAGCTATAGTTTCTTTTTTGTGTTTGTTTTATTTTGTTTGACAGGTAATTTGGGAAACGTGGGGAATAAGTGAAGAGTGTCATGAAGATAAAGATTTGTTTTATTTCGGTAATGAAATGAAAATGTAATTAGGGTCTTTTTGTCTTAAACTTCGGAATTAGTTTTTGAATTTGATGTCTGTAATAATGACACATCGGCCTTCCCGGGTTGGGGTGTTACAGCTTTCCCAAAAGACTGTTATTCTCTCCCAGAGATAGACAAAAAGGTGGATTCCTTAGCATCTTTCCGCTGGTAATGCTTCCTAGATTGTTATAAAGGTTATCACTAAGTACAAATGAAGGAACAAGACAAGACAGCTTTCCGTACGGACAAAGGTATATTCTGTTACACAAAAATGTCTTTCTGTCTCCGCAACGCGGGAGCTACATACCAACGCCTAATGGATAAAGTATTTAGGGAAGATATCGGCGTAACAGTCGAAGTCTATATGGAAAACCTTGTCATCATGAGTCCCGAAGAAGAATTAATGCTCACAAACTTCCAGCGCACATTCGACTCTTTGCGCAAAGTTAACCTGAAGCCGAATCCAGTGAAATGTTCGTTCGGAATAGAGGAAGGTAAATTATTGGGATTTATCGTAACCATGGATGGTTTCAAAGTTAATCCAGAAAAGGTAGAAGCTATTCAGCTCATGTCGTCACCAGCATCTATCAAAGAGATGCAACGTCTAGCTGGTTGACTAGCTGCGTTCAACCGGTTTTTAGCAAACCATGCCGCCAAATCTTATCCGTTCATAAGCACATTGCACAATTGTGTAAAGAAGAGCCAATTTCAATGGACTTCAGAGGCCGAAAAAGCTTTTCAAGAAATTAAAGAATGCCTAATTCAGTTACCTACTCTAACGGCTCTACGAAAAGAAGAACCATTAATCTTGTACCTTTCCGCATCGGAGGTAGCAGTAGGCGCAATGTTGTTAGTCGAAAGAGATGGAGTCCAAACTCCACGTTATTACATCAGCAAGATGTTGACTGGCCCAGAGACACGTTATTCAATCATGGAGAAACTTGTTCTCGCTTTGGTTCACGCTTCGCGCAGATTACGAAGGTACTTCTCTAGCCACGTCATAACTGTTCGTACCAATTATCATTTGGGTCAAGTCTTATCCAAACCGGATGTTGTGGGGCGATTAGCAAAATGGGCCATTGAACTGGCAGACATAACATCCTGTATAAGCCATGCCCAGCTATCAAAGGCCAAGTTCTGGCAGATTTTGTTACTGAAGTTCCCGTCGATAAAATCCAAGAATGCGAAGCCATACAAAATCCTACTCCAGTCTTCGACGATAGGGTCTGGATCTTATATACAGATGGTGTTTCCAATGATGACGGCGCAGGGGCTGGTCTTCGACTAGTCAGCCCCGACAACCATGAACTTTCTTACGCCATTCGGTTAGATTTTAAAAGCGCCAACAACGAAGCAGAGTATGAGGCATTTCTTGCAGGTCTTCGCCTAGCAATTAAAATGGGGGCAAAGAATCTAGAAGCACATGTCGATTCTCTGTTGGTTGCCGAACAGATTAATGGTCGTTACAACGCAAAAGGTGAAACAATGGCCTTGTATCTTGAACAAGCAAGAACCTTAATCAATCAGTTTCAGACTTGCAAGATAATCCATATTAACCAAAGCTAGAACAAGCACGCGGACGCACTAAGCAAGTTAGCTGCTACAAGTTTCAAACACCTAGCAAAAGAGGTCCGCATTGAAGTTCTCTCAAACCCATCTGTTCCTCTGAGACACGTTAACATGATAGAAATCGGGGATCCATCTTGGATGTCCCCGATTATTATGTTCTTACAACATGGAACTCTTCCAAAAGGAAAAACGGAAGCAAGGAAAATTCAGAACAAAGCGCTCAATTATGAGATGGCAGATGGAATTCTGTATCGAAAGTCTTATACGGGTCCTCTTCTACGATGCGTTGACAAACATGATGCGCAATATCTGGTCTGAGAAATCCATGAAGGTTTCGATATCGTTATGTGTTGTTTACGCAAATTCCCAAGAATAAGGGTTAAAAGCGTCAACGAGACGAAACTAGTATTTTCGGTGATCGTTTAGCGAAACCGGACCTAACGGTGTTTGGTTATACTTCCTAGATCATTTACAAACCAACTACAAGGACTAGAAATGCCAAAATGGAAGTTATTAAGCTTTAAAGGTGCAGGGACTAAAGGTGACAACTTTTGAAATTTGTCTGGAGGGCTAGCGTCACGCGACCACACCCCCTATCTGCTGTGGCGGGACGCGACGGGCCTGTTTCGACAGATTATGCATGGCATCTGCAGGTTTGTCCTTTTTCTTGAGCTCCAAACAAGTTCAATCGAATTCCATGGCTGTTTGATGGTTTTAAAAACCACTTGGGACACCTGGAAACATCCGAATACTCCCCTAAACACCTGTAATAATCTAGAGGAACCTCCATTCACTATAAATAGGCTCCTTTGGGCAGCCATTACACTTGCACTTTCACTCAAAATCACTTCTCTCACTAGTTCAAGCATTTCTTGAGCTTTCTTTGGGAATCTTGATCAAGAGGGAGCCCACCTTAGTTCATTCTTCGTCCAAGGACCAGTTGTAAGTGTCCTTAGCCACTCTAATGCAGATTTTATGTGTTTAAAGACCAAAGGTCAAAGTTGTCATAATAACGCTTTGACATTCGGTTTAGACCTAAACTGTCCAGCCATTGTTCGAGGCGAATATGGCTATGTGATGGTAATTAGGTAGGTGTTAATCCCTCAAAAGGGCACCTCCTAATTATCACGATTACTTGGTTAATTGTCGGGTCAAAGTAACTAGTCAAAAAGTCAAACTAGTCAGATTTTTATAAAATAATTAAAACTGATAATGTAGAGGATATAAATCACGTTTTATCGCTTAAATAACTTGTTAAATAATATTAGAACATGTCTAAGCATGTTCAACCCGACAATTCTGAGTTTAGGGTCGGTTCGCAACCGAAAGTCGCAAAAGCTTGACTTTTGTTTTGACTTTCAGTTCTGACCCGATTGAACTTAATTCTTCTATGTTTTAAGCTTTCATTAGGACCATATTATGTTGTAGTATAACCCACTGAGGTTATATTACCTGGTCATTAATATTTTGAAGAGTTAATTGCCAAAATCGTCCCTGAGGTTTGGGCAGGTTTGGCATTTTCGTCCAAAATGACACTTTTGTATCAAATTGCCCTCAACGTTTGTAAATTTTTGCCATTTTCATCCAAACCACTAACTTAGTTTTTTTTTTTTTTGTTAAGTTGAGGATATTTGGATGAAACTGGCAAATATAAAACCACAGGGACGATTTTGGCAATTTACTCAAACTCTTTTAAATTTCTTTTTTTAATTAATTTTGTTACATATATGATAAAAAAGAATCTACTTGCAATTTTTATATGAAAAAATTGGTACATATGATAAAAAAAAATTTTTGACCTTTTTCAATAAGGTCACCAGCATTTTAGTTTTATAAAATTTAGATGTTTAAGTAGATTTTATTTTTATAAAACTGATCTATATAAAAAATTAGAAATTAATTTCTGTCTTAGTTTATAAACATCCTTCGCCTTAATAGAAAAATTAACTTAGTTAGTGGTTGGATGAAAATTTATAAAAATTATGTGACAAATCTATTATTTTTTTCATATAAAAATTGCATGTATATTCTTTTTTATTATATATGTAACAAAATTAATTAAATAAAATAAATTTAAAAGAGTTTGAGTAAATTGCCAAAATCGTCCCTGTGGCTTTATATTTGCCAGTTTCATCCAAATATCCTCAACTTAACAGAAAAAATAACTAAGTTAGTGGTTTGGATGAAAATGGCAAAAAGTTACAAACGTTGGGGGCAATTTGGCACAAAAGTGTCATTTTGGACGAAAATGGCAAATCTGCCCAAACCTTAGGGACGATTTTGGTAATTAACTCTATTTTGAATTATATGCTAGTTTCCGTTATTATGCTTATTATTGACCATTATGCCCTTTTAGTCTAAAAATGAGATTTCTGAATTTATGAGCATACATATAGGTTAAGTACTGATATATAAACATGTCAAAATTGTTTTGACATAATTTTCTGGCCTCAAATTAAAGATATGCATGATATCGTAAAATTGAACTTTTTATTAACTAAATTACGCTATTATGCATAATTCATGTTTAAACATAGATTTTGACCCAAAACTCATTACCTACTGTAAAGATATCATTTTTAGGAATTTTTGGAATGTTGGGTCAGATTTGATACTGACCATAACATTGAGTTCTTGTATAAATTCTTTAATTGACGATAATGCCCTTTTGACTAATAAAATGTGATTAGCATGCCAAACCTTTTCCTACTGATTTGATATGAAAAACAAAATATTTTAAACATTCAAGGCTGTTCAAAATCTCAGAATTACATAAACATCTTAAAAATCGTCAATTATCGACTTTTACGCTAACTAGGTGCATAGTATGGTTTAAAACCATATTTAACACCTAAGACTTGTTACCTACTGAATTTATAAATAAATTTTAATATTTTTACAGTAGGTATAAGTCATGAACTCAGACTTCCAATTATGTCCTTAAAAACATATGTGAAATGACCAAAATACCCTTTCGGGGCATAGTTTGGCCATAAATGGTAAACCTCACATATGAATGATATCCTATTGTTTTAACACCATAAAATAAATATTTTTACTGAACACTTTAGACCAGAACATCAGTTTACTATAAAACCCCTTTTTATAAATATTAAAATGACCAAAATGCCCCTACGGGACTTAAATTGGTTTTAACTACTTTTTGGTCATATATGTTAACATCCTACTGATGTATTAACATATTTTAAGCTTAATAACATATGAGACTTGTATATGATTCATTTGGTTACCCGTTATGCATTTATGCGTTCGGTTCGGTTTATGTAACTAGTTTACATAAATTAGCCGAAATGGGTTTAACCTTATCATTAAATCTTCAAAATCCAGAATGTGTTTAGTTTACCCATATTATACAAGTATCCAAACTTGTCGGGTCTAAATCACATTCCATTCCGATCTCCGCTTAATCTAGCGTTTTGAACCGTAAAGTATCCTTCAAACTAACTGGTCTAAGTCTTTGACTTAAATAAAGACCCGTTAGTATCCTAATAGGTTAATAAACCTTCTATACAGAATGAGTAGCTTCGGTAGAAGGTATTTACATAAGGCTTTAGGAAACATATGGCTGAGTTACATCCTTACACATCTAGCTCAAGTAAATACTTTTAACTTATTTTCCCTTATACGGGCTTGGGATACGGTATTATAATAATACCACTTGGTCGAGTATGAAATCATTTAATCAGATTGTGATTAATAAGTTTGCATAACCCATTTTAATCTGTTATGTTTGATAACATAAACATTAGGGGTTAATACGACCGTGTCCTGGATATCCTCGGCTCATTTCATTTGAAAATGGCCACGACCTATGCATGCGGTATAGGAATACACCTGACAGATGCAAATGCTAAATAACCCACATGTTGGGGATAACTCCTTTGTGGGTTTTATAGTGGTGAGTCGGTTAATCATGACCGGCTTCCAAACCGGCCCCATATGTATGATAAACATGTAAAACTGTATACAAGATTTTATTAAAGATTGTCCCAAGTTATAAATGGTTTTGTGCCTTGTGCGCCTAAATCAATTTTCATAAACTCTTTTCAAATGAGTCGGTTAATTGTATTTACCAGTGAAAACTAACGTATTTTCCAAAGACTAAGTGACAGGTACCTCTCGAAATTAAGTTGGAGCTACTTGGTGTCAAATAAGAGGATCTTGCAAATCCTTAGATGCCTGAAGTCTGTTATTTCAGTTTTCTTGTATTTGTTTTATGATCCGCCTGTGGATCTCTATTACAACCAGTCTGTATATTCTTTTATTTGGACACTCGGAACTATGGTTTGTAATAGTAATTATCTACCAAGCCTTCCGCTGTGCTATTATATTGTGTATATTGACTATGATGATATCAACTACGTCACGATACTCATCGCCGGGCCCACCGGTAATATGTGGAAATATCGGGGTGTGACACAAGTTTTAATGTTTGATTATATTCTTTTGTGTAGACAATAACCTTGAATTCAAAAGATAAACATTAAAACGGGTTATAGATAATAATGGTGAATTATTTATTGAGTCATGCATATTAAACTAGGGATAATTGTTGGTTTATTAGATATGTTTTTCTAGTTAGTTTATTTAATTAGTATTTAAGTTGGTTTGGGACTAGTATTTTTATATTTTGTCTTTGACATGGGTGTATTTAAAAAAAGAATTATAAGGAGCTGGTAAAAAACACTATAAATGGATGGAATGAATCTATTATCTATTATATATAATAAATGAAAAGAATTTGGGCCACGTGTCAGTGGATTAGGGCATCACTTTTTTTCCTTTTCCCGCCCAACAGTACCACTCCCCTTTATTCTCTCTTAAAAAACCCTAATTCATTTTGTCGCCTCATTTTCTCCTACACGCTTTCTCTTTTCTCCAAACCCTAAACGATCCTTTCCTTCATCCAGTTCTTCCATCATCGATTCATCAATATTAATCATAGGTAAGATTTATTCTTCTTTCTTACACTTATTCTCCACAAACCCTAATCCCTCAATTGCCTCATGTTTTCCTTCATGAACCCTACTCTCTGTCGCCGCTGATCAAGAAAATCCACCACTATCTCTTACGATTTCATTAACATCTGGTATGTGAATGTATCTATTCTTATTTTGCTATGATTTCTTCTATCTTTCATGGATGATTTCGTTCGATTTCATCCATTTCTTCTATCTTTCATTGATGATTTCGATCATCGATGATTTTCTATAAGCTTGATCCTATTTAGATCATCTTCACGTACATGCCTGATGAGGCTCTATTTTTTAAGGCATACGATTAGCTGCAGCAGCTAGGGTTCCTTCTCTCTCGATCTTCAGTGCGATTCAACAAAAACTCTGGTGACTGGGGTTTCACCGGCACATATTCTTCATCATCTTCATGGAGATTCGTGGAATAAAGAAAGATCGTAAAGGAAGACTGTTGTGCTACAAGCAAGACTTGACAGGTGGCATCTGTGTGGGTATCAGGTTTAAATGATTCTCTAAAGCTTGTATTATTATTTTCTTTTCGAGAATTATGTTGTGTGCATATGATTTGAACATTTGGTGTAATCTTGATCAGGATTCTGGCTCCAACAACGTATATATTCTTCGCTTCAGCTATTCCAGTTATATCTTTTGGGGAACAACTAGAAAGAGATACTGGTTTGGAAGTTTTCAGTTGTTAAAATAATATTTTCTTTTTGTTTCTTGTATTGAACATTTGCTAATATGTGTTTTTTTCAACAGAGGGGAGTTTAACTGCAGTTCAAACGCTAGCATCAACAGCACTTTGTGGCATTATCCACTCTATAGTTGGAGGACAGCCGTTACTGATACTAGGTGTAGCTGAGCCGACGATGTTAATGTACACATTTATGTTCAAATTCGCAAAAGATCAGAAGGATTTAGGGCAACCCCCTTTTTCTAGCCTGGACTGGATGGTACTAAACTAACATACCTTGTATAATTTTTGAAAGAAAAAAAGTTTTGAACAAGTTGTGTATTTTGATTGAGAACAGGGTTTGTGTGTGGACCGCTCTTTTGCTGGTTTTGCTATCAGTTTTGGGTGCCTGCTCAATTATCAATCGGTTCATGCGGGTGGCTGGTGAATTGTTCGGTCTTCTGATTGCAATGCTCTTCATGCAACAGGCTATTAAAGTGAGTTTTACATTTTACTTACAATACAACTGATTAAATCGTTGGTTATTAGGATTAACTTACATGTATCGTTTTTCATAGGGAGTTGTAGAGGAATTGGTATACAAAAAAATCGAGGATGCCAATCAGCTAGCGCTTCAACCTTCTTGGCGATTCGGGAAACTATTTGATTTAAGGTATCAAATCCACATGGTAAAAAATACCAACATATATGGATGAAAACGTAACTAAAACTTTGGAAATTTGATTACCTTAAATCAAAAAAAATTTAAAGTTCAATGGTTAAAATAGAAATCGCCAAAAATGCATTACCTTTTAGGTTCTTACAATGTCTCAATTTGTGTCAGTGCGATTCAACAAAAACTCTAGTGACTTATCACCGGCACATATTCTTCATCATCTTCATGCAGATTCGTGGAATAAAGAAAGATCTTAAAGGAAGACTGTTGTGCTACAAGCAAGACTTGACAGGTGGCATCCGTGCGGGTATCAGGTTTAAATGAATCTCTAAAGCTTGTATTATTATTTTCTTTTCGAGAATTATGTTGTGTGCATATGATTTGAACATTTGATGTAATCTTGATCAGGATTCTGGCTCCACCAACGTATATATTCTTCGCTTCAGCAATTCCAATTATATCTTTTGGGGAGCAACTAGAAAGAGATACTGGTTTGGAAGTTTTCAGTAGTTAAAATAATGTTTTCTTTTTGTTTCTTGTATTGAACATCTGCTAATATATTTTTTTTTCAACAGCGGGGAGTTTAACTGCAGTTCAAACGCTAGCATCAACAGCACTTTGAGGCATTATCCACTCTATAGTTGGGGGACAGCCGTTACTGATACTAGGTGTAGCTGAGCCGGCGGTGTTAATGTACACGTTTATGTTCAAATTCGCAAAAGATCAGAAGGATTTAGGGCAACCCCCTTTTCTAGCCTGGACTGGATGGTACTAAACTAACATAACTTGTATAATTTTTGAAAGAAAAAAAGTTTTGAACAAGTTGTGTATTTTGATTAAGAACAGGATTTGTGTGTGGGCCGCTCTTTTGCTGGTTTTGCTATCGGTTTTGGGTGCCTGCTCAATTATCAATCGGTTCACGCGGGTGGCTGGTGAATTGTTCGGTCTTCTGATTGCAATGCTCTTCATGCAACAGGCTATTAAAGTGAGTTTTACATTTTACTTACAATACAACTGATTAAATCATTGGTTATTAGGATTAACATACATGTATCGTTTTTCATAGGGAGTTGTAGAGGAATTGGTATACCAAAAATCGAGGATGCCAATCAGCTAGCGCTTCAACCTTCTTGACGATTCGGGAAACTATTTGTTTTAAGGTATCAAGTCCACATGGTAAAAAATACCAACTTATATGGATGAAAACGTAACTAAAACTTTGGAAATTCGATTACCTTAAATCAAAATTTCTTAAAAGTTCAATGGTTAAAATAGAAATCGCCAAAAATGCATTACCTTTTAGGTTCTTACAATGTCTCAATTTGTGTCAGTACGATTCAACAAACACTCTGGTGACTGGGGTTTCACCGGCGCATATTCTTCATTTTCTTCATGGAGATTCGTGGAATAAAGAAAGATCTTAAAGGAAGAGTGTTGTGCTACAAGCAAGACAGGACATGTGGCATCCGTGCGGGTATCAGCTTTAAATGATTCTCTAAAGCTTGTATTATTATTTTCTTTTCGAGAATTATGTTGTGTGCATATGATTTGAACATTTGATGTAATCTTGATCAGGATTCTGGCTCCAACAACGTATATATTCTTCGCTTTAGCGATTCCAGTTATATCTTTTGGGGAGCAACTAGAAAGAGATACTGGTTTGGAAGTTTTCAGTTGTTAAAATAATGTTTACTTTTTGTTTCTTGTATTGAACATCTGCTAATATGTTTTTTTTTTCAACAGAGGGGAGTTTAACAGCAGTTCAAACGCTAGCATCAACAGCACTTTGTGGCATTATCCACTCTATAGTTGGAGGACAACCGTTACTGATACTAGGTGTAGCTGAGCCGACGGTGTTAATGTACACGTTTTTGTTCAAATTCGCAAAAGATCAGAAGGATTTAGGGCAACCCCCTTTTTCTAGCCTGGACTGGATGGTACTAAACTAACATACCTTGTATAATTTTTGAAAGAAAAGAAGTTTTGAACAAGTTGTGTATTTTGATTGAGAACAGGGTTTGTGTGAGGACCGCTCTTTTGCTAGTTTTGCTATCGGTTTTGGGTGCCTGCTCAATTATCAATCGGTTCACGCGGGTGGCTGGTGAATTGTTCGGTCTTCTGATTGCAATGCTCTTCATGTAACAGGCTATTAAAGTGAGTTTTACATTTTACTTACAATACAACTGATTAAGTCGTTGGTTATTAGGATTAACATACATGTATCGTTTTTCATAGGGAGTTGTAGAGGAATTGGTATACCAAAAATCGAGGATGCCAATCAGCTAGCACTTCAACCTTCTTGGCAATTTGGGAAACTATTTGATTTAAGGTATCAAGTCCACATGGTAAAAAATACCAACATATATGGATGAAAACGTAACTAAAACTTTGGAAAATCGATTACCTTAAATCAAAATTTCTTAAAAGTTCAATGGTTAAAATAGAAATCGCCAAAAATGCGTTACCTTTTAGGTTCTTACAATGTCTCAATTTGTGTCAGTTGGCTAATAAATTGCAGTATCTTCCCAGTGAAGTTGTTGCTTAGCCTCTTAGAAAACAAGCTCCCAAAAGTTAAAAAAGAGTTTAAATTAGCAAGGGAGGTGATTTAAACATATCTTTAAGGGCCAAAAGAGTGAAAAAGATATTTTAGTTGTGTGGTTGCTTAGCCTCTTAGAAAACAAGCTCCCAAAAGTTAAAAAAGAGTTTAAATTAGCAAGGGAGGTGATTTAAACATATCTTTAAGGGCCAAAAGAGTGAAAAAGATATTTTAGTTGTGTGGATTTGTAAAAGTCACCTCTCTCTCTTTATGGATATTTTAACAGTTTTGTACTCACAATGAGGTCAAGTTTTTTAGTTTTGCAAGTGCAGTAGGCAACGGTCCACTGAAATAATTGGACGATAAGTCCCTGGGAATACAAAGAGGAAAAAAGTGATGATCTATTATGGGTATAAATGTCATGGGCGTTTGTATGAGATTTAAAATAGCTAGAATGATGATTCTAGACCCACTGTTAGTTCTGTGTATAAGTCTTGGATCCATGTAAGAAGTGGTTGCATTTTATCATGTGATATTAGGGAGGGGAGTGGGTTTTCATATATTTATTTCCCTTTAATCTTTACAGCCCTATATTTATTTAAAAAAAGTTTAGAATGATAGCTTATTAAGGTCTTAATTTCCTGTATTTTACTTCAATAGCACCGAGAACAGGATTGTGCTTCATGTAGCTCTGCTGTTTTGCAAGTTCTTGATAAAATAAAAGAATTCTCAAATAAAGTTCGCAATGGTTCCTGTGTAGTTATCTATATTATAATTTATAAGTTGTTTTTGTCAATAAGAAATATCAAGGTAAATATATAATATTGTATTGTTTGTGTAACATTCAATCTTTGTTAGGTTGGGGCCACAAGGAAAGGATTGCCCAATGTAATTGTTATTGATGGAAGCTTATTTGCCCTTTGTTTGTGCACACTGCTCTTTAAACAGGTTTGCTTTCAAACTAAACATCTTAATCAGATAAAAAGTTATTAACCAATTCTCTTTTTGAGTTGGTGGTATAGAATAAAAATAATACTTATTATAAAAGAATTGGGAACTTGCTGATTCAGAGGCATGTAAATCAGCAGGAGGAGGACGACAACTTCACTTGTAAGTATACATATTTATAAAAATTTGAATGGAATTTGTGAATGTTGTTAAAAATTAACCTCTTTTATTGGAGCGCAAACTTTTATCGCCTCCCAACAACTGATGAATTGGTTAAAAGAAGGATCCTAAATGGCTCGAGCAGGCTTATGCCTTTGTATTTATTGTTGCAAAAAGGTGATGCTTTCTATGATATTGAATTTTATATCTTTTTATTATAATTATAAAGGTGTATAAAGATTAAACCGTAAAACCAAACCATTTGTAACGGTTTGGTTTGGTTTGATTTGAATTTTCAACAGTTAGTTTTGGTTTGCAATGATAAGAAACCTTTACTGACGGTTTGAGCCAAAAACTGTCAAATAGTGTTTTGAAACCACAGTTAGGTTAAACAGTGTTTGAAACCACTGTTGGGTTAAATAGTGGGTTAAACAGTGTTTCAAAACGACTGTTAGGTTAAACAGTGGTTTCAAAACACTGTTGGGTTAAAACAGTGTTTTGTGGAGAAAATAGTGGTTCTTTTTTTCCAAACAGTAGTTTGACTTTGGTCAAACAGACTTTGGTCAAACAGCGTTTTAACTTTGGTCAAACAGTGTTTTAACTTTGGTCAAACAAAATTTTGAACCACTAAGAATCATATTTTTGCAAACAGTTGTTTGACTTTGGTCAAACAGTGGTTTGACTTTGGTTAAACAGTGGTCAAACAGCGTTACAAGCGTTACAGTGATTTGACTTTGGTCAAACAGTCATTCCTCTAATCCTTTGATTTTAATCTAATCTTTTGATTTATTAGCATCATCAACATCGTTCTGATTTTTTTATTATCAAAATTGTTTGTTCAATCTTCGCTCGATTTACTCAAATTCAATGTGTAAATCTATGATCATGTCTTTGTGAAGAATTAGAAGAAGGAACACGGGTTAGCTGTTAATTCCTTTTAATGAGATTATCATTTTTATTAATTTGTTAATTTTTGGAAACTTTGGGAAAAAATGTGAGGGAACCGATTCGTTTTTTAATCTAGAAGGTCGATGTTGATTTCAAAGAAATAGGATTTGTAATTCTAATTTCCATGAGGTGTTAAATTCTGATTAATTGTTTTTGCCCTAATAATATGAATATGAATTATTTTGTTGTTATAACTAGCTAATAGTTTTTAACTGGTTGTGATTTTCATAATTTTGGAGATTAATTTTGCGGAAATTAGGGGTTTCATAACACTTTCTGCTGTTGAATCTCTTCAATTTATGTCCATGTTCATAACATTTTCTGCTGTTGAATCTCTTCAATTTACACGTAATGTACAAGTTGATACCGTGGATTTTGTTTACAAAATCTTTATTATTGATGTGATTACCATGTATTGACAATATGACAATGTGTTTCTTGGAACTAGGGTTTATTTTGTTAAGATGTTGTGAGGATACAACTGTTTCTTAATATGCATAAATCCGGTTAGGGTTTTTGTTTAGGAATAGAAATAATGTCAGGGTTTTGATTGCAATTAGCTTCATATTGCCTTTATTGTATAATACTGGCATCTTCATCATCTGATGTGTTTTGTGACAGAACTGGAGTGTTTTAGCCAACCCAGCCCAGGCTAAATTACCTGGTTTGAGCCGTTATACCCCAACCTGCTCATCTTGCAACCTTTCACGATATGGGTCAGAATTATTTTGTCCCTGATGATTGTTTTCACTTGGCAGCCAAATCCAGAAGCAAAAGTAGATGTTTGTGTGGAGGATGAAGAACTAAATTCTTGAGTTGAAAGGGGGTCCAACCGCTCTCAATGCTCACCTTGTGAATGTCAACGAGTGGACCCTGTGTAGTAGGTATCACATGAACCCAAGTTCATATTCAAGTCAATTATTTTAAGTTCGATAACTAAAGTTTTTTTTATGTCATAACATAGTTTTAGCGCATGACATGGTGAACATGGAAGAATCAACGAGTGAGTGACTGCCTCCTTTATTTGCCTCCCTTCTCAAGTCTGGCATTCGGGTTTTCTATTCAGGTGAGTCACCCTTTTTATGTGCCTTCTTAAAATGATTACCTAATTTTGACTACTCACAACTAGATAATTAATAGCAATAACAAAACAAAGATACACGATACTAACATGATGTGCTTATGCTTGTAGGTTGCCATAAAACAACCTATTTGTTCATGTTATTTTTTTATAATAGTTATGCCATTAGTAATAACCGTTAATAGATGAAAAGTTGTTGTTGGTTTCAATAAAGTGATGCCACTTTATCTGTTGATGTTATTAGTTGCAAGTGACATATTTCATGCATCACAAAACATTGATCATTCCCAGGATTTTGTAAGAAAAGTTATAAAAGAGTGGATGAACTAGCTCGAGAACAATATTGGTTATGATGGTTGGCGCCTTGACTTTGTGAGGTGAGTGTTGTCAACCGATGTTGCTATGTAAATAAACTGAAGGTTGTTAACTATGTGGAAGTAGATAGTGTACAAAGGCTGCTCTCAAGACTATTAAAAACTTTTTATGCTCAAAGCCCTGTAATTAATACCAAGTCTTTTTAAAAGATTTGGTCAGAGTAATGAATGTAGTTCATCCTACTTATTGTTTTACATGTTCTAGAAGTTCTCCCAAACCCAGTAATCATGACTGCAGTTCAGTTTGCTATTGAGACTTTCATTATATTTATGGCATGGGCCTTAAATCTTCATAAATGGCTAAATATCAATTGCGGACAAGTATGAAGAAACTGACCGAACTCATGTATCTGTTGCATATTTTTATATTTCTTGAAGTTAGTTTTATTACATTTTAGAAGCTTTTAGAAATCCTTCCACTAGATGTTATGCACACATTACGTAATCTTACGACCAATATGAGTATTGGCTAAGTTTCTGTTTCATTTACTGGTCATAAAGAAGATGATGTGTAACATTAGAGGTTGCAAAATGGGCGAGTTGGATTGAGTTAGTTGTTGGGTCAGAATGGGTTTTGGTCATAATGGGTTTGGGTCAGGATAGGCTAGCCTAATAAAAAAATGGGCCAGGATGGGTATGGGTTAGAATGGGTTTAGGTCAGTCACAATATTCTTTACATGTTTGTGATATAGCTCGATGTAATTTTATTTTAGATTATGTATTTGAAAGGAACCAAGGAACGCCTTTTGAAGGATGGCCTCCCCACACCACTTAATTCGAAAAAAAAAACATTCCATATATACCTTAGAATTTGTGGTCACGGGTCATCTGAACTTTTTTTTGCTCATTTAATATTTTAGGTGAATATTATTGTGGATTGTTTTATACTCATACCACTTCCATCCATTGTTTAAATTATGGGGTTATCAGGTTGTTACTATGATCTAAGACTATTAAGTTTAATTCCTTTACCACCGCGGGAGAACATAAGTTATTATATAATTTATATTGGTATCCTTTGCTTATGTAGCCATATACAACATTTCACTTATGACCGCCTCTTTATTAGTACATCTATCAAATTATAAGATTGTTATTTTTTATTGCATGTGATTTAGAGCAACTAAGAGAAATACATTGGGTGAAATGATTGTCCTTTACTTTGCATTAACTCCTCCAAAGGTCTATTAGTTAATCACAAACTGAATCCATGGGATCTGTATGTAAGTGCATTTATAATAATGCAAGTTGTTGTAGTATTTCATTATATCTTTTGTATTCATAACTGATTATGAATGGATTGCATTCTTTGGCAGGGTTTAAATGCTTCACCCGGTCAGCATCTTAGCTATTAACAATGAGGATATAGATGAGTTAGTCTCTTATTATTTTTTTAAACCAGTTTTGTTTAAGGCTTATTGATGTTGGTTAGATGATCTATGTTCAACTTTATTTGTTTAAGGTTTATTTATGTTGGTTAGATGATCTATGTTCAACTTTATATAAGTTGCAACAGTTAGAAGGATTTTGTTCTTGATCTGTCACCCAAAGTTATGATTCCTAGCATGGAGCAAAGAATCTGTTTTCTAAATGAGCAGGTCATCTTTATTTCTACTCAAATTAGTTATATTTTAATTTTGAATCCGTACTCATCTTCATTATGTATGCCGTTATAGGTCTCTACAAATATGATAACAGAGCCATATAGAGAATTCAATACACAAGCAAAAGGACGAATGATGCTGCATTTTGATAATGAAATTTTTGGTATGGATATTATGCCACTTTGTAATGAGAACTTCTCATCTGTGTATATTAAATCGAAGGTTAGTTAAACATGTTTGTGGCTATTATTATTGTAAAACAACAAATGTGGTGTATAAAGAAATATTTAACGACCAGTGATTTTTTTGTATTCATTTTTTCAGATCATTGTAATCTAATCTTTACATAAGTAGTGTACCGTTTCTTTCATTTCAAAGTTCATATTTTCAATTATCTATATTTAGGCATGTTTTTAACTCATGATTAAGTTTATGAAAAGTTTATAACTCTTCTTATAGCGAAGACATTAATACGTCATGTTTTTTTGTATGATCTTAAGTGTGTATTAATTAATAATAACAATTAACCTAAATAATTTTCTTGAGCCCGAGAAGCAATCCCGGGTAATAACCTAGTAACAACATAAAGAAAAAAAATAGAAAATGGATTGATTAAATAAAAAAATATACAAAATAAGTCCGATATGTTAAATAAAAGAAAAGGTAAATACAAAAATAGATGGAAAACACTATTTGGTAAATAATTTTCAAAAAAACACTAAAATTGTAAATACTTTTTCCATCACCACTAGTGGTAGAGGATCTTGTACATTAATCTAATATTGTGAGAAGGGTGAGAAATAATGTGGTGATGACAAGTGTCCTATATCTAAATTAATTCAAAAGGGTGAATTAGTAATTTTATATTTCTTTCAATTAATTGATTAAAATATAACTACCCAAAATAACCGTCACCCTTTATTATAGGAATTCGAATTTACGAATTAATCTACGAATTTGTGTCATCTCGTTCACCGGTTATTAATTCAGTAGTGCAACCACCATTCAGAACTGTATAGTGTTATATATTTTTATATAGTGTTATATAGTGTTACATGGTGTTATATGGTGTTATATAATGGTTTTTGGTGTTATATAATGGTTTTTGGTGTTATATAATTCTGTAGTGCAAGCACCAAAAAACACTATATAACACCATCAATTATTAATTCTGTAGTGCAACCACCATTCAGAATTGTATAGTGTTATATATTTTTATATAGTGTTATATATAGTGTTCTTTGGTTTATATAGTGTTATATGATGGATATATAGTGTTATATTTTTCTGGTAGCATGTCTATGATGGATGTATAGTGTTATATATTGTTATATATTGTTATATAGTGTTATATGGTGTTACAAAGTGTTATATGGTGTTATATAGTGTTATATAATGGATGTATAGTGTTATATGATGGATGTATAGTGTTATACATTTCTTGTAGCAGTTACATATTTCTGTATTTTTAGAATTTAGGATCGATAGAATTTATCAGTTAAATTTGAATCGCTAGAATTTAGGAGTGAATCACTAGAATTTAGGAGATGTTACCTAATTTGAAACATATACAAAGACACTATTACCCCTACAAATTTCAAATCAGTTTATATAATTAAAACACAATTTATACTTTGGTCCCTATTGATCTCAACCATTAGATCAAAGATCTAATGGTTTAAAACACTTCTTACACTTCTCACACTTTAGACACTTTGTACACTATCCCTACGTACCCCACCACTAGTTTAGCAAAAAACTCATAAAAAGACACCATTACCACTACTTTAGCCAAATTAGTTAAAAAAAAATAAAACATAATTTACATTTTAAGCTCCCCTTGATCTTAATCATTAACTATAAGATTTAAGGGCTTAAAACACTTCTTATAAAACCACTTTTTTTTACACTAACCCTACCCACTAAATCATTAATGTAATAAAGTTTTGTACAAAAGGAGGAAGTTTTTATATTACTAGAATACGTATGCACATACGTGGCCCCGGAATCAATATCCCTTCCTCACGATGATGACTGCAAATTTTATTTTCACTTCAATTAATTCACTTTTTTTTTCTTGTATATTTGGGTTATGTAACATTTATGTGAGCTCAAGGAAGAAATACTAGCTGGGTGAATATAGAAAGGTTCCTTTTGGTAAAACTAAGTTATCTTAAGCATCATGATGCTCGTATCTTATAAATGTAACTGCTTTATATGAAAAGATGGATGTGCGGCGGTTCCATTAAAATAAAAAACAGACCGGATCAAAGAGACAAGACCATAAAGGAAGGTCAGGCAAATAGGCATGGCCCAAGAGAGGGCCAAGGACGAGATATTGGTCCCGTTAAAAGGCGGTCAACAGGGACTAAAAAGAGTTTAGATGATAATAGGATCGTGGTTGAGCTACGATGTTGAAAACATGGCGGTCTTGAACCAATAGTTTCGATAAAAGGGATGGGGTTAAGGCATAAGGTGTGAGCAAGGAAATGCTGTGCGGCACTGCGACTAGAAACATGGCGGCGATCCTGTTGTGACCAATAAGTTGCAATAAAATCCTACGTCTACATTATGATCACATGCGCAAGCGCAAGACATGACTCGACACATATTATATCTATAATTCACAGTGTGTATTTATTGTTAAAATTAAAATGATGAGCGTTTGGTATCGGGTACCGGTACCGAACCATTGCCGTACCGAATTATTTTCTGTACCAATTTGGTACCCACGGCGTTTTTGGTACTGGTACTTTTGGTTCGGTACCTGTATTTTACCTTCAAGTACTAGTACCATATAGTGCCGAACATTTTCGGTATCAACACTCATATTTGACGATTTTTGGTACCGCTACCGAGCTCATCCCTAGATTTAACAATTAGGTTGACTCTGCATACTTATATACCATAGCTTTAAATAGGTTGTGTTTATCGATTGACAAGTTGAACTCGAAAATTTGACATGATCAAAAAAATGTTTCAAATACATGAATATGGGCATGACATATGGATTAACTTGAGTACAACCCCCGTTTAATGTGATTATTTTATTGTTACTTGTATTTCGATACCGTATGAAACAAGGGGGTTCTTTTGAGTCGGGGATCTCATTTGGGGGGTTATCTCTCTATTTATTGGGATATAGGTAAGGTTTGTTTACATCTCACCTTCTTCAAACCTTACTTTTTGAGTGAGATCTTACTGGTTACGTTTGTTTGTTCATATTCAGAGTTTAAACTATACAACCTGATGCTCATTTCTTTTTTTATCTTCCAAACTCTGACAACAAAAACTCAATCTAGTTCGATGTAAACATGACATGTCTAGCTAAACATGTTTGTAGGTTTTCAAGTCCCAAGCAATAAAAAAAAACGTAAATCACACAAATTTAAATAAGCCCTCCAAATTATTAATCCAAAAATAACTCAAAAGTGAATTAACTCTCATAATCAAAAGTTCGATTAGGTTATATATACACCATAACTCGGTACAATTAGAGACTGATTTGAACTTCTAATTAGACATAAAATAAAACCCATAATTATATAATAATCTAACTAGCTATCATAAACTAAACTAAACACAACTCGTCTGATTTATCTTTAATTGACTTAACCAAACTGGCCCTACTTAGACTCTTTTGGGATAGTTTGGAAGATAGAGGGGTTCCTAAAAAGTAGAGGGGTTTTGGTTACACCTGCTATGTTGGGGGGGGGGGGGGGGGGGGGGGGGGGTTAATTAGGGGTTGCGGTTAGACCTGCTATGTTAATTGTCCATGGAACCACTTGGCCCTTTTTGTAAAAAAGGGTTTTGGACACAATATCATTTGCTATATCAAAGGGGTTCTAGTTAGACCTAGGTTGGACAAGATAAGGAATGAGGTTTTTTAGTATTCGATTAGAAAAAATTGAAATTCGACTCGATTCAATTATTTCGAATCGGTTTTCAAATATTCGAATTTGATATGAATTCAAGTCAAGTAATCGAATTCAAATTGGATACGAAATTATGGTTTTCAAATTGATTCGATTCAAAATTCAAATTCAAATTATACATACATATTTTTTATATTTCTATATACGTTAAAAATACACTGATACGCATTAAATGTACAAATAATTATGTATGTGTGTGTGTATATATATATAGGTGAAGTATACCAAGAAATCCCATGTGAGTTAAAAAAACTCAAGAAACCCAATGCATAGTGGTTAAATTTTCTTTTGCGTTCCTCATGCCATTATGCGTTGTAGTTAAATTTTCTTTTGCGTTCCTCATGCCATTGTGATGAATTGTATATGTAATATCGTTCTCATTTTGTGTTTTGTGGATGTAAAGATAATGAACGGGCGCGACAAAGGATGTGGCGGTATTAACATGACTCAGGACCAGTTTACGGCCCTGATTAATGCACGAGTTGCTGAGGCACAAGCGGCTCAACCCGGAGGTCAACCTGCTCCTGCCCAACCCTGAGTATGTACCTTTAAGGCATTCATGGATTGCAAACCTCACTCCTTCAACGGCACTGAAGGAGCAATAGGCCTTCTACACTGGATCGAGAAGGTCGAATTTGTTTTTGAAATGTGTGAATGCCTTGCCAACAACAGGGTGAAGTATGCAACTGGCACTTTAGAAGGCAACAACTTTCCTGGTGGAACACGCAGGTTCAGATGCTTAGATTGGCGGCTGCCAATGCCACCCCATAGAACGAATTCAAGGATCTGATCAAGGAGGAATATTGTCATGGGGACGATATTCAGAAGCTCGAGGTGGAGTATTACAATCTGAAGATGGTTGGATCTGAAATTGAAGCTAACACAAAGAGGTCCAACGACTTAGCTGCTCTTTGTCCTAATATGTCCGAGCCTACTTACAAATGAATCAAGCTCTATCTCAAGAGATTAGCTCCTGAAATCCAAGGCTTGGTGACTTCAGCTAACCTCCCCACGATTCAGCGAGTCATCCGATTGGCACACCATCTTACAGACTAAGCAGTTGAACAGCGTAAGTTGCCCAAGCGTAACAGTGCTGCTACTGACACTTCGAGCGACAGTAAGCGTAAGTGGGATAACAACCAAGACAAGGGTTCTAGCTCCTCCCAACCTTAGTCACAACAAAGAAAGTTTGAAGATAACAAGAGCCCTAATCAGCAAACTTCAGCCAATCAAAGTCAGGGTGGTTATCAAGGAAATATACCGAAGGGCAAGAAGTGTAACCTACACCATAATTGGCAATGTGAGAAGAATCCCTGTAAACGGTGTGGTAAGCAGGGGCATGCGGCAAAGGATTGTAAAATCCTGTATCTGATGAGATAAAATCAGTAGCAACAGCAGCAAACCCAACAGAATCAAAGTCCACAGCAGCAACAGCAGGGTAATAATAAAGGATGCTATCAGTGTGGAGCTGAAGGGCATATCATGAGGTATTGCCCCCAATTGAATCAAAACCGCAACAACAAAAACAACAACGACACTGGAAACAACAACAACAAGAATAACAACAACAATGGTGAGAACGGTGCAAAAGGTCGAGCCTTTGTGATTGGCTCGGGTGAAGCAAGGAACGATCCGAACGTTGTGACGGGTAAGTTCCTACTTGACGACTACTTTGTTTCCGTACTATTTGATTCTGGAGCCGATACTAGTTATGTGTCCTTAAGTGTTAGTAAGATGCTTAAATCTACCCCAATTCCTTTGAACTCCAAACACGTCGTGGAATTAGCCAACGGTAAAAGCGTCGAGGCTACTCACACCATCCACGGTTGTAAACTTATGTTATCCGATCAGAGTTTTATTATCGATCTCATCCCTATTGTTCTTGGAAGTTTTGACATTGTCATCAGAATGGATTGGTTATCCCATCATCGAGCGGAAATACCCTGTCAAGAGAAAATTGTCCGCATCCCTCGTTCGGTTGGCGAACCCCTTATTATTCGAGGCGAAAAGGATGGTGTTGTAGTAGGTATCATTTCATTCTTGAAGGCTCAGAAATGTTTGCGAAAGGGGAAACCGCTATTCTAGCTCTCTCACTGATGTTCAAACCAAAGAGAAGAAGATCGAGGATATCCCTATTGTTCGCGACTTTCCCGAAGTTTTTCCTGATGAGTTACCTGGTCTTCCACTTCACCGTCAAGTTGAATTCCAAATCGAGCTAACTCCTGGAGCGGCACCTATAGCTCGTACACCTTATAGACTAGCTCCAACCGAATTAGAAGAGTTATCCACACAATTGCAGGAGCTACTAGATAAAGGCTTTATCCATCCTAGCTCGTCACCCTGGGGAGCCCCCGTACTATTTTCAACAAGTTCGTATGTGCATAGACTACCGCGAGTTAAACAAGGTGACCGTCAAGAACCGCTACCCACTTCAACGCATTGATGATCTATTCGACCAGTTGCAAGGGTCGAGTTTCTATTCCAAGATTGATCTGAGATCGGGCTATCATCAGTTAAGAGTCCGAGACGAAGACATCTCGAAAACAGCATTCAGGGCTCGTTACAGCCACTATGAGTTCCTTGTCAGGCCATTTGGGTTGACGAATGCACCTGCGGTTTTAATGGATCTCATGAACCGAGTGTGCAAACCCTACCTTGATAAGTTCGTAATCGTATTTATCGACGACATCCTGATCTACTCTAAGAGTCAGGAGTAACACGAGTAAAATCTATGCCTTATTTTGAAACTCTTACGAAACGAACAACTCTATGCTAAGTTCTCGAAATGCGACTTTTGGCTTCATGAAGTCCATTTCCTTGGTCACGTGGTCAATGAAGTTAGGGTTCACGTTGATCCAGCCTAGATTGACTCCATTAAGAACTGGCATGCGCCTAAAACTCCCATCGAAATCCACCAAGTTTTGAGTCTGGCGGGTTACTACCATAGATTCATCGAGGGATTCTCGAAGATCGCACAACCCCTCACTACTCTAACCCAAAAGGGTATCACCTACAAGTGGGGTGATGCTCAAGAATCCGCGTTCCAACAGTTGAAGGAAAAGCTTTGTAGTGCACCTATTCTATCATTACCTGAAGGCATTGATCACTTCATTGTCTACTGCGATGCTTCCATCCAAGGACTTCGTTGCGTGTTAATGCAACGCGAGAAAGTCATTGCTTACGCGTCACGCCAACTCAAAGTCCACGAAAAGAACTACACTACCCACGACCTGGAATTGGGAGTTGTAGTCTTCGTGCTCAAGATATGGAGACATTACTTGTACGGTACCAAGTGCACGATTTACACCGATCACAAGAGTCTCCAGCATATACTCGATGAGAAGGAAACATGCGGCAATGCAGGTGGGTCGAACTTTTAAACTACTACGAGTGTACAATCAAATACCACCCAGGCAAGGCAAACATTATAGCCGACGCCCTCAGCCGAAAAGAAACCAAGCCTAAACGTGTTCGGGCGTTACAGCTGGCCATTCATTCGAATCTTCCTGAGCAAATTCGCAACGTCAAGTTGAAGCTCTAAAGGAAGAAAACCTTCTAGCTGAGTCCATGCGGAGCTTGGAAAAACAACTCGAACTCAAAGCTGATGGTATTCACTGCTTCATGGAACATATATGGGTTCCATTCTACGGAAACCTACGAGAGCTTGTGATGGACGAAGCACACAAGTCTCGCTAATCAATACATCCTGCATCTGACAAGATGTATCATGACCTAAAAGCTTTATACTGGTCGCCTAACATGAAAGCGATCATCGCGAAACACGTTAGCAAATGCTTGACCTATGCTAGGGTCATGATCGGGTACCAAAAACCATCAGGGCTACTACAACAACAGGAGTTACTAATGTGGAAATGGGAGTAGATTTCCATGGATTTCGTTACCGTTTACCTAAAACACAAAGCGGAAACAACACCATTTGGGTAATCGTAGATCGCTTAACTAAATCTGCGCACTTCCTCGCGATCAAAGAAACCGACAAATTTTCTCAACTTGTAAGCATCTACCTAAAGGAAGTAGTTGCTAGGCACGGAGTGCCAATTTCCATCATCTTTGATCGTGACCCACGTTTCGCATCTGATTTGTGGCAAGCTATGCACAAATTCTCTCACGTCTAGACATGAGCACAGCGTATCACCCGCAAACGGATGGTCAAACTGAACGTACTATCCAAACCCTTAAAGACATGCTGCGAGCATGTGTTATCGACTTTGGTAACGACTGGGAAAGACACATACATCTGGTGGAGTTCTCTTATAACAACAGTTACGACACTAGTATTCAGGCTGCTCCGTTCGAGGCGTTGTACGGACGGAGATGCCGATCACCTCTGTGCTGGGCTGAAGTTGGCGATAGCCAAATCATTGACCTTGAACTCGTACTCGACACCACAAAAAAAAATTGCCCAAATCAGAAACTGCATGGCGGCGGCTCACGATCGTCAGAAAAGTTACGTTGATAAGCGAAGAAAACTGTTGGAATTCCGAGTTGGAGACTGAGTTTTGTTAAAGGTTTCACCTTGGAAAGGTGTGGTTCGCTTTTTTATACGGGGCAAGCTTAATCCACGATATGTCGGACCTTTTGAAATCACTGAGAAGATTGGCACAATGGCATACAAACTGAACTTGCCTGAAGAACTCATTGGTGTGCACAACGTCTTCCACGTGTCAAATCTGAAGAAGTGTTTATCAGATGAGACTCTCGTTGTTCCTTTCAAGGAGCTCACGATTGATTATCAGCTTCGTTTCATTGAGGAACCAGTTGAGATCATGGATCGGGAAATCAAAACACTCAAGCGTAGTAAGATTCTGATAGTTCGAGTCCGTTGGAACTCACGACGTGGACCAGAGTTTACCTGGGAACGGGAAGACCAGATGATACACAAGTATCCTCATTTGTTTATCCAGTGTTGAAGCTACTACTGAATTTTGGGACGAAATTCTAAATCAACATGGGGATGATGTGACACCCCGCGAAAACACTCAACTGCACTAGCTTCTTCAGTGAATGCATGCTAAATTTCAGGACGAACTTTCTTTCAACTTATGGATGATGTGACAACTCATACTTTCAAGGTCTGCGTCATCTAATCCCGTAACCTTTAACTTCGTATCACTACTCTTCATGTTCCACTATACATTGTAATACTGTGTATGTTATGTTAAACTTGATATACTTGATTGATTATACTTGATTAATTATATTTGAATGGTTGTGAGCTTATTGGATATTATATGAATTATTCATTAATAAAGATCAACCGCACACTAGTGCCGGGTCGCACACCCCACTAGAGGCCGCACACCTCTTCCACCTTGTTGTTCTCGGCCCAAACCTCCCAAGCCCGAAATCGTCCAAGCCCAAATCCTTTATGTGTATGCATACATGTAGTATACGTACATTATTTGGTAGTTCAAAAGAAATAACAAGCCCTACTCTTTTCCTCTTCTTGGTATCGACGCCAGTCATTCTCTCGAAGCCCTATCTCTCTCGATCTAGCACTCTCTTTTGCTCTACATCTTCCGGTTAGTGTATTACCACTGTTTCTTTGATTATACTCGGCTGTGTTTATGTATTGGTGGATTAACATTGTTACACATGAGATTATTATGATCTAGGGTTTGCTTGATATCATGTTTTGATATTGTTTGATCAAATGAAAGATGATCTAATAACTAGTTTTGTATTATGATAAGAAATTGGTGATTTTCTTGTGATAATTAACTGTTAGATCTGATCTGGAAGCATGCTTGATGTTAATCGACGATCTAGGGTTGTATGTATGCTAGAATTCTGATGATTACCAATGATATTCAAGTATAGATCAGTTTTGGTTATGGTTATGTGTCACACCCCGATATTACAACTCAGACCGGTGGGGAGTATCGTGATGTAAGATTGGTATCGTCATGGTCAAACATACACATAATAGCACAGCGGAAGTCTTAGAATATAAAATATTATTACAAACACAAATGTCTGAAAATATCAAAGTATTACGTACAGACATGCCTGTAATAATCCACAGGTGGATCATTTAAAACAAAAGAAGTTTAACAGACTAATGGCTTATGCGAAGAAGTTGCAAGTTCCTCGTCTAACAACCCCGAGCAGCTTCCAGCCTATTTACGTATTTGTACCTGTCACTTAGACTTTTGAAAATACGTCGGTTTTCACTGGTAAATACAATCAACCGACACATTTGAAAAATGTTTCATAAATTGGTTTAGGTGCACAAGGCACGAAAATATTTTATACTTGGGACAAACTATATCTCATGTTATCAGTTTTACATAACTTGCTCCACAAACTTGGACCATCCCATATTGTATAGGGGAATTTTCCCCGTGGGCTGTATTATGCCTTTCCACCATGCGAGGGTCTTGCCTTTGAAAGATTGTGAAACGAATTTTACCACATCCTTTTCAGCACAACTGATGATGTCCACAACAGTTTCCATTTCATCAAGCCATTTCATGGCATCGATCGCCCCTTTTTCCCCATCGAAATTTCTGGGTTTGCATGAGACGAAGTATTTATATTTGCACCCGTCTTTAGTTGAATGGGGCATATCATGAAGCACTAACTTCTGATGTTCGCTCTTCGCATTTGAAGAGTGAACGGAGCTCTCTTTGCGAGCTGATGTATGTTGTTTTGTATGGGACTTTGAGCGAGAAGTACTCGACTCCTTATTGTTCTCGAGAACTTTACCCACAGCTATACTAACTGCTCTGTCAATCATGGCCTGAAGATCAGCGCCATTAACATTTACATTTACATTTGCATCATTGTTTCTATTTGCAGTACTGCTGTGTGCTTCATCAGAATCCACCATTTTGAAGCTTTGGTACTAAACACCAATAATAAGAATTGATTAGTTGCAAAAATAATAGTTAGTCATCGTATTTGATGATTATCAAGCCATGGTATCATTAAACCATATCGGCTAGTAGGTTTTAACTTCCTTATAGTATGTTACTTGAATGTATATCAATTATATTTGGCCTAGGTCACAAAAGGGAACATTAATGGCATTTAAGGTTTGGACCGAGTCCATTACCTTTTTGAAAGGGGATCACAATGTCACAACTGTCTTTGTCATATAGACGATTATGAGTAGCTTGAAGGCTAGTCTTAAAGGACTTTTAATATATATATGGCACGGAGGCCCGTCACAGGGACGTAAAAATGATATGACATAAAGCCTAGCCAAGAAGGACATAAGTAATCATATGGCATAAAGGCCTTGTCTCAAAGGACATTAGTTTATAAGCCACAATCATATTAGATCAGGGGCTTTAAGGCTTGAACATAGTTCTTCACCTTTGGGCAGGGAGTCATAGACTACAACTGTCATCGTTTTGAAAGACGATTCATTTTTGGTACATAGGCAATTCATTGGACATCACTAATGGATGTTTACACACACACACACACGTATATATATACAAACATATATATATAAAATTATCGTAATTGAGTATATTAGTCATGATCTTATCGAGCTCATAGATTACAATGCTTGGGCATTGCTCATCGCCTTGCACGGTGAACCATAACTGTTTCAAATGTCAATGTCACTAGTGGACAATTTAATATATAGCTCGTAGGAGAAACATTACTAAAGGATGTTAAATAATATGATCATTGTATTAGATGATATTAGTCATGATCATATTGATCTTTTAGACTATGAGGCTTGGACATAGTCCAGCATTTTAGACAGGGGGTCGCAAACTGTTGGTGCATATGTCTGTTGACTTCGTCTTATATCGAGTCTCAGTTTCGTTGCGGTTCTGAACAAGAATGATGTCATCATTCTTAAAGATGACATCATAGATATGACATCATGCATACATACAATCACGTTCAAATTAAGAAAGTTACATGGAAATAGAATTTTATATTTTTTATTATGCTTTCGCTTGAAAAAGTCAAAGGTGCATTTCAAGCGAAACTGATTTTGTTGGTTTCACTTGAACGGTCTCATGTATAGTTCAAGCGAACTGTCATGCCTATAAATAGGCTGTTTGTATTTCTCATTTGTAATAGTTCCCATCAGAAGTGTAAAGTTACTCTGCCGGTTTGTCAAGTCAATATATGAATGAGAAAGCTGTTTTAAAGTAAAATCAATCTGCTTCTACTCATTTCTTTTTGATTCAAAACAGTTTGTTTGTTTCCGCCACTCAAACTGTCGTATATTAGCTCAGATTGACTCATTTGATCGTCAATACGATCCTACAATTGGTATCAGAGCCAGTTATGAGCCAATATACCTGAATCAAAGTTTTTTTTCTACACAAAATCTGATTTCTGGACTGTTCCACGGACAAAATGGACTGAGTTTTGGACAGAGTGTGTGAAACTGAGTTTTAACAAACCCTTGAGTATATCAGCTTAAAATTCAAAGAAAATCGTGTAAAAATGACCTAAAAACTGGTTTTCGCTTGAACGAACATCTGGCTTTCGCTTGAAAAAGTGGTGTTGTTTGAAGCGAAACACAAGCTTTCGCTTGAAATATTCTGAGGTTTAGCTTGAACTTTGCTTAGGCTTTCGCTTGAAATCAGCAGTTTGCTTGAAAATATGTGTACCGCTTGAACAATTGTTTGAGATATATCTGACTTAACATTTTTCGAGGTTGTCAGTAATTGGGAAAAGAGATCATGTGATAGGCATTTCGTTATGTGATTGTCGATTAGTGTGAATCATCAGTGCATGTGATATTATCATTTAGTTTGAAAAGTTCAAGGTCTCGTAAATTGGAGTGATAAGGGTTGCATGTGATAAGTTGTCGGTCATTAAACTAGCTGAAATCACGTGAATTCATGAATCCATTTATTACATGTAATCATCAGCCCATGTATTGATTTAAATGTTTGCATGTGAAAGATATTAAAAGGTTTGTTAGTGTGTCACGTGATTTGCAGGCTCAATACAAGTTAAGGTCGAATTAAAATTGTTTGTTATTCAAAGTTGCATGTAAAATTCTTAAAGTGAATAGTCAGATTGCATGTGTTGTTGTCAGTAAAGTGAGTGTTTGGTTTAATTGAGTTTTGAGATATCAATTTAGATAAAGTGTCAGTTGTGCATGTGATCTGATCATTTAGTTTGAAGGTCCAATCAATTTTAAAATCAAAGTTCTTCGGCCCAATCACATAGTTCACTTAGTTTGTCGGCACTATAAATACATTTCATTTGTTCATATATCACGACCCATCATTTTGTGCGGCCCAATCATTTTACATTAGTCCATCAGTTCAATTAGAATTGTGTTTAGTGTAAATTGGACATCAATCATTTGTGTTTGGATCACAATCATTCAAAAGGATATTGTTTTGTTCAAGTTTAAAGTGCAACAAATCGAGCGGCAATCCAAACGAGTTGTCACCCGATCCTAATCAGTTCTACTTGTTTGTGTTTCAGGTGATTTGTCAAGCATCGGATACTCGCACGAGCGAATTCCCACCTGATTTGTTGTCATCGGATTTTTTGTTACTCAATCGGATATTCATCTAATTCAGTGGTTCGATAAAGTGATTTAACTGATATTTGATTGTGTGAATTTTTTTTCATATTGTTTGAAAATCTGTCTTTGAAAATCTTTCAATAACGAAACATGGATTGTGAGTCGTATCGTGTTCAGAATCCAGCAGATATTGCACAGAAGAAATTTGATAGTTTTACGGGTATCAAAGGAGAGTCTATAAAAGAATTGATTGACCGATATTGCCATCTATTTTTGGAGATGGGGAGATTGAAGATAACCAAGACTAATGAGGAGTGGGTTGACAAGTTGGCAAATGTTTTACCGAGTGATATGTGGGGAACATATTTAGCTTTGAAGAATATATATTTAGACATGAATTTGAGCACGTTTATCGAGAAGATTGAAGCTCAAGAACTTGAGTTCCAAAAGATTAGAAAATTGAATTCTGATTCAGGAGAGAAGTGTTTAAACTGTGAAAAAAACTGAATCAGACAATGCCATACTCTTGAAGGATTTGGAGAGTTTGACATTGAAAATCAAAAATTTGAAGGATGAGAAGAAATCTGATGATAAACAGGTTCTTGAAATGCAAGAAAATTTTGAGAATTTGAAATCTGAAAATGTCAAACTGTTGAGCGGTTTGAACAGTTTGACATTAGAAAACAAAATTTTGAAAGAAAAGGAAAAAGATTTTGAAAATGAAAAATTGAAAAAGATTTTCAAAGTCAAATGAAGATTTTAGAAGATGAAAAATATGTTATTTTTAAAAATAATCTTGAAAAACAGATTGAAATAAACTCTCATCTTCAGAAAATCATTCGGCTTGAAAATGAAGCTGAAAAAGCTCGGATGAAAATTAAAGAGCTTGAAGAAAAATTGAAAGATTTTGAGACTTCGTCATCAACACCAGATTATCCATGTCCAAAACCGATCAATTCTGTTCCAATAAGTGACAATGTCACAAATTTTGACAAAGTCAAAATTGAAGATTGCGATGACAAAGCTGATGATGAAAAAGAAAAAGAAAAGAAAAGAAAAATATTTTTAGAATTACAAGAAAAATTTCAAAATACTGTTTTGCAGTCTACTGAAATAGGTGAATGCTCTAAGCAAAAACCTGTTAAGAAGATTGTAGAACAGAAACAAAAAGTTAAAAATTTGAAAAATTTTCAAAATGAAAATAAAAGCTCATCAGTTCAGTCATCCAATCATTATGCAAAATCACAAAAATCTAAAAACAAAAACTCAAAAATAGTTGGTGATGTGTGGTGCAGGTTTGACCACAGTACTCAAAAGTCAAATCCAGCTTACAAGAAGAATGATGACTACCACAAAGCCAGAAAATGCTATGATCTGAGCGTTTGGTGTGAAGGTGGTACATGGTATGATAACAGGGTGTGTTACAACTGTGGTTTTCAAGGACACATTGCTGTTAACTACCAGAGACAGAGATTTGAGACGAGGAGATGCTATAACTGCCAAATCAAAGGTCACATAGCCAGAGATTGCCCAATGAGATCAATTGAAAGATCGAGGGCTGTATCTCAGAAAAGGGTGATGAAGTCAGTCAAAGTCAAAGAAAAGCCCAAGGAACTGAAAGTTTCAGAACAGAAAGTCAAAGAACCTAAAGTTCAAGAAAAGAAAGTGAAGCTTTCTCAGGGGCAGAAAGACAGACTGCGAAAGAAGAGGAAGAAGGCGAGAGAGTATCTGGAGAAGATTTTGTCGTCGGGTTCATCTGTTGGTAAAAATAAGAGTTCTGATGAATCACTTTCCTCGACTGCAAAGTCAAGCAAGATGAATTCATCAGATACAAATCTGAGGACAGAAGAGAGAAAGAAGAAGAAGAAGAAGAAAGTTACTGGCGATGAATCTGTTTCTTTGAAAACAAAGGAGCCACATGTCGGCGATGAATCTAGCTCATCAAAGTCAGACAAGCCACGTTCAGGCAATGATTCTGGTTCATCAAAGCCAGAGGAGCCAGTTGTTGAGATAAAAGTAGAGAATTCTGGTTTAACAATGGATGATGCAAATTTTCCACCATTGTTGAACGAGAATTCAAAAGCACTCAAGGACCGTCAGGCTTGGGTGAAACTGTTTAAATGAAAAACCTGACTTGCCAGAGTTCCCAGGTTGGTAAGCGTGGAACAGGAATCGGCACGTTTCTTGAGAAATTCACGAAAGTGATTTCGACTTAAATGTGGTAAATCAGGGACATTAAGTTGTACTTGATTTTCTACAAGTGGTTTGTTGTTTAAATCGGAAATGTTAAATCTTTACATGTGGTTAAAGAAAACAAGGTGATGAATGAACCCCATGTTTGTGAAACGACACACAAAACTAATTTTCCGGAAAAACCATTTTGATTAAAACAAACTTAAGTGTTTTGAAATCACTATGGGAAAATGTTTTGTTGTCCGGGGGAGTTCTGATTGTTCAAGCCAAGTGAATGGAGAATTGAAGTGATTCTCATCATGTTGTCACATTTCGTGTACAGTTTATTTTCAAATTTTCCCAGAAAATCAAAATTGAGACATATTTTGATTTTAGGGGGAGTAAAAATTTTTAAAAAATTTGAAAATTCCAAAAACATTGAAAAATGCAAAAATGAGTTTTGTTGTGAAAAAGAGGAAATGATAGTAAATCAGTTGGACTATCACAGCATGCTAAAGAAATGAAATGTCAAATGTGATAAACGGTCTCACTAAAGATGTGACGATAGGCTCAGCTAGACTAGTAGAATTGCGATAACGATACAAATTTAAATGAAAAAGCCTAGTTCTAGTGGGAAACATGGTTGAAAGCATAGTACTTAGTTTTGTCCTTCTTGACTGTGTGCCTACTCAGTAATCGCTGATTGTCGAAAGACATAAAACTGGTTAAGTTTGTGAACTTTCACAACTTTGCTGAAAAGTCGATGTGATTGTGCATTTCATTTTGCAAAGATTTAAACTTGTTTTATTTCTTTATTTTTGTTTAAGCATCGGACATCCTCTGTGTATACGTGAGTATCGACCTGGATGTTGTTGCCTAAACGTTCTGCTTTATTTTCTTTGGTGTTTCGTTTAAGCTTTGGATCACCTCTGTGTATACGGGAGTATCGACCTGGTGGTTAAAGCCTAAACAATTTCAACTTGTTTTATTTTTCTTATTTTGTTTAAACATTGGACTTTCTCTGCGTATACGAAAGTATCGACCTGATTGTTAAGTTTAAACATTCTGCTTTATTTTCGCACAAATCACAGTTGATCAAAGTTTAAAGGCATTACTTGAGTCAGTGTATTGCATGATGAGGGGATATGCTGAGATTGTGGGGTCCATTAGAATTGTGTGCAAAATTAATATACTTAAACGTATCGGTAAGCATTTCAAAAGTTTTTAGATTGAGCTTAAGAGGACAATTATATCGTCAATCAACGTGAATCGTTTAGAACTTAAAACGATTAAAAGCTTAACGGTACTTGTGATATGTCTCAAAAACTGATATGATCCTCTTTCGCAAACTCACAAAAATATGTTTGTACATATTTCATTTCTGCATTACATTTCTCTTATTACAAAATCCAAAAGGATTTTAGTGTGTTTTAGCCTAATTTTTGAAAAATCCAAAAAGATTTTCGACAACTGATGTTGAAAAGCTGATATTCAAAATCTCAAAGGCTAAACAAGATGAACAATTGGTTTGGTTAAGATGATGAGAAGTTGGAAGATAATTCTCAAATGTTTAGATGATTCATTAATTTGAATCACAATTTTGTGTGTTATATGTTTGAGAATTTTGAGTGAATTATTTTAGAGTTAAAATTATTTTGTCTTACGAGAGGTTGAGATGTGTAGGTTTCTGATCCTGTTGCTACGGAAAGCCAGGAGACGTTTCAGATCCTGTGAAAGTGCTATGACAGATTGCGATCCCGGAACAACTTAAGGGGGAGTCTGTTAGCAAAGAGGAGTTTGAAAAGAGAAAGAGCCAGACTCAGATTCTGGAGAATAGCGGATAGTGGTAATTGAAGAGAAAGAGAGAGTTTGAAGGATGCTTAGCGTCAAATATTTTGGAAAGCGTGAAGACTGATTAAGACTGAAGTTTTGACATACTAACGTCTCGTACTGAAGACTCCGTCAACATCCAAGGGGGAGACTGTTGGTGCATATGTCTGTTGACTTCGTCTTATATCGAGTCTCAGTTTCGTTGCGGTTCTGAATAAGAATGATGTCATCATTCTTAAAGATGACATCATAGATATGACATCATGCATACATACAATCACGTTCAAATTAAGAAAGTTACATGGAAATAGAATTTTATATTGTTTATTATGCTTTCGCTTGAAAAAGTCAAAGGTGCATTTCAAGCGAAACTGATTTTGTTGGTTTCACTTGAACGGTCTCATGTATAGTTCAAGCGAACAGTCATGCCTATAAATAGGCTGTTTGTATTTCTCATTTGTAATAGTTCCCATCAGAAGTGTAAAGTTACTCTGCCGGTTTGTCAAGTCAATATATGAATGAGAAAGCTGTTTTAAAGTAAAATCAATCTGCTTCTACTCATTTCTTTTTGATTCAAAACAGTTTGTTTGTTTCCGCCACTCAAACTGTCGTATATTAGCTCAGATTGACTCATTTGATCGTCAATACGATCCTACACAAACCACAACTGTCGTTGTCTTAATGGACAACAAGTTTAGCCCGTAGGCACTTCATCACTAATGGATGTTTATATTATGATCATCACATTGATGATACTTCCCATGATCTAATTCGATCATATAGGCTTTAAGGCTTGGACGTAGTCCAAATACCTTGACGGCTGGTGTGGTTTCTCAAGTCACACTGCCAAGAGTGTTAACATGTTCTTGGATGTTAACAAAGATTATTGTCTTAAGAGGGTTTTACCATCATAGCATGTCTGTATTGACATATTGGCTAGGTTATACCGTTAAGAAGATCTTTTAAAATTGTTTAGCATATCGACAAAGTTCGAATAAAATCGTTACAATTGTTTGGTAAGGGACGAAAAGAATACCTATAAAAAGATTTTCACAACTTTCCGTAAACCAATAGGAAATTTACAATAGTGCCTCTATTAGGACTTTTAGTATCTCATTTGTTCACAGAGGTCTAAAAGAAAATTTTATAAGTCCATATGGGGACTATTAAAATATTATAAGTCCGTATAGGGACTTCAAAATATTATAAGTCCGTATAGGGACTATATTGAAATAGTTTACCCACGAAGGGACTATAATGAAATGTCATGTCTAAAAAGGGACTATAATGAAATTTTTGTGTCCATAAGGGACTATTTCGAAATAGTATATCTCCAAAGGGATTTTAATGAATAACACGCCCATAAAAGGACTATATTGATACAGCATGCGCAAAAAGAGACTTTGCTGAACAGATGTCCTCACAAGGATTTAAATCGAAAGATATGTTCACATAGGGATTATAATAAACAAATGTCCATACTGGGACTATATAGAAGAGATAGGTCCTTATAGGGACTTTGAAGCAATACTTGTCCACGCGGGGACGAAAGGGAAAATATAAGTCCGTATAGGGACTATAAGACATGTCAACATCGGGACTATAGTGAAACGATATGTCCTTGAAAGGACTATGATGAATTTATTATATTCGCCATGGGACTTTAATAAAATAACATGTCGACAAAAGATTATTAACGAAATGACATGTCCATGAAAAGACTATAACAGAGTATGATGTCCACGAAAGGACTATATGGAAAAATAACGTCCATGAAAGGACTATATTGTAATGTAATGCTCACGAAGAGACTATTTTGAAATATAATGTCCTCGAAGGGACTTTATTGAAATACAATGTCCACGAAGGGACTATATTGAAATATAATGTCCACGAAGGGACTATAATAATTAAATGCCCATACAGGGATTTAGAGGAAAACGAAATACAATGAAAGATCGATTTTCTAATGCCTTCCTTGCTTCATTCCGATTGTTTCTCTTCTTTGTTTGCTGTATGCCATAGCGACACTGAAGATTTCAGTGAATTAAATAAGCATTCCAGTTCAGGATTTGTTGCTAGGAGTAGGATCCAAGGATTTAATGATTAGAAAATTTTAAATTGGATCACGGATTTGAAGTTTAGTAAGCATAGTCCAAGTTTGGAATTCCAAAACTTGGAGATAAGAATTTATTGATCAATGGCATTTATTGGTATCATCTTCAATACGGGAGCCTCAGGGATCTCCTAGTATGGACTCCACTGGTACAGATTCCAAAATTTGAGCCTCAAGGATGTTCGGTATGGACTCCGGAGTCTGGTTAAAAATTTCAATAAGTTTGGTTTTGGGAATAGCTCCATAAAGGTCTTCCTCCAAATTGATCACTTGCTTATCCTAGCCGAGGTACGAAGATTGGCATTTCTTGGCTTTGAACAAGGAGAATTTTCATCAACGGCTTCTTTGCTTGGCGACATATTCATAAAATACATAAAATCGAAAACAATGTTTACTTAATAGGGATGAGAGCATTCCCATGTTAAGTCTAGACTCAGAAGGTCTAAGGAATATGCTACTGTGTCATTTGAGATTAAACACAAAAGGCTAGTGTTTAATTCACTCAAACGTTGGCTCTGATACCAACTTGTCACACCCCGATATTACAACTTAGCCCGGTGGGCCCGGTGGGGAGTATCGTGACGTAAGATTGGTATCGTCATGGTCAAACATACACAGAATAGCACAGGGGAAGTCTTAGAATATAAAATATTATTACCAACACAAATGTCTGAAATTATCAAAGTATTACGTACAGACATGCTTGTAATAATCCACGGGCGGATAATTTAAAACAAAAGAAGTTTAACAGACTAATGGCTTATGCGAAGGAGTTGCAAGTTCCTCGTCTAACAATCCTGTCACACCCCGACCGCGTTAAAACAACGAAACTGCGGCGGAATCGTCGGGGAGTGTTGTAACAGAATCATTGTTTCGTAACACACGGAAATTTGAAGTTTCGTTTTATTTAAAGATTAACCATTTACATCGTCTTGAAATCTAAACAAACAAGTTAAACATAGTCTATCATTGTTATTAAGTCACTAAGGCCTCGTCCAGTCCTATGTGAGCATGCATCCTAGCAATCAACATCATTCAACAATACCTTAAACATATGTAAAAACAAAGTCAACAAAGAAATGCTGGCGAGCACATAGGTTTTATGAGAGTGTCGGATTCATGGCTAGTTTACATGTTGCAATACCTAATTAAAAACCTTGTTTTGAAAAGTATAGTATTGCGACATAATTAACCAACTCAAATCAAGTTGGTTATACTTTATAAAATCTCGTAGCCATGATTCTTAACCCAAAACATTTATTTTATTAAATCAAATTGTAAAACATCTCGTAAAAACTCGTTAATAAAACTCGTATGGTTTATATTATTCAGAAAACATCGTTGTGTGACATCATTTCAAAATAGTTTACCCAAGTGAACTAAATAACGCCATGGTATGTAATATGATGAAAACACTTATATATAAGAAGTACCAACGGCATATCTACCATGTTTTCATCACATTATACCCGTCCCATTATCTAAACACTAACCAAACACCAATCGTTTACCCAAATCATTTAACTCGTTAAAATCGCTTCAGTCGTTTAAATCATTCTCGTTTTAATTGTGAAAACTACTTTTGGTCGCCTCGCTAATAACATCCAAACCTTCGTGACTCGATTATCTCGAAACTCGCATTAATAAACCACCAAAGGGTAAATTAACAATCACAGATTCAGTCGTTACCCACCTAACCCACACATAACCATGGGTGCAGTCTGATAATGGGATTTGTCAGATCCTATGGTACCATAACCTAATACTGGTCGGTTCAGCCAAAACTAATGAATGTTATTCGTTATGTAATTACAACCAACAAGTTTATCCACATTATCGAAATCGTTATTAATTTGATATAAACCATTTTAATCATTTTCGAAACCATCGTTAAAACATCGAAATCATTTAACACATATGAATCACCCCAAAACAATTGAAAATAGTAAAATAGGGGAACTATGTACTCACTTGAGAATGCTTAGAAGTCTCGAACAACAACCAAGCAAAGCTAGAGGGAGCACGAAATCAATCGGCACCTAATATGGGTGACTATGTAAATAAACCGGACCTAAATCGGAAGATCGGATAGAATGAGGTCTCGTAAACCAAATGAGTATTGGAACTCATATGATATGGTTTAACAAGCCCACATACTAAATCGAAACCTATCCTAAGTGCTTACGACCCAATACGACTTGTTTAGGTAGCTTACGCTACTTTAACGTGTCGTTCGCGTGAAACGCGTTTGGACCGCCTAACTAGTCCTATGACAAGTATTATATGCCTTAACATGTCTAATAATGTTACCTAATCAGTTTAGATGTGAAAATTTAGGTTACATATGCTTAAAATGAATTTATGCGTAAAAAGGGCATTTTGGTCATTTTCCTAAGGCATATAAATTACCTATCATACAACTAACTAAACGAAGTGACCATAAGGTATAACCTCAGAAAGGTTATTCCCTATACAACTATGGTCACAAAACATGTTCGGTCGGATCCTAACGATCGACCAAACGGGTCGGGTTCGAAAGTCTAAGCGGTTGTTTAGACCGCTTATCTTACGACCCTATATAAGCACTAATCAAAAGTGACGAGTTAAACATGTTTAAAAAAGTTAGAAA
Organism: Helianthus tuberosus; assembly: GCA_030545235.1. NCBI lineage: Eukaryota > Viridiplantae > Streptophyta > Magnoliopsida > Asterales > Asteraceae > Helianthus > Helianthus tuberosus. The sequence goes on from CM060383.1 coordinate 56,604,749, forward strand.
ACAAGTTTGATATCAAAACAAAAGGTTTTGATACCCAAGAATAGTTTGGTTGCAAAATACGCATGAATACGCATTTTGACCGAAACTATAACTCGTCACTACACCTAATCAACGTGGTAATCAGTAGGTATAGTCACAAGGGACTATAACCATCGTGATTACGCTCATGTTACGAAGTTCAAACGAACTTCGTGTTGACCAAAGACTGGTCAAAGCAGAAAGTCAAACACAGTTTGACTTTCGTGCTTAAAAACGCATAAAAGCATGAAAGAAACTTACTACGGGTCCAAGCTAGGAATAACTTGATCTAAATACTCAGGTATAAAGCATAAAGCTTCAACTTAGAGCATAAAATTAGATCAAGGTGTGAGGAAAATGGAATGGGAGCTTGGGTATTTATAGATTTCAGAGAACCGTTAGGATCGTTTCTCACATTTCGTGCCTTGATCTTGGCCCTCCACTTGGGCACATGGTTTTCAAAACAATGGGAATACTTAAAACCATCAAATTCCAGCCCATAGAGTGCAAAACCTTGGGTTAAAACCATCAAAACCTCAAAAATGGACCAAGTTCAATGTATCTGCCAGAAATTTCAAAAATGGTCCCTGCACTTGTAAAACTTGATTTTTTGGGCACTTTTAAGCTCCGTTAACCCCATTTCAAGGCTCTACAATGAAGTTAAAGTATAGGGAACTTGAAATGTGCTCAAAAATATCTCGGATGTCGGTTCGTTTGGTCGTACGGTTGCGTTGTTCGGTTAATTACGACGGAAACCGTAACGAACGCAAAAACGATCCAAATTACGTGACGAATGGAATGTTATCATGCCAATCACTAAAATAAAATATTTTAATGATTACATAAATTTTTGGATGTCCGGATATTCACAACGTAAGATATGCGCGAAAATGCAAACTTATGCACTTTTTGACGCTTTTAGTCCCTATTGATCAATAAAGTTTATTTTTAGCATACTGAACCCTTCAAAGCCTATATCTAAGCTATGTAAAGGATATTTAGGGTATGTTTAACTTATGATCAAGTTCCAGAATGTTCGTTACAATACAAATCGGTATAGTTTCATAGTTTGACACAAATAGTCCCTGCGATCGAACAAACTTGATTTCGACACACCAAACCATCCAAAACTTATTTCTAAGTTATGTAAAGGTTATTTAAGGTATGTTGAGCCTATGTCACTATCCCGGAGTGTTTTTCGCTTTAAACTGATTACGTTTACGCATCAGTTTGCGTATAACTTTCTAGAAAGCGATTTAGAGCTCGAAATCGAACAAGAATTGATATGTGCAAATGATACAAATATTTATACAAATCCCAAATATGAAACACAATATTTCATTGATTTGGTATTTGTTTGATGGCCGTGGAGGCACAGATGTCACAAATCCCGAGCAGCTTCCAGCCTATTTACGTATTTGTACCTGTCACTTAGACTTTTGAAAATACGTCAGTTTTCACTGGTAAATACAATCAACCGACACATTTGAAAAATGTTTCATAAATTGGTTTAGGTGCACAAGGCACGAAAATATTTTATACTTGGGACAAACTATATCCATGTTATCAGTTTTACATAACTTGCTCTACATACGGGGCCCGGTACTATGCCGGTTCATGATTAACCGACACACCACTTATTCCCTTATTGGGAAACCCATATTGGGTATAAAATTAATTAAATAACCATATTGCATCTGTCGGGTGTATGCCTACACCCCGTGCTTAGGTCGTGGCCATTTGCAATTAATGAGTCAAGGATATCCAGGACACAGTCGCATTAACCCCCAATGTTTCAGTCAAGCAATACGAATTAAAACAGGTTATTTGAATTTCCCGACTTATTGGTCTTCGAATCCCATACCTGATCATGCGGTAATTATATTACCGTATCCCAAGCCTGTATAAGGGAAAATAGGTTAGGAGTATTTACCTGAGCTAGCTCCTGTCTTAAATTGCAAGATTTATAATAGCTCAGTTGTATTCAATTAAGTAAGCGTAGGTACAATTTACCGGAATGCTCTAGTCTGGAATGATGGTAGAAATAACTAATTTAGAATGCTAACGGGTCTTATTTAGGTCATAGACCTAGACCGGCTAACTTAAAGTATTAGAAACGGTATGATACGCTAGATTAAGCGATGACCGGAATAAAATGTAATTTAGACCCAACAATTATGAAGGCTTGTATAATATGGGTAAACTAAATACATTCTGGATTTTGAAGTTAAAATGGTAAGATTTGACCCGTTTCGGCTAATTTATGCAAACTAGTTACATAAACCGTACCGAACGCGTATATGCATAACGGGTAGCCGGATGAGTCATGTACAAGTTCCATAAGTTATTATGCTTTAAATATGTTATGATATCAGTAGGATATCAGCAATTATGCCCAAAAAGATTTTAAAAGCAAATTAAGTTCCGTAAGGGCATTTTGGTCATTTTGATATTTATAAAAGAGGTTTAATAGTAAACTGATGTTCTGGTCTAAAACATTCTATAAAACATTTATTTTATGATGTTAAATCAGTAAGATATAATATATATGCATGGTTTACCATTTATGGCCAAACTATGCCCCGAAAGGGTATTTTGGTCATTTCACGTATGCCTTTAGGGACAAAATTGGAAGTCTGAGTTCATGACTTATACCTAATGTAAAAATATTAAAAATTATTTATAATTTCAGTAGGTAACAAGTCTTGGGTGCTAAATATGGTTTTAAACCATACTATGCACCTAATTAGCGTAAAACTCGATAATTGACGATATTTGCGATATTTATGTGATTCTGAGATTTTGACCAGCCTTGAATGGTTAAAATATTTTATTTTACATATTAAGTCAATAGGTAAAGGTTTGGCATGTTAATTATATGCAAATCACCATTTATTAGCAAAAGGGGCATTATCGTCAATTATATAATTTATACGAGAACTCAATGATATGGTCAGTATCAAATCTGACCCAACATTCCAAAAATCCCTAAAAATAATATCATAACAGTAGGTAATGAGTTTAGTGCCAAAATTTAGGTTTAAACATGATTTATGTACAAAAGCGTAATTTAATTAATAAAAAGTTCAATTTTACGATATCTTGCATAACATCGTTTTGAGACCATAAAATAATCTCAAATTAACTTAAACATGTTTATATATCAGTAACTAAGTTATTTATATGACCATATATTCAAAAATCTCATTTTTAAGCTATAAGGGCATAATAGTCAAAATTAAGCATAATAACGGAAATAAGCAAATAACTCAGATTTCTAGTATGATCGTGTAATATAACCTTATAGGGTTATGCTACATTAAATTACGATCATAACGGAACCTAAAATCAGTAGCAAACTAATTTAATTCGGTTCATAATCGAAAGTCAATGCAGAAGTCAAACTTCGCGACTTTCGGTTGCGAACCGACCCTAAAACTGGAATTGACGAGCCGAGCATGTTTACACTTGTTCTAATAATTATTACCAAGTTGTTTAAATGATAAAACGTATTTTAGAATACTTCTAAACGTATCTCGCAATTAATTCAAAAACTGCCCCGTTGACTTTTTAAAACAATATTACGTTGACCCGTCAATTGACCAAGCAAATGTGATTCTTACGAGGTGCCCTTTTGAGGGTTTAACACCTACCTAATTACGATTACGTAGCCATGTTCGTTGCAAACAATGGCTTGACCGTTTACGGTCTAACTAAAAGTCAAAGCGTTTATCGTAAACGCTTGACTTTTCGGCTTTTTAAGCCAAATAAAATAAACTAGTCATGAAAGGACACTTACAAATGGTCCTAGGGATTGAAAATAACTCAGAGGATGCTCCAAAGATTCAAGAACTTCCAGGAATTGAGAGATAGGAAGAATGGACTTGAAGGTGCAAGTGAAAATGTGGGTGAAACACATCTATTTATAGTTTTCAAGACCCCTTATGATCTTGCCAAGTGTTTTTGAGATGCAATTAGATGATTACAGGTGTAATTCTGGTTTTTAAAAACAGTATACAAGTCCCTAGTTTACTAGAAATGGTTGGCTATGAGTGGTAATCAAGAAAAATAAAAAAACCATCAAAATACAATCTGGTTGTTGCTGTTGTTTGGTCGCGGCCCGCGTAGGGCAGCCCAAGATGGCTTCGCGGCCCGCCAAGGTGTCCGGCCCAGCAAGTAAAGTTTGGCAGTTCTCCACTTTTGGTCCCTGTTATCATTTATTCAGCTTTTAAGTTTCATTTCTGTCATAAATGGCACGAAAACATCTATATCAGCTGATGTTGTTGTTTGATCTCTTACGGCACGCGAAGGGCAGGCCCTGTGGGCTCATGGCCCGCAAAGCAGCCCAGTCCAGGCAACAAATATGCTGGTTTACAATTCTGGTCCCTTTCTTTTTGTTCAGCTTTTAGATCTTTCATAAATGACATATATGGCACCTAACTTTCTAGTTTCATGTATATTATTAGTATAACGTACAAAAACCTTTAACGGAAAATCTTAGGAATACTTAGGGGTTTGGCCGAGCGTTGCGGAGTTCCTGGTCTGATTAAAAGGCCTCTCAAAGGTGTAGTTTCACTTGTCGTCGCTTTTAGTCCCTTTGTCGCACAAAGGTGTGCGTATTATCATTTAATGGCATTAAAGCCTTAAACGGACGATATTGGGCACATTCGGAAGTATGTTCGAGCATTACAGAGTTTCCGGTTCACTTAAATGGTCACTCAAAGGTGTAGTTTTAGAAGTTAATGCTTTTGGTCCCTTTAACGCGCAAACTTGCGCGTATTATCGTTTAATAGCATCAAGGCCCTATGTAGCCCATATTAGGCATTCCCGAGAGTATGATTGCACGTAATGATGATTTGGGTTTGTTAAAAGGTCATTCAGAGGTATAATTAAACATGTTGACGCTTTTAACCCCTTTAACTTGCAAAGTTGCGCGTAACATCACTTATTGGCATAAAAGTCTTAGATGGCCAATATTAGGCATTCCCGAGAGTATGTTCAAACATCATGAAGCTCTCGGTTCATTAAAAGGTCACTCAGAGGTAAGAATTAACATGTTGACGCTTTTAACCCTTCGATGCGCAAACTTTCAAATAATTATGCAAACGACTCCTCTCGACCAACGAGTGGCTCATTTATAATTATGAATACCGTGTATTGTTATTCAGAGGCTTAGTTTAAGCATGTTAACACTTTTAGTCCTTCTACATTCAACGTTTTTTATTTTCCGCAAAATTAGTCCCTAATAGTCAACGTTTAACTTTATTAGGGTTTATTACACGTGTCAACATATTATTGGACACTGTTTTACGAGGTGTTACATTATGATGTTATATAAAAACTAGGGTTGTATGATTGTAAGATGTTGATTATTCTTTGCAATAAGTGGGTTATTGAATCTGATTGTATTGTCGTTCATGATTGATTATGATGCTAATTGATAAACAAACTAAACAGCTATAAAAAGTAGCCCTATGGTATTCGTGTGAACATGGGCAGTTATTAACTTGGGCAGAAAGACTAGCTGGCACACTTCACACCTCGCACACCCTTATATCGCACACTCTGTATGCCGTACACCCCTGACCATACACTCCTAAATGGTACATTCACATGATGCACAACGTACAACCATATGATACATGACCATACACTTATGTGAGGTCACACACTTAATGTGATGTCGCACACTATGATGTAGCCGCACACTATTATGTAACCGCACACCTATGTTGGGCCGCACACTTACACTGTACACCTTTGGGCTTTTGTTATAAATCCATATATGACCTCACATGATCTACGTGCTACGTGATAACTTTGCTTGCATGCAACTTGTTAGATAAGTGTAGAAAATACGTGAATTATTTGTACACAATCCTACTAGTAATGGTAACCACAATAGGACGTGGTTGACCATACTAGCTCGAGTAATTTAATTTCCCGAGCTAAGCAAATGTGAGTTCGCAACTTTTTACTAAAAGCATGCATTCCCGGGTGTTGGGAACCACACTATCCCTGGATTGGGACCGCCTACTATCCCTGGATTGGGATTGCCTAGTATTCTCGGTTTGGAATAATGTTAAATCCTGTATTTTTACTTCATGTCCTTAGCGGACTAAACGAACTCTATCTGAAAGTCCCCACACATTATACTGATTAGTCGCCCGGTTTGGCGAATGGGGTATTAGTTGATAGCGCTATTAGGTTTGATAAACCTCACACCATGCCGAGGAGGACGGGCGTGAACTTTGCCTTGGAAACTGGTCAATGATGATAGACATTGACACGAGGCACAAACAACTACAACAGTCAAGTTTTGGCACCACACAGTTTAGTAGCTTAACGATGGGGTAGCTCCCCATGACATGTTTTATAAACTAAGTAATTTAACAACCTGTTTTTGAAACAACACTAAAAAACGTGAACTCGCCAACTTTATGTTGACACACTTGTGCATGCTTTGGCAGGTCATTAGGTACAGCGTAGGAGCTTGCATTGGGGGAGTGTCGCTGTTGCAAAGAACTGTTTATTGGGTTCTTATTAAACAATTAGGATTTTTAAACTATTGTTTGGAATTTAAACTTTTGCTTTCGCTGTCAACTTAGAATTTTTTTTTAACTATTGAATATTTAGTCACTGATCGTATTGACGGTGATGGATTTCTATATTTTAATTAATTGTTCAATATGATTTGTGGCATGATCCTGGTCAGTCACACGCCTCGCGGTAATACTCCGCATGTGGAATTTGAGGGTGTGACAAAGTCAACAAGTCAAACGAAGACCAGAACTACTGGATTCCTAAAAGTGTTGGAATTGACCAAGAGTTTAGGAATCCCAGTTGTTTACATGGTATTGAACAACAATTTTAGGTTTTTGTCATTTATTTCTAACTGTCTAGCAGTTTTGTGCAACTGTTGGCAGTTACACATAGAATAGGTTGTTTAGAGTCGATTTCATGGTGATGTCACTAGTAGTTCGCTCCTCTATAAATAGTTTACTTTGTGTTTCAGTGAACTTAACTCTAGGAGCTCACAGAGCAAAAAAACTTAAGAGAGAAAGTTCGCCTACTAAGGGGGAATTTTGCTGTACAATCAGATTGTAGTTGAACATATGAATAATATATGGATCACTGAAAATCATTCCCAAATCAGCCACCCCACCCAGCCACCATCATCAACCATCCCACCACCACCACTCAGCCACCATCATCAGTCACCCCACCTGCTACCACCACCAAAATCCACCTCTGCCAACACTTTCTGCCACCACCATTTCGAATCTGAACCCGACCCACCACGTATTGTGCTACCATGACCATAATTACCGTATCCTAAAATCAAAACCTCATGTTTAGAGCTCTGGTTTGACATCATATCAGTTTTCAAAACCCAACCCCGAAAGGAAAATATTATTAGTTGGAAGTACATTCACCGCCGGGAAAATATTACAGGGTGCCAGAATGATGGAAGTTTGTGGTGGTAGCAGATGGAGTGGCTGATGGTGGTGGTGGGTGGTGTTGGTGGTGGTAGCAGGTGGGGTGGCTAGTGGTGGTGGGTGGGTGATGTGTTGGTAAAACACATTGTATTTGTATGAGTTATGTACACGTTTTCGTAGTTTAACGCGTCATTTTGTACTGGTATGTTGAACTTATTGTGCGTCGGGTTTTAAAGGTTTGATGGGTGCTAATCAATGGAAAAGGAGCATAAATGCAGAAAATTGGATTTTACGCATCAAGCAGATAGCCGAAAACAAACTTCTAGAAAAGTTTCTCCCCCGCGCCATGCGGGGGAGAAGGTATCCGGCAACGCGCGAGGATGTAAAATATGTGGTGTAAGGCCATATAATTGAGTAGGGTTACGCTTATCTTTATCAAACACAATTACAAGCTATTGGGCTTAGTTATCTAGTGAATTAGATAGTATTGGAATAAGCCATGTGGGCTAATTAATGATTTGGGCTTGTTTAGTTAAGAGTGTGCATGTGGACTTGGCCCAGTTTGTATTAGGTCACCCTATGTAACTATAAATAGGGTGAGCCTAGTTCTTTTTAGTTTTGCTGTTCAGTTTATTGTTCTTCTTAGAGTTTTCGAATTTCATGTACCAAATGGTTATTAGAAACCGTGTGCACTTTGATTATTCAATCAATTTCGTTCTTGTTCATCTCACTTTCATTAGTATTCCGCACTTTTGATTGTGATTTTGATATCCGATTGGTAGTTTTGGGACTTACATATGGGCCCGTCAGATTTGGCTCTCTTGCGCCACACGAGAGACGGAGAAGCCTCCTCCGCAACGCGCGGGGGAGGACCAACTCAGAAATTATATGGTTTTAACCTAAATCGCATTGAGGATCCTCATTTAGTTCCTAAGCCATTTTTACGAATCCAGAAGAAGAAAAAGGCGATTTCAGGCATTCTTTCCCGTTTATTCATGAGTAATCATTCCAAATCAAGATATGAAGTTGTGGTGATGAATATTCACGGCTAAAATCCTTGTGACTTCCTCCGAGTGAACGACTGCTAAGTTTTTGCACAATTACCTTGTTTTTCTGATTCTTGTAATTGATACATCTTGATCACTTGTGTTGATTTTGGTAAACGTTATTCATACTTGAACTATTTGTCTTTTATAAAATGTATTGATGATTTTCTTGCATCGTTAGCGGGTTGGTCATTCGGTGGGTAGTTGGTATATCTTAACGGATTGTTAGGTTGTACGGTTAGTATTAAAAATTGTCCCTAATCGTTAATCGTTAATCAAATTCATTAATCCCAAGGCTATGTCTATGTGGTGTTTGAATCAATAAACAATTTTTTTGCGTTAAACTTGTAATTGAGATTCTAGGTGAGGGTTAGTTCTTCTCAATCTGATAATACTTTCTGAAACAATTTGCACGTTCTCTTAATCAATCAAACAAACCCCAATTTAGGTTAATAGTAGTTCATTAGTTAAATCATTAAACACTGACCACAAATTCTCTGTGGATACGATTTTACTTACCCGTACTCGAATAGTTATTTAAATAAAATACTTGTTTTTAATTAGCCCATGACAATTACATCAGTGGGTGGGTGGTGGTGGCTAATGGTGGGTGGTGATGGTGGTAGTAGTTGTGGTGACTGATGGTGGTGGGTAGGTGATGGTTAATGGTGGTGGCTGATGGTGGGTGGTGATGGTAGCAGTTGTGGTGGCTGATGGTGGTGGGTGGGTGATGGTTGATGGTGGTGGTGGTGGTAGTGGGGTGATGGTGGTGGAGGTGGTGCCACATAAACTGATGTTAGCAAAAAAACTAAGTTAGATCTTAGTTAAAAAAGGATCGACGGAAGAAAAATGCGTGCAAGTTGGGACAGACAGAGGGAGTTTCTTAAGTTAGAACTATTATCAACCAATATGCGAAAGTTAAAGTTATTAAAATCTAATTCTCCGAAAGAAAACATGATTTCTTGTTTATAGAGGAAACGATATATTAATTGTAAAAGATTAAAGTAATTTTTTTGAAGTATGAAGTTGTCTAATTTGATAAATTCCGATGACAATTACTTTATTAATATAATATATTTTATAAAGTTGCTACAATTTAATAAAGAAAACTTATTGTGTGTAAAAGGTTGGTGAACAAATGAGAAGGTGCATGAAGTTTCTTATTTACGTCTAGCGTATGCACATACGTAGCCACCGGAATAAATTTCCCCTTCCCAAAGTTGATGACGGGTTGACAACAAATTTGTTTCCCATTAGTAGTCAATTTGTCCCAAAATTTATAAATTTAACCATTAAAAGTCTACATATATATATGTAGATTGGTTTAATAAAAAAAATCATAATTAATAGAAGTTAATAAATATCTAAACAAAAGCTAAAACTTAACTAACACTTGTGAATAACGAAGCCTAAATAATTTAAAAACAATTGAATAAATCTAAGGGTGTCCGGGGCGGCAAACCCACCCGGCACCGATCGGCAATCAATCGGCAACCAATGCCAAGCCCTTTGCTGCATGAGTGTTTGACGAAATGGGGTCACATTCGGTGAAGCATAACCGATTCGGCGAATGGAGGGAAGGGGAGAGAGAGGGGGGTGTGTGGTGGGGTCCATGCCATCTCAACCAATCACATCTTTTTCCTTTTTTTATTTAAAAAGTTTACCACTTCACCAAATGTCTAAACCATTGCCAACACTTTTCACCAAAGTTTAAACACTTTTCACTGATTGACGTGGCGCACTCTGATTGATTGATTTTTTAGTTTGTCACTCTCAAGTGTTTAACCACTCCTTACACCCTAAGTAAATATTGATAGATTACAATGATATAGCTTCTTTAAAAAAAAAATTCTAGTTTAAGAATTGAGACCAAACTTCGGGTATAAAGTGCAAATACTAGATATCATAGAAATAACATAAATATTTGTTTATCTAAAATTTATAATAGATTATTTTCGTCATAAATTGTGTTAATCACGAAGCATGCTAGGTGTGTTGTAGACATACGAAATGGATGTCATAGGAAAAAAACGGATCCACTAGAATATATGATGGCAATATGTACACGCATATATCTTTTTTTTGAACGGCGATTGACTCCAACAGTCGAGAGGATCACACCCACATTGCATGGGTCCCTAGTCCCCCTCGGGCGAGGCATCCGAGGTTGACCATAGGCGCTCCACGAGAAAATTTCCAGCCGACAGCCACTTGACTGCCGTTGCAGCCTCCGCACTCAAGAGCCGGAGTAACCGCACTGTAATAGAAAACTCGTGTGCGGCTCAAGACTCGAACCCGGGCTATTACGCACTCAAGGCTCTTATCCATCATTGCCATGACCCCTCAACCAAGGTTGGGGCCATTTACCCCCAAATGCAACAGGTGGGGATCGAACCCGGGTCTCCAAGGAAACCCAAAGTTCTTTCCACCACTCCACTAAAGAGGTACAATGGTTATGCTACAACAACCTAGCATATTTTTAATGCTAGTTAATAGTAAATTTCCATTTCATTGAGTTTTTGTTTAAATTGTCATTTTAGTTCAAATATCTTTTTTTTCTCCTCTGGGTCTCTGACTTTTCCTTTTTCTTGCCATTTTGATCACATTACTTACTCTAAAATAAAGTTATAATCAGGGGTATTTTTAGCATTAAATTATTATGAGGTTTATAAATTATGTTGGAAACTACCCCTAGTTATCGCTACACAACAGTTATGCCAAAAATACTCCTGGTTATAACCTGATTTTTAGACTGAGTTAGGCAATTTGATCAAAATGGCAAGAAAATGGAAAAGTCAAGGACCCATAGGAGAAAAAAAACTATTTGAACTAAAATTACAATTTGAACCAAATCTCAGGGACTAAAATGACAATTTACTCGCTAGTTAATGAAAAGTAAGTCAATCTTGAGTTAGCTCATTTGGTAAAGGTTTTTGTCTTTTAGTGAAAAGTTTTGGGTTCAATCTCATGTAAGATGTAGATTAAAACACTATAAATTACCGACCTTTTTGTGCATATAAGTCTTGTACCCAATGCTTTGGGAGTTTTTCAAAAAAAAATTGATATTTTCACTTTTCACCCAAAGGTATTTGCTAAATTACTTTTAACCCAAAACTATTTGTTTTCTTTACTTTTAACCCAAAACTTTTTATCTTTTACTATATATCCTCACAACTTTTTTACTTTCAACTTTAGTCCTTTATAGTTTTCATTTTCCGCAACGTGCGTGTGTGGTTCAACTTTTTTATGTCTATTATTTCCCCGTTTGACAAGTTCGACATAACGTGCGGATCCTAGATCGACTTAGTTATTAATTTCCATGTTTAGCGTTTCGGTCTAATTTCTTCACATAACACGCCGCAACTTCAGCGTTGGTGGTCGCTGCGGTAATGTGGCATTGATGCTATTTGGCACAGTTTTACGCCCCTGGGGGTTTTTCAAAGAAAAAATGGTTATGCGTATGGTTGTTGTAACTTTGGCTTTGAGGGTTTTTCAAAAAAAAAATTGAATTTTTTTTTACTTTTCACCCAAAAGTATTTCATAAATTACTTTTAACCTAAACTATTTGTTTTGTACTTTTAACCCAAAACTTTTTATCTTTTGCAATCTATCCTCACAACTTTTTTTTTACTTTCAACTTTGGTCTTTTATAGTTTTCATTTTTCGTTTTATGCTTCGTTCTAAATTTTGTGACTTAACACATCACAACGTGTGTCTTTGGTTTAACGTTTTTACATTTCGTTCTAAATTTTGCGAGTTAACACGACGCAACGTGCGTGTGTGGGTGAACGTTTTTACACCGTCTATTTTTTTCCCGTTTCAAAGGTTCAACATAACATGCGAGTCCTGAATCAACTTAGTTATAACTAAAGAATCCCCGCCGCATTGCGGCGGGTTGTAATTCTAGTTATAGTATAATTTAGAAATATGTAAGCGTTGTCATTAAAAAAATGAAAAGTAAAACATATTATTCACTGGTAAAATATAAAGATAATTATATAAATATTGTTGATGATGGACGACAAATAATAACTTTATTTTTATAATAATATATAGTTTTTTGTTTTTCTTTTATTTAATATATTATAATAGTTTATTATTATATTTACTTTTAATAACATATTTTAATTTTTTCCTTTTTTAAAACTATATATTTCCTATACCATTTTTTTAATAATTCTTTTTACATATCCATACGATTGAGTCATTGGGTTTTCGAAATAGTGTAAAAAGTATAAATATTGTTGACAAACGATGATGAATAGTAACTTTATTTTTATAATAATATATAGTTTTTTGTTTTTCTTTTATTTAATATATTATAATAGTTTATTATTATATTTACTTTAATAACATATTTTTAATTTTTTCCCTTTTTTAAAACCATATATTTCCTTTACCATTTTCAATAATTCTTTTTTTAAATATATTAATTTATCAATTAATTTGATACTTCTTTAATAATTTACATTTATAACTTTTTTTTTAAACTTAAGTACGTAGTTGTGCTTGATTTTTCCCCGACATTCTATTATAAGTTTTGTTAAAAACGAAGTTGTACTCTAAATAAAGTATTTATTTGGTATCCGTTGACGAATGATGATGAATAGTAACTTTATTTTTATAATAATATATAGTTTTTTGTTTTTCTTTTATTTAATATATTATAATAGTTTGTTATTATATTTACTTTTAATAACATATTTTAATTTTTTTTCCTTTTTTTAAAACCATATATTTCCTATACCATTTTTTTAATAATTCTTTTTTTAGAACATATATTAATTTATCGATTAATTTGATACTTCTTTAATAATTTACATTTAGAGTAAATTACAGTTTTCGTCCTTTATGTTTGTATCGGATTGCAATGAATGACCTTTAACTTCAATAATTACAGTCACGGTCCTTTATTTGTAAAACTCATTACACCATAGGTCCTTTAACACTAACCAAATTAATTTTTAACATTAAGTGAGGTCATGTGCACCCCTTGTGAGGGCAAAAATGTCATTTAACTTCCTGTTTCATCTCCCTTATAAACCCCACCCCTCTTTCTTCATCCCACCCACCACCACCATATTAACACCAGGGACAACACCATCATATTAACACCGTATAAGCACCACCACCACCACCACCATATGCACCACCATCGTCATCCCGATTTTTGGATCACCATCATGATTTTTACGTGGTAGGCTAAATAAGAAATATCCAATAAAAAATTCAATCTGGATAAAAGAGGTCCCACGTTACCGAGTGGATAACAAAACAAACACAAAATTCACCACAAAATCAGATGTTCTAGTAGAGGGAGAAAAAAAAATGGATACGAACATTGTTCATGGCGTCAATAACTACCACTGCCACCAAATATCAAGGCGTCAATGTTTCAGTTTCCACCATGGATTCCATGATTCGTACACCTAACCCACCTCAAACCCAATTCCATGATTCACCACCACTAAATCCAGCCGCCGCAGCAGCCGTATTTCAGCCGCCACTATCGTATTTCAGCCACCACCACCGTATCCAGCAACCACCACCGTATCCGTCCACTAATCCCCATCACCGAATCCAGCCTCACCACCGTATCCTGTCAATATCTGGTTGTTTTCAGTCAATATCTGGTCGTTTTCCGTCAAGATCTGGTCGTTTTTCGTTGGAAGATGAAGATGATGCTCGGAAAACCGCACCCCTTTCTTCACCACCATGATCTGATTCTGTTTGGCGACGTAATTGTGGTGGTTCAGATGTGTAGTGGCGACGTAATGGTGGTGGCAGGTGGTGGGTTTGGTTGGGGAAGAAAAGGTTTGGAGAGAGAATGTGTGTGTTGAGAGAGAGATCTGAGATCTAAGATAGGATATGTGCTATGTATCTTAGGTGTTTTTTCTATTATTAAACTACTTTTAATTAAATCATTAAAATACTAAACTACCATTATGTGATATGATTAACTGAAATATTTAACCAGGTTAGTGTAAAAGGACGTAGTGTGTAATGAGTTTTACAAATGAAGGATCGTGACTGTAATTATTGATGTTAAAGGTCATCCATTGCAATCTGATACAAACATAAAGGACGAAAAGTGTAATTTACCCTTACATTTATAACTTTTTTTCTAAAAACTTAAGTACGTAGTTGTGATTGATTTTTTCCCCGACATTCTATTATAAATTTTGTTAAAAACGAAGTTGTACTCTAAATAAAGTATTTATTTGGTATCATAAAACGGTATGATGATAAACTAAACCGTTCTAATGGTTTGACTTTCTAAACAACATGCTTTATTGGTATCATAAAACGGTATGATGATAAACTAAACCGTTCTAATGGTTTGACTTTCTAAACAACTTTATTTTTAAATCACGTTTGTTTTACATTATCATTTGCTCAGTTTTTCCGCAACGCGCGTCGTAAAAAAACTAATGTATATAATTCTTAAAAGAAAAAGAATTTACTAGGGGAGATAAAACAAAGACCATTCATGTAAATAATTTGTTTATTATAAAGGTCAGGTAGTGGTGGAGTGGTTGGGAAAAGATTTGGTGTTTTTTGTGACCCTGGTTCGACTCCCACTCTCCCTATTATTTTCTGCGGCATCCAGGTGAAGAGCGAATACGGGTGGCGTCGGTTCGTCTTAGATGGGAGACGAGGTTTTACCGATTATTCCACTATCGTCCCTTCGGGCGGATGAAGTTCGGATTTCCGTGCATCTGAGAGAGCCAAGTGGCTGGAGGCGGTCGAGTAGTCGACCTAGGCCACAACGCCCGGTGTCATGGTGGTTGGCACGTCGTTCTTTGCCATTCAAAAAAAAGTTGTTTATTATAAAGAGAAACTAAAATTAAAAATTTTTATGTGAGAAAACAAATTGGTTGAGATGGTCGTACCATTCAAAACAATATAATTTTTTTTCGAGTAATTAGACACATCACTAATAAAAATAAATTAAGGCACATGTGCTGCACACTAAGGCTAGACGGTATGCAACCGTCCCCCACCTCCGTCTTGGTTCGGCGCCGGCATCACCCCATCCCGCCCCCACACCGTCGAGTTCCGTCCCCATCTTCAACGTCGAAGAATGGACGTTCAGGACGATCCTCCAATGTGGGCCCCCTTTGTTTGTTTGTTTGTTTGTTTGTTTGTGTTAGTGACTTATACATTAGGCTTCAATACTTGTAAATAGGGCATAGAAATTAAAAAAAAAAGTGTTGGGGTAGGATCATCCTCCCATACCCTCTAGTTTTGTGGGATGGACCATCCTTAGGATGATTATGACGTGGCGCCTATGTGGCGAATCATCCTATCACCATACCCTCTAGCCTAATAAAAATAAATTAAGGCACATGTGATGTAAAGGAAAATATAACTAATGTAAGGGTGAAGGGAGTGGTTAAATAGGTGAAAGTGGCAAACTTTAAAATGGACCAATCAGAGAGTGTCACGTCAGAGAGGGTAAAAAGTTTAAACTTTGCTGAAAAGTGTTGGCAATGGTTTAGACACTTGAAAGTGGCAAACTTTTTTTTTGTTTTTTTAAATTATATGTTAAATAAAAACAAATAAAACATTAAATTAATAAAAAAAACAATTACATTAAAATGAAACTTAAAAAAAAAAACTTAAAATTCATAAAAATTACACGACACTAAAACAACGCAACCCCTAAAAAAATTAAAAATTACACTACTCTTCGTCAGAATCAACCAACAGGTGGGGCAAATCTTGACTTGCGAGATGAACCGTGAGATCGTGTTTAAGTCTCCAATGCGTATCTTCATCCATTAGCTCGCCCAACACCCTATCATCAAACGCGGGCTCGACCAGAGGATCCCGAATGTGTACCGGTGCAATCGCGTTTCCGTCGTCTTTTAAAATCATGTTGTGTAAAATAATACACGTGTACACAACATTCCTAATTTTTTTAACCGTCCTTGCTCGCATCGGCCGATTCAAGACACCCCATTTTGACTTCAAAACCCCAAAAGCCCTTTCGACGTCTTTTCTTGCCGCCTCGTGTTGCCTTTTGAACATCTTTTCGTCTACTTCTTGAGGGTATGGGATCGATTTCACAAACACGGACCATTTTGGGTAAATTCCATCCACGAGCAAATAACCACGTTTGTAATAATGGTTGTTGACGTAAAATGGACATTTTGGCGCGGTTCCGTTTCGTTCCGTTAAGAATAACGGCGATTGTCCTAGCACATTGATATCGTTCTGCGAACCCGGTGGACCGCAAAAAGCATGCCAAATCCATAAATCTTGAGACGCCACTGCTTCGAGCATAACAGTCGGGTATCGGTGATCTCCTCTCATATACTGCCCTCGAAGCTCGGTGGGACACATTCGCCAGACGAAATGGGTGCAATCAAGGCTACCGAACATACCTGGAAGGTGATGTTGTTCTTCATGTGCGTCGTATGACAGTGTCATGTCGTGGCTTGTCGGCCTACGTAAGAACTCCGAACCATATATTCTGCAAACCGTTTCGCAAAAATATTCTAGGCACTCGCGGGAAGTTCTTGCGGCCATATGCAAGTACTCGTCTCCTTCGTCTGGAGGGTTACCGGTTGCGAGCTGTTTAATAGCTGATGTAACCTTTTGCAGCGGCGTAAAGCTCCTCCGACCTCGCGCATCGTAGGCCTCTTGAAAGTATGCGTCATTCGCTTCCACGGCGGTCACAATTTTTAAAAACAACCGTTTCGACATACGGAACCTTTGGCGAAAAATTGCGTCGTTGTATTTCGGGTCTTCGACAAAATAATCCGCCATGAGGGTCTCGTGCCCAACCTCCCGCTGACGTTCAATGTATCTCCTTTGGTTTGATGTACCGGTGTCTTGTAGTTCGGCTTCTTCGAGTAGATTTTGGAAAAAAAGAATGCTATCATCGGACGAGTCGTCGCTACTATCGGGTGGAAACCACAACGGGAAATCATCCGCCATTTTGCGTGGCAATACTTGGGTTAGTGTTTTGTATTTTTTGGTTTGATTTGGGGGTGATTTTGTAGAATATATAGGATTAAAATGGGTTTGTTTTGAATATATAGGGTAAAACTTGAAAAATTAATTTTTTTTTTTTATTTTGAACGGCTTTATAGCCGTTAAAAGGCAACGGTCAACATGCACAATTAATGTTTGTCGATCGGTGAGGCTTAGCCGAGAACCAACGTTTGCCGCGCGGGATAAAGGGGTGGCGGCGGTGTTGCCGCTCGGTAATCGGCTTTGCCAATTGCTTTGCCGTGCCACTCCCTTCACCCTAATAAGGTTTTGTAGAAAACGAGGAAGTTTTTATATTCAATTCCTAGAATACGTAAGCACATACGTGGCCCAGGAATCAATATCCCTTCCTCACGATGATGACTGCAAATTTTATTTTCACTTCAATTAATCACAATATCCAAAATTATACAACCATAAAAAATATTTACATATACTGGTGCATTTTTATAACAAATATAATAACCTAATAAGTATTTAAAAGTGATGCTTAAACTCGTTTTCAGTAACATGGTGGTGGTTCATTGTCAAACTCAAAAGTGAAGTTTTTAAACACCTAGTTTTGGAAGAAAATGTTTTGGATTAAAGTCTCATATACGACATAGATTAAAAGAAATTAGTTGTTAAAAAAATAGGCCGTCTTCAGGAATTAAATCAAAACCTTCATATTTGATAATAACACGTAAATTGATATTTAAACGCTTTCATTTCGATAAACCCAAAAACATTTATAATAGCAACACGCCACAATAGAATCTCAATCCCCAACCTTATTATTTAACTGTCACATTTTTTTTCTAAATTTTGTTTTACCTACCATGTTTCATTCTTCGGCTAGATTTCTATCTTACTCATAAAAAAATGTTTTCCTATTTTTTAAATACATACAAACATTTAAAAAGATGACGAACAATATATCTCTATATTTAAAGAAACACTATTTATAAAACTCTAAATTTTAGGGATGATGAGAAAGATGAAGATTTATGATGCAAAATAGAAACTGTTCAAATTTCTAACATAAAAATAAAAAATAAAAATAGAGATAAAGACATAAACGTGAATGCTCTAAACTTAACAAGCTATAATTTTTTTATAAGAATCAAATCAAAAAAGAATTTAAAGTTTAATAAAAATCCTATGAATATACCAAATATAGAAAAACCATATAATTATCTGTTTTTTTCTAAATTGAAATATGAAATTCATAACTATAGTCAAGAACGCTCGCCAATGATGGTAGTGGAGTGGTAAGTGAGAAACTTGTTGTTTTAAGAGACTCAAGTTCGATTACTGCCCTCCTCATTATTTTCTGCGGCACCGTGATGATGGGATATTAGGCGAGTAGACAGAGATCGCTAGTTCGATCCTTGAACTGAGCGGGTTTTACCTCACTGCACTGTCGTGTCTTCGGGTGAGTGTTCACGGGCTTCGGCCCTAGATGAGGGTTTTCCCCGGCTCAAAAGCGATGGCCCGATTCCACTAGCTCTCACAATCCCGTGTAATCAATCATACGCCATCCTGTTCACATTCCACGAAAACTCTAGAATTCTTTTCTAGAATCCCACCAACTCACCACTTATTGCACACACATAAATCACCATCTATCAACTCAAACCTAAATCACTGGTTAAACCAATTATTAATTATTAATAAAAAATGGCGAATGAGGTGAAGTTGCACGGAGTTACACGAAGTCCATTCGTCTGCAGAGCGGTTATTGCTCTGAATCTGAAGGAAATCAAGTATGACTTTGTTGAGGAAGATTTGAGCAACAAGAGTGCTGATCTTATAAAGTATAATCCTGTTTATAAGAAGGTACCGGTGCTCGTACACAACGGGAATCCGATATCGGAGTCTCTTGTGATCATCGAGTATATTGATGAAGTGTGGAAAGGAGTTCCGATTTTGCCTCAGGATGCTTATGAGAAGGCTCAGGCTCGATTTTGGGCCAAAGTTGTTAATGATAAGGTAATGAATAATGATTTTGTTGTTATTTTTTATAATTCTACTTGTTTTTTGTGTGATTATTCAAGTGTTAGTTAATGATGTACTTGATTTTGTTTTGTACTTTTGTAACTGATTGGACAAATTGTTCTCTTAGCGGTTGACCAGATCTAGATTGTTTAGTGATTAACGTTGACCAAAAAATTTCAAAACGTCCATTGACTTTTATCAGATCTTAAAAACGCCAGCTAAGCCGCCTTAACCTATATCTATATGGGTAGGCTTGGCTAGCGCTTTTTACTAAAATCTTGGGCTTTTCACCACAAATGCCCGGGCTTAGCCGGCGCTTTTTAGCAAACCGCGGGCTTAGCCTGCGCTTTTCCAGAAAAAATGTAGGTTAAATACTGGGTGTCTCAACCGGCAGAGCTGATATGATGGCGTCTGATTGGCGAAGGCTAATTTTCATGTCTATTTTTGATTTTTTTTTACAACCTTGACTATTTTAGTAATATTCCCATTTATAAATCCCATCGGTTTTTAGTGCAGGTGATGCGACCGGTTTTTATCTGGTCTGATTCTAATAGCATTGTTAATTTTGTTACATTTGATATTTTGTTACAATTTAACTATAACTGATATTACATTATGGGGTATGTTTCAGTGTTTTCCTGCAGTATTTAAGGCTGTTACCAGCCATGGAGAGGAACAAGCTGTTGCAGAAGCTCATGAAGCACTGCAATTTCTGGAAAATGAATTGAAAGTGAAAGGCAGCAAGTTTTTTGGAGGTGATAATATCAACCTGGTTGATATTGCTGCTACTTTTGTAGCCCATTGGATTGGAGCAGCTGAAGAAGCATTTGGATTAGAGCTGTTGCCCAAAGATAAGTTTCCAAAGTTAACCGAATGGAGTGATAACTATGTTAACTGTCAAGCTGTGAAGGATAGCTTACCTCCAAGAGAAAACTTAGTTGCTATCTTTAAGAAGCGGTTTAGTAAGGCGTAATAAGGTCGTAAATGTGTGGTTATGAAGTTGGTGTGTTTTTGTTCATTGATGTGTCAATAAGCAGCTTCGAGGAGCTGGTTTGTAGTATGCAAGTTTTTGGTTGTTTACTTGTTTTGTTACTTTGTTGAAGCTGATAATTCAAAGTTATCTTTTGTTTTTTTTATTTTATCTTTACTTGTTTATTTTGAATGAGACTAGATCTACCTCGTGCTCGTAGAAGGATGTTTTTTTTTTGAACGGCCGACAAAAAATTTTATTCATAGTAGCAAGATGCTACACCCCAAATGTACAACGTTTTTCACCAATCTAATACACGATTCATCATTACATAACACCTAAATTAAAACGATTACAGTCCTCCCATGATAACGTAGCCACTTTTGACCGATTTTTAATCCATAAGTACGCCATTGATTTTATCTCGTCTAGGGTACGCGTAAAATTTGGGGCCGCCTGCCTGAATACTACATCGTTTCTCATCTTCCATATACACCAAAAAGCCACCAGAACAATAGCATGAATAACTTTCCTTCTCCTCGAGCCCGAGCTTGAAACGTGTAGTGTAAGTAGATCCTTAATACCAAACGCAATGACCGGCGGAATTCTGCACCAATCTGCCAGATTTTGCCAAACCATTTGTGCGAAGTGACACGAAACAAAAATGTGATCACAGGACTCTTCGTAATCACCACACAAAACACACATTTGATTCGGAACCGGCACATTCCGTCTTGCCAACGCGCACTTAGTCAGTAACCTCTCCATCTCTGCCCTCCAAGCCACTATGCCGACCTTCTTCGGGACCCAGTTGTTCCATTCAAAAACGCTACCGGGACTGACACGATCAACAGAACTTAGAATCTTTTTAATACTTGCTACACTGAACGAACCGTTAGTCTCATACTTCCAATTCCATCCATCCGAACCCGAAGACGCATATCTGCTACTAAAAATGGACATTAGCTGCTGCAACTGATCAATCGCAGCTGGGCCGAGACCTGGACGAGCCCAAACCCAATTTAAAGCAGGCCCGGAATCGCTAATTACCCAACGGTCAGCCACCAAACAATCTTTGGACACCTCTTCTTTGAACAAAACTGGAAACTTAAGATATAATGGTACCGGATCGATCCAGCTATCTAACCAAAAATAAGTGTTCTTACCATTACCCACGACTGCTGAAAAAGCAAGTTTTAGATCAATATTAGCATCTAAAAGAGGCTGCCGAATACTATAGATACTCTTCCATGGCCCTGCTACTGAAGTCTTTACCGGGATATCATTTCATGCCCTCGAATTATGATGAATTGCCCAAACGACTCTCTGCCACAAACCCGTTTTTCCGATTTAAACCCCCACCACCACTTTGCTAACATAGCTAAGTTAGCATCCCTGAGTGAGCCAAAACCCAGCCCCCCATATTCCACAGGCGCAATTGTTTTATCCCAAGCCACCCAGTTCATTTTTGCTTTTTCTTCCGAACCACCCCAAAAGAAGACCCTACGAATCTTATCCAAAGCGTCAATGACTTTTATTGGTGCTTTGAACAAAGATAAGTAGTACGTTGGTAATGCATTTAACACCGATTTAATTAATGTAATTCTCCCTCCATATGACAGTGTTTTAGCTTTCCATATTGATAGCCTACTTTTGAATATTTCGATCACCGCTTTCCAGTTCCGAGCCAAATTCATATTAGCACCAACCAATAAGCCAAGATGCTTAAAAGGAAACGTACCTTGTCTACACCTCAAAAGATGTGCCATGTCTTGAACTTCCTCCTCATTCACTCCCACTCCATATATACTACATTTGGCTAAATTAACTTTCAACCCAGAGACTAAGTAAAAACACCTCAGGATCCGTCGTAAATTATTAACATTCGATAACGACCATTCCCCAATGAACATTACATCATCCGCATATATCAAATGAGATAAAGAGGGCCCGTCGGAAGTAATTTAATCCCATTAAACAAACCAATTGAAGCTGCTTTTTTCATTATACCAGTAAGAGCCTCCATAACAATTACAAACAAGAAAGGTGATAGAGGATCACCCTGACGAAGCCCACAGGAACATTCAAATTCCCGAGTTGGTGATCCATTCACTAGAACCGAAGCTCTAGCGGAGTACAACGTAGCCATTAACCATGCTCGCCACCTATTTGGAAAATTCACCTGTGACATAATCGAATCAAGAAAGGCCCAGTTCACTGAATCATACGCCTTATTAATGTCCGCTTTAAAATACATCCCACTTCGCTTAGACTTTTTTAACCAACTGAAAACTTCATTGAGAACAAGTGGACCATCCATAATATTCCTACCTGCCAGGAACGCCGATTGTTGCTCCGAAATCAAACTCCCCACCACACCTTTTAGACGATTTACCAGAACCTTCGAGATAACTTTATTGATTACTCCAATAAGGCTAATAGGTCTGAAATCAGCTGGACTCACCGGATCTTTAACTTTTGGAATCAAGGCTATGAAAGAGGAGGTACAACTCGTATTTAAAGAACCCGCATCATAGAATTTGTTGAATAATTTAACTAAATCCTCCCGAAGACCAGACCAACACCTTTTAATGAACTTAAAATTAAAACCATCCGGTCCCGGTGCACGATCCCCATCACATTCCCACACAGCGGCTTTAATTTCCTCCACAGAAAAAGGACTCTCCAACATAATAGCCTCGTTCTCCGATATGGTAGCCAGATTCGAACATACCAATTCCGGCCTAACAGGCATTGGTTCCGTAAACTGATGGACAAAGAACTCAAACAAGGACTCCTTGATAGACAGAGGATTCATTATCCAAACACCGTCAATCATTAACCCGTTCAACCTATTCGTGCTAATATTAGAATTAATAATATGATGGAAAAAGGCAGAATTTTCGTCACCCTCAATAGCCCACTTGGACCTGGATTTTTGCCTCAAGTCTAACTGCTTGATTCTGTCAAATTCAGCCACATAATTCCTGCAATCTGCCCTCTCAGCCAATTCCTCTTCCAACAGCATTCTTTCTTCCGCCAAAGATTCTATACTTGCCAACCTCCTTTTTTCTACCATAAAGACCCTCCCTATTTTCTTTTTCCACCTTCAACCATGATTTAATCTTATTTTTTAACCACCTCAATTTTATCGCTAGTGCAAGATCTTCTGGACCCGAAAAGGAGAAAGATCCACACATTTGTAACACAAAATCTAGAAATCCAGGGAACTCGAACCAAGAGTTAAAAAATCTGAATTGAATATGGCCAAAGTCCGATTGGACGGTAGATAGAACCATAGGCCGATGATCCGACGCTACCCTATCTAATGCAAGCACCGTTGCATTTGGCCATTGTTCCCTAAAACCAAAACACACAAGAAACCGATCCAATTTGCTTAGCTTATTACCGTTGTCAGAGATATATGTGTAATTTCCCCCACCCATACTATATTCCACCAAACCAGCCGAGATAATAAAGTGATTAAACGCATCTGCATTAGCTTCTACAAATTCAGAATTCAGGCACTCACTAGCATACCGAACCTCATTAAAGTCACCCATCATGACCCATAACCCCTGTAATGAATTCCTAACATCCAGAATTTCCGACCATAGTGCTCGCCTACTTATCGCCTCATTTGGAGCATAAATGTTCATAAAATTAATTCTACACCCCGTTTGCACAAGAAAACCGGAAACCACAATAAAATATCTGTTATGAATTACATCAACGCACCTGAAAACATACGGGCACCAAATACATGCTAGACCCCCCGATCTTCCTTGAGAATTCTCCACAGCTAATTTATATTCAGCTTTACCCCAGAATTGATTGAACATAAAAGACTCAGCATCATGTAATTTTGTTTCCTGAATAGCAATAAAGTGAATCCCATAGCTAGTTTTAAGACCACGAATCCAATCCGATTTGCGATTGTTCCTCACCCACCTCAAGTTTACAGACAAACAATTCATCTAGAACCATTCGTAACGGAACTCAATAACCAAACAAATCGAATGAGGGATAGAATAAGGGGCGTGGAAGATCCCATCGCCTATCGTCGTCCTTATCGAAGAGGCTAAAAGCTTCTTTGAATTCTGAGATCTGCTCGTCTACTCATCAGTTTAGCCCCGACCATTTGAGAGAGAGAGAAATAGTTTGTGGCCTTGTGGGGATGATGATAACAGGGTGCAGTTGTTTTTTAACGGCAACAGGGTACATACATTAAGTACAAAACTCATCAATTTCAAAGATAAAAGACACCGCCTGAAATTTCGTATAAATATATAGGACAAAACTTGTAATTTACTCTTAATAAAAACATATAATTATATATATTTTTTCAAAATTAATAAGAAACTAGTGTTTAACACCCGCGTTGCGGGCACGTAAGTCGTAAAACTGTGCTAAGTAGTAAGCAAACGACGTCAAAAAATTGTAAAACAAAAACATTAATCTATACTACCACGTGACGTAAAATGTAGGGTATAAATTTTAAAACAAAAATGTGAATTTATACCTCATGTGACGTAAAACGGAGACAAATATAAACACAAAGTTATACTGCGAGTTGGCATAAAATATAGATAAACTCGAATTTATACCGAAAAAGCTTTAACATAACGAAAAAAACACAAAACTTGAAGACCATATAAACCATTTTAACTAAAAAACAATAAAAGACAAAAAATACTACAATATAAAAACCATAAAAAACAAAGAGCTCATACATCAATTCTTATTAGACTAGTGGGTATGGGGAGGCTCATCCCCATGAGGAGGGCCGCCACGTATGCGCCACATCACCATCTCATGGAGGATGGGCCTTCTCCCAATTTGAGGGGGGTGGAGGATGGGGCTACCTCACGTAATTATTTTATAATTTTCTAAAGTTTTTTTTGTTAACTTAATAAAAAGTTCATAAAAATTAAAAAATACAACATAAAACAAGATAAATAAATTCATTTCATAACATAAAAAAAATTACATTTCCTAAAAATAAAAATTACTAATCCTAGAAACGGAAAACATAAAAACGAAAAAAAAAAAACGTTACGATTAAAAACCTAAACAAACTACGACGTCCATTTTTTCTTCACCTCTTCCTTCATCCTCCGATAAACCTTGCGTTCATCCTCCGGAACCGAGTCGAGATCCAACCTCATAATCCTAAAATCCTCCGCTCGAGCATAGTCGGCCGACACGGTTTTCTTGTGACTATATTTTTCGGCCGCAAAGTCTTTGAACGAACGGAATTCGGAAATCAACTCGTTCATTTTTTAAGACGCCTTCGAGCCGCCCCCTCAACCCGAGCTGCCCCCTCCACTCGAGCCGGCCCCTTTGCGCTTTACGGCCGCCTCTTTTTTTGCTTTGTCCCTTCCGGTGGGACGTTCGGACTCGTGAACGGGCAACACATCCTCGTCATATATCGGGTCGTCGTTTATGTCGATTTGACAACGAGCGGTGGAGCCTCCCGCACTATAACTTCCGGACTCGGAAGTTTTAGTCCGTTTGGCGGTTACGACCTCATTTGGAACCGGCTTCCATTTTGGTTCTTTCTTTAAAATGTTCCATGCTCGGAGGTGCGGGAAAGGCGCCGGATTTTTGAATCCCATTTAGCCATCGCAAGGTTAAGAATGTCCTCGTCGTTGCTCCCACTAGGAGGACAAGCGTAAATTGCGTTATAATACCCACAAAATTCATTGACGGTCTTGTTCATTTTTCTCCACTTGCCCGATATGGAATCGATATCACGAATCGGGCCTTGCCCCATAAGCTCGTTAAATCTATCCGTTGTCGCCTTCCAAAAACTAGTACCCGTTTGATTGTTCCCTAAATTTAAAAAAAAATGCATTAGTAAAAGTAAAAAATAAATCTTTTTAAATTTAAATTAAAAAAAATTAACTTTGGTTCATACCGACAATCGGGCAAGTTGAGGACCTAACAAACGCGATTGTTAGCGCCTCCTCCTCTACTTTTGTCCACTGTTGTCTCTGCTTTGCTCTCGAACCGCTTTTTTTTTGCGGTGTCGGGTTCGGTTTCAACCGCCTTCCCCTTCCCCCTGTTTTTTTTGCGCTTGAGTTCTTTAGGTGGCGATTCGGGGACGACTTCTTCATCATCATCATCAAGTTGAACCGGGGGTTGCGGTTGAGATTGTTCAAGTTGAACCGAGTTGCGTTGCATGAATTGTTGGAGTGCTTGGAATTGTTGCAATTGTTGAACTTGGGACATTTGTGAGAAGGCGTTGGGAGATTGTTGGTAACCCGGAGTGTAAGCGGGACTCGAAAAAAAGTTAGGTTGGTTCGGGTTGGGGTTGTTTGGGTTGAATGGATTCATAATTGTATAAAAAAAAGGGAGTGGTTTTTATAAAAATGGATGAGAATGTGAGAAGAATGGGAGAAAATGGTATAAAAATGGTTGAAAGGAGGGGTATTTATTTAAAGTTAAATTTTTTTTTAATTATAGCCGTTGGTTAACGGCTTTATTTTGAAAATTTGGCCCATCATCAACGTCTTGGGGCAGCCGGGTATCACAAGCCGGGCCAAGGGGGCGGTGTGGGGGACCGGCGCCGGGCTTCGCCGGGCCTATGCCCAGTGGCGGACCCAGGAATTTTTCCATGGGGGTGCGAAACATTTTTAAAATTTTAGGCCCCAAGCTATATAAATAAAAAATCCGTTCGTATCGGGTCGGTTCGGGTCGAGTCAGGTCATGTAAAACAAAAGAACTAAATTTATATAATCATCAAAAACACGTCAAACCTTGTAATAAACATAATTAAAACGTCGTCCTGCGGATTTTCATTTTTTGAAATCTATCGAAAACATCATCTAAACCTACTTTCTTAAGCAACTTTTTCTCTATATAACATATACAACCTTCGCTTAAATTCCCATCGCCAATCCGATTACGCAACTATCCACATTAACGAATCCAGAAGACGTATCAACTTTTCTCTTGAGAAATCGCGTCATAACGTCCCTGCTCATTGTTCCTATCGGCTATCACAAACAAATTGATCTATAAGTTCATGGCTCCATAATATATTACATAATGTATCAACTATTCAAGCCCTAAATATCATAATGTAAATCACCCTAAAAATCATCTAAACAACATATACACCATAAAAAAAAGCGCTAAACGTTCTTCACTAAAAAAAAAGCCAAACATACTGTGGTATGCGGCTATAAAAAAGGACAAAATATCCATCACTAACAAAATATAACCCTCCATAACATAATGAAAATAAAACGAAGCGCATGTCTACTATGGTTAGTATGCGGCTATAATAAGTTGCTGGAGGTGGATAATATAAACAAAAAATCATCAAAAATAACAAAGACATTTACCCGTGTTTGATCGGCGGTGGTATGGTGGCTGATTACGGTGGTATGCGGCTGCTGACTGTTCACTGTTGTCGCTGTTGATGTTCTGATCGCTGGCGTGCAAGGACGATAAAGAGAGCAGGATAAAATATGTAAGGGTTTTGGGCTTGTTTATTTTATTTTTGTTTGAAATATTGTAGATTTGTTGTGTTTGTTTATTGGGCTAAGACTTAGTAGTGGGCTAGTTAAATGTATTGGGTATTTGGGTTTAGTTATTTAAATATTAAAAGTAATATAATTTAGGTAGTATTTTTTATAAAATAAGAGTTTACTAATTTTTTTTTTTTAAATATAAATTGATAACACTTTTTTCCTAAGCGGTGCGGACGAAAAATTCCAAGGGGTGCGGACGAGATTTTCAACAAAACTTAGCACTATTTTTTTTTCCTGGGGTGCGCCCGCCCACCTTGGGCTACGCTTAGGTCCGCCCCTGCCTATGCCGGCCCCCATACCCTAAGGGTACAACTAACTAAAGCATGAAACACCAACTAAGCCAAATATACAAAAGTATATGCTTAGAAAGGTTACAAATTTATATTATATAAATTAATAAATAGTTTGTCACCCCTATCTATCTCTATCAACCCCCCAGCCATCATACGAAATCATGTACATATTCCAAACCCATCATCAATTCCAACTTTTCGTACAACTATCCACAGCACAAAAACTCTAGAAACCATCACAACCTTCCCACATCTCAGCACTTATATATATACATACACACACATAAACCACCACCTATCAACCCAAACATAAATCACTAACTGAACCAATTCATAAAAAAAAAATGGCGGATGAGGTGAAGTTGCACGGAGTTACAGGGAGCCCGTTCGTCTGCAGAGCGGTTATTGCTCTGAATCTGAAGGGTATTAATTATGAATTTGTTGCGGAAGATTTCAGCAACAAGAGTGCTGATTTAGTTAAATATAATCCTGTTTATAAAAAGGTACCGGTGCTCGTACACAACGGGAATCCGATATTGGAGTCTCTTGTGATCGTCGAGTATATTGATGAAGTGTGGAAAGGAGTTCCGATTTTACCTCAGGATGCTTACGAGAAGGCTCAGGCTCGATTTTGGGCTAAATTTATGGATGATAAGGTAATGAATAATGATTCTGTTATTCTACTGATTATTCAAGTGTTAGTTGATGATGTACTTGATTTTGTTTTCTACTTTTGTTTGAGCAGTTTTGTAACCTGATTGGTCAAATTGTTCTATTAGTGGTTGACCAGATCTTGATCTGATCATTGATTAACGTTGACCAAAAGATATCAAAACATCCATTGCCTTTTAGGCTTTGGCAGACCTTAAAAAGCCAGCTAAGCCTTTAGCTATATGTACATGTGTAGGCTTGGCTAGAGTTTTTTACTAAAACCTTGGGTTTTTCACCACAAATGCGGGCTTAGCCGCCGCTTTTTCAGCAAAACGCGGGTTTAGCCTGCGCTTTTTACCAAAGAGTGTAGGTTAAATCTTAGGTGTCTCAACCGGCAGAGCTGATGTGATGGCTTCTGACAGAAGGAAATGACGGATAATAACTTTGGTGAAGACTAATTTTCAAGTCTATTTTTTATTTTTTTTGTCAACGTTGACTATTTTAGTAATTTTCCCATTTATAAATCCCGGTAGTGCAGGTAACGCGACTGGTTTTTATCTGGTCTGATTCTAATAGCATTGTTAATGTTAATTTCGTTACATTTGATATTCTTTTACGATTTAACTATAGCTGATATTACATTATGGGGTATGTTTCAGTGCGATCCTGCAATATTCAAGGCTATTAGTAGCCATGGAGAGGAGCAAGCTGTTGCAGAAACTCACGAGGCACTGCAATTTCTGGAAAACGAATTAAAAGTGAAAGGCAGCAAGTATTTTGGAGGTGATAACATCAACCTGGTTGATATTGTTGCTATTTCTATAGCCTATTGGATTGGAGCAGCTGAAGAAGCATTAGGAATAGAGGTGTGGAGCAAACACAAGTTTCCTAAGTTAACCCAATGGAGTGATAACTATGTTAACTGTCAAGCTGTGAAGGATAGCTTACCTCCAAGAGAAAACTTAGTTGCTTTCTTAAAGAAGCGGTTTGGTAAGGCGGAATAAGGCCGTAAATGTGTGGTTATGAAGTTGGTGTGTTTCTGTTCATTGATGTGTCAATAAGCAGTCTAAGAGTTGGTTTGTCAATTAAGATGTAGTATGTAAGCTTTTGGTTGTTTGCTTGTTTTGTTACTTTGTTGAAACTGATAATACAAAGTTATCTTTTGTAGTTTTATGTTTTCTTATGAATAAGACTCTACCCGTGCCTGGGGGAATTGGTGAGACGGCAAGGCCAGAATAGCCCATCCCACGGTGTAGAAGGGTGTTGTGGCTAGTGACATGTGTATTAACTATTTGTATTATATTAGCTGTTTGTTTACCCTTTAATGAGGCTCTTAATGGTTCAGACCTCTTACTGGTTTAACACTTAATGGTTCAGACTGTTTCACGAGCACATGTTTGAATGGTTCAGACATTTGCCTCTGAATGGTTAAGATTTATACAGAGTCTGAATGGTTAAGACCTCTAATCTGAATTGGTCAGACATTTGCCTCTGAACAGTTAAGCATTATACAGGCTTTTAATGGTTCAGAGACCTCTTAGCAATTAATGGTTCAGACCTCTTACTGATTCAGCACTTAACCATTCAGATGTTGCCAAACAGCCCCTAAATTTAAATTTAAATCACATATAGTAATAATTAGGTAGAATAATAAAAATAAGTAATGACAAACAGTAATTGTTTTATTTTTCTTATATAATACTTTAATTTATGTATTAACTAAAAAAATAAGATGTCAAACATAATTTGCCAACTAAGACGATTAGCGCTTAGCTTACACAGATTAATGGTAAAGTAGAAAAGAGTCCACTTAATAAGTTAATAGTCAACGTGATTGAAACACATATAAAGTGTGAGCTAAATTATCTGACGCCTAGGATTTAGCCTCCCATTTTAGCAGCCGTTTTTCAATAAGCTGGCTATTTAGCCTGCGTTTTTTTATTCGTCACCTGAATTTAACCTGCGTTTTACATGTGTCTTTTTTATCGGTTTTTGGTGGATCAGATTCTACTTTTCAAGGGGTCTTTTTGGCCGGCGAAATTTTAGCCGTCTTACCCGACGGATATAGGTTAACTTGTCTATTCTGATGATTATCTCTAGGTTAAAGGGAAGATGGGCTAATTTGGTTTTTGTTAGCATTTTCTATTACTAGTTAAACACGTAAATCAATGCACAGTGTAAAAAAAGTTAGTCAAATCCATGTGGCAGAGCCCGATTTGCTCTACCGACCTTAAAATATTGCATTTAAAAAAATTCAATTCTTTATGTAAAAACAGACGATATTTATATTCACTTCTTAGAGTAAAATGCACAGATAGTCCCTGTGGTTTGGTAATATTTCACCTTTAGTCTCCACATTTTCAAAATTACATGTATACTCCCTGTGGTTTGCTCAATTGTTACTCAGATAGTCCCTAAAGTGGATGGACGTTAGTTTTCTCAGTTAAATGGATGTGAAATGATAAAATTACCCTTACCATTATAAAAACAATACATTTAACAATAAAAGACCTCAACCCCACCCACCCTCTCCCTCTTTTCCTCCCCCAAGCACCATCGCCACTTCTGCCCACCTCCCACCCACGCCACCCTCTCCATCTCTTCCACTCCACGGATCAGAGAACCACCATTTCTGCAACTAATTCCCCAACGCAAATGGAACCATCAGAAAACCTGAAACCTAGTAGTAGTTGTAGAAGACATTGAGGTCACACGAAGCACCATGGTGTGGGTGCTTCACAATGTCCTCCAGTACGTCGATTTAGTCAGTCTTCTTTATGTTTTTCCGGCGAGTACGGGCCGCCAGAGGAATATCGTGGAACCGGAAGAAGATCCGGTTGCTCCAATTGAAAGGTTATCGGTTGGTGCTTTCATTTAAGGATGTATGTGCTTGTAGTGTTTCTAATGTAAGTGAATTTTTTATCGATTTGTTTAGGTTTTAATCGAGAAATTTGAATTTGAAACCCTAGCAGATGAAGATGTTGATTGATTGTTTGATATTGAACGTTTAAACAATTATCGTGTTAATTGATTGTTTACTTTTAATGATTATTCAGTTTTTGGATCGTAATTGTATTATTCTTTTTTTATTGCGGATGATTCTGTTTGGTCAATGCTTTATAATCTTCATCACCGAATCTGGAGTTTTCTTTTCCAACATTATTTTGTGTTAATCTTAGGGTGGAGGGAGTGGTGAATCACTATTAGGGTGTTTGAGTTATTCTCTAGCCAATAATATCATGCCATGTCACGTCCCCATTCCATTCCCCATTTTCACTCAATCACTGGCAACGGTCAATCACTATCAGGGTGTTTGAGTTATATATTTTTTTATTTCTAGAAATTTATGCATAAATAAATTAAACATATTTTAAACTAAATAAAAGTACTTTTAATTAAAAAACACATTACATAAAATTAAAATAATAACATGACATTAAAATATAAAAAGAAATTAAAAAAAACCTAATTTAACTATTCGTCGTCGGAATCCGCCAAAAGGTGGGGTAAATCTTGTTCTCCAAGATGCTCCACAAATCCTGAGAGGTCACCGCTTTGAGCATAACTGTCCGGTAACTCTGATCCCCCCTCATATATTGACCCCGCAACTCCGTTTGACACATTCTCCAAACAAAATGTGTACAATCAAGACAATCCAACATCCCAGGAAGGCGATGTTTTTCCTCATGAGCTTGGTACAAGAGCGCAACGTCATGGCTAGTAGGTCTACGTAAAAACTCAAAAGCGTATAAATTACATACCGTTTCGCAAAAATTTTCTAGACATTCACGGGAAGTCCTTTCGGCCATATTTAAATACTCGTCTTACTTGTCTGGAGGGTTACCGGTTGCAAGTTGCTTAATCGCCGTCGTAACTTTTTGCATCTGTGTAAAACTCTTCTTCATAGTCGCATCCAGGGTCTCTTGAAACCACGAGTTATTCGCTTGCACATCACTCACAATTTTTAAAAACAACCTTTTCGACATACGAAACCTATGACGAAAAACTTCTTCGTTGAATATGGGCTCCTCGATTAAATAATCTCTCATAAGGTTTTCGTGATATTTCTCTCGATCTCGACAGACATATTTCCTTTTTCTAGAAGTACCCGTGTCTTCCAGTTCGGCGGCTTCGTTAATAAGATTTTGGAAAAAAAATTAAACTACTATCGCTTAAGGAAGAATTATCGTCTTCACTAATATCAATTGGAATGAATAGCGGTGATATATCATCAATTATTTAGAAATTAGAAGTGAAAATGGAAGAAGTGAAAAATTGAGTTGGATGGAGAAGAGGATGGTGAAAAATGGTGTTGAATGATATTGTTTTTATAAAGAAAAGTTGATTTTGTTTTATAAACGGCTAGTTCCAACGGATAGGTAACGACTATATTCCTCAATCAATCCCACTCAATCAATCAATCGGTGACTACTCACCGCACAACACCATCACCGCTCACCGAATTGAAGGCGGCACCCGATCACAGATCGGTGAAGACCAATCCCCGAAGGGTTCACCGCAACGATACCGACCACCCTTATAAAGTAAAATTTATATTTATTGATAAATGGTAAACAAGGATAAATTAGGGTCTCTTTTAGGAAGATGTGAACAAATTTTGTGAATTAGTTACGAATCAGACATGTGGAGTGGCATGGATGGGAGGTGAGCAAAGTGGTGGTGGTGCACTTGTGCTAGTGGGGTGGAGAAGAGGGAGAGGTTGGTGAGTTGGTGTGAGGTATTTTGTTGTTTAATATGTATTTTTTTAACTATAAGGGTAGTTTTGTCATTTCAAAATCACTTAACTGAGAAAACTAACGTCCATCCACTTCAGGGATTATCCGAGTAACATTTGAGCAAACCACATGAAACATACATGTAATTTTAAAAATGTGAGGACTAAAGGTGAAATTTTACAAAACCAGAGGGACTATCCGTGCATTTTACTCCACTCCTTGTGTAGGACCATTTCCGTTTTTAAATGCCCGTCACAAAAACAAGCACGTGTTATTAACTGATATGATTACGTATGCGCATACGTAGCGACCGGAATCACTTCCTTGAATTTGATGACACGTTGACCTCTCTATCCGCTTTGCCACTTATTACCTCATCATAATCATAAATAAATATATATCAATATCAATCATCGTGCACCCCAAAACTAAACTTGAAAATGTCGGACATAGTGAAGTTGTACGCCTTCAGAGGAAGTCCGTACAGTTGTAGACCAGAAATTGCTTTGAAACTCAAGGGAGTCAAGTACGAATTTATCCAAGAAGATCTGAAAAATAAGAGTCCCGACCTTATCAAATACAATCCTGTTAATAAGAAGGTACCCGTGCTCGTACACAACGGTAATCCGATCTGCGAGTCTGTTGTAATCTTGGAGTACATTGATGAAGTCTGGAAAGGGGTTCCGATTTTGCCTCAGGACGCTTACGAGAAGGCGCAGGCTCGGTTTTGGGCGAGGTTTGTTGATGATAAGGTAATGGTGCATTTTGTTTTAGTAGTTTTAGAATTTGTTACACAAATGATTCATGTTAAATTTGTAAAGTTGCATTTTATAGGGTGGGTTTGTGGTTTAATTTTGTAACGAGTTTTAAGTCTAAGCCAAAATGCACGCGCGCACACACACATAATATGTAGAGAATACAAAGGGATTATTTAACCAAAATGCTACCATTATTGACCAAAATGCTCTTTTATAACCAAAGGGATTATTCAACAGAAATTAGTCGTAGAACCAAAACTTGTTACAAAACTGAAACCACAAACCGTAACACATATAACTTTTAAAGTTAGTACTTTAGTCTGTTACTTTGCCAAAACCATAGGGTCATCTGAACCGTAACACATATAATTAACTCTAGTTTTTAAATAGAGGTGAAAAAAGCTTGTTCCAAAGCCGATATTAAAATTGGTTTGACTGGAAACCGAACCATCGGGTTGGAACCAGTTTTAGTAAAACTGGTTCCAACCCGAAACAATATTGACCAAATTTGAACCAAATCTGAACCGGTTTGTGCACCTCTAGTGTTTTCTTAGTGGTCAAAAGCTAATCTGTCAAATTACTCTTTTTTTATTTCAGTGCATTCCTGCAGTATTCAAGGCTATGGTCAGCCGTGGACAGGAGCAAGCTGTTGCAGAAGCTCATGTGCAAATGCAATTTCTTGAAAATGAACTGAAAGCCAAAGGCAAGAAGTTTTTTGGTGGTGACAACGTTGGCCTGGTTGACATTTGTGCTTCTTACATGGCTCTTTGGGTTGGAGCAGCTGAAGAAGCATTAGGAATAAAGTTGATGCCTAAAGACAAATTCCCAAAATTAATAGAATGGTCTGATAACTATATTAACTGTCCAGCTGTCAAGGATGGCTTACCTCCAAGAGAAATTGTAGTTGGTATTTACAAGACGCTATAAACACTGTGCGCGACAATTGTGTGCTTGCGAAGCTTTTATGTATGACATCCATCGATGTTTCAATAAGCAGCTCGTAGATGCTGATTTATGTAGTGCGTAATGGATTCGGTGTTATCACCTTGTTGTAGTTATGCTAGATTCTCGTTCATTTTCGTGTAAACCCATGATCTCTTTTGGAAATACCAGACTTCTTGACTTGTGTTTATTGGATCAGAAGGTGAATATGCCCAGTGGCGAAGCTTGAGATTTCAGACCAGGGGGTCGAAAACGTATATACCCAAAAACTTCTATGAAACGAGGGGTCGAAAACGTATAAACCCAAAAATTTATATACGAAAACTACATACTATCCACTACTTTATTTGTTATCATTTTTTTATTATTGTATGATTGCACAATAAAAAAAAATTCGGGATACCCCTAAATTAATGGGCTAGCTCCGCCACTGAAATATGCTATATCTGATCGCTAACTATCGATGGTACATGCATGAAACTTGTTCAATATTTGAAATGCACCTAACTGGGACAGATAACAGAAATTTCATGAAATTGGAAGTCAATATGTGATTTTGGGATCTAAAATAATGGTTAATCTTAGCCTATAATTTAGGATTTGTAATTATGTAATTATTAATTACCTAGAATAGGAGATTGTACACTATTATATATTGTAATGGTTATACAGAGAGGAGCAAGGAATTACATTAAACCTTCCTACAAGCTTGGTGTCCATGGGAAGAGGAGAAGAGTATGTGAAAGTGAGGGGAGGGTGGGGATGAGAAGCTGACTGGAAGAAGACAGTGGCGGCAGAGGTTGGCCTAGGGTTGGCCTGATACCATCGCACTCCTTCATACGAACATCTTAGGGTGTTCGGCTCCCTTTGCTACCCTCTTATCCCATCAACCACCACTCACAAACTTGATCCCCGGTCCCACCCCTGTGTCTTTCTCGGTTACCCCTTACAACACCGGGGGTATAAGTGCTATGACCTTCACACCAATTAAATCACCATATCCCGTCATATATTTGACGAGACCATCTTTCCCTTTCAACACATTCACTCCTCACCCCCCAAATATGACTTCCTCCCCCCCCCCCCTACACCCAACCGTCTGGTCCCACATTTCTACCACACCCAACACACATGCCCACCCACCAAACACATCCTCCCCAGCCGATTCCTCACCTATGGCTTCCCCAAACCCAGCAACTCCATCACCCAATACTACTAGCCCACCTCATCAAAGCCCAACTACTTCACCCTCACCTCCCTCAACCCAATCGTCCCCTATCTCGCCTCCTTCCTACTCAGCCCATTCACCACATTCGAACCACTACCACAGCCCACATCATCCCTTCATACCCACGGCACCTACCCCTTCACCACTAGCCACTCCACCCGACCCACACAACCCACAAAATAACCACCCAACTCGCTCCATGCGAACCCGTGCCATGGATGGCATTCATAAACCTAAACTACACTTCGACCTTCACACTACCACCATTGTACCCATCCCCAAAAACCCAACCTATGCCTTGTCCTCACAAGAATGGTATAACGCCATGATGACTGAATATAATGCTCTTATTGAAAATGAGACTTGGGAACTTGTTCCTAGACACCCGCAGATGAATGTTATCCGTAGTATGTGGTTAGTTAAACACAAATTTAATTCTGACGGTTCTTTAGAACGTTACAAGGCTCGGTTAGTTTGTGATGGCAGGTTACAACAGGTAGGGATTGATTGTAGTGAAACTTTTAGCCCTGTGGTAAAACCCGCCACAATCCGCACGGTCCTCACTATTGCTCTCACCAAGACATGGCCGCTTCACCAGCTCGATGTCACCAACGCCTTCCTACACGGCACTCTCAATGAAACCGTGTACCTGTATCAGCCAATGGGATTCCGCAACAAGCAATTTCCTAATAATGTCTGCCGCCTCAAGAAATCATTATACGGTCTGAAACAGGCACCTAGAGCATGGCACCAACGATTTACCGATCATGTCCTTCATATGGGGTTTATTCAAAGCAAAAGTGACAATTCTCTCTTCATCCTTCACCGTCAAGAGCATACCGCCTACCTTCTTCTATACGTTGACGACATACTTCTTGTTACTTCCTCAGCTCAACTTCGTCAACACCTCATGGCTAGCCTGGCAAGCGAATTCGCCATGAAAGATCTCGGGCCTTTGAGCTATTTTTTGGGAATTTCTGTTACTCGGCACAACAACTCTATGTTTCTCTCCTAACAGGCTTATGCTCATGATATTATTCACCGTACGGGTATGCGGTCATGCAAACCAGTGGACACACCTGTTGACACTCAACCAAAACTATCTTCTACCTAAGGAACCACGTTCGAAGATCCATCTCTGTATCGTAGCTTGGCTGGTGCCCTTTAGTATATCACCTTCACCAGACCTGACCTAAGCTAAGCGGTCCAATAGATTTGCATGCACATGCATGCACCAATGAATTCCCACTGGCAGGCTCTCAAGCGAATCATCAGATATTTAAAAGGAACAGCTTCTTATGGCCTTACCCTTGAGCCTTCTCCCTCTGTCGCTCTGACTGCCTTCACCGACGCAGAATGGGCTGGCTGACCTGACACCCGTCGCTCCTCCTCCGGCTACTGCGTTTATTTTGGACCCACTCTTCTGTCTTGGTCGTCCAAACGTCAACCGACTGTCTCCTGGTCCACGGCTGAAGCCGAATACCGGGGAGTTGCTAATGCCGTGTCAGAAATATGTTGGCTTCACAGCCTGCTTCTTGAGCTTCGACACCCGCCTACCAAAGCCACCCTGGTCTATTGTGACAACGTCAGTGCCGTTTATCTGTCAGGCAATCTAGTTCAACATCAACGAACGAAACACATTGAATTGGATATCCACTTTGTTCGTGAACAGGTTCAACGTGGTTTAGTTCGTGTACATCATGTCTCCTCTCGTCATCAAATCGCAGACATCTTCACCAAAGGGCTCCCTCGTAATTTATTTGAAGATTTCAGATCCAGTCTCAACATCCGTAAACCTCCCGCTTCGACTGCGGGGGTATCTTAGCCTATAATTTAGGATTTGTAATTATGTAATTATTCATTACCTAGAATAGGAGATTGTACACTATTATATATTGTAATGGTTATACAGAGAGGAGCAAGGAATTACATTAAACCTTCCTACAGTTAAGGTGACGTCCAGAATAGGTAAACACGATAATTTGGATAATTCCCAAAGCTTTATTAACAATCATGAAAATAACTAGAAACTTGATACAACAATTCATACGTGCATCATAAACTCGATGTATGTATATATTAGCTAACAAAGCTAATTAAATATAGAGTAAATTGTGGTTTTGGTCCCTGTAGTTTATAGGCTATTGAAGTATTTTACAATTTTAATACCCATGTTTCTATTTTATTTCAATTTTAATCCACCTAACTAACTCCATCCATATCTTAGTTAAAACAAAGTCAAACATTAGTCATTCAGGGGTAAAATCATAAATACCTATAAATTTTAGAGTTAAATGCCATTTTAGTCCCTGTGGTTTGGGTCATTTTGCCAGTTTAGTTCAAAGGTTTCATTTTTAACCTGTGGGTCCAAAAAGGTTTCACAGTTGTCATTTTAGTCCACTGGGTTAACTTCATCCATTTTTTTCTGTTAACGAGAAGGCCAATTCGGTCATTTTAAATGGCCGAATTGCCCTTTTAGTTAACAGAATTACATACAAAATGATCGAATTGGCCTTCTCGTTAACAGAAAAAATGGATGAAGTTAACCAAGTGGACTAAAATGGCAACTGTGAAACCTTTTTGGACCCACAGGTTAAAAATGAAACCTTTGGACTAAACTGGCAAAATGACCCAAACCACAGGGACTAAAATGGCATTTAACTCTAAATTTAAAGAAAGAAAATTATTTAAAAGCACATAAAACCGATGCGTTTTGACATATGCTATGAAATCAACCGTGTAATAACATGAAATGGTAGGTACAACACAAAGTAGTAGCAACAATGGCATGAAAGAAAGCTATACTATTCCAAACCCAACAAGTTTCAACTGTCTCAAAACAAGCATACGGATCATGGCAATGCAGTAATCAGCATCAGCATATCCAGTTCAATCTTGAACACCGTTGTGACCGGCCGACGTTGCTGCTGCGCTGAGCCGAAGACGTCGCTGTGCTGCAGTTGATAACGATGTTGCGCTACGTCCACAGGTTCAGGTTTGG
The DNA here is from genome assembly GCA_030545235.1 of Helianthus tuberosus. Lineage (NCBI taxonomy): Eukaryota > Viridiplantae > Streptophyta > Magnoliopsida > Asterales > Asteraceae > Helianthus > Helianthus tuberosus. The sequence continues at coordinate 56,644,349 of CM060383.1, forward strand.
GGCCTAACTCAAGTAACCCATTCGAGTTTTAAATGCGAGTCAGTTAGCAAAGCCTGGATCGAAACAAGTAATGGGGCCCGACTTGTGATATCCCACATTGGTTGTGAATGCGAACAAAGGCTTCCTTATAAGGGGTTGGATACATTCACCATCATGACGCATTTTAAAAACCATGAGGGTCGGGCGCCGAGGGCGTGTTGGCTGCCAAAGCGGATAATATCATGGTGCGGTTACGCTGGTGCGGTAACGCTGTGTAACACCCCAAATTCCATGAGATTTTTAATTTAAGCTAGATATGAATAAGTAAGGATAGTCTTTGGTTATATTAATATGAATGTTATTCTTGAAGGGCCGAACATGTAAAGTGACAAACCTTAAAATATTAAAAGAAAACAAAATTTAAAACACACACATAGTGTGCGTGTGGGTGTGCGATCGAACAGAGGAAGGGGGAAGGGTGAAACCCTAGTTTCACCAATTTCATCAAATTGGGTAGAAATCTCAAGGATAATCGAATGCATGTGATCAATTCCTCAGTCATTTAAGGGTTTTCCATCATTGAGTAAGTCGAATTATGTGATTTGATGCTAGTTAATGATAAGGGTTTTGATTATTCCTTGAAATAGTATGAAATTGAACTTGTTTATGAGTTAGAATCACCAAATAGAAGATGTTTTATGCATGATACTAATTAGATTGAAAGTTTGAGTAAAAACCCATTTGGTTGAGAAATTAGCATGAGTAGGATTATGTATGTGAAGTTTTGATTTATGATCTTGATTATAATACATGAATGATAAGTAAATTAATGTAGAATGAAAGAATCATGTGAACTTAGATGATTATTGAAAATAAGTGAGTTCAACTAGTAAAATGTCATGCTTTATATGTTTGTACAATATGCTTTAAATGCGAAACCCGCCAAGTGTTCGATGAAATGCTTAAGAGAACAAGTATGTGGATTACTAGTAAGGATGAGGTCGGGTTCAAGGATAGTGTTAAAGTGGTTAATTTTGAATGATGATTGTTAATCGTGAATTATGAGATGACTAGTACGAAAGGAAATTGTTTATGTTGTGTGCATATATGATATTGTGGTTGTATATGTGTTTTACTATGTGAGTAGGGAATGAAAGGATGCAATTCTAGTTTATATGTTGTGTCGTTGGAAATTGACGTGCTAGTAAAGTTAAAATAGGATACGAGTGTGACATGAATGCAATATTAGAATGTGCGTTATACTAATGAAGTAGTAACCTTGATGGTATGAAAGTATAGGATTATGTTTAGATGGGAAAGCATGGAAGGCAAACGGAAAGGATATGAGGAAGCATGTATGAAACGGGCACTCGAGGTAAGTGATTTCCGTAATCACTTCTTATTTTGTTGAAGTAAGGTAGCGTTAGTTAATTATGCATGATGATGATTGAAGTTTAATATGGTTTTGGTTGTAAGAAATCGGTAATTTTAGCTAAGTAGACCAAACGGGACTATATAAGGTTGTATTAATATGACGGATTGATGTCTAAGTAATGGCTACGGTATTGTAACCGGGTAATGGGTAGAATTACACATAAGTGCGCCAACCGAGAATGGGGACTTAGGTCAATGGTCAAAAGACTTAGCTTTTGATCTTAAATAAAAGAGTTGTTTGACAATAATACGAACGGATCGAATAAATGTGCATAAGTTTTGTATTAATAATGAAACACGTAAAGATTAAGGACCCGGGGTAAAGATTTTTAGTTACTAACGTAAAGCCCTGTTTTACGGACAATAGAAATAAGTTGGAGTCAATTGGTTTTGGAATGTCCAAGTTATGCGAGTTTTAGCAATAATAATATGTATGGGTTACATAGTTGAAAACAAGTATGTAAATCCGAAAGCTTTAAGTTAAGATTTCTCTTAGTCCGAATGTTATATTACAAGCTCATATGATAGAAAATCAATTTGCGATCGCATAGGAAAAATAATCGTGTAAAACGGATTTGTACATAAAGAGTTACGCTCATTTAAAGTTTAAGTCTTGGAAAATTGGAGCTGGACATCTGCAGCTATGAAGGACGAACCCTTCTGTGAAAAAGGGGCTCTGGTGCCCCGCGACAAACTGCATTGCAGGAAATTTCATTTATTTTGTTCGGTTTTGTCACGCGATGTCACACCCCAACCGATGGCGGAATCATCGGGGCGCGGCACTAGGCGGATCAGATTGCTCAAGAGAATCCATAACAACTAAATTACGACAGTATTTAATGCGTTCATTATCCCATACTAATAAACATTTACAATCACATAAGCTGTCATGAATTTCATGTCTTCTCAAACAACTCGAATCCGAAAATCTAGATTTTGGGTGAGTTTCTAGACTTCCTAGCTTGATTTGATGTAGACTGTGACTAAACCTGCAACATACATTAAAACAACGTCAATACAAAAGTATTGGCGAGTATACAAGTTTTGATAGAGTAGCATAAATAGTTAAAAGTGCTAGGAACTACCAAATACATAAACGAGATACCTCAACATACATGCATACAAGACTGATACTACCAGCTAAGTCACTCGAGCTGCGATTGCGATTGCTATTCATCTTAACTAGACCCCGTCGGGTGCTATAGTACTATACTAGTTAAGGCGGGACCTCGCGAGTATAAGTCCTAACACATATGTAACAGTTATTGTAACTAGCATCACGTGTAAATATGCATATCAGTTATTCGCAAGTGATAAACAGTTTGATTGAATAATTCGTTTATTAAATTTGATTTGATAGGAACGTATGTTACACCCAAAATGCGATAAAAAGGGTTCGAGTATACTCACAGTCGATGTTCAGCAATTAAACACAACTTAGTTGGATTGAAGGGAGCGCGTCTGAGATTAGCCTGATTACAGATTGACAGTGTAAGCGTTGAATAGTGCATCAAATGATGGCGGTGAACCAAGTGTCTGATTGGATGGTAATCCGATCGGATGACAATCTGATCGGATGGCCAATCGACCGGGTGGCAATTCGTTCGGATGGTCATCCGATCGGATGGCCATTCGATTGGTTTGTCACCTCGTTTGGCAAGGATGTGTTTGTGTATGATGGCCTTGAAGTTTACGTTGTAGCATTTTGAAAACAAAGAAGTATCTCTACCTTTCAGGTCGTCCGATCGAACGGTCGTTCGATCGGGTGACGATCCGATTAGTAGGACACTTTGGTGAGGACAGTTCACGGCAGTTTGCCACTCGATCGGATTGCAATCCGATCGGGTGGCAATCCGTTTGGAACTGACTAAGTGTTGAACATGCTGAAAATTGTTTAAGTGTTGAAGTCCCAAACATCAGATGGTCGGAGGGTCGATCGGTCGGGTGGCAATCCGATCGGACGACAATCCGTTCGACGTTCAAAACTTGAAAAGTTGGAATAATAATTTAAGTGAGTAACCAAGTGCAAGCCGATCGGACGGCTGTTCGATCGGGTGGCAATCTGATCGGGTGGCAATCCGATCGGACGGCAATCCGTTCCAACTGCTTTGATCGTCTTGACACTAGTAACCAAGTGCAAGCCGATCGGACGGCTGTTCGGTTGGGTGGCAATCCGATCCAACTGCTCTGATCGTCTTGTCACTTGATTGTTTTGAAAGTTTGCGGTTTTGATCGAGATAACGTGATAACGTGCTAAACAACAGAAACTCGTCAAGACTCAAGTGGCCTGTTCGGACAGGAACCACCCTAGTCCGATCAGTCAGCTCTTCGAGACGGTGTTTCATGTTTAACCCGTAATCAGTAATCTCTTGGATAGATTCCAGATCTTGAACCAACATATCACTAAGAATGAGTAGAAAATCAGAACAAGCTCCGATTCTATCGGTTTTGAGTGCATTGAGTGTAAAAGAGTTGAAAGAAAGTTGAAAAAGTTTCTTTTAATCCTTTTATCCTTGAAGGTGTTTAGATTTATGCGAAATCGTTGTGAAATCATATGGAAATCCTTTAGATCCGAGTTATTCTTGGTGGAATGAGGCCAATACTTGAAGTTCATAAGAACTCAATGGTGACATCACCCTAGAACACCTCAAATCTGTTGATTTCACAGTTGAAAGTTGAGATTTAAAGGTGAAAAAGATGAAGAAGTGTGTGTAGATCAAAGAAGTACAAGATTTGAGTTCAAAACTTACAAGAATCGCGAGAAATCGAGGGAAAATAGCCAAAAGTGCGCTGGTCGAACGAGAGCTGTCACATCACTGTTCAAGTGATGTGACAAGTGCTATTTATAGGTGAAGTGGTGTGAAGGAGATGAAGTGCAACGGATCGGATGGCAATCCGATCGGGTGGCTGTCCGATCGGGTGGCAATCCGATCGAGTGGTAATCCAATCGGGTGGCCACTCGATCGATCAGTCACTCGATCGGTGGTCTCTGGCGTGTTGCGTTTCGATCTTTCGTTTTGTTCTTTAAACTTTGCGATAGTTTGGTTACACGTTTTCATACCCACATTCATATATCTATTATAATTAGTCACAAAGGGTCGTATAAATATCCACATTTCAAACTCTGTGTTGCGATAATCGAGTTGCGTGTTTCGAATATGCGTTGCGTTATGACACATCACGGCTATCGAGGAGGGTAGAATAGGTCCTCACTCAACGTCATCGTGAGCGTTAGTACGTGCGATGTGATGTGTTATAGCGATAAAGTATGCGTAATATGCGAAAATACTGCAAAATAGCGATATATGCGATATAGCTACATTATGATCCAAATCTATGGTGCTAGGCGTAACGAGTATAACGATTTGTAACAATGCACGAACGTGCAGGTTGTTACAGTCTCCCCTGCTTTAGGAAATTTCGTCCCGAAATTAATCCACAAGAAGGGTTGCGAGGGTCGATGCGAGTGGGAGTAGTGATAAAAGCTTCAAAATAAACGAGCGATCAATTAAAATCCGACGAGCGAGAACGGGAGGTCGATTGAAGGTTGATGGCGGTGAGTAAGAAGTTTCGTTATTAACAAAGGACGGCAACACACGAAAAGCGATACAAAGTGTTTTGAATTCTCGAAAAGTTGATTAATTCGAAAAGTCTTCCCACAGTGCGGCGTTAACTATCTCGATGTTCACACCAGCGCTATGAGTGGGGTTTTATTAGGTTACTAAAAGATTTTAGGGTGTTTAAAACTCGTTTTACGAAATTTTCTCGTCACGCGGCAGTAACTTGAGTCGATTGTCACACCAACGTGACAAGATAATCTCATTTTATACAAGGGTTTTGATCAAATTTTTAGAAAAAAAGTTTTGTAAGAAAAGATTTGTTTATACAAAGGTTTTAATAATATCAAAATTTTAAATTTAAAGTCGGCCCCGCATGGCACTTTCCCACGAAAGTTCGACAATATGGCTAAAGCACTTATATATAGGAAGTACCAGCGGCGTATCCACCATGTTTTAGCCATATGGCTTTCGTCCCATGAGGCAGTGTCATGTGTGTCGACATAGTACTGATAGATTTCGATTCCCTTGGTCCAAGCGAAAGATGGTTAGACCAAGTGTAAGAGAGAGATTAAGCAAGCTGAGCGATGGGGTCGTTTACAAACTCAGTTCAGCGATAAGAGCGAGTGCGGTAAGCGATAAGCGGTACGCGATAATTTGACGACACAACACAAACATAATGAGCGAAGACGGCGGCGATAAGCGACGAGCGATAAGCGACGAGCGATAGCGACAACCGTCGAGCGATAGGCGACGATTGTTGCGTTGCAAGCGATGGGAACATGCGATTTGATTAGATTCAACAACACCACAAATTTTAATTAACATTAAGCCCCACGTGGCCCTTTTCCACGAAAGTCTGCTGATATGGCTAAAACACTTATATATAGGAAGTACCAGCGGCGTATCCACCATGCTTTAACCATATGAGTTTCATCCCGTGAAGCGAGGTCATGTGTGCTAATTATAACGCAGATAACATAGATAACGGTAAGCGGTAGCGTTAGCGATAAATGTTAAGCGGTACACGATGAGTGATGGAGCAATACACAAGCGATAGAGCGATACACAAGCGATAAAGCGATACACAAGCGATAGAGCGACACACATGATAAGCGATAGCGCGATACACATAATAAGCGATTGAGCGAACAGACAGTAAGCGATTGAGGTTGCGAGATAGATTCTAGTCTTAATGCGATTGCGAGTGTGTTGACTTACGAAATGTCTAGCGATTACACGCTTTGAGTTGCGATTGAGATTGTTACGCCTTGCGATGTAGTGTAGTGTGTCGAAAATAATTTTTAGTAGTATACTTGGTCTAATAACGTTCAACTTGCATGGCACTTTCTTCACAAGACATTGGTTGGCATGGCGAAGCACTTATATATAGGAAGTACCAGCGGCGTATCCACCATGCTTCAACCACACACCTCTGCCCCGTGAATAGGTGTCTCACTGTGTTGACATGGTCAAGACGCTTATCTATAGGAAGTACCAGCGGCGTATCCACCACGCTTGACCATGCTTTTAACGTTATGGCATCATTGAAACTCGTTACAATCTCCGTGCACGGATCACAGTAATCCCGTGTGCAACCGTGATTAATTTGATCCTTGCACGTTTATCGTACTTTATCTCAAGAACGCATAGTTGGGGGAAAACACATTATATAGTACATAGTGCTAGCATTTAGTCCGCGCGCGAATGCGAGGGAGAATGAGAGTGAGAGATAAATAGAGTCCACATTGCGTCGAGAAATAGAACAAGTTCAACATATAACGGAAATTAATGGCGAAGATCGTATCATTGCAACAACATTGTAAGCATAATTAATGTTGTTGTGGAGGGCTTCTACGGAGTCTGCGATTGTTGCTGAAATTCCTCAATTCTGTTGCCCCGTGCAACAGTGCTGGGTAAGATGACCATACCAGTTGCAATTTGCGCAATAGCGACAGTTAGCTTCTGGCGGGTGATGATACGTACACATGAGACATAGGGGATGAGTTCCGTTGTAGTCGCGCTTCGAGTGGACTGGTATTGCTTGGAGAGGTTCTGTTTGCGATAGCTCAGTTGTTGAGGAGTTTGGGCTCATGGTCTTTCGTTTGCGGCTGGACTGAGCTTCCTGAGGTGATGCGTTGTCATCGGAGACTTCGTCTGAGGACTCACTTGAAGAATCGTCGGTAGAATCATCGGAGGAATCGTCGGGAGAATCGATGACGATTGCTTGATGAGCTTGTTTGACAGGATTCTGGGAGAAAAATCAGTCCAAGACTCGTTTGTCGTTGATTTCTGCGGCCAAGCGGTAGGTTTCTTCGATGGTAGCAGGCCCTGCAGCTTCAACAAAATCGCCCACACATTCAGGCAAGCTGCTAATATACTTCGTGATGGCTTTTTCTGTCTTGGGCAGATTATGCTAAGCTGTTTGAACCTTGCGGTTTAGCCAGTATTGTCACCTTCGACTTGCTTGATTTCCCAAAATTCGTCTTCTAGTTCTGAACTTCGTGGGGAGGGCAGTACTCTTTCTTCGTGAGCTCTTTCAGCTCATCCCAAGAGAGAGCGTAAGCTGCGGAGATCCCACGTTTGTTACGTTCGGCTGTCCACCAGTCGAGTGCTTGCGATTGAAATACTCCGGTAGCACAAGTAGTACGGAAACTATCGGGACACCCACTCTGACGAAGGGTAACGTCGATAGAATCGAACCACTAGAGTAGCTGGGACACACCTCCTTCACTCGTGAACTCCATCGGGTCACAGGCTTTGAAGTGTTTGTAGAGGAAAGCAGATTGCGGCGCTTCCGTCTTAGAGTCTTCCGGGGTTTGAGAGTTGCTGAGAGAGTGCACTTGAGCGACAATTTGAGGAATGACCTTGGCCACTTCCTTGGCCACAAGCGAGGCAATCCTCTTCTCAGCACTTCGTTTGGCTCTTCTCCTAGCAGTTTGTCTCGAGGTAGAGTCGTTGGAAGGCATCTAGACAGAGAGAGATTTGGAGTGAGATTCGATCATAATGATTTTTGAGTTTTACGATCCGATTGAGCGCGATCAAAACTTGTTGTGAGTAATATAATAGATTTCACATAGGAGCCACATAGGAGACACGAGATTCCTAAGTTTCCATACAATTGATTTGCTTATATATAATTAGTTGTAGCTTATTCTTGTACACACACATGTCGGTATAGAATGCGCGAGGACGCGTTGAAGGGAGAAAGCGAGGGCTATTAATTAGACATTAGCTTTGTTGCGATCATTCGGTTTTCATTTTAGATTGCGATGACTGTGTGAGTTGTGTGTTTATAAATTAGGGAGCGAAAATCGAGAAATCGAGAAATCGATAAAGCGTAAAGTTTTAAATCGTAAACACATAAGCGTAAATGAGTTCCATAGAGCGTAAAATGTGCGGGTCGTATGCTAGAAAAGTAGATAGAGTGCCTCGGGTGTTTAGGCATCGACTACCCAAGGTAACCTAACTATACCCAACAAGTTCGTGCACGCGCGTTGCCCTAGAAGACTTATGCTTCCACTGGGATGCAGTTCATGGCATTCGTCTTCCTAGTCATCACGTGGCTCGAGTTATCGTTATAGCCGAGTCCTTGGTGAGAGCTTTTGAAAATTATTTTATAGAGAGTGGAACGGTTTATTAAGATACGGGTTTCACCCCTGACTTAATTACTTCGCTCCTAGCTGTGGTTGTGCTCTTCGAATATATATCCGGGAGTTCCACTGGATCTTGAAATGGAGGCTTTCGATGAGATATGGATGTCACTCCTAGCTCACCAGAAAGTTCTTGTGCTAGAAAAATGCGCTGAGTGAGCGATCTTATCGAGAGTTCTTGGTTTTCACGCCTGATCTCGACAAGACCACTCGGTTGTGTTATGCGAATATTTTCGAAAACGTGTGTATTGTGTTGGCCTTAGGAAAGGCTAAATAATATTCTAGCCTTAGGAAAGGCTCTACGTGTGAAATTGTAGTATGCGGTGTTCACGCGAAGTAGTAGCTTTTAACGAATTCGAACGAGAGTATCAAGTAGGCCCGTGCGAGTCCTACTAAGTTCGCACGAGTCGGCCCATTGGTACTTAGACTATAGACTAGGTCGTTACTAAGACATTGACCCGGACTAGGTCAAGTCTGGCCTAATTCCCTATAGTTATGGCTCTGATACCAATCTGTCACACCCCAACCGATGGCGGAATCATCGGGGCGCGACACTAGGCGGATGAGATTGCTCAAGAGAATCCATAACAACTAAATTGCGACAGTATTTAATGCGTTCATTATCCCATACTAATAAACATTTACAATCACATAAGCTGTCACGAATTTCATGTCTTCTCAAACAACTCGAATCCGACAATCTAGATTTTAGGTGAGTTTCTAGACTTCCTAGCTTGATTTGATGTAGACTGCGACTAAACCTGTAACATACGTTAAAACAACGTTGAAGAAACACTAGATAAATGGTCGGAACCGAGATATCTAGGGGGTTTGAATCCGTATAAAAAGGTTAGTTTCCACTCGATTGATTCAGGCCTTGCTGATCTTCTTCTCCGACAATTCTGCAAAAAAGAGCACCGTTAGCCTCGCCAAGGGGAGAAGAGGGTTCTCTCCTTGACCCGACTCCGGTGTGAGAATAAGTATTGGTTATGAAGAAGAAAATGTAGTTGAGAAGTGTGTGTAACTTGAATTCATACCTGGGTTGTATCTCATATTTATAGCCGGGAGTCGTTTAGGCAGGAAAACCCGTTGGTGAAAAGTTGACGGAAGATGCTAACCCCGTAAGCGGTTACATTTCCTTCCATTTAAGTTCTTTGATCCGTCGTGAAAGCACACGGATCGTGGTTTAGATCAAAGGCTGGGGATTTGCCACGTGTAATGTGATCAAGTGGGGATTACTCTTCAATTGCATGCCTTCGTTGTGATTTCAGGGGTGCCTGTGGTAATGACACGTGTCCAGACGGTTACAACCGTCTGGGTGGTGCACTATTTTATTTCTTCTAGAAGATTACTGCTGTAATCTGGTGTGGTATTTTATCGTGTGGAGACCACTTAATAACAAATCCAAATCTGGGTAGAATAATATCCAAGTCTGGATACTTAGGCGGAAGTATTGATCTCAGGATTTTTATCCTTTGCTACTGGGAGAAGGCGCAAGGATTTATGATTTCCTTTGGGCGCGCGACTATAGATTGTTGATTACTTTCTTCCTTTTGTAAGACCAGTGCGCGGCCGCGCAAGGTTAAAAGGTTAAAAGGCCAGGTTGTGGTATGGTCTCAAAATACTTATTACGAAGTTTTTTGGGACCTTACCCCTTCAAACGTCAATACAAAAGTATTGGTGAGTATACAAGTTTTGATAGAGTAGCATAAATAGTTAAAAGTGCTGCGAACTACCAAATACATAAACGAGATACCTCAACATATATGCATACAAGACTGATACTACCAGCTAAGTCACTCGAGCTGCGATTGCGATTGCTATTCATCCTAACTAGACCCCGTCGGGTGCTATAGTACTATACTAGTTAAGGCGGGACCTCGCGAGTATAAGTCCTAACACATATGTAACAAGCATCACGTGTAAATATGCATATCAGTTATTCGCAAGTGATAAACAGTTTGATTGAATAATTCATTTATTAAATTTGATTTGATAGGAACATATACTCACAATCGGTATTCAGCAATTAAACACAACTTGGTTGGATTGAAGGGAGCGCGTCTGAGATTAGCCTGATTACAGATTGACAATGTAAGCGTTGAATAGTGCGTCAAATGGTGGCGGTGAACCAAGTGTCGGATGGCAATCCGATCGGATGGCCAGTCGACCGGGTGGCAATTCGTTCGGATGGTCATCCGATCGGATGGCCATTCGATTGGTTTGTTACCTCGTTTGGCAAGGATGTGTTTGTGTATGATGGCCTTGAAGTTTTCGTTGTAGCATTTTGAAAACAGAGAAGTATCTCTACCTTTCAGGTCATTCGATCGGGTGACGATCCGATTAGTAGGACACTTTGGTGAGGACAGTTCATAGCAGTTTGTCACTCGATTGGATTGCAATCCGATCGGGTGGCAATCCGTTTGGAACTGACTAAGTGTTGAACAAGTTGAAAATTGTTTAAGTGTTGAAGTTCCAAATATCACATGGTCGGAGGGTCGATCGGCCGGGTTGTAACAACTCTCATCAAAAGTCCTAATTATTATTTAATTTGTCCAATAGGAAATCCTAATTGAGACACCCAAGTGATTCTGAGTAAACCCTAAATTTTCAGAACAATCAGAATCAGGATCAGGGCCCTTAAAACTCAGGGGGGGGGGGGTATTCCCTAGATACGATTATCCACTTAAATTGCTGTCAAAAACGAATTTTATCATTTCGTCGACTCAGCAAGGCTACACACACACAGGGCTACCCTATGGTAGGGTGTGACCCATTGCGCCACGCGACGCCTAAAGGGGTACCCCTCGCGTCACGCGAGGGGGTCAAAATTTCAGTATAAATAGATGGGTTTGGGACTTGAATTCTGGCACTTGAACGACGTTAAAACTCAAAGCGTACGCTGAGATATTGTAGAAACAGTCTCAAAACACACACAATTCACGAAGTGCTGCCGCAACAGGGTAATAACATGATCGCTGCTACGATTCAATGTCCGATCGATTAAACTATCCAATGGATGTTTAAGTGCTGCCCATATTAGGGTTTATGCTTTGTCATTCGTCGTTAATTCGATGGATGTTTAAGTATCGCACTTTGTCATTCGATGTGAGGGTTTAATCTCGTGAGTTATCGTAAATGCTGTATTAGTTACTAACCTAGTTTGTGTGCATTGTTATTTAAACTAGGTTATCAAGGCTAATCAGTAGGCTAAGCTCTGTTCATATTAAATCTGCAATGTGAGTCATTCTCTTTTTATCAAATTTAATTTCAAAATCATGTTTATTTTCAAGGTTATAATTACAGGGATTAAGTCTTTGTAATCACCAAATTACAGTCGATATGTGGGGTTTTGTATACATTACTTGATAAACTTCACCATTGGACAACGAGTTAGCCAAGGGGTGATATGACCATAGTCACAGACACCATCGGGCTCAGAGGCTACCGATGGATGTTCGAGTGACAAATACTGTGGGTAGTTGGTTAATATATGGAAACATTGTAATCGCTCTTAATACTGTAAATTAAACGTGTTGTTTTATTAAAAAGAATGATTCACCAGTATTTCCCGCTGACAAAACCTTTTTCAAACATGTTTCAGGTGATCTGTTGTGATCCAGGAAAAGTGCCGTGAAGCACTACAAGATTAAGGAAGTGGCTCAATATAAAATAAAGAAACATGTTTTGGAAAAATAAAGATTTCTCCGTGAAATCATATGATTGTAAATTATCGGGTTTTATCCCGAATTGTGAAATAAAATAATCGGGAAATTTCAGTTTTAAAAAGATCCTGATGAAATCTTCCGCTGTTATACTCAAGTAAATAAATACCACGGGATTTTCTGTCCCGCGGCTCCTGAAACTGGTCAAACCGGGTCGGGGGCCGTGACAGAAAAAGGTGGTATCAGAGCCACTGATTTAAGCCTATTAAGTATTTAGAAATACTTAATTTTCTTGATTTTCATTTTGTGATTATGTGTTTTATTAATTGATTAATTGTTAATTACAGTATGGGTAAGAAAAAGCTTTCGAACATCTATCTTAAATTAGATAGGTCATCAAAAGAGAAGGGAAGTTCATCCCAAACAAAATCCTCAAATCACTCTGCAATTCCTGAAGAAGGAATATTTGTTCGAAAGGCACACTACGAGGAACCACTTTCTCCTAATAAAAGAAGTTTGATTATTAGGAAAAGTCAAGAGAAAATGAAAAAGTTACAGAAAACCCAGAAAATAGGCAATAAAACACCATGGGAAGATAAGTTAGATGAAAAATGGGCAGATCTTTATTTGCTAGCCACCGTAGCAGTAAATGCAAATCTTTAAATACCTGTTTCAGTTTTAGCACCTTTATCACCTACAAGCCAGAAACCTTATCCAGTAAATAAATAAGTTTACAGTAAACTCTAATATGTTTTAATTATCAGTTGTCCTTTGGTATGCAATAATATTTAAAGGTTATCCATGAAATTTTGTTATAAAATTTTAACTTAGAAATTTTGTGTGTATTTTGCATATGTGCTAAACAACATGAACGACTTGTCTGACGCCCTTCAAAACCTAAATCTCTATCCGGTGAAAATAGAGGTTTCTAGAGATTTTACTGGTTATATACCAGATCTAGAAGAACCTATGGAATTCAACGCTCCACCTCTGGAAAAGCCAAAACCTAAGAAAATAAAGAGATTTGTATGGGGGAGGCGTGTACGTCGGAGAAAGCCAGCCAAGAGACTTCCTAAAATAGAAAATCCCTTAGATAAAGGAAAGGGGATTGAAGTCAGGGAAGGTTCTAGGAAAATGGAAATGGAATTCGGAGAAATTTCTAGGCAAATGGAAATGGAGTTTGGGGAAGGTTCTAGACAAACCCAGCTAGAAATTGGGGAAAGCTCTAGACAAATTGAGGAGTTACCATTTCAGGAAGAATTAGATCGCGCATTGGCGAGCTGTGATATCGTCAGGCCTATTAATAATAATATCTACCCTTATCCTGCTGAAAATCAAATCCCAATAAACTTAGAACCAGTAATCCCAAAACCAATAATCCACACCCAACCTTTAGGAATGGACGAGTGGTGGACTAATGATTGGCAATTCCAAAACCTGCTCAACAGTCCTTATTCCTTTCTCCCTCAATTCGACCCGGAACCTATACCAAACCCACCGATGAGCAATGAGAATTTAGCTGAACTCCGCCACTTTGGCGAGGAGTTAGTGGATGCAGGAAATAGGATCAGGGAAGTAGGAGAACAGATCTCCTGGAAGTATGATGAGAGGGAACGCCGTTACTGAAATACCAACTAACGAGGGATAACGTGGTGTGAGAATGTGAAACTATGGTTGTAAAATAAATAAATAGAATATAGTTTGTAAAATAACTACAAAATAAAACTTTGTAAGATAAAAGTGTGTAATGACGCATATTATAAAATATAAAATGGGAATCGATAAATCGATAAGTTTTGACTATATGTGTGTTGTGAAATTTATATGATTATTTGTATTTATTCAATACTAATAAATTATATATTAATTATCAGATGGAAAACGCTAATAATAAACCAGTAAATGAGGTTAACCATTCTGAACAACACCCGGAGGATCAATTTATGACTAGGCAAGATATAGAAAATATCGTTGCTCAAGGAATAGCCAATGCTATTCCAGCAATACTTGCTGCTGCACAAAAACCTATTGAACCTCAACAAATAATTCCCAGCAAACGTATTTCTGAAAATAACTTCAGTAATAGTTTAAACGGAGGCGATAATCATACTAATCATGATAATGAACCACGGCAAGCTCCGCTCCCTAAGAAAATGAAAGTTACAACGCCTGGTTGCACTTTCAAAGAATTTCTTGCTTGTAAACCCGCTGAATTCGCAGGCAATGAAGGAGCAACTGCAGCACTGCGTTGGTTAGAGAAAACCGAGGCAGTAATTGCAATAAGTAAATGTTACAAGGACGATAAGGTCATGTATGCGTCGAATCTTTTCAAAGAAGGGGCGCTAGAATGGTGGAATACTGTAATGCAAGCCAAAGGAAGAAATATGGCATATGCCATGAACTGGGAAGAATTTAAGAATCTTGTAGAAAGAAAATTCTGTCCCGAATATGAAAAAAATCAAATGGAAAATCCTAAATCATCGAATGGTAGGTGTAGATTGTCGAGGGTATACTTCGACATTCTTTGAATATGCTAGAGTGGTACCAACACTGGCTTCGCCAGAACCGGTATTCATTTCTCGCTATATTTGGGGATTAATTAGCGAAATCCGCAATATCGTTAAAGCTGCGAGACCTCGTACTATTGACGATGCGGTGGAATTAGCTAACACCCTAACTGACGAACTGGTACGCACAAGAGATGAAAATAGGAAAAAGGAACTGGCTCAGAAAATTACCCAAGGATTTCGTACGGGTAATAATAGCAACTTCAAGAGAAGAGGAACAGGGCAATCTTCAATTTTGCCTTTCTGCAGGAATTGCAAAAAGAAACATTATGGAAGATGCAATGTCATCTGCAATTTTTGCAAAACTGTAGGACATCGCGAAGAAGATTGCAGAAAGAAAACCAGGATCTGCTATAACTGTGGAGAAAATAGGCATTTCAAAACAGAATGTCCTAAATTGGTCAAACCAGCAGACAACAAAGCCAAGCCGGCCGATGGAGCTACCAAGAAGAATGTTCGAGCCTTCCAATTAACTACTCAGGAGGCAGAACTCATTCCAGATGTGATAGCTGGTACGTTCTTAGTTCACAACATTTACGCAAAAGTATTATTTGACTCTGGTGCAAACCAAAGCTTCATAAATACTTCATTCTGCCAAGCTCTTAACTTACCATTAACCAACCTTAGGCAGATTTTTACAGTCGAAACAGCAGATGGGAAATTTATTAAAATAAATAAGGTTTTGCAAAAAGAAAATATAGAACTTTCAGGTCATAAATTTCATGCAAACCTATTACCAATGAATCTAGCTGGGTTCGATGTTGTATTAGGAATGGATTGGTTGGTAGCCAACCATGCTCGAATCCATTGTGATAAGAATTCTATAGAAATTCAGGCACCTACCGGAGAAATGATAATGATTACAGGAGATAAACCATGTAAACCCATGAAGTTCATATCAGTAATGAAAGTTGCTAGTTATGAACGAAAGCAAGGAATAGTATATATGATTTCAGTAATCATTAGTATTAAGGGTAAAGAACCTAAGGAGATTCCTGTAGTCTCATAATACCCAGATGTATTCCCAGAAGAATTACCAGGATTACCACCAGATAGGGAAGTAGAATTTAGGATTCATCTAATTCCAGGAACTACACCGATAGCTAAGGAACCTTATCGGTTAGCACCTACAGAAATGTTAGAACTGAAAAAGCAATTAGATGAATTACTAAGTAAAGGATTCATACAACCTAGTTCATCCCCGTGGGGGAGCACCAGTGTTGTTTGTAAAGAAGAAGGATGGGTCGATGAGAATGTGTATTGATTATAGAGAATTGAATAAGGTTACAATTAAGAATCGATACCCATTACCTCGAATTGATGATCTTTTTGATCAACTTCAGGGAGCTAGATATTTTTCTAAGATCGACTTACGTTCTGGATATCATCAATTAAAGGTACAAGAAGAAGACATACCTAAAACTGCCTTCAGAACTAGGTATGGTCATTATGAGTTTACAGTCATGCCCTTCGGATTAACGAATGCACCTGCCGCATTCATGGACATGATGAATAGAATCTGTAAACCATATTTGGATAAATTTGTAATTGTCTTCATAGATGATATACTTATTTATTCCAAAAGTTAGGACGAACACTGTCAGCACTTGCATGCACTCTTAACTTTGTTAAGAAAAGAAAATCTTTATGCCAAATTCTCGAAGTGAGAATTTTGGCTACAAGAAGTGCAATTTTTAGGTCACATGATAAATCACGAAGGTATTCACGTAGATCCTGAAAAGATAGAGGCAATTACCAAATGGAAGGTTCCACAATCCGCAATGGAAATTAGAAGTTTTATAGGTTTAGTTGGATATTATAGACGGTTTATTAAAGATTTTTCCAAAATAGCTGTACCATTAACTAAGCTAACCTGTAAGGCAGTTAAGTTTGAATGGGGACCTAAACAAGAAGAAGCCTTTAGGATCTTAAAGCAGAAATTAACCAATGCTCCAATCCTAGCCTTACCAGAAGGAACAGAAGATTTTGAAGTTTACTGTGATGCTTCAAAATTAGGATTTGGATGTGTGCTTATGCAACACAAGAAGGTAATTGCGTATGCTTCAAGGCAATTGAAATAGCACGAGGAAAATTATACAACTCATGACTTAGAATTAGGAGCCATAATTTTTGCCCTTAAGATTTAGAGACATTATCTGTACGGAAGTAAATTTACTGTCTATACGGATCACAAAAGTTTAAGATATATTTTTGGGAAAAAAGAATTAAACATGAGGCAAAGGAGATGGATGAAGATCCTAAGTGACTACGACTGTGATATTCAATATCACGAGGGAAAAGCAAACGTAGTAGCTGATGCTTTAAGTCGTAAGTATCATGAAAAGCAAAGACGAGTTCGTGCTCTTAGATTAAATCTACAATTAGATTTAATAGAACAACTGAAGCATTTTCAAGAAACAGCAATCAAGGATGCTGCTGAAGGAATGAAAGGACGAATAAAAGAATTAGAACAAGGAGCTGATGGAATTTGGAGATTCCACCAAAGAAAAATTTGGGTACCTAAGCAGGGAGAATTAAGAAATAAGATTTTAGAAGAAGCTCATAAATCTAGGTATACCATACACCCTGGAAACAATAAAATGTACCAAGACTTAAGAAATAACTTTTGGTGGATAGGAATGAAAAAGGATATAGCTCGATATGTTTCTAAGTGTCTAACTTGTTCACAAGTTAAAGCAGAACACCAGAAACCCTCAGGTCTACTGCAACAATTAGAAATGCCTGTATGGAAATGGGAACTCATAACAATGGATTTTGTTACTAAGTTACCCAAAACTAGAAAAGGTAATGATGCGATTTGGGTAATTGTGGATCGATTAACCAAATCAGCTCACTTTCTACCTATGAAGGAAACCTTTAGTATGGAAAGGTTAGCCAAATTGTACGTAGACGAAGTAGTATCCTTACATGGAGTTCCACTCTCCATTGTATCAGATAGGGATAGTCGTTTCACTTCTCATTTTTGGACAAGTTTCCAAAAAGCAATGGGAACTCGACTAAATTTAAGTACGGCATATCATCCTCAGACAGACGGACAAAGTGAAAGAACAATCCAAACTCTGGAAGACATGCTCCGAGCATGTGTAATAGATTTTGGTGGAAACTGTGATGATCACTTACCATTAATTGAATTCTCCTATAACAATAGTTATCATGCAAGCATCGAAACTGCCCCATTTGAAGCACTATACGGACGTAAGTGCAGAACTCCAGTTTGTTGGGCAGAAATAGGAGAAAGTCAATTATCAGGTCTAGAGATTGTGCAAGAGACGACTGATAAAATCACACAAATCAAGGAAAGACTGAAGACGGCTCGAGATCGTCAAAAGAGTTATGCAGACAATAGAAGGAAGCCATTGGAGTTCCAAGTTGGAGACAAAGTACTATTGAAAGTTTCTCCTTGGAAAGGAGTAGTAAGGTTCGGTAAGAAAGGGAAACTAAGTCCAAGATACGTAGGACCATTTTCAGTGATCCAACGTATAGGACCAGTTGCTTATCGTTTACAACAACCAGAAGAATTAGCTGGAGTACATGATGTATTTCATGTATCCAACCTCAAGAAATGCCCATCAGACGAATCTTTGGTAGTACCTCTCCAAGATATAAAAGTGAATGAGAAATTGAAATTTGTTGAAAAACCTCTTCAAATCGAAGATCGAAAGATTAAGTTTCTCAAGCACAAACGACTAGTTCTAGTCAAAGTCAAGTGGGATTCAAAGAGAGGATCTGAATACACTTGGGAGCTGGAATCAGAGATGAAGCGAAAGTATCCTCATTTATTCCAATGAATCTCGAGGACGAGATTTTTTATTAAGGTGGGGAGGAAGTAACAACTCTCATCAAAAGTCCTAATTATTATTTAATTTGTCCAATAGGAAATCCTAATTGAGACACCCAAGTGATTCTGAGTAAACCCTAAAATTTTCAGAACAATCAGAATCAGGATCAGGGCCCTTAAAACTCAGGGGGGGGGGGTATTCCCTAGTTACGATTATCCACTTAAATTGCTGTAAAAAACGAATTTTATCATTTCTTCGACTCAGCAAGGCTACACACACACAGGGCTACCCTATGGTAGGGTGTGACCCGTCGCGCCACGCGACGCCCAAAGGGGTACCCCTCGCGTCACGCGAGGGGGTCAAAATTTCAGTATAAATATATGGGTTTGGGACTTGAATTCTGGCACTTGAACGACGTTAAAACTCAAAACATGCGCTGAGATATTGTAGAAACAGTCTCAAAACACACAATTCACGAAGTGCTGCCGCAACAGGGTAATAACTTGATCGCTGCTACGATTCAATGTCCGATCGATTAAACTATCCAATGGATGTTTAAGTGTTGCCCACATTAGGGTTTATGCTTTGTCATTCTTTGTTAATTCGATGGATGTTTAAGTATCGCACTTTGTCATTCGATGTGAGGGTTTAATCTCGTGAGTTATCGTAAATGCTGTATTAGTTACTAACCTAGTTTGTGTGCATTGTTATTTAAACTAGGTTATCAAGGCTAATCAGTAGGCTAAGCTCTGTTCATATTAAATCTGCAATGTGAGTCATTCTCTTTTTATCAAATTTAATTTCAAAAGCATGTTTATTTTCAAGGTTATAATTACAGGGATTAAGTCTTTGTAATCACCAAATTACAGCCGATATGTGGGGTTTTGTATACATTACTTGATAAACTTCACCATTGGACAACGAGTTAGCCAAGGGGTGATATGACCATAGTCACAGACACCATCGGGCTCAGAGGCTACCGATGGATGTTCGAGTGACAAATACTGTGGGTAGTTGGTTGATATATGGAAACATTGTAATCGCTCTTAATACTGTAAATTATAACAAACGTGTCGTTTTATTAAAAAGAATGATTCACCAGTATTTCCCGCTGGCAAAACCTTTTTCAAACATGTTTCAGGTGATCTGTTGTGATCCAGGAAAAGTGTCGTGAAGCACTACAAGCTTAAGGAAGTGGCTCAATATAAAATAAAGAAACGTGTTTTGGAAAAATAAAGATTTCTCCGTGAAATCATATGATTGTAAATTATCGGGTTTTATCCCGAATTATGAAATAAAATAATCGGGAAATTTCAGTTTTAAAAAGATCCTGATGAAATCTTCCGCTGTTAAACTCAAGTAAATAAATACCACGGGATTTTCCGTCCCGCGGCTCCTGAAACTAGTCAAACCGGGTCGGGGGCCGTGACACGGGTGGCAATCCGATCGGACGGCAATCCGTTCGACGTTCAAAACTTGAAAAGTTGGAATAATAATTTAAGTGAGTAACCAAGTGCAAGCCGATCGAATGGCTATTCGATCGGTTGGCAATCCGGTCGGACGGCAATCCGTTCCAACTGCTTTGATCGTCTTGACACTAGTAACCAAGTGCAAGCCGATCGGACGGCTGTTCGATCGGGTGGCAATCCGATCCAACTGCTCTGATCGTCTTGTCACTTGATTGTTTTGAAAGTTTGCGGTTTTGATCGAGATAACGTGATAACGTGCTAAACAACAGAAACTCGTCAAGACTCAAGTGGCCCTTTTCGGACAGGAACCACCCTAGTCCGATCAGTCAGCTGTTCGAGATGGTGTTTCATGTTTAACCGGTAATCAGTAATCTCTTGGATAGATTCCAGATCTTGAACCAACATATCACTAAGAATGAGTAGAAGATCAGAACAAGCTCTGATTCTATCGGTTTTGAGTGCATTGAGTGTAAAAGAGTTGAAAGAAAGTTGAAAAAGTTTCTTCCAATCCTTTTATCCTTGAAGGTGTTTAGATCTATGCGAAATCGTTGTGAAATCATGTGGAAATCCTTTAGATCCGAGTTATTCTTGGTGGAATGAGGCCAATACTTGAAGTTCATAAGAACTCCATGGTGACATCTCCCTAGAACACCTCAAATCTGTTGATTTCACGGTTGAAAGTTGAGATTTAAAGGTGAAAAAGATGAAGAAGTGTGTGTAGATCAAAGAAGTAAAAGATTTGAGTTGAAAACTTACAAGAATCGCGAGAAATCGAGGGAGAATAGCCAAAAGTGCGCTGGTCGAACGAGAGCTGTCACATCACTGTTCAAGTGATGTGACAAGTGCTATTTATAGGTGAAGTGGTGTGAAGGAGATGAAGTGCAACGGATCGGATGGCAATCCGATCGGGTGGCTGTCCGATCGGGTGGTAATCCGATCGGGTGGCAATCCGATCGGGTGCTAATCCGATCGGGTGGCCACTCGATCAATCAGTCACTCGATCGGCGGTCTCCGGCGTGTTGCGTTTTGATGTTTCGTTTTGTTCTTTAAACTTTGCGATAGTTTGGTTACACATTTTCATACCCACATTCATATATCTATTATAATTAGTCATAAAGGGTCGTATAAATATCCACATTTCAAACTCTGCGTTGCGATAATCGAGTTGCTTGTTTCGAATATGCGTTGCGTTGCGACACATCACGGCTATCGAGGAGGGTAGAATAGGTCCTCACTCAACGTCATCGTGAGCGTTAGTACGTGCGATGTGATGTGTTATAGCGATAAAGTACGCGTAATATGCGAAAATACTGCAAAATAGCGATGTATGCGATATAGCTACATTATGATCCAAATCTCTGGTGCTAGGCGTAACGAGTATTACGAGTAGTAACAACGCACGAACATTTGGGTTGTTACACGCGAACTTGTTTAAACACGTTTTAAACTACGTATGACTATTCTAACTTATGTTTTATGAGTTGTAGGTATAACCACCATGTTTCGATTGTAACATTTATATATTCCGAATGATTATCCTATTTTTATTGTTTATGATGATGGGTTGTTTATAAACGAATGTTATGGTTCTACTGATAATATAAATATGGAATTGCTTACGTGTTATTGAAGGAAAGTTATGGGCAACTGTGTTTAGGAACGAGTAAGTACGTATGCTAAAGTATATAACATTTATATTATGGAAGGTGGTGATTTCTGATGTGCTAGTATAAGTATAATAAAAATAAAGAGTGGTAATTAAGAGCTCGTAAGTATATATATATATATATATATATATATGTGTGTGTGTGTGTGAATGTAGAGATGCATGTATGTATGTTGAAATTGTTATATATGTAAGAAGGAAAGGTTTCAATGCGTTGAGTTTTGACGAATACTAATGATTTTGTCTTGAGATTGGATGTAATGCAGACATGATAAGATCGGGTTCAGGAAGACTTGAAGTCAAACTCGGAACAAAAGAATTCAAGAGGATAATTAGATGGAATAAGTTTATATTATTGAATGTTATATGGTTTCTTTATTATATGATGATAATGTTGAATGATGTTGTCGATGGCTAATGATTAAGTTGTAAATGATGCCCGCAGGAACTACACAGATTTTCTGTATTGTTAACGAAGATATGCGGGCGCAGATCGAGTCAAGAGCAAGGTTTCTATGGAAAGAACGGTCACCTAGCTTGGATTATGTAACATATGTAGCAATATTTTATTATGAATGTTGTTAATTCTTTTCGTAGATGATAAGCATTTTGTAACTGAGTCTTTTCATAAGCAATGTATAAAACATTGAAAGAAATTTTAAGGCTCGTTTTCCGCTGCGTCATTAATAAGAACAAACGTAAATTAGGGTGTTTCACGCTAGGCTGTTACATAACTCAAGTAACCCATTCAATAATCCTCCAACAAATGCTGATTAATAGCTCTGGAACAAGCAAATATCTCACCACAGATGAGCTCTGGGTCAATCGGAAAATATCTCACCACAGATGAGCTCTGGTTCAATCCGACGACGTTGCTGCACTTCGTCCGATGGAGAAGATTGCTGACAACAACGACGTATTTAGTTTCTTTCAATTTATGGTTGTTTACGATTTTACCCCTGTACATGACTAACATGTGACTTGGTTTTAACTAGGATATTAATGAAGTTAGTAAGGTGGATTAAAATTGCTATATGATGGAAACATTGGTATTAAAATTAAAAAAAGTTTCAAAATTGTAAAATACTGCAATGGCCTATAAACCATAGGGACCAAAACCGTAATTTACATCTAAATATATATTTTTTTGAACGACCAACAGAATCAATCCAGAGCACTCTTGAGGCACCCCACTTGACAAACGGAGTATTCCAAGAGTAATCGGAGTCTACCACCAATTCTGGGTAAAACCCGATAACTCACCCGCCCGTAGGCATGACGGTGAAATTATCGGTAAAACCCGTTTAACTCAAGGATCCAACCTAGGTTTCCCTGGGTCTCCTATCATTGCCCACCAGAGCCTCACTCTGCACTAAGTGAGATTTGAACCTGCATCTCTCAAGAGAAATGCAAGCCTTACACCACTTGATCTAGAGATTATTGGCACATCTAAATCTAAATATAGTATATATTAAGGGGCAAGATTTAGGGAAAACACTTAAAAGTGTGAAAACAGTGAGAACGCCCCTCATCCGATGGATAGAAATAATCTACGGATTAGAATGGCGTGGTGGCGTTTTCGTAAATAACATCAACTTTATTACTTGGACGTGTTTCATTAAGGGTAAAAGGGTCTTTTTACTGCTCTAATAAAAAAGCCAAACTAATTAGCAAAACGCCATTCAAAATTCCCGCCTTAACCTACAAGCCATACACGTCAGTCACTTCCAGATGAAACGCCATATTTATCTAAAACGCCATTAATACGACAAAACGCCATAATTACTTGTCACATTATAGGTCTGCATCCAACATCACATGACAAAAATAAAAAATACACATAAAAAAGATAATTTCTATTATTTTTAACGCCAAAAACATATAGACCTAATCTACTTCCCTCCAAAAAAAGTCATTATATAAGTAGAACAAGTGAACAAACTTAACACGTCACAAATTGTCTAAAACGCCATACAACTTAAAAAAATGGCTCAGGTTATTGCATAGAAATTTGATAGGTCGGAGAGACATTTCGTCCTAAAGTTCTCTGACAGGAGAAGGGTGAAGGTCAAGACCATCAAGGCCATACTTAGTATGGATGAGACTGTTCAGAGGGATATTCTGGTTCTTGGGGTTCCAACGGCCAACGATTGTGAAAGTACTCAAACAGTAATAAGAAGATTGAAGAGAAGATTTCCAGCAGACGATAATCATGATGATGACGACGTTTTGGATGTACCAACAGTTACTGGTTGGAGTTTGGATGAAGAACAAGAATGGTGAAAGTGACTTATCAAAACGGGGAGGATTATTCATTGACGATGGACAAAGTACTGAACATTGTCAATGAACGAAGTGTTGAACACAGATAGACTACACCTTCTTGAATAACTCTGTGATTTAGCACCTTTGAACTATGCAACATCCATGATTGTGGTTATATTTAAAGAAAGGATGCGAGACATGCTAAACCAGATTATGGCGTTATACGCCAATGACCTAGATGATGATGATGAGTCTGAAGAAAGTGATGAGCAAAGCGACGGGTACATCTCTGATGTAATACCATGCATAGAAGAATATTAGTTTAGTTTGATTTCGTCTTATTTGTAATATTTTGCATTATTAATGAATTATAATGAATTTGGGAACACCATGAATGCCAAGATATTTACTTTTATAAGATATAAGGGATTAATTCAACTGGACAGATCTACAAAAATGCCAAAAAAATTGTAATGTTTGAATTATTAAAGGTATATAAGGAATTTGGGAACGCCATGGACGCCAAGATGTTTAAATTATTAATCGATTATAATGAATTTGGGAACGCCATAAATGTTAAGATATTTACTTTGTAACACAAAAACGATTATTTCATCGAGGCAGGTCTAGAAAAACAATAAAACGCCATGGAGTTTTTGTTTCTAACTACACGCCAAAAAAATCCTACAAGCCACAAATGAGAACGGTGTGTGAGAGATGCATTGGATAGAAAATAAAAGGACAAAAAGCCCCTCCGCCTTAATTATATCGCCCGCCACGTGTTCGACTAGGATCCGTTCTCACCGTTTTCACACTTCCAAACGTTTCTCCTGATCCCATTTGTATATATTAAAAGCAAGTTAGGGTTGTGAGGGGGAATCATTGTAGCTAATAGTACTACTGCTTAAGCCATGTGTACAAGTATGTTAAGCAGTCCACTATGCATACCAGCCTTAACCTCCAGATTGATAAAACCAAACCCTCAGATTATATTAAAATCGTTTGTATATTAGAACTATACTCTATATTAATCCAAATATGGTTTAATAGTGTCACGCTGCTAAAATGCATCTGAGCAATCTATCTTTTTTAGACCTACTTTAACAATGGATCGGAATAATAACTTAAAAAAGGCTCTTGTCAAGTGGTTGGTGCTCCGTTACTTGAAAAGTAGAACTAGCCCTGATTCGAACCCATGCATTATTTTTGTTTTTGCTATGAGTTTCGTGGCGGGGAAACTTTTAATATACCCACATCGTAGAATTAGATAGATTGGTTCATGTGATTTTTGCAGATGAGCTTTATAAAATGGGAAGATAACAAATATCACCATTGGCCACCTTCTTTTTTAAAAATGGCCGCCTCGCATGTCTTAGGATAGACATTTCATGGAAACCATTGTAGTGGAGGCATAGGGAAACAGGAAGAAGGCACATGGCAAAAATTGGGTTGTAGCGGATGCAGACGTTTACAACACCGAAAAATCTGGGGGAGGCGGCCGACATAGCCGCTTCATGCGGCTCCAAACGGCCGAGGAACCAGTGGCTTAAATGACTCGTTCTTTGGCTTAAATGGCTCAGACGTCTTAAGACGGTTGACGTTTCCATATTTCTAAATATTAACTGTTTTCTATACTTTTTATTAATTGTTACCTATAGATAACCACTTTGGGAAAAAACTGCGTTTTTACTTTTTGTAGAAGAAATTTTGGTAATGGTGGCCATAGTGACTAGACAATGGTGGTTGGGTTGTAGCAACCACAAAACTCGGCAACAACGCTGGAGTTTCCACACGGAGTTAGAAACGATCTAACGATGAAAAGGGATGAGGACGCGATGTAAGACCCTAACACGTAATAACTCAAAAACGACGCAACAGAAATATAAGCTCAAAATTTCTTTATTCATTAACGACATTACATACGTAAAGGGTTAAATTGTAACTGTGAAAAGTCTCATATGGAAGTTTTACAACATTCATACTTGAATTAATACTTCAAAACGATACATAATTTAAACCATGTGACTACTCTTCCGTACAACCCTTGCTCCGTGACTCGATCAACGCATGCTTATCTTCGGTAGTAGTAGTAGTGGAAATCCGTGCGATACCTGTGGGCATCCCATACAACTTAACTATTAGTCATCGACAATATCATACTACATTATTACCATATAAATTAAAGACCGTATAACATTCGACAATATAAACTTTAATCCAATTGATTATCCTCTTAAATTTTCGTATTCCGAGTTCGGCTTCAATTCTTCATGAACCCGATGTTCTCATACCTGCATTACATTCCAATCTCAAGACATAACATTAGTATTCATCAACACTCAAGCGTATTGATACCATTCCTACGTACATACATAGCGGCTTACATTTATACATGCATACATTCCTACATTTATACATACTTACGAGCTCTTAATTACAACTTTTATTTTCACGTACTTATTCCAACACGTCCTATTCGCAGCCTTCCATTATATAAATTTTATACATATTTGTCACACCCCCAAAATCCACCATGCGGAGTACCACCGCTTGGAGGCGTGACGTGACCAGGATCGAGCCACCAATCATATCGAACAACGTATTTTAGTAAATAAAACCAATCACAATACAATTGGTGACCAAAAGGAAGTTAACCAAGTTCAATTTAAACAGCGGAAGCATAAGACGTTAAACCAAAACATAAGTTTGTAGTTTCATAAGTTTAAAGACCCCAACAAAAGTTTCATAAGTTCATAACGTTTATTTAGTAAGTACGGGACATATTAGTTCGCATTCCACAACGACCACCTCCATGTGCAAGCTCCACAGCATCTAACGACCTGCAAGGCATGTAACAACTAGTCAAAAACAAAGTTGAGTGAGTTCACGTTTGGTTGTTTAGTTAATGAGTTCGTATCAGGAATCGGAAGTTCGTTTCATAACCAAGTATTACCCATTATCCTTGATTCCCAAACCTTTACGATATTTAGTGGGGGCTTCCCATTATGTATGTCACTAGACTAGGCGTATCCATAAGTGTCCTTCCCAATCCGAGGACGGTGTTAAGTATGAGTGTACGTAGGTTTTACGTACGTGCCCTTCTCATCCGAGGACAGTAGTAAGTATGAGTGTACGTAGGTTTTACGTACGTGCCCTTCTCATCCGAGGACAGTAGTAAGTATGAGTGTACGTAGGTTTTACGTACGTGTCCTTCTCAATCCGAGGACAATAGTAAGTATGAATGTACGTAGGTTTTACGTACGTGCCCTTCTCAATCCGAGGACAGTAGTAGGTAGTCTAGTAGTGTTGATAATATAAATAGTTATTCAATCCCATTCCCAACCACCGGGAATCCCATGCCTTAGTAAGGGTGTGAACTCACCTCGGTTTGCTCGGTTAGACTCTCAGATATAGCTAACAGTCAAGGTCGGTCAATCACGTCCTAGTATGATTCACCAGTTAGTCATTTAGTGGTTTTCAAATAGAACACAAAGTTCCTACACGTATCTATCACCCAACATGCATCACTGTAACGGTTTATGCCCATCTAAGTTTCCCGTCCATTCCCCACTCAAAATCAAACATACGATAATGCACATAACATATATAACATGTTAAATCATTCACAGATAGCATACTCGACATTTAGACACGCAAGTCACAACTTATGTCAATTCAGCATTAATACTCAAAACCGGCTGTTTTTCGGACATTTAAATAAAATAGTTAGATTATTCCAAAAATTCCCAAATTTTTATAGAATGTCATAAACATTCCATATTTTATTGTTTAAAAATATCGGGGTCCGGTTCATTACCCACATTTTATAAAAATTCATATTCGGGACTGAACTCAGATTTATGTATTTCTGACCACAGTCGGCGAAACAATTTATTAAAAATTCATCGAGTGTCCGATTTATGAAATTCCAGTGGGGTAATTACAAATACATAGGTTGTTATCTACTGTACAAATTTCATGGTCCGATTCATCACAAAACTCAGGTTATGACTGAAAGTACGACACCCATTTATTGCTGTCAAAATTCAGCTTAAGTTGCTATTACAAATTAACACTTTAAAAATAGTAAACGGAGTCCAAAAATTACGATTCCGGTTCCATTAGAACCGTATTTCATAATAACATATTTTAGATTCAAAATATCGATTTTTCGTTGAGTTTAAGACCTGTTTACAGCCAACTGAAGTTGGCTGTAAAGTATGGACAGATTTCTGTTTTTAGTGTTTAACCTTCTAAATCGTGTTCGATCGATTCCGTTAACCAGTTTAGTGACCACAACAACATGACACATTAATATTAATCAGTAAAACATCAGATAATCAACCAATAGTCATAATCACACCAGATCTACATGATTTACACACATATTCATCCATTAACCACCTTGTTCATCACTTTAGTAGACTTTTAGTTGGTGATCTTATATGTTAGTGATTTTTAACCGACGAAACTCTTATTAACCACTCTAGACAAGATCAAGAAGGCGTTTAGAGTCACTTACTACTAGCTCGAGGCTAGGGGAGAAACTAGGCGAAAAACGAGTGGTTAAAAGCAATAGGGTGAGGTCCTTCGCGTTCCGAATGCACCAAGCTTCTTTGTATGAGATCCTTAACACTTGTATACCCTTGGAATAGCTTGAACAAAATCGAAAAATGGATGGATTAATATAGGGGTGTTCGGCCGTGAGTTATTTAGAGAGGAGAGGGAGAGTTTTTGAGTGGTGAAATGTGATAAAGAGAATGATATGTAAACTCTAGATCTTATAGACAATTACAAGTTCTTTAACCAAAGGTTTATGTGTCTTCTTGATATTAGACACTAGTGATTAAAATAATCATGTGGAGGACATGAGGTGTCCCTCTTGGGGACGGTTTGGTTAGGGGGGGGGGGGGGTAATCCGGTTAGATTCCAACGAAACCTTAAGTATTAGTTAGATTAATTTAGTTAGTTTAGGGATTAACCCGGTTACTAGTGTGTTGTGCTTTATTGCGGGTGTTAGGGTATTCAGGGACCCTAACTGGCTCAGAAAAATATAAACGATGTGTTTAACAATATTTTTGTGTTCCGGGTAATGTCCGGTTATTCGGTTCGATACTGTTCCGTTAAAGTGCTTAATTAATTCGTAACGTGTCCTATGTATATATTTTTGTAACGTTTTTACTTTCTAACACTTAGGAAAATATAACGGACTATTTAGTGACCTTTCTGTACACTATTAGTATATTAACAAATACGTGTAAGCATAACACAGATATCAGAAAGCAGTTACGTAATTCCACACAGTCGTCAAGCACATTAATTATTATTAATAAATTGTTCGGAATACATGGGATTTTGAGGGTTGTCACATTCTCCCCCTGTTAAGAGAATTTCGTCCCGAAATTTAGCGCGTGGTTACTGAGGAAGCTAGTTAAGTTGCGTTGTTTTCTTGATTTTCCTGGGGTGTCACATCATCCCCCCGTTGATTTGGAATTTCGTCCCGAAATTCTGCGGTAGCTTCAGCCTCAGTAGTGGTTGCGTTTTTCTTAAACAGTTGGGGATACTTGAGTTTCATTTGGTCTTCTCGTTCCCAGGTATACTCTGGGCCACGACGAGCATTCCAACGAACTCGAACGAGAGGTATTCTTGTGTGCTTGAGAATCTTAACATCTCGATCAGTAATCTCTACTGGTTCCTCGACGAATCGCAGCTGGTCGTCGATTGTGAGTTCCTTGAGAGGAACTATGAAGGTCTCATCTGACAGACACTTCTTCAGATTTGACACGTGGAATACGTTGTGAACTCCGCTGAGTTTTTCGGGTAGATTCAACCTGTAGGCTACCGTACCAATTTTCTCAATGACTTCGAATGGTCCGATATACCACGGATTGAGTTTGCCTCGTTTGCCAAAGCGGACTACACCTTTCCAAGGTGAGACTTTGAGTAGCACTCGATCCCCAACCTGGAGCTCGAGTGGTTTTCTTCCCTTATCAGCATAGCTTTTCTGACGGTCACGAGCTGCCGCCATTCGCTGTCGTATCTGAGCAATTTTCTCGGTGGTATCTACCACATGTTCTGGGCCAGTGATTTGGCTGTCACCAACTTCTGCCCAACAGAGAGGTGATCGGCATTTGCGTCCGTATAATGACTCAAATGGAGCGGCTTGGATGCTGGTGTGGTAGCTGTTGTTATATGAGAACTCCACTAGCGGGAGGTGCTTTTCCCAACCATTACCAAAATCGATTACACATGCCCTAAGCATGTCTTCCAAGGTTTGGATGGTGCGTTCAGATTGCCCATCCGTCTGTGGGTGATAAGCGGTGCTCATATCTAAACGTGAGCCAAAGGATTTGTGCATTGCTTGCCACAGTTCAGAAGTAAAACGTGCGTCACGATCAGATATAATAGAGATTGGCACTCCATGCCTTGATACCACTTCCTTTAGGTAAATGTCTGCAAGAGTAGAAAACTTATCCGTTTCTTTGATGGCCAGAAAATGTGCAGACTTGGTCAGTCGATCTACGATCACCCAAATGGTATCGTTTCCGCGTTGAGATCTGGGCAGACCAGTAACGAAATCCATGGAAATTTGCTCCCATTTCCATTTCGGGATCTCCGGTTGTTGAAGTAGGCCTGATGGTTTCTGATATTCAGACTTGACTCTCGCACAAGTCAAGCACTTGCTGACGTAGGTTGCTATGTGGGCTTTCATGCCAGGCCACCAATACGTAGTCTTGAGGTCGTGGTACATCTTGTCCGAACCAGGGTGTACAGAATAACGAGACTTATGTGCTTCATCCATCACAAGCTCGCGTAAGTTGCCATAAAATGGAACCCAGATGCGCCCTGTTACATAGTAAGCGCCGTCTTCCTTTTGTTCTAGCCGCTGCCTCGATCCTCGTAGGGACTCAGCCCTGATGTTCTCTGCTTTCAATGCTTCGACCTGGGCATCTCGAATTTGAGCGGGAAGGTTGGATTGGATGGTAAGCTGTAAAGCACGTACACACTTTGGTAAAGTATCCTTTCGACTAAGGGCGTCAGCCACAACATTGGCTTTGCCCGGATGATACTTGATAGCGCATTCATAATCATTCAAGAGTTCGACCCATCGGCGTTGTCGCATGTTTAACTCCTTTTGCTTGAAGATATGCTCGAGACTCCTGTGGTCGGTGTAAATGGTGCACTTTGTACCGTACAGGTAATGTCTCCATATCTTTAGCGCAAAAACAACTGCTCCCAGCTCCAGATCGTGAGTAGTGTAATTCCTTTCGTGAACTTTAAGTTGGCGCGATGCGTAGGCAATGACCTTGTCACGTTGCATCAATACGCAACCAAGTCCTTGGATGGATGCATCGCAATAAACTACAAAATCATCTGTGCCTTCAGGCAACGAGAGGATAGGCGCGCTACAAAGTCTATCCTTTAGATGTTGAAATGCGGACTCTTGTGCATCACCCCAACGATAGATTACACCCTTCTGAGTCAGTGAAGTGAGAGGTTGCGCAATCTTGGAGAAGTCTTTGATAAACCTTCTGTAATATCCTGCCAAACCTAAGAATTGGCGGATTTCTTTTGGTGTGCGGGGTGCAGGCCAGTTCTTGATTGAGTCAACCTTGGATGGATCAACATGAATCCCATCCTTGTTTACCACATGGCCTAGAAAGTGGACTTCGCGAAGCCAGAAGTTACATTTTGAAAACTTGGCATACAACTGTTCTTTTCGAAGAAGTTCCAACATAAGACGTAGATGCTGCTCGTGTTCCTCCTGACTCTTGGAATAGATCAGGATATCGTCGATGAACACAATAACGAACTTATCCAGGTAAGGCTTGCACACTCGGTTCATGAGATCCATGAAGACCGCTGGTGCATTCGTTAGCCCGAATGGCATAACCAGAAACTCGTAATGGCCGTAACGAGTTCTGAATGCTGTTTTGGAGACGTCCTCATCTCGGACCCTCAGCTGATGGTATCCCGATCTCAGGTCAATCTTGGAGTAATAGCTCGACCCTTGCAGCTGATCGAATAAGTCGTCAATACGTGGAAGAGGATAACGATTCTTCACAGTCACCTTGTTGAGCTCGCGATAGTCAATACACATTCTGAAAGTACCATCCTTCTTCTTTACGAACAAGACTGGAGCTCCCCAGGGCGAAGAGCTCGGACGTATAAAACCCTTTTCCAAGAGTTCTTGTAGCTGTGTGGACAGTTCTTCGAGCTCTGATGGAGCTAGAGGATATGGTGCTCGAGCTACTGGCGCTGCTCCAGGAGCTAGCTCAATTTGAAACTCAACTTGGCGATGAGGCGGAAGACCAGGTAATTCCTCAGGAAATACCTCGGGAAAATCGCGCACAATAGGGATGTCTTCAATTCTCTTCTCTTCCGTGGATGTGTCAGTAACGAGTGCTAGAATGGCAGTGTGGCCCTTTCGCAAACACTTCTGGGCCTTAAGGAAAGAGATGATGCCTTCGACAGCACCACTCTTGTCGCCACGAATCATGAGAGGTTCTTCACCAGAACGAGGAATGCGGACGATTTTCTCCTTGCAAAAAAAATCTCCGCTTGATGATGAGATAGCCAACTCATCCCAATAACAACGTCGAAACTACCAAGGGTGATAGGAACAAGATCGATAGGGAAAGTCTGATCAGCTAAGATGAGGTTACAACCTTTAACTATGTGTGTGGCTTCAAGACTTTTACCGTTAGCTAGTTCTACCGCGTGTTTGGTGTTCAAAAGTGTTGGAGTGCGCTTAAGCATTTGGCTAACTTTTAAGGACACATAACTAGTATCGGCACCTGAATCGAATAAAACAGTAACAAAGAAATCATCCAGAGGAAACTTACCCATCACAACGTTGGGATTGTTCCTCGCGTCGCCCTCAAGGTTTCAGGGAGTGATCACTAAGGATCGAGAGTTGAGCCTTCCAAACTCTTTATGCTAGAGGGTGTTTGTTTCAGCGTCTTTGCATGGAGAAGCGAGAACGAAATGTCACTGTGGTAGGAGAATGACGGTTTGGTCTAAGCAAATGGTAGGAATTAGGCATAACATAAATCAACAATCATGTGTAGGTACAAAAGCTAGTGTAAGGATTCCGCGTATTTAAGAAGACTGTCATGGAATGATACGATTTCTTATAGTGTAAGGTGGATCAGGTAAGC
Organism: Helianthus tuberosus; assembly: GCA_030545235.1. Lineage (NCBI taxonomy): Eukaryota > Viridiplantae > Streptophyta > Magnoliopsida > Asterales > Asteraceae > Helianthus > Helianthus tuberosus. The sequence continues at coordinate 56,677,565 of CM060383.1, forward strand.
TTATAGATTATCGTGTTCGCCTGTAGGTTGAGTGATCCATATCTCCGCTCTCGAACGTTCTGAAGACTATCTCATTAGTAAGGCATCCATTCGCTAGGTTAGGTTACGAAGGGGTAAATCAAGTAGAGTAAGCATTAACCACCCAACAAGGTAATGGGGGGGGGGGTAAATCTTGTGATCGGTGGAAATTATGGTATGGGTGTTAGCGTTTCGTTATACTGGTTTCCAATCAAAGAAACAGGGGATTGGTGAGGTTCATGCGAAGAATCGAGTGAAAACAGGGGTCCACCAGGGACAGAATAATTTAACCAAGTAATCTGTTGCTTAGAAGTAATTCTAGTAGTGAGGTGTGGCGGCACGACACACAAAAAGGGAAGTTCGTTGCATCACGATCACGAAAGTATATCACTTGTCCAAAGCAGAGTTTGGTTGGTAGGGTTGCGAGTTGCAAAGCGACGAACACGCGTAACTGTGGCTGCTTCGTTTCTGGTAACGATGACCAGTGGAGATGATGAGGTTCGTCAACAGGGATGCTTGGGTATAGTTCTCCAAAACCCGAGTTCGTTTGAGCCAGGTCTGGTCTTCGTGAATGTTGACGTACAAGCCGAATGTACGGAGGGTCAGAAGGTGACGTCATGTCGAGTTAAGCGTGTAAATAGATAGAATGCATAAACAGTTGTCGTAGCGGGGTGACGAGAAATCAGAAGGGAATTTGACCATCACTTGTCAAATTTCAAGTAAACAATTGCATATCATAAGGAACGCAGTAGGGCTAATAGACAGCATGCTACTAGCCTAAATAAACACACCACACCGGACAAAAGTAATCTAGCAGGTAAGAAATATAAACTTAAATCATACCACTTATGGTGTCGAGTCTTGCACGTGGAGCGAAGCGTCATTGTGGATCGTTGAGCACTGTACTGGTTATAGTCTGGTTTTTATCAAAAACTTTTCCCTTTTTAAAAACCAAGTTCACTATAACCAATGGCTCTGATACCAATCTGTCACACCCCCAAAATCCACCATGCGGAGTACCACCGCTTGGAGGCGTGACGTGACCAGGATCGAGCCACCAATCATATCGAACAACGTATTTTAGTAAATAAAACCAATCACAATACAATTGGTGACCAAAAGGAAGTTAACCAAGTTCAATTTAAACAGCGGAAGCATAAGACGTTAAACCAAAACATAAGTTTGTAGTTTCATAAGTTTAAAGACCCCAACATAAGTTTCATAAGTTCATAACGTTTATTTAGTAAGTACGGGACATATTAGTTCGCATTCCACAACGACCACCTCTATGTGCAAGCTCCACAGCATCTAACGACCTGCAAGGCATGTAACAACTAGTCAACAACAAAGTTGAGTGAGTTAACGTTTGGTTGTTTAGTTAATGAGTTCGTATCAGGAATCGGAAGTTCGTTTCATAACCAAGTATTACCCATTATCCTTGATTCCCAAACCTTTACGATATTTAGTGGGGGCTTCCCATTATGTATGTCACTAGACTAGGCGTATCCATAAGTGTCCTTCCCAATCCGAGGACGGTGTTAAGTATGAGTGTACGTAGGTTTTACGTACGTGCCCTTCTCATCCGAGGACAGTAGTAAGTATGAGTGTACGTAGGTTTTACGTACGTGCCCTTCTCATCCGAGGACAGTAGTAAGTATGAGTGTACGTAGGTTTTACGTACGTGCCCTTCTCAATCCGAGGACAGTAGTAAGTATGAATGTACATAGGTTTTACGTACGTGCCCTTCTCAATCCGAGGACAGTAGTAGGTAGTCTAGTAGTGTTGATAATATAAATAGTTATTCAATCCCATTCCCAACCACCGGGAATCCCATGCCTTAGTAAGGGTGTGAACTCACCTCGGTTTGCTCGGTTAGACTCTCAGATATAGCTAACAGTCAAGGTCGGTCAATCACGTCCTAGTATGATTCACCAGTTAGTCATTTAGTGGTTTTCAAATAGAACACAAAGTTCCTACACGTATCTATCACCCAACATGCATCACTGTAACGGTTTATGCCCATCTAAGTTTCCCGTCCATTCCCCACTCAAAATCAAACATACGATAATGCACATAACATATATAACATGTTAAATCATTCACAGATAGCATACTCGACATTTAGACACGCAAGTCACAACTTATGTCAATTCAGCATTAATACTCAAAACCGGCTGTTTTTCGGACATTTAAATAAAATAGTTAGATTATTCCAAAGTTTCCCAAATTTTTATAGAATGTCATAAACATTCCATATTTTATTGTTTAAAAATATCGGGGTCCGGTTCATTACCCACATTTTATAAAAATTCATATTCGGGACTGAACTCAGATTTATGTATTTCTGACCACAGTCCGCGAAACAATTTATTAAAAATTCATCGAGTGTCCGATTTATGAAATTCCAGTGGGGTAATTACAAATACATAGGTTTTTATCTACTGTACAAATTTCATGGTCCGATTCATCACAAAACTCAGGTTATGACTGAAAGTACGACACCCATTTATTGCTGTCAAAATTCAGCTTAAGTTGCTATTACAAATTAACACTTTAAAAATAGTAAACGGAGTCCAAAAATTACGATTCCGGTGCCATTAGAACCGTATTTCATAATAACATATTTTAGATTCAAAATATCGATTTTTCGTTGAGTTTAAGACCTGTTTACAGCCAACTGAAGTTGGCTGTAAAGTATGGACAGATTTCTGTTTTTAGTGTTTAACCTTCTAAATCGTGTTCGATCGATTCCGTTAACCAGTTTAGTGACCACAACAACATGACACATTAATATTAATCAGTAAAACATCAGATAATCAACCAATAGTCATAATCACACCAGATCTACATGATTTACACACATATTCATCCATTAACCACCTTGTTCATCACTTTAGTAGACTTTTAGTTGGTGATCTTATATGTTAGTGATTTTTAACCGACGAAACTCTTATTAACCACTCTAGACAAGATCAAGAAGGCGTTTAGAGTCACTTACTGCTAGCTCGAGGCTAGGGGAGAAACTAGGCGAAAAACGAGTGGTTAAAAGCAATAGGGTGAGGTCCTTCGCGTTCCGAATGCACCAAGCTTCTTTGTATGAGATCCTTAACACTTGTATACCCTTGGAATAGCTTGAACAAAATCAAAAAATGGATGGATTGATATAGGGGTGTTCGGCCGTGAGTTATTTAGAGAGGAGAGGGAGAGTTTTTGAGTGGTGAAATGTGATAAAGAGAATGATATGTAAACTCTAGATCTTATAGACAATTACAAGTTCTTTAACCAAAGGTTTATGTGTCTTCTTGATATTAGACACTAGTGATTAAAATAATCATGTGGAGGACATGAGGTGTCCCTCTTGGGGACGGTTTGGTTAGGGGGGGGGGTAATCCGGTTAGATTCCAACGAAACCTTAAGTATTAGTTAGATTAATTTAGTTAGTTTAGGGATTAACCCGGTTACTAGTGTGTTGTGCTTTATTGCGGGTGTTAGGGTATTCAGGGACCCTAACTGGCTCAGAAAAATATAAACGATGTGTTTAACAATATTTTCGTGTTCCGGGTAATGTCCGGTTATTCGGTTCGATATTGTTCCGTTAAAGTGCTTAATTAATTCGTAACGTGTCCTATGTATATATTTTTGTAACGTTTTCACTTTCTAACACTTAGGAAAATATAACGGACTATTTAGTGACCTTTCTGTACACTATTAGTATATTAACAAATACGTGTAAGCATAACACAGATATCAGAAAGCAGTTACGTAATTCCACACAGTCGTCAAGCACATTAATTATTATTAATAAATTGTACGGAATACATGTGATTTTGAGGGTTGTCACAATATTGACATACATACTTACTCGTCCCTAAACACATTCACTATAGATTTCCTTCACTAACACAAAAGTAAATCATACTTATACTATCCGGAGACCCATAGCACTTACTTATAATCAAAAACCATCTTAATCATTAGTTAAGAAACCATAAAAACCGATTAGAACAAGTTCCATGCCCAAAACAAACAAAGTAAAGATTTTTTGCCAGTTCTGTATGTTGTCACGGGTCGCGACAGCTTTGATCTCATCATTCGCGGGCCGCCAGAGCCGCTGGCGGGGCGCGACAGATTAACCTTTCCTCGTCGCGGGACGCGACGGCCACTTTTCGACAGAAAGTTGTTTTTCTTTTGAGCTGTAGTTTCCGAGCTCAAAATACTCAATCCTACTTTGCATAAAACGTGCATAACTTTCATTTTACAACTTCGTTTTACAATCTGTTTCTTCCTACGCGATCGTAATTCAGTCATCTAGCGTTTGGACTCAAAATCTAACATCTGGACTAAGGAAATTCTTATCTTATATGTTTTCCACTTTTATCTTCATTCGCTAGTTAATTGACCCGTTCATGTCCTACCAAACAACTAATTCATTTATACTTAAAACTAACAACCGAGTCCTTTAACTATTAATCCGCATCTCCGTTTCTCGATTAGCGTAATAATATGCAATTATATTTATTACCTAAGCATCATTCCGTCATATCAATAGGACCTCATTTTTGACCCGTTCGGTCTACTTAGCTAAAATTTCTGAAATTCATACAACCAAACCATATTTAACTTCAATCGTCAATATGCTTAATTAACTAGACGTTATCTTACTTAAACAACTAAGAAGTGATTTTAGAAATCACTTACTTAATACCCTTGCTTGACATCATCATTAAAAACACATCTCAACAAAACTACTAACAATTATCAATATCATTCCAATAATTTCATTTACTACTAAAGAGGAAGTCCGGGAATTTACTTACCTCGTGCGTCCGAATTTGCACATAGCTTCCATGTTTACCTTCGACCCGTGGCACTTCCTTATTTGTGCTCATGTTGACATGACTCCTATCCGTACATGTCATCACATTCATAACATGGTTAGCTTACATACATTCATTCGTTCGGCTTTCAAATCATGCAATATTTGACTTTCGTTAGTTTATTAGCGCAATTATGGGATATGTATCATCATGCTTCATTACTACCATACACGACACATAAATTAGTTAGTTCATAACGCATAAGTTCTTGCATACAAACTTTTACCTTCTAACTACAATCCTATACATAATCCGCTCTCATTTTAGATTACGCCATTAATTTACATAACAATTACATTCATGCATCATTCGCTTTCCATAACACATTTCACAATTTATTAACTTTACATTTTCCAAATACAATGCAAGACTTCCTAATTCATTCAAAATTTATAAAATTAACCATTCAAGCATTTAAGCGAACACTTGGTGTGCATACAATAGTTTAAGCACTATGTGCATGTGCTTTATGCATAACCTACTCATTCACACCACACTTGATCAATTCAACCGACTTCACTTAGCTTCTTAGCCTACATCAAGAACATCTACCAAAAATCTAATACTTATACATTCATCCTTCAATTTCTCATAACTTTTAGCATCTAAGAATTGCTAAAATCTTATCATGTGATTAACACAAGTGGGTTTTACTTCAATCCTTTGCTATAATCAAATTCAAAGATAATTTGCATTCTACATAATGATATTAACCCTCATACAAACTCAAATTCATACAATCTTCACGGATTAATTAAAACCCACTTAACAAAAAGCATCAAAACATGAAATTGAACTCACCTTATGATCAATACACTTAGATTAAAGAGTATCTAGACCCATGCATTTCATTTTCCCTTGATCTCCTTTTCAATTTGATGATTTTAGATTGTTAGGGTTTTGTCTCTTCCCTTGGCTCCTGCTCTCGATTGCACGCCCAGAACCCCAAACACTGACTTATTTTTTTTTGTCAAGTGTTTTATTTAACACTTTTCCATTTTAACCCCTCAATCTTTTGAAACTTGTCATTTATATCATTTCACATACTAACTAGTATTTAAAACCAAGTTTACTAACTTAGTTACCTCAATATCACACCATGTAAAATAAATCATTCTTGTAATTTTAACATTTGGGTTTTTGGGGCGTTACAAGTCTACCCCCCTTAAAGAAGGTTTCGTCCCCGAAACCTTTCACATTTTCTCTCCTACCATTTCACTGTACTCATTCAAAGGGCATACTACAATACGCATACATTCGGGATCTTGGCTAACGGACTTTTCCTAATTAAACATAATGGCAGGTATTGTACCTACCTCCTTAAGTTAAGCAATATACTTTCATAATCACGTAAAAGTCGGAGTCTTATCAAGAGCTCTTAATAGTGTCGCCTTCATTTTATAATGCTAGTTACTAGCACACTTCATCGCTAGCGGTTCATTCTTTGAATTCATTCAAGGTGTACACTATTGCAAGAACATACTCACGATCATATCAAGTTTAAGGTTTGTTTCTACCTTTCTAATTAAGCATAAGACTTTTATGCATTTACCAATCATGGTGGTTCAATAAATTTCCTTCTCACACATGTGTCATTCATGATATTTCATTCTAGCGTTAGCCACATATGTTCCTATCCTTCATTTCCTTATTTTGTGACATCTGTGCTTGTGTAATCATTGTACAAACTTTGAACAATTCAAATATCAATAAAATAGTGTGTTTTGATCCCAATGTTTGTTATTTATGTTTGACATTTTGCACGTTTTGATTTTTGATCGATTTTGAACTCTATATCGCTTTCTTGAAAGTTATACGCAAACTGATTCGTAAACATAATCAGTTTAACTCGACAAACACTCCGGGACAGCAACATAAGCTTAAAATACCTTAAATAACCTTTACATAACTTAGAAATAAGTTTTAAAGGGTTTGATATGGCAAAAAAAAAACAAGTTTATTCGCTCGCAGGGACTATTTGCGTCAAACTGCAAAAGTCTGCCGTTTCGTAAGGCAACGTACAGTCCGGATCATGATCATAAGCTAAACATACCATAAACAACTTTAACATAGCTTAGAAATAGGCTTTGTGTTGTTCGGTGTGCGAAAATATGCTTATTTGATCTTACAGGGACTAAAAGTGTCAAAAACGGCGTAAGTTTGTATTTACGCGCATATCTTACGTTCTGACCACATCTGGACATCCAAAATTTTTTTCGACACTAAAATATTTTTATTTTAGTGATCGGAATGCAAAAATACCATTTGCCGCTTAATTTGGATCGTTTTCGCGTTCGTTCAAGTTTCGTCGTAATTAGACGAATAACGCGACCGTACGACCAAACGAACCGACATCCGAGATATTTCTGAGCATATTTTGAGTCCTCTATACTTTAACCACCTTGTAGAGCCTTGAAAATGGCTTAACGGGGGTTAAAAGTGCCAAAAATGAGCTTAAAGATGTGCAGGGACCAAATCTGTCAAAATGGAAACTTTGGCTGAACTGCAGGGAGGTAACGGGCCGCTTAGACCTGCCCCATATCCTACGCGGGGTGCGACAGCATGCCCGGCAATAGAACATTGTTTTTCAGCTGTTGTTTGCAAATCCAGGCCATTGTATGCAATTTCCTTTGTTTTGGGAGCAAGTTAACACCTTACCAAGCAAAGGATATCTGTCATAACACATGTATGGCTGTGATTTCTTTCTTGTTGGCCAAACAAACACTTGTAATGATCCTACAAGATCACCACAAGTATAAATACCCAAGCTTTCTCATTTGTTTCCTCACCCTTGATCTGATTAATGCTCTAAGTTGAAGCCTTTGCTTCATACCTGAGTGTTATAGATCAAGTTCTCCTTAGCTTGGACCCTTTGTAAGCTTCTTTCATGCTTTTATCGCTTTTCAAGCGTGAAAGTTAAACAGTGTTTGACTTTCTGCTTTGACCAGTCAATGGTCAACACAAAGTTCGTTTGAACTTTGCAACATGATTGTAATCACGATGGTTATAATCCTTAGCGATTATACTCACTGATTACCACGTTAACTAGGTGTAGTGACGAGTCAAAGTTTCGGTCAAAATGCGTTTTAGCATGCATTTTGCAACGGAACTACTTTTAGGTATCAAAACACTTTGTTTTGATACCAAATCAGTTTTCTAAGTTAGTTAAACATGTTTTGACATGTTTAACTCGTCACTACTAGTTTAGTGCTTGTTTAGGGTCGTAAGTTAAGCGGTCTAGACAACTGCTTAGACTTTCGCCGACCCGTTTGGTCGATCATTAGGATCCGACCAAGCATGTTTAGTGATCATAGTTGCATAGGGAATAACCTCTGAGGTTATACCTTATGATCACTTAGGTCTGGTTAGTTATTTGTTAAGTAGCTTATATGCCCATAGAAAATGACCAAAACGCCCTTTTGAAGCATAAATCCATATTTTGTATGTGTAATCAAGTTTTTGGCATATAATCTGATGTAGTAACATATTTAGGCGTAATTGGGCATGTAAGACTTGACATAGCACATATTTAACCATCCGACCTTAGCTTTACGCAAACGACGCATCATAGTAGCATATACTACCATAATGGGTCGAAACGGGTCAAAAGCACTTAGGTAGACTTCCAAATCAGAATGTTAGCTCTATTAAATCGTGCCATATAAGTTCAAATACTCATTTGATTTATAGAACATCATTCTATCCTATCTCCTGATTTAGGATCCGATTATTAACATAGTTACCTATATTAGGTGCCGTTTGAATTCGTGATCCTTGGAGCTTTAGTTGGTCTTATTCTCAAGACTAATAAGCAACCCCAAGTGAGTACATAGTCCCCTTTTTTACCTCTTTCAAATACTTTTGGGGTGATACACATGTGCATACTTGATACTTTCGTGCTTTTCATTGCTTTTATGACATAAACATGCTAGTTTCACTTAGTACACATATAGTACATAATTTCCCATTGTGTTTTGCTATGTATGTTTACTTAGAATGCTAGCACATTGATTTCATAAACATTTTTGCTATGTATGTTTACTTAGCATGCTAGCACATTGATTTCCTAAGCATTTTTGCTATGTATGTTTACTTAGCATGCTAGCACATTGATTTCATGAACATTTCTACTATGTATGTTTACTTAGCATACTTAGTACATGGTTTTCACATGCTACATTGGTTATGACATTTGGTATGTTTAATCGGGACAATAATGCATTCATTAACATTGATCACGCCGCTCGGTAGTATGTAATGGTACCATAGGACTTGACAAATCCTGTTTCTGTCTTCCTAGGTTTGTTTGGAAGTTGGGAATGACAGAATCCGATATACATAATTTAGATAAACCTTTAATTTGTTTAAGGGTTTGTCGCCACAGTCGCAAGGCTTGAATGTATGCGATTAACATTACTGCATAAATGTTTGTAATCATAAACCATTGTTTTCTACAAAACATAACCTTTGATTTAAACTTAGGTTTATTCAAAAACTTTGTTTTGTACATTTTCCTATGGGGTTGAGTAATTGCTAGTTATTCACCGTACATGACATTTGTTTTCACATTGACATTATCACATAGTTTGAGTAGACACTTTCTACTTGCTATGCATTACATTTGGTTATACGTGATACATTTCACACATGACATTGAACATGGTTTACACATAAACATTTTGACATTGAACAAGACATTTTGGTTGGTTATTGATAAGTGACTTATGTAACGGGGCTATGTGTTATATGATAAAAGCATGGTGGATACGCCGCTAGTACTTCCTATATATAAGTGCTTTTATTGTATTATACATTGTTGCGTTATCTAAACCACTTTGACAAGACATGAAACATTTTATACAAGAACACGACATTGTTTTACAAATTACATATTTTATACAAATTCACTTTTACTTGGTTATTCATTTAACCTTGCATTATCCTTTTATTATCATTTGATTTTCACACTGATTTTCATATGATTTTATAAAGGAAAACATTTTACAAGGTTCATGACTACATTTTTTTTGGTAAACACTTCTTTTAACTACAAGTCATGAATCCTGCATAAACAAAACCTATGTATCTCACATGCATTTTTATGCTGACGTACCTATTTTTACATGTGTTTCAGGTGCTAACGTATGATGATGTTTTTGCTTCACTTAGGCGGACTTGGGCCTTAGTGACTTAAAAGACAGTTATTTATGTTATGTTTAGTTTGAACTCCAAGACAATGTAAACTTTAATCTTAATAATACAAAACTTAAATTACCATGGTTGTTGAAACAATAATTCTGTCACTCCCCGACGTTTCCGCCGCGGTTTGTTGTTTTACGCGGTCGGGGTGTGACCGTATTCAATCTACTAATTCACGCTTATGTTTCATGAGTTAGTCATTTTACTAACCTCGGTTTTCTTGCATAAATCATCAATCCGCGATCCGGATTGGTCCACTTCTTCATGAGTCCACGACTGAACTGAACTAACTTACCTATCCATGTGACGAGCTTCCGCTCGTACACATACTTTTCCAAATCTACAAGTTTTACTCACCAAGAGTCCTACCGTTCTTATCTATAAAATGGAAGGTTAGCACATTTCTTTCGCATTCCTTCGAGTATGGCGTTAATTAAATCATCTGGTTTACATAATAGCCCTCTCTAGATTCTTTTTAAGATAGTAGTTCATTCGACCCATTCATAATGGCTCAATACATGACCGCTTCTTAACATATCATTTTCATTCAATTATTCAATTTATTCGGTGTTAATTCACCTATATTATTTCCATAGATTCTTAACTTACTAGGAATACTACATTATACATTTCATTGCTTACGTAGTACTCTCTTATGAGTTAATTTCAAATATGTCTATCACGTAACTTTATTCAATACCCTTCTCAACCAATGTTTTTCTTGCTACTACAACTTTCGTCGGTTTTTGCTTGTTTAATAAACCGAACCTTTCATTTTATTTTACTATTACTTGCTTTCTAGTTAATAATCTCAACTCCGTTTGGACTTATAGAAAGTCAAACTATTAATGCACTCTTATTTACGTTTTATTAATCAACTATGACTTACCCTTTACGTGTTCATTCATGCACTTACACATACATATGCATTTCGTTAGTCAAGCGATATGGTTATCCCGACAATGTTATTTTCATCGCCTACCCGCTATGTTATACTTACTTAAGGATTTCAGTCTTTTTATTCTTACATTTTACTCTCTTGTATTAGGTCTGTATTTGCCTACAAATATTACCTTTCTCTCATTCTTTGTATTCTTTTATGTTTGAATCCGTCAATGGATTCAAACCTTTCATTCTTTTGTGTTTGAATTCCTCTCTAGTCGAGCCATAAGCTCTCACCGAAAGCTTAACCTTCCATACATATCTGGCGAAAGTCAAAACCACCGACTCAATATCTATACCTTGTGTTGGTTATTTCTTTCCAATTTGTGGTAATGCATGCCCATTCATTACGCTTACCTATAAGCATAAAACTTGTCAAAACAAAACATTAAATACAAGGTTCAGATGGCGATTACCATTTGACCCGCATGACTCATTCGTCCCTTTAACCATTCTTGCAGGGCCGGTCCAGCCATATTGGAGGCCCTAAGCGAAAAAAGATTTGGAGGCCTTTTCTACGTGTCAATGTGTGATGTTTTTTTGTGATTCAATCGAAGTTTCTCACTTTATTTTTTGTTGTTATTATTTTCTTCTTTTTTACTTTTTGAATAACCCGAATTTTATGTTTGGTTTGTATTAAATATTTTATATCTGAAGTATAGGGGTTCAAACGAGCCGAGCTACTCGGGAGCTACTCGAGCTCGGCTCGAAAAAAAGCTGGAACGAGCCGAGCTTAAACGAGCTCGAGCTCGAGCTCGAGCCCGAGCCTAAAAAACAAGCTCGTTTAGTAAACGAGCCCGAGCCCAAGCTTTGCTTATCGAGCTCGAGCCGGCTCGCGAGCCTAAACGAGCTTTCTGTTTATATATTTTTTATTAATATATTAAACATACATTTATATAAAAATAATTACCATTTATATAAATATAAAAAATAACTTAATTATATGTATAATAATAATTATAATTAATACAAATTAATTAATAAATACTAAACGAGTCGAGCCCGAGCCGAGCTCGAGCTTGAAAAATTAACTTCGAGCCGAGCTCGAGCTTTTGAAATAAAGCTTGAATCTAGCCGAGCTCCAGCTCGGGCTCGGCTCGACTCGTTTGCACCCCTACTGAAGTATATAACTTTTAAAAGACATAAGCAAAGAACAAAAGTTAAGTGGGTGTTTGGGATTCCTTTTCAAAAGTCCTTTTAGTCCCAAAAGTCCTTTTGAGAAGGAGAAGGAATCCCAAACATCATATGAGAAGTCCTTTGGAAGAGAAAAGGAATCCCAAACACCATGAAATAAGTTCTTCTAGCTCCAATTATGCCTTCAATAAGTCAAAATGGAGAAGTAAGAATTTCTTGCTTATTGTTTTGAAAAGGACTTTTGAAGAAGGAGAAATGGAGAAGGAATCCCAAACACGCCCTAATTCGTAATGTTCGTATAACCACCTTATGTTATATTTTTCTAAAAATAAATAACGAATATGATTATAAATCTATAACACGGTAAAGACCAATAATCAATAATCAAACGATTAATGACAATACGCAAATAAACAATAAAGACCATTGGTAAAAGGAAATAAACAAACCTGAAGTATCAAGACAAAATTCTAGCTTCAAGTACTCTGAGCTTTTATCATAAAAATTAAAATCAATCCGATTACAAACCTGAAGATTGATTCAATATACCAAGAAAATCATAACAAATTACAAATCGTAAGTTATCAACTGTTTTAACAATTGTTGATTATAAGAGCAAACAAATAAACAATTAAAACTTACCCTATTAATAACAAGATTTGCTATGAACTGATGACCAAAGACGAAATAACAATGATGAATAATCGAACTATGAAACCAGAAATCAAAACTGTAGTTTGGAGGAAAAAAATCAAAATCGCAAACTTACAAGTACTCCGCTGAAGTCATCTTGACGATTGCTTTTTCTAATCGGCAGTTTCCCTATTTCCAATGATTTTGCCCAATCCCACTCTGATTTACATTTGTTTATAGAATTTCCAATTCCATGCTCACTTGCAGATGGTTAAACAGCCAAATCCTTACCAGAACTGGCCCAATACATGTATTATATAAAAGCTTTCAAGAAAATTTTGGAGGCCCTGTATTTTAGAGGCCCTAGGCCCAAGCCTTACCTAATAACCTTAATGTGCCGGCCCTGCATTCTTGCATACAACATATTTGTGTATATATATATTCACACACACACACACACACACACATATATATATATATATATATATATATATATATATATATATAGGGAGCCGCTAAAATGAGAACCACCCCCAGTTGTAAGAACCGCGAGAACCACCTTCCACCAATAAGATTATGCCAACCAAAAGGTTATTTTGGTCTTTTACCCCAAATGTCAAATCCCCCTTATCTCTCTTCATTTAAAGTTCTTTCTCTCTCCTCATTCATTTGTCAGTTTCATCTTCTCCACTCTTCATTTATCTCTCATTTCTCCCTCTCTTGAAACAATTCGAAAGATTCTGCACAAGGAAAATCCCAAATTAAAACTCATACTCATTTCTCTCAAACTCATTCATCACCATCATCCCCCATTTCTCTCTCTCTCAAACTCATTCATCACCATCATCCCTCATCTTGACCACCATCTCTCTCAAACTCATTCATCCCCATCCCTCAGATTGTTGTTTTCGTACAGACAAGAGACACCCATACCTCCTTTCTTCTCCGTTCCGTCGACAACCACCAGCAGCAGCCACCCCCTCACCTCCCCTCTTCATATGTACGGAGCCGGTTAACCGTGAGAACGGTGTGTCGACGGCGGTGGTGGCGGCGAATGATGGGGTGAAGGGGGTGGTGGCGGTTGATGTGTCACCGAGTTTGAATCTTGGGTTTGATTCTTGTGGTTTTGACTTTTTTGATTGGTTGTTGGTAAGTGTTTTTGTTGGGTTTGAATCTGTTTGAATATGTTGTTGGGTTTGAATCTGGGTTTTTGTTGGGTTTGAATCTTGTGGTTTGAATCTGGTGCTTTTTTGATGAACTTTGATTTTTGATATGTGGGTTTGATGAACTTTGTGGTGATTTTGCTTTTTCTAGTGATTTTTTTACAAAACAGATATCTAGTGATATGTGGGTTTGATGAACTTTGATATGAAGATTGATTTTTGATGAACTTTGATTTTTGATATGTGGGTTTGATCTGTTTTGTGGAAATTTTTGATATGTGGGTTTGGTCTGTTTTGATACGGTCGATTGGGGCGGCAATAATTCAAAAAAAAAAAAAAAAAAAAAAACCGCATATTTTGATGACGATGGCATGGCAAGGACTGCGGAGGGTAGGTTTTTTAAACCTGCAACCCCACTTTTGCAGCCTTTTGATTATCGGATAATCTGAGCCAAACCCCGTTTTTTTTTTCGAGATACACTTTTGTTTTGATGTTGTTGGTTTTTTTATTTTTCCCCCCTAGTCGAGGATGATAACAATATATCTGAGACGCTTCACCGAGTTTGCGATTTTCTGGGTGCGTTCGTTTTTGCGTAAAAAAGTTTTTTTGTAAAAAAAAAATTAAACCGTAAACTTTTTGACGTAAACCGTAAACTTTTTAACGTAAAACGTAAAAACGTAAAAAGTTTTACGTAAAACGTAAAAAGTTTTAGGTAAAACGTAAAAACGTAAATTTTTTTTACTAAAACGTAAAAAACGTTAACGTAAAAAACCTGAATTTAAAAATGTTAACGTAAAAAACCGGTGCGTAAAAACGTAAAAAACGTTAACGTAAAAAAACCGGCGCGTAAAACGTAAAAAAACGTTAACGTAAAAAAATGGCGCGTAAAACGTAAAAAACCGGCGCGTAAAACGTAAATAACGTTAACGTAAAAAAGGCGCGTTGAAAAAACGACGCGTGAAACGTAAATAACGTTAACGTAAGAAAGGCGCATTGAAAAAACGGCTCGTAAAAGGTAAATAACGTTAACGTAAAACAGGCGCGTTGAAAAAACGGCGCGTCAAAAAACGAGGCGTGAAAAAGCCGGGCGTAAAAACGTAAAACGTTAAACGTAAAAATCTGTAAATAAATCTGAATTTGAAAATGCTTAATAAAAAAAACTATGTTTAAAAAATAAAAACTAATATAATAATACAAAAAAGTAATAAAAAAACAATAAAGAGAAAAAGACAAAATAGAGTAATTTTACTAAAATACCATTTTGGATTAAAATATTAAAGACATAATAAGACAAAAAATACTTAATATTATTTTTAAATACTTTTAATCTCATCCATCCATCTTCTTGATCTAATGGCTAGAAAGTGGTTCACGCGGTTCTTACAACTGGAGGTGGTTTTCATTTTAGCGCTCCCCTATATATATATGTAAGTTTAAGACATAACATGGATAATATCTGCTTTTAAAGAATATTTACTTGTTTAGTCTGTGATTACTTACACATTTGAACCTTTCATTCTTATCATTCATTCTTACTTATTTGATTCGTACCTATTTACGAATTTCAAACTTTTTCATTCTATCATTCATTCCCTTCTATGTTTCGAATCCGTCTCGCGGTTTGTAACATATCATTCATATTTTTCATTCCTTTCATATTTCGAATCCGTCTCGCGGATTCTAACATATCATTCATATTTTTCATTCCTTTCATGTTTCGAATCCGTCTAGCGGATTCTAACATATCATTCATATTTTTCATTCCTTTCATGTGTATTTGGTACTTTCAAATCCCTGAGAGTCTTACTTTTCCCTTCACCCTCACGTCCACCTACTACCTAATTCTAACGGACATACCTGTAACAATTATCACGGTCTCACGAACGTCATATGTTTCTTGTGTACTGGCCAGGTACACAATCCACATACTAGTTTCGTGTCTTCGTGTAATCGTCACCTTATATCCGAAGAATTAGGTTTCGGCACGTGTAACATTTTCAAAACTTCATTTCCATTCTATTATTTTTTCATTTAAATTTTTTTCCTTCACTTGATAGATCTTACCATTACATGCACCCACATGTTAAATTTACGTACCTGGGTCAATTTGTCTTATTACATGCCTTGGTGCCGGTCCTAGACCGCATTCACGGATCATCCTTTCCAAGAAATTATGCTTTCCTTACACATAAGATACTATTAGTTTCCTTCATATACATACTTTAATACATACTTATATTCACTTTTACCTTTAGGCCTTGATCGAGTCTTGGATTGTACGGGTTCCTTGTCACAAGAGCACACAGGTTTGAGTTCAAGTATTTACCTCCTTCTACTTTATTTCTCTCAAACCAGGGCTCTGATACCAACTTGTAAGACCCTAACACGTAATAACTCAAAAACGACGCAACAGAAATATAAGCTCAAAACTTCTTTATTCATTAGCGACATTACATACGTAAAGGGTTAAATTGTAACTGTGAAAAGTCTCATATAGAAGTTTTACAACATTCATACTTGAATTAATACTTCAAAACGATACATAATTTAAACCATGTGACTACTCTTCCGTACAACCCTTGCTCCGTGACTCGATCAACGCATGCTTATCTTCGGTAGTAGTAGTAGTGGAAATCCGTGCGATACCTGTGGGCATCCCATACACCTTAACCACTAGTCATCAACAATATCATACTACATTATTACCATATAAATTAAAGACCGTATAACATTCGACAATATAAACTTTAATCCATTTAATTATCCTCTTTAATTCTCTTATTCCGAGTTCGGCTTCAATTCTTCATGAACCAGATGTTCTCATACCTGCATTACATTCCAATCTCAAGACATAACATTAGTATTCATCAATACTCAAGCGTATTGATACCATTCATACGTACATACATAGTGGCTTACATTTATACATGCATACATTCCTACATTTATACATACTTACGAGCTCTTAATTACCACTTTTATTTTCACGTACTTATTCCAACACGTCCTATTCACAGCCTTCCATTATATAAATTTTATACATATTGACATACATACTTACTCATCCCTAAACACATTCACTATAGATTTCCTTCACTAACACAATCATACTTATACTATTCGGAGACCCATAGCACTTACTTATAATCAAAAACCATCTTACTCATTAGTTAAGAGACCTTAAAAACCGATTAGAACAACTTCCATGCCCAAAACAAACAAAACAAAGATTTTTTGCCAGTTCTGTAGGCTGTCGCGGGGAGCGACAGCTTTGATCTCATCATTCGCGGGCCGCCAAAGCCGCTGCCGGGGCGCGACAGATTAACCTTTCTCCGTTGCGGGGCGCGACGGCCACTTTTCGACAGAAAGTTATTTTTCTTTTGAGGTGCAGTTTCCCAGCTCTAAATACTCAATCCTACTTTGCATAAAACGTGCATTACTTTCATTTTACAACTCCGTTTTACAATCCGTTTCTTCCTACGCGATCGTAATTCAGTCATCTAGCGTATGGACTCAAAATCTAATATTCGGACTAAGGAAATTCTTAACTTATACGTTTTCGACTTTTACATTCATTCGCTAGTTAATTGACCCGTTTATGTCCTACCAAACAACTCATTCATTTATACTTAAAACTCACAACCGAGTCCTTTGACTATTAATCCGCATCTCTGTTTCTTGATTAGCGTACTAATATGCAATTATATTTATTACCTAAGCATCATTCCGCCATATCAATAGGACCTCATTTTTTACCCGTTCGGTCTACTTAGCTAAAATTTCCGAAATTCATACAACCAAACCATATTTAACTTCAATCGTCATTATGCTTAATTAACTAGACGTTATCTTACTTAAACAACTAAGAAGTGATTTTAGAAATCACTTACTTAATACCCTTGCTTGACATCATCATTAAAAACACATCTCAACATAACTACTAACAATTATCAATATCATTCCAATAATTTCAATTACTACTAAAGAGGAAGTCCGGGAATTTACTTACCTCGTGCATCCGAATTTGCACATAGCTTCTGTGTTTACCTTTGACCCGTGGCACTTCCTTATTTGTGCTCATGTTGACATGACTCCTATCCGTACATGTCATCACATTCATAACTCGGTTAGCTTACATACATTCATTTGTTCGGCTTTCAAATCATGCAATATTTGACTTTCGTTAGTTTATTAGCGCAATTATGGGATATGTATCATCATGCTTCATCACTACCATACATGGCACATAAATTAGTTAGTTCGTAACGCATAAGTTCTTGCATACGAACTTCTACCTTCTAACTACAATCCTATACATAATCCGCTCTTATTTTAGATTACGCCATTAATTTACATAACAATTACATTCATGCATCATTCGCTTTCCATAACACATTTCATAATTTATTAACTTTACATTTTCCAAATACAATGCAATACTTCCTAATTCATTCAAAATTTATAAAATTAATCGTTCAAGCATTTAAGCGAACACTTGGTGTGCATACAATATTTTAAGCACTATGTACATGTTTTTATGCATAACCTACTCATTCACACCACACTTGATCAATTCAATCGACTTCACTTAGCTTCTTAGCCTACATCAAGAACATCTACCAAAACTCTAATACTTATATATTCATCCTTCAATTTCTCATAAGTTTTAGCATCTAAGAATTGCTAAAATCTTATCATGTGATTAACACAAGTGGGTTTTACTTCAATCCTTTGCTATAATTAAATTCAAAGATAATTTGCGTTATACATAATGATATTAACCCTCATACAAACTCAAATTCATACAATCTTCACTGATTAATTAAAAACCACTTAACAAAAAGCATCAAAACATGAAATTGAACTCACCTTATGATCAATACACTTAGATTAAAGAGTATATAGACCCATGCATTCGATTTGCCCTTGGTCTCCTTTTCAATTTGATGATTTTAGATTGTTAGGGTTTTGGCTCTTCCCTTGGCTCCTGCTTTCGATTGCACGCCCAGAACCCCAAACACTGACTTATTTTTTTGTCAAGTGTTTTATTTAACATTTTTCCCTTTTAACCTCTCAATCTTTTGAAACTTGTCATTTATATCATTTCACATACTAACTTGTATTTAAAACCAAGTTTACTAACTTAGTTTCCTCAATATCACACCATGTAAAATAAATCATTCTTGTAATTTTAACATTTGGGTTTTTGGGGCGTTACACGCGATTCCGGTGACCTAGGGTTTTGGCTACGCTTACTAGAGACATCAGAGAGATGGACATGGGTTTCATGGTGGCTATCGGGCGGAGGTAAGTATTTGGAACTCGATTGAATGTGTGATTTGCAAATCCGTCACCATCTGGTGTTTTTGGTGACCTTGTGGTTGTAGTGGCTATTTCAATGACTTTTGGCTTGATTGTTGGAGTTGCGAGTTTCAAGTGTGAGAGTACGGCGGTTAAGGGGTGTTGGAGGGCAGTGGTGGAAGTCAGTGATAGTGTTGGTTTGCTGCTACTGGTGGTGGGGGTGGTTGTGGCGATGGTGGCAGATGGTAATTGAAGACTCAAGGATCAGTAGCTCGGGCGTGAGAATAAGTATGGGAAGAACATGGAGAAGCCAGTGAGAGAGTTGGTGATAGTTAGAGAGAGAAAGTACTGATTACCCGTTTAAGGAGACTTCAGTATGGTATTTATACTTGGGGGTATGCTGACGTGGTGGGGGAGTTATGGCCGAACCAGTCACTGTCAGGTGGTTAGGGTTGTGGGCCCTTAGTTTACTAGGAAAGATCCTTCAGGTCGGACATCCTTTGTAGTCCGGAGCATGTTGTTCGATCCTTGCTATGTGACGTTCGGTTCGGTGAGTTATGCGTTACGTCATCAAGTCCCCCCAGTTCGTGGCGTTTGTTAGCAATGCTGCGAACTAATTGTGGAGTTTTATCTGGTTTCTTTTGGGTGGGATTTGTTTAGCTTTTTGATTTTAAAATTTGCTCTGGCGATCACTTAATCTGAATGACCATCTGCCATTTTATTTTTTCCCTATTTTTGACGTTTCGAGTACGTCAGGCTGGCGACGTGCCATTCTCTTATTGGTTGAGATAAGGCGGCGATGGGCTGTCACTTCTTTCACCGTCTATATAAAAGGGGGGAAAGTAATTTTTTTCCACTTTTCACCTTTTCTTCTTCCTCCTAATTTCTGACTCAACCTCTTTTAACCTTTCATCTTCGAGCTTCTGTCATTGCATCAGGTTCGTAGTTTTCTCTTCTTGTTATTTTGTCGAACAAGAGTAATCTTACTATCATCTTTAATGTTTTGACCCAATCGGGACTGAACTGGCTTGTTGAAAAATATCATGTCCCTTCGTCTCTTAATCCAATTCTTTCGGAGAAGAATACTCCTATTTAACCTTTTAGGCAAGGAAAGATATCAGTTTACACTAGGGTTTTTTTATTACTGTAACTATAGACTCCCTTTTACCTGATTTTTTATTGATGTTCTCATGTTTCACCAAGTACATTTGTCTCTGATGAATCCTTTTGGCTTAGCCAAGGTGAATCATTTTGAGTTATCGTGTCATGACCTTGGCTCAGACTCGGACTTGGATGTATTTCAAGCCTTCTACAAGCTGAACCAGACCGGGGATTGGTATACTTTTGAGGTTAGGAATAAAAATGCCACATGTTTTTCCTAGATTACGACAAGTATGAAAGATTGGAAGGATCATTTCTTCTTGGTGGATGATCAATGTATTCTTGCTGAAATGACTTGGAGGTTAAATGACTTAGAGGTTAAGGAGGTCGACCCTTCCCGGACCCCTTCCGGAGGGCTTTGTGTACGACAAAGTTCTATACGCTTCATTGATTAAAGAAGCCGATCGGATTCAGAAGCTTCCGAACACATCCTTGTCATGGGGAAGATAAGCACAATTCCGCTCGAACCTGAATATTATCCGACGATTCGTTGGAATGGAGCGGGTTAGTATAGCTCGTAATAGGGTGTCTATTTTTGTTGTAGTCTATATTCTTCCCTGCCCTTTTTTAAGAAGGGACACTAATCGTAGCTCCATTGTTTGTTTATGGTGCAGTCATGGGTTTAAAGGATGCTCTTCGGTTGAAGTCCTTCGAGGTACCTGAATTTAAGATTCAGGTTACCAGAACTAAGGAGGGGAAGCCGTACCTCGACATAATGAATGAAAATTTTTACCAAATTTGTGACCCGGTTGTTTCTGAGGGTCAAGGGGGTTCGGGCTCGGTCCCGCTGGAGCAAATAGTTAATGTTTCTCCTGTTAGGAGTGCTTCGGCAACAGCCGATGACAATGCGAAAGCTTCAGAGTCAGGTGATGCTCGAGGATCTTAGGAGGGTGGTTGTGCTGGGAAGGTGATTTTGTATGGAAGAGAACACCTATCTGTTCAAGACGAAGGTCCGGTGAATGAAGAGGCTGAAGTGATATTGCAGTCGAAGGAGACCCTGAAGCGCCGCCGCAAGCAGGCGTCTAAGTCAGATTTGAATCCGCAGCAGCCTAAAAGGCCTAAGTTTGTGTCTACTTCTCACCAAGTGGTGATCCAGAGCAAACTCCTGCTTTTTCGGCTTCTAGAGCTTTATTAGACAATTTGGCAGCTCATCTAACTGAGGGGAAAACTCCTCGAGTTCGGCCGTACGTGCTACGAGCCCCTTATCATTTGGTGATGCTGATACAAGATTGGTTGCCGGGGGAGATGCAGATATGTTCTGTCCTATATCACCAAAAGAAGCTGGTCCTTCTCCTCAGGGTAAGATACCAACAGGCGTTGATTCGTCCAATATTTCTCGTCCTAGCCCGTGACAAACGGATGGCGGGGACAGTGCCTCATCGTCCCCATTATGGTACGAGACTGAAGCCGTTCTTCTGTGTTGGGAGTTAGGTGTTTCAGATAACGCAATGGATGTGGATTCGGCTAAAGCCTTGGAAAAGTATGTACCTGACTGGTCTATGGCGAATAAAGACAGAATTGTGGATGCTTTATCGGCGAAGATGTCTTTGTTCCACATAGGTACTCGTGCCGAGCACTTCCATTATGGGGAGGATGAGTGGACCTGAGCTCGGGAGTGCTTTAATGCTTAATCAGGCTCAGTCAAACTCCGTCGTGGTAGAGACACATAAGAGGAGGGTTGAAGCCGAGTCTAGTTGCCGGAGGTTTGAGATGGAGGTGGCCGTATTGAAGAAGCAGGAGGGGATGAGCACCAAGGTTAAGCAGGAAATTGCTTCGCTTCACGCCAGCATGGGTCATTTGAAAGAACAAGTTTTGGAGACGAATAAGATCAATAAGGCTTCCCTGGCTTCGGTTGCTGCTACGTATGAGGCGAGGGATAAAGCTGTTCAAGAATTGGAAGTTGCAAATGTAAACCTTCAAGAGACTCAATCGAAGCTGACCGAGGTCGAAGATAATTGGAAGACGGAGCGCCATGAGATGCAGATTGCCTATGATAAGTGGCCGACCACATTCGTCTTGAGAATGGTAAACTTCTTTCCCTCCTTTTTTGTTGTAGAATCATAAGTGTTTCTCTGTTAATTTGAATTACTTTTTTCTTTCAGAGAAAGAAGAGGTGGAGAGGTCGAGGAATAGGATCTCGGATGCTCACCAAGAGGTATTAGCTCAGATAACGAAGCTACTGAACCGATACGAAACAATTGCACTATATAGCCTTGTATCGAAGCTACTTTTGACGAAGCAGTGGTTCCTCACCGAAGGCGTGGAATGGGTGGTCCGGTTGGTGCACCAGAGCCCCAAGCTGGAGAAGTGGTTGCTGACCTTACCAACTCCGTTAATTCCTACGGTGTTAACGAGGGGATCAAACAAGGTTACCATGCGGCCAAAACGACCAACAGGTCCGTGACCGAGGTGATGGGGTATGACGAAGATGCTAAAGTTGCCCTAGACGCTGCTATTGAAGCTTTTGACAATTTCAACATTTCAGTTCTTCATAAAGTGGCAGCCTTGATGAACGAACCTCTATCAAAGATCAAGGAGATGGGTGAGTTGTCGATTGTGGATGGTAGCTCGTAAGTGTTTGTTTTATTTTCTTGTATCTTGTTTTGTATTTCGGTCGAATTTGTAACTCGTACTATTGAATAATTTTACGTTTAATGGTAATTTTTTGGTTTGGACATATTTATTCAAGTTTTGATATAAACTGTTATGCCCGAAGATGCTGGATTTTAGCTTGGTTCGCGTCCGAACCAAGCTTTTTTCCGATGCAAACACTT
Source organism: Helianthus tuberosus (assembly GCA_030545235.1). Lineage (NCBI taxonomy): Eukaryota > Viridiplantae > Streptophyta > Magnoliopsida > Asterales > Asteraceae > Helianthus > Helianthus tuberosus. Next base: position 56,700,767 of record CM060383.1, read on the forward strand.
GTTATTTTTAGATGTTTGCTATGCCTGAACTATACCGTATTTTTCGGTGTACTTGGTTCGGTTATTTGAGTACCCTGCTAACGTTTGATCAGACATTGCAAGTTAAGGTGGGTTCGGTTCGAACCATTTTTAATAGTTTTTTTTCCTTTTTTAACTAATAAACCTTCTCGATCGGCATGAGGTATGGGTCGTGGCCCGTAGTGCACTTATTCGTTCGAGCTCTTAAAATAATTTAATCATAAAGTTAAGATATAAATATCATATTGCTTTTGCACCAATCAACAATTTGATCACTTTATTAACTGGAAAGTAGTACAACGATGTAGTTACCGAGGTATTCCCTCTCGGTTTATATAAGGAAAATTTGGAAATGTTACCAGGGCATACCCTCCCGGATTACAGAGGAAAAAAAGAAAAAGGAAGGAAAGTGATCTTCGTGCGGTGACTCGTTTTGGTCACATGAAACAATTCTTCAAATGTACTCCATTCCAAGTTCTTGGGATCAGAGTACCATCTATCTTTTCAAGGATGTACGAGCCTTTATTGCTGGCCTCTTTGATGTGATACCGGCCTTCCTAGTTTGGCGTCAGCTTTCCAGGAGGCTCCGTTTGGCCTGCTTCGTTGCTACGAAGCACGTAATCCCCAACTTTGAATTTAAAAATTTTAGCCCGAGCATTGTAAAATTTTTCTAACTTTTCTTTATATCGGGCTTCCTTGATTACCGCCATATGTCGGCGTTCTTCTAACAAGTCTAGGTTCGTCTGGAGCTCTCGTTCGTTCTCTTCACAATTTTTGATTCTTTGGTTCGGTAGCCCTACCTCCGCCAGTACAACGGCTTCGGTGGCGTAGGTTAAACTGAATGGAGTTTCTCCATTACTAGTTTTGTGCATCATTTGGTGTGCCCATAGAACGTTCGACAGTTCATCAACCCAACCTTTTCCCTCGGTGCCCGGTCATTTTTTTATTCCATCAATGATCCATCGATTGATTTATTCAACTTGCCAATTTCCTTGCGGATGAGCGACAGATGAAAAGATCTGGTTTATTTTTAAATTCTCACACTACCGTTTGAAGGGATTTTTAACAAACTGTTTGGCGTTATCACTTTCGATGTACAAAGGCAGACCAAATCGACATACAATTTGTTCCCAAAAGAACCGTGTGACATTGTATACAGAGATAACTGAGAACAGCCTAGCTTTTACCCACTTGGTAAAATAATCGACGGCCACCGGTAGATATTGTGCGCTTCCACTCAATTTGGGGAAGGTCCGACAATGTCAACACCCCATTTTTGGAACGGCCAAGCCGCTGTTACTGGGGTCATCTCATTCTTTGTCCGTAAGCTTACCGAAGCATATCGCAGGCATTCATTGCATTGCTGGAGCCCTTTGAGTGCGCTTTCATGCATCCCTAGCCAATAATATCCTACGTTCTTGATCTTTGCTACTATAATTTCCCTTATTATGTAATTTGCCTGTTCGGGATCCAAACACTTTAACAAGGGGCCCAAGAATGTTTTTCCATACAAGCCTCCATCTTGCATTTGGTACTGGAGCAAATTTACTTGGATTTCTCAGGCCTAGGCTTTATCGGTGGGAAAAACATCATGAACCAAGTAATTGATAATTGGAGTCGTCCATGACTAAGCTTAAGCTGCTACTTGCAAAACCTCTGAAGTGGTGATAGAAGGTGCGGTCAAAACCTCGACCCGTACCTCTTTTGCCAAATGACTAAATGAGACCGAATCCAGCTTACTTAATGCATCTGCTTTCTTGTTTATGCTTTGGGGACGTGCTCGATTTTGCACGAATCGAACATTTCCATTGCTTGTTTTACTCGTTCCAAGTATTTAATCATGTTTGGTTCTCGTGCTTCGTATTCACTGTTTACTTGGTTCGCCACAAGTAAAGAATCAACATGGGCGATCACATCCTTGGCTCCGACCTTTTCTGCTAGACGAAGTCCGACGAGTAACGCTTCGTATTCTGCCTCGTTGTTTGAACACTTGAATTCAAGACACAAGGCGTTCGTTACATCTGCTCCTTCTGGGTTGGTTAAGATCAGGCCAGCTCCTGCTCCTTCGGCGCTTGATGCTCCTTCTGTGTACAGGAGCCAAAGCTTCTTCGGGGCAAGATTAAGGCGTTGTACTTTGTTGCTTTCTTCGGGCATTTCTACCAAGAAATCTGCTATTACTTGACTTTTTAGCGAGCCTTTTGTTCGGAAGGTGATATCAAAAGCACCGAGTTCGATGGTCCATTTTGCCATTCGACCGGACACTTTTGGTTTTCGTAAAACATGCTGGATCTTTTGATCGGTCCGGACATCGATTGGGTGAGTCTGTAAATATCGACATAACCTTTAAGAGGCATGTACTAATGCTAAAGCAATTTTCTCTAAACTCGGGTACCTCATCTCGTAGCCTTTCAAGGTTCGGCTAACATAGTTGATTAGAATCTGAGAGCCAGTTCGGTGTGCTACCAGAACAGCGTCGATCACAGCGTGTGATGCAGCTAAGTACACTGTTAAGACTTGGTCTTCCTTCGGTACTATGAGGGCTGGTAGGGTACTTAGACAAGTTTTTAACTCCTCGAAGGCTCGTGCTGCTTCATCCGACCATTTGAATTCCGCTTTGAAACTTTTTTGGAGAATATTCATGAACGATAGAGATTTGTTTGCCGCCTTGGATAGAAACGATGGAGTGTCGTGAGGCGTCTGTTTAGAGACTGGATTTCTTTGACCGAAGATGGAAGTTTCATGGTGAGCACCACATCTATTTTATCTGGATTGGCTCGCAGGCCATTTGATCCGACCATAACCCCTAAGAAATTTCCTTTCTCAACACCGAACGTGCATTTGTTGGGGTTCAGCTTCTTATTTATGCTTCAGAGCCTAGTGAAAGTTTAATGGATATCTTTAAGCATGATATCCTCATCACCGATCTTTATTACAATATCATCGACATACACTTCCAGGCTCCATTTGATTTGATCTTTAAAGGCCATGTTCATTAAGCACTGATATATGGCTCCTACATTTTTTAGCCCGAAGGGCATTTTGGTGAAACAATAGATTCCTTCGTTTGTGACAAAAGTTGTTTTGTCTTCATTTTCAACAACCATTTAAATTTGGTGATATCCCTTATATGCATCCAAAAAACATCTTAAATGGAACGTGGTGACAAAGTCAATTTTCCATCGATTTTTAGGGAGTGGCAATCAATCCTGTGGACAAGCGTTGTTCAAATCAGTGTAATCAATACACATCCTCCACGAGTTGTCTTTCTTCCGAACCATGACTGGGTTGGAAACCCAAGTCTGATATCGGACTTCACGAATGATTCCTGCGTCCAAAAGGCTTTTTACATCTTTGGCAATAGACTTAGCTCGATCCAGGGCCATATGTTTCCTTCTTTTGGTTACTGGTTTCATTGACTCCTTTACATTCAATCGGTGTTGTGCCATTGCTCTAGGAACGCCCTGCATGTTAGAGTGTTGCTAGGAAAACACATCGATCGAGCTACTGAGTAAATTCCATAGGAGCTTTTTGGTTCGTTTTGGTAGTTGAGCTCCGATTGCTACCTGCTGCTCTTGAAACTCTGGCTTGATTGACCACAACTCGGTGGGGACTTCAGACTTTTTTGAACTAGTCTCTGCAGCCTGTCTTACTCTTGCTACACACAAATTTAACTCAAAATAAATAGTGGCAATGCCTGATTCGGTGGGAAATTTTATGGCCCCATGTATTTTGGAACTAATAGCACGAAGAGCGCACATTCCCGGTCGTCCGAGTATTATATTATGGATAGACTTAGAGCCTACAACCAAAAATGTAAGTTGTACGGTGCGAGAATTGTTGTCTTCTTTAAGTGTAACTGGGAGGGTAATTTGTCTGACTGGTTGTACTACTTCTCCCGAGAAACTTACCAAAGGAGTGGATACTTCTATGAGCTTTTGCTTTGTTTGAGGGGCAAGGTGCTCGAAACATTGCATGTACATGATTTCTAAGGTGCGTCCCCCATCGACGTATATTCGTCAAATAAGGTGTCCGTTTATTACAGCAGAAATGATAATTGGCCAGTCTCGAGCGTCATCGGGATCGATTGCTGGAAAGTAAGTTGGCTGGTGCATCCAGGTTGCTATGTGTTGGCTAGATCATTTGGTTCCTCGAGGCTGAGTAGCTCGAATCATGTTAATGCCAACTTCATTGTTCGGGTTATCAACAGCTGTTGCTGGCTTCTTGTCGTCCTTGACTTCCTTTACAAGATGTGAAAGTTTACTGGATCGTACAGCTTTCTCGATTTCTTGATTTAGAGCCCAACATTTATCAGTGGTATGCCCTTTATCCTGATGGTATTCGTAGTATTTCATGGAATTTTTGTCGGACGTGGGGCGTTGTTTTGGAGGAATAGGAAATCGAGTGCCTTCGGTGCTAAGGATCTCACTCGGAGATTTTGACAGCTCGGAGAACGTATTGAAACGAACATAACCAGTTCAAAAATTGCTTCATTCTGGCTTTTGATATGGGTTCCAGTTTCTGCTCCAGTTACTGTTTTGATCCTTTGGTGGTGATGCGTTCCTTCTCCAAGACGAGGTTCGAGCTTTTGCATTTTTAGCTGCTGTGTCATTTGGCTGCCGCAGGCACTTTTGCCTCGAATGAAGGCTTGAGCTCGTTCTATGAGAACCTCCATGGTCTTGGGTAAATCTTCATGGAGCTTTTCTACCAACTGGTTGTTGCGGACTCTGTGGCAGAACCCAGAAACTCGTAGCTGATCTACTGCTTCACTGATTTGCATGCTCTCTCTGTTGAACTAGTCAAGGAAATCCTCCACCGATTCGCCATCTCGTCATTTAATGTGGTGGACCTCTGTGATATCTTTGGAGCAACATCGTTGCTGGCAAAAGTTTTGAAGGAACGCTCGCCGAAAATCTTCAAAATGGTTAATCGATCTTTCTAGTAAGCCATCGAACCATACTCTGGCCGAGCCAGTAAGGGTCTGCACAAACATATGACACCATGCTGGCATGGGCCACTGTTCGAATTTGGCTGCTCCTACAAATGAGAACATGTAATCTTCCGGATCGAACGTGCCATCGTAATTTTTCAACGTAGGCAGCATCGTAAGTTTTGACGAGAGTGGAGCGTTTGTTATCCTTAGAATAAACTTTGACTGAGAAGTCATGGAAGTTGGCTGATATGGTACGACCAACTCCTCGTCTTGAGGATTGAGTCCCAAAGATCCCTGGTGAAATAAGCTATGTAGGCTGTTACTAGTGGTTACATACGAGGCAGTAAGACCCTATGAAATATGCAACGACATAGGAGTGGTGACAACAGGACTTACCAGTGACCCGGAAGAAAAAATTCCCATTGAAGCAGAGTTGGATCCTGGGTAGGAGCTTCCGAAAAAGTTCGTTCGCAGATTCTGCAACATTTCATCACAATGCTGTTGCTGTTTGAGCTACCGTAGAATATCTGCATTTCGTTGTAAGAAACATCATCGAACTCGGGCAAGGCTGCGGAGACGGGAACAACAACTGTAGTGGAGACTATTGAACTCATAGTTATAAGAGCGGCTGATGTGTCGTGAGAGATAGCGGAGCCTACAGAAACTGTAGAAGTAATGGTTGCATAGGTGGTATTATCTGTAATGATATCGCTAAAAGACGGGAAAGATGAAGCCATGATTTGAAATGAACAAACTAGAGAATTGTGTGACACCCGGCTATTTTGAGCTGGTACTAACTGGTGTGACACGTGTTATGATTATATATAGGCACTAAATTATTAAATAGGGCATTAATTTTAGGTATTTGAAAATTTGATAAACTCAAACTTCGTTAAAAATTACGTTGGCAACAATAAGTTAAACGCTTATCGCGTAACGAACAAAATGCGAAACGAACGTCGGTGACTGTCCGGATAACGCTAAAATCCGAAAAATATTCCGTTATGATTAAAACCCTATTTTCAATGATATTCGTGAAGAAAAATTAGTTAAAACGCTTAAAGTTCTTGTTTTGCAAATTTAAGCGCGTACTACGCAATACAGTGCGTATACTGCGAAACGCGGACAACGTAGTCAGTTTATGTGAACGAAATATTATTTAGTACTATTTTGATGAGTTTATTTTTATAGAATACTAAAAATAGTTTTAAACGCCTTAAAAGAGAGATAAAACGCGAAATAAAATACCTGGTAACCAGTTAAATAACTGTGTAATGCATGTATATGTGTATATATGTTATATATGAGAGAGAAAGTGTGTGAGAAGGGGGTAATGTAGCGGCTAGTATGCCCACCACTTCTCCCATTTGTGCCATATGTTGAGATTTGGTGAAACATAATCATTAATGTTACACCAACACACTTTACAAACCCCATTTCAAGATCAAACTTTACAAAACACTTTCATCTTCTCCTTCTTGATTACTTTCGGCCGAGAACACCCATCAAGAACACCCACTTCACTTTTCAAACTTGTTTCATAAAAATCATGGCCATTTCAAGCTAGTTTCGAGTTATTTCGAAGATCAAGAGTTGATTTCAAGGTGATTCAAGGAGGAATAAGCTTGTATTTCTTCAAGATTCTCATCATCAAACCCATTTTTATTCTTGAAAGGTATAATCGTTCACTTTCTTTTAAACACATTTGATGATGATGATGATGAACATGATTCTCAAATACTTGGATTTTCACTGTTCTTGAAACCAAACCAACAAATGATTTTTATAAAAATAAAAAAATGTGAAGGTATGTGTGTATGTATATAGCCGAATGTATGTGTGTATGACCAGTGTTTGTATTTTAAATTTTGTTTGAAATATAACTTGTAAGGTGCTTGTTTGAATGAACAAGATTATGTGTTAATGTGTTAGAGATATAAAGGAATGATTGAATCTTTATTTTTTATTTGAAATAATGGTGATGTATGGGTATGTATATGGCCGAAAATTACTAAGTGTGTATGTGAAGTTGTGAGTTGATGCATGTTCTTAATGTTAGTTATTATGCATGTGTTTGATGATTTTTCAATGATTATTGAATGATAGATCAAGAATGAAATATAAATATGTCACATGTCATAATAAATGGAAGAATAAGATTGATTAATCTTGTGAGATGATTATGAAGTAAATGTGCATAAAGTACTTGTACATTTGTAGGATGATTTAATGATCTTAATAAAATGGAATTGTTGTGGTATGATAAATAGTCATACAAATCAGAATATAAACATGTAAAATAAAGCTATATGATGTATCTTGAAGTTATAAAAATTATGTCATAAACTTGGTAGCTTTGCATGTTGTACTTGTGGCTTGAAAAGTAGTGATTCGGGTGAAATTTGCATGATGTTTGTGCTATTCATGAGACCTGCATTATCATGAGTAAAATTATTGTTTTGATCAGCAGATAACATGTGTTATGTTAAAATATCAAGTCAAGATAATTTGAGATGGTTACGGTAAAGTTCGGTACGAAACTATACGTTAAAAAGGGTAAAAATCGGCTTTTTAAGTGATTTTTATAAAACTTTTTGAATCTGATTATAAACTGATATTTATGATAAATATAAGTATTTTAACTTATATTAAATATCTTTGGTGATTGGTTAGTCATACGTGACTTCCAACGCCCAAAAACGCTACCAAAATGGTAAAATGTGCATATTTCAACGTACGCGAAAACGGGATGTTTAAGAGTGAACTTTGTGTGATATAGATTGATATGTGAATATGAGTATGTGTAATGTGATATGCTAAGTGATTTCATGATAATATGAAATGATGCTATGTTTAAACATTTGTGCGGTAGAAACGGTAAACTAGATCAAAAATCGCGTTATGTGTGAAAATTTGTGATAAACATGAGAAATATGCTTGAAGTAACTTGATGAGTTATTTGATATATATTAAGTGTTTAGGTGTGATATATATGTGTGAAATAACGTAATACGTGAATTACGATATATATATATATGCCGGATATGTCCATACTTATGCATCTATATTACGAAGCGCAACTCGTAGATATATATTGCGAATAAGTAGACATGATAAAGAGTCAGTAACAAAATCGTTCAAATCGCGAAAATCTTAATATGTATATGGAAATACATATATATATATATATATAAATGCCAACATAATTAAAAACAAAGACTTTTTCGTAAAAACCTCAAAAATATGTGAAAAATCTTAAGTAATGGAGAAACTATATTGTTTGTAGAACAATTAATTATTAAATTGTTCCTATCTAAATTAGGATATGTGGATTTGATCTGAGGGATTGCGATATTAAAAACACACCCAAAGGTGAGTGTCATAGAAACCCCTCTTTTTACTGTTTTAAATACTGTTTTAGGGGGAAGAACACGTTTTTAAAATAATGAATATATGTTTTCGTATAAAACATGATCCTAAATAAATATGTTTTAGTGAGTTCACAGAAACCCTTCTTTTTACTGTTTTATATACTGTTTTCAGGGGAAGAACACGCCTTAAAAAAGAAAAGTATATGTTTTCGTATAAAATATGCTTTTGAATAAATGTATTTTAGTGAGTATCACTAAGCACCATTTTTACTATTTTTCATAATGTTTTCAGAGAAAAACATGTCGTTATAAAAGAAAAGTCTATGTTTTCATGTAAAAATATGCTTTAAATTATATAAAAATGGATTTTTATGGAAAATATGATTTTTAAAGTAATATAATGTGTTTTGTAGAAAAACACGAATTCAGATAAATGAATGACTTAAACTTTTTTCGAGAAAAACAAGTTTAAATGAATAAATAGTTTTCGGGGAGAAACGGGGTAAAATGACAATGTTATGGGTATAACGATCATAAAGATTTAAAAACATTTTTTTTAAATCTAAATTGGGACAAATTTGCCAAGTCTCAAGACTGTAAGTAGCGGAAATAGGCTTACACTGCGTGGAGGATGTCGGGAATTTGTACAACGCCAAGTATTAAATTGTTATTCAGTAGGTTATATGTATTAGTGAATTGAGTAAAGGGCACAAGATGCATCATAGCCATTTTTAATCATTTAAGTAATGCACACGTGGAATCATTAATAGATCTATTGGGTTGACTACCCCGTCATGATCGATCGCTCCGATCTACATAGCGGCGAATTTGAATTCTTTAATTGTCTAGTATGGGTTGAAAAGTCAATCGTTTTATGTAGCTCGTAATGTGTTGTAAACTTTATGAAGTTGAAGTTATAACGAAAAATTTAACATAAAAACTAAATCATGGAATATAATTTCTATGCGGAATGCGGTTGTAGTGCCGATTCCAATGATATTACTATGACATTTTTCAAAGGAAATAAATGGTCATTCTTAAACATATGTAAATGTTTTCAAACCATTAAATGGATTGAAATAAGAAAGTTTTCCTTAAACAAATTGTTACGGAAATTATATGTGAACTCACCTTCCTTTGTGTTGACATTTGATTTTTACGTATTCTTCAGGTACATGAATTTGGCTTCGGAGAATTTTGGCTTGTGTTTCATGTGGTTGTGTGATGCTTATGTATTTAAAATAACCTTAGTGTTAGTTATGCTGCATGTGTTTGATGATTTTTCAATGATTATTGAATGATTGATCAAGAATGAAATATAAATATGTCACATGTCAAAATAAATGAAATAATAAGATTGATTAATCTTGTGAGATGATTATGAAGTAAATGTGCATAAAGTACTTGTACATTTGTAGGATGATTTAATGATCTTAATAAAATGGAATTGTTGTGGTATGATAAATATTCATACAAATCAGAATATAAACATGTAAAATAAAGCTATATGATGAATCTTGAAGTTATAAAAATTATGTCATAAACTTGGTAGCTTTGCATGTTGTACTTGTGGCTTGAAAAGTAGTGATTCGGGTGAAATTTGCATGATTTTTGTGCTATTCATGAGACCTGCATTATCATGAGTAAAATTATTGTTTTGATCAGCAGATAACATGTGTTATGTTAAAATATGAAGTCAAGATAATTTGGGATGGTTACGGTAAAGTTCGGTACGAAACTATACGCTAAAAAGGGTAAAAATCGGCTTTTTAAGTGATTTTTATAAAACTTTTTGAATCTGATTATAAACTGATATTTTATGATAAATATAAGTATTTTAACTTATATTAAATATCTTTGGTGATTGGTTAGTCATACATGACTTCCGACGCCCAAAAACGCTACCAAAATGGTAAAATGCGCATATTTCAACGTACGCAAAAACGGGATGTTTAAGAGTGAACTTTGTGTGATATAGATTAATATGTGAATATGAGTATGTGTAATGTGATTTGCTAAGTGATTTCATGATAATATGAAATGATGCTATGTTTAAACGTTTGTGCGGTAGAAACGATAAACTAGATCAAAAATCGCGTTATGTGTGAAAATTTGTGATAAACATGAGAAATATGCTTGAAGTAACTTGATGAGTTATTTGATATATATTAAGTGTTTAAGTGTGATATATATGTGTGAAATAACATAATACGTGAATTACGATATATATATATATCGAATATGTCCATACTTATGCATCTATATTACGAAGCGCAACTCGTAGATATATATTGCGAATAAGTAGACATGATAAAGAGTCAGTAACAAAATCGTTCAAATCGTGAAAATCTTAATATGTATATGGAAATACATACATATATATATATATAAATGCCAACATAATTAAAAACAAAGACTTTTTCATAAAAACCTCAAAAATATGTGAAAATCTTAAGTAATGGAGAAACTATATTGTTTGTAGAACAATTAATTATTAAATTGTTCCTATCTAAATTAGGATATGTGGATTTGATCTGAGGGATTGTGATATTAAAAACGCACCCAAAGGTGAGTGTCACAGAAACCCCTCTTTTTACTGTTTTAAATACTATTTTATGGGGAAGAACACGTTTTTAAAAGAATGAATATATGTTTTCATATAAAACATGTTCCTAAATAAATATGTTTTAGTGAGTTCACAGAAACCCTTCTGTAGGATCGTTGTATGACCCAAATGAGTCTATCAGAAGAGTTGTTTATCCAAATCAAAGGCGGAATCAATGACACGGACGCTCGATGTAATTATAATGTCTCTTGTATTGATTATGATAGAATTACAGCACCTGAGAACAATCTGGCAGCACCTCGTTACTGAATACAAGACCTAATTCCGCTTCAAATGAAACGGACAAGTGCCCTATTTATAGAGGATGAGATTTCGCTTGAACTGACCAAGGCACTTTCAAGCGAAATCAGTTCTGTTGATTTCGCTTGAACATGTCTTTGTCAGTTTCAAGCGGAATCACTCACAAATCCACTAAAATCAGTTTCTAGCACCTCGAGCACTGGTTATCCTATCCTATCTCATTACATGACTCGATACAAGACGAAGTCAATAGACATAGTGCACTAATAGACTCCCCCTTGGATATTGACGAAGTCTTCAGTGTCTAATCTTTATCATGACACATCTTCAGTCTTGATCAATCTCCATGCTCTTTTTCTGGCTCTAACACTGTAAACATCTTATCAATCTTTCTTCACGTCTTCAGGCTCCCCCTTTTGTCAAGCTTCTGTGCTTTAGGGGTCGACACCTTGTTTTCCGGTTACAAGCTCCCCCTTGCTTTGAGCTCGTCTTCAGACTCCCCCTTAGACTCAGCTTCCAGGATCGTAGTCTGGTACAATATGTGCAACACTCATACATTTATAAGTAACAACATTTTAAACTTCCAGGAATCGTAACCTGGCAATTTCAAACATTCTAAATCACTTCCCCTATCAACAATCTTTACAGATTTGGCAGTGTTAAGTATCCAAAATCCCTCACAGTTAATCATCCAAGTCCAAACTAATGACCTTGGAGATATCACAAACTGTTTTTGATTTTTGATTTTTAATTCAAGTTTCAAATTAATGAACTTGTTTTATTTTCAGAAACACAATCAGCTTACTTAGATTTTGAAACTCAGCATTTCAGACATCGGTTGTCGAAAATAAAGCAGAATCAAAAATCTTTTTGAATTTTTCTGAAAATATAAAGTAGTAAAGAAATATGTACAAACATATATACAAACAATATTTTGAGTTTGCGTTAGAGGATCATATCAGTTTTTGACAAGTCACAAGTACCGTTGAGCTTATTTACACATTAAGAATTAAACAATTCACTTAGATTGTCGATATACTGATCCACTTAAATTTTCACACAAATTTCAACTGATTCAGGATACGAATTAGGTGTTTTAAGAACTTAAACTCATTCATGTGTCCCACCTCTTGAATATACTCCCGTATCCAGATCCCAATATTCAGTCTTACAGGTGAGTATACCTAGATGATATCTGTAAGGGGTTAGATGCGAAACCGTGAGAGCTCAGGTCAGAACTTTCGTTCAGCAGAGAGATGACGGTTCGACTTTAGGTGTGTCCCCTTTAGAGGATCTTTTCTTCAACAGCAATGATTATCAATTTTATTGTTTCATCATTTTTGCTGAGGGCGACGCTGTATTTCAAGCAATGCGAAAAGTATTATTCGGGGACTAGGTCAGAACTTCCATTCAGCAGAAGTCCCGGAATAATACCCCAGATATCACTAAGCATAAAGACCTAGTATCTCAGAAAGAGGGGTCCTTCAAACGAGATTTCAGGGGTTACCTATATATCCAAGTAGTGTTCCCCACGAAATAAGCAAGTTTGAATTTAGATTTATATCCCGAAAAAGTTTACTAAATGTATAAAAACCTATCGGCATATCATCAGTGAGACTGTTTAACGCTATTTAATCATTACATTTGTTTAGCATACTGTAACTGTCTACTGATGTACTATCATTTCCTCTTTTTACACAAAAACTCAATTTTTGAATTTTATCATGTTTTTGGCTTTTTCAAATTTTCTAATGTTTTTGGATTTTCTGACAATTTTTCTCCCCCTAAAATGCAAAATAATTTAAAGAAAATTTGACAACCAATACTGATAGCTTTGTCTCGCCATCCATTTTCTGCTTAATGTACTCTGTTTTGCGGAAAATCTAATATAAAGTACCAACAATTACCCCCATGATTTACAACCCATTGATTTTTGACAGTTTGAAAACCGTTTTTCAATCTTGTGAAAGTAATCATGTTTGTTCCGCCGTGAGGGTTTCGGCATATTCAAGCAAGATTTTTTTTTTCATAAAAAATTGTTTATTTATGTATAGAAAATGTTAAACTCCATGTTCAACCAAACCAGGGTCCAGCAGCATCTTCCTGTGCCAGGCTGCTCCAACTTCCACTCTCACAATCTTCGGTTTTGTTGAGCACCTGCACATTCAAACTACTTCAATTACTAGAACAATTTAGCCCAGGTCTGTTGAACCTTAGGCATTTCAACACAATATGTCACACCCCGATATTTCCACGTTTTACTGGTGGGCCCGGTGGGGAGTATCGTGACGTAGTTGATATCATCATAGTCAAACAACACAATATATAAATGCACAGCGGAAGCAAAAGATAAATATATTACAATCCGAATATAAAGTAATATCAAAGTATTACAACGGAAAGTAAAGGATCCATAGGCGGATCTTAAAACATAAACATTGTTCAACAGACTTTAGACGCCTAGAATTTGCAAGATTCCTTATTAACGCCCTGAGCTTCCAGCCAATTACGTTCAGTACCTGTCACTTAACCTTTTTGGAAAATACATCAGTTTACACTGGTAAATACAATTAACCGACTCATTTGAAAAGGTTTAATAAAATTGATTTGAATGCACAAGGCACAACATATCTTTTATAACTTGGGACAATTATATAAAAATCTTGTATACAGATTTACATGTTCGTTATACGTTCAGGGCCCGATGTAGAAACCGAGTCAAGATTAACAGACACGCCACAAGTATAGGCCCACAAGAGAGTGAGATATCGTTTCCCTTATGCACTGTCAGGTGTATGCCTACACCGCGTGCATAAGGCGTGGCCATTTTATAATACAATGATGTCAAGGATATCCGGGACATGGTCATTAACCCCTAAAGGCTTTTATTTCAAACAATACAGATCAAAGCGGGTTACCTCAATAATTTAATCACAATACGACTAAACATTCAATACCCGACCAAGCGGTATTATTATAATACCGTATCCCAAGCCCGTATAGGGAAAATAAGTTAAAAGTATTTACCTAAGCTAGCAAATGCAATTTATACTCAGCCGTATATTCTAATCAGCAAGCACAAGTACTTCTACTGGGGATCTCAATCTGGAACGAAGGTTTTATTAACCTATTAGATTCCTAACGCGTCTTATTTAAGTCGTAACTTAGACCGGTTAGTTTTAAGGAAAGGTTTACGGTTCAAAACGCATGATTAAGCGAAGACCGGAATAGAATGTGATTTAGACCCGAAAAGTTTGGAGACTTGTATAATATGGGTACACTAAACACATTCTGGATTTTGAGATAAAAATGATAACGTTTGACCCGTTTCGGCTAATTTATGCAAACTAGTTACATAAACCGAACCGAACGCGCAAGAAGCGTAACGGGTAACCATAAGGGTCCTAAACAGGTTTCCTAAGTTAATATGCCTTAAATATGTTGTGATATCAGTAGGATATCTTCTATTATGCCCAAAACGAGTTTAATCTCAATATAAGCCCCGTAGGGGTATTTTGGTCATTTTAAAGATTATAAAAGAGATTAAATATGATTTTGAGGTTCGGGTCTGAATTAATCAGTAAAACAACTTAATTTAATAGGTTATATCAGTTGATGATAAGTCTTATGTAACAAAATGGTTTTAAACCCAAACTATGCGTTTAATACGCGTAAAAAGTCATTTTAAGCGATTTCCGGTATAACCCGGAAATCTGAGTTTTCTGATTAGGTTATTAAGTTCAAAATACTCCATTTATTATATAAAATCAGTAGCAATTGGATTGGTATCAAAATATTATGTAAAACTCATTTTATACACGAAAAGGGTATAATCGGTATTTAACGAATCAAGGCCCTAACCTTAGGTTATGAGCAGGTTAAAAATAATTAAAAATCTTCAAAAATCCCAAAATATTATATTACATCAGTGGGTAAAAGGTTTGGTGTCAAAAATTGGGTTTAGATAGGCTTTATGCTAATGACGTCGTTTAATTACTAAAAAGCGTCCTAATTACGCCATTGAGCATAACTCCTAATCTAGACCTCAAACTGATGTGAAAATTTAGGGACATCTTTATAAATCAGTAATAAGGATTATTGTCCTTTCACATTTCCAAAATTCTCGTTTTATGGTCAAAAGGGCATTATGGTCAACATTAAGCAATTAACGGAAACGCGTAAACGAATGGGGCAATCAACGAACCAAGCACAGAGGGTTCTACCAACATGTAACCTGGTCCTAAGGAAGTCTTAAGGAATTTCTAAACCCATCTAAATCGGGTCAGAACTGAAGTCAAAGCAAAAGTCAAAGTTTTGTGACTTTCGGTTCCGAACCGGGTCTAAACAGAAAATTGTCGGATCAAACAAGCTTAGATCAGTTCTTATACTTATGACCAAGTTATATGAGTGATAAAATAGGTTACATGCCTTCTACATTGCTAATTACATGTTAATTTGCAAATTAAGCTTCTGTTGACTTTTTCTAATCAACTTTGACCCGACATTTGATCTAGTTAGAGTGGGAATCAGAGGGAGCCCTTTTAATGGTTTAATGCCCACATAATTACCAACTTATAACTACCTTCAATTCGATTAATCACTGGACCATTAATGATTAATCGCTAAGTCAACCGTTAATTACGACGGTTTGACTTTTAAGCTAAAACTAAGTAAAAACTCAACTAAGAAAGGTTAAGCATACTTACAGAAGTCCTATGCATGATTAGGGATGCTTAGGGTCTGCTCTTATGCTCCAGGAAGCTCCAAGAAAGCAGATGGAATGAATGATCACAAAGTTGCAACCAAAGGGCCTTTTATAGTGATTTTAATCCATTAAGATCATGACAAATCATGCTATCCTTGTTCCCTGATCATCAACATGTGTCCCTATGGCCTAAGAACTGTTAGGGGTCGCCCATGGATGTTAAAAGGGCAGTAGATGGCGATTACATGGGCTGAACAGCCATCAGAACGATTTTCCACATCTGGGAGTGGCTTACGGACCGTAAGGCTCCCAGCTTACGGTCTGTAAGGACCAGGCCAGCAATCAGGAACTTTCACTTTTTGACAGATTTAGCCCCTGCACTTCTAAATGCCATTTCTGACACATCCAAGGCCCGTTAAACCATTTTTAAGGCTCTACAATGATGCCTAAGTATGGGGAACATGAAACATGTTCAAAAATATGCCGGATGTCAGTTCGTTTGGTCGTACGGTCACGTCGTTCGGTTAATTACGACGAAACACGGACGGACGCGAAAAACGAACCAAATGACGCGACGAATGGAATTTTATCAAGCCAAACACTAAAATAACATATTTTAGTGCTTACATAAATTTTTGGGTGTCCGGGGATATTCAGAATGTATGATATGCGCGCAAACGCAAACTTGTGCGCTTTTTGACACTTTTAGTCCCTGCATGACTTAAAAGTTTATTTTTGCGCACTAAACACCTCTAAGCCTATATCTAAGCTATGAAAAGGATAATTAAGGTATGTATAACTCATGGTCATATTCCGGAAGGTCCGATAACATACGAATCGACATACTTTTGTAGTTTGACGCTTTAGGTGCCTCCATTGCGCAAACTTGCACATCTCATCATTTGATAGCATTGAAGCCTTATCTAAACCATATTAGGCATTCTTGAAAGTATTATTAAACATGATAATGCTTCGGGCTCGGTAAAAGGTCATTCAGAGGTATAATTAAACATATTGACACTTTTAGTCCCTTATACTTGCAAAGTTGCGCGTAACTTTACTTTTGGGCATAAAAGCCTTGGGTGGCCAATGATTGGAAATCCCGAGAGTATAATAAAATATCATGAGGCTCTCGGTTTGTTAAGAGGTCACTCAGAGGTAAGAATTAACATGTTGACGCTTTTAACCCTTTATTGCGCAAACTTTCAATTAATTACGCACACGGCTACACTTGATCAACAAGTGGCTCGTTTGTGAATATAAAATCGTAAAAGGTTATTTAGAAACTTATTTTAAGTATACAAACACTTCCAGTCCTTTCATAATCAAGGTTTTTGATTTTTCAAAAAATTAGTCCCTTGAATTCAATGTCTGACTTCATTAGGGTTTATTACACGTGTCAATACATCATTGGACATGATTTTTCGAGGTGTTACATCCTCACCCCCTTAAGATAAATCTCGACCTCGAGATTTGCTAAGATGTTGGAAGTACATTTTGTCGCATAATGGACTTAACCTCTATAGCATATCTGGAGCTTTTCCAAGCTCCCAAGTTGACCTTTATAATGGGTACATGTATCCTCTTGGAGCTTCTTCACCTGTCGATCCTTAATCGACTTAGGTTGCTCATTATATCATAAATCTGCATATCACTATGTGATGGTGCTTTTCGACTTATTGGTGACACGTAGTTAAATCATTAGTGTGGGTCACATTGAGCGTTCCACCAAGCTCCTTAATTAGGTCTTAGCTCGTAAGCTATTTAATCTTGATACATTTGATTTCCTTCGAATGATTCTATATATTTAGAGCTTAACTAGCCTGATAATTTAACAAATTTGGCACACCCTTCCTGGGTGATATCTTTTGTTGAACTTTATTCCTTAACAAGAATTTAGGAGGTTTGCTATTTTCATTAATCCTTGATTTTCTGCCGAATACTGGCATCTTACAGAATATTATGAATTTGAATGATCTTATTTGTTGTTTCCAAGGCAACTTCCAGATCATGATAATTGGACTTATTAATTTTCTGTCTAACACTAGATGTTTAACATGTCATCTATACAAGGTCTCCAAAGGACCAGCCTTGATACTTATATAACAACTATTATTGAAAAGCTTATTTTAAGGTGAGATGGTTAATCCAACCACTGCTTGAAACTAATCTTAAGGAGTAGCTAATCCTTGTCGTTAGTCGAACAAATCGACGATCCTGGGCAGCTGATGGCAAATTCTTAATTGTTGCCTACATAGGGTTGCGGTAATTAATGCATACGCAAAATGAACCGTCTTTCATAATTAACTATACCGAATTCTCAGAATGTTGAGTTAGGCTTTATGAATCTATATCCTAAAACTTACTTAATCAGGGTTTTCGATTCTTCCAATAATGGTACTAGCTGTCTTGGAGATTTCATAATAATGTAGCCCTAAATGGGATATAATCTTAACTCTACTTGCCTCTCGGGAGGTAAACAAGGTAGTCTTAGGAGAAGATAATCAAGATATAAGGAGGTTACAGAGAATTTCCATATCTCAGGCTCCAGTTCATCCATCATTGCTTGTGCCAAATAAGTGACACATTTACGTTACGAGTCCACGAATTCCTTGATCGAAGATCTTTACTTGGACAATTCCATTCTGGATATCTTCTTTGAATACCATTAGTTGACTTTTATACCATATGACCATCGGAATATCTTTGTGGTCCCATGCATTAAACCTCCATACTGATCAGGCATGGAAGCAATCTATGGAACATATTAAGATACACCAATCCTCATATGACGCTTTTATCATACCGTCTGGTATTCGCAATCGATAGAGATCAAAGAGATATCAACTATGTATGCGGATGCACTTCCTCCAGAGAGAGGATACCTCTAAAATCCTATGCCTGAAGGCTTCAGACAGGAACAGAATAAATGGTTCTTATGATTTTGCCTGTAAGTTTTACCCTTCACTTAATAACTATGGTTCTTATGAAAGATTTTAAAAGTTTGCTATACTTATAGTTTATGAAGGATTTGGAGCAAGTAGCATTCGGCTCTTTGAACTTTTTCACGATCTCCTTCACAACTTTTCCAACAGCTATATCTTATCATAGTTTGAAGAACATCCTTGGACTTTCTAAGGTTTACAATTGTAGTATCATTAGCATGTGTCGCATCATCAATGGCGTGATTGACTGATGTCTTATCCGAGTTTGTCATACTCAATATTTGGTTCCTATTACTAAATGAATCAATTTCTTGGTTGCGATCCGACAACTGCTATTCATCATCCTGATGGCCTTATATACTAACCATGGTTTCATTAAACCATACAGGCCAATATAGCATTAACATTCTTAATGAACGTTATTTAATATGTATCAATCATACTTAGCCTAGGTCACAAAAGACCATTAATGGCATTTAAGGTTTGGTCCTAATCCATCATCTTTTTGACAGGGGATCAAAATGTCACATCTGTCTTTATTATAGTGATGAATTTGGATAGCTTGAAAGCTTGCCATAAGGATATCAGAAAAGAGTGATTCCTAATAGATAAAAAATATCAATCTAAGATTTGTTGGAGCATTTTCTAAAGTGTCATCGGCCAATTTCTACCTCGCATTAAATGACCGGAGTCCAAATCAGGCGGAGACAACAGTTCTCAACATTTATCGTTCATTATAGAATCATATGTGCCAGCATCAAATAAATTTTTGCATAAACTGTTTGATAAGGAAAGGTACCTGCTATGTAATTATCATTCTGCACCATCTCCTGGGTTTTCATCATGCGTTTATTTTCTTGGCCTCTTCGAGCTTCTTCTGATTCCTAGGGCAGTTGGTCTTGATATGCCCCTTCTCGTTGCAACCATAACTGGTTGCGTCTTTCAATTTCTTACAATCCAAGGTTTTATGTTCCTTAGACTTGCAAATCCCACAAGGTAGAGGCTGAGATTCAAATCTGCATTTCCCGAGGTGGTATTTCCGACAGGTTTCGCACCTGGTCTTCCCACCTGACTGCTGGCTGTCTTTCTTAAACCCGGAACTCTTCCTATCCTCAGAGTTCCTCTTTCTATCGGAGCGATGAGAATTCTCATCCTCCCTTTTTCGCTTTCCATCTTCAGAGGCTTTGGCAGCCTTGTTTCTGACTACATCGAGTGTAAGAGATAGCGACAGATCTGCCGCTGACCTGAATGTAGTAGGTCTCGATGCTTTCACACTTGCCTTTATTTCTGGGGCTAGACCCCCAATAAAGCGAGCTATACGCTTTGGCTCCGGCGTGATTAAGTAAGGAACCAATCGAGACATGGTATTGAAACTTGTAAGGTATGCTTGACAATCTAAGTTCTCCATGACTAATGTCAAGAATTCAGTCTCAATTTTCTCAACTTCATGTTGAGGACAGTAATTTTCTTTGATAAGAGCAACGAACTGTTCCCAAGTCATGTTGTACAAAGGGATCTTTCCCGTAGCTTGGATCAGTGATCTCCACCAAGCTAGAGCTTCTCCTTTAAAAGATTGTGAAACAAACTTCACAATGTCTTGCTCTGCACATCCACTGATGTCAACAACGGTGTCCATCTCATCGAGCCATGTCATGCAGTCGATGGCCCCTTTTTCTCCTGTAAAGTCTCTAGGCTTGCAGGAGACAAAATATTTATATGAGCAGGTCTTAATTGGTGTCTCTTGATGAAGCACCACCTGTCTCGATGGAACACTCCTTTGATTTGACGAGTTACGAACATCGTCTTCCTTTGACTCATGTGATTTAGAAAGGGGCTTACTACGAACCACAGATAGAGTCTTAGAGTGTGTACCACTTGATTCATCATACTGTCTGTCGAGAGCTCGTGTAACAGCATTATCTATTAATGCCTGTAGTTCTACACCAGTTATATTAACTCTGGTAGCATCATTATTCTCCCTCGGGTGGCTGTTGACCTCATCCGATCCAGCCATGTAGCTTGATTGCTACATAAATATTGACAATGATTTAATCAGAGGTTATTATGGAATCATCATTTTTGACGATTCATCAACCATGGTAATATAAACCATATTGGTTAATTTGTTAGTTATATTTAATTAGTATTTTCATTATAATTTATCCTAGTTATAAAACATTAAGGATATTAAAGTGGCGCAAAAGGCCTAGTCACAAGGACTATTTTAAATTTATAAGCCATGATTTCAGAGAATCGAGGCATTAAGGTTTGAACATATTTCATTACCTTTTCTTGACAGAGAGTTAAAGACTTCAACTGTCTTTTATCCCTTAGGACAATAAGTATGGCCCGTAGGCATTTCATCACTTATGGATGTTTATAATATGATGATCTTCATTTGATGATATTAGTCAAGATCGCATTGATCATACAAACTATTATGCTTGGACGTAGTCCAACATCTTTAGACAGGGGTCAAAGACCACCACTGACGTTGTCTTATCGGACAACAAGTTTGGCCTGTAGGCACTTCATCACTAATGGATGTTTATAATATGATCATCTTCTAGGATGATATAAGCCATGATTTCTAGATCATAAGGCAAATTAGGAAAATTTAAAAATTTTCAATATAGGATGACTATTGTGATTTTCTCGAATCGCTTTAGTCAAGGATGCTAACACGTTCTTAGGTGTTAACAAGTATTTGAATCTCTTGAATAGGTTTTACCATCTTGGCCATGTCTGTAACGACATTTAGGCTAGGATTTTACCTTTAAGATTCTTTTTAATATTTAACGCAGAGCAATCCTAATTTGAGATGTTATTATGGATCTGAATCTAATTATGGAACTACCATCTTGGCCCGGTCTTAAAATAACACGTGGCTAGGTCTTGTCCTTTTTAGATTTTGCCATTTTATTATAATGGTAGATCTTATAAAAGGAATGTTATTTTTCATTTATTTCATATTTCATATTTAGGATGAAAATTTAGTCATTCCATTATAAAATTTAAAAAGTTCAGGTTTTCCCTAAAAGGGACTCGAAGGAATAATGTTGTCCTCGAAGGGACGGAAAGATAAATATGTCCCTATAAGGACTATTAAAGAAACGATCTTCAGCAAAAGGAGTTTCTTATTCATTTTATTTCTGAATGTTCTCTCCCTGGATGCTCGTTTCATTCTAGCCGCGGTACGAAGCTCAGCATTTCAAGGCTCCGGATGTTGGTGAATTTCTAATACAGCCTCTTCGCTTGGCGACATATCCAAAAAAAAAATAAAATTTGGAAGCAAAATTCACAGATTAGGATTGAGAATATTCCTATGTTAAGTCTAGACTCAGAAGGTCAAGAAATGTGCTAATGTGTCATTGAGATTAAACACAAAAAGGATAGTGTTTAATTCACTCAATGTTGGCTCTGATACCAACCTATCACACCTCGATATTTCCATGTTTTACCGGTGGGCCCGGTGGGGAGTATCGTGACGTAGTTGATATCATCATAGTCAAACAACACAATATATAAATGCACAGCGGAAGCAAAAGATAAATATATTACAATCCGAATATAAAGTAATATCAAAGTATTACAACGGAAAGTAAAGGATCCATAGGCGGATCTTAAAACATAAACATTGTTCAACAGACTTTAGACGCCTAGAATTTGCAAGATTCCTTATTAACGCCCTGAGCTTCCAGCCAATTACGTTCAGTACCTGTCACTTAACCTTTTTGGAAAATACGTCAGTTTACACTGGTAAATACAATTAACCGACTCATTTGAAAAGGTTTAATAAAATTGATTTGAATGCACAAGGCACAACATATCTTTTATAACTTGGGACAATTATATAAAAATCTTGTATACAGATTTACATGTTCGTTATACGTTCAGGGCCCGATGTAGAAACCGAGTCAAGATTAACAGACAGGCCAAAAGTATAGGCCCACAAGAGAGTGAGATACCGTTTCCCTTATGCACTGTCAGGTGTATGCCTACACCGCGTGCATAAGGCGTGGCCATTTTATAATACAATGATGTCAAGGATATCCGGGACATGGTCATTAACCCCTAAAGGCTTTTATTTCAAACAATACAGATCAAAGCGGGTTACCTCAATAATTTAATCACAATACGACTAAACATTCAATACCCGACCAAGCGGTATTATTATAATACCGTATCCCAAGCCCGTATAGGGAAAATAAGTTAAAAGTATTTACCTGAGCTAGCAAATGCAATTTATACTCAGCCGTATATTCTAATCAGCAAGCACAAGTACTTCTACTGGGGCTCTCAATCTAGAACGAAGGTTTTATTAACCTATTAGATTCCTAACGGGTCTTATTTAAGTCGTAACTTAGACCGGTTAGTTTTAAGGAAAGGTTTACGGTTCAAAACGCATGATTAAGCGAAGACCGGAATAGAATGTGATTTAGACCCGAAAAGTTTGGAGACTTGTATAATATGGGTACACTAAACACATTCTGGATTTTGAGATAAAAATGATAATGTTTGACCCGTTTCGGCTAATTTATGCAAACTAGTTACATAAACCGAACCGAACGCGCAAGAAGCGTAACGGGTAACAATAAGGGTCCTAAACAGGTTTCCTAAGTTAATATGCCTTAAATATGTTGTGATATCAGTAGGATATCTTCCATTATGCCCAAAACGAGTTTAATCTCAATATAAGCCCCGTAGGGGTATTTTGGTCATTTTAAAGATTATAAAAGAGATTAAATATGATTTTGAGGTTCGGGTCTGAATTAATCAGTAAAACAACTTAATTTAATAGGTTATATCAGTTAATGATAAGTCTTATGTGACAAAATGGTTTTAAACCCAAACTATGCGTTTAATATGCGTAAAAAGTCATTTTAAGCGATTTCCGGTATAACCCGGAAATCTGAGTTTTCTGATTAGGTTATTAAGTTCAAAATACTCCATTTATTATATAAAATCAGTAGCAATTGGATTGGTATCAAAATATTATGTAAAACTCATTTTATACACGAAAAGGGTATAATCGGTATTTACCGAATCAAGGCCCTAACCTTAGGTTATGAGCAGGTTAAAAATAATTAAAAATCTTCAAAAATCCCAAAATATTATATTACATCAGTGGGTAAAAGGTTTGGTGTCAAAAATTGGGTTTAGATAGGCTTTATGCTAATGACGCCGTTTTTAATTACTAAAAAGCGACCTAATTACGCCATTGAGCATAACTCCTAATCTAGACCTCAAACTGATGTGAAAATTTAGGGACATCTTTATAAATCAGTAATAAGGATTATTATCCTTTCACATTTCCAAAATTCTCGTTTTATGGTCAAAAGGGCATTATGGTCAACATTAAGCAATTAACGGAAACGCGTAAACGAATGGGGCAATCAACGAACCAAGCACAGAGGGTTATACCAACATGTAACCTGGTCCTCAGGAAGTCTTAAGGCATTTCTAAACCCATCTAAATCGGGTCAGAACTGAAGTCAAAGCAAAAGTCAAAGTTTTGCGACTTTCGATTCCGAACCGGGTCTAAACAGAAAATTGTCGGATCAAACAAGCTTAGATCAGTTCTTATACTTATGACCAAGTTATATGAGTGATAAAATAGGTTACATGCCTTCTACATTGCTAATTACATGTTAATTTGCAAATTAAGCTTCTGTTGACTTTTTCTAATCAACTTTGACCCGACATTTGATCTAGTTAGAGTGGGAATCAGAGGGAGCCCTTTTAATGGTTTAATGCCCACATAATTACCAACTTATAACTACCTTCAATTCGACTAATCACTGGACCATTAATGATTAATCGATAAGTCAACCGTTAATTATGACGGTTTGACTTTCAAGCTAAAACTAAGTAAAAACTCAACTAAGAAAAGTTAAGCATACTTACAGAAGTCCTATGCACGATTAGGGATGCTTAGGGTCTGCTCTTATGCTCCAGGAAGCACCAAGAAAGCAGATGGAATGAATGATCACAAAGTTGCAACCAAAGGGCTTTTTATAGTGATTTTAATCCATTAAGATCATGACAAATCATGCTATCCTTGTTCCCTGATCATCAACATGTGTCCCTATGGCCTAGGAACTGTTAGGGGTCGCCCATGGATGTTAAAAGGGCAGTAGATGACGATTACATGGGCTGAACAGCCATCAGAACGATTTTCCACATCTGGGAGTGGCTTACGGACCGTAAGGCTCCCAGCTTACGGTCCGTAAGGACCAGGCCAGCAATCAGGAACTTTCACTTTTTGACAGATTTAGCCCCTACACTTCTAAATGCCATTTCCGACACATCCAAGGCCCGTTAAACCATTTTTAAGGCTCTACAATGATTCCTAAGTATGGGGAACATGAAACATGCTCAAAAATATGCCGGATGTCGGTTCGTTTGGTCGTACACTCACGTCGTTCGGTTAATTACGACGAAACACGGACGGACGCGAAAAACGAACCAAATGACGCGACGAATGGAATTTTATCAAGACAAACACTAAAATAACATATTTTAGTGCTTACATAAATTTTTGGGTGTCCGGGGATATTCAGAATGTAAGATATACGCGCAAACGCAAACTTGTGCGCTTTTTGACACTTTTAGTCCCTGCATGACTTAAAAGTTTATTTTTGCGCACTAAACACCTCTAAGCCTATATCTAAGCTATGAAAAGGATAATTAAGGTATTTATAACTCATGGTCATATTCTGGAAGGTCCGATAACATACGAATCGACATACTTTTGCAGTTTGACGCTTTAGGTCCCTCCATTGCGCAAACTTGCACATCTCATCATTTGATAGCATTGAAGCCTTATCTAAACCATATTAGGCATTCTTGAAAGTATTATTAAACATGATAATGATTCAGGCTCGGTAAAAGGTCATTCAGAGGTATAATTAAACATATTGACACTTTTAGTCCCTTATACTTGCAAAGTTGCGCGTAACTTTACTTTTGGGCATAAAAACCTTGGGTGGCCAATGATTGGCAATCCCAAGAGTATAATCAAATATCATGAGGCTCTCGGTTTGTTAAGTGGTCACTCAGAGGTAAGAATTAACATGTTGACGCTTTTAACCCTTTATTGCGCAAACTTTCAATTAATTACGCACACGGCTACACTTGATCAACAAGTGGCTCGTTTGTGAATATAAAACCGTAAAAGGTTATATAGAAACTTATTTTAAGTATACAAACACTTGCAGTCCTTTCATAATCAAGGTTTTTTATTTTTCAAAAAATTAGTCCCTTGAATTCAATGTCTGACTTCATTAGGGTTTATTACACGTGTCAATACATCATTGGACGTGATTTTTCGAGGTGTTACACAATATGTATCATTCAATTTCAGAAAATCTTTCTCATCAAAAACTTTTTCAACTTTGACTTCAACTTTTTCATCTTTTACCAAAATTACTTGTTTCTTAGCACTCCATTTTTGACCTTTCGGAGTACCTCTTTTGTAAAAATGTGAAGCTTTTTGAACATTTTGTTTTTGATCAACAACTTTTGGTTTCCAAAACTCTTGCGATTTTGTCATATCAACAGTTGTTTTCCAACTTTGAGTTGTTCTGACTCTGGGTGTGTGAAAAATCTGTGTTTGTTTTGAATCAGACCTAGTCTGTTTTGGTTTCCAAGTTTGATTCGAAGCAAACTTGTTTGTGTTGTACCTCCAAGTTTGTTTTGAATCAACTCTGGCTGACCTTTGTTTCACACCCTCAGATTTTTGTTTCTCAACATTTTCAAGCTTCTTTTTGGTCTCAACATCGACAGGTTTCAGATTTGGACACTTTCGTGCAAGATGTCCAATTTGATCACATTTAAAACATGTTCTCTTGGACACATCTTTGACCTGTGGTTGTTGCTTTTTCTTTTGAGCTAAGAACTCGTCATTAGACTGTTGTCTAAATTTTAGATCTTTCTCTTCTTCTAACGTTGTTCCATGAACAAAACTCATCTTTGTCTGATAATTTGGTATTTCATTTCTTTTCCAACTGTGTTTCTTCTTATAACCCAACCCAGCCTTCATGTTTTTCTTTTTAAAACCAGGTTTGTTATAAAAAGTTTTATGACCTTTACCAGCAAAGTTTGAAATTTCAGATTTCTCAATTTCAACCATTTTGAAAACTTTATCAACCTTTTCTGAGATCACATTCTGAATTGGGAACACAACATCTAAGAATAATTTGTCTGATCCAATCATGGTGTAAACCAATCCTTTTGAATCATCATTCAAATTTTTCTCGGATTT
This sequence comes from Helianthus tuberosus, assembly GCA_030545235.1. Taxonomy (NCBI): domain Eukaryota; kingdom Viridiplantae; phylum Streptophyta; class Magnoliopsida; order Asterales; family Asteraceae; genus Helianthus; species Helianthus tuberosus. The sequence continues at coordinate 56,727,868 of CM060383.1, forward strand.
TGTCTGTTTAAGATAGCCATCATGAAAATTTCCCTCATTTTCATCATGTGATTCAGACTTACCTTTGTTTGACTCATCTTTCAGAACGCTTTCAACAACCTTACTTACCACCTCTGAATCATTAGCTTCATCAGATTTGGAGTAAGTCACATCAATACTTTCAGGTAATTGGTTAACTATGTTCAAACCTTTTGCCTCTTTTTCCTCATCATAAAAAGTATAATTGTTTCTCAATGGTGGTGGAACCTGATGAAACTCTGAACCAATACCTTTTTTATTCTTGTTAGTATCTTTATCATCTGGTGTGATGTTGAAAATACGTTCGAGAATATACGAAGAGTTATGATAACTTTGAAGTTTGGTAACAATCTTTTCCTTTTCAGCCAGAACTTGTTTGAGATTAGCAACTTCATCAACACACTTGTTTAATTCAAGTTGCTTTTCTTTAAACTTTCTCTCATACAGTTCTTTGGTTGTTAAAGTTGCAGACAATCTTTCATCAAAACATTTAACTTGTTTCTTCAAAGTATCATAAGCCTCTTGTACTCTCTGACTTGACCACTTCAAATTATCATACTCCTTTTGAAAATCTTGAAACTTATTATCTTTCTCCACATAACCAACACATTTAGCTGTACACATTTCTTTCAAAATCTTATTTTCTTCTTCAAGACCATGACATTTCTGTGTTAGCTTTTCAACCTTTAGTTTCAAAATTTCTTCTTTTTCAATCATTTCTTTACATTTTATTTTGAAAACATTTTCAATTTTACTTGTTTCAATATCTTTTGTTTTGATTATTTCATCTTTTTCAATACAGGCTTTGCACATTTCTATGCAATTCCTGCACTTGTTCTCATTTTTATCAACAATTTCAGCATTTGACAAGTCAGAAGATTCATTTACCTCAATCTCTTTCAGCACCGATGATTCTTCTGTCTCAACTTTCTTATTTTTGTTTTTCTTCTTTTCTTCTTCCATCTTCTGTTCCTCTTCTATCTTTTGTTCCTGTTCTACATCATTCTTTGCCATAATCTTCATTTCTTCAACCAGCTTTTTCAACTCTTCTTCTTTCCTTTTCTTCATTTCTACCACCCTTGGTAGGCTTGCTTCACAGATTTCTTTTATTTTGTTCAACAGATCTGGCAAATATCCTTTATCAGATAGCCTTCTTGTATTGAAAGTACCCTGATTTGGAATCAAATTTGTTACCGCAACAAAATCCACCTTTGATGGGTCAACAACCGGATTACCCTGTGGATCCATGTAACATTCCAATTCGTCATTCCATCTTTTGGCTCTTTGGGCTTCTTTGAATGATTCTCTGAATTTTTCAATTTCCCATCTCGCATAATCTCTCCTCCACCAAATATCATGATCAACATTAGCTACAAATGCATATCCAACACAATCTTCTTCAGGGAGGACTTGACTCCAGTCATAACCTTCATCGTCATGAATAACTGCAAGAGCTCTTGATTTTTCTTCAAGCTGCTTCATTCTAGGAGGTTCAGGTTTGTTCTGATGATAAATCGCTTTCTTGTAATAATCTTCTTTGAATGGATTTTCAGAATCATCAGCATAACCATTTCGGCACTCTCTTTTAAAATGACCTTTCTGTTTACACTTGAAGCATGTGACTTTCGATTTGTCAAAGCCTAACTTGGTAGATGGTCCACCAATAGACTTTCTTCTTGTAATCTCCATGAAACGCTGAGCTCTCCTTACTGCACTGGCCATACACCACCTTATGTCGATCAATTCCATCTCCTCAGGATCTATTTGATCTTAGTCTTCTTTCGTCAGGTTGGTGTTGCCTATCTTGCCTGCCACAAGGCTCTCATACGACTCTAATACAGAGGCCAAAAACACCATCTGTTGTTTTGCTGACTCTTCACTGAAATTCTGACCATTCTTCAGATCCACTGCGATATTACACTGAAATAAATTCTTTGATGCAGATTGACTTGAAACTGTTAATGAAGATCCACTGTGAAAACCAATGTGAGGAGTTTCATGATTCACAGTATTTGAGCTTTCTGCAGAAAATGCTGTTCTTGGAGACCCAGCCTTTGGAATTTCTCCTCTGTAATACAACTCTACATTCTGCTGATAAGCTGAATTGTTTACTTTAGATTTCTTGATTTCCAACTCATGGCTTTCTAGTCTTTCGATTAGCAAATCCACTGTCAACTCTTCAGACTTGATTGTGTTCTTCAACATCAAAGCAAAGTATTGCCAATCTTGCTCATTCGGAAATGAATCAAACTATTTGTCGACCAACTCCTCTTGAGTGTATGTGATTTTGTGTCTTGCCAGCTCCATCTTCAGATGCCCAAATCTCTCGATCATTTTACAAACAGATTCATTCTTCATACAACCAAATAAATCAAACTCTTTACGTAACAATTTCTTTTTGTTTTTCACAATCTCAGCACTACCTACACACTTTACCTCTAAAGCTTCCCATAAACTTTTCGATGTTTTTTCTTGTTCAAGTAGCGAAATAATATCTTCTCTTACTGACTGTTTTATTAATGTAATCATTTTGTATTCAGCTACAACATTTTTTACATCCATTTATGTGAACTCTTTTTCATCTAATAACTCTCCTCCTTCTTTTACTGGTTCTATATATCCATATTTCAATTTTAACCAACTTTCAGGAGCAAAAGCTTTTACCCAACCCTCAAATCGATTTTTCCACCAGTTATAATCTTCAATCCTCATTAGTTTCGGTGGTTTCTGTTGGCTTCCATACATATTGTCATATTTCAAATTATCTGAAATCTCTTTCGAATACTCTCTTGTTTCAGATCTTCTTTCAGATGATTCTGAATTAAAGGCATTGTAAAACGTGTTGTAAAATTCTTCACCGCTGCTCGACATCTTCAAACAGTTTCTTGAAATTCACAATTCGTATATCTTCAATCACCTGAGAACAAATAAACAAACAAAATCAGTTTCAACAATATCAAATAATCTGAAACAAACTGACACCCGGTTGACGTGAAATGATCTTGACTCGGAATTTCCACTTTGAAGCGAAGTAAGACTTCAAGCGAAACCACTTGACTAACAACTTCAAGCGAAATCACTTGACTAACAAGTTCAAGCGAAATCAGAACTAATCTTCAAGCAAAATCACAAGTTTAAGCTGAATAGCCTCTTTCAAGCGAAATAACTTGCAAGTTTCAAGTGGAATAGCTATTTGAAGCGAAATCAGATGGATTTTTCAAGCGTAATCAGTATGTTCGTTCAAGCGGAATCAGTTTTTCGACCCATTTTTATCACTTTTACTTTGAATTTTGATCTGAAACTCTCAAGGGTTTGTTAAAACACTGTTTCGCACGTTCTGTGAAAAATTCAATCCATTTTGACCGTGAAATCTTGTCGAATTTGAAAAAGAAGGTGTAGAAGTCAGAAAACTGATGCAATCGAGCTAAACTCTTCCTCCTGTGCTCTGATACCACTTATAGGATCGTTGTATGACCCAAATGAGTCTATCAAAAGAGTTGTTTATCCAAATCAAAGGCGTAATCAATGACACGGACGCTCGATGTAATTATAATGTCTCTTGTATTGATTATGATAGAATTACAGCACCTAAGAACAATCCGGCAGCACCTCGTTACTGAATACCAGACCTAATTCCGCTTCAAATGAAACGGATAAGGGCCCTATTTATAGAGGATGAGATTTCGCTTGAACTGACCAAGGCACTTTCAAGCGAAATCAGTTCTGTTGATTTCGCTTGAACATGTCTTTGTCAGTTTCAAGCGGAATCACTCGCAAATCCACTAAAATCAGTTTCTAGCACCTCGAGCACTGGTTATCCTATCCTATCTCATTACATGACTCGATACAAGACGAAGTCAATAGACATAGTGCACTAACACCTTCTTTTTACTATTTTATATACTGTTTTCGGGGGAAGAACACGCCTTTAAAAAGAAAAGTATATGTTTTCGAATAAAATATGCTTTTGAATAAATGTAATTTAGTGAGTATCACTAAGCACCATTTTTACTATTTTTCATAATGTTTTCAGAGAAAAACATGTCGTTATAAAAGAAAAGTATATGTTTTCATGTAAAAATATGCTTTTAAATTACATAAAAATGGATTTTTATGGAAAATATGATTTTTAAAGTAATATAATGTGTTTTGTAGAAAAACACGAATTCAGATAAATGAATGACTTAAACTTTTTTCGAGAAAAACAAGTTTTAATGAAATAAATAGTTTTCAGGGAGAAACGGGGTAAAGTGACAATGTTATGAGTGTTTTGGTCAAAAATTACCAAAGCAATTAAGTGATCAAATTAGTTAAGTGAGGTAGTGTGCTAAGAGTGTGTATCAAAAATATGCTAATTTAGTTGTTAGTAAAAACAGTTTTCAGGATACGGCTCAGGATATCGAGTTGTATCTACAATCAAACAATGAGGAAAAAGGTAAAGGGTGACACGGGATGTACGAGGAAAGCCCTTGATCAATATAGATCGCCGGCACAGAACCTCGGGAGCTGACAATCGCAGCTGCCTTGTTCTTCTTATTGCTTTAAATATCAGGATACAGTGCAGGATATGATGCGGATCAATTAAGTTTTACAATGTGATTTCGATACAAGTGTGTTATGGGTGAAATTCTGAGCCCATATCCTGATACTATATCTTGATTTTATGATAGCTGATTATGATCAGGATACCGGACCAGGATATTGGTAACATCCTGAGGCAGTATCCTGATTATTACTAACGATTTGCTTATAAACGTTGGCTACAAGGGACTAACGTTCATGAACACCAAGTCATCCTGGAGACCCGCTCAAATTGGTCAGGATAAGGACGTTGATGGCGGAAAAATAGCTCTTGTAACGGTCAGCATTGAAGATTGGCGTGTTTTATGGAAAGTTACGAAGATTGGTCAAAGATATTAATGTTGTAACGGTTATGGAAGCTTAAATCCCGGAGTTATAGTTAGTAAGCGCGTGGAAAACGAGTGGAAACAGCCTGGCAACGTTCAGAAAGGAAATAATCTCGGTATCCCGGATTTTTAGCATAATATCCCGGATTTTTAGCATAGTTAGTTATTTCCTTTTACTATATAAAGGAATGCACGGATCATAGGAAGACACAACTTTCATACACACAATTTCTCATACACTCTTGTTCTCTACCACCTGTAACCACTCACAAACACTCACACTTGTACTCGAATCGCATTGTAACACTTAGTTGATCCATATCATATCCTGCATTGTATCCTGTTATTCAAGCAATAAGAAGAACAAGGCAGCCGACGATTGTCAGCTCCCGAGGTTTTATGCCGGAGATCTAGATTGATCAAGGGCTTTCCTCGTACATCACGTGTCAACCTTTACATTTTTGCTCATTGTTTGATTATAGATGCAGCTCGATATCCTGAGCCGTATCCTGAAACTGTTTTCACAAACTAACAAACCAACATATTTTTTACGAAGTATTACTAGCACACTACCTCACAAAACTAATTTGATCACTTAATTGCTTAGGTAATTTTTGACCAAAACAATTTGGCGCCCACCGTGGGGCAAGTGGTGCTATTTCTACTAAAAGCTTTGTTAAAATCATTACTTGGCTTTTTATTTTCAAAAACTTTTTCACAACTGTTTTCAATGGCTTCAAGATCAAACATGAGCTCTTCTACCATGTCTACTACAACATCTGCAACAATTGGTTCGATGCTTCCACCACCTCCTCCGAGAACGCAAGCCTCTTCACAAGGAACCGAAACTCATGTGGCTCGGGATGTTATTCCCACTCAGAATATTCAGGGATCTGGTCCTATTTTGGCCTCTAATGAAGAAATTCTAACTTTATTTGGTAGTGTACAGGAACAAATGAGACAGCAGCGGGAGACCAACCAAATGCTGATAAGAGAGATACAACTCTTGAAATCCAGCTCAAGCAGGCCCGCTGAGGATACTGTCACTCCCTTGCAACCAAGAGCTTTAAACTTCAGTTCTGCAGTATATACTGAGGATAACAGGGGGAATATTGTGCCTAGCCATTCCCGGAGTCATATTCCTGAGATACCCTCTTCGACCAGGATGTCGACTGTGAGGGATCTAGGATATGCCCCAGGATATAGCCAGAATCACCAAGCTGGTAACTTATCTGTTAACACCAGTATCCCTGTTACTAATAATATTGGATCATTGCAGGATGCAGGTGTGACATCAGCGATAACCAGAGAGCTTCAAAAGTTGAAGGATATGATATCAAGTGTGCCTGGAATAGTGCAGCCTATACCGGAAGTATCCCGAGATAGTCATAACATATCCCGCTTTGCTCACCCCATTTGTGATGCAGAAATCCCAAAGAGATTCCAGACTCCTAACATGAAGCTGTATGATGGGACGACGGATCCTGAGGAGCATATTGCCCAATATAGGGAGAGGATGGAGATTAACCCTATCCCGCCAGAACTTAAGGAAGCATGCTTGTGCAAGGGCTTCGGCTCTACTCTAACAGGATCAGCCTTGAAATGGCTTCTAAATGTTCCACCTTATTCAATTACATCATTTGCTCATTTAGTTAATTTGTTTAATAGTCAGTTTTCTTGTAGTAGAATCTTTGAAAAACTAACAAGTGACCTCTACAGGATAACACAGGGGCCTCAAGAATCCCTAAGGGATTATGTGAACAAATTCAGTAGGGAATCCTTGGATATCCCACACCTTGATGTTGCTACAGCAGTCCAAGCATTCAAGATGGGACTACAAAAGGATTCCCAGTTTTATCAGGATCTTGTGATGAATCCTTACAGGAACTTGGACGAAGCTCGAAACAGGGCCTTGAGATATATCAGGCTGGAAGATGATAAGAAAATGCAAGAGAGGATGAATGCATCCTCAACATATGAACCAACTAACAGGAAGTCAGAATCCTCATACAAACCATATCGTTCTAAGCCATATAACAGGAATGATAGCAAAAAAGTGAACGCTGTGGGAAATGAGGATCCTGAGGAGTATCCTGAATTGTCAGAATATTGTTTTTCTGTTAATATACCTGAACTAATGTATGCTATGCAGGGTTTGGGAGATAAAGCCAGGTGGCCTCGGAAGAATCAACAAAAAGCTGATTGGAAGGATAAGTCCAAATGGTGTGCCTTCCATGAGGATTTCGGACATGTTACTGAGGATTACATTGCCCTGAGGAAAGAAATAAGCTACCTACTAAGCAAAGGATATCTGAAGGATCTTCTGGGCAGAAAGAAGAATAAGGGTCAGGATATTGAGAAGGATCCTGAACGAGCAGCATCACCTCCCGCTGACGCCAAGATAATTAACTTTATCTCAGGAGGGTCTGATATCTGCGGAACTTCTTATTCTGCAGCCAAAAGACATGCAAAGGAGGCTAAGGCCGAAAGGGGGAATAAGCCAACCAGGATATCGACCCTCACGACTGATAAAAAGATCACATTCGATAGTGATGACAGGGATACTGTCCAGGATCCTCATCATGATGCTCTGGTAATAACTTTATATGTTGCTAATCACTTTGTACGCAGGATACTGGTGGATAATGGTAGCTCAGTCAACATCATCCAATTGGAAACCTTGAAGAGAATGAACATCCCCGAGATAGAGATTACCTCAAAGTCCACTGTGCTTGTAGGGTTTAGTGGAAAAGCAAAGAATACCGTAGGGGAAATAAAGTTGCCTGTGTATGTTGAAGTGGTCAACTCAATTCAACGCTTCTGTGTCATGAACTCCTTATCCTGCTACAATATCATATTGGGTAGGCCATGGATCCATGATATGAAAGCTGTGCCATCAACCTATCATCAGTGTATCAAGATCCCTACTCCTTGGGGGGTTGTCAAGGTTGAAAGTGATCAACAGGAGGCAAAGGAATGTTACTCATCCTCGATGAAATCCTCAACCAAGCCTAATGCAGCATAGCAATTAAAGATGCAGGCCAAGGATATCGTGGAGGCTTCAGAGCAGGATGTAAAGAAAATTATCCTGGATCAGGATAATCCAGATATCTCGGTGCTCGTAGGAGCCAATATCCCTCAGGATATTGAAAATCAGTTAACTAACTTTTTGAAATGCAGGATGTCAACGTTCGCATGGAAGCATGAGGATATGGCAGGTATTTCTAAGGATATTATAACTCACAAGCTTGGAATTGATAGGTCTTTCAAGCCTGTCCAGCAAAAGAGAAGGAAGTTTGCTCCAGAACGAAACGTAATTATTCAAGAAGAGGTTGAAAGACTATTGAAGTCCAAGATGATCAGGGAATTCAAATTTCCCAAGTGGCTAGCAAATGTGGTCGTGGTTCAAAAGAAGAATGGGAAATGGAGAGTTTGTGTAGATTACACAGACTTGAACAAAGCATGTCCTAAAGACCCATTCCCTCTGCCTCATATAGACTCAATGGTGGATGCCACTGCTGGTCATGAGATGTTAACCTTCATGGATGCATCCTCAGGATTCCAGCAGATCCAAATGGAACCTTCAGACCAGGAGGATACTGCTTTCATGACACCAACAGGTATTTACTGTTATACTGCTATGCCTTTTGGTTTGAAAAATGCAGGTGCAACGTACCAGAGATTGGTGAACTTGATGTTTAAAGGCAAACTGGGGGACACCATGGAGGTGTACATTGACGATATGGTAGTCAAATCCAAGAAGGCTGAGTATCATCTCCAGGATATTAAAGGAGCATTTGATATCCTGGACCAGTACAATATGAAACTAAATCCTGCCAAGTGCCATTTTGGAGTGGGGGCAGGAAAGTTTTTAGGATACATGGTGACTAAAAGGGGTATAGAAGCAAGCCCGGAACAGATCAAAGCTATCCTGGATATAAAGTCACCATCCAACATGAAAGATGTGCAAAGATTAACTGGACGAGTAGCGGCATTGAACAGATTTATATCAAGATCCTCAGAAAAATGTAAAGAATTCTACGATATCCTGAAGAAGAATAAGAGGTTCGGGTGGGGAGAAAAGCAGGAAGCAGCCTTACAGGAATTAAAGCAATATCTTTCAACCGCACCTCTGATGATGAAGCCTGAGGATGGCGAACCATTATCCCTGTATCTTGCAGTACCAGGGAATGCAGTAAGTGCTGTTTTGGTCAAGGATCACGAAGGTCAACAGTATCCTGTCTATTACGTTAGTAAAAGTTTATTAGATGCTGAAACTAGATATTCTCATCTAGAAAAAATGATATTAGCCCTAGTTATGGCATCAACGAAACTTAGACATTATTTTGAAACACATAGGATTCATGTTAAAACCAACTATCCTGTTAAAAATGTGCTTAGGAAACCCGAGATGTCAGGTAGGATGGCTAAGTGGTCACTAAAATTAAGTGCTTATGATCTAGTATATGAACCTAGAAATGCCATAAAGTCTCATGCCTTAGCTGACTTTGTGGCTGATTTCAGTAGTGATATTCAAAATGAAGTAGACCTAGAAGTACAACAACTAGAAGAAAATATAGAATCTTGGACACTATATACTGATGGTGCATCTAATGTAAGAGGTGTAGGTTTGGGTATACTACTAAAATCGCCACAGGGGACATATTACCCCAGGCTATTAAATGTGAATTTCCTGCCACTAATAATGAAGTAGAATATGAAGCTCTGATAGCAGGATTAGAATTAGCTAAAAATATGAATATTAGATATTTACAAGTATATGTTGATTCCCTGTTGATTACTAACCATTTCAATGGATCTTATGCAGTAAAAAGCGAAAAGTTAGCTTAATATCTTGAAATTGTTAAAAAATTAGCAGGATATTTTGAAATTTTTATACTTGAACAGGTACCAAGAGAAAAGAATGCTGAAGCTGACGCTCTAGCAAACTTAGGATCTACTGTCAGGATACCGGAGGGAACTCAGATACCAATAGTGCACATCTTGTATCCTGCAATGGAACATTTCAAATCTCAGGATAAAGAAGTAGCATGTATCCAGGATCCTGGTGATGGATATCCTGAGAAGGATCCTGAATCCTGGATGACTCCAATTGTGAAGTATCTTCAAGAAGGAGATATCCCAAAGGATGCAAATCCTAAGGCTTTTAGGTTGAAGGTATCTCGTTTTACTATTATAAATAATATTTTGTATAAGAAATCCCTTGCAGGTCCGTACCTAAGGTGCCTGGAAGATCCTGAAACCAAGGAGGTACTTCAGGATATACACAAAGGAGACTATGGCAACCATACTGGGGGCAGATCTCTGTTCTCGAAGGTGTTGAGAACAGGATATTACTGGCCGACCATGAGAAAGGATGCCGCAGAGTATGCTCAGAAATGCGATGCATGTCAAAGACATGGCAACATCCTGCATCAGCCTGCAGAACCATTATATCCTATCGTATCCCCTTGGCCATTTATGAAATGGGGTATGGATATAGTGGGAAAACTTCCAAAGGCTCCAGGAGGAAAGGTTTTCATGCTGGCAATGACAGATTATTTCTCCAAGTGGGTCGAAGCCGAGGCCTTTGTTCAAGTCAGGGATCAAGAAGTGGTATCCTTCATAAAGAGGAATATCCTGACCAGATTTGGGGTACCAGCTGAGATAGTTTGTGACAATGGCTCTCAATTCATCAGCCAAAGAACTACTGACTTTTGTAAGAGTTGGGGAATTAAGATGATTACGTCAACACCAGTGCATCCTCAAGCAAATGGACAAGCAGAATCCTCGAACAAGATAATCGTCAACAATTTAAAGAAGAGGTTAGGTGCCAAAAAAGGAAAATGGGCAGAGGAACTACCATTTGTCCTATGGGCTGATAGAACAACTGTGAAGAATGCTACTGGGCAAACCCCATTTTCTTTGGTATTTGGGGCAGAAGCAGTGATCCCGACAGAAATGGTGATACCGACAGCTAGATCAAGCCTACGGGATCCTGAATCAAATCCTGAAATCTTATGTCAAGAACTGGATACTATTGATGAGACAAGAGATGCAGCAAAGCTCAGGATGGCGGCATATCAACAGAGGATATCCAGAGCATATAACAAGAATATAAGGACTAGAAGGTTTCAAGTTGGGGATTGGGTGTTAAGAAAAGCTTTTCAGAATACTACTAATCCTGCCGATGGAAAATTAGCTCCAAAATGGGAAGGACCCTATGAGATTGAATCAGAAGCGGGAAAAAGGAGCATATCGACTCAAGAATTTGGAAGGGGATATGCTACCAAGATCCTGGAATGCTATACATCTCAAAGCCTATTTCAAGTGAGATTAGAATTTGATTTCTAACTCAAGATGGTATGAATTCTGTCTCTTTTAAATATAATTTATTTTATTTGAACCCAATACTAACTTAAGCATCGGAGGGGTGTTAGCCAAGCTAACACCCACCTTAGTTTAAGGTTGTTTTGCAGAATATGCTTCGGGATATAGCTCCAGGATACACATTCAGGATACTTCGAAAGATTAGAGGATTGGCCCCCTCTCTCACGTTTAAGGGATCCTGATCCCTTCACAGGTTTAAAGGTATTCACCTTTCTCACGAATTGGGTTTAAACACCCCGCCTGGAGCGCAAGTTATCCAGGGATAGTTCAAGGTGGCGGGACCAGTTCATGTAAAAGTGGCTGACAATTTCGTTACTGTTGGCTATACCCTGGATCCTTAAGGTATATGAGGATTGATCACCCTCTCTCGCGAAAGGGTATTTTCATACTCTCTAAGGTTTAAAGGTTTTCACCTTTCTAAGTCTTAGAGTTTATACACTCCCGCCTGTAGTGCACGAAAATTTGGGATTTTCCCCAGAATACTAAGGGTTTATCCCCGGTACATTAAGGGTTTATCCCCAGTAAAACTAAAGTTTTTGCAAAGATATGACAAGCTGTGATTACACACGTTCTTTTGTGGATAAGAAGCTACGAAGTTTAATCACTAAGTGAAGAAATACTCAAGTATGTCATATATTGATGCAATATCCTGCACAGACAGGGGACATCCATGCCGGGGACATTGCAAAGGATTCAAAAGTTGAGGTTGGAAATTATTGCCTAAGTGTTTCTGGTATGATTTATTATTTTTTCCAGTCTTGAAAACCTTATCTAAATGATCTAAGTTTTCTAAAAAAGTCATATTCAACCAAGTTTTGTCTAACACTTAGAAGACATTTCATCAAGATATTTGATCAGGATATTCAAAACATATCTTTCAAAATAAAAACATAACAACAACAAATAAGGCTAAAAGGTCAGTTTATTATTATTAGTACAAAAGATTGTATTCTTGGTTTCGTCTCAAAAAGAGACCTATCTACCAAGAATACAATTAAGTTTTTAAAGCATATTTACATGAACAGTTGAAGGCTTCATCCTGGAAACACAGGATCCCTCCACCTTCAGTCGTCAAACTTGCAGGAAATTAGAATTGTTCTAACCAAGATACAGGTTCAGTATATGTGTACAAGTTCAGTATATTTGAAACAGTTATCCTTACCAGACATGTTGGAATGACTAAAAAATATATCCGTTGGAATCGGGATATCCAACAGTTATATTTTTGGGGACAATTGTTATGGGTGAAATTCTGAGCCCATATCCTGATACTATATCTTGATTTTATGATAGCTGATTATGATCAGGATACCGGACCAGGATATTGGTAACATCCTGAGGCAGTATCCTGATTATTACTAACGATTTGCTTGTAAACGTTGGCTACAAGGGACTAACGTTCATGAACACCAAGTCATCCTGGAGACCCGCTCAAATTGGTCAGGATAAGGACGTTGATGGCGGAAAAATAGCTCTTGTAACGGTCAGCATTGAAGATTGGCGTGTTTTATGGAAAGTTACGAAGATTGGTCAAAGATATTAATGTTGTAACGGTTATGGAAGCTTAAATCCCAGAGTTATAGTTAGTAAGCGCGTGGAAAACGAGTGGAAACAGCCTGGCAACTTTCAGAAAGGAAATAATCTCGGTATCCCGGATTTTTAGCATAATATCCCGGATTTTTAGCATAGTTAGTTATTTCCTTTTACTATATAAAGGAATGCACGGATCATAGGAAGACACAACTTTCACACACACAATTTCTCATACACTCTTGTTCTCTACCACCTGTAACCACTCACAAACACTCACACTTGTACTCGAATCGCATTGTAACACTTAGTTGATCCATATCATATCCTGCATTGTATCCTGTTATTCAAGCAATAAGAAGAACAAGGCAGCCGACGATTGTCAGCTCCCGAGGTTTTATGCCGGAGATCTAGATTGATCAAGGGCTTTCCTCGTACATCACGTGTCAACCTTTACATTTTTGCTCATTGTTTGATTATAGATACAGCTCGATATCCTGAGCCGTATCCTGAAACTATTTTCACAAACTAACAAACCAACATATTTTTTACAAAGTATTACTAGCACACTACCTCACAAAACTAATTTGATCACTTAATTGCTTAGGTAATTTTTGACCAAAACAAAGTGTAAGTGTGTTGTGAGTATTTACAGCTAGAGAGAAAGAGAGCTCGAGAGATTGTGTGTGTTCTTATCTGATCCGATCAATCCTTTTTATAGTAAAAGAAACTAACTAACTAGCCTATTATTCCGGGATTTAACGAATATTCCTTATGTGAACATTGTAGTCCACGTCTTCCGGCTTCAACGTCTATATTCCAACAGATTTGCCCGAGTCTTTAGGAGAAGAAGTCCAATTGAACGTTAGAGACTTGCACCATTAATCTGCACGTGAATTAATTAGTTACTACAGGATACTGTATCAGGATGTTACCAATATCCTGATCCGGTATCCTGATCACAACAAAAGAAACATAGTTAGAATATTATTCAGGATATATGAGCAAAAAACCACCCATAACAATTGTCCCTAAAATATATCTGTTGGTATACCAATTCCAACGGATATATTTTAAAACTTATCCCGTAAATCGAGGTTATTAAGTTGAAACGACGGTTGAAGTGACATGCTACAACTTCCCACGGGATATTTACTCCATAGCCCCCTATATTCAGCCTATATTTAGCCGGAGTATTCTTCGTTATGATCATCTCACTTCAAGCAACTTTTCATGTATTCTTTCTCTTTCTCTTCTATGCTTAAATTTCTCGTTTCCTGGTTGAAATCTTCCATGGCCTCACGAACAAGATCACGTTCAAACGAGCCAGCCCCAACCCTCGAAATTCAAAACCTTCTTTGAGAACCCGAAAAGGAGATATGCTCTTTTAACAACGCCGACATTGCCGCCTTAAAAGATTCTGGTGCCTTTCCTGCCGGAGTGATCATTCATCCTTTTTACCGGGAGGTCCGATCAGACGCCGTATCAAAAGAGTGGGTGTGCTTTTTAGCCTATCCTTTCTCCTTGGGACTCCGGTATCCTTTTCCAACCTTCATTTCCTACTTTTTCAAACTCACTGGCCTCAGTTATGCTCAGACCATGCCAATGGTGTGGCGAGTTTTAATGGTGTTAGACCAAATTAAATCTCGTCATGTCCCTGATGTTTGTGTCGAAGATCTCCCCATAGCATATCGACTGAGGTCCCACGGTAACAGCCGTTTTCTTCTATTCTCCACCTCTAAGAACCCCCTAATTCTCAAGGCCACTAAGAACGAAGATCAGTGGCAACGAAAGTTCTTTTTCGTAAAGAGGGATTCTATCGTCAAGGGTTTTGACCTGCCAGTTGGATGGTTGACTTCGGGTAGGATTTAGGGTTTTAGGAATATCCCCAAATATATCTTAAAACTATATCCTTGACTGACATCTTCACTTCTTGTGCAGCAAATTTCAGAGATTTAGCCCCTCCAAGTGAAGAATCAGAGCTCAGAATCAAAGAAATCTATCGACTTCCTGACAGTGAAAGAACCTTCTCCCTGTCTCTCATAAGTTCAAGTCAAAAATCAAGTTCAGAAATGTCTGGTAAGTATGTTATTAGACTAACTATAGAATATGAGCGTTAAGAATTAAATATTTCTCCCTTTTTTATAGTGTCGGTTATCAATCTTGAAGGCTTCCAGCTCGATGAGTTGGACAGTTTCTCTGGCCTCATGCCTATCAAGCAAGAAACCAACCCTAAGCCAGCAGTCACGCCAAAGCCTACCGGTTCAAAAACCGCTACTGCACCTAAAGCTCCCCCAACATCCAGGACTCGAGCATCCAGCTCTCATAAGAGGAAGGAAGCAGATTCTCCAACCTCATCCGACGTGTTTCCCTTCGAGAATCACGAGTTCATCGAGTCCAGCAAATTCATAACTGGCTTCCTTAATCAGGTTAGTATCCTTATCCTATATCCTGCATACACATATTTAATATACATATCTATATATTGATACCTGTCCCTTTGATCGTAGGGTCTGGAACGTCTGGTGTTCCTTTATGAAGACGCATGTGGTCTAAACGCAATGCTAGAGAGCAAGCTAAAAAAGGCTGAAGCTACCATCGCGGACCAAGCAGCGATTGCCACCGCCAAATCAGAGCACTACGAAGCCAAGTACAAAGCGATGATCCAGGAGCACCAGTCTACCATCAAGAAGATCACCCACGAGGCCCAAGCCAAGTCCGATGCTGCCCAGGTTCAACACGAGCAGGATATGGCTTCGTACCAGGAAGGCCTCAAGAGTTCTGTCATCATCTCCCTCCTTCAGGCTAGACTGAAAATGGCCTATGAGGTTAAGGCCCAGGGCTGCGAATGCCCTTCCTAGAACGTTGAGGCTTGGGAGATGAAGTTGAAGAATCTTGGTGGTAACCCTGTAGAGCCTCCTGTGAAGTCTGCTGCAGAGGAGCCTGCTGAGGTGGTCGAGAAGGCGGATGATGCTGATGCTTCAAAGGATGCTGGTGGCGATGCAGGGAAGGATGCTGGGAAGGATGCTGGGGAGGATGCTGCTGATGAAGCCATGGTAGAAGAGGGTGCTGCCCCTTGAAAGCAGCCAAATGGGCGATAATGGATGTTGATGCCGAGGCCGGAGCCCATTTTTTAAATTTTATGGTTGTGGTTTGTAATCCAAAACAATTCACTTTTCCTGCACTCGAACAATTTACATTTTCTGCACTTAAAACAATATGATGGCCAAAGGTGGATGGGTCCTGAGTTTCAGGATGAAGCCCTTGGTCATCAATTAGTATGGTTTGTTTTGAACAATATAACAGTTGGAGGTGGATGGGTCTCGGTTTGAGATGAAACCTTCAACTGTTAGGTAAATATGATAAAAAACTAATTGTGCTTTTGGTGGATGGATCTCGGTTTGAGATGAAACCAAAAGCACAACTTTTGCTATGTTAATAATATAACTTCCTTTTGGCCTTATTTATTGTTGTCTTTTTCCAATTCTTATTATGCATTGCTTAGTTTGAATATAATTTCAATGTTCCAAACTTAATGCAATATTTCAAATGTCTTATCTAAATACCATGAAAATATCTTGATCAGGATAGTCACAAATATCCTACTAAGACTGTCGTCAAATAGGGTTTTTACAACTCAAACAATTTAGACAAAGTTTTCAAACAAAAAGGATAGTTCACTTTCATTTTTTAAAGCTTGTTTTGATAATAGATGTTTGACTCAAGTATAGTTTCAATTTTTAATCCAAGTACCATGTCCCAAACATTCCAACCAAATATCCTAAAGCATATTCGAAAAATATTTTGAAAATATATCCTGAGAACATATCCTAATCAGGACAATGATAAATGCTGTAATCAAACTTTTATCAAACATAGTTTCAAAAATTTAAACGATTTAGATAAGGTTTTTAAAGGAAAGATCATACCAGAGGTAGAGTGCAACCATATTTTCAAACTTCGATTCTCTTGCAACCTTTCCAACGAAGATGTCCCCAGTCCGGGGCACTTAGTGTATCGGGTCCAAGCTTGATCCTTTGAGCTTTGCACAATTGCCTCAGTAGGAATGTCCCCTGTGCATTATGTCTTTGAATACTTAGAAATTTTCTGGACATCAATTGCAATCGTTTCTATAATTTTTGTACTACAGGGGATAAACCCTAAAATATACTGGAGATAAATCCTTAGTGTTCTGGGGATAAACCCATAAGTATTCTGGGGAAAATCCCAAGTTTTCATGCGCTACAGACAGGAGTGTATAAACTCCAACACTTAGAAAGGTGAAAACCTTTAAACCTTAGAGAGTATGAAAATACCCTTTCGTGAGAGAGGGTGATCAATCCTCATATACCTTTAGGATCCAGGATATAGCCAATGATAATGAAATTGTCAGCCACTTTTACATGAACCGATCCCGCTATCTTGAACTATTCCTGAATAACTTGCGCTCCAGGCGGGGTGTTTAAACCCAATTCGAGATAAAGGTGAATACCTTTAAACCTGTGAAGGGATCAGGATCCCTTAAACGTGAGAGAGGGGGCCAATCCTCTAATCTCTCAAAGTATCCTGAGTGTGTATTGTAACGCCCGGCTCTTTTGAACTTTCCATTTATAGAAAGTTTTGTTCGTATTTCTATTTTTGGAAACTTTGTATTCTTGTAATCGTTTCTCCTTTGTAATCGTTGTAAAACCGAGACTTGGATCATTAATGAAACTCGTATTTTGTTACAAATATGTTATACACACTTCATATATGCCCGTATGTTCGAATTGGTGAATCAATTGATGTTTAATTGTTATTCTTGGAAACTATGTGCCTAAATTGTAATTGATCTAAACATGCGCATAAAACGTGTCTTGAACGTGAACGACACTTGATTTCGATACTCATACGCATAATTATATTCGGTTTATACTCCTCGTACTTAAATGTACCTCAATCTATGATTTTGTGGCAAGAATAGTCCTTAAATACCCTAAAAACATCAAATAAACAACCCTAGGGGCCAAATTGTAAATAATGAAACTTTATATCCGGAACATTAGGGGCGCGCGGCCCGCGTGGACTTACCCTGTCCCCTTACGCGGCCCGCATGGGCATCAGGTCTGCAGAAAACATCTCAGATCGCGACCAGATTCGTTTTTGAGCGGGACTTCCTTGTTTAAACCGAGTATTAGCCTTAATTATCCCCCCAAAACAACCCTAATCACTCCCCTATAAGTACCCAAGGTCCTCCAAGCACTTGGACACTTTCAACACTCTCAAATCTCTCCTAAACACTCTCAAGTTCTAGCAAGAATCTGCATTTTCGGACAGATTCATACTCTTGCACAAAAGTGAGTATAACTTGCCCATTTCTTAACGAAATTACTTGATTTTTCTTCCTACTTGCTTGGATAATCATGGGATTTGATTCCTTGACTTCTCCTTGGAGAAATCAGACCTGGAATTGCTCTAAAATGGTCCAAGAACTTTCTGTTTTGTTACATACTCTTTCAAACTTGTTTAAACTTCATCCAACTTGTGTCTAACACATCTCACACCAATGTCCTAATGCTTACAACCTCTCTTATGGTTGGTTAAGCTTAAAAACATGGTTGAGACACTTAAATCAGAGGATTAAACCTCATAAACTTTCTGTTTTGTTAGGGTATTCAACCCACAAGTCATGTCAAACTTAGACTTTGATGAATGAGTGATTGTGGAACAACTTGGGTTGTTCCAACATAAAATCCTCACATGATTTGATGATTTCTTTTAGTTTAGATTATTTACATACTTGTATTAATCCTAGTTCTTGACCCTCCTTGGTTGTCTTTACATCAAGTGAAGTGGTGAACATTCAAGGGGTTCCTAAATGGAAGCTTGTCTTCCTACCCCATACATGACATCCATGATAACTCGAGGTGCCTAAATGAGGATTCTAATCTTCTATCTCCTACTTGAATTATTGGACTTAATAATATGTAATACTTAACCTAAATATGTACATACACTCATTCGAACCTTTAATGTTAAACTTGTGTTTATATGTTAAAGTAGTAGGATATCATCTAAGACCTAAGACTCTAAAGTATGATTCTAATGGGCGTATTACCCATGAAATACAATATAACCCTAGTGGTTACATAGTGTCATATAAGAGTATAAGTTAAAGATGATTATTTTCAATATCGTACTTTATGTTATGTTAAACTCCAAATTTATAATCTTCCGTTGAACACCAAACTCACACACCTATGTTTCCTCGTGTAGAAGGACTAGGTGCTCCAACTTAATCCATCCACCAAACTCGCTCGCGGGATTTCAAGTAGGAAAGCTTGCAACCACCGTGAGTATACTCGATCCCTTTTCCCTTTTTTATTTTGGGATGCAACATGTATAACTATTGAACGACTTTTGAACTAAATTGAACATACTCAATCCTTTGAACGAAGCATGAAACTAATGTGACTTACTTGTTATTCTCGTATGCTCTATGAATGATTTGGAACGTTATATGCTCATTGACTTTGCTCGCCCACCTTAACAATTATAGCGCTATAGGATTAACGCCCCGCCTGCTATTCTATTTGGGTATTGTTAAGTTACCACCCCGCTGAACGATTGGGATTAGGCTATTTTATGCGTTGTGTTCTAGGGTTTGATCATATTGTACGCCAAAATTGTATACTAGTAATCACATATTATGAATCATGTTGGATTTGAGTTTTTATTCTGTTATGCTATGTAAACAAACTTGTATACTCGCTCATGCTTTTGCATTGAAACTCTATTTTAATACATGTTGCAGGTTGATTATTGAAGTATGGATGAATGATGAAACAAGTTTAGGGTGGACTAGATACGCACCTTTAATCTAATTATCTTTTATTGATTTGAATTTGAACAATGTTGTTATATCCATTTTAAATGTTGTATGACAATTTAGTTCTTGCAATGAAATTTGAATTCAATTAAATATTGTCACATAGTGTTATGATGTTTTGAGCAATTTGTTCGTCTCATCCCGATGTTTCCGCCATCGGTTGGGGTGTGACAGATTGGTATCAGAGCCATAACTATAGGGAATTAGGAAAAATTGCCATGCTTTTGCCCTAATCTATAGTCTTAGGAATTTTGCCACTTATGTGTTGTTTAAAACTTTTGTACTCCACCATGCATGCTTCCTAGCTACACTTCTTGTTGATTAAATTTATATGCCTTTCCTAAGGTTAACATGAATACACTTTGTTTATTTGTATACTCTTGTAACACAAACGAGACAACTTTACCAAAATAGGCGTGAAACCCACAATTTGGTAAACGACTCTCATTCTACCTTAAACTATTTCTTTTTGCACGAAATTACACCATTAAGCTAGGAGTGAAATCCACAACTTAATGGTAATTTCCATTTCAACTCTAGTGGACCCTTGTCATAGTGTCGAAATTTTATTTTGACCCGACAAGTACCAACCACATTTAGGGTACGAAATCGTCAAGCTAGGGGTGAAACCCGCATCTCATCGATTGAGTCCCATTCCTCGATTTTCAATCTCGCCAAAGTCCCGATTGTTTCAATCAATTAGAGATGTGTAGTAACCGGAAGGGTAAGATACCGTTAATCGCTTCTCGACGAGAGTATCTTACCTATATGCCAAAGCACGTTTTCTCTAATTCGAAAGGACTTTCGACCCACTTTGGAATAGTCGTTGTTTCTCTACCCGAAACAATCCAATGTTTTATTGAGCCTCTCTTTTATGTATCTCAATTTATATGTGATTTTATACTTGAACGATCGTTCATTTCAAAAATTTCGTTTTAATCATTTCGCACGTTATCGCAATCATAAACAATAATAATCCCTCGTGAACAAACTAAATTTACAATGCTTTCATTTATCCATGTTATGCTATGTTGGACTCATGACTATGCTATATGTGACATCTAAACTCCTTATGTTGTATGGATCAATTTGAACCTTTTATGCTATGTGACACTTTATGCTATGTGAATTAATTTATGCAAACGATTCTTTTTCTTAAACAAACATTATGATCAAGTCTCACCCATTCGTTCTTTTGAATCTTAGATGTCTTCTCGTCACTCCAACTCGTCTAAGAAGTCAAAGTCCCGTGCTACGAAGAAGATGATGGCTTTCATGGCCGATCAATTTGCGCGCGTCGTTCCAAAGGTCATTTCCGAGATTCGAGCTTCTGAAACTCCGAACTCCTCCGTCGACTCCAAGGTCGAAATACGCAAGCCCGCTTCGTTCAACTTCAAGCACTTTTCATCGTGCAACCCCAAGCGATTCACCGGCAATGATGGGGTGACCGCCATGCTCGAATGGTTTGATAGCATGGAGGTCACGTTCATCAACAGTGATTGCCCTGATGAGCTCAGAACACGTAGTGCGACTGGGGTATTCCAAGCCTGAGCTCTCGAATGGTGGACGAACGAAAGGAACATTCGTTCGAACGAACTGGCATATGCGTTGGAGTGGGAAGAAGTCAAGGCCCTGATGATGGACGAGTTTTGTCCTCCGCATGAGCAACAAAAGTTGGAAGAAGAATTTTGGGCACTAAAGCAAGTGGGGGATGAAAACCTAGCCTACACTACCCGTTTCAAACAACTTAGCTTCATAGTTCCTCACCTCGTTATGACCACCGACCGCAAGATACGGAAGTATATCAATGGGTTACCCTCTGCAATGCGCGACACGATCGAGGCTGCCAAACTCGACAATATCGAAGCTGTTTATCGTTTGGCCGCTTCCCTGAACAACAACCGTGTACGCGATAAACAAGCCGCAAACCCCGCTTCCTTCAAGCCAGCCAACCAAATCACTCAACAGTCGAGTGGCAATAGGGGGAAGAAGCGAAAGCAATCGAACCCTGTTTGCAATGCGATTGTGCCACCCGTTAACCCAAACCCTGTTGCTCCTGATAACACCCAAAAGTCGTACACTGGGATTCACCCCATGTGTGCCACATATAACCGTCACCATCCCGCCAATGCCAGGTGTCGTCTTTGTACCAATTGTAACCGTTATGGACATGACACCGCCTTTTGTCGCCAGCAAGCACAACAAGTCCCACCAGCTCAACAAGCGCAACAAGCTCCGCCCCCTCCTCAAAACGCAAGACCCGCTAGAGCTTGTTTCAAATGTGGGGACGCCAATCGTCTTCGTCCTCAATGCCCACTATGGAATCAAGAGCAACTACAACCTCCTCGTGGACGCTGTTTCAATCTGAACGCAAATCAAGCACGCAACGACAATGATGTCGTTAACGGTACGTTTCTTGTTAACCATCTTTATGCTTCGATACTATTTGATACTGGTGCGGACAAAATCTTTGGGTCCTTAGAATTCGAGTCATTGTTAAATTGCACACGCTCTAAGCTACCTAAGTCGTTTTCCGTTGAAGTCGCAAATGGCAAATCTATCCTAGTCGATTCCGTTCTTCGTGATTGTCGTCTTACTCTTAACGAACACGTTTTCCCCATCGATCTCATACCCATGCAACTGGGTAGTTTTGACGTCATCATAGGCATGGATTGGCTCCAAAAGAACCATGCTGAAATCGCTTGTCACGAGAAATACGTTCGTTTACCCCTTCCTTCTGGTGATGTTTTGCACGTCTATGGAGACCGACCTTCAAAGGGACTGAAGTTGATGTCCTGCACACAAGCGAACAAATACTTACGCAAACAGTACTTTGCCTTTTTAGCCCACGTTGTGGAAGAAAAGGGCAAGGGAAAGAGTTTAAGTGATGTTCCAGTGGTGCGCGACTTCCCTGACGTCTTTCCTGAAGATTTACCTGGTCCTCCTCCACCTCGATCTGTTGACTTTCGTATTGACCTCGTACCTGGTGCGACTCCTGTTGCTAAAGCTCCTTATCGTCTTGCACCTTCTGAAATGCAAGAATTATCTACGCAACTTCAAGAACTCCTCGATAAGGGTTTCATTCGTCCAAGTACCTCACCTTGGGGTGCTCCTGTGCTTTTCGTTAAAAAGAAAGACGGTTCTTTCCGTATGTGTATCGATTATCGCGAACTCAACAAACTCACTGTCAAGAATCGTTACCCTCTCCCGCGTATCGACGATCTCTTTGACCAACTTCAAGGCGCTACTTGTTTCTCCAAAATCGATCTTCGTTCTGGTTATCACCAACTTCGGGTCCTCGAAGAGGACGTACCCAAAACTGCTTTTCGCACTCGCTATGGACACTGCGAGTTCATGGTTATGCCTTTTGGCTTGACCAACGCACCCGCTGTGTTCATGGATCTCATGAATCGTGTTTGTAAGCCCTATTTGGATCGTTTCGTGATCGTCTTCATCGATGATATTCTCATTTATTCTAAATCTTGAGCCGATCATGAACGTCATCTTCGTCTTATACTCGAGCTCTTACGTATTGAACGCTTATACGCTAAGTTCTCCAAATGCGAGTTTTGGATTAAAGAAGTCCAATTCCTTGGACACGTTGTTAGTGAAAAAGGAATCCACGTTGACCCTGCAAAGATCGAAGCTGTAAAGAATTGGATCGCGCCTAAATCTCCTTCCGAAATCCGTTCCTTCTTAGGATTGGCGGGTTATTACCGTCGATTCATCTCGAATTTTTCAAAAATCGCCGTTCCTCTCACTTCATTGACCCAAAAGGATAAACCTTTTGCTTGGGGTCCTGAGCAAGAAGAATCCTTCCAGACTCTCAAGGACTTGCTTTGCAACGCTCCTATTCTTACTCTTCCTGATGGAAATGATGATTTCGTAGTGTATTGCGATGCATCGAACCGTGGTCTTGGTTGCGTTCTCATGCAACGAGGCAAGGTCATCGCTTATGCATCTCGTCAACTCAAGATACATGAGAAAAACTATACTACCCACGACCTTGAACTTGGCACAGTTGTTTTTGCGTTGAAAATTTGGCGACACTACCTTTATGGTACTAAGTGTGTGGTTTTCACTGACCACAAGAGCCTTCAACACATCTTCGACCAAAAGGAACTGAACATGCGTCAACGTCGCTGGGTGGAACTGTTAAATGACTACGACTGCGAAATCAAATACCATCCAGGTAAAGCGAATGTAGTAGCTGACGCCCTTAGTCGCAAGACTCATATGAAGGGTATTCGTTGTCTCCAACTTGTAAACGATCTTCCACGCCGCATTCGCGAAGCTCAGTACGCCTCTATTAATGAAGGTAACTTCCATGTTGAGATACGAGGCGCTAAAGAACACAATCTCGTCTCCAAGGCCGATGGTATCCTATACCTCGACAATCGTGCCTGGATCCCTGATCGCGAAGAACTTCGAGACTTCATCATGAACGAGGCACACAAATCCAAGTACTCAATTCATCCTGGTGCCGACAAGATGTATCATGATCTACGTACATCCTATTGGTGGCCCGGTATGAAGAAGGACATTGCCATTTACGTCTCTAAGTGTCTTACGTGTTCAAAAGTCAAAGCCGAGCATCAACGACCTTCTGGTCTACTCGAACAACCCGAAATCCCCGTTTGGAAATGGGATAGCATCACGATGGACTTCATCACTAAACTCCCTCGTACATCTTCTGGTCACGATAGCATTTGGGTGATCATCGATCGTTTGACCAAATCCGCTCAATTCATTCCTATTCGTGAAGACTTCAAGGTTGAACGACTTGCTCGCATCTATACCGATGAAGTCATACGACATCATGGTATTCCTCTCGACATCATTTCTGATCGCGATGGTCGATTTACTTCGCGTCTCTGGCAAACCTTTCAGTCCGCTATGGGTACTCATTTAAATCTCAGTACGGCTTTTCATCCTCAAACGGATGGACAGACTGAACGTACTATCCAAACCCTAGAGGACAAGCTCCGTTCTTGTGTCATCGACTTCGGTGGTAGTTGGGATGTGCATTTACCTTTGATCGAGTTCTCGTACAACAATAGCTACCACTCCAGTATTAAAATGGCTCCATTCGAGGCATTGTATGGTCGCAAATGCCGATCTCCTTTAAACTGGCACGAGATTGGTGACAAACATTTTACCGGCCCTGAAATCATACAAGAAGCAACGGATAAGATTCACCAAATCCGTGATAATCTGCTCAAGGCCCGAAATCATCAAAAGGTCTATGCTGATAAGGGATGCAAGCCGATGCAACTTGACGTTGGGGACTACGTTCTACTCAAAGTGTCTCCTTGGAAAGGAGTGGTTCGTTTTGGTAAAAAGGGAAAGCTTGCCCCTCGCTATGTTGGTCCTTTCAAGATACTCGAAAGGATTGGTGCGGTGGCTTATCGACTCGATTTACCTCAAGAACTCAACAACGTTCATCCAACGTTTCATGTCTCAAATCTAAAGAAGTGTCACGCTGAAGAAGGACTTCAAGTCCCTCTCGAAGATCTCCAAATAAACGACACTCTGCATTTCGTGGAGAAACCCGTCGAAATCATGGATCAAGGAGTTAAGTTATTGAGGCGCAGTAAAATTCCTATCGTCAAGGTTCGACGGGAAGGTAAACGTGGCGCTGAATTTACTTGGGAACTCAAGAGCGAGATGAAAAAGAAGTACCCTCATCTTTTCCCTACGTCTTCCTAAATTTCGGGACGAAATTTCCTAAAGGAGGGGAGACTGTAACGCCCGGCTCTTTTGAACTTTCCCTTTATAGAAAGTTTTGTTCGTATTTCTATTTTTGGAAACTTTGTATTCTTGTAATCGTTTCTCCTTTGTAATCGTTGTAAAACCGAGACTTGGATCATTAATGAAACTCATATTTTGTTACAAATATGTTATACACACTTCATATATGCCCGTATGTTCGAATTGGTGAATCAATTGATGTTTAATTGTTATTCTTGGAAACTATGTGCCTAAATTGTAATTGATCTAAACATGCGCATAAAACGTGTCTTGAATGTGAACGACACTTGATTTCGATACTCATACGCATAATTATATTCAGTTTATACTCCTCGTACTTAAATGTACCTCAATCTATGATTTTGTGGCAAGAATAGTCCTTAAATACCCTAAAAACATCAAATAAACAACCCTAGGGGCCAAATTGTAAATAATGAAACTTTATATCCGGAACATTAGGGGCGCGCGGCCCGCGTGGACTTACCCTGTCCCCTTACGCGGCCCACATGGGCATCAGGTCTGCAGAAAACATCTCAGATCGCGACCAGATTTGTTTTTGAGCGGGACTTCCTTGTTTAAACCGAGTATTAGCCTTAATTATCCCCCCAAAACAACCCTAATCACTCCCCTATAAGTACCCAAGGTCCTCCAAGCACTTGGACACTTTCAACACTCTCAAATCTCTCCTAAACACTCTCAAGTTCTAGCAAGAATCTGCATTTTCGGACAGATTCATACTCTTGCACAAAAGTGAGTATAACTTGCTCATTTCTTAACGAAATTACTTGATTTTTCTTCCTACTTGCTTGGATAATCATGGGGTTTGATTCCTTGACTTCTCCTTGGAGAAATCAGACCTGGAATTTCTCTGAAATGGTCCAAGAACTTTCTGTTTTGTTACATACTCTTTCAAACTTGTTTAAACTTCATCCAACTTGTGTCTAACACATCTCACACCAATGTCCTAATGCTTACAACCTCTCTTATGGTTGGTTAAGCTTAAAAACATGGTTGAGACACTTAAATCAGAGGATTAAACCTCATAAACTTTCTGTTTTGTTAGGGTATTCAACCCACAAGTCATGTCAAACTTAGACTTTGATGAATGAGTGATTGTGGAACAACTTGGGTTGTTCCAACATAAAATCCTCACATGATTTGATGATTTCTTTTAGTTTAGATTATTTACATACTTGTATTAATCCTAGTTCTTGACCCTCCTTGGTTGTCTTTACATCAAGTGAAGTGGTGAACATTCAAGGGGTTCCTAAATGGAAGCTTGTCTTCCTACCCCATACATGACATCCATGATAACTCGAGGTGCCTAAATGAGGATTCTAATCTTCTACCTCCTACTTGAATTATTAGACTTAATAATATGTAATACTTAACCTAAATATGTACATACACTCATTCGAACCTTTAATGTTAAACTTGTGTTTATATGTTAAAGTAGTAGGATATCAACTAAGACCTAAGACTCTAAAGTATGATTCTAATGGGCGTATTACCCATGAAATACAATATAACCCTAGTGGTTACATAGTGTCATATAAGAGTATAAGTTAAAGATGATTATTTTCAATATCGTACTTTATGTTATGTTAAAGTCCAAATTTATAATCTTCCGTTGAACGCCAAACTCACACACCTATGTTTCCTCGTGTAGAAGGACTAGGTGCTCCAACTTAATCCATCCACCAAACTCGCTCACGGGATTTCAAGTAGGAAAGCTTGCAACCACCGTGAGTATACTCGATCTCTTTTCCCTTTTTTATTTTGGGATGCAACATGTATGACTATTGAACGACTTTTGAACTAAATTGAACATACTCAATCCTTTGAACGAAGCATGAAACTAATGTGACTTACTTGTTATTCTCGTATGCTCTATGAATGATTTGGAACGTTATATGCTCATTGACTTTGCTCGCCCACCTTAACAATTATAGCGCTATAGGATTAACGCCCCGCCTGCTATTCTATTTGGGTATTGTTAAGTTACCACCCCGCTGAACGATTGGGATTAGGCTATTTTATGCGTTGTGTTCTAGGGTTTGATCATATTGTACGCCAAAATTGCATACTAGTAATCACATATTATGAATCATGTTGGATTTGAGTTTTTATTCTATTATGCTATGTAAACAAACTTGTATACTCGCTCATGCTTTTGCATTGAAACTCTATTTTAATACATGTTGCAGGTTGATTATTGAAGTATGGATGAATGATGAAACAAGTTTAGGGTGGACTAGATACGCACCTTTAATCTAATTATCTTTTGTTGATTTGAATTTGAACAATGTTGTTATTTCCATTTTAAATGTTGTATGACAATTTAGTTCTTGCAATGAAATTTGAATTCAATTAAATATTGTCACATAGTGTTATGATGTTTTGAGCAATTTGTTCGTCTCATCTCGATGTTTCCGCCATCGGTTGGGGTGTGACATGTATCCTGGAGCTATATCCCGAAGCATATACTGCAAAACAACTGTTAACTAAGGTGGGTGTTAGCCTGGCTAACACCCCTCCGATGCTTAAGTCAGTATTGGGTTCAAAAGAAAAAATAATATCATATATATTAAAAGGGATAGAATTCATACCATCCTGAGTTAGAAATTAAATTCTAAACTCACTTGAAATACAGCTTTAGGTGTATAGCATTCTAGGATCTTGGTAGCATATCCCCTTCCATATTCTTGAGTCGGTATGCTCCTTTCCCAGATTCTGATTCAACCTCATATGGTCCTTCCCACTTTGGAGCTAACTTTCCATTGGCAGGATTAGTAGTATTTTGAAAGGCTTTTCTCAATACCCAATCTCCAATTTGAAACCTTCTGGTCCTTATATTCTTGTTATATGCTCTGGATATCCTCTGTTGATATGCTGTCATCCTTAGCTTTGCCGCATCTCTTACCTCATCCACAGTGTCCAATTCTTGGCACAAAGCCTCGGGATTCTGATCAGGATCCCGGAGGTTAGATCTTGCTGTAGGTATCACCATTTCTGTCAGGATCACTGTTTCTGCTCCAAATACTAAGGAAAATGGAGTTTGGCCAGTCGCACTTTTTACTGTCGTTCTATCAGCCCATAAAACAAAGGGTAATTCTTCTACCCATCTTCTTTTCTTGGCTCCTAGTCTCTTTTTCAAATTGTTGACAATTATCTTGTTCGAGGATTCTGCTTGTCCGTTTGCTTGAGGATGTACTGGTGTGGATGTGATCATTTTAATTCCCCAACTCTTACAAAAATCAGTTGTTCTTTTACTGATAAACTGAGAGCCATTGTCACAAATTATCTTGGCCGGTACTCCAAACCTAGTTAGGATATTCCTTTTTATGAAGGATACTACTTCTTGGTCTCTAACTTGAACAAATGCCTCAGCTTCAACCCATTTAGAGAAATAATCAGTCATTGCCAGCATAAAGACTTTTCCTCCTGGAGCTTTGGGCAATTTTCCTACTATTTCCATCCCCCACTTCATGAATGGCCAAGGGGAAGCAATAGGATATAGTGGTTCAGCAGGTTGATACAGTATATTACTGTGCCTTTGACATGCATCACATCTTCGAGCATATTCCGCGGCATCTTTTCTCATCGTCAGCCAATAGTATCCTGTTCTTAATACCTTTGAGAATAACGACCTGCCCCCAGTATGGTTACCACAATCTCCTTCGTGTATATCCTGAAGCACTTCTTTAGTTTCGGGATCCTCCAAGCACCTCAGGTATGGTCCTGCAAGAGATTTCTTATACAAAACATTATTTATAATGGTGAATCATGATACCTTCATTCTAAAGTCCTTAGGATTCTCATCCTTTGGGATGTGTCCTTCCTTGAGATATCTCATGATTGGAGCCGTCCAGGACATAGGATCCTCCTCGGGATACTCATCATCAGGATCCTGGATACTTACTACTTCCTTGTCCTGAGATTTGAGAAGATCCGTCGCAGGATATAGGATATGTAATATTGGTATTTGGGTTATCTCCGGTATCCTGACTGATGATCCTAGATTTGCCAAGGCATCTGCTTCAGCATTATCCTCTCTTGGTACCTGTTCAAGTGTAAAAACATCGAAATATCCTGCTAATTTTTTGAGAATTTCGAGATACTCGATTAACTTCTCACCTTTAACTGCATAGGATCCATTAAAATGATTAGTAATTAACAAGGAATCAACAAACACTTGTAAACTCTTAATATTCGTATTCCTGGCCAACTCTAATCCTGCAATCAAAGCTCCGTATTCTGCTTCATTATTAGTGGCAGGGAATTCACATCTAATAGCCTGGGATAATATGTCCCCCTGTAGTGGTTTTAGTAGTATACCCAAACCTACATCTCTTACATTAGATGCACCATCAATATATAATGTCCAGGATTCCGAGGTTTCTCCTAGTTGTTGAACTTCTAAGTCTACTTCATTTTGAATATCACTACTGAAATCAGCCACAAAGTCAGCTAAAGCCTGAGACTTTATGGCATTTCTAGGTTCATATACTAGATCATAGGCACTTAATTTTACTGACCACTTAGCCATCCTACTTAACATCTCGGGTTTCCTAAGCATGTTTTTAACAGGATAATTTGTTTTAACATGAATCCTATGTGTCTCAAAATAATGTCTAAGCTTTGTCGACGCCATAACTAAGGCCAAAATCAACTTTTCTAAATGAGAATATCTAGTTTCAGCATCTAATAAACTTTTGCTAACATAATAGACAGGATATTGCTGACCTTCGTGATCTTTTACCAAGACAGCGCTTACCGCATTTCCTGATACTGAAAGATACATGGATAATGGTTCACCATCCTCGGGCTTCATAAATAGGGGTGCAGTCGAGAGATACTGCTTTAATTCCTGCAAGGCTGCTTCATGCTTCTCTCCCCATTCGAATTTCTTATTCTTCTTCAGGATATCATAGAATTCCTTGCATTTTTCCGAGGATCTTGAGATAAATTTGTTTAATGATGCTACTCGTCCCGTCAGTCTTTGTACCTCTTTCATGTTTGAAGGTGACTTGATATCCAATATGGCTTTAATCTGTTCAGGGCTTGCTTCAATCCCCCTTTTAGTCACCATGTATCCCAAAAACTTTCCTGCCCCCACTCCAAAATGGCATTTAGCAGGATTTAGCTTCATATTGTACTGGTCCAGGATATCAAATGCTTCTTCAATATCCTGGAGATGATCCTCAGCCTTCTTAGATTTTACTACCATATCATCAATGTATACTTCCATGGTGTCCCCCAGTTTGTCTTTAAACATCATGTTCACCAATCTTTGGTATGTTGCACCTGCATTTTTCAAACCAAAAGGCATAGCAGTATAACAATAGATACCTGTTGGTGTCATGAAAGCAGTATCCTCATGGTCTGCAGGTTCCATTTGTATTTTCTGGAATCCTGAGGAGGCATCCATGAAGGTTAACATCTCATGGCCAGTAGTAGCATCCACCAGTGAATCAATACGAGGTAGAGGAAACGGGTCTTTGGGACAAGCTTTGTTCAAGTCTGTGTAATCTACACAAACTCTCCATTTCCCATTTTTCTTTTGCCCCACAATTACATTTGCTAGCCATTTGGGAAATTTCACTTCCCTACTCATCTCGCTCTTTAACAATCTTTCAACTTCTTCCTGAATGATTGTGTTCCGCTCTGGAGCAAACTTCCCTCGTTTCTGTTGGACAGGCTTGAAAGACCTATCAATTCCGAGTTTGTGAGTTATAATATCCATGGAAATACCTGTCATATCTTCGTGTTTCCACGCGTGAATGTTGACATCCTGCATTTAAAAAAGTTAGTCAATTGATTTTCAATATCCTGAGGGATATTGGTTCCTACGAGCACCGAGATATCTGGATTATCCTGATCCAGGATAATTTTCTTTACATCCTGCTCTGAAGCCTCCACGATATCCTGGGCTCGCATCTTTAATTGCTATGCTGCATTAGGCTTTGTCGAGGATTTCATCGAAGAAGAATAACCTTCCTTTGCTTCCTGCTGATCACTTTCCACCTTGACTACTCCCCAAGGGGTAGGAATCTTGATGCATTGATGATAGGTCGATGGCACAGCTTTCATATCATGGATCCATGGCCTACCCAATATAATATTGTAGCAGGATAAGGAGTCCATGACACAAAATCGTTGCATTGAGTTGACCCCTTCAACATACACAGGCAACTTTATCTCTCCCACGGTATTCCTGGCTTCTCCACTGAACCCAACAAGCACAGTGGATTTCGAAGTAATATCCATCGGCGATACATTCATTCTCTTCAGTGTTTCCAGCTGAACTATGTTGACGAAACTGCCATTATCCACCAGTATCCTGCGCACAAAATGATTAGCAACATATAAAGTTATTACCAAAGCATCATGGTGAGGATCCTGGACAGTATCCCTATCATCACTATCGAACGTGATCACTTTATCAGTCGTGAGTGTTGACATCCTAGTTGGCTTATCTCCTCTCTCTGCCTTAGCCTCCTTTGCATGTCTTTTTGCTGCAGAATAAGAGGTCCCACAGATATCAAATCCTCCTGAAATAAAGTTAATTATCTTGGCATCCGCAGGAGGTGATGTTGCTCGTTCAGGATCCTTCTTAGTATCCTGACCCTTATTCTTCTTTCTTCCTAGGAGATCCTTTAGGTATCCTTTGCTCAGCAAATAGCTTATTTCTTTCCTCAGGGCAATGCAATCTTCTGTAACATGTCCAAAATCCTCATGGAAGGCACACCATTTGGACTTATCCTTCCAATCAGCTTTTTGTTAATTCTTCCGGGGCCACCTTGCTTTGTCTCCTAAACCCTGCATAACATACATCAGTTCAGGTATATTAACAGAAAAACAATATTCTGACAACTCAGGATACTCCTCAGGATCCTCATCTTCAACAGCATTCACTTTCTTGCTGTCATTCCTGCCATATGGCTTAGAGCGATATGGTTTATACGAGGATTTTGATTTCCTGTTGGTTGACTCATAGGTTGTGGATGAATTCATCCTCTCTTGCATCTTTTTGTCATCCTCCAGTCAAATATATCTTAAAGCCCTGTTCCGAGCTTCATCCAGGTTCCTACAGGGATTCATTACAAGATCCTGGTAAAATTGAGAATCTTTTTGCAATCCCATCTTAAAAGCCTGCATAGCTGTTGCAACATCAAGATGTGGGATATCTAAGGATTCCCGGCTAAACTTGTTCACATAATCTCTCAAGGATTCCTGAGCTCCTTGAGTTATCCTGTAGAGATCACTGGTTAATTTTTCAAAACTTCGACTGCAAGAGAATTGACTATTAAATAAATTGATAAAATGAGCAAACGATGTAATTGAATGAGGAGGAACGTTTAAGATACATTTTAAGGCCGATCCTGTTAAGGTAGAACCAAAACCCTTGCAGAGGCATGCTTCCTTGAGGTCTGGAGGGATAGGGTTGATTTCCATCCTTTCCCTATACTGGGCAATATGCTCTTCAGGATCCGTAGTTCCGTCATAGAGCTTCATGTTGGGGGTCTGAAATCTTTTTGGGATTTCAGCATCACAAATAGGATATGGAAACTGGGATATCCTGTGGCTGTCTTGGGATATTTCTGGAATTGGCTGGACCACCCCAGGTACACTGGATATCATGTCCTTCAATTTCTGAAGCTCCCTAGAAAATGCTGATGCCATACCTGCATCCTGCAAAGACCCAATACCATTAGTAGCGTGAGTATTATTATTATTTGATACGTTACCAGTCTGAGGATTCTGGCCATATCCTGAAGCATATCCTGAACTTCTCACAGTTGACACCCTAACCGAAGAGGGTATCTCAGGAGTATGATTCTGAGAATGGCTAGGCACAATATTCCCCCTGTTATCCTCAGTATACACTGCAGAACTGAAGACAAATTTGCCAAGTCTCAAGACTGTAAGTAGCAGAAATAGGCTTACACTGCGTGGTGGATGTTGGGAATTTGTACAACGCCAAATATTAAATTGTTATTCAGTAGGTTATATGTATTATTGAATTGAGGAAAGGGCACAAGATGCATCATAGCCATTTTTAATCATTTAAGTAATGCACGAGTGGAATCGTTAATAGATCTATTGGGTTGACTACCCTGTCATGATCGATCGCTCCTATCTACATCGCGGCGAATTTGAATTCTTTAATTGTCTAGTATGGGTTGAAAAGTCAATCGTTTTATGTAGCTCGTAATGTGTTGCAAACTTATGAAGTTGAAGTTATAACGAAAAATTTAATATAAAAACTAAATCATGGAATATAATTTCTATGCGGAATGTGGTTGTAGTGCCGATTCCAATGATATTACTATGACATTTTTCAAAGGAAATAAATAGTCATTCTTAAACATATGTAAATGTTTTCAAACTATTAAATGGATTGAAATAAGAAAGTTTTCCTTAAGCAAATTGTTACGGAAATTATATGTGAACTCACCTTCCTTTGTGTTGACACTTGATTTTTACGTGTTCTTCAGGTACATGAGTTCGGCTTCGGAGAATTTTGGCTTGCGTTGTCATGTGGTTGTGTGATGGTTATGTATTTAAAATAATGTTTGGACACTTTTAAACTATGGGACCGTGTGTAATAAGACCTCTAGGGGTCAAACAAACTATGACTTTTTCGTGATGAACGTGGTAATCTTAAAAACTATGTTTCTAAAATGTTCAAAATGTCCAAAATAACTATAGCATCGACCACAAAGACTTATATGGGTACCAACCTCCGTCACCGACACGTTTGTGTTCCCGTTGCGACGTTTTTGGGATGTGACAAATTGTGTTTAGTGAATTCGAGAGGATGGAGCCACTGAAGACTCAAGGATCAGTAGTTTCAATCTAAGCAAAAAACAAAGTCTTAGAACTTGAACTGTAGCCTGAAAGGATCACAACAACAAAGCACACCGTTAGCCTCGTCACAGGGAGGGGGCTCTCCGTGACCAAGCTCGGGCGTGAGAATAAGCATGGGAAGAACAGGGAGAAGCCAGTGAGAGAGTTGGAGATAGCTAGAGAGAGAAAGTACTGATTACCCGTTTAAGGAGACTTAAGTATGGTATTTATACTTGAGGGTAAGATGACGTGGCGGGGGGTATGGCCGAACCAGTCACTGTCAGGTGGTTAGGGTTGTGTGCCCTTAGTTAATTAGGAAAGATCCTTCAGGCCTGACATCCTTTGTAGACCTGAGCATGTTGTTCGATCCTTGCTATGTGACGTTCGGTTTGGTGAGTTATACGTTACCTCATCAGTGATGGTGACGGTTGGTGGATGTAAAGGTGAAGATGTTGCCATGGTGGTGGTGTGTGTGTGAGAGAGAGATAGGGGTTGGGGTAGGTTTTTTTAAAAAAACACTTTAAATATAAATATTAATGATAGAAAAAAAAGAAATAGGTAAAATGACTAAAATATTTCTGAGTTAACTGTCATTTTTAGACAAAGTTAGGAGGTTGGACGAAAATGACAAAAAAGTGTAAATGTTATGGACACGGATGAGAAAGAAAACTATTAGGACTCAAGTGACAAATATGATCAATCCGTAAGAACTAAAATGACAATTTACTCTTTAGTTTAACTAATTAACCTTTTATGCTTTTATTTTTTGCCTCATTTATCTAACTAAATTTCAACTTAAAAAACAAATAGACGGAACCTGTGTCAATACCCATTATAAGATATTAATTCATAGTTTATAAATCAAATAGTATACCGCTATTTGTTTGTATACTTTTTGATCGATCAACTAGTCATAATCGGTACCACTATACCAGTGGTTGTTGGTGGTGGGGAAGTTTTATGGTGTATATACATACATATGTCAAAATTTACAAAAATCGTCATTTATTGGTAAAAAGACTTAACTACCCTCATGTGACTTGCACGTGATGAGATTTAACAAAAAAATCTAACTGGGTTAGGGTTAAAGGACAAAACGTGTAACAAAATTCGCTGCAAAGGACAGAGCCTGTCACAATTCGTAAAAAAGGACACCGCCTGCAAAATGGTGTTAAGATAAAGGACAAAACTTGTAATTTATCCTATATAAAATTACATTTGTTCAACCCGTGTAATAAACGAGATTTTTAAAGAATAATTGTTTTAATTTAGTATATAAAATTACATTTATTCAACCCGTGTAATACACGGGGTTCTAACCTAGTGAGAAATAAAAGAAACTATGAGTTTAAACAAGAAAAGATGCAATGTTTTTTTTATGTAAATGATTCAATGAGAAATTCATGAACATTTATATGTGAAAAATAAAAATTAAAAACTAAAACAGTGGCTTGAAATTCGGGAGTTAGGGCCTTTCCCCTTGTTTCCCATTATTAAATCAAAATCAATTCTTGAGGCCCATAAACAAAATAAAATATGGAGGAACCCAAAGATAAGTAAAAAGGATAAAACAAAACTTACGGGATTCGAACACTGAAACACTGATGCCATAAACAGGAAGCGCACCAATTGAGCCAAACAGTGAATTTGTGTATCTGATTTGTCCGTGGTGTCTTGGCGTTATTTTACTGTCTATATAAAATAAAAGATTTACACCATTCATATCTCCACGGTCTATATGGAGATATGTTGGCTACCTGGTCGGGGGTTAAGGGAATGGTTTGGTAAGAGTATTGCCTTGTTCAGTGTATAGATCCTGCAAGGACCTGGGTCAAATTTAGTAGGACCTCCTTCAATACCCAATGGTATTAGATGGCGGGGGTCCAAACTCTTTGATCCCCTCATATGTAAGCTACTATTAAAACTTTAACCCGGCTACTTAGGACTATATACCTGCTGACTCAGACTACTTAGCCGAGGGTAACGTCACCTTCAAAAGAGGGGCCTACCACATTACGCATTAATAACTTAATTAATTATCTTTCAATAATCCGACCCTTTAGGATTGTATCCTTGCTGACTCAAACTACTGGGTTGAGGGTAACGTCACCTTCAAAAGAGGGGCCTACTACAATAACTAAGATAATCTCTTAAAAAGTGCAAAAGTGCGGAAATAATCAAAGGTTACACTAAAGGCGAGTCGGATCCAAGTGATTCATCTTGTCTATCTGTTTTTATTTTATTTTATTTTTATTTTCAGCATTTTAGTTTTTATTTTCTAGTTTAAAACATTTTTCTAAATTTTTGATTTGATTAGACGTTGAGAATAAACCGGTATTAAAAGCTCTTGTATCCTTGGACGACCTCGGTATCTTACCAACACTATACTACGCTCACGATGGGTGCACTTGCCCATATGTGTGTTTGGTGTTAGTAAATATCGTGTTTTATAAATTTAAAACTTGACTAAAAGTGGTTAAAAGGGGCTAAAAATATACATAAAAATATATCACACCACACACGCATCATGCAGTTAAACACATGCAGGACTTCCATGTATGATGCACATACATACACTAATACAAAAAACCGGTTTCATGATCATAAAATTTCAACTATGGAGAGCATGGAAATTAGATATGAAATTACTAAAAAGTATTTTTAAACAAATAAAACAAACTTAACTCTATGAGATTCCTTAAAAATTGATTGTAAGTTGGCATAAAAGTATCAAATTTCAACCTATAATTTAAACTTTTGCAACTGCTAATAAACTACCATCTTCTTTAATCTCAAAATTATCAACTATAATCGTTCAAATTAGGTGCATCAAATAATCTTGCTTTAGATTCTTTAAGAGTCGACGTGAGTTCCCAACTATACACGTTACAAAACAGAAATTATACATCGAATAATGGAATTACAATTTCATTTATTGTTTTGGTCACACTTACCAAAACAAATAATCAAACTTTAAACTGATTACCAGCAAGGGCATCCAAAGTGCCTCAGAAGAGCAAGAACAGCAATCCCCTAGAGAAAATAACCAAAATCATGTCATTTTCAATTTCGAATTCAAGTTACTGATAATCAGTTAATCACTGCAAATATCATGATTACATCTAGTTCTCCTTAATACAATTCAGAATCAGCACAATCAACACAATCAATGACAAAATCGAAGATACATGGCAGACCTTTGTTATAAATTCAAACCTCTGCAATCAAAACCTCTGCATTCAGATTCATTCAAAACTGAACCAAAAGTGAAAGATCGACCTTAATACCTGCTTAGGATCGGGTAATAGGTATTTTTTTTTAAAAGGGAGAAAATCATGGAAATAGTTATTTCCTATATCATCTATAATAATTTCATCAATCTACAGTAATAGGTAAATACAAAATGAAGAATAATAAAATAAAGGAATATTGGATTTTAATAATCTCAACTATTCGTTGTTGGCCGCTAACAGTCCCAACTTAAAAAATAACCACTTGCAGTCCAAACTATTAACATAAATAGTCTCCAATGGAACCTGAGTAACAGAACCCTAACGCCGTTAGTCTCGGGTCACCGGAAAAACGTTTTTTGGCGGGAAAACTCAACATTTTCGTTCTAAACTTCTTTTTAACCTTATTAGGGACCTTTAGGAACCTTATTCTAGTAAAATCCCCAGTTATTCGGAAAACTAAACGTTTTCATCAAAATATAAAATATAAATTATTTATTGTATTTAGATTATTAGTGCTTATTTAAATGGTACATGGCGTATATTATAAGTTGGAAAGGATGAAAAGTGTGCATCGAAACTGCATAGATAAAGTATACGGTAGTAGTAGTAAATAAATAAAAAATAAATAAGTTTATGAAAAAGTTCCAGTCCAGTCCAGACCAGACCAACTGGGCTCTTTCGAGCAAGGCCGGCCCAGTGGGCTCCCCGGCCGCCTTTTGAGCGACAGCGTCCCAAATTCGTTTTCTTCTATAAATAGATATCCCTGCCTGCCTGCGTGACTTCCAATCCACTGTATGTATGTTTCTGAGAAACCTAAACCTAAACTCCCCAAAGAAGAAGAAGATGTCCGACATTAACATCCCAATAGAAATCCAAGTGGAAATTATTAAAAGGGTTCCAGTGAAATCATTGATTAGGTTCAGATCCGTTTCGAAACAATGGATGTCTCTGATCGATAGCCCTGAGTTTATCACTTATCACAGAGTCAACCAGACTCAGCAACCGCATCATCTGCTCGTAATGCACTGCGAAGAAGCTATGAAGTACAAATATGTCTCGATTGTTGATGATGATGATGATCACAGGTTTTCTCCTACTGTTACTACTCCGACTGTTAAGCTAGTTAGGCATCCAACATTGCTCGGCTGCTCTGACGGATTGGTGTGTTTGTTCAATTATTGCAAGAGGTTGATTGTTCTGTGGAATCCATCTATTAGGAAATCTTTTGGTATAGCCTTGCCCGATGGAGTAGATGCTTTAGGTTTTGGGGTTTGTCCTCAAACTTCTGACCCTAAGATTGTCAAAATCACACACACCATCCATTACGAGGCTCAAGTTTTTACGTTAACAACAACGCCTGGGGCTGGGGCTTGGGGAAGCAGCAGCATATCGATGAATCTGCCTCTGCCTGAATCAATGCGATTTTCGGCTAATGCGGTGGTTACAGATGATGGGGTTATTCATTGGCTTGCTTTTAGTTTGACTCCAATGACTTATCGGATTATTTCATTTGATTTGACACGGGAAGAATTTGGACAAGTAGATCTTTCGGATGCTTTAGCACGCAGCAGTCGATATCTCGGCATATCTAAGCTCAAGGAGTCTGTTGTTGTGCTTGACTACTGCTGTAGAGGCTGTGACGTATGGATGATGTCCTCTGCTGCTGCTGCAACTCTTACAAAACTATTCACTATTAGGGATGTTGAGGTCGATAGTATAATTGGATTTAGGAAGAATGGCCAACCTATGCATCGACCTGTTGCTGGTGGTGAACTTCAAGTTTATGAGCCCGCCTCAGATAGCATGAATGGTCTTGGGATTTATGGTGTCTCCTTCAAGATGGCCTCCTAAACAGAATCCCTACTTCTGCTTCATCACTCTGATTCTATCATTGAATGATTGATCGATCATGTGAGCCATATTTCAACTTGCAGAACTATATTATCATTATTATTATTATTGTTATTGTTATTGTTATTGTTATTGTTATTGTTATTGTTATTGTTATTGTTATTGTTATTGTTATTGTTATTGTTATTGCAATGCATACAAACTACAATCGCATCACCTGCTTTTTTCTGCTTGTTCCTTCCACAGCTATCAAATCATTGGACACCAGACCCGATCTCCAGTATCTGTCTACCAACCACAGTCAATCTGCAGCACAACTCAGCTTTTCTTTTTTGTGCCATTGATCTTCTTCACTCTCGTCTTGCAGTTATGCATTTTGTAAGATGATATTGTATTGCTATATCTATTTTAAATTAATAAAATTCCATGGCATTTTTCTGTTTTTCTTCCTAAGGTTGTAACATTTTTTCCAACATTTTTAATGGAACCCCAAAAACCTCCATTCATCTTCTAGCCAGGCTTACAACCACGACTCCCCTTCAGAAAAATTATCCAACATTTTACTGGCTAGAAGAAGATGAATGGAGGTTCTTTTAGTTGTATTCGCATTTTGAATGTTACCGAACATTTAAAATATTTATTTTTGTCTTAATGATGATTGGGTATGATAACTGGTATGTAGTTTCTCCTTGTATAAAGACTGTTCTTTTTGTGGTGGTTATTTCAACCCGTTTATAGGGTCAAAAGTTCGTTGAAAATGTATCCAAAAGCAAAAACCTCCTAAATTGCTTTATCAAAAAAGTTCACATTATTTGCTGTAATAAGGTAGTTCTTGTAATCACATATAACACATTAATTATTAATTATCTATAATATAAAGAAATACCAAGTGTTTGTGGTCCACATAACCCAAACCATACTAAATAGTTACCACTTTGACCGGTTGTCCATCTCGCCTGACCTGCCCATTGGCCACCCCTAAATTACTACATGTAAATGAATTTAATGAAACAAACAAGGTAGCACCAGAAATGCTGTAACTTATTTTTAATGTAGGTGGGAGAAGTATGATGCCAAAGGGTGGACAGAGCATTATGATGGAAGAGGTTCCATTCTAAAATGGTATGTTTTCACAACTGAATCACACTTTATTTTAGGAGTCTTTGGATCTCTTGATGTTAGGCAGATCAACGATCATAATTGCTCGGGGGCTTTCTTTAATAGAAAATGCTGATTTTATTGTAGCTATGGAAGATGGTCAGTTAATGAAGATTGAAACACACGAAGAATTATACATTTGCAGCTTACAAAACGGCTCTTGAAGATGCTCTTGCTGTGTTGGACAAAATCTCCATGTCTATTGATGTGAATGACCGTAAGTTCTCTTTTCTTTTTCTTTTTTCTTTTTTAATCATTTAATGCATGTTATGTGTATTCTCTAAACTCAAACGTTTGTTTGTCTATAAGCTGAGCTTAGATGGTGTTTGGTTTGTAAATGAGATTGGGTATGAGTATAGCTTTGGAATAAATAGGATGAAAGAGGAAACCATCTACTTTGGTGGGGTTTTGAAAAACATTAATTTTAGGGTATCATAACAAGTTTGAAAACCTGTTTCCGTAAACCAAAACCTTTCTATCACTTTTGCTTCCATCATTTCCTTGCAAACCCCAAACCAGACACCCCCCTAAATTGGCCTATGCAATTGCTTTTTCTAAGTATTTGCTAGACCAATTGTGTGTCAAAGTCTACTTCCTATAAGAACCGCGTTGATATGAATTATATGATCATTAAGAAAAATAATGTTTGAACTTTGAATTTGTTTCTTCTGTACTTTCAACTTTTGAAATTCTTGCGTTGGAGGTTCAATGATGCTGGGTTTGGTGAAGAGTTGTATCAGCACAAAAATTTACCAGTCAATTTGGGAATCTGATTGCAGTAAATTTTATATTTTTTCTCTCTTTCTTTGTCCCTTATAAACTATAATTGAACTTATCTACTATCATGTCATGATATGTAAAGATGGCTACTTTTTCATATCTATAGATGATGTATCTTTATTTATTTATAATCTGGTATTCAATGTTTAGTTTAATCTTGCCAACTTTGTGTTACTTTAGTAAGTAGATACAAGGTACATTTCTAGATCCCTATTATATTTAATATATTTTCTTATAAAATGTTGTTAAAATTGCTTTTAGCTCTAGTTTTGACTTTTCCTATTTTGGCCGATTTACATATTAGTAGGTCGATTTGGTCATGTTTTATCTCAAACGGTTCAACAGTTTAAATTAAAAAAAATCATGTATTAGCTGCATTCAATCTGAATATATTTACCAATAGAAGTTTAAAAAAATGACAATTTAAGTGTTTGGGTCAACTCAAAAGTCAAACCTAACCTTACTCGTAGCAGTACCACCTTGTTATCCCGAGACCCGTTAGTTTTGCCACTTGTAATTTATTTACTCGGTTGTGCGTTTATTTTTAATATACATTACTGACCGTGAATTTTGTCATGTTCTAGGATCTAGCACTTGATGCAACAACTACAGTTGGTGTGTGTGTGTGTGTATCTAAGAGAAGTGGATCTATCCTATCTAATAAATAAGACGCCTTTCAAAAAAAAAAATCTAATAAATAAGAATCTTTGACTGCCACGTGTACCTTCTCTCTAGGTGAGCTTTTGGAGGGAAAGGATATTGGGGCTTTAGGTTTTTTTTTTTTCAGAAAATTATTACCCCCAAATTAATAAATTAATTAATATATTGACCGTCCTTCCAAAAGGTAGATATTTTAGAGGATTTTGGATCACCATTCAAATCCATACCTACCTTGTCGCAATAATCGCTGATTCGCATAGATACTTTGTTCCCAAGGAAACGCAATCAACAATTTTTACAAACTAATCGGAGACCAAACTTGGATTGATTAATAGCCCTGCCATCATCATCAGTCTTCTTAATATCTCTCTGTCGTTTATCCATCGACTCACTGTAAGTCTTTAATCTAAGCTCATCTATCGATCGATGCATGTTTAGATCTTTGTTGTTTCCCTTCTTATTGTTTTGAACGAAGATCCCTAATTTCTGATTCACATGACCGTTTTATTGTAGTCTAAAGGTATCAATTGTATATATCATATGCTAATGTTTTGATGAGCTAGCATAGATGTTGTATCTAAGTCGTTTTGTTGAAGATTTACTCCGGTTTGATTGATAAAAAAAAACTGGTAGTGGATACATAGTTGGTTGGGATATTTTATTGATATAAGTTCTTTCAAATTTTTGTAGATGTTGCTTGGTGATTATTCAGTCGATTGAATACTTAAATGTGTTGTAGATTTACAAAAAGTTGGTGTTTATTTATGGAGGATTTGAGGAAAGTTGAAAAAAGATAGCCTAATTTTTTTTTTTTTTAAATTCTCTATCAATGTATAAATAAGTTTTTTTGCTGATACTTTATTGACCGAGCATTTTTTTGGATTAGGTTATTTTCTTTGAATTTGCAAATCAATTTCATGCAAATTTATTATTAAGTTTTTAGTTTTAGGTTGTATTTTATTTGCAGTTTTTTTTATGTTGATAATCATTGTTTTGTATAGTATGATTTAGGAGGTTTAAGCATTGAAAGATATTACTTGGTACGATTTTCGTCCTTTTTAGTTAATTATTTTTTTGTTTGACATGTCTGACCCGTTAAGAGGGAGAACATTTTGTGTGCAAGGTTGTCTCACTGTATTAGTTACATTTTGTTCTACCAACTTATCTAAAAGAGAAAAGTGTAACAGGCTAAATGGTTCCAGTTTTAAGTTAAAACGAGTACTTGTGGTGCAAGTTAGGTTGTGTTGATCAAAACACAATTTCATCCCAACTCTTGAAGTACAACAAATTCTTAGGGTGACTATATGCCAATAAAAAAGAGACCCAAGTAACACTTATATTATTTTAATAAAATAATATAGCTTTCCGAACAAAATGATTTAGTAGGTTCATACCGCTAACATGTAGGTGCATATTAAAACCTTATATATTTCTTCATCTACCCTCTTATGTGGAATCAAATTCCAAATTTCAAGTCATGAGAATTGCGAATGCTAATTCTATTTCACCTTTTCTCTCTTTCGGTGCATAAGGTGTTGCTTTTGTCATTGAATCAGTAACAAAAGACGGAGTCATTGATACCCATTCTGGAGACTTCATTTGCTGCAGGGTAGCACATGGAGTGTTCTTGTTCTTTTGATCACCGATTTTGTAAATTTGTGCAAATGAAGTAACAAAAGACGGAATCATTGATACTAATTTTGCCTTTGCTACATTTCTGTCAATTTTGGCATGCGAACCAAAGAAAGATTGCACAATTGGTAAGTGAATTTGTGCTACTAATATATTTGTTATTTTTGTTCACAACACTGTTTGACCGAAACAAATTTGTTTTATGTTTTTTAGATGATATCGTCATCCGAACAAAAAATGAACGTGGAACAAAGATCTAGAGTGAGACATTGATGATTCAATTGAGGGCCAAGATATTCTTGTAAAAACAAATGTTGTATACAAAGAAGTCTTTTGAGATTTTTGAGTTATAGATATATACTTTTACTTTTCGTCTTATTGTTTTTTTAATAGAATTTTTATTTATGCCAATTTTGAGTTGTATCTAATCTCATAATTTTGTATTACATTCTCATAATTTAATATTTTTAATTTGTGATTGTTATTTGTACGATCGTTTTAAATTTACGTTTGTTATTGGTATATGACTATTCAACTTGCGTTACAATTTATTAATTTTATCATTTTTATTGTTCAACCCCGTGTAATACACGGGTTACTAACCTAGTATTAAAAAATATATCAAGGTTGAGAAAATCCCGGGTGGCTAATTAGAAGATTCCAAAGTCCTCAAAGGTGTTATGTTCAACAAAGACGTTGTAGCCCCGCGAAAAATCATAAACCCCCGTATCATATTGCCCTTTGGAGTAGGTGAGAATCAAACAAATGCTGAGTTGGTCAGAGAAGAAGATTGGGCAGTACTCCTAAAAAAAAAATGGAAGAAGAATACATAGAATACATCTGCGTTCAAATGCAGCCCGATTTGGTGATCACTGAAAAGGGGCTTAGTGACTTAGCATGCCATTATTTCAGTAAAGCTAGCTGGAGTTAGTGCTGTTAGGAGATTGAGGAAAACCGATAATAACTGGATTGCTAAAGCATCTGGGGGCAGTTATCGTGAATCGGCCCGATGAACTTCAAGAATCAGATGTTGGGACTGGGGCTTTTTTGAGGTTAAAAAGATTGGTG
This sequence comes from Helianthus tuberosus, assembly GCA_030545235.1. Lineage (NCBI taxonomy): Eukaryota > Viridiplantae > Streptophyta > Magnoliopsida > Asterales > Asteraceae > Helianthus > Helianthus tuberosus. Next base: position 56,772,567 of record CM060383.1, read on the forward strand.
ATGAGTTTTTTGGTTTATTGTGGATTGTAAAGACCCGAAAGTGTCCGAAGTGCCAGCAAGGATCTTTTGAATGAAGTTGAACGGAGCCTACAGGTATTTTTGAAATGGGCTGGGTAACGGGTTAAAGTACATTTGATATAAAACTGTTTGTAGGATGCGTTGTCGGTTGCTAGGTCACCCCGACTCATTTCAAAATGAACGGCTTGACCTGCTACCCAATGCATCTTGCCATCTCTAGAGTAGTCTTGACTTGACTTGACTTGGTAATTGTTTTTGTTTGTAGATTTGGGATGCTTATAACGTGAAGGCACAGACCTTTAAGACAGCCATTGAGGCTGCTTGTATGCTTCTAAGAATTGATGATATCGTGAGTGGAATCAAAAGAGGCAAGCTCCTGGATCTAACCAACCATCAAAACCTACTATTGAGACCGAAGGGGATGCTGACGAGCAGATGATTCCCGAGTGATGAACATGTTTTTTTAATGTGGTTTTATCAAACATGTTTTCTCTCGATTCATTCTTAATTTCTTATGAGTTCTATTTTGGCTGCCCCAAATTTTGGTCTGTTTTATAGTTTCTTTTTGACCATTTTTTATTCCTCGTATTTGCTGTTTGTTTTGCAATGTTGACATTGTATATTAGTTTAGAGGTAGCAGTTTGTATCGGATGTAATCTGGCACCTAAAGTTGTGAGGCTGGACGCAGCGGGGCGGTGTTCCTGCACTCTCCTCACTCCCGCCCTCTCTCACTTTCTTCACCATCTGTAGTAAGTATCCTGATCTTCGCCAAGATCCCAGATTTTGTCCAATGTTTAGCTTCCAGAGCTGGTGAAAAAACAAGCACGTAATTCGTTGAGAAAGTAGGGTCTTTTTTACTTTGGTTAAGATTTTTTTTCCCATCTACATTTATTTGTTAAAAATGATTGCTAAATTGTTCTGATTCCAATAGAAATATAAGTAAAAATAAACAAATAAAGAGTTAATTACAATCCATGAAGGATAAAAACGTAATTTTTCAACACCCAAACCCACTAAACCGTCCTCAAGACGCTTCTGTTTCATCTGGCGACACCGTGCATACGTTGTTCTAAGTTCGAATAAGCCACCCACGTAGAAGATTACTCCTGAATTTTTGTACGTTAATCTTTTTTTTTAGAGGACACCCCTTAATTTTTGTTCTATATCTGCCATTGCTATTATCATTATTATTTTATAATTACGTATATAACAATTCTCAAAATGAATTTTACTGTATGATTTTCTTCTCTTTTCTTTTTTGGTTTTTGTCTTTTATCTTTGGGTAAATTACACTTTTCGTCCTTTATGTTTGTACCGGATTGCAACGGATAGCCTTTAACTTCAATAATTACAGTCACAGTCCTTTTTTTGTAAAACTCATAACACCCTACGTCCTTTAGCACTAACTAAGTTAAATTTTTCAGTTAAATATAACATGTGCCTTGCACATAAGGGTAGGTTAGTAATTTTACTATTATACTTAAAAAAAATATTTAACAAAAATAAACAATCATAATCTCATCCCCAACCTCTCTATCTCAGATCTCTGTCTCTCCCATATTTATCTCTCTCTCAAACCAATCCCCACCACCAGTGTGACAACCACCACCAGATCCACCACACCACCACCGCCTCCTCCATATAGATCCACCACCCCGTTACAGTGCCTCCATCCAGATCCGCCACACCGCCACCTCCATCCATCCAAATCGCCACACCACAGAGTCTCAGAATCTGTTTGAACGACGGCTAACTAATCCGGCGCGTGAACCGTTCCGATCGAGAGCTTGGGTGACGGTGAAGCTCATGGCGGTGGCTGTTTTAGCGATTGTTGAGCGGTGTTGGTTATCTCAGGAAATTAGACGGTGACGATTTTGTAAACAGGGGTTGCTTCAAAACCATTGTGAAAAACTACCATACGCGGTTGAACCTAAAACCGATGTCCGACAATATCGTAAACAACTACCGATGTTGGATGTCAACAAGTAGCCGCCGTGATAACCCTGCCCACCACCTGATGCGGCACATCTCTTCCCCAACGGTACTATTCCGGTGACGATGTGTCAAAATCGGTATTCAGAGTGTATACAAAACAGCAACACAGATCTATGATCCAAACTGTCTTAAAAGAACGAAACGAAAAATAAAAAAGAGTAAACTGCAATTTTACCCCCTGAGGTTAGGGGTGATTGGCACCCTTACCCCCCCTAACGAAATAATTGCAATTTTACCCCCCATTGTTCACTGTTATGTCGCAACCTTACCCCCCGGCTTCAATTTTACCCCCCAACGTTTGCTGTTATGTTGCAACCTTACCCCCCGGCTTCAAATTTGTTGACTGGTCTGTTGACTATAACTTGAAATGACTATAATCCCTTTCATATTTACCCCCTGTGTTTTGTGCACTCTGTGATATTACCCCCTGCCACCACTGCCACCGCCATTCACCACCACAACCACCACTGCCACCTCCAGCCACCACCACTACTTCCGTCACCGGAAACCTGCAACTCCGGTCATCTTCTCCGACGACTGCCACCACTGCCACCTCCAGCCACCACCACAACCATCACTGCCAGCTCCAGCTCCAGCTCCAGCCAAACCGAAGCTGCTGCTGCTGGTGAGAGGGTGGCAAAAAAAATAAAGGATGAATGATTTCGGTTTGTAGTCTAGATTCATGGTTGACGTCGAAAAGGAAACGCGGAACTAGTTTATAACTCGAGAAGTCAGTGGCCAATCACAAGGAAAAGGAAGGTTTTAAAATGGGTTTTGATTGTTACGGACGGGCCGATGATTGTTATACCCGAATCCATGAAGCTCGTTTACAGGTTGTGATTTTCATTCTCTTAAGGAAACTTGCATCAATTATTGGTGATTACGAGAAGTTGGTTATGCTTTCCATAGTTGCAGACGTTTTTGGCGGCAATGATTGTTTCAAAAGGAAATCAATTGTAACTTTAGAAATCTTGACTTTGACTACTTTTTTTTTTCTGTTCGTGCCTACCCATTCACTATCACCTCCATGTTAATGTGGTAGTGAATATATGATCTGGACTTTCCACTTCGAACGAAATGATGTCTATCAGCCCAATAAAAGTATTATATGCAAACACAAGCTTGAAAATTAAAAACTCACACAACATATGAAATGATGTCTATCAGCTATAGATAATATACCTACCAGTGAGTGCAAATTTTGGTGGTGTCGGGACGATGAGAGGCGACGGCCATCGACTGCAAATTTCAAATCACGAAACAGAGGTGACAAGTCAACGAAATTGAAACAGATATTACACACATAAAAGATGGAATTATAAAAGCCCTAAGATAGATAGATAGATAGATAGATAGATAGATGAGAAAGACCTTGATTGATTGATTGGTGGATCGAAAGAAGACTTCAGTATTCCACTTTGGCTGGCTATTTTCTTGATAATTATTTATTTATTTATAGCAATAGCAATCATCTGGTTTGGTTCCAAATTTACAGACTACTTGCATTAGCTTCTTTGACCGGTGCTTTGGCTGGAGCTGGAACTGGCAGTGGTGGTTGTGGTGGTGGCAGTGGTGGCTGGAGGTGGAGAAGATGACCGGAGTTGCAGGTTTCCGGTGACGGAAGTAGTGGTGGTGTTAGATATGAAAGGGATATTAAGTTGTGGTGGTGGCTGGAGGTGGCAGTGGTGGTTGTGGTGGTGAATGGCGGTGGCAGTGGTGGCAGGGGGTAATATCACAGAGTCCACAAAACACAGGGGGTAAATATGAAAGGGCATTATAGTCATTTCAAGTTATAGTCAACAGATTAGTCAACATTTTTGATATTACCCCCTGTGTTTTTGAAGCCGGGGGTAAAGTTGCAACAAAAATTGAAGCCGGGGGGTAGAATTGCGACATAACAGTGAACAGTGGGGGGTAAAATTGCAATTATTTCCTTAGGAGGGGTAAGAGTGCCAATCACCCCTAACCTCAGGGGGTAAAATTGCAGTTTACTCAATAAAAAACAAGATCCCTGTAAGGTAGGATTGTACTCCTTTTGTTACATTTTTTTTTTTTGTTTCTTGAAGAGTTGTAGGAAGGGGAACTTGCAATGTTGCGATTCAACTGTTTGCTGCTCATCACAGTTTGATTCAAAGAACTAAACCATGAATCTAACCTTCAATTTGATGGGTTTTGTGCTAGAATAGAAAGACAGAGAGACGTGGAAAGGATCGATCAGAGAGTCAAAACCATGTTTTGTTTTCTAATCCATGCTTTTGACATTTTTATTATTTTTGTAATATTTTTAGTTTTATTTATTAATGAACATTTTAAATAAAAGCATCAAAATGACAAGAATACCCTTAAGTGGATAAACACAACTTAAAATTTTAACCTGGTTAGTGCTAAAGGACGAAATATGTAATGTGTTTTCCAAAAAAAGGACTGTGACTGTAATTATTAAAGTTAAAGGCTATCCATTGCAACCCGCTACAAACATAAAGGACGAAAAGTGTAATTTACCCTTTATCTTTTGAGTTTTTTCTATCTGTACTCTTGATAAATACCATTTATCACTTATACCCCTTAACTTTATAAAAAGCTTGTAAAGTGTAATTCTACCCCCCCCCCCTCCTCAAGTTTTACTTTCGTATATTTATATACGTGGGTCAAATATAATATGTTCTCGTTATTTTTTATGAATGTTCTCGGTTGGTCTACCTTTTGTCAATAGGTTTTTGTATTTATTTTTATGTATGTTTTTTGTTGGTCTATGCTTTGTTATAAATTTTGTCCAAACCAAGTCGGGTTAAATATAATACGTTTTTACCAAAAGGTATAAATTGGAGTTACTTTATGTTTCAACGACGCTGCAACGCGTCATACGTTTTATAAGTACGTTTCGGTATAGATCCAAATTTGTTTACATTTTGACGTACATGGTCTGCGCTTTGTCATAACTTTTGTTAAAAAAAAACGAGTCGGGTCAAATATAAAACTATTTTCTTACATATTTTTCAAGTACGTTTCAGCATAAATCCAAATTGATTTACGGCCAAATATATCAAAGTAGCATGTAAGTGTTTTTTATTGTTATAGTTTTTTGGTTTTCTCATTTACGGCCACTATTCTTCATATTTTTAGTGGGGAACCGACTCAAACGAACTCCGATTGGACTTATTCCCGTGGCATTGGAACCGGCTCGTCGAACCTTAACTAAAATCTCTTAACCCTAAATCCTAACCCCTAAACCCTAAACCCTAAACTCTAAACCTAAGCCCTAAAGCTAAACAATAAAGCTAAAGCTTAAGCTAAACTGTAAAATCTAAACTATAAACTCAAAAACTAAACCCCAAAGGCTAAACCCTAAAACAAAAACCCTAATATAAGACCCTAAAAGCCAAACCCTAATATATTTAGGGCTTAGGGTTCAGGGTCAAGAGATCCTAATTAAGGTTTGACGAGCCAGTTCCAACGCCGCTGGAATGAGTTTAATCGGAGTTCGTTCGAGTCGGTTCCCCACTGTTCCCTACTTTTTTAGTGTTCCCCAATGAACAACACTATATATATATATATATATATATGGAGAGGATCATGAGAAAACTAGATATAAATGAGAAAACCAAAAAACTAACCAAAAAAGCACTAAAAAGGAGGGGGGAGCCTTTTAATGAAGGAGGGGGGACTTTTAATGAAGGAGGGGTAAAATTTGAAAAAAAAATATATATAACTTTTCAAACATTTCCCATTTCTCCATACGTTATCATTTTAAAACAAAAATGGCACCATAAGATCACAAATTTTTGTATCTTTCATTCAAGTATATTCGAGCATATTTTTTATGACTTAAAAAAAGATTTATGGTGTCGTCTTGTTTTCAATACTATTATTATAGTAGTTCACATGTGCAATATAACATGTACAACAATTGCATTACATGCTTAAAATCAGCTTTTTGAGTCTAGTTTAGCTTTTAGGGTTAGTTTTTTTGGAGGATTAGGATTAGGTTTTTGGGTGTGTGGGGGGGGGGGGGGGAGGGGGGTTTAGGTTTTTGGGGGTTGGGGGTGGGGGGGTTTAGGTTTTTTTCGGGTTTACAATTGCATTACATGCTTAAAATTAGCTTTTTGAGTCTAGTTTAGCTTTTAGGGTTAGTTTTTTTGGAGGTTTAGGATTAGGATTAGGTTTTTGGGTGTGGGGGGGGGGGGGGGGAGAGGGGTTTAGGTTTTTGGGGGGTGGGGGTGGGGGGGTTTAGGTTTTTTTCGGGTTTATGTTTAGGGTTTAGTTTTAGGTTTTCGGGAGGGTGGGGGGGTTAGGTTTTTGGGGGTGGGGGTGGGGGGTTTAGGTTTTTGGGGGTGTCGGTGGGGGGGTGGGTTAAGTGGTTTAAGCTTTATGTATTAGTGCACATGTGCAATTTTTTGAAAATTTTTTTTCTTGGCATAAAAACTAGCGATTTTTTTATTAAAAATTGTAAAAAAAAAAAAAAAAAAAATTGTTATGTTTTTAAGTTTTTTTTGGGCTTTTTTGGTTAGTTTTTTGGTTTTCTCATTTAAACTAGTTTTCTCATGATCCATCCCCTATATATATATATATATATATATATATATATAGAAACAAAACATGATCAGGAGAAAACGCTCAAAAGTGTGAGAACGGTGAGAACGCATCCTGGCCCAACACGTGTCCCGCGGCATAGAGAAGGGCGGAGGAGTTTTTTTTGTCTTTTCATTCTTCTTTTATTTTCACAACGCGGTATAATATTTTCTGGCGTCTAAGTTTTTTTTTTTTTTTTTTTTGCGTTAATTGTATTTATTAAACTTTTTGGCGTTGAATTAATTGTTTTTCTGTCACACATATAATTTTTTGGCGTTATATCGTTTTCTAGTTATTTTTTTTTGGCGTTTGTGGCGTTTTGTATAATAATTCACTACGAGTCATTAATATTTGCATAAGATTAAAATAAGACCAATTTTTTTTGTCGTTTTAATACCCTTTACAAGGTGCTTTGCCAACAGCTGTTCTCCCAGTTTTCATTCTACTAGCGTTTTGGTGTTTGTAGTTTTTGACGTTTTATATAATAATCTATTTTATTTATAGAGAATTAGATAACAAAACAACATATAACTTGATATCAAAACAATATAAAATGAAAACAAAAATAATAAAAAATGGTAATCTAATTTTTCTTTCGAATCTTCAATGTCATGAGCCTCTTCCTTCTTGAATTTGTTTTTGGCATTTTGAACCTTTTTTGAATAATTTAGCTAGATGCCAACTTTCCTTCATAAACCCCGTCTTTTTCAGAAGAAGCTGCTTAGTGCCATCCTGTTTTTTGGTGTGATATTCTTGTTTGGTGGCATGTCATTAAAGATCAACTCTTGCTTGATGCTATTTGTAATAATGGAGTCCAAAATAACATTTTACACTTGTGTTGATCCCTTTATTCCATGCATATAATCATCAAGAACAAAGCTCACATAATGGCATATCACTGTCATCAGTCTTTTTTCTTGAATATTTGTCCATCTCATTCAGCAAAATATTATTGAGTTAACCCCCTCAGAAAAAAGATCCATTTCAGTGAAAGTTTTGCCATCTGTGGCGTTTTAAAGGGAGTGGTTTCTAGAGGATATGACGTTTTGTGTTTTCTGGGTGTGATTAATTTCATTGTGTATAGACCCCTCTCTTATAGGAGTTTTTCGGCGCGTAGTTTAGGCGGGACTTTTTATTGTAATAAATGATAGTAATAAAGTAACTGTCTTTTCAGTTACTATTTTTGTATTTACTGTGTTAATCAGCTTTTATCAGTTTTATAGGTTATAGACGTCCCATCTTCTAAGTTTGGCATTTTTTTTAAATGGCGTTATGCAGACCAAGATGACAAAATACAATAACAGAGTAAATAAAATATTAAGCAGGAAAAATATTTTTTGTTATTTTTAGCGTTTTGTTAGGGTTCACCATTTTTAGTATTTTTTTGGTGTTTTGCTAATAAAGATAGAAATATATCATTTAATTATCTTAAAAAAAAAAGATTACATAGAAGAAAAAAAAAGAGGAAAAAAAATTAAAATCCTTCGTCAGAAGGTACTTTATCCGAAAAGTATCCATCACTTGCGTCATCTTCTTCCTCCTCGGAGTCTTCATCTGGATCTTCATCAATGTCACCACATTCACCTTCATCAGCTTCTTGTTCCTGAAGATTCTGAAGCCTCCACCTGAACATGTCTTGCATTAACTCCAATTTTGAGTCTATTTCTGTGTTGGTACAAGTGGCGTTATGCAATTCTTCCATGAAACCCAGACGCTGGTTTGTCATGATGTTCTCTAGCCAGTAGACTTCCTGCTCTCCGCTGTCGTATGTAACCGTCACCATGTCTGTTTCATCATCAAAACGCCATGATGTCATGACAGTGGCTTCACATCTGCTTTGATTGGTCCAAATTTGCTGGTTAATGCTTTCATAAGCATATGCGTTTCATGGCATTCGTTTTCTAGAGCGATGCCAATGGATAAGATTCGCCTCTGTATCTCTTCTTCCATCTTCAGAATTGCCCTGACCGTCTTAACATACACCCTCCTTCTGTTGTCAAAAAGGAGGACGTATCGCCTGATTCCCAGAGTGTATCTCCACGAAACGATTGTTGGCATTTTTGGCGTTTTGGTTAAGTTGGCGTTTTTGGTTAACGATGTTTTTTGCAGAAAATAGATAGATTGAAGTGATTATGGAAGCTATGTTTTACCTTGTTTATATAATGATGTTTTTGGCGCGTAATTTAGGAGGGAATTTCTTCTAATAAATGTTAATAACTGAAATTCAGTTACTGTGTTGTTTCATCTTCCTGTAATATTCAACGCGTTTTATTACTAATTTTTGGCGTTTTGTTTTTAATGGCGTTTTATTTATTTTTTTGTACGGCGTTTTATCATTTGATGGCGTTTTGAATATGAGTGGTAAAAAGCCCTTTTACCCGTAATGAAGCGCGTCCCACATAATAAAATTGATGTTATTTATAATATTTAGTAGGAGGGTTATCTATAATTAATTAAAAAAATTAAACTAAAATAATAATTAGGCAAATTGGAAATAAATAATCCCAACTCACTGTTATTGGCCAATAATAATCCCAACTCATTTAATAACCAATAATAATCCGAACTTTTCACTTTTGTTTGTAAAATACTCCGGCGTTAAAAAACACTAACTTGGTTAAAAAAATGCTGATGTGGAGTGACATGTGTGGTCCGACGTGGCAGTTTAATTATAAATGAAAGCCAACTCATAAGCCACCTGTGTATAAATGTTTTCATCCCCCAAATTACAACTATCCCCAAATAAAGACACAGAGCATCACGATCAAGAGAAACCCTAATCACATTCGAGAAAGCAAACGATCAAGTGAGCAAACGATCAAGTCATTGTATCGGGTTTGTTTTTAGTTCATTCTTCTTGTTTATCTGTGATTTAATCCTAATCCACTACTAAACCCATCAGGATGGATGACAAAGTCATCGTAAAAGCATGGCATGGTGGGAAGCTGAAACAAAAGCCAAAATTACACTATGAAGGAGGTGAAACTTATATGTTTGAAGTGGAAATAGACAAGATGTCCTATTTTGAGTTGATGGATTATGTGATTGAAGGTGGGTCTTACAAAAGCAAGGATTTTGAAATTTGTTACTTGATGCCTGGAAAGAAGTTTGCTGATGGTATTGTGCAGTTGAAGAACGACAAAGATGTGATCGATATGTTGAAGAATTTGGGGGATAAAGATGCCAGGCATATACTACATCTGTATGCACAAGGTAAGTCTATTGGACTAGATTACCAACCCAATACTGTAGCCCAAAATGAAGCCCAAACAAAAGCCCATACTGTAGCCCAAAATGAAGCCCAACCAAAAGCCCAATCAGAAGCCTTACCAGTTGTGAAAGGGTTTACTAAGTCTCTTGCAAGCAGGCTATTAACACCAACCAAACAACTGACATAGTTATTCAATTGCCCTGATACAAGCACACCTGATGTTATAGCTGATGTTGTACCTGATGCTGAACTGGATGGATCTGATAAAGACAAGGTTGGATCTGCTTTAGAAAGTGAAGAAGAAGATGCTGACTGGAGGCCAGATGAATCTGAAGAAGATGCTGGTACAGATGATGATGATGATGAGGAGTGGAGGGCATCTGTTGCTGCTATAAAGGAAAACAATTTATCAAAGAAACAGTTGGTTGAAAAATTATTGAGCTCATTGGGGATCGACTGAAGTTGATCAATTTGTAGAATTAGGGTTTTGAAGAAGAGTGCGATTGGGGGTGAAAACATTTATACACAGATGGGTAAAGTGTTGGTGATTAAATGAGTTGGCTTTCATTTATAATTAAACTGCCACGTCGGACCACACATGTCACTCCACATCAACATTTTTTTTTAACCAAGTTAGTGTTTTTTAACGCCGGAGTATTTTACAAACAAAAGTGAAAAGTTCGGATTATTATTGGTGATTAAATGAGTTGGGATTATTATTGGCCAATAACAGTGAGTTGAGATTATTTATTTCCAATTTGCCTAATAATTATCTATAAGAGATTGTCTAATATGATGACAAGTGTCCCGATATATCCATCTCTAGTAGCCATTAATACCTATACACCAATTTAATAGGAAAAGTAATAAATCTAGGAAAAACACCTTGTGCGAATCATATCCAGGACCTAATGATCCGTAAACATTATCTCACCCAAAATGTCACTAGTCTATAATACCATAGGCAAGCTCTATTTAACCTTTTATTTTCTTAAAGCGTACATAAAATATTGGCAATTTATAATATTATATCCAAAAATAGAGTGACATATATTTTAAATGATTATTAGTCCGTCAACAAGGAAATTACGAAATAAAAGCCCAAATAAAAAAAAAACCATTGGCGACTACAAAAGATGCTCATTACCTGAAACCAAAACTCGTTTAGTCGTTTATCGCTTTCCTCTAGAATCCTCCATCAGCACCAAAGAGGCGTTTTTCTTCTCTGTAATATTATAAACTAGTAATATGCCCCCGCGCGTTGCGTGGGCTTTCGGTCAGTATTGGTTCAGTTCGATACGGTAACACCACTTGGTATAGTGAAAGAGATATGTACAAGAGGATATCGACTTACGACACACGTTAAACCGCAAGCGGTTAGACGATTTGTACATAAAGATAAATAAATGAATAAAATACCTGTGATTAATTAAATAATGTGAAATAGATTAAGAATAATAGTTGGGTAGTATTGTAGCCACCTTGTGATCCTGGTCACCTTTCATGTTGTTGAATCCTTCAACCTTGCAAACGTGTGGAATCTTTGATCTTCAAATGACGAAGAAAAGTCACGAATTTCCTAAACCCCTAATCACAAGATGTAAATCAAGTAATGAAACAAACATTACCTCGCAAAGAATAGTTGATCAGCCAAAGCTCAAAAGGATGGCAAGAAAAATAACGAACGAAGTTTGAGTGAGAAGAAAGAAGAACAGGGGGAAGCGGTGGAAATGGTGGAGTAAAGACGCACCAACACGTATCGCAGAAGGCTTTTGTTAGTCACTGCCAAGAAGTATTAACAAATAAAGTAGTGTATGTGTCCCATGAGTCTTTTTTTTAACGGCCAGCAAATCAGTATTATAAATAAAAAAACAGCCGAAACCAACCAAATCAGTTAGCTCGGGATCAGTACAGCAACAAAAAAATAGACACTATATTGAGTAATACAGTACATACTCCACACCCATTGTCACGTCCCCCGACCCAGTTTTACCCGTTTCAAGAGCCGCGGGACAAAAAACCCGTGGTATTTATTTAATTGAGTTTAACAGGAGAAGTTTATCATCAGGATCTTTTTAAAGCTAAAATTTTCCCGATTATTTTATTTCACAATCTCGGGATAAAACCCCGGTAATTTACAATCATATGATTTCACGGAGAAATCTTTAAGTTACAAAACATGATTTCTTTATTTTATAATGAGCCACTTTCTTAAGCTTGATGTCACACCCCTTTCTGCGGCGAAAGCACGAGGTGTGATCATGAAAGGTTCTCATTGCATACGAAGAGTAAACATACTACATGCTCAAAAATATCTTCAAATACTACATTACTGAAAGCATATGTCAACTGTTTACAACACGAGATAACATATTATCTTAAAAGTCACAACTTTATTTAAAGATAGACAAAGCGACATCCACGAGCATGAGTAAGACCACGCGCACATCCATCCTAGTTACCTGAAATACATGTGAGTTTTGGAAAAACGTCAACATAAAGTTGGTGTGAATTCATGCAATTTTTGTATTTCACGTTTGTATACTTTGTATGAAAACATAATTTGTATTTTGTATGAATCAAGTCTTTTGTGTACACCACGTACTCATGTATGAATCAAATATTTCTGTATGTATCAAGTGTTAATGGGTTGCAAAGCCATTAACATGTGACACGACATAGGAAGTCACCAAACCATAGGCATTTTTCTGTAGTCGATTTACGACTGAGACACAAAAACACTGCTTGGTAAAAGAGTGGCCAAGAGTGGGGCTGCCCGGAACCCATTAGATCTAACCTTTTGTTCTGCGGTCTAAGTATGTACACGATTAATGGTGCTTATGGTACCCTATTCGTGACACGATTTCTCATATCATTCTTGTATCCATCATACCATTTGTAAACATTGTAATATTTGTAACATGTATTTCACCCCCGAAGTTATAAAACTGAAAACAGTTAAGAGAAAAGGGGGAGCATGAACTCACAACTTTGCGTTCCTGTGCGTCGTAAACTTCACCGGATTTGCTTAATTAACGTCGTAACCTATACGCGTTTTCTTAATGTTAGTCACTAGACTTGTATCGCACAAGTACAGTCACTCTCTTTTGTATTTGTATTGTTGTGTTAAAAATATTCCATATTTTTAACTACGTATCTTACTTATATTATTTCCTCTAAAATAAATATAAGTCTTTTGTGTTTTGCACTTCGCACCCGAATTATGTATCTTGTATTTTGTATGTGTATTTTTATGTTTATGCTCCTCACGAGTATTTAGTGTATTTTTAAGTCTTAATACACTAGTACGTATAACACATACTATATACACTTAGCACATAAGTTGGTGATCAAATAATATATATTTTTCTCTAAAAAATATACATACTTATATCCATTTTTATTCTTGAAGAAATCCTCATTTCTTATCACCAAAAATTAGGGAAACCTTGGTACTACTTTTAAATACATTTTTAGAGAATAAGTTTCTCAAAAACTTATATTTTTCTAAGTGTCAAAATTTATAAAAATTTCGACAGAGTTTCCCCTAAAAATGGAGGTTTCCCATGTTTTCAAAACATGTGTTTATTTTCTTTTAAATCGTCAACAATCTCCTCATTCAACAATAAACAATATGCAACTAGTTAAAATAGATATAATCGCAGAAATACATGAACTTGTGGTTTTTCCAAAATAGGTAGTATCTTTCCATTATTTTTAGTGGATCTTTGTATAGTTCAACTTCGTTTCTTGAAAGTCTCGTTTTTAAAGAAGTTACATCTTTACAACTTCCGGTCAACATTTACAAAAATAGTTATTTTGTCGTAACTTTGTGTTACACAAGTGTTTACATACTCGTGTGTTTGCTAAAATCATTCTTTTTCATGTAAGACTCGGCTTTAGAAAATATGATTTCTTGGACACTTGGTCCTTTGAAAGTACCGCTTGTAGATCCGTAGATCTACTAGTTTTAATCACTATTTTACAAGTTAAAACACTTTTACACAAGTTCATGATTCGTGTGTGGTAGAGTTTCATCTTCTAACCCTTGTTATACTTAGACAAGCTTTTTGTCATAATCCAAGATCATGACTAAATCGGGTTAAATGATGATCCGAGCTACCACAACATAGATCGGGTCCAAATAATCACACAAATAAAATACTACATGATTTACACAACATTCAAGCTTTTAACCACCAATTTTAGTGTTTTAAGTAGACTTTTATGCTTCATCTTGTAAGATTTCGAGTTTTAATCGTTACAAATCGTATTAACCACTTTAAAATAGTTCGAGAAGGTGATTTAAGTAACATACCACTAGCTCGAGGCTAGGGAAGAATCTATGCGAAAAATGCGTGGATAAAAGTAAAGTAGAGAGGTCCTTCGCCTTCCGTTTGCACCAAGACTCCTTATATGTGACCCGTAACACTTGTATGGACTTGGGATTGCTTGAACTAAACTCGAAAATGGGTGGATGGTTGTAGGGGGGGTTCGGCCGTGAGTAGTAGAGAGGGAGAGAGAGTGATGAAGTTCAAGTGTGGGTGGTGATTGGTATGTTGTGTTTAGTGTGGATCTTATAGGCAATTCATAAGATCATTACCCAATGGTTTCTATGTCTAGATGATATGGGACAAGAAGGATTAGTTTAATCCAAAATAGGACAAGGGTGTCCCTTGGGGACCGAATTCGTTGGATGGGGGGGGGGGGGGTCCTTAGTCCAATTCTAACTAATAGTTAAGTATAGTTAAGTGAATTAGGAAGTGTAACCATTTACTAGTATGTTATGCGTTATAGCGGGTGTTAGGGTATTCGGGGACCCTAACTGGTTCAGAAAAAGATAAATAATGTTATTAACAATATTTTCGTGTTCCGGGTATCGTCCGGTTGTTCGGTTGCATACCGATTCGTTAAAGTGCTAAATTGCACCTTTTTGTGTTTAATAAGTATCTTTTTATAATACTATCGATTCCCAACACTTAGGGAAATATTCTGGATAATAAAATGACATTTCTGCATAATATTTAGATGTCTAAATGCTGATTTATTGCTGAATTATGTAAATTCTGCACTTAAAGTGCGTTTCGGGTGCTTTTTAGTGCTTGTTTTTGCTTCCGTATTGCATATATATTAAACCCTTGTATGTACTCTTGGGTTTTACTGCACTTTTGTCGTCGGACCTACACCTAGGCCTCAATTTTATTGTCTGACTGCTTTCTGCAGTTCTGTTGACACAGTGTGTCTTACCGGTGAGTTTACTAGTATTTTTGACGCAACGCTCTCGTTTATGCATAAAGCAATATTTTGTAGTATACAACGTGCATGAATTCACTTGTTTAGTAGGAAATCAGGTATTGCTGACAATTAAGCACATAATTGCAGTCATTAAGCAATAATCAATGTGTACGGAAATTACCGGTTTGGGCCAGTTGTCACAGTCTCCCCCCGTTAAAAGAATTTCGTCCCGAAATTCAGGTTGAACTAACTCTCGCAGGAGTCTTCTTGAATAGGTGGGGATACTTTTTCTTGAACTGGTCTTCACGTTCCCATGTGTACTTGGGTCCGTGCTTAGAGCTCCAACGTACTTTGACAAGCTTCACACTGCTCCTCCTGGTCTTGTTGACTTTCCAGTCGGTAACCTCAATGGGTTGTTCTGTAAATCGGAGGGCTTCATCAATATGCACTTCATCCATCGGGATGATCACGCTTTCTTGTGTTGGACTCTTCTTCAGGTTGGATACATGAAACGTATCATGTACTCCATTAAGTTCTTCCGGTAACTCCAACTTGTATGCCACGGTACCAATTCTCTTCAATATTCTGAATGGTCCGATATATCGTGGATTTAGCTTTCCGCGCTTTCCAAATCTGACTACGCCCTTCCAAGGTGAGACTTTTAACAACACTTTGTCTCCCACCTTGAATTCTACCGATTTTCTATTCGGATCAGCGTAGCTCTTTTGTCGCTCTCGAGCCACCTTAATGCGCTCTCGGATCTGCGCAATCTTGTCGGTTGTCTCTTGTACAAGTTCAGGACCAACCATACGTTTATCTCCGGCATCTGCCCAACATAAGGGCGATCGACATTTGCGGCCATACAGAGCTTCGAACGGTGCGGCTTTTATGCTCGTATGATAGCTGTTATTGTAGGAAAACTCAACTAAAGGTAGATGAGTATCCCAGCTGCCGCCTAGGTCCATGACGCATGCGCGAAGCATATCTTCTAACGTTTGTATAGTCCGTTCGCTCTGGCCGTCTGTTTGTGGATGGAATGCCGTGCTTAGATCTAACTGAGATCCAAAGGCTTCCTGAAATGATTGCCAGATTCTCGAGACAAAGCGTCCATCTCTGTCTGAAATGATTGAGATTGGCACTCCATGACGTGCCACAATTTCCCTGAGGTATATCTCTGCCAGCTTTCCAGTGCTATCCTTCTCTCGGATTGGTAGGAAATGCGCAGACTTCGTCAATCGATCAACTATTACCCATATCATATCGTGCCTTCTCGGGGTCCTGGGTAATTTCGTTATGAAGTCCATCGAGATTTGTTCCCACTTCCACACGGGAATCTCTGGTTGTTGTAGTAGGCCGGACGGTTTCTGGTATTCTGCCTTAACCTTAGCACAGGTTAGGCATTTTCCAACATAGACAGCAACGTCGCTCTTGAGTCTCGGCCACCAATAATATCCTTTCAAATCTTGATACATTTTATCTGATCCTGGATGGATCGAGTATCTCGATTTATGCGCTTCATTAAGGATGACTTCTCGTATGCCACCATAGAGTGGAACCCAAATACGCTTCTTGAAGTATAAGGCTCCTTCTTCGTTTGGCACCATGTATTTCAGCATACCCCGTAGGTATTCAGCTTTACGGTTCTCTCCTTTAAGAGCTTCTTGTTATGCATCCCGAATGCGTGCAGTGAGGTTCGTTCGAATCGTCATTTCCAATGCTCGAACCCTTAGGGTCTTAACCCTTTCCTTTCGGCTCAACGCGTCCGCTACAATGTTTTCCTTTCCAGGATGGTACTTAATCTCACAGTCGTAATCATTCAGCAGCTCGACCCAACGTCGCTGGCGCATATTCAATTCCTTCTGATCAAATATGTGTTGTAAGCTTTTATGATCTGTGAAGATTGTACATCGAGTACCATATAAATAATGTCGCCAAATCTTTAAGGCGAATACCACTGCGCCCAGCTCCAGGTCATGAGTGGTATAATTTCTCTCGTGAACCTTCAGTTGTCTTGAAGCATAAGCGATGACTTTTTGGCGTTGCATGAGCACGCAACCCAAGCCTTGTCGTGAGGCGTCGCAGTATACCACGAACTCTTCAGTGCCTTCGGGTAACGATAGTATCGGTGCATCGCAGAGCTTGTTCTTAAGTAGCTGAAAGGCTTCTTCTTGTTTGTGACTCCAGTCGTATTTCTTGTCTTTCTGCGTAAGGGCCGTTAGCGGTTGAGCTATTTTTGAGAAATTCTCGATGAATCGTCGGTAATAGCCCGCTAAGCCCAAAAATTGGCGAACTTCGGTTGGGGTCTTGGGAGCTTCCCAATTCTTTATTGCTTCAATCTTGGATGGGTCTACATGAATGCCCTTCTCATTCACCACGTGACCAAGAAATTGTACTTCGCGAATCCAGAATTCGCATTTCGAGAACTTTGCATAAAGTTTCTCTTTCTACAGTAGTTCCAAGATGGTTCTGAGATGTTGCTCATGTTCTTCTTTCGTTTGCGAGTAAATCAGGATATCATCGATAAATACAATCACGAATTTATCGAGATATGGTTTACATACGCGGTTCATCAGATCCATAAAGACCGCTGGCGCGTTCGTCAATCCAAATGGCATCACAAGAAATTCGTAGTGTCCATAGCGCGTTCTGAATGCAGTCTTTGGCACGCTTTCATCTTGGATTCTCAGCTGATGGTATCCAGATCGAAGGTCGATCTTGGAATAGTAGCTTGACCCTTGCAGTTGATCAAACAAGTCATCAATCCTCGGTAGCGGATACCGATTCTTGATTGTGAGCTTGTTCAGTTCCCTGTAATCGATACACATCCGTAGTGATCCATCCTTCTTCTTCACGAATAATACTGGAGCTCCCCAGGGCGAGAAGCTTGGCCTTATGAATCCTTTATCCAACAACTCCTGAAGTTGTGTAGATAATTCTTGCATTTCAGATGGTGCAAGTCGATAGGGTGCCTTGGCTACAGGAGCGGCTCCTGGAACCAAGTCTATGTGGAATTCGACTTGTCGTTGCGGAGGTAGTCCTGGCAGATCTTCAGGGAACACATCAGGAAATTCCTTCACCACAGGAATGTCTTCGAGTTTTGGCTCCACAGCCTTCTTATCTACAACGTGTGCTAGGAAAGCAACACATCCTTTCCTTAAGCACTTCTGTGCCTTCATACAACTGATGATTCGTAGAGGCGTGCTTCGTCTTTCTCCATGCACCATGAGAGTTTCACCATTCGCTAAAGGGATGCGAATGATTTTCTCATGACAAATAACTTCAGCTTTGTTCTTGGACAACCAGTCCATTCCGACTACTACATCGAAGCTACCCAATTGAATAGGTAAGAGGTCGATGCTAAAATTTCGTTTGCCAAGTTCTAGTGTGCAGCCTCTGACAACTTCGCTCGATTCAACAAGTTTACCATTGGCTAGTTCTATGGAATAAGGAATTTCTAATCTACTAGATTCTATTCCAAGTATGCGTTTAAATTCCACAGACATGAAGCTATAGTCGACGCCAGTGTCGAATAATATGGATGCAAAGTGATTGTTAATGAGGAACGTACCGTTGACCACATTAGGGTCCTCGCGTGCGTCCCTTGCTCCAATCACAAATGCTCGGGCCTGAGCATTGTTTCTCTCTGGGCAGTCCTTCATGAAATGATCTTTGCTTCCACATCTGAAGCATCCTTGGTTTCGCCCATTCTCGTTGCCAGCACCGTTTCCATTTCCACCATTGTTCCTATCATCAGCCCCATTACGATTTCCATTCCCGTTCCTCTTACTCCAGCAGTCTTCCGTGCGGTGACCCAACTTTCCACACTTGTCACACTTTGGGATGCGACAAGCTCCCTCGTGATGGTGTTTACACCGATGGCATTTGGGCAAGTTGCCCCGGTATCCCCTTGCTGGTGCGTCGTTCATAGCTGCAAGAGATTTCGCCCCTTGAGGCGGGTTAGGGTCACGCTTCTTGTTGGAACCTTTGTTGTTACGAGTTGCTTGATTCAAGTTTGCATATTTCCTTTTCTTGTCGCCAGACGACTCAGCATGCGTCTCGGCATTTTCTGTTGGGTTCAGTGATAGCTTCTTCATCCGAACACAGTCTTCAGTAAGGCTGACAGCCAGAGTTACAGCCTCGGTGATTGTTTGTGGTTTGGCCGACGTCACCATGCCACGAAACTCTGAGGCCAGTCCCCAAATGTAACGTTCAACACGCTTGAATTCGGGAGTCACCATGTAGGGAAGCACTCTGGACAGATCGTGGAACCTTCGAGTGTAACCATTAATGTCGGCACCTTCCATGGTCAAGTGCCATAACTCCGTCTCCAGCCTTTGGAGTTCAGGACGAGAGCAGTACTTCTCTCTCATTCTTTCCTTCAGTTCATCCCAAGTTAAGCCATAAGCGGCATCATCACCCAAGGTTTGGACTTGCAGGTTCCACCAAGTCAGAGCTTCATCGACAAATAACCCAGTAGCAAAGGTGACTTGTTGATCCGCGGTACACTTGCTCATGCGGAAGGTAGCTTCAGTCTTCTCCGTCCAGCGCACAAATGCTACTGCACCTCCTGTGCCATCATAGTTCATCGGCTTGCAGTCGAGGAACTGCTTGAAAGTGCAGCCTGGAATTGATTCAACCAATTCACATGTGAGCAATCGAAGAAATAATGAAACAAAGACCGTTCATAAATTTCCTCATGCTTAGCACAGTGTCTTAAGGTTACCTTGAGCTGCATTGCCTCCAGACGAATCTCCATTCCCATTACGTCTAGCGTTGCTTGGGCCACCACTGTCTTGAGTGCGGTTCGCCTCGTAGTGGGCGATAGCAGCGGAGATCCTTTCCTCCAGTAGAGCGTTCAGCTCATCAGCGGTTCTTGGCAGTGGGGGATGAGGAGGTTGATCATCATTGCGAGCATTCACAGCTTTCCTGGGTGCCATGTTCTGACAGAACATAACTCAACAGGGTTAGGCATTTGTTTGATATCGTCCTACTAGACAGTAGTAGTATATATATTCACATGTATATACCACATAAGTGACATCAAACAATTATTACTCTAGCAGAGTACTTAGTAGGCTTGCACTGAGGGAATCTATACGTGACAAGACTTGCTGTGGTTTCTGTGCACTGAATTCCATAATTATGTATGCATCCATAATTACGTAACTCCTTGCACAGTCCGCACAGTTCGTTTCATCCTCGTGTCTCTTCCTTCAGGTAGGCCATTGCTTTCAGGTAAAGTCACATATACTTGTGACATTCTACTTCTAGTACATGCTAATTATCACACATAATTGCAAGTAGTTTCTAGTCAATGACAAGTGCTACTCAAGTGCATTCTAAGTCTCGTAGTGTCTTTTCTAGACTCATGTAGACAGTTTCAGGTAGTGGATGTCGCGGGACGTTTTATGCAATGAAAACTCTTTGAAAAATTGTTTTCGTGAATGGATCCTAGAGATTGTAGACTAGACTCGAGAAGGAATCTTGGTTCACTACAATCGCAGCTCTGATACCAATCTGTCACACCCCTTTCTGCGGCGGAAGCACGAGGTGTGATCATGAAAGGTTCTCATTGCATACGAAGAGTAAACATACTACATGCTCAAAAATATCTTCAAATACTACATTACTGAAAGCATATGTCAAGTGTTTACAACACGAGATAACATATTATCTTAAAAGTCACAACTTTATTTAAAGATAGACAAAGCGACATCCACGAGCATGAGTAAGACCACGCGCACATCCATCCTAGTTACCTGAAATACATGTGAGTTTTGGAAAAACGTCAACATAAAGTTGGTGTGAATTCATGCAATTTTTGTATTTCACGTTTGTATACTTTGTATGAAAACATAATTTGTATTTTGTATGAATCAAGTCTTTTGTGTACACCACGTACTAATGTATGAATCAAATATTTCTGTATGTATCAAGTGTTAATGGGTTGCAAAGCCATTAACATGTGACACGACATAGGAAGTCACCAAACCATAGGCATTTTTCTGTAGTCGATTTACGACTGAGACACAAAAACACTGCTTGGTAAAAGAGTGGCCAAGAGTGGGGCTGCCCGGAACCCATTAGATCTAACCTTTTGTTATGCGGTCTAAGTATGTACACGATTAATGGTGCTTATGGTACCCTATTCGTGACACGATTTCTCGTATCATTCTTGTATCCATCATACCATTTGTAAACATTGTAATATTTGTAACATGTATTTCACCCCCGAAGTTATAAAACTGAAAACAGTTAAGAGAAAAGGGGGAGCATGAACTCACAACTTTGCGTTCCTGTGCGTCGTAAACTTCACCGGATTTGCTTAATTAACGTCGTAACCTATACGCGTTTTCTTAATGTTAGTCACTAGACTTGTATCGCACAAGTACAGTCACTCTCTTTTGTATTTGTATTGTTGTGTTAAAAATATTCCATATTTTTAACTACGTATCTTACTTATATTATTTCCTCTAAAATAAATATAAGTCTTTTGTGTTTTGCACTTCGCACCCGAATTATGTATCTTGTATTTTGTATGTGTATTTTTATGTTTATGCTCCTCACGAGTATTTAGTGTATTTTTAAGTCTTAATACACTAGTACGTATAACACATACTATATACACTTAGCACATAAGTTGGTGATCAAATAATATATATTTTTCTCTCAAAAATATACATACTTATATCCATTTTTATTCTTGAAGAAATCCTCATTTCTTATCACCAAAAATTAGGGAAACCTTGGTACTACTTTTAAATACATTTTTAGGGAATAAGTTTCTCAAAAACTTATATTTTTCTAAGTGTCAAAATTTATAAAAATTTCGACAGAGTTTCCCCTAAAAATGGAGGTTTCCCATGTTTTCAAAACATGTGTTTATTTTCTTTTAAATCGTCAACAATCTCCTCATTCAACAATAAACAATATGCAACTAGTTAAAATAGATATAATCGCAGAAATACATGAACTTGTGGTTTTTCCAAAATAGGTAGTATCTTTCCATTATTTTTAGTGGATCTTTGTATAGATCAACTTCGTTTCTTGAAAGTCTCGTTTTTAAAGAAGTTACATCTTTACAACTTCCGGTCAACATTTACAAAAATAGTTATTTTGTCGTAACTTTGTGTTACATAAGTGTTTACATACTCATGTGTTTGCTAAAATCATTCTTTTTCATGTAAGACTCGGCTTTAGAAAATATGATTTCTTGGACACTTGGTCCTTTGAAAGTACCGCTTGTAGATCCGTAGATCTACTAGTTTTAATCACTATTTTACAAGTTAAAACACTTTTACACAAGTTCATGATTCGTGTGTGGTAGAGTTTCATCTTCTAACCCTTGTTATACTTAGACAAGCTTTTTGTCATAATCCAAGATCATGACTAAATCGGGTTAAATGATGATCCGAGCTACCACAACATAGATCGGGTCCAAATAATCACACAAATAAAATACTACATGATTTACACAACATTCAAGCTTTTAACCACCAATTTTAGTGTTTTAAGTAGACTTTTATGCTTCATCTTGTAAGATTTCGAGTTTTAATCGTTACAAATCGTATTAACCACTTTAAAATAGTTCGAGAAGGTGATTTAAGTAACATACCACTAGCTCGAGGCTAGGGAAGAATCTATGCGAAAAATGCGTGGATAAAAGTAAAGTAGAGAGGTCCTTCGCCTTCCGTTTGCACCAAGACTCCTTATATGTGACCCGTAACACTTGTATGGACTTGGGATTGCTTGAACTAAACTCGAAAATGGGTGGATGGTTGTAGGGGGGTTCGGCCGTGAGTAGTAGAGAGGGAGA
This sequence comes from Helianthus tuberosus, assembly GCA_030545235.1. Classification (NCBI taxonomy): domain Eukaryota; kingdom Viridiplantae; phylum Streptophyta; class Magnoliopsida; order Asterales; family Asteraceae; genus Helianthus; species Helianthus tuberosus. The sequence goes on from CM060383.1 coordinate 56,795,411, forward strand.
GAGAGTGATGAAGTTCAAGTGTGGGTGGTGAGTGGTATGTTGTGTTTAGTGTGGATCTTATAGGCAATTCATAAGATCATTACCCAATGGTTTCTATGTCTAGATGATATGGGACAAGAAGGATTAGTTTAATCCAAAATAGGACAAGGGTGTCCCTTGGGGACCGAATTCGTTGGATGGGGGGGGGGGGTCCTTAGTCCAATTCTAACTAATAGTTAAGTATAGTTAAGTGAATTAGGAAGTGTAACCATTTACTAGTATGTTATGCGTTATAGCGGGTGTTAGGGTATTCGGGGACCCTAACTGGTTCAGAAAAAGATAAATAATGTTATTAAAAATATTTTCGTGTTCCGGGTATAGTCCGGTTGTTCGGTTGCATACCGATTCGTTAAAGTGCTAAATTGCACCTTTTTGTGTTTAATAAGTATCTTTTTATAATACTATCGATTCCCAACACTTAGGGAAATATTCTGGATAATAAAACGACATTTCTGCATAATATTTAGATGTCTAAATGCTGATTTATTGCTGAATTATGTAAATTCTGCACTTAAAGTGCGTTTCGGGTGCTTTTTAGTGCTTGTTTTTGCTTCCGTATTGCATATATATTAAACCCTTGTATGGACTCTTGGGTTTTAATGCACTTTTGTCCTCGGACCTACACCTAGGCCTCAATTTTATTGTCTGACTGCTTTCTGCAGTTCTGTTGACACAGTGTGTCTTACCGGTGAGTTTACTAGTATTTTTGACGCAACGCTCTCGTTTATGCATAAAGCAATATTTTGTAGTATACAACGTGCATGAATTCACTTGTTTAGTAGGAAATCAGGTATTGCTGACAATTAAGCACATAATTGCAGTCATTAAGCAATAATCAATGTGTACGGAAATTACCGGTTTGGGCCAGTTGTCACACTTGAAGTGCGTCACGGCACTTTTCCTGAATCACAACAGATCACCTGAAACATGTTTGAAAAAGGTTTTTTCAGCGGGAAATACTGGTGAATCATTCTATTTACTAAAACGACCTGTTTGTTATAATTTACAGTATTAAGGGTGATTACATTGTTTCTATATCAACCAACTACCCACTGTATTTGTCACTCGACCGAATCTGTGACTATGGTCATATCACCATTGGCCACCCGTTTGTCCAATGGCAAAGATTATCAAGTAATGTATACAAAACCCCACATACTGGCTGTAATTTGGTGATTACAAAGACTTAATCCCTGTAACTATAACCTTGAAAATAAACATGATTTTGAAAGTAATTTGGTAAAAAGAGAATGACTCACGTTGCAGATTTAACACGGACAGAGTCTAGTCTATTGATTAGCCTTGTTAACCTATTTTAAATAGCAATGCACACAAAACTAGGTTAGTAACTAATACAGCATTTACGATAACTCACGAGATCAACCCTCACAACGAATGACAAAGTGCGATACTTAAACATCCATCGAATTAACAACGAATGACAAAGCATAACCCTAATGCGGGCAGCACTTAAACATCCATTGGATAGTTTAATCGATCGGACATTGAATCGTAACAGCGATTAAGTTATTACCCTGTTTTGCGGCAGCAATTTGTGATCGTGTGTGTTTTAGAATTGTATCTACGATATCTCAGTATGTATAACGAATTTCTTCGTCGTTTCAGTGCCCAAAATCAAGTCCTAAACCCTACTATTTATAGTCAAAATTTGACCCCCCTCGCGTGACGCGAGGGGTACCCCTCTGGGCGTCGCGTGGCGCGAGGGTCCCTATTTACCATAGCGTAGCTACGTGTATTTGTAGGCTTGCTGAGTTGACAGATTTGTAAAATTCGATTTTGACAGCGTTTTATTTGGATAATCGTAACTAGGGTTTACCCCCCCTGAGTTTTAGGGGCCCTGATCCTGATTCTGATTGTCTTGAAAATTTCAGGGTTTGTGTAGAATCACTTGGGTGTTTCAATTAGGGTTTCCTATTGCACTAAATATAATAATAAATAATAATTTTGGTGAGAGTTGTTACATCCTCCCCACCTTAATAAAAATCTCGTCCTCGAGATTCACTGGAATAAGTGAGGATATTTTCGCTTCATTTCTGATTCCAGCTCCCAAGTGTATTCAGCTCCTCTCTTTGAATCCCACTTAACTTTGACTAGAACTAGTCGCTTGTGCTTGAGAAATTTGATCTTTCGATCCTCTATTTGAAGAGGTTGTTCAACAAATTTCAATTTCTCATTCACTTTTATATCTTGAAGAGGTACTACCAAAGATTCGTCTGATAGGCATTTCTTGAGGTTGGATATATGAAATACGTCATGTACTCCAGCTAATTCCTCTGGTAGTTGTAAACGATAAGCAACTGGTCCTATACGTTGGATCACCGAAAATGGTCCTACGTATCTTGGACTTAGCTTTCCTTTCTTACCGAATCGGACTATTCCTTTCCAAGGAGAAACTTTCAATAGTACTTTATCTCCAACTTGGAACTCCAATGGCTTCCTTCTATTGTCTGCATAACTCTTTTGACGATCTCGAGCCATTTTTAGTCTTTTCTTGATTTGTGTGATCTTATTAGTAGTTTCTTGCACAATCTCTGGACCTGATAATTGACTTTCTCCTATTTCTGCCCAACAAACTGGTGTTCTGCACTTTCTTCCATACAGTGCTTCAAATGGGGCAGTTTCAATGCTTGAATGATAACTATTGTTATAGGAGAATTCAATTAAAGGTAAATGGTCATCCCAATTTCCACCAAAATCTATCACACATGCTCAGAGCATGTCTTCCAGAGTTTGGATCGTCCTTTCACTTTGCCCGTCTGTTTGGGGATGATATGCAGTGCTTAAGTTTAGTCGAGTTCCCATTGCTTTCTGGAAGCTTGTCCAAAAATGAGAAGTGAACCGACTATCTCTATCTGATACAATGGAGAGTGGAACTCCATCTAAGGATACTACTTCGTCTACGTACAATTTGGCTAACCTTTCCATACTAAAGATTTATTTCATGGGTAGAAAATGAGCTAATTTGGTTAATCGATCTATAATTACCCAAATCGCATCATTACCTTTTCTGGTTTTAGGCAACTTAGTAACAAAATCCATTGTTATGAGTTCCCATTTCCATACTGGCATTTCTAATTGTTGTAGTAGACCTGAAGGTTTTTGGTGTTCTGCCTTAACTTGTGAACAAGTAAGACACTTAGAAACATATCTAGCTATATCCTTCTTCATGCCTATCCACCAAAAATTATTTCTTAAATCTTGGTACATCTTATTGTTTCCAGGGTGTATGGTATACCTAGATTTATGAGCTTCCTCTAAAATCTTATTTCTTAATTCTCCCTGCTTAGGTACCCAAATTCTTCTTTTGTGGAATCTCCAAATTTCATCATTTCCTTGCTCTAATTCTTTTATTCGTCCCTTCATTCCTTCAGTAGCATCCTCTATTGCTGTTTCTTGAAAATGCTTCAGTTGTTCCATTAAACCTAATTGTAGATTTAATCTGAGAGCACGAACCCGTCGTTGTTTCTCATGGTACTTACGACTTAAAGCATCTGCAACTATATTTGCTTTTCCTTCGTGATATTGAATATCACAGTCGTAATCACTTAGGATTTCCATCCATCTCCTTTGCCTCATGTTTAACTCTTTTTGCCCAAAAATATATCTTAAACTTTTGTGGTCTGTATAGACAATAAATTTACTTCCGTAAAGATAATGTCTCGAAATCTTAAGGGCAAAAATTACAGCTCCTAATTCTAAATCATGAGTTGTATAATTTTCTTCGTGCTTTTTTAATTGTCTTGAAGCATATGCAATTACCTTTTTCCGTTGCATAAGCACACATCCTAATCCTAGTTTTGAAGCATCACAATATACTTCAAAATCTTCAGTCCCTTCTGGTAAAGCTAGGATTGGAGCATTTGTTAATTTCTGCTTCAAGATTCTAAAGGCTTCTTCTTGTTTAGGTCCCCATTCAAACTTAATGGCTTTACAGGTTAGCTTAGTTAATGGTACAACTATCTTGGAAAAATCCTTAATAAACCGTCTATAATATCCAGCTAAACCTATAAAACTTCTAATTTCCATTGCGGTTTGCGGAACCCTCCAATTGGTAATTGCCTCTATCTTAGCAGGATCTACATGAATACCTTCATGATTCACCATGTGTCCTAGGAATTGCACCTCTTGTAACCAAAATTCACACTTCGAGAATTTGGCATAAAGCTTTTCTTTTCTTAACAAAGTTAAGAGTGCATGTAAGTGCTCACAATGTTTTGTCTGACTTTTGGAATAAATAAGTATATCATCTATAAAAACAATTACAAATTTATCCAAATACGGTTTACAGATTCTATTCATCATGTCCATGAATGCAGCAGGTGCATTTGTTAACCCAAAGGGCATGACTGTAAACTCGTAATGACCATACCTAGCCCTGAAAGCAGTTTTAGGTATGTCTTCTTCTTGTACTTTTAATTGATGATATCCAGAGCGCAAATCGATCTTAGAAAAATATCTAGCTCCTTGAAGTTGATCAAAAAGATCATCAATCCTAGGTAATGGGTATCGATTCTTAATTGTAACCTTATTCAATTCTCTATAATCAATACACATTCTCATCGAACCATCCTTCTTCTTTACGAACAACACTGGCGCTCCCCAAGGAGATGAGCTAGGTTGTATGAATCCTTTACTTAGTAATTCATCTAATTGCTTTTTCAGTTCTAACATTTCGGTAGGAGCTAACCGATAAGGTGCCTTGGCTATCGGTGTAGTTCCAGGAATTAGATGAATTCTAAATTCTACCTCCCTATCTGGTGGTAATCCTGGTAATTCTTCTGGGAATATATCTGAATATTCTGAGACTACAGGAATCTCCTTAAGTTCTTTACCCTTAGTACTAATGATTACTGAAATCATATATACTATTCCTTGTTTTCGTTCATAACTAGCAAGTTTCATTACTGATATGAACTTCATGGGTTTACGTGGTTTATCTCCTGTAATCATGATTACTTCTCCAGTAGGTGCCTGAATTTCTATAGAGTTCTGGTCACAAAGGATTCGAGCATGGTTGGTTACTAACCAATCCATTCCTAACACAACATCGAATTCAGCTAATTTCATAGGCAATAGGTTTGCAGAGAATTTATGACCTGAAAGTTCTATATTTTCCTTTTTCAAAACCTGATCTATTTTAACTGAATTCCCATCTGCTGTTTCAACTGTAAAAATCTGCCTAAGTTGGGTTAAAGGTAATTTAAGAGCTTGGCAGAATGAAGTATTTATGAAACTTTGGTTTGCACCAGAGTCAAATAATACTTTTGTGTAAATGTTGTGAACTAGGAACGTACCAGCTATCACATCTGGAATGAGTTCTGCTTCTTGAGTGGTCAGCTGAAATGCTCTAACATTCTTCTTGGTAGCTCCGTCTGCCGGCTTGGGTTTGTTGTCTGCTGGTTTGATCAATTTAGGACATTCTGTTTTGAAATGCCCATTTTCTCCACAGTTATAGCAGATCCTTGTTTTCCTTCTGCAGTCTTCTTCATGATGTCCTATGGCTTTGCAAAAGTTGCAGGTCACATTACATCTTCCATAATGTTTCTTTTTGCAATTTCTGCAGAAAGGTGGATTTGAGGATTGCCCTGTTCCTCTTCTCTTGAAGTTGCTATTATTACCCGTACGAAATCCTTGGGTAATTTTCTGAGCCAGTTCCTTTTTCCTGTTTTCATCTCTTGTGCGTACTAGTTCATCAGTTAGGGTGTTAGCTAATTCCACCGCATCGTCAATAGTACGAGGTCTCGTAGCTTTAAAGATGTTACGGATTTCGCTAATCAGTCCCCAAATATAGCGAGAAATGAGTACCGGTTCTGGCGAAGCCAGTGTTGGTACCACTCTAGCATATTCGAAGAATGTCGAAGTATAACCGCGACAATCTACACCCAGCATTCGATGATTTAAAAATTTATTTGCCATTTGATCTTTTTCATACTCGGGACAGAATTTTCTTTCTACAAGATTCTTAAATTCTTCCCATTTCATGGCATATGCCTCGATCCTTCTTTTAGCTTGTAACACTGTGTTCCACCATTCTAGCGCCCCTTCTTTAAAAAGATTTGACGCATACATAACTTGATCTTCCTCAGCACATTTACTTATAGTGATCACTGCCTCTGTTTTCTCTAACCAACGCAGTGCTGCAATAGCCCCTTCATTACCTGCAAACTCAACTGGTTTACAGGCAAGGAATTCTTTGTAAGTGCAACCAGGCGTTGCAACTTTCATTTTCTTGAAAATTGGGGCTTGCAGATCAATATTGTTATTAATATGATTACCGCCCCCGTTTATACTATTGCTAAAGTTTTCGCCTTGTGTACGTTTACAAGGAATAATTGATTGAGGTTTAATAGGTTTCTGGACAGCAGCCACGATTGCTGGAATAGCATTAGCTATTCCTTGTGCAACGATATCCTCTATATCTTGCCTATTTAACAATTGCTCTTCCTGATTTTGCTCAGATTGATTTACTTCATTTACTGGTTTATTACCAATGTTTGCCATCCGATAATTAATTTAAATAGTTAATATAGAATAAGAAACAAATCAATATAACAATTAATCTCACATAATCACGTAAACAAATATACAACCAAAATTGTAAATTTTCATTTATATATTATGCTTCCATATACAGCCGTTTTATTGTTTATTTCACACATACTGATTTTTATTAATATTACTTTTATTATACAAACACAGACTCATAACCCATTTCTCCCTCATCAATTTGCATTTTTAATAACGATGTTCCCTCTCATCATATTTCCATGAGATTTGTCCTCCTATCGCTCGGATCCTATTCCCAGCATCCATCAGCTCTTCACCAAAATGGCGGAGTTCAGCCATATTTTCGTTACTCATTGGTGGATTGGGTAAAGGTTCTGGATCGAACTGAGGGAAAAACGTATAGGGACTGTTGATAAGGTTTTGAAATTGCCAATCATTAGTCCACCATTCGTCTATACCTAAAGGTTGGGTGTGTATTATTGGTTCTGGGATTGCTGGTTCCAAGTTCATTGGTATTTGGGTTTCAATAGGATGAGTAAAAACATTTTCATTGACAGGTTTAATAGTATCACAGCTTGTCAATATAAAATCTAGTTCCTCCTGAAATGTCATTTTCTGGGTTTGTTTAGAGCTTTCTCCAATTTCTATCTTGGTTTGTCTAGAACCTTTTCCAACCTCCCTTTCTATTTGCTTAGAATATTCCTCAAACTGTATTCCCATCTGCCTAGAATCTTCCCCGACTTCAGTCTCCAATTCCTGCTGTCTAGAATTTTCCCCGGTTTCAATTTCTTTTCCTTTTTCTAAGGGATTGTTTATTTTAGGAAGTCTCTTAGCTGGCTTTCTCCTATGTACATGCCTCCCCCATATGAATCTCTTTCTTTTCTTAGGTTTTGGCTTTTCCAGAGGTGGAGCGTTGAATTCTATAGGTTGTTCCAATTCAGCAAAGTACCCAGTAAACTCTTTAGAGACTTCTATGTTTACAGGGTAGAGGTTGAGATTCTCTAGGGCTCCAGATAATTCATTCATGTTGTTTAGCATATATGTAAAAATAATAAAATAAAATTTTATAACAATTTTTATAGATAAACCTCAAATATTACTGCATATCCTGTGACTAATTTAACACAAAGGAAAAATTGACAATTTAAACATACTAAGTTTTATTGTAATTTTATTTATTTACTAGATGATATTTCTGGCTTGTAAGTTGCTAATACGGAGTCATGGTATTCTAAAGATTAGCATTTACTGCTACAGTGGCTAGCATATAAAGATCCGCCCATTTTTCATCTAACTTGTCTTCCCATGGTGATTTACTGATTAATTCCTGGGTTTCCTTTTTAACTTTCTTTTCTCGAGATTTCTTTAATTTCTCCTGACTTTTTCTAATAATCAAACTTCTTTTATCAGGAGAAAGTGGTTCCTCATATTGGGCTTTTCGAACAAATATTCCTTCTTCAGGAGTTTGGGATGAACTTCCCTTTTTATTTGATGATCTATCTAATTTAAGATAGATGTTTGAAAGCTTTTGCTTACTGTAACACCCCGTGTTTTCACAAGTCAAAGTCAAGGTTAAAGTCAACGACCGGTTTCGCGCGACTTGACTGGTAGAAATGTCTTTACTTTATTTGTATTATGTGGAGTAAGTGTTGTTCATTGCAATAATCGAATTATGTAAAATCGTTACTCGATCGAACTACGACTGTGAACTATAGGCAGTAACAATGCGATAAAGTTAATCAAGTAACAATCAAGCTATGTTAATCGAATCGACATCGAACCGCAACTCGAATCATGTATTTTACTTATTGATGATACGTGTGTGTGTGCCTTACGTGTTACCTGTGCATGTTTATTTATGTTATGTTATGTTGTGGTAATCAAGCGAACTCAAGCAAACTTGAAATCTAACTCGAATGTAATCGAACTCGAACTCGAATCACGATCGAACTAGGATAGATAGTGGAAAATAGACTACGCAAAGTATGAAGTAGTTGGGACTGAAAGTAATTTGACTAGGAAACCCTATCAAATCAAACCGCTCGCAATCTGAATCGAAACACCGAAACTCGTCGCATCAAAATCTTGAACCAAGCGCCATGCGTCCGGATTGCCACTCGACCGGATCACCATCCGAACGAATAGCAATCCGACCGGATAGCCACTTGAGGAAGGATGACAGGTGCAATCCGAACGAACCGCCATTCGACCGGACAGTCACCAGGCGATATGCCATTCGACCGAACAACCCTTTCCTCTTTTGGCATCCTATAAATACCCTTGTCATTGTCATTCTTTCCACTTTTGGAAATCCCTGTTCGACCAGCACGCTTAACTCAACCTTTTCTCAGATTTCTCTCAATCCAGGTAAGATCTCGCCATAAATCTTGTACTTTCTTGACCTACACGCACTCCTACACCTTTCTACCTTTTAAATCTTAATTTTTAACCGTGAAATCACTAGATTTCGGGTGTTCTAGGGTGACGTCGTCATGTGTTCTTCAAGAACTTCATGTTTGACCTCAATCCACTAAGAACAACTTAGATCTAACCGATTTCCACTAAGATCTTGTAAGGATCTCGACACAAGTGTGGTGAAAAAGGATCGAGAGATGGTTTTAACTTTCTTTCGACACTTTTTACACTTAAAACACTCAAAACCGGTAGAATCAGATTCTGACCTAGCCTCCTACTCTCCCTTAGTGTTGTGCCGACTCTGATCTAGATTCCACCCACGAGACTACCGATTCCGGGCTAGTCAAGATCAACCGTCTCGAGCCGGTAACCGGCAGGACTTGGGTGATTCTTGGTCAGGTTGGTCAACTGGGTCGAGCGAAGGGTTCTGTTGGCTAACACGTTGTCAAAGTGACTCGACATAACGACAAACCTTCAAAACGACCAAGTGCAGAATGTAACAACTCTCATCAAAAGTCCTATTTATTAAATTAATTTGACCAATAGGAAACCCTAATTGAGACACCCAAGTGATTCTGCACAAACCCTAAAAATTTTAGAACAATCGGAATCAGGATCAGGGCCCCTAAAACTCAGGGGGGGTAAACCCTAGTTACGATTATCTTAAAAATCTCGTTGTCAAAAATCGAATTTACAAAACAGTTAAGTCAGCAAGGCTAGTCCCAGACGTGGCTGACCTAGGGTGAAAACGTGTCCCTTGCGCACCGTAAGGGATTAATCTTGCGGTGCGCAAGGCTGGCCAAATTTTGGGTATAAATAGAGGGCCTTGGGACTCGACTTCTGAAGTTAAAACGACGTAAAACTTCGCTACATGCACTGAGATACGTTCTGTTTACCACAATTAACACACACGGATCACTAATCGCCGCCGCAATACGGGGTAATAACTCGATCGCTACTACGATTCAATGTCCGATCGATTAAACTATCCAATGGATGTTTAAGTGTTGCCCATATTAGGGTTTATGCTTTGTCATTCGTCGTTAATTCGATGGATGTTTAAGTATCGCACTTTGTCATTCGTTGTGAAGGTTTTAATCTCGGGAGTTATCGTAAATGCTGTATTAAGTTACTAACCGAATTGTGTGCTGTTATTAATTTAGGTTAAAAGGCTAATCAGTAGGCTAGGCTCTGCTCAAATTAAATCTGCAATGTGAGTCATTCTCTTTTTATCTAATTACTTTCAAAATCAGGTTTATTTTCAAAGGTTATAATTACAGGGATTAAGTCTATGTAATCTGAAATTACTGCCAGTATGTGGGGGGATGTGCACATAGCTACTAATTATTTATCACTTGTGGGTGAACGGACCCAGCAAGTGATATGTCCACAGTCACAAGTCCGGTCAAGTGACAACTGGATCAGTTAATTCAAAAGATAGAGACATTGTAATCGCTCTTAATACTGTAAATTATAACAAACAGGTCATTTTAGTAAAATGAATGATTCACTCAGTATTTCCCGCTGACAAAACCTTTTTCAAACATGTTTCAGGTGATCTGTTGTGATCCAGGAAAAGTGCCGAGTAGCACTACAAGCTTAAGGAAGTGGCTCAGTATAAAAATAAAGAAACATGTTTTGTAAAATAAAAGATTTCTTCGTGAAATCTCAAGATTGTAAATTACCGGGTTATATCCCGAGTTGTGAAATAAAATAATCGGGAAATATTTCAGTTTTAAAAAGATCCTGATGATAAACTTCCGCTGTTAAACTCAATTAAATAAATACCACGGGATTTCTGTCCCGCGGCTCCTGAAACGGGTCAAACCGGGTCGGGGGCCGTGACAGAAAAAGGTGGTATCAGAGCCACTGATTTAAGCCTATTAAGTATTTAGAAAATACTTAATTTTTCTACTTGTTATTTTGTGATTATGTGTTTTATTAACTGACTAATTGTTAGTTACAGTATGGGTAAACAAAAGCTGTCAAATATCTATCTTAAATTAGATAGGTCATCCAACGAAAAGGGAAGTTCATCCCAAACTAAACCCTCAAATCATCTTGCAATCCCTGAAGAAGGAATATTTGTACGAAAGGCACACTATGAGGAACCACTTTCTCCTAGTAAAAGAAGTCTGATTATTAGAAAAAGTAAAGAGAAAATAAAGAAAATCCGAGAAAAGAAAGTTAAACAGGAAACCCAGGAATTAACCAATAAAACACCTTGGGAGGACAAGCTAGATGAGAAATGGGCAGATTTGTATATGCTAGCTACAGTAGCAGTAAATGCAAATCTTTAATAATTTTGACTCAAGTATTAGCATCTTTAGTATCTACAGTCTAGAAACCTTATTCAGTAAATAAATAAATTTACAAATAAAATCTAGTGTGTTTTAACTTTTTAGTTATTTTGTAGTTACCCAGTATGAAATAATATTTAAAAAGTTTTCTATAAAATTTTGTTATAATTCTTAATTATGTGTATTTTGGTAAACAGCATGAACAACTTGTCTGACGCCCTTCAGAACTTAAATCTCTATCCGGTAAAAATAGAGGTTTCCAGAGATTTCAATAGGTATATACCAGACATAGAAGAACCTATTGAATTTAATGCTTCACCACCTCCAGAGAAACCCAAGCCCAAGAAAAGAAGGAGATTTGTAGGATGGTAGGAGGAAGCCTACAACAAGGAAAATCCCTAAAATAGAAAATCCTTTAGATAAAGGAAAGGGGGTGGAAGTCAGTGAAGGTTATAGGCCACTGGAAATGGAATTGGGAGAAGATTCTAGACCACTGGAAATGGAATATGGAGAAGGTTCTAAGAAAACTCAGAGGGAAGTTGGGGAAAGTTCTAGACAGGTTGAGGAATTACCTTTTCAGGAGGAATTAGATCGGGCATTGGCGAGCTGTGATGTCGTTAGGCCAATTAATAATAATCTATACCCTACTCTTGAAACACAACTACCAATGAACTTGGAACCCGCAATCCTAGAACCTATTATCCACTCTCAGCCTCTAGGGATAGATGAGTGGTGGACAAATGATTGGCAGTTCCAAAACCTGATCAACAGTCCTTATTCCTTCCTTCCTCGGTTCGACCCGGAACCATTACCAAATCCACCCATGAGTAACGAGAATTTAGCAGAACTTCGCCATTTTGGCGAAGAGTTAATGGATGCTGGTAATAGAATCCGGGAGATAGGGGACAAATTGCCTGGAAATATGATGAAAGGGAGCTTCGTTTTTAGGAAATCAAATGATGAAAGATAGTAGGTTTATGAAACTGTTGTTGTGTAATAGTAATAGTAAAATCAGTATGGGTAAAATAAATAATAAAACGGTTGTATATAGAAGTATGATATAATCTATAAAACAAATGGAATTTTAGAAAAATTTACCATTTTGTTTGTATAATTCATTTAGGTGATTATGTGCAATTAATTGTGACATTGGATTATTTCTTTTATACTAATTATTTATCTATAAATTAATTATCAGATGGAAAACGCTAATAACGAACCAGTAAATGAGGTTAATCAATCTGAACAACAACCGGGGGATCAATATATGACTAGGCAAGATATAGAAAATATCGTTGCTCAAGGGATAGCCAATGCTATTCCGGTAATAGTCGCTGCTGTCCAGAAACCTGCTGAACCTCAACAAATCATTCCAAGCAAACATATTTCTGAAGATAACTTCAGTAATAGTGTAAACGGAGGCAATGATCATGTTAATCATGATAATGAACCACGGCAAGCTCCGCTCCCTAAGAAAATGAAAGCCGCAACACCTGGTTGCACTTTCAAAGAATTTCTTGCTTGTAAACCATCTGAGTTTGCAGGCAATGAAGGAGCAACTGCGGCACTGCGTTGGTTAGAGAAAACCAAGGCAGTAATTGCCATAAATAAATGTGACAAGGATGATCAGGTCATGTACGCGTCAAATCTTTTCAAAGAAGGGGCGCTAGAATGGTGGAACACGGTGTTACAAGCTAAAGGAAGAAATAGGGCATATGCTATGATTTGGGAAGAATTTAAGAATCTTGTAGAAAGAAAATTCTGTCCTGAATATGAAAAAGATCAAATGGCAAATAAATTCCTAAACCATCGTATGACGGGTGTAGATTGTCGCGGTTATACTTCGACATTCTTTGAATATGCTAGAGTGGTACCAACACTGGCTTCGCCAGAACCGGTACTCATTTCTCGCTATATTTGGGGACTTATTAGTGAAATCCGTAACATCATTAAAGCTGCGAGACCTTGCACTATTGACGATGCGGTGGAATTAGCTAATACCCTAACTGACGAACTAGTACGCACACAAGATGAAAACAGAAAGAAGGAATTGGCTCAGAAAATTACCCAAGGATTTCGTACGGGTAATAATAACAGCTTCAAGAGAAGAGGAACAGGGCAATCTTCAATTTTGCCGTTCTGTCAAAATTGCAAAAAGAAACATTTTGGAAAACGCAAGGTATATTGCAATTTTTGCAAAACGGTAGGACATCATGAAGAAAATTGCAGGAAGAAATCCATAATTTGTTACAATTGTGGAGAGGCAGGACATTTCAAAACAGAATGTCCTAAAGTGGTCAAACTAGCAGACAACAAAGCCAAGATAGCCGACGGAGCTACTAAGAAGAATGTTAGAGCATTCCAGCTAACCACTCAAGAAGCTGAACTCATTCCAGATGTGATAGCTGGTACGTTCCTAGTTCACAACGTGTATGCAAAAGTATTATTTGACTCTGGTGCAAACCAAGGTTTTATCAATACTTCATTCTGCCAAGATCTTAATATACCTTTAACCAACATTAGGCAAATTTTTACAGTCGAAACGGCTGATGGGAATTCAGTTAAAATAGTTAAAGTTCTGCAAAATGTAGAAATAGAACTTTCAGGTCATAAATTTTCTGCAAATCTGTTACCTATGAAATTAGCTGAATTCGATGTTGTGTTAGGAATGGATTGGTTAATAACCAACCATGCTCGAATCCTTTGTGATAAAAATTCTGTAGAAATTCAGGCACCTACTGGAGTGTTAGGGGTCATTTTCTTAACATACGTATCCTGACCAATATCCTGCCTTTGTTTGTTTATTTGTGATCAGGATGCTGTAAGAGGATATTGCTAACATCTTGGGCGATATCCTGAGGCTTATTGAATTAACCACGTGCAGGTTAAAGGTTGAGACTTGCTAACGGTCAAGAAGACTTCTTCTCCACAAGACTCGGACGAATTTGTTGAGGGAGAGACGTTGAGCCCGAAAGACCAGGTCTACAACGTTCGAAGAAGGAATATTCGGTGGATCCCGAAAGTTAAGGGTAGTTTGTTATTTTATCTTTACTATAAATAGATGGGGGCGGATCAGCTTAGAACACACAATTTTTCACGAACACTCTCATACACTTTCACTCTCTAGCTCATTGTAAACACCACACTTGTATTCAAGTTTCGTTGTAACACTTAGTCGATCCGTACCACATCCTGCACTGTATCCTGATTTTTGAAGCAATAGAAGAACAAGGCAGCTGCGATTGTCAGCTCCCGAGGTTTTATGCCGGCGATCTAGATTGATCAAGGGCTTTCCTCGTACATCTCGTGTCGTTTACTTTACTTTTGCTCATTGTTTGATCATAGATATAGCTCAATATCCTGAGCCGTATCCTGAATACTGTTTTTCCAAATAACTTAACAAGCATATTTTCAACACACTTTCTAGCACACTACCTCACTTTACTAATTTGATCACTAAGTTACTTCGGTAATTTTTGACCAAAACAATTTGGCGCCCACCATGGGGCAAGTGGTGCTCTCTTTACTAAAAATTTTTGTCAAATCGCTAATTGGTTTTCTATTTTCAAAACTTTTTGCCACATTGTCCATAATGGCCTCAAGATCAAACATGAGTTCCTCCACTGTGTCTGCTATGACTTCTGCTACTACCGGTTCGGTGCTTCCACCACCTCCTCCAAGGATGCCAGCCTCTACACAACCTCAAGATGTTATCCCTACTCGGAGTGTCCAGGGATCTGCTCCTGTTTTAGCTTCTAATGATGAAATTTTAACCTTATTTGGAAGTGTGCAGGAACAAATAAGGCAGCAACAAGAAACAAACCAAATGCTTTTGAGGGAAATACAACTCCTGAAGTCTGGCTCGAGCAGATCTGCTGAGGATATTGTCACTCCATTACATCCCAGAACGTTGAACTTCAGTTCAGCTGTGTATACTGAGGATAACAGGGGGAATATTGTACCCAGCCTTCCTCAGAATCATACTCCTGAAATACCCTCCTCGGTCAGGATGTCGACCATAAGGAGCTCAGGATATGCTTCAGGATATGGGCAAAATCCTCCAACGGGTAACGTGTCAAATAATAATAATACTCATGCTACTAACAATAGTGGATCTTTGCAGGATACAGGTGTAACATCAGCACTTACTAGGGAACTTCAGAAGTTGAAGGACATGATATCTAGTGTACCTGGGGTGGTCCAGCCGATCCCAGAAGTGTCCCAGGACAGCCACAAGATATCTCGTTTTGCATATCCTATCTGTGATGCTGAGATCCCAAAGAGATTTCAAACCCCCAACATGAAGCTTTACGACGGAACTACGGATCCTGAGGAGCATATTGCTCAGTATAGGGAAAGAATGGAGATTAACCTTATCCCTCCGGAGCTCAAGGAAGCGTGCTTGTGCAAGGGATTTGGTTCTACCTTAACAGGATCAGCCTTAAAATGGCTGTTAAATGTTCCTCCACACTCAATTACTTCGTTTGCTCATTTGGTTAATTTATTCAACAGTCAATTTTCTTGTAGTCGGAGTTTTGAGAAACTAACCAGTGATCTTTACAGGATAACTCAAGGGCCTCAGGAATCCTTGAGGGATTATGTGAACAAATTCAGTCAAGAATCCTTGGATATCCCACATCTTGATGTTGCAACAGCTGTGCAAGCTTTCAAAATGGGATTACAAAAGGATTCTCAGTTTTATCAGGATCTTGTAATGAATCCCTGCAGGAATCTCGACGAAGCTCGTAACAGGGCTTTGAGATATATCCGTCTGGAAGATGACAGGAAGATGCAAGAAAGGATGAACTCATCTAACACTTATGAGTCAACTAACAGGAAGTCAGAATCCTCATTTAAGTCATATCGGCCTAAGCCATATGGTAGAAATGAAAACAAGAGAGTGAATGTTGTCGAAGATGAGGATCCTGAAGAGTATCCTGAGTTGTCTGAATATTGCTTTTCTGTTAACATTCCTGAATTGATGTATGCCATGCAGGGTCTAGGAGACAAGGCTAGGTGGCCTCGAAAGAATCAACAAAAGGCTGACTGGAAAGATAAGTCAAAATGGTGCGCTTTCCACGAAGATTTCGGACATGTAACTGAGGATTGCATTGCCCTAAGGAAAGAAATAAGCTATCTTCTAAGCAAGGGATATTTGAAAGATCTCTTAGGAAGAAAGAAGAATAAGGGTCAGGATACTGAGAAGGATCCTGAACGAGCAGCATCACCTCCTGCGGATGCCAAGATAATCAACTTCATTTCAGGAGGATCCGACATTTGTGGGACCTCGTATTCGGCAGCAAAGAGACATGCAAAGGAAGCTAAGGCCGAAAGGGGAGAGAAACCTGTCAGGATGACTACCCTCACAACTGACAAAGTGATCACTTTTGATGCAGATGACAGGGATACTATCCAGGATCCTCACCATGATGCTCTGGTAATAACGTTATATGTGGCTAACCATTTTGTACGCAGGATATTAGTTGATAATGGCAGCTCCGTCAACATAATCCAACTAGAAACTCTAAAGAGAATGAATGTATCTCCAATGGATATCACTTCAAAGTCTACCGTGCTTGTTGGATTCAGTGGAGAGGCTAGAAACACAGTGGGAGAGATAAAGTTGCTAGTATACGTTGAAGGAGTCAACTCGATACAACGTTTCTGTGTAATGGATTCTCTATCTTGCTATAACATCATACTGGGAAGACCGTGGATTCATGATATGAAGGCCGTGCCATCAACATATCACCAATGCATTAAGATACCTACCCCTTGGGGAGTGGTCAAAGTTGATAGTGATCAGCAGGAGGCGAAAGAATGCTACTCATCTTCGATGAAATCCTCAACCAAACCTAGTGCAGCATAGCAATTAAAGATGCGGGCCCAGGATATCATGGAGGATCCGGAGCAGGATGTAAAAAAAATTATCCTGGACCAGGATAATCCCGATATTTTGGTGCTCGTAGGGACCAATATCCCTCAGGATATTGAAGAACAATTAATTAACTTTTTAAAATGCAGGATGTCAACGTTTGCATGGAAGCATGAGGATATGACAGGCATATCCAAAGATATTATCACTCACAAGCTTGGAATTGATAAATCATTCAAGCCTGTGCAACAAAAAAGAAGGAAGTTTGCTCCTGAGCGGAACACGATTATCCAGGAGGAAGTTGAAAGAATATTAAAGTCCAGAATGATCAGAGAGGTTAAGTTCCCAAGGTGGCTAGCAAACGTGGTTGTAGTACAGAAGAAGAATGGGAAATGGAGAGTTTGTGTAGACTACACAGACTTGAACAAAGCCTGTCCTAAAGACCCATTTCCTCTTCCCCACATTGATGCAATGGTAGATGCCACTGCCGGGCATGAAATGCTGACCTTCATGGATGCATCTTCAGGATTTCAACAGATCCAAATGGAGCCTTCTGACCAAGAGGATACCGCCTTCATGACACCAACAGGTATTTATTGTTATACAGCTATGCCTTTTGGTTTGAAAAATGCAGGTGCAACATACCAAAGATTGGTGAACATGATGTTCAAAGACAAACTGGGGGACACCATGGAGGTATATATCGATGACATGGTGGTGAAATCTAAAAAGGCTGAGGATCACCTCCAGGATATCAAGGGAGCATTTGATATCCTGGATCAATACAACATGAAGCTGAATCCTGCTAAATGCCATTTCGGAGTGGGGGCAGGAAAGTTTCTTGGATATATGGTGACAAAAAGGGGGATAGAAGCAAGCCCAGAGCAGATCAAAGCTATCCTGGACATAAAATCACCCTCAAATATGAAGGACGTACAAAGATTGACAGGCCGAGTAGCAGCTCTAAACAGGTTTATCTCAAGATCCTCAGAGAAATGCAAAGACTTCTATGATATCCTGAAGAAGAACAAAAGATTCGAATGGGGGGAAAAGCATGAAGCAGCCCTGCAGGATTTGAAACGATATCTCTCAACCGCACCTCTATTGATGAAGCCTGAAAATGGTGAACCACTATCCCTGTACCTTGCTGTATCAGGGAATGTTGTAAGTGCCGTTCTTATAAAAGACCATGAAGGTCAGCAATATCCTGTTTATTATGTTAGTAAAAGTTTGCTAGATGCCGAAACTAGGTATTCTCACTTAGAAAAATTAATACTAGCATTAGTCATGGCATCAACGAAGCTAAGACATTATTTCGAGACACATAGGATACATGTTAAGACAAATTATCCTGTCAAAAATGTGCTTAGGAAACCAGAGATGTCAGGGAGGATGGTCAAATGGTCAGTAAAGTTAAGTGCTTATGATTTAGTATATGAACCAAGAAATGCCATAAAATCTCAGGCTTTAGCTGACTTTGTGGTTGACTTTAGTAGTGACATTCAGGACGAGGTAGACCTAGAAGTTCAACAGTTAGGAGAATCCTCAGGATCCTGGACATTATATACTGATGGTGCATCTAATGTAAGAGGAGTAGGAGTAGGATTAGGAATACTACTAAAATCGCCACAGGGGGATATATTACCCCAGGCTATTAGGTATGAATTTCCTGCTACTAATAATGAAGCAGAGTATGAGGCTTTAATTGCAGGATTAGAATTGGCTAAGAGCATGAGTGTCAAAAAATTGCAAGTATATGTTGACTCTTTGTTAATTACTAACCATTTTAATGGATCCTATGCAGTTAAGGGTGAGAAGTTAATCGAATATCTCGATATTCTCAAAAAATTAGCAGAATATTTTGATGTTTTTATACTTGAACAGGTACCGAGGGAGGATAATGCTGAAGCGGATGCCTTAGCAAATTTAGGATCATCGATCAGGATACCTGAAGGGACCCAAATACCAATATTACATGTCTTATATCCTGCAATGAATCCTCAGGATAAAGAAGTAGTGGGTATTCAGGATCCGGGAGCAGAACATCCTGAGAAGGATCCTAAATCCTGGACGGCTCCAATCATGAGATATCTCAAAAAAGGACGCATCCCTGGAAATGAAAATCCTAAGGCATTTAGGATGAAGGTATCACGATTCACTATTATAAATAATATTTTATACAAGAAATCTCTTGCAGGACCGTATTTGAGATGCTTGGAGGATCCCGAAGCCAAAGAAGTACTTCAGGATATACATGAAGGGGATTGTGGTAACCATGCTGGGGGCAGGTCGTTATTCTCAAAAGTATTAAGGACAGGATATTATTGGCCAACAATGAGAAAGGATGCATCAGAATATGCTCGAAGATGTGACGCATGTCAAAGACATAGTAACATACTGCATCAACCTGCTGAACCATTGTGTCCTATTGTTTCCCTTTGGCCATTTATGAAGTGGGGTATGGATATAGTGGGAAAGCTACCAAAAGCTCCGGGAGGAAAAGTCTTTATGCTAGCAATGACGGATTATTTCTCTAAGTGGGTTGAAGCAGAAGCATTCGTTCAAGTAAGAGACCAAGAAGTAGTATCCTTCATCAAGAGAAATATCCTGACCAGATTCGGAGTACCAGCTGAGATAGTCTGTGACAATGGTTCTCAGTTCATAAGTAAGAGGACTACAGACTTTTGCAAAAGTTGGGGAATCAAAATGATTACGTCTACTCCGGTACATCCTCAAGCAAATGGACAAGCAGAATCCTCAAACAAGATAATCGTCAATAACTTAAAGAAGAGACTAGGAGCCAAAAAAGGAAGATGGGCAGAAGAATTACCCTTTCTTTTATGGGCAGATAGGACAACGGTGAAGAATGCAACAGGCCAAACCCCATTTTCCTTGGTATTTGGAGCAGAAGCAGTGATTCCAACGGAAATGACAATACCTACTGCAAGATCTACCCTAAGTGATCCTGAGCAGAATCCTGAAGTCTTGAGTCAGGATTTAGACACTATAGATGAGAAGAGAGATGCGGCAAGGCTAAGGAAGGCAGCATATCAACAGAGAATATCCAGGGCATATAACAAGAATATTAGAACCAGAAGATTTAAGATTGGAGATTGGGTGTTAAGAAAGGCTTTTCAAAATACTACTAATCCTGCCGATGGCAAGTTAGCTCCAAAATGGGAAGGACCGTATGAAGTTGAATCAGAAGCAGGGAAAGGAGCATATAGACTCAAGAATATGGAGGGGGATATGCTACCGAGATCTTGGAATGCTATACACCTTAAGCTCTATTTCAAGTGAGTCTAGAATTTAATTTCTAACTCAGGATGGTATGAATTCTACCTCTTTTAAATATGTTTGGTTTAATTTGTTATTTGCAACCCAATACTGACTTAAGCATCGGAGGGGTGTTAGCCAAGCTAACACCCACCTTAGTTTACAATTGTTTTGCAAGATATGTTTCAGGATATAGCTCCAGGATATGTACTCAGGATAACTCAGAAGATTAGAGGATTGGCCCCCTCTCTCACGTTTAAGGGATACTGATCCCTTCACAGGTTTAAAGGTATTCACCTTTCTTCCGAATTGGGTTTAAACACCCCGCCTGGAGCGCAAGCTATTCAGGGATAGTTCAAGGTGGCGGGACCAGTCCATGTAAAAGTGGCTGACAATTTCGTTACTGTTGGCTATATCCTGAATCCTAACGGTATATGAGGATTGATCACCCTCTCTCACGTAAGGGTATTTTCATACTTTCTAAGGTTTAAAGGTTTTCACCTTTCTAAGTCTTGGAGTTTATACACTCCCGCCTGTAGCGCATGAAAATTTGGGATTTTCCCCAGGATACAAGGGATTTATCTCCAGTACATCCTTGGGTTTTACCCTTGGGACCTAAAAAACTGCCTATACAATGGAAAGTGACAGTCAAAAGATTTCTAAGTGTTTGAAGACATTGTATACAGGGGACATTCCTACTGAGGCAGTGATGTAAAATTCAAAGACTAAAGTTCGGAACTAGTATGCTAAATATCTCACACCAGGGACATGGTCATTGGAAAAGTTACAAGGAGATTGAAGTTTGGTAAAAGGGTTATATACTACTTCGGGTATGATCTTTCCTTTGTAAGCATTGTCTAAGTTTCTAGTGATATTATGTTAAGTATCCTGGTGTATTTTCAAAGTCCTTTTCAGGATATTCGATTAGGGTGTTTGAAACCAGTATTAGTTTGGAACTCTGATCATTTAAATATTATTAAAACTTGGTGTTGAAAAAATAGACTATTTTTCACTTTCTAAGGAAATTTTTACAAAGTTTAAGGAACGTTTGAAAATTCTATCTAATAAAAGGTTTTTATAGTATATCTCTGAGTATACTGATCAGGATATTTTCATAAGATAGTAATACGAAATTTTTAAGAATTACACTAAGTAATGCAAGACAACAGCAAATAAGTCAAAAGATAGTTATATTATTAGCAAGTCAAAAGTTGTGCTTTTGGTTTCACCACAAACCGAGGCCCATCCGCCAAAAGCACAATTAGTTTTTACTATACTTGTGTAACGGTTGCAGGATATATCTCAAAACAGGACCTATCCACCTGCAACCGTTATCATATTCAAAACAAGTTATACTAATTGATGACCAAGGGCTTCATCCTGAAATTTAGGACCCATCCACCTTTGGTCATCACATTGTTCTAGTGCAGGAAATGTAAATTGTTCGAAGACAAGAAAAGTAAATTGTTTATGCGACCACAACCATGAAATTTAAAAATGGGCTCCGGCCTTGGCACGTATATCCATCATCGCCCATTTCGCCGCCTAAGAAGCGGCACCTTCTTGATCAGCAACCTCCTTGCCAGCATTCGCCCCAGCATCAGCCTCAGGATTCTTCTCGGCATCATTATCAGCATTGGCCACCTCCTCTGCCACCTTCGAAGGCTCTTCACCAGCATGCTTTGCAGAATGAGCAACGGGATGACCTCCAAGATCCTTTAGTTTCGCCTCCCAAGTCTTTACGTTCCAGGAGGGGCATTCAAAACCCAAATCCATGGCCTCATAAGCCATCTTTATCCTGGCTTGGAGAAGGGAGACGACCACGGATGCTTTGAGGCTATCCCGGTATGAGCTCATATTCTGCTGATATTGAAGAAGGGCGGCATCTAGCTTGGCTTGAGCGTTCTCGTTAGCTTTGTGGAGGGCAGCTTGATGTTCCTGGGTCATTGCCTTGTATTTGTCTTCGTAGTGCTGGGATTTGGCAGCCGCAATGGTTCCTTGATCAGCTATGGTGGCTTGAGCTTTCTCCAGCTGGATCTGCAACATCTTGTTAAGCCCGCAAGCGTCTTCGTATAAGTGCATAAGACGATCCAGACCCTATCGATAAAGACACAGGTATTAATGTGAAAAATAAGCAGGATAAAGACTGACATACTTGTACAGGATATCGAAAAGAAAATTCTACCAGTTTGAGGAATGAGGTGGCTTCATTGAACCCATGATTCTCAAGAGAGAATGTTTCAGAAACAGCTGGGGAGTCAGTCTCCTTTCTCTTCCGAGAGCTAGATGCCCGGGTCCTGGATGCCGGAGGGCCTTTGGGAGCAGAAACAGTTTTCGAAGAGGTAGGCTTTGGTGTAGCAGATGACTTTGGCTTGGATTCTTGTTTGGTGGGCTCGAGGCTGGAGTAGCAATCCAACTCGTCAAGTTCGAAACCTTCAAGGTTGACGACTGGTACTACACAAGGGAAGATATTCTTAAACCCATCATACTTTTGAAAAATAATTAATATATGAGAATGTGCTTACCAGACATTTCTGAGCTTGATTTTTGGTGTGAATCTGTAAGAGACAGGGAAAAAGTTCGTTCACTGGCAGGAAGACGGTAGATTTCCTTGATCTTGGATTCGGATTCTGCACTGGGAGGCACTAAATCTCTGAAATTCGCTGCATAAAAACATCAGAATATAAGTCCGGGATACAGTTTGAAGATATAATTGGGGATATTCCTAAAACCCTAAATCCTACCCTTGGTTAACCATTTAACCGGTAAATCGAAACCCTTATCAATAGAGTCTCTTTTTACGAAGAAGAATTTTCGTCGCCATCGATCCTCGTTCTTGGTGGCTTTAAGAACCAGAGGGTTTTTGATGGAAAACAGAAGAAAACGGTGATTGTCGTGGGATCTCAGCCGGTATGCTATGGGAAGGTCCTCAACAAGTAGGTTAGGAAAATGGCGAGATTTGATTTGATCCAACACTATCAAGATTCGCCAGACCATTGGCATAACTTGGGCATAGCTAAGGCCGGTGAGGTCGAAAAAGCTAGAGATAAAGGGTGGAAACGGGTACCGGAGTCCAAGAGAGAAAGGATAAGCGAAGAAACAAACCCACTCGTCGGATGATGCGTCCGATCGGGCTTCCTGGTCGAAGGGGCGAAAGACCGTTCCGGTGGGAAAGGCACCGGAATCTTTAAGGGCAGCGATGTCGGCATTGTTGAAGCAGCAGATCTCCTTTGATGGATCGGTGATGAAATTTTGACTAACGAGGGTTGAAGTTGGTCGGTCCGATCGGGATTTCGTTCGTGGTGCCATAAAAAGTATTAAGCAAACTAATAGCGATTCAAGAAAGAAGGATAGAAGGGGAAATACTTGATGTCCGCTTGAAGATAAGGATTAGTGTAAAAGGGAGTCCCTCGGTTAATATAGGATGAATATAGGGGGGTAAAGAGTAAATAATGCTTTGGAAGTTGCACCGCTGTCATTTCAAGGGTCTAGTCGTATTAATTACCTTAAGTTATGAGGTGAAACTTTTGAAATATATCCGTTGGATTGGTATACCAACCGATATATTTGGGGACAATTGTTAGGGTTCATTTTCTTAACATACGTACCCTGACCAATATCCTGCCTTTGTTTGTTTATTTGTGATCAGGATGCTGTAAGAGGATATTGCTAACATCTTGGGCGATATCCTGAGGCTTATTGAATTAACCACGTGCAGGTTAAAGGTTGAGACTTGCTAACGGTCAAGAGGACTTCTTCTCCACAAGACTCGGACGAATTTGTTGAGGGAGAGACGTTGAGCCCGAAAGACCAGGTCTACAACGTTCGAAGAAGGAATATTCGGTGGATCCCGCAAGTTTAGGGTAGTTTGTTATTTTATCTTTACTATAAATAGATGGGGGCGGATCAGCTTAGAACACACAATTTTTCACGAACACTCTCATACACTTTCACTCTCTAGCTCATTGTAAACACCACACTTGTATTCAAGTTTCGTTGTAACACTTAGTCGATCCGTACCACATCCTGCACTGTATCCTGATTTTTGAAGCAATAGAAGAACAAGGCAGCTGTGATTGTCAGCTCCCGAGGTTTTATGCCGGCGATCTAGATTGATCAAGGGCTTTCCTCGTACATCTCGTGTCGTTTACTTTACTTTTGCTCATTGTTTGATCATAGATACAGCTCAATATCCTGAGCCGTATCCTGAATACTGTTTTTCCAAATAACTTAACAAGCATATTTTCAACACACTTTCTAGCACACTACCTCACTTTACTAATTTGATCACTAAGTTACTTCGGTAATTTTTGACCAAAACATGGAGAAATAATCATGATTACAGGAGATAAGCCACGTAAACCCATGAAATTCATATCAGTAATGAAAGTTGCTAGTTATGAATGAAAGCAAGGAATAGTATATATGATTTCAGTAATCATTAGTACTAAGGGTAAAGAACTTAAGGAAATTCCTGTAGTCTCAGAATACTCAGATGTATTCCTAGAAGAGTTACCAGGATTACCTCTAGATAGGGAGGTAGAATTTAGGATTCATCTAATTCCCGGAACTATACCGATAGCCAAGTCACCTTATCGGTTAGCACCTACAGAAATGTTAGAACTGAAAAAGCAATTAGATGAATTACTAAGTAAAGGGTTCATACAACCTAGTTCATCTCCTTGGGGAGCACCAGTGTTGTTTGTTAAGAAGAAGGATGGTTCAATGAGAATGTGTATTGATTATAGAGAATTGAATAAGGTTACAATGAAGAATCGATACCCATTACCTAGGATTGATGATCTTTTCGATCAACTTCAAGGAGATAGATATTTTTCTAAGATCGACTTACGTTCCGGATATCATCAATTGAAGGTACAAGAAGAAGACATACTTAAGACTGCTTTTAGAACTAGGTATGGTCATTACGAGTTTACAGTCATGCCCTTTGGGTTAACGAATGCACCTGCAGCATTCATGGACATGATGAATAGGATCTGTAAACCGTATTTGGATAAATTTGTAATTGTCTTCATAGATGATATACTTATTTATTCCAAAAGTCAGAACGAACATTGTCAGCACTTGCATGCACTCTTAACTTTGTTAAGAAAAGAAAAGATGTACGCCAAATTCTCGAAGTGTGAATTTTGGTTACAAGAAGTGCAATTCTTAGGACATATGGTAGATCACGAAGGTATTCATGTAGATCCTACTAAGATAGAGGCGATTACCAATTGGAAGGTTCCGCAAACCGCAATGGAAATTAGAAGTTTTATAGGTTTAGCTGGCTACTATAGACGGTTTATTAAGGATTTTTCCAAGATAGCTGTACCATTAACTAAGCTAACCTGTAAAGCCATTAAGTTTGATTGGGGACCTAAACAAGAAGAGGCCTTTAGAATCTTGAAACAGAAACTAACCAATGCTCCAATCTTAGCCTTACCAGAAGGAACTGAAGATTTTGAAGTATATTGTGATGCTTCAAAACTAGGATTTGGATGTGTGCTAATGCAACGCAAGAAGGTAATTGCGTATGCCTCAAGACAGTTGAAAAAGCATGAGGAAAATTATACAACTCATGATTTAGAATTAGGAGCTGTAATTTTTGCCCTTAAGATTTGGAGACATCTTTACGGAAGTAAATTTACTGTCTATACTGACCACAAAAGTTTAAGATATATATTTGGGCAAAAAGAGTTAAACATGAGACAAAGAAGATGGATGGAAATCCTAAGTGATTACGACTGTGATATTCAGTATCACGAAGGAAAGGCAAATGTAGTTGCAGATGCCTTAAGTCGTAAGTATCATGAAAAACAACGAAGAGTTCGTGCTCTCAGATTAAATCTACAAATAGATTTAATGGAACAATTGAAGAATATTCAGGAAACAGCAGTCAAGGATGATGCTGAAGGAATGAAGGGACGAATAAAAGAATTAGAACAGGGAGATGATGGAATTTGGAGATTCCATAAGAAAAGGATTTGGGTGCCAAAGCAGGAAGAATTAAGAGATAAGATTTTAGAAGAAGCCCATAAGTCAAGGTATACAATTCATCCAGGAAACAATAAGATGTACCAAGATTTAAGAAAGAATTTTTGGTGGATAGGCATGAAGAAAGATATAGCTAGATATGTTTCTAAGTGTCTTACTTGTTCACAAGTTAAGGCAGAACATCAGAAACCTTCAGGTCTACTCCAACAATTAGAAATGCCAATATGGAAATGGGAACTCATAACAATGGATTTTGTTACTAAGTTACCCAAAACCAGAAAAGGTAATGACGCGATTTGGGTAATTGTGGATCGATTAACCAAATCTGCTCACTTTCTACCAATGAAAGAAACCTTTAGCATGGAAAGATTGGCAAAGTTATATGTAAATGAAGTTGTATCTCTACATGGAGTTCCACTCTCCATTGTATCAGATAGGGATAGTCGTTTCACTTCTCATTTCTGGAAAAGTTTCCAAGAAGCTATGGGAACTCGACTAAATTTAAGCACTGCATATCATCCTCAAACAGACGGGCAAAGTGAAAGAACGATCCAAACTCTAGAAGATATGCTCCGAGCATGTGTGATAGATTTTGGTGGAAATTGGGACGACCATTTACCATTAATTGAATTCTCCTATAACAATAGTAATCATTCAAGTATCGAAACTGCCCCATTCGAAGCACTATATGGAAGAAAGTGCAGAACTCCAGTTTGTTGGGCAGAAATAGGAGAAAGTCAATTGTCAGGTCCCGAGATAGTGCAAGAAACTACTGATAAGATTACTGAAATCAAGGAAAGGCTGAAGACAGCTCGAGATCGCCAGAAGAGTTATACAGACAATAGATGTAAGCCGTTAGAATTCCAAGTTGGAGACAGAGTACTGTTAAAAGTTTCTCCTTGGAAAGGAGTGATTAGATTTGGTAAGAAAGGAAAGCTAAGTCCAAGATACGTAGGACCATTTCCAGTAATCCAACGTATAGGACCAGTTGCTTATCGTTTACAACTACCAGAAGAGTTAGCTGGAGTACAAGATGTATTTCATGTATCCAACCTCAAGAAATGTCTATCAGACGAATCTTTGGTAGTACCTCTCCAAGATATAGAGGTAAACGAAAAATTAAAATTTGTAGAGAAACCTCTTCAGATAGAAGACAGAAAAGTGAAGTTTCTCAAGCACAAACGACTAGTGCTAGTTAAAGTCAAGTGGGATTCAAAACGAGGACCCGAATACACTTGGGATCTGGAATCAGAAATGAAGCGAAAGTATCCTCAATTATTCCAGTAAATCTCGAGGACGAGATTTTTATTAAGGTGGGAAGAATGTAACAACTCTCATCAAAAGTCCTATTTATTAAATTAATTTGACCAATAGGAAACCCTAATTGAGACACCCAAGTGATTCTGCACAAACCCTAAAAATTTCAGAACAATCGGAATCAGGATCAGGGCCCCTAAAACTCAGGGGGGGGGGGTAAACCCTAGTTACGATTATCTTAAAAATCTCGTTGTCAAAAATCGAATTTACAAAACAGTTAAGTCAGCAAGGCTAGTCCCAGACGTGGCTGACCTAGGGTGAAAACGTGTCCCTTGCGCACCGTAAGGGATTAGTCTTGCGGTGCACAAGGCTGGCCAAATTTTGGGTATAAATAGAGGGCCTTGGGACTCGACTTCTGAAGTTAAAACGACGTAAAACTTCGCTACATGCACTGAGATACATTCTGTTTGCCACAATTAACACACACGGATCACTAATCGCCACCGCAATACAGGGTAATAACTCGATCGCTGCTACGATTCAATGTCCGATCGATTAAACTATCCAACGGATGTTTAAGTGCTGCCCACATTAGGGTTTATGCTTTGTCATTCGTCGTTAATTCGATGGATGTTTAAGTATCGCACTTTGTCATTCGTTGTGAAGGTTTTAATCTCGTGAGTTATCGTAAATGCTGTATTAAGTTACTAACCGAATTGTGTGCTGTTATTAATTTAGGTTAAAAGGCTAATCAGTAGGCTAGGCTCTGCTCAAATTAAATCTGCAATGTGAGTCATTCTCTTTTTATCTAATTACTTTCAAAATCAGGTTTATTTTCAAAGGTTATAATTACAGGGATTAAGTCTATGTAATCTGAAATTACTGCCAGTATGTGGGGGGATGTGCACATAGCTACTAATTATTTATCACTTGTGGGTGAACGGACCCAGCAAGTGATATGTCCACAATCACAAGTCCGGTCAAGTGACAACTGGATCAGTTAATTCAAAAGATAGAGACATTGTAATCGCTCTTAATACTGTAAATTATAACAAACAGGTCATTTTAGTAAAATGAATGATTCACTCAGTATTTCCCGCTGACAAAACCTTTTTCAAACATGTTTCAGGTGATCTGTTGTGATCCAGGAAAAGTGCCGAGTAGCACTACAAGCTTAAGGAAGTGGCTCAGTATAAAAATAAAGAAACATGTTTTGTAAAATAAAAGATTTCTTCGTGAAATCACAAGATTGTAAATTACCGGGTTATATCCCGAGTTGTGAAATAAAATAATCGGGAAATATTTCAGTTTTAAAAAGATCCTGATGATAAACTTCTGCCGTTAAACTCAATTAAATAAATACCACGGGATTTCTGTCCCGCGGCTCCTGAAACGGGTCAAACCGGGTCGGGGGCCGTGACATAGAACGAACAGGACAATCGGAACGGATTGCCATTCCACCGGATTACCATTCAACCGGATTGGCGACCCGAACGAATTGCCACTCGAACGGATTACACTTGGGTCCCACTTTTAAAACAGTCTTAATTAAAGTTTGGGTATTGAACGAATTGCAATCCGATCGAATGACCCTTTGAAAGGATTACTCTTCGGATCATGAGACACTAAGACTTTAAAAGACTTAACAATTTTTCAACATGTTCATAACACGAATTGACATTCGATCGAATTGCTATTCGATCGAATGACACGTATGTAATGAACTTGTTTTCAATGAGTGACCTCATCCTCAAGTTACCAATCGACCGGATGACCTTTCAAACGAATTACCATTCGAACGAATTACCATTCGAACGAATTACCATTCGAACGAATTACCATTCGAACGAGTTGCCATAAGCACGGTGGGTCATTTGATCGATCGACTTGAAAGATAGAGATACTTAATTGTTCTCAAAATGCTACAACGAAAACTTCAAAGGACAAGCCATCATACACAAACACATCCTTAGCATAGGAAGAAACAATCCACTCGAATCGTCATCCGAACGGATTGCCATCTGCACGAATGACCACCCGAACGGATGACCACCCGAACGGATTACCATCCGCACGGATTACTGTCCGATCGGATCACCATCCGATCGAACTACCATTCGACCCATCTTCACTTGTTTTCATTTCCTTATCGTTATACTATCGAATCTATTCAGGCTAACCGTACTCGCTAAGCGCTCCCTTCAATCCATAATCACTGTGATACTCGACCCCTTTTTGCTTTAAGCACTTTTGGGTGTTACATACGTTACGAATATTCAAACTACAAATATCACACTACTCAAACTATTTGAGCGCTAACCGTTAATGCATGTTATACGTGGCTCATGAATGCTTGTTTGTTATGTTTACACATGGAATGCTGTCTACCTGCCTTAGCAATGATAGTACTATAGTTTGGACTCAGCACCCGTTCACACGGGGGTTGTCAAGGATCTTTTACTTGCATGGATTACGGTGGTAATCCTGTATTGCGAACTGCCTCAGGCAGTCAACCCGCAGTCATTGGTATCGATGGATCTATGTCGATAACTAACGTGCTTCATTTCACTATGTGTACGTGCTGGTTATGCGTAAACGAATTCGACTCTATATGCTATTATCAAACTTGTATGCTCACCTTTACATTATATGTACTGACTTTTATTTTAACGTATGTGACAGGTGCTTAGGATGCATGTGTGGTAGGAAATGGAAGCTAGAATAAAGCCCTAGAGCCCAACAAATAGTTGTCTGTAGATAACGAATTAGGGGTCTCTAGAAGCAGATAAACAATTGCTACTTATTTAAAATCTGAGTTGTCAGAATAGAATATTTGTTTTGATGCTTGTCTGTAATAATTATTTGACTGTTTGAGATACGGTATAGGACGTATTATTTAAATTGAATAGTTATGATAACTGTTGTGGAAACTTCTGGACAATCTGTTTCGCTCAGTGCCATGCCCCGATGACTCTGCCATCGGTTGGGGTGTGACAGATTGGTATCAGAGCCATAACTATAGGGAATTAGGCAAGACTCGACCTAGTCCGGGTCGAAGTCTTAGATACCTAGACTATAGTTAAGAACTAGCAGACCGACTTGTGCATGACCGGTAGGGGTTATGTACGAGCTTACTTCTCGTTATTTTCGTTTATTCTACACTACCACCACACTCGAATTTTCAACTATGAGTGGACAATGAGGCCGAGAATAGGTGTGAAAACCGCAAACTCTCGACTAAAGTTGCTTACTCAGCTCACCTTTTAACTACAAGCGAGGAAATTATGCCAAACTAGGGGTGAAACCCATATTTTGATGAATAATCTCCTCTATTTTACCAAAATAGGGACGAAGTTGTTAAGCCAGGGGTGAAACCCTAACCTTGACGACTTGTTCTGAGCATTTTACAAAACTCTCACCAAAGATTCGACGGACTCCAACGATCTGAAGACACGATGGAACCAACGGGATGTGTGCCAACGCCCAAGAATCGAGGCAAGGGCATACTCCTGGAGGTCAAACGTGCACAGCGGATCCTTGTGAATAGTTGAATTACTTTGTATAGTCGAAGTCTACTAGCCGTAGACAATCTATCTCTCCCTCGATTTTATGTGTTTCAAATCCAAGCCGCTATTGCTGACTACGATAATTTGTTGATTTTATGTGTTTTTATGTGCTAAATTTTGAAGAATTAATCGATTTGTGCATCAGCTTCAATCGACACACATGACTCGCACTGCTATTCTACCTCAAATCGCTAACAAATCGCTCGCACTATACTATATTCGAACACTCGCGAGCTTTGAATGATAGGTTTCTGTAATCTGACTGCCTCTTGTGTGAAAACACTTCTTTGCTCTACGTGCCTAGGAATTTTGTGACTATGTGCCCTATGTGCTTATGTGATTTCATGTTAAGTATTTCCGTAATTATACGTGTTCCTGCGCTTTAGTAAGTAGTAGACGTGTGAGGTGAGAATCGAATACAATGTGTTGAGTTCCGTGGCGATGTCTCTTGCAGAAAATGTCGTCTGGATCCCGTCATATGCTCTCTCGTCAGGAAAAGAGGGACAAATGCCTTGCTTCCATCATCGCAAAAAGCGTAGCAAAGGCCGTGAGTGATGTCTATGAGAATGCCAGCAAATCATCCGAGGAATCGAGAATCGAAGCTCCTAAGACCGCCGCAAGGCCCTTCAGCTTCAAACAATTCAAGTCGTGTGGGCCAAAAGAATTCACTGGCGAAGGAGGTCCCACTGCACTATTTCACTGGTTTGACTCAATCTAGGTCACTCTGCGACAGAGTGGTTGCCCTGATGACCTTCGAACTCTGAATGCTACCGGCGTCTTTCAGTCCCGTGCTCTAGACTGGTGGACGGCCGAGAGGAACAAGCAAGGGAACGATGCAGCCTACGGTCTGTCGTGGGACGAGCTCAAGGAAGTTATGCTAGAAGAATTCTGCCCTCCTCACGAACGTCAAAAGCTGGAAGATGAATTTTGGCACATACAACAGAAGGATGGTGACAATGCTGGTCTCACTGCTCGTTTCAAGCAGCTCAGCATTATCTGTCCTGATCAAGTCAAGACTCCCGACATGACCATCAAGAAGTATATCCGAGCTTTGCCCGACTGCGTTGCTGATTCCGTGCAAGCGGCTAAGACTACAACGATCGAGGAAACTTATCTGTTGGCCGCTGAGATCAACGACAAACGGGTTAAGGCTGGGGTATGGGATAAGACTTCCAAGAATCTACATCAAGCTACCGCTACCGCACCAACTGCTGAACCCACCTCATCAAGCCACAAGAGAAAGAACAAGAGAAAAAACAGCTCCACCAACAAGAACTGTGCGATTACTGCTGCACCGATTCAAGCTGCACCTGCCCAACAGCGTCAAGTAGCGGCGCCTGTGGCCAATGCACCGCCTGTAAAGCGTGCGTACACTGGGCCACACCCGCTCTGCCCTACTTGCACCTACCACCACCCGACTGCTATTCAATGCCGCTTCTGTGCTCATTGCAATGTGTACGGAAACTTTACTGCCAATTGCCATATTCGTCAAGCTCCTGTCAACCAAGCTCCACTCACTGCCCCACAGGGTCAGCAAGCACCTCCGGCACCCGCAGTCAAAGCCAGAGCCTGCTTCTCATGTGGCGACCCGAACCATTTCGCCAACGTATGCCCAAACAGGGTTGTGAAACAAGAGCCTCAGCAACAGCAGCCACAACAGCAACAACAACAGCAGCAGCAACAACAGGCCGCACGCGCCAGAACTTTCAATCTCAACGTGCGTCAAGCCCAGGCCGACAACAACGTGGTCAATGGTACGTTCCTTGTGAATGGTATTTATGCTTCATGTTTGTTTGATACTGGAGCCGATAACTGATTTGTGTCGCTCGAATTTGAGAAACTCCTTAGTCGTAAACGTTCCCAACTCTCCTCGGCATTCGATGTTGAAGTC
Organism: Helianthus tuberosus; assembly: GCA_030545235.1. Lineage (NCBI taxonomy): Eukaryota > Viridiplantae > Streptophyta > Magnoliopsida > Asterales > Asteraceae > Helianthus > Helianthus tuberosus. The sequence goes on from CM060383.1 coordinate 56,828,555, forward strand.
GCTACCGGAAGAACCGTTGCTGTTAATTCCGTTATTCGTGATTGCACTCTTGAGCTCAACAATCACATCTTCCCAATCGACCTTATTCCGATGCAACTCGGAAGTTTCGACGTCATAGTAGGCATGGATTTTCTCCGAGAAAACCATGCTGAAGTTGTGTGCTTCGAAAAAATGATTCGTTTCTCGCTCGCGAATGGTGACTTATTCTGTGTATACGGTGATACTACTTCAAAGGGGCTCAAGCTCATGTCATGCCTGCAAGCTAGCAAGTATCTCCGCAAGGAATACATGGCTTTCTTGGCTAACGTTGTAGCAGCGGAGAAGGAAAAGAAAGAAAAGAAAGAAGTGAAAGACGTTCCTGTGGTTCGAGAATTCCCTCAAGTTTTTCCAGAGGACCTTCCTGGACTACCGCCAAGTCGTGATATTGACTTTTGCATTGACCTCATTCCTGGAGCTAATCCTATTGCCAAAGCTCCTTACCGACTTGCGCCGTTCGAAATGCGCGAACTCTCAACCCAACTCCAGGAATTACTTGAAAAAGGCTTCATTCGCCCGAGCACCTCTCCTTGGGGCGCACCAGTCCTTTTCGTCAAAAAGAAGGATGGGTCGTTCCGGATGTGCATCGATTACCGGGAATTGAATAAGTTAACTATCAAGAACCGCTACCCTCTACCTCGTATCGACGATTTGTTTGATCAACTACAAGGCGCTACGTGTTTCTCGAAGATCGATCTACGTTCAGGTTACCATCAGCTACGCATTCAAGAGGAGGATATACCCAAAACCGCGTTTCGCACTCGATACGGCCATTACAAATTCGTTGTCATGCCTTTTGGCCTAACCAACGCACCAGCGGTTTTCATGGATCTGATGAATCGCGTGTGTAAACCATATCTCGACCGTTTCGTCATCGTATTCATCGACGATGTCTTGATCTATTCCAAATCGAGTGCCGAACACGTGCAACATCTACGTTTGGTTCTCGAGTTACTCCAGGGGAACCAACTCTACGCCAAATTCTCCAAGTGTGAATTTTGGTTGGGGGAGGTTCAGTTTCTGGGGCACATTGTTAATAGTCAGGGCATTCACGTCGATCCTGCAAAGATTGAAGCTGTCAAGAGTTGGATTACGCCTAAGAACCCGTCCGAAGTCCGTTCTTTTCTCGGACTAGCGGGCTATTATCGACGATTTATTGAGGGATTCTCAAAGATCGCTATACCGCTTACCTCTCTTACGCATAAGGATCAGCCTTTTGTCTGGGGAACCAAACAAGAGTCTGCCTTTCGAACCCTCAAACACATGCTTTGCAATGCTCCTGTTCTCACGTTGCCAGACGGAAACGATGATTTCATTGTCTACTGTGATGCTTCCAACCTTGGTCTTGGTTGTGTTCTCATGCAGCGGGACAAGGTCATAGCTTACGCTTCTCGTCAGCTCAAAATCCACGAGAAGAACTATACAACCCATGATCTCGAGCTAGGCGCGGTTGTTTTTGCATTAAAGATTTGGCGACACTACCTGTATGGTACTAAGTGTACGATCTTCACCGATCATAGGAGCCTACAGCATATCTTTAATCAGAAGGAACTTAATATGCGTCAACGCCGATGGGTAGAACTTCTCAACGATTACGACTGTGAGATTCGTTATCACCCAGGCAAGGCAAATGTTGTTGCCGACGCACTTAGCAGACGGAGCTACCTGCTTAGCACTCGTAATGTTCAAGCCCAGCACAACCTCGAAACTCTCATCCGCGACGCTCAGCATGCATGTTTCAACGAACGCACTTTGAAGAAAGAAAGAATCTACCACGATGGAGCCCAGCTTGTGAGCAAATCAAATGGGATATTCCACTTTTTAGACCGAATTTGGATTCCCAAGCGAACCAATTTGCGACAGATTATCATGGACGAAGCCCATAAATCCCGCTATTCTATTCATCTCGGTGCTGACAAAATGTACCAGGATCTCCGCTATAAGTACTGGTGGCCGGGTATGAAACGGGATATCGCTCTCTACGTCGGAAAATGCCTAACTTATGCTAGGATCAAGGCTGAACATCAAAGACCCTCTGGCTTGCTCGAACAACCACCGATTCCCATGTGGAAGTGGGAGAGCATAGCTATGGACTTCGTAACCAAGCTTCCACCCACGTCATCAGGTCACGACAGCATATGGGTTGTGGTCGACCGATTGACTAAGTCGGCTCACTTTCTGCCTATACGAGAAGACTACAAGGTGGAACGATTAGCCCGAATCTACACCGACGAGATCATTTGTAATCATGGGACGCCTCGTGACATCATCTCTGACCGTGATGCTCGGTTTACTTCACGATTGTGGGAAACGTTTCAAACGGCACTCGGTACAACGCTTAATCTAAGTACTACTTTCCACCCTCAAATCGACGGCCAGACTGAAAGAACGACCCGTACTCTTGAAGACATGCTCCGTGCGTGTGTCCTAGACTTCGGTGGTAATTGGGATAAACACCTGCCGTTAGTCGAGTTCTCGTATAACAACAGCTATCATTCTAGCATCGAGATGGCACCTTTCGAGGCACTATACGGAAGAAGATGTTGGTCGCCTATTGTGTGGCACGAGATCGGTCACTCGCAACTAACCGGTCCTGAGCTATTACAAGAAACGACAGACAAAATTTTCCAAATCGGAAACAACCTGGTGAAAGCTCGGGATCGATAGAAGGTTTACGCTGATAAAAAGCGCAAGCCCCGTGAATTTGGCGTTGGTGACTACGTACTCCTAAAGGTATCACCTTGGAAGGGTGTAGTCCGATTCGGCAAGAAAGGGAAACTCGCGCCTCGATATGTTGGACCTTTTAAGATTCTGGAAAGAATCGAAAAAGTCGCCTACAGACTCGAATTACCGGAGGAACTTAGCAACGTCCACCCGACTTTCCACGTGTCAAATCTCCGAAAGTGCATCGCCGACCACGATTTACATGTCTATCTGGATGATCTACAAGTGAACGAAACATTACACTTCGTGGAAAAGCCTGTCGAAATCATGGATCGCCAAACCAAGCAGCTCAGGCGCTCGCGCATTCCTATTGTAAAAGTCCGATGGGAAGGCAAACGAGGTGCAGGGATCACTTGGGAACTCGAAAGCGATATGAAGGGTAAGTACCCGCAGTTGTTCCAGGTGAAAGCCTAGATAGAGAAAGTTGTAATGTGTGACTCTCGTACTTGTACGATTCTTATTAATCTATAGAACCACCGATTATAGTACGAATCTGTGCGTTAGACCTTCGCAACCGAGAACCTACTCAGATACCACTTGTAGGTCCCGGTTTTCAACTCCGGCACGATTGCGTATGACACGTTACACGTTCGGCTCGCAATCGTTCCAGAGTCAAAATCGGTCCAAACAACAAGTTCTCAAACGTGATTCACGGCTTTGTAACAGCTTTCAGCTTAATTTCGGGACGAAATTCACTAAACAAGGGGAGGCTGTAACACCCCGTGTTTTCACAAGTCAAAGTCCAAGTCAAGGTTAAAGTCAACGACCGGTTTCGCGCGACTTGACTGGTAGAAATGTCTTTACTTTATTTGTATTATGTGGAGTAAGTGTTGTTCATTGCAATAATCGAATTGTGTTAAATCGTTACTCGATCGAACTACGACTGTGAACTATAGGCAGTAACAATGCGATAAAGTTAATCAAGTAACAATCAAGCTATGTTAATCGAATCGACATCGAACCGCAACTCGAATCATGTATTTTACTTATTGATGATACGTGTGTGTGTGTGTGCCTTACGTGTTACCTGTGCATGTTTATTTATGTTATGTTATGTTGTGGTAATCAAGCGAACTCAAGCGAACTCGAAATCTATCTCGAATGTAATCGAACTCGAACTTGAATCACGATCGAACTAGGATAGATAGTAGAAAATAGACTACGCAAAGTACGAAGTAGTTGGGACTGAAAGTAATTTGACTAGGAAACCCTATCAAATCAAACCTCTCGCAATCTGAATCGAAACACCGAAACTCGTAGCATCAAAATCTTGAACCAAACGCCATCCGTCCGGATTGCCACTCGACCGGATCACCATCCGAACGAATAGCAATCCGACCGGATAGCCACTTGAGGAAGGATGACAGGTGCAATCCGAACGAATCGCCATTCGACCGGACAGTCACCAGGCGATATGCCATTCGACCGAACAGCCCTTTCCTCTTTTGGCATCCTATAAATACCCCTGTCATTGTCATTCTTTCCACTTTTGGAAATCCCTGTTCGACCAGCACGCTTAACTCAACCTTTTCTCAGATTTCTCTCAATCTAGGTAAGATCTCGCCCTTAATCTTGTACTTTCTTGACCTACACGCACTCCTACACCTTTCTACCTTTTAAATCTTAATTTTTAACCGTGAAATCACTAGATTTCGGGTGTTCTAGGGTGACGTCGTCATGTGTTCTTCAAGAACTTCATGTTTGACCTCAATCCACTGAGAACAACTTAGATCTAACCGATTTCCACTAAGATCTTGTAAGGATCTCGACACAAGTGTGGTGAAAAAGGATCGAGAGATGGTTTTAACTTTCTTTCGACACTTTTTACACTTAAAACACTCAAAACCGGTAGAATCAGATTCTGACCTAGCCTCCTACTCTCCCTTAGTGTTGTGCCGACTCAGATCTAGATTCCACCCACGGGACTACCGATTCCGGGCTAGTCAAGAACAACCGTCTCGAGCCGGTAACCGGCAGGACTAGGGTGATTCCTGGTCATGTTGGTAAACTGGGTCGAGCGAAGGGTTCTGTTGGCTAACACGTTGTCAAAGTGACTCGACATAACGCCAAACCTTCAAAACGACCAAGTGTAGAACGAACAGGACAATCGGAACGGATTGCCATTCGACCGGATTACCAATCGACCGGATTGGCGACCCGAACGAATTGCCACTCGAACGGATTACACTTGGGTCCCACTATTAAAACAATCTTAATTAAAGTTTGGGTATTGAACGAATTGCAATCCGATCGAACGACCCCTTGAAAGGATTACTCTTCGGATCATGAGACACTAAGACTTTAAAAGACTTAACAATTTTTCAACATGTTCATAACACGAATTGACATTCAATCGAATTGCTATTCGATCGAATGACACGTATGTAATGAACTTGTTTTCAATGAGTGACCTCATCCTCAAGTTACCAATCGACCGGATGACCATTCGAACGAATTACCATTCGAACGAGTTGCCATAAGCACGGTGGGTCATTCGATCGACCGACTTGAAAGATAGAGATACTTAATTGTTCTCAAAATGATACAACGAAAACTTCAAAGGACAAGCCATCATACACAAACACATCCTTAGCATAGGAAGAAACAATCCACTCGAATCGTCATCCGAACGGATTGCCATCCGCACGAATGACCACCCGAACGGATTACCATCCGCACGGATTACCATCCGCACGGATTACTGTCCGATCGGATCACCATCCGATCGAACTACCATTCGACCCATCTTTACTTGTTTTCGTTTCCTTATCGTTATACTATCGAATCTATTCAAGCTAACCGTACTCGCTAAGCGCTCCCTTCAATCCATAATCACTGTGAGTATACTCGATCCCTTTTTGCTTTAAGCACTTTTGGGTGTTACATACGTTACGAATATTCAAACTACAAATATCATACTACTCAAACTATTTGAGCGCTAACCGTTAATGCATGTTATACGTGGCTCATGAATGCTTGTTTGTTATGTTTACACATGGAATGTTGTCTACCTACCTTAGCAACGATAGTACTATAGTTTGGACTCAGCACCCGTTCACACGGGGGTTGTTAAGGATCTTTTACTTGCATGGATTACGGTGGTAAACCTGTATTGCGAACTGCCTCAGGCAGTCAACCCGCAGTCATTGGTATCGATGGATCTATGTCGATAACTAACGTGCTTCATTTCACTATGTGTACGTGCTGGTTATGCGTAAACGAATTCGACTCTATATGCTATTATCAAACTTGTATGCTCACCTTTACATTATATGTATTGACTTTTATTTTAACGTATGTGACAGGTGCTTAGGATGCATGTGTGGTAGGAAATGGAAGCTAGAATAAAGCCCTAGAGCCCAACAAATAGTTGTCTGTAGATAACGAATTAGGGGTCTCTAGAAGCAGATAAACAATTGCTACTTATTTAAAATCTGAGTTGTCGGAACAGAATATTTGTCTTGATGCTTGTCTGTAATAATTATTTGACTGTTTGAGATACGGTATGGGACGTATTATTTAAATTGAATATTTATGATAACTGTTGTGGAAACTTCTGGACAATCTGTTTCGCTCAGTGCCATGCCCTGATGACTCCGCCATCGGTTGGGGTGTGACACTTACCCATACTGTAACCAACAAATAGTCAGTTAATAAAACACATAATCACATAATAGTAATCAGGAAAAATTAAGTATTTCTAAATACTTAATTAGCTTAACCCAGTGGCTCTGATACCACTTTTTTCTGTCACGGCCCCCGACCCAGTTTTACCCGTTTCAGGAGCCCGTGGTATTTATTTAATTGAGTTTAACAGCGGAAGTTTATCATCAGGATCTTTTTAAAGCTAAAATTTTCCCGATTATTTTATTTCACAATCTCGGGATAAAATCCCGGTAATTTACAATCATATGATTTCACGGAGAAATCTTTAAGTTACAAAACATGATTTCTTTATTTTATAATGAGCCACTTTCTTAAGCTTGAAGTGCGTCACGGCACTTTTCCTGAATCACAACAGATCACCTGAAACATGTTTGAAAAAGGTTTTGTCAGTGGGAAATACTGGTGAATCATTCTATTTACTAATACGACATGTTTGTTATAATTTACAGTATTAAGGGTGATTACATTGTTTCTATATCAACCAACTACCCACAGTATTTGTCACTCGACCGGATCTGTGACTATGGTCATATCACCATTGGCCACCCGTTTGTCCAATGGCAAAGATTATCAAGTAATGTATACAAAACCCCACATACTGGCTGTAATTTGGTGATTACAAAGACTTAATCCCTGTAATTATAACCTTGAAAATAAACATGATTTTGAAAGTAATTTGGTAAAAAGAGAATGACTCACATTGCAGATTTAACACGGACAGAGTCTAGTCTATTGATTAGCCTTGTTAACCTATTTTAAATAGCAATGCACACAAAACTAGGTTAGTAACTAATACAACATTTACGATAACTCACGAGATCAACCCTCACAACGAATGACAAAGTGCGATACTTAAACATCCATCGAATTAACGACGAATGACAAAGCATAACCCTAATGTGGGCAGCACTTAAACATCCATTGGATAGTTTAATCGATCAGACATTGAATCGTAACAGCGATTGAGTTATTACCCTATTTTGCGGCAGCAATTTGTGATCGTGTGTGTTTTAGAATTGTATCTACGATATCTCAGTATGTATAACGAATTTCTTCGTCATTTCAGTGCCCAAAATCAAGTCCCAAACCCTACTATTTATAGTCAAAATTTGACCCCCCTCGCGTGACGCGAGGGGTACCCCTCTGGGCGTCGCGTGGCGCGAGGGGTCCCTATTTACCATAGGGTAGCTACGTGTATTTGTAGGCTTTCTGAGTTGACAGATTTGTAAAATTCGATTTTGACAGCGTTTTATTTGGATAATCGTAACTAGGGTTTTCCCCCCCTGAGTTTTAGGGGCCCTGATCCTGATTCTGATTGTCTTGAAAATTTCAGGGTTTGTGCAGAATCACTTGGGTGTTTCAATTAGGGTTTCCTATTACACTAAATATAATAATAAATAATAATTTTGGTGAGAGTTGTTACACCCATACATCATTAAACCCCCAGACCTGATAGTTCAAAGGCCAGCCAATTCTCCCAGGTTAGGTCCCTCACTTTCGAGCGACTCTTAAATCTATTATAGATGAGCTATAGTCTTATAATATATTTATTATTTTAAACATTATTAATTATATATAACTGGCGTTTCAGTAAAGATCCAACTGCACAATAACCTTTAGATGAACTCCCTTATAACTAAAACATCTAATTTCCTGTAGTCTTCTAATAGAATATTTATTTTCAGTAAAGGTTCATCAATAACAAAATGAAAGATTTATTATATAATGTATAACAGATGTAAAATAGATTTATTATTTTCACTAAGGGTTCATTTTTGAACCTTTATATGATACATCATCAATCTGTCTAATAACATTATAACAAAAACATTATTACTTTAAAACCATTTACACGATATATCATCAATAAGGAACCTTATTGATGATGAACTACAGATTTATGAAACACATTTTGTTAGTAGACAGATTTATGTATTTCAAACTCTGCACATCCAAACTATAGTTGTTAATAGCGGCTAGAGCGACCGCTATGTAGCCATGCGACCAAGCGTCGCAAGGGCAAAAACCGCCCGCAGCAGGCCCGGGTTTTCGGAGCTGCATTCGTGTCCGCAGGACGTGCGGGCACGCACGAGTTCAATTAAATTCCAGTTCATAAACTTATTTTTTGCACCAGCCTTGCGCGCGGGTAGGACTTGTGGTAAAACATGTCATAAAACTACAATAGAGTAGTAAATACCTTACCTTATAAACAACAACTCACTTTTAGGGCTGTTTATGTGCCGAGCCGAGCTAGGCCAAGCTCGGGCTCGACTCGATTATAAACCGAGCCAGCTCGGCTCGCCTTGGATTTATAACCGAACTGCAAATCTAAGCTCTGGATCGGCTTGGTTTTAAACCGAGCTGGCTCGGTTCGGCTTGGTTTGGCTCGTATTCAAAAAGAAAAATTAATACATAGGTCTCAAAGTTCAATAGCCTAAAATATTATTCAATAGTTTAAAAGAGCATATCCAAAATGCGTTCAACCTTATACATTTCAAACGAAAATCAAGTTCAATAACACAAAATAAGTTTCAAATTTCAATGAAATACAATATAAGTTTATTATTCTGGTAATCCACCTTCAAATATGCCATCGGTATACAATTACACTGATAAATACATGTAAATAATAATCAGTTTATTGTAATACATTATAAATTATATAAAAATAAATACATTAAAAGTAAAATAATTTGAGTCAAGCCGAGCCGAGCTAAAAAGCGAGCCAAACGGAGCCAATTTGGCTCGTTACGAGCCGAGCCGGCTCGGCTCAGTTTCAAACCGAGCCGTATCGAGCGAGCTTTTTTCGAGCTAAATTTGAGCGAGCTCCGAGCCGCGAGCTTTTTGGACAACCCTACTCACTTTGTTCACACACCAATGTGGGACAAAGTATTTACCACCTTTTGAGACTTTCATTCAGACACCCAAAACTTCCAACATATAAGTCCTAAACTTTTGCTACTAACTATTAGTTTTTGTTAAATATACATGTAAAATAGCATATATACAAGGGTATTTTGATGTAGTATACATATAAAAATTTTCAAAATTCTTCTTCTAGTGTAATCGCGATTTATAAAATAGCCTTCGCTATTTGTCGCTATTGCTACATAGCCTACAGGTGCCTTGTCGCTATTTGTCGCTATTCGCTATCAACAACTATGATCCAAACTGTACAATAAAGATGAACCTTTAGATGAGATATCATTAATTGGTCTTATAATAAATCATTCATCTAATTTCCTTATGTCAGATAAGTTGATGAAGTACGAATTTTGTGTTGCACACTACAAAAACTATGCGCTACTGCTAGACCAGACTCTTCGATCATACAATCTAGATCCATTGACAAAAAGAGTAACAAATCCATCAATGGGAAATAAGTCACACACGGCACAATCTAAATACATAGGAAAACAATATGTTGTACAAAGTCAAAGCAAAAGGGCAACAACATAATTTATTAGATGTTGTTAACTTAATTAAACGAAAATAAATTACCAAAACAATGTTAACTACAACCAAAACCACTTGCCAAAACATACTGATTATAATGCATAACAAATTTTTCAGGACCTAAATGACTATCAACATATCCGTATATGGTTAATCCTAGTCTATTATTCCTACAGCTCTTTTTTTATTCTGAATTCATGTTAAAGCTAATATGTTTAGATTTCCAACGATAATGTTATGCCTCTTCATGTTGAAGCATGTTTAATAGACCAAAATCAGAAGAGAGTACCTTATCAGAGTGGGTCTTCAACAGCGCCTCAGGCTAGGAAACCCTAACCATTATTGAGTGACGACAGTGAAAACCCCCAAAAAGTAGAAGGCATGCGACGATCTAGGGTTCATACGAACATCATGCCCCAAAATCCATATGCTCTGCCACAACCGGGATTCCGATGAATGCCATAGGCACCCTTGGATCGACGAATAGTTCCGGTGATCACGATGGCACTAGCAGATCGCTGGCGACGGCGACTTTCTGTTGCGCTCTCTCTCTCTAGCCTCTCACTTGTCTCTAAAACGCAATTGCCAAGAACATAAAAGAGAGTGCCTGGCAGATGTAGGTTAATTAAACCGGGAAACCGGAACTGTTCTTAAGATCGATGCAAATTGTATATATAGAATAATGCCTAAAGTCTCAAACATTACTTGACATATACCTTGTTTTGTAATGATTTATGATTAGAATATTGGGGTGAAGATACAATCAGGGGCGGATCTTAGTGTAGCCGTGGCAGGGCCACGACCCTGGCAAGTTTTTCGGCCGTAGTGCTAATTTTCCGCATTTCGATCGAAATTTTGTATATATACTATGTTCGGCCCTGGCAAGTTTTTCAGCCGTAGTGCTAATTTTAGTGCCCGTGTCTTTCGGCCCTGGCAGGTTCAACGGGCAAGATCCGCCACTGGATACAATAGAAAGTTTATTTGGCTAGGAAGGCTAGGAAGTGATCTTGACCATCCATTTAGTTAATCAAGGGCTAAAATTAAATCAGGGAAATTAAAGGGAATAAAAGAGGCGCGTGAGTTTGTTTAGGGGTATTCTAGTCAATGCAAGCCAATAGTTTCTCTCTCCTCCAATTTCCCCCCATTTTTTAAACGTTAATAACTCTTTCATACGACATTATTTTTTTTTTATAAAAATTGCACCAAATACTATTGCTATATTTTCGATTTTTTTTAAAACCCAGTTGCGTAAAATGCAATAGAAAAAACCCCAGTTACGTAAAACGCAATGAAAAAAAACCTTAAAAATGACATTTTTCTAAAACGCAATGCACAAAAAACACAAAGAAATGTCTTATTTGTAAAACGCAATGGCCAGAAAACACAAAGAAATGTCTTTTTTCTAAAACGCAATAGCCTAAAAACTCAAAAGAAAATGTACTTTCTAAAACGCAATGGACTAAAAACACATAAAAATGTGTTTTACGTAAAACGCAATGCACCAAAAACACAAACAAATGTCTTATTTCTAAAACGCAATGGCCAGAAAACACTTAAAATGTCAGTTTTCTAAAACGCAATGGACTGAAAACACAAAAAAAAATTGTTTTACCTAAAACGCAATGCACAAAAAACACAAACAAATGTCTTATTTCTAAAACGCAATGGCCAGAAAACACTTAAAAATGACTCATTCTAAAACGCAATTGCCTAAAAAACAAAAGAAAGAATTCTCTGTAAAACGCAATGGACTGAAAACACCTAAAAAGTGTTTTACCTAAAACGCAATGCACCAAAAACACTTCAAGAATGTGTTTTTCTAAAACGCAATGGCTAGAAAACACATAAAAATGTTTTAGTTCTAAAACGTTGCCTAAAAACACCAAAGAAGGTGTTCTCTCTAAAACGCATTGAACCATGACAATAGTTTTTTTGTGTTGTGAATTGTCTGTGCTGTGAACTGTCTGAACCAATGCAGTTTACGAATGCAGTTTCCAGAGGCAATTTACAGAAAATTAATTTTTCTGATGCATTTTTATTACAGCAATTTAATCGAAAAAACCAGCCAGGGGCTCTGCCCCTTGGACCCCGCCAGGGGCGGCCCCTGGGACCCTGCTACCAGGGGCGCTGCCCCCGGACCCCCGCCAAGATCGTAAAACGCAATGACTAAATCAAAAACCCAGATCGTAAAAGTGAAATTAAAGAATTTCTTACATGGATCGAAGTGATTTCTTCAACAATTGACGAATTTTGAATGATTGAAACACTTATCAGCGCTCGAATCGAACGGATCGAGTGATTATCTTCAAAATCACCAGAAAAAAAACGAGATTTTGTATGAAATTAAACTGGGTTTTCTTCAAAAAAGCTGAAGAACACATTGATCGGGTGTTTGAATCATTGATTGGTGACGAAAATCGCACTATAATGTAGTGATTATTGAGATAGAAAGTGAAGAAATGGTTGAAGATGGTGGATTTTGAAAATGGTGGGTTTTGAAGTTACTGGGTTTTGAAAAGGAAGAAGAAAGGATAAGATTGACTAAAATACCCTTCCCCTTTATTTTAAATTTTGCCACATGTCTTAATCCTATTGCTTCCTATCCTTCCTAGCCAAAATAAACTTCCTATTTGATCTTTTCCCTAGAATATTGTTATTAATGTTATGTGTGTAGTAGGTTGGAAAATTGAAATATTTGTTCATTGTAATTTATGACTTTATCATATTATTTTTAATAAGCAGTTCGTTTGTTAAGAAAAACAAAAGATTTTTTTTAACAAAAGTAACTCAGTACTCTCGTTTTCAAAAAAGTATTGCTAAAGAGATCGTTAATATACCGATCATTATTTTCTTATATGTTCACATTTTTTCGGTGGTTATTCATAACCAAATTTATGTTATATAACTTTCGAGTCCTGTAACATTAGACGTAGAATTCAAGTTTTAACAAAACTAAATCACAGAGACGGGTTTTAACGTTAACCACTAAAATATACCAATTTGATTCATTTGAAATCAGAAGCAAAGCAATTGAAACAATTTGATTATTGAATTTAATAATATGTGTACATTTTAACAAAAGTCACCCTAAATTGTAAATAAAAAAGGTAGACATATTAAAATTACTGGAAGTCAATAAATGAGAGAAAGAAAACATGAATGTTGAATTCCCTTCACCAAGTACGGTAATCAACTTTCCTTCGAAAGTTTTGCAACCGTTCGAATGCTTTTGTTAAATCCCAGCGAAAATGAAGTCTGGAGGAATTGGGAACAAAATTGGGCTTTAGAGCGACCGCCGGATTCAGATGGTGGTGTGGCTACAATTTTCGTACGAATTTCGTTTTAGAAGACGGGCGGAGAGATAAGATTTGAAATAAAATAGAGGAGATTCGAGAGAGATATGAGAAGAAAATTAAGACGAGTTCATAATGAATGTCTCAAATATGTGTCCTCCCGTACCTTAGTTGTTTAATCTGCTTCAAATTCTAATTACTTACTAAGACCACGAGTAGTGGTTCATATGATGAAGGAGCATTTTCTGCTATGTGGCATTCACGTTAGCATGAGTTACTTTGAATGTCGGATAGAATCATTCTATTTAATCTAATAATATATTATCTTCAAATTTAAATTATAAATTAAAGATTTTTTAAATAATAGCACAAAACAATAATCTTAAACTTAAAAAACAATAATACGCTCATATAAAAAAAATTAAAGTACTAATAAAATATACAAAATAACTTATTAGACATTAGATCAAACAATAATTCTGTTTTAGATTTTCCAAATTGGGGTTCTAATCAATTCGATTTAAACTTAACCAAGTTTATGACTTGATTCGAATTAAACCGAACCAAATTTATGCTTTTTTAAACGAATCCAATAGCATATTATTTACTATAGAAAATTACATTTATTTAACTCATGTAATACATGGTGTTTTTAAAGATATAACTTTTTTTTTTATTATTTAGTATATATTCGCCCCACTTGCGGTATGCGCATATAATGTATATATGTGTGGACACTCGGAGGGCAAAAGTGAAATTGCACTAATTTTAACATTATTTTACTAAGTTCGTGAAAATAACGTTATAAGCAGATGACGGTTAATCTTGCATCATCGTCATGTGGTGGCGTTGATAGTTAAAAGACAAAAGGGGCCATGCAGTAATCGGTCTTTGTCCCGATTGTTGAGTGTTATGTGCCTTATATCCAAGGCTTGATACAAAACTACTATCGAGCCGGGGCTCTCACTGAAAGTAACCTCTCTATTCCTACGGAGTAGAGGTAAGGCTGTCTACATCTTACCATCCTCAGGCCCTATCTTAGCTTTGCTATTGGTGGGATTTACTGAGTATGATTAGTGGCGGATCTTGCCCGTTGAACGTCCCAGGGCCGAAAGCCACGGGCACTAAAAACATGCCCGTGCCGAACATAGTAGGTATAAAAAATTTCGATCGAACCGCGAAAATTAGCACTTCTGGCCGAAAAACGTGCCAGGGCCGTGGCCCTGGCACAAGCCTTCTAAGATCCGCCCTTGAGTATGATGATGATGATAATGATTTAGTAAATATAATTGGATTTATTGAACCTGTATAATACACGGAGTTTATAAAGATATAATTTTTTTATTATTTAGTTTATAAAATTACATTTATCCAACCCTTGTAATATACAAGGTTACAAAATTACATTTATTTAACACGTGTAATACACAGTGTTTTTAAAAATATAACTTTTTTATTATGTAGTATATATAATTAGAATTATTCAACCCGTACAATACACGAGTTTTTATTATTTGGTATATAAAATTACATTTATTCAGTACAATACATGGGGTTCTTAGAGATATAATTCTTTTATTATTTAATATATAAAATTATTTGTTCAACCTGTGTAATAAACGAGATTTTTAAAGAATAATTGTTTTAATTTAGTATATAAAATTAAATTTATTCAACCCGTGAAACTATGAGTTTAAACAAGAAAAGATGCAATGTTTTTTTTTTATGTAAATGATTAAATGAGAAATTCATGAACATTTATATGTGAAAAATAAAAATTAAAAACTAAAACAGTGGCTTGAAATTCGGGAGTTGGGGCCTTTCCCCTTGTTTCCCATTATTAAATCAAAATCAATTCTTGAGGCCCATAAACAAAATAAAATATGGAGGAACCCAAAGATAAGTAAAAAGGATAAAACAAATCTTACGGGATTCGAACACTGAAACACCGATGCCATAAACAGGAAGCGCACCAATTGAGCCAAACAGTGAATTTGTGTATCTGATTTCTACAATAAATTTATATATAGAGTAAACTGCAATTTTACCCCCTGGGGTATAGGCCAATTGACACTCTTACCTCCTCTAACGAAATAATTGCAATTTTACCCCCCAATGTTTGGTGTTATGTCGTAAGTTTACCCCCGGCGTCGATTTTGTTAACAGTCAACGTAAGTATGTAAAGGTCAAAGGGTAAAAAGGTAATTTCCAAAAACCATTATTATTATTATTATTTATAAGACACTGCATCTTCTTCTCCTTCATATTAGGGTTTTCATAAAATGAAATCTCAAATCATCATCACCTCCACAGAAATCTCAACCTTACCAAACCCTATAATCTGAACCTTACCAGCTTTTTTGCAGAACTTTCTAGGAGGCGATCCAGTGCCTCCTCTACTATCTCTGGCCTCTTGCATAATCTGGGCATCATGAGCCACAAATTCAGCCCTAATTTGGGCTAATTCATCCTCTACAATACCTGTCTGAGTGTTGAAACCCTTTGCACCATTTACTTCACAACCCTCTATGGTTGATTTTGTGGAATCTTGACGACCACGAGCTGGGCAAGAAGCATCAATTTGGGGGGGGGGGGGGGCTGAGCAGAAGGAAACTCCCCTTGCACCGCACCGGGAAGGGACTTTGGAACACCAACATCGTCCACGATTGAAGGGGTTTGATCCCCAATTCGAAATGAGTCAGAAGGAGACGCTATGGGGTTTAGGTTTTGTGATGACGGCTGAGGAAATTGGTCACCTTTTAGCGCCGCCAGAGAGTTTATCATAACAGGTGAGCAAGGTATTGGATCTGGGGGACGATCAGGAGGTTGAGGAGGGATTGAAGGTGGGATTTGACCACCTGGTGAAGAGATTTCGGGCATAGATAGGGAAGAACCGTAGAGAGCGAATTTTAGAGAGAGAATTTTAGAAACACTGATGCTTGATTTGTCTATTGTGACAACTACAGAGCTTGGTGCCATTTTGTTGAAGATAAATGTTCAAATCCCAGATGGGATTTTGGTAGAAAGATGTAAAAATAGATGAGATTTATGTGAATTGGAGTGAAGGTTGAAGACCCATGAAGGATTTAGGTGTAATGAAAGGTGGAAGAGTGAGATTTGGATCTTGAGAGGTTAATGGCGGTGGCAGTGGTGGTACCCGGTTGAGAGTGTTGGAGGGTGGTGGCTGGAGGTGGTTGAGGGTGGTGGCTGGAGGTGGCAGTGGTGGTGAATGGCGGTGGTAGTGTGAAACGACCATTTAATCTTCTAAGTTTATATAATAAAAGATACTTAATTTTAGATATAAAGTACCTAGGTTTAACATAAGTACAAAATAAAAGTTTCAAAGTAACACCTTCTAGTCAACTACCGACTAGATTAAAGATTCATAACATGTTTAGCAAGTCATTTACATCAAAAACATGTCTAGACAAAGTTAAGTTAACGCGGAAGCTTTCAAAATGCGTGTTCGGTTCTTGATAGCATGCTTGATCATCATCCGGAGGGACCCCATCTTTACCTATAGTCAAAACACCTTAAAGGTTAGTCTTGACATAAATATAATGCATATAAACTAGTTCTAGTATCAAATCGCCAAAATAAAAATAAAAATTTCATTTTTGATCCTGTCGCGTGTCGCGAAAGATCGTCGCGTGGCGCGGGAGGCCCCACGTGTCGCGCCAGAGTCTTAGGCTCCCCTCGCGTGGCGCGGGGGAGTGCGTTTTCCAGCAGGACCAGTTACTGGACCAACATTTTTACTAAGCTCCGGAAATTCACAAAAATCCAACTTTAAATCCTTATAACTTTTTACTCGGTTATCCGTTTTAGGTGATTCTTTTTCCTATGAGTCCGTAATAAAATTACGGAGCCAGCCGTGTAAATTTCATATTATAAAACCAAATTACAAGCACATGGTTTACAAAATCCTTGTTTCAATTATTCGACCCATTATCTATATGTGCCTAATACCAATTTCTCATTCTAAATCCTTTTAGATGTAATTACCCAAGTCCCCGGGTTTATAAATCTTGGCGTATTTATACCCAACACTAACGAGATATGAGACTCTCAAGTCTCTTAACACATGATTATTTCAAAAGCATAACTTGACCCGTTTGGTTGTCGAGTGGAAACCATCACCTCAATGACAAGCCAAACTACTTCTAACCTTTGTATTGACCCGTTTGATGGCCGAGTGAACTTCGTCACTTCAATGACGCATCAAACGTGAATGTTACACTAATCCAGTACTAACGATTTATGAGACTCTCAAGTCCCTTCATTCATGATTATTTCAATGCATAATCTCAACTCGTTTGGTTGTCGAGTGAAAGCCATCACTTCAACGACACATCAAACGCGTAATTTATACTACGGCACCATTTGTACACTAATACCAAACATTTATGTGTAATGTAACGGGACTCAAGTTAAGTCGCGTACCTTTAGAGCACACCCTTCAAACGCGTATCTCCTCCTCCGGTTTGTCCGCTTGACGATCCAGATTCTTTGCCTAAAGAGTTCAATTCAACTTCAATTTAGAACCCTTTTTGTAATTATTAACACCTAAATTGCCACACTAGTCAATTATGCGTTTTCATCCGATTTTAACATATTAGTCCCCACTTAGGCATTTCAACAAACACATAGCGGGTTAGGTTTTCATATAAACCAAACCAAGTTCATGACTTGAAATCCTCATCTAATTCAACGTCAATCATGCAAATTTACACAAATTTTACATTTATATTTCAGAGATTACCTCCTAAAACTCAGGTTTCACTAGAACAAGAATCATAATTCTAGTGTTTATCAAGTTTCTACTAACACATTAATCACCTAAAATGGTGAATATGAACCCACAATTAACATGCAAGGTCTTAACAAAAATTCACCTAGGGTTTATCCCTAGACATCATATCTCTTCTAATTTCATCATTACAACTCAAAATCAAGCTAAACATCCAATTTTCATCATATGCTAGGGATTTGAGTTGAATCAAAACAACCTAAATTGACATACCTTATGATCCCTTTGACTAGGTGATCACGAATCTATGTTTTGATTTCGATTTTGACTTGATTTGAGCCCACAATTTGTAGTTTTTGTGGGAATTAGGGTTTGGTGAAGAACCCCTTGTCGCCCCCTGCTTCTTGATCGACCATGTAACACCCCGGCCGGAGGCGGAAAAGCCAAAGGTGTCACGAAACTTGATAGAATGCATTTGAGCACATGGAGATTATGTTAAGTTGAAATATAATTTAAGTTTAGTTCAATAGATTGCATTCACATCTGAAAAATATAAGAGTACATAGACAAATACAACATAAATTGTTTCACAAATGATAAATTTGGATTTAATCTAAGGCATATGTCTTGATCAATCCTATGTAAAATGTTCTTGCAAACCCTGTCATCAAACATTGTCACCTGAAACATATGTTAGGAAAAATATTTGGGTCAACAAACGGTTGAGTGAATTCATAGGTTTTGTTTCACAATAGTTCAAAAATAAGTTTAAGCCTTTCGTATGATATATCACAAAGCAAAATTAATAATACGAGTATATACATGGGGAGTACATTCAAACCATTCAGACGTATCACTCGGGTTTATCACCACACTTCCAAAAGTTTCAAATAGACATGAATACCAACCAAAAGTTTCACCAAAGTTTCACGGGAAGTATGATGGGGCGTCACACCTATAGCGCTATAATATAACCGATGGGCTTGTACGGAGTTAATGAATGCACAAAGAATAACAGTAATAACTCAAGCATCAACCAATTGCACAAGTGAATCAATACGACAAAATAGATATATAGTTTATAAGCAGATGTTTCACCCCAAAAGTTTAAAGTAAAAAGGGGAAGCTATGAACTCACCTTGATTTCAGTTAAGTCCAAAACAAATATGCAAATGTGAGAGTTCTTGGGAATTAGATTCCACGTCACTCTAATTGATTGAACATGCAACAATATGGAATATGTATCAACAATAATGTTTAAAATGGATAATTGGAAATCCTAAATCTATAGGATTCGGTAGTGTTTTGTTTAAATGGTAGTTATGTGGTTTGGATAACCTAACAAGAGAACTCACAAAATGAATAAGGAATTATATATGAAAAAATATTTCTTTGACATAAATAATTAAATTATATACGTACATAATTGAGTTACTACAAACATTTTAAAATAATGAATCAATTATATTCGATTTGTATAATTAGTTTAACATAAATAATTATACCAAAATATTTCATAAGTGATATAATTAATTTATAACTTATAATTGAATTTAGAAGTACAAAAATATATAATTATTTGGTAAATGATAATTATATAGTTTAAAGAATAAATATGATAATCATATAACTAATTATCAAAATAATTAATTTAAATCAGAATAATTAAAAATAACATTTTTAATTATTGAACTTTAATATTACTGATTTAAGATAATTATTACAGTTTTGAAATCATTTTAAATAAATAGAATGAATTAAAATGGTTATAATAACAATAAATAAGTTTACATAAGTTTAATTATCTAAATAATTAAATGTAATAAAATTTCAGATTCTAAATTTATATAAACTCAGAATAATGTATCTTTTGTCATAAAAATAGTCTTGGATAAAATTTATATAGTTATATAATTTAATTACATTAAATTAAACTATATTTATAAGTATAAATACTGATTTATTTATATAAATATCAAATTTATATAAAATATGAGCAAAAGTATTATTTTTGTAAAGATCAATATTTAAAATAATTAATCTGAAAATTTCAATATTTATTTCCCAAAAATTGATTTATTATTAATTATTTAATAATAAATTGTTTTAATATCATAAAAATTAGTTTTATAAATAAATTGATTAATTTTATATTTTTAATAAATGTATCAGGGTTTATAGAATTTATGCTAAAATTTCTAGATTCTAACTATTTAAAACTGAATTAAGGAACAAACTGTTAAATAAAAGAAAATAATACAAAATCACTATTTATCATCTTCCCCAATTCATCGGTCAACAGAAGTCAACCCGTCTGATTAAATGATCAAATCATGTTTATAATGTAATTAACTTTGCTGAAACATAAAACAAGTATGAACATACAGATTAGACGGAAGAAACAGGTCCGGTAACGGTCGGAAGTGCGAAACGATGTATCTCCGGCGACGGTTTCCGGCGACTTATTTGCAGGTTGAATTTCCGGCATTTTTCGATATGTTTGAGCAATGTGAAAGGTGTACAAGCTTAATGGTGATCTAGGGAACTTAAATAGGGGTCCAATTCGATCTCAGATCCGACATTTGCCAGTGATTTCGATCCACTTTAGAATATTTAAGTAAAAAAAACTGGTAACATGCTGTTTGATATTCAATGTATCGAATTAATGAGTGAATTGAATTAGGTATGGGTCGTGGGTCTCGTGTGAATGCTTTACAGATAGAAAATCAATTAAACAATCGATTCTTGATTGTTTCCGACAACAACAGTGCGATCTGTTGCTATTAGTATATATATATAATATCTAATAAGTGTATAAATATAATGAAATCTAGAACTATAAACAACGAAGCTGGTAGTCCAGCCGGTTATGCATGTGTGTGTGTATTCGAGGGGTGCGGGTTCGATTCTGATTTGGGGCCGGTTCCTCAAGGTTTTTCAAAAAACCTTTTTACTTAAATAAATGTGATTTTTCATTTTGGTCCCTGTGGTTCTATAATCACATAATTAGTCCCTGTAATAGTTTAACTTAAAAACTAACTAAGTTAGTTTCTTAAATAAGAATCCTTTATAAAAAAAGTAACCCGGTTAGAGTTATTTGGTAAGAATAGTTTCCAAAATGACAACTTAGTCCCTGAACTTTTGTATTTTCTAAAAATGACGGTTTTAGTCCTCGGACTTAAAATCAAAGTTTTAAAGCAAGTTTTAAGGAATGACAAATAGGTCCTTCAACTTTTACTTTCCCATAATTACACATTAGACCCTTGTACTTAATGTTGTCTTGTTTATAAGTATGAAACTCAATCAAAATTACGAATATTCACGTGTTTGAGCCTTTAAATCATGTAAAAGCACAAAACAAAGCATGTATCAACAAACTGCATCTCAATATACGGTAATGGTTGCAATGCAAGTCAAATTATAACATGTGTGTAAACCAGAATGGTTACAGACCAGACACACCATTTGAGTGTGTTTGGTGTGTTTTAATTTTGTTTTATGTAATTAAGTTTCAATTTTAATAACATAGGCCCCTCCACTTTTATTTAGTTTATATCTTTGGCATTTTAAATTCATTCATGCTTTAAAACAAGAAAACTAACTAACTGGGTTATTTATTTCCTAGTTAGCTCATTCTCGTTTATTTTGTACTTTATATAATGCTAATATAAAGCTTTTTAAATTTCGGGGTGTTACACAGTGGTGGCAGGGGGTAATATTACAGAGTAGAACAAAACACATGGAGGTAATATGAAAGGGCATTATAGTCATTTCACATTCCAGTTAACAGATCTGTTAACAAAATTGACGCCGGGGGGTAAACTTGCGACATAACACCAAACGTTGGGGGGGGGGGGGGGGGTAAAATTGCAATTATTTCGTTAGAGGGGGTCAGAGTGCCAATTGGCCTAAACCCCAGGGGGTAAAATTGCAGTTTACTCTTATATATAACATAAATATTTTTAAATAATTTTGGCCTTGTGTGGTGGCACTTCCCGCACAGGCTCACAGCCGGCTCTGGGTGTGGTCATGACCCTCATGACAATCATGACCATCCACGTCAGTGTCATGTCACCCACCTCTAATCACCATCCAAAACCACTATCCTAAGACCAAGCGTAGTCGGGCCTTTTTTTGCCCAAAAAACGCCAAACAATGCCCACATACGGCCCCTAGGAGCGTTTTCTTGTTTAAAAATGCTTGAGGGGTTCTTTATTCCACGCCTGGTTGATTTTGTTTTGGCCAATCACAGTAAATCTTTCTTTTGTTTGTCCAATAAGATTTTTTGATGGTTTTTTTATTTAATTTTATTACACCTCTTTTAATATAAAGCCCCACATCCCCACTACACCCATTTTAGAAAACGCCATATAATGCCCCATTGCTGACTCGGATGCCACATGGCGTAAAACGCCTAAGGGTAAGAGCATTACCACTACACATGGTCTGAGGGTGTGGTCATGACCCAAACCACTAGCCTCTTATTTATTTTAATTTGTCTTTTTCTAAAGAAAAGAAAATGATTTCTTGAAAAATGGAAAGAAGGACCAAGATTGCCATAGTTTAATCCATGCAAACTATGGTGGATCAAACAAGGGGTGGTGTAACCTTCCATTCATATTCCTAGGTAGCGAATCATGTCCCAACGATTACCCCACACCCTTTTTATCCTTATAAAAAAAAATCATATTTGTTTCAAAATAATGTTGACCACTACATCAACCAACCCCTTGTCACATTGTAATCAATATACACCCATCCTCTTCAGTCTTCACATTTCAAAGTTTATCAATTCCATCTACAACCGTTATGCGTACCGTACAAGTATTTACATGCATAACACCTCATGTAATTTATTACACCGTCATAAACCCAACCACTCATGCATTTGTATATATATACACCTCACCACCGATCAACTCCAACCACACACCCAAAACCAAAACCATAGATTAACAACCACTGATTGAAAAAAAAATGGCGAATGAGGTGAAGTTGCACGGAGTTACAGGGAGTCCGTTCGTCTGCAGAGTGAAAATTGCTCTGAATCTGAAGGGTATTAAGTATGAATTTGTTGCGGAAGATTTGAGCAACAAGAGTGCTGATTTACTTAAATATAATCCTGTTTATAAAAAGGTACCGGTGCTCCTTCACAACGGGAATCCGATATCGGAGTCTCTTGTGATCGTCGAGTATATTGATGAAGTGTGGAAAGGAGTTCCGATTTTGCCACAGGATGCTTACGAGAAGGCTCAGGCTCGATTTTGGGCCAAAGTTGTTGATGATAAGGTAATGAATAATATTTCGGTTATCTTCTGGAGTAAATTAGTTTGAGTAGTTGTGTTTTAGTGATTTTAATTATTTGAGTCTAAAATTAAAATGTTTAACGCCCCGAGTCTCTAAACACTTTTTTATAACCATTTGAGTTCAAGTTTTTTTAATAAAATTGGACTTAAACTGTTATAAAATGAACAAAATTTGACTCAAAACGTTATAAAATAAATAATTAGGGACTCGGGACGTTTAACTTTTGATAAACTATTAAAACAAGAGGACTCACAAACTAAGTTACTCTATCTTCTGTTATGCTATTGGTTTTTTATGATTATTCAAGTGTTCATGATGGTATACAAAATCAGACTGGAAACAGGACATGGAACCGTTCCGTTCTTTATTTTAAATTGTCCGTTACCGGTGACTGGTGGAATATACCTTCTTGTTGAAACGGAATTTTTTTTTTACTTTTTCTAAATACTTTTTCCTTTGAAAAATCATATTAATTAAGGACCCACACTGGGCTTGTAGGCTAGACGTGTACAAATCAGTTTTTTTGAAAACCGGTTACGGTTATTAACTGGACCGGTTAAAATCTGCAAAAAAAAAAAAAACCGGTTATTTAAAAACCGGTTTCGATTAATAACCGGTTTTAACGGAAAGAAAGTGTAACTGGTTGTAACCGATTATTAAAAAAACCGGTTTTTTTTTGTAATCGATTATTAACCGAAATATTAAACCGGTTAAAAAAACCGGAAAAAAAACCGGTTCTGCAAAAACATGCAGAGAGTTCACAGAAGGTGTTTTTTTTCATTTTTTCAGCTGTTTGGGATTTTTCTTCACAATTCAGCTTGTTTTGTTATGTTTTGAATTGTAAATGCAGTTTTTTATACAAAAACTTAACAATAAACTCATAAAAAGTTAAAAACATAATAGTATCATCAAGTCTTGGAACAAACGGTTGTACATAACAATGAAATACGAAGGATAAACGTAACAAACGAAATGTGTAAACTTAAACTATTAATCCGCAAGAACGTCCACTAATATATATTTATTTTTTTAGTGGAACTACAATACTAAAATATATCTTGAGAAGCTTCGTTTAATCTTCTTCGCCCGAACCCGAACTCGAACTATTGCGTAGGAATTCATCTAATTCGGCTTCTTCGTCGGTCATTGGGGTTGTCAATTCGGCTTGGACCTCGTCCTCGTAAACTTCGGCTTCGTAATCTAATTCTCCCTCGAGTGAGCGTGTGTCTTAGCATTTTTCCACAATTTTAAACAATCCCTCCTAAGAGTAGCACGACTTACATGGGTGTATCGTGGTTGGAGAGTTCGTTGAACCATCTTTGTATAGCGTTGGTTGTCGAAGTGGTTGAACGGCAAACTTTCTTGTATTACAAACTTCGCCATTTCCTCCCTATCCATATTGAAATAGTAGTTGAAAATATTAGCGCCATCACTTGCCATGGAAGCTTGACCACTAACGTGTTGTTGTTTCAACGCCTTGCAAAACGGTTTTTCAATGTGTTGTTTTAAGGTGGAGTTTGCAGTTTCGGCGTAAAAGCTTTGACAATGATGACAACGCGCTTTTCTTTTACCGTTGGCCATCTCGCACAAATCATAATGTGACCAAACCTCGGGGTTGCGCTTCGCTGGAACAACACGAATCACCGTGTCGGTTGTAAACTCGCCAACATTGACCGAATCATGGGCACTAGAGGTTGTCATAGCGTTTTGAGAGTTATCGAACAAGAATGAGACTTTTTTAGAGTTTTTGAAGATTCTCAAGTGTTGTGATTGAACCTAAACACCCACAAACCTTTTATACTAGTTGAAGATGATTTTTAGGCAAGAAAAAAAAAACGGCTAGTTATGGGCCCAAACGGTCATATGACCGTTAATCAATGCTGGGCGAAAATAACCAGTTAAACACGGTTTTTTATAGACGTTATCGGTTAACCGATAAAAACCGGTTTTTTTTGTGTATTCGATTAATAACCGGTTTTTTAAAAAACCGGTTTTATAAACGGACCGGCCAAGAAATATTATAACCGATCAATAACAGGTCTAACCGGTTAGTAACCGAACCGGTTACCAAAAAACCGGTTTCGGTTTTTTTTTCGGTTTCGATTGCGTAATCAGTTTTTTTGTACATCTCTATTGTAGGCTTACTAACGATTGTATAAGGTTAGGATTAGTAAATGGTACCGGGTACCATTACTGAATTTATCGAACCAGGTACGTTTTCGATACCAATCCGGTACCGACTTTTGATATTTTTGGTACCGGTCCGTTAAGGTTTTAACCTCAAATACTGGTACCGAACCATACCCGTACCCGTACCGGTACCAAACCTTACCCGTACCGGTACCGAACCGTATCGTATTGGGTATATTCGACAACATACTCTTACCTACTTTTGGGGATTTTTGGGATCGGTACTGGTTGGTACCGAGCTCATCCCGATATAAGGTGTAGTCCCTCGAGTGGTGCGGGTTTTAACCCAGTGTGGACATTGGTGTAAAACTTTAGAGAGGATTTAGTGTCTTGAGTTTGATGGTATAAAAAATAATATTAATTTAGGACTAAGAATTCATATTTTTTTCTAGAGTAAACTGCCATTTTGGTCCCTGTGGTTTGAGCATTTTTGCCATTTTAGTCCAAATCTCAAACTTTTTAAATCTGGGTCCCTGTGGTTTCATCTTTATTGCCATTTTAGTCCAAAATTCAAAATCCCCCTTTTTTTATTGTTCCAAAAAGTTTGAGATTTGGACTAAAATGGCAATAAAAGTGAAACCACAGGGACCAAAATGGCAGTTTACTCTTAATTTTGGACTAAAATGACAATAAAAGTGAAACCACAGGGACCCAGATTTAAAAAGTTTGAGATTTGGACTAAAATGGCAAAAGTGCCTAAATCACAGGGACCAAAATGGCAGTTTACTCTTTTTTCTATTTAAGTCGTGTTATTTTGTTAAATTTACATATCACTCAGTGTATATGGTTTTATTTTTATATTATATGATCAATTTTTTAATTCGGTTCGACCTGACCAATAAGAGTAAATTACAAAAATCGTCGTTTATATTAATACTATATTGCAAAGTGTATCCTTTATCTTCAAGAATTACAAAAAAGTACTCGATATTTGCAAACTCTTACAAGTTATGTCATTTACCCCTAACTCAGTTATTTCTTATGGTTAAATCTGACCTAGTGATCCACACATAAGGATATCTTGGTCATTTTCCTTTAATTAATAAAATAAATAGTTATAAAAAATAATAAAAAAAGAATTTTGTTTATATATTAAACAAATACATACATTCTCTTTCTATCTCTACACTCTTTCTCACTCTAACCACCCACCACCACAACCACCCGACTACCACCCACCTGCCGCTGCCACCACCACCTCCCACCACTATCCACCACCCACCTCTCCCACCTTTCTTTTAAAATATATACAAAATTCTTATGTCAAAAGCATAAGAATTTGTTTAATATATAAACAAAATTCTTTTATTTATTATTTTTTATAATTGTTTATTTTATTAATTAAAGTAAAATGACCAAAATATACTTATGTGGGGACCACTAGGTCAGATTTAACCATAAACATTAACTGAGTTAGGACTATAGGACATAACTTGCAAGAGTTTGCAATTATCGAGTACGTTTTTTATAATTTTTAAAGATAAAGGACACACTTTGCAATATAGTGTCAACAGAAAGGACGATTTTTTTAATTTACTCGACCAATAAACCGGTAACGTGACCCGTTCTTTGTTGGGCCTGGTTCTTGAAAAAATTGCTCATTTGATCTATTTTAACGATCTAACTATAACTGATTTTACATGATGTGGTATGTCCAGTGCATTCCTGCAGTATTCAAGGCTATTGTCAGCATTGGAGAGAAGCAAGCTGTTGCAGAAGCTCATGAGGCACTACAATTTCTGGAAAATGAATTGAAAGTGAAAGGCAGCAAGTTTTTTGGAGGTGATAACATCAACCTGGTTGATATTTCTGCAACTTTCATAGCTCTTTGGGTAGGTGCAGCTGAAGAAGCATTAGGATTAGAGCTGTTGCCCAGAGATAAATTTCCGAAAATAAAAGAATGGTGTGATAACTATCTTAACTGTCAAGCTGTCAAGGATGGATTACCTCCAAGGGAACTTCCAGTTGGTTTCTTCAAGTCACGGTTTTGTAAGGCGTAATGCGGTTGTAATTTTGTGCTTATGAAGTTTAGTTGAACATCCATCGATGTGATAATAAGCAGCATTGTAGATGCTGGTGTGTCTTGTACTATGTTGTAACTGATAAGATGTTTATGATTTTGTTTGAAGCTGATATATTCCGTTTTTGAATAAAATATCTTGATCTGTTTTCAAAATATTGGTCTTCTTTACACATGTTTTCGGATTTGGAGGTGTCTATGCTATAATTCGTTGGTGGTACAGTGAAACTTAATTAATGGGTTTTTTTTTTTTTTTTTTTTTTTGCGGGCGCAGCGGGGCGGGGCGGGGGAGGTACATGAAAGAAGTTGAGTTTTACCTATTATTACTTGTTTGCATTCTCAATCAGTCAATCAGAACTTAAACATTTAGAGATAATATTTTTTTAAGCTACTAGAATAAAATACACTTTGAAGGACAATATTAGGAGGGGTCGGGACCCCTCCTTGCGCCAATGAAGTTCAACTCATGGAACAGTTGGCCACATACAACCAAGCAAGCAAAAGCTTGAATGAACACCTGAATGCATACTAATTCTGCTAGGTCTGTTTCTTTGGTTTGTGGTTTTGTTGGATGCTAGGTCTGTTTCTTTGGTTTGTGGTTTTGTTGGATGCTAGACATAACAGTTCTAATTTTGTTATTCTATTTATACATACTAGTTTAGCATGGTGAACCCTTGTTAATCTAATTAGTGAATTGGGTTATGTTTTTTCAAGTTACAATAAAAAAACACTTATGTAGAATCCTTGTGAACACGTCCTACCGTGATAATTTATGGGTCTAAGATTAAAAGCCCTAATTTTATAAAACTAAGAACCCTAGTTTCCTACCCATTACAATTCCTATAGATAATGACCTCTATCATAGAAATTGATTGTAGAGCTCCGAAAAAACAATGAAGTTAGGGTTTTGAATCACCTGAATTGATGTTTATATGAGGAATAAATTGGCACTTAAAGTTTGGTGCCCCAGAACTTGTTCTTGAAGAAATTCGCGATTCTTGGATTGTGATTGCAGGCTTTGAGTGTTGGTGAGTAAAAGTGTTGATTACATAATGGGTTAAATGACTTGTAGTTCATGAATTTTTTGAAATTCGATTAGGGTTACCCAAGTGTTAGGTATCAAATAGTAGAAGGGGTCAGTTGTAATATCAGCAAAGTGTGAGGGGTTTAAAAGTAAAATGCGGTTGTAATCCGGTTCGTTAAATAAACGAACTGTGAACAGAAATAGGCAGCTAATGATTTGAGATTAATCTTCTTCTTCTTCTGAGAATTCTTCTTCTTCTTTCTATGTGTTAGCTCAATCTCTCGATTACCATTTTTGTTCGTAACAATTGGTATCAGAGCTGTTAGATCTTCGGACAACTCGTGATTCAAACTTCAATTCGTTGAAATTCAATCTAATCCACCGTTTCAAACACCGTTTCATTTCGATTCACTAGAATTGATCAATTGTTCGATACAATTCCATTCGCATTTATTTCAAATTAGGAATTGATCATTTGTTCGATCAATTCTGCTTCAATTCGATTCAATTTTACCCTAATATTGAATTAGTTCAATAAATCAACAACAACAATTAGGGTTTGAATATTCAGGCACTCCAATAGAAGAATCAGATTCAGTTACAACAACCAAGAATGGTGTTTGTGTGCTCATGTGGGGGTTTGATACGGGTGAACAGAGTTCACGTTTGTGGAACTATTAGGTGTTCTTGTGGTGGGATGAAATATGAAGGCAGGGGTCATTGTTATGGCTACATACCGGATTATTCAAAACCACCAACTAGTTGGGAACTTTACACGGGTTACAGAAGTTGGGATGAATGGATAGGATCACCAACATGGGGAAAACGAAGCCCTAGCTTATTCGAAACCAAGAATCAAGAAACAAGAATTCTAAATACTTCATCATCCATGGAAGAGATTAAGAACTTCCAGCAAACAGGTTCATTTGAAGATTATTGTAACTCAATTTATTTCCTTCTTACGAAAGTAATTCTTAGTGAGGATTATGCTACATAATTATTTGTGAGGGGTCTCAAATCTGAAATTAGGAGTTGGGTTCAATTCTTGAGACCTAAAACACTTGAAGAGGCTTATAAAAAGGCAAAGGTACAAGATGATTTCCTTAACATTTGCTTTCGCAATAAAGAATTAAAAAAAGGTAGAAGGTCAATCTTTTAGTGCAAATCGTGATGAAAAGTTAAGTGAAATTGAGATTCAAACTGTTGTTGAATCAGAAAATGGGG
Source organism: Helianthus tuberosus (assembly GCA_030545235.1). Taxonomy (NCBI): domain Eukaryota; kingdom Viridiplantae; phylum Streptophyta; class Magnoliopsida; order Asterales; family Asteraceae; genus Helianthus; species Helianthus tuberosus. Next base: position 56,858,242 of record CM060383.1, read on the forward strand.
TTAGGGTTCAAGAAACCATTGATCAAAATGTCATGATTGAAAATGAAATTGATTCTTTAAATCAAGTTTTGAGTACTCAACAATCAATTGAAGATGATTTTTTTAAATCAAGACATGGAGGGTGTGACTGAAGGGAACGATACTGTTGAGATTCAAGAATCGGTTGTGGCTGATGTTATAGAAATCCAGGATGTGATTCAAGAACTCGTTAATGTTGAAATTTTGGAAATTCCAAAAGAATCTGAAAATAAATGATTTTCCATCTAAAATGGGGAAAATGGTTAATATTTCGGAACTTTTTAGTGGAAACGGTTCGAGTATTGATATGGGTTCGAGTATTGATGTGCGTTTGGTGGCTACATCAGAGAAACAAGAACAACCAAATTCAGAATTTAAGGCAACAATGGAAGAATTCAAGGCAAAAACAACATAATTCAATAGACTAATGGTAAATTGGGGGTGCAACTGAAGCAATGGATGAACTCTATACATCCGGAGCAATTGACGAGCAATACGAGTTCTTCAAATCAAACGATGGCATCAAGCTTTAAGGTGAGTACCTTCTGTTTCCAGCAAGAATCTTGTTATATGGTTGTTAACGGAAGAGGTTATGGATCACAAGATTGCTCCAATTTTACCAAAGAAAAGTATGCACCCAAGGTGTTTGATGAAATGCCTATTAGATTTGAAAATAAGATTCAAGAATCGTATGATAGTGTTGATTCAAAAGAAAATGAAAGTGACTTAGTTAGTATTGATTTTTGTAAGGGAATCCGTGTAACTGATGCTGTAAAGAAAGGTATGAGTGTTGTAATAGAAGGGGGTGATCAAGAGATAATGAAAAGGAAAATGTTCATGAAGTCCAGGTTGATGGTTACAATCTCAATAAAAATCATGTAATTGCATTTAAGGTTGTTAAAGAAAATGAGGAGGCTGTGGATGTATTAGATGGAAATTTGGATGCACACATTGCTAAAAGTGAGACTAATATCATCGAAAATTTGAGTGCCAAATTTGATAGGCGTAGTCATGAGATAAAAGAACTGGAATTGATGCTTATGCTATCTTTTGATGCAATGAACATAGCAAAAGGCTGTAAGGTCCATGGAAATTTAGGGAAAGAAATAATAGTACAAGTGTGGCATAAGTGGAAATCCCAGTTACCAGAGTCTAAAGGAAGTGACATTTTACTTAACCAAAAACAAGTGTGGCATAAGTGGAAATCCAAGTTACCGGAGTCTAAAGGAAGTGACATTTTACTTAACCAAAAACAAGTAATGATCACATTTCGACACTTGACGTTGGTACCGATAAAAGTTGTTTGTTGGTTCATGAGAGAAGATACTCCTTTTGAGGATGTTGTTCAATTTTACATGGCTGAATCTCAGTATGGTGCTAAAGTTAAGATTTGTGATATACCGTTTCATCCGATCAACTTAAAAGTTGTTGGAGATGGTGGAATGTGTGTGAATTGTAGTTGTGTTCCTAAAATGATTCTTGTCTATGACGCAACCTTTGGGAAGTTGATGAAGGGGTATTATTATCTTGATGGGAAAAGTCAACAACTAAAGATCACATAAAATTGTTGGAGTTAAAATCTAATGTGGCACAAAAGTATGGTGATCTGAATATTTGTTGTAATAATGATCTGAATAAGAAACAAAATGTGCTACATGATACATTCTGCATCACTACTATGTTAGTCACTTTTGATATTGCTTACAATCATAATAAACATTTTGTCATGGTGGCTGGTGAAACAAATTCAGCAAAAGTTGTGCTTGCGATAGAGTATGGATATGCACTTGGTTATACGAAGGAATCTCATTCAGACAATGTTGCAGAAGACTTTGTACAGTTTGGATTTGATAGTTTTGATTAGCAATTTTTTTTTCTTTTTTTTCGTTTATGATTTTTGGGGACAAAAATCTTTTGAGGGGGAAGTAATGTTAGGTATCAAATAGTAGAAGGGGTCAGTTGTAATATCAGCATAGTGTGAGGGGTTTAAAAGTAAAATGCGGTTGTAATCCGGTTCGTTAAATAAACGAACTGTGAACAGAAATAGGCTGCTAATGATTTGAGATTAATCTTCTTCTTCTTCTAAGAATTCTTCTTCTTCTTCTTCTTTATCTGTGTTAGCTCAATCTCTGGATTACCATTTTTGTTCGTAACACCAAGACTTTTTAGTGGTGATTACATAATGGGTTAAATGACTTTTAATGTGCTAAATTAGATGATGTTGATGCCCCATTCAATAACAACCATCCATTTTTCATAGTAATGATTCGTTTGAGTCCTTTATGGAGGTTATCTGACATGATTCAGATATAAACCAAACAGGATTTGTTGGTGCTGTTCAATAACAACACCATTAAATCTCCAAACACACCACCAAAAAATCAACGATGAAACACAAGTCCCACCACCATTAAATCTTTGAACACACCACCAAAAAATCAATGATAAAAAACAAGTCACTACACCATTAAATCTTTAAACACACCACCAAAAAATTAATATAGAACTAACACATGTCAAATAATAACAAATCTAAATAGCACCAAAAAACAAATCTCCATAGCACCAAAAAATAAGACAAGAAAAAATATAAATTTTTAATATTTTTGCAAAATTCCATAATTTTTAGTAATATTTCCCAATAAAATTCCAATTACACACAAATGCACATGCTCACGACAAAAGTTAACTAGTATTAAACAACCTAACAACCCATTCAAGTATACGAAGTTACAAAAGTATGAAACACAAACTAATACTTACAAGATCAAAACAACTTTTTAATAAATCCCGATATTAAATCTACCACTAAATTCTCAATTTGAGATTTTTCAAAATACCCTTCTTCATTCCAAAGCTAAACACAAATAAATAGAAAAGTTAGATTTCAAATATATATAATTTAATGCAATAAACAAAGTTTATGAATATTTACGAAAACTCACTCGGTTAACCAAATCATGTTGTATAGAGTCGATAAACTCTTTCGTATGTTTGATTACCATATACCCACATTCCCAACTGTCTTTCTGTTGTTTGCACTGCATCATATTCACAATGAATTACTTTGACTAGAATATTTTAAACAAATAAAGTATTTACATACCTGTGCCATGTGCCACTTAAAATTAATCTCAAAAACTTCTTCAATGATCTTGACGAGCTTGTAATTTTTATGAGTCTTCCCTTCATTTATAGAATCAACAATATAGCCGAATTTGAAGTCCAGGCAAGCAATTATAAGCGACCAATGTTTACTACAAAAATAAAAATTAGAGAACTTATTAAGGACTTTTTACCTACTTCTATATGTTTATATCAAAAGTATGCTATCACCATTCACTAGACGGACCGTAGGGGTACTGTTCGGATTGAACCCTATCAGAGGAACAGATAATTAAAGCCAAAACTGGATTAGAGTAGTGGATCCAGAATAAGCAGATGTTATGTTAACAAGTCTCTCCCCTTGAAAGTGGTTTCAACATCTGCTGACCTCCTATCTACTGATCTGCACAACTGCTGACCTACAACTGCTGATCAAATCAAAGGCTGATGAAGACTAAAGCCCTGCTGTTCAATCTACTGCCTTGAGTCAAGCACTGCTGGGTTATATCAAGTGCTGTTGGGTTCACATCAGTGGAAGGCATCAGCAGTAGTTTAGATATCTTTATGTAATGAATTGTAATAGCAGTAGTTAGCATAAGCAGTACTTGTATAGATCAGAGGTTAGAGTTTGTTAGGAGGTTAGATGTCACTTTCATGGTGACGTCAGCAAAGATGCTCAGTGGTTTATCCGTGCCTATAAATAGAACAGTACCATGTACTGTTCTATTAGCTCTTCACCATCTTCTTCCTGCAGAAACAAATCACATTGAGCTCAGGCTGAGGGGAAGTTTGTTACATACTTGCAATTGTAATTGAATCTTGTAATAAATTCAAGCATTCGGTTCAATGTTAAACTTGTATGCTAAAAGCAATTCTCCTGTTTGATTGTGAAAAGTTTGCTTCCATTATATTCCGCTGCACTACTCATTCATTGATCATTTTAATTCAAACATAAAACACAATCACAACCAGACTCAGATCCTAACAATTGATATCAGAGCTTGGACAGTCAAATTTGATTTAACAATCATTTTGACATAAATAGTTCAGCTCACAATCGTTGATACTGATAGTTTGTTCATTTTGTTGAAAAACAGAGCAATGTTTAATCACCATCAAAGTTGATTAATCAGTGCCTGTAAAACAACCAGGATGACGTCACAATCACAAGATGATATGAATAACATTGGCTCTCTTTTCAAACCACCCATGCTTAAACATAATGAATACAACATCTGGGAGAGAAGGATGGGTCACATCCTTGCTCAACAGAACACTGGATGTTGGAGGTCTGTTGTTTTTGATCCCCATGTTCCTATGGTGCCAAATGCTGAGGATGCAAAGAAGTTCGTACCTAAACCAACTGAAAACTATACTGAAACTGACTTTCAAAAGTTCGAACTCGATGCCAAAGCATTTAGCATCATAGCATCTGCATTACCCAATGAGATCTATGCTGGACTGTTACATTGTAACAGTGCCAAAGAGCTATGGGATGCACTGAAGGAACAGTTTGGGGGAACAGAAGAAGTTATTGAAAACAATAGGGAAATTCTGAATCAGCAGTATGAAACATTTTGTCACATCAAGGGTGAATCATTGACTCAGCAGTTTGAGCGATTCAGTTGTCTCATTAGTGAACTAAGGCTTGTTAAAGTAACATTTCCAAATTCAACTCAAAATAGCAGGTTCCTTAGATCACTACTAGAAAAATGGGATACCATTGCATTTGTTACTAGAAACTCTGTTGGGTTCAAAGATCTGACCCTGACCCAACTTCATGGTAGACTCCTGACCTATGAAAGGGAGTTAAACCAGAAAAAGAAGTTGCAAGAGTCTGGCAAAGTCACTGATGATTATTCATTTGGCAGCATAGCTCTTTTTGGTCAGGAAGAATCTGGTAGCAGTAGTAAGGATCAGGGTTATGATCACTTTATTGATATAACTGCTGGTGGAAATTTCAACAACCCTGATTCTCACTCTACAAATTATGCTTTTACTGCAAATTATGAAAACCAGATGTCAGATAACTTGTGTTTTAAACTCAATGATTTGCAACACTTTGATCCCACTGACTTAGAAGAGATGGACATTTTGCATCAATTGGCTTTGCTTAGTGTAAGAACAAGCAAATTCTACAAAAGAACAGGGAGAAAATTCCCAGGGTTACATGGGAATTTAAAAGTGGGGTTGGATAAGTCAAAAATTAAGTGCTATAAGTGCAATAGGCTAGGTCATTTTGCTAGGGAATGCAGGAGTCAAACCACTGGTCCAATAATAACTCATCCTAGCTCAAACCCTAGACCACAAAATCAAAGCACTGTGCACTATACCCAATATACCCCTGCAGCCCATGTTAACACTACTCACTATGCTGCAACCCCTGTGCCTGTGCATTATGTTCAAACCACTGTTCCACAAATTCAGTATGTTCAAGCCCCTGTCCCTCAGGCACAAGTGCAACCTGTTGCACCTCAACAAGCTGCTCCAACAGTGGTACAACCAGATCAACAAAGCTATTCACCCAAGGCTTTGTTGACTGAAGCAGCATGCCTGATGAGCTTGGTGATGAAAATTTTGCACTCTATGCTTTTAATGATCCTTCTAATGATGAATTTTGCTTGATGGCTTTAGAGTCAATACCAGAAGGGGTAGAAACTGAAGGTGAACAGCTAAGTGCTGAAACAGTGGATGAAGTGGCTGAAGCAGTGGTTAATGTAGTTGCTGGTGAACTACTGCTGTGAGAAAATTCAGAAACCCTGATTGAACCACTGTCTGACCCCTGGTCCAAAGATGACAAAGAAGAAAAGGAAGAGAAGAAAGCAGGTGAGAAAGAAGTTAGAGCTGAGGATGAAGATGATCATCAATGTGATTGTGCCATGATGGCTGTTGCTAGGGTATCACCTCAAGTTCTTGAAAAACTGTGTTCAGAAAAATGCATTATTGCATTTGCTAACATCAAAGAGGTAAATGAAAACCTTAGGGATAAAATCTTAACTGATGAAGTCAAATTTGAAAAGTCATTAAAAGAACTTAGAAACAAATTGGCTGAAAAAGATAAAGAAATCAGCAGTCTCAAAGAAGAGCAGAGCATAACCAAAACTCAACTCTAAACTATGGTAGAAAAATACCAAGTTTTCAAAAAGGAGTTGGAATCTACCCAGATCACCTGTGAAAGATGGGTAGAATCTTGTAAAGGGTATGAGGTTATGCTTGAAAAACAGCTTGAAAGCAATGTCAAGTTTGGTATAGGATATAGAAAATATGATGATCTTGAAAACACTGCTGTCAAACAAGCTGGTTCAACTGAAATAATACCAACCAACAAGAATGGCCAAGAGGTAAAGATTACTGATAAACTTGGTAACAAAATCACTCTGGAAAGATCATCAATGGGGTCCTCAACCTTTGAGGAAATTGAGAAATACCAATTTAAACCCACATGGTCTGATGAGTGTGACATTCTTGAAAATTTCAAGCCTATGGACTTTTCAACCACTGATGGTGTCACAGCTCCAAAAGCAAAGGTCATTCCTATCAAAGACATCCCAACAGTAGTTCAAAACTCTGTTGCTAAGGAGTCTGAGAAAAGGAAGAAAAGAGAAAAGGTCAAAAACTTGTTTTGTGATTTTTGTGAAAAGAGAAACCATCTAACAAAAGACTGTTTTCATCTAAAAACATATGATCTAAACAAAACAAGTATCATTGTACCTACTGAAAGCTGCACCATCTGTGGTAAAACAAACCACAAAACTCAAGCATGTGTGTATCTTAAAAACTTTGATGTAAAAAAGAATGAGTACACTGCTAAAACATCCTTGAGTCCATCAACATCATCTGTCAAATTCACCAAGAATCAACCACTGTTTGTGCCAGTCCAAACAGCTGTTACAAAACAGCTGAATCAAACATCTGTCCAAAGAGATGTTCAAGTGACTGATGCACCCCCTGCCAACCAATTAAGAAAAGGCAAGGGACAATCATCTTACCAAAGGATTCCACATGTTTATGATACCTATAAAAGGCCCTCTAAACCAAGAGTGAACAGACATCCTTTTGGGTATCAGCAGGTGATTGGTCAAAACCCACAACAGTGGTTAGAGAGAAACAGTCCTAAAACTGTCCAAACCCCTGACCTAACCACTGCCCTTCCATCAGCACTCATCCCAGACACTGTTGAGACCCCATCCAAAGCCTTATTGGCTTTGGAGACCCTAATGAACTGTAACACCCCAAAAACGGGTTTGGAAATCAAACCACGTTAATAGTGAAAATGAGTGAAAATACCGTTAGTGGTAAAAATTAACCCGATAAAAATTAGGATTTAAATAAATAAACTTGATATTAATTAAAAGGAGGATAAATACTTTGAGAAAAACAAAGTATGTAAAAGGACCGAGTTAACGGGACTTAAAATAAAACGGGTTATAACTTCCCGAACCCATTAAGTTAACTAGGAATAATTAACCTAGTTAATAAGAGGGAATGTTACTAGAAATAAGTTGGTTATAGCCTACTTAATAACAAACAATTAAAACTAAATTTGAGGGGCCAAGATTGTAACAAAGGAAACTTAATAATTATAAAAAAAAACACACAACACACACATGGTGTGTGTGTGGAGATCGACCAGGAGAGAGAGCTCCCATGGAGCAAACCCTAGTTCATCACAAATTCACCAAATTAGAGCTCAAATCAACCCCAAATCAATGCATGAACACATATAAATGATCACCAAGTCAAGGGGATCGTAAGGTATGTCAAATTTTGCAATTTGGTGATGTCTAGAAATTATGATGAACACTCATAATCAAAATTCGGGGATGAATGTTGAATGTATGAGTGATATATGTGTTGAATTCATGTTTAGAAACAAACCCTAGTTGAAAACTTGAAGAATTGGTGTTAGAAACTTGGGATTTGATGATTACTTTTGTATGTGCTAAGTGAGTTTTGACTAAATAATAAAGATGATGATATGTTTGTGATAGAAATCGTCATAATCGATAGTTGATGCGAGATACTTAAACAATTTGCAAGTTTGAGTATTTAATCATACAAAATTGAGATGGGTTCTTAGAATGTTGTAATGAAATTGGTAAATTATTCATGAATATGGATGTTTGAAACCATGATATTAATTAGTTTAATATAGAACTTGATTTGAATAGGTAGCCGAATGAATACCTAATGACATGATGAAACGGGTTTCACTTATAGATGGAACCCGTAGAATTAGCCTAATGAAAGAACGAGTTTTATATAATTAGATGATTTTATGATATACATAAACTATGTTGATGAATATAGTTAAATTAGTTGCCTAAAAATAGCTACGACCGAATAATCGAAGAAATGCTTAAGTGGGTTCGTTGAACTCAATTGTGCATTTCATACTTCAAAAAGGGACAGTTGACTTTTGAAAAGTCAAACTGACCATTAACAAGATCGAATGATAATTTTGATAGAAAATACGTGAGGTGGAATAGTCGTGATTAGCAATGACTAAACTAACCATCTTGCGAATTATTATGCTAGTTTGAAGCTTAACAAGCTAGGTGAAGCTTGGGGAAGAAGCGGGTCAAACAAATCAAGCATGAAGAGGAACGAGTGGCTTGGATGCGAGGTAAGTAAAACTTACACTTTTTTGTAGAATACATATCTATTCTATAAGTTATAAATACAATGGAGATAATATTCGAAATATGGTTTCCGACACGAAATGATTTGGGTCGGAATCAGAAACAAATGTTAGAAACCATAGTAATGGTAAAACGGGGTGGAACGGTAAATTAGTCAAGAAAAGAATAAGATAAAATGAGTTTTCGAACGACTACTTTATAAGTAAGCCAAAACTAGTAAAAAGAGTAAAAAGGGATCAAATGGTAATATTGATACCATTTGACAATTAACGACTAATAAGTGTATGTCGAGTCTCATGCTCGCAGGATGAACGGCTCGTGAATTAGCGAAGCTATGGAATAGCAAATAAGTCAAGACAAGGTATTAAAACGGGTCAATATGTTGATCCGAGCCAGGTACGCATAATTATGTTGTAGTTAAAAGTGCTATTTTGGTCGAATAATTGGTGAGAGTCCTTCGTCGTAAAAGAAGGACCAAAATCGACCAAAACGCCCTTGTAGGCTAAATTGAACAAACAACCCTTAAAGGTTGTTTGGAAACGAATTTCATGATTAGATAAATACTTAGAATAAGTATAGAAGTTGAAAGATGTAATATGTTAGTCAAATGGCTCTATTTGAGTCTTGCCGTAAAATAACAATCCGAAGGGTAAAACTCGGAACATATAGATATACACATTGAAATCCAACACACAAAGAGTTGTAGTTGAAGATTACTTGATAAGAAATGTAGGAATAAGATGCTAGAAATGAATGAAAGCGATTTCAAGCTTTATAGTGCTTAAATACCCTTAACGGGTCAAAATAAGCATACGAGCGAAGCCCTTGGCGTCACGCGAAGCCCCCTAACTCCGAAAATATTTAAAATTTTAACCCCTGTACTTGTTTGAACTTAATATTTGACTATCAAAACTAACTTTTAAGTTGGTTTTGATCATAGGTGAATGCCAAGAGTGCACGGATGAAGATCAAGCGACGAGCAAGAACCGAACACGATCACGAAATAAGCTTCCGCACTATGTATCGTTATTATGTTAAACGACTAACGTACACATGATATGTTGTATACTTTTAAATTGTAAAAAGTTTTAATAAACCCGTAATTTCCAATGCATATGTAATCTTAATTACATGATGGTTTTTCGTAAATGATACGTTAAACCTTAATTTATAAGAACGGGTGTTACAAGTTGGTATCAGAGCCTTGGTTTAAGAGATTCAAGTATGGTGGGAAAACTATGCTTAGACTTAAACCTTATGCTCTTAATAAAGATTGGTGTTCGGTTCGAGGCTTGATCGCAAATCCGGTAAGTACATGCATGTTAATAGTTTAGCATGCTAAAGTGTTGTAAACAACACATAGGGCTATCGTGTGATACACGTTACCCCAATTAAAATGACTGATATAGTTGGCGAAAATACGCGCGTTGACGCGTATAGTAGAAAAAGCCTTGTATTATAATACGGGCGATTATTGAAGTTGACGTTACTAACTTTTGTGAATGTTTTAATTGAAGGACACTCGCGTTTGAAGACGACGAGAGTCAAACGAATTGTGGATATGATGATGGAACGGTCCGAGATATGACAAGAAGAGCATACTCATCAAGGACCTAAATCGCGTAACGATCGCAAATAAGTAATGGCAAGAAAGCCCGTTAAGGCAATCATTACCAGGTGCACATTTTAAATATAATTGCACAAATAGTAATATGCAACAAATATGTAGAAATTGAAAGTTGCATATGTAGATTAAAAACTTGGAAAACCCGAATAGAAAATGTATTCGGGATATTGTTTCCAAGAGAAACAAATAGAGGCATTACTTACACAGGGCGTGATGTGAAAACTATAAAAAGGTCATGCGTGTCATGTCACACCCCGGATTTCCACGTGTCACCGGTGGGCCCGGTGGGGGAGTATCGTGACGTGGTTGGCAACATAATAGTCAAACAACACAATATATATGAATGCACAGCGGAAGCAAAGGATATTTATTATTACATTCCGAATATGAAGTAATATTCAGTATTACAACGGAAGTAAAGGATCCACAGGCGGATCTTAAAACATATCATTTGTTCAACAGACTTTAGGCGCCTAGAACTTGCAAGATTCCTTATTAGCGCCCTGAGCTTCCAGCCAATTACGTTCAGTACCTGTCACTTAACCTTTTTGGAAAATACGTCAGTTTTCACTGGTAAATACACTCAACCGACTCATTTGAAAAGAGTTTAAGAAAATTGATTTAGATGCACCAGGCACAAACCTTTTGACACTTTGATTAAAATGCACAGAGGCAAAATTAATCTTTTATAACTTGGGAAAATTATTTGTATATAATCTTGTATACAGTTTTACTTATTTGTCATCCATTCAGGGCCGGTTTGTAGGGCCGGTCTCGATTAACTGACACGCCACAGGTATAATGCCCACAGGCTATCATCCTCTAAGTGGATTACCAGTTCCGGTATAATGCCCACAAGGATGATACCTCGGAGTGGATTACCAGTTTTCACATAATGCAGCTGTCAGGTGTATGCCTACACCCCGTGCTTAAGTCGTGGCCATTACTTCGAATGATGCCAAGGATATCCGGGACATGGTCATTAACCCCCAAAGGCCATACACCAAATAATAATAAAATAATACATATTAAACAGGTTATGTAAGTACATCAATCACAATCCGATTTAAATGACTACATACACCCGACCAAGCGGTACTTTTATAGTACCGTATCCCAAGCCCGTATAGGGAAAATAAGTTAAGAGTATTTACCTGAGCTAGCTCCTGTCTTAAATAGCAGAAATTTATAACTCAGCCGTATTCACTTAAGTAAGCGTAGGTACAATTTACCGGAAGGCTCTAGTCTGGAATGATGGTATAAATAATTAATTAGAATGCTAACGGGTCTTTAATTAAGCCTAAGCTTAGACCGGTTAGTCTTACAGGAAGATACGGTTCGTACGCACGATTAAGCGAAGACCGGAATAGAATGTGATTTAAACCCGACATGTTCAAAGACTTGTCTTATATGGGTATTTCATACACATTCTGGATTTTGAGATAAAACCGATAAGGTTTGACCCGTTTCGGCTAACTTATATAAACTAGTTATATAAACCGATCCGAACGTGAATAACGCGTAACGGGTAACCGAATAGGTCGCGAACAGGTTTCCTAAGTTAATACGCTTTAAATATATTGTGATATCATTATGATATCTTCCATATTGCCCATAACGAGTTTATTCCCTAATTATGCCCCGTAGGGGTATTTTGGTCACTTTAACGACCATAAAAGGGATTTATTAAGTTTCTGTGATCCGGGTCTGAATAAGTCAGGAAAACAATTTAATTTAACAGGTTATGTCTATCGGTATTAAGTCTTACGTGGTAAAATGGTTTTAATACCAAACTACGCGTTTAATATGCGTATAAAGCCGTTTTAAGCGACGTACGGGTTAAAATATGTTTCTGAGTTTTCTGATCAGAAAAACAGGCTCAAAACACTACATTTATTATTTTAAATCAGTGGCAATTGGATTGGTATCAAACGGATTCGTAAAACTCGTTTAATGGCCTAAAAGGGCATATTCGGTATTAACCGAATCAATGCGATAAGCCTAGCTTAAGATCAGTTTAAAAATAATTAAAAATCTTCAAAAATCCCAAAATATTATTTAACATCAGTGGGTAAAAGTTTTGGTACCGAAAATCGGGTTTAGATAGGCTATGCGCTAATCGCGCCGTTTAATTAATAAAAAGCTTATTATTTACGCAAATGCGCATATCTCCTAATCTAGACCTCCGATTGACGTGAAAATTTACGTACATGTTTAATAATCAGTAACTAAGATTATTGTACTTCCATATTTTCAAAATTCTCGTTGTATGGTCATAAGGGCATTATGGTCCAATTTAAGCGATTAACGGAAACGTGTGCATGCATCGGATAATCAACGAAACAAGTACAGAGACTTATACTATCATGCAACCCAACTCTAATGAAGCACTAAGGCATCTTCGAATCAAACTAAAACGGGTCAGAACCGAAGTCAAAGCAAAAGTCAAGGTTTTGCGCCTTTCGGTTCCGAACCGGGTTTAAACAGAAATTTGTCGAGTCGGGCAAGCGTAGACAAGTTTTTATACTTATTACCATGTTACATTAATGTTAAAACAGGTTACACGCCTCGCGGATTGCTAATCGTGCTTTAAATCGCATTTTGCAATTCTGTTGACTTTTTCGGTCAATGTTTGACCCGACAAACGACCTAGTTAGGTCTGGATTCGGTACGTGCCCTTATAAGGGTTTAATACCCATGTAATTGCCTATCTAACGGTACTTTTAATTCGACATACGACTGAGCTATCCTTAACTAATCCCGAAGTCAACCGTTTATTACGATATGTTGACTTTTAAGCTATTTACTAAGCTAAACATAATTAAGAAAGGACTAATAGACTTACAAGTGTTTAATGATGATTAGGGATGCTTTGTATCAGCTTTGAAGGCTCCTCAAATGATCAGATTGTTTGCAATTGATGTGAGGAATGTTTGTGACATGAATGGGTCTTTATATAATGGGTTTACACACCACAAAGTATTGACACAAGGGTCTATGATCAGCCACAAATGATAAACACATGTCTCTAGCATGTAGGGGAGTCTAAGGGTCCTTCACATGCAAGAAAAACCGACCAAGAGGGTCACAATTGCACACAACAGCCGATAGCAGGTTATTCTGGTCGCTGGGCACCCCTCGCGTAGCGCGAGGGGCCGTCGCGCTACGCGACGCCTTAAGCTGATCAGAATTGTTTTGTTTGTTGAAGGTTTGAAAGGGCATCAACTTGCACGACTTTGGGACTTTGTTTTGGCAACAAGGGACCTCTATTATGGGTCTAGTACAGTTCCTTACCCTACCAATATCCTTTGTTTCAATGATTGTATTTACAAGACCCGTAAACAACGGTTTACCATTCATTTTCTTCTTGGGATCAATCATGCTTTTCAACATCCATTATTGTGAACCCAACTTCTGAATTGAGAGTGTAATAGATGTGTAAATTATTATATCGGGTCTTGGGATTTATAATTGAGGTCGTTCAGAGGTAACGATTTAACATGACGCCACTTTAAATCCTACCGAAACATCTTTATTAAATCCGGGTTTCCAACGCGTTTTTGTCTTACATGACACGTGTCGTTTTAATATTAAACCCGAAATTTGCGAGGTGTTACATCCTCACCCCCTTAAAATAAATCTCGACCCGAGATTTACTGAAACAAATAAGGGTATTTTTCTTTCATGGTGGATTCCAACTCCCACGTATACTCGGGGCCTCTTCGGGCATCCCATTTGACCTTTACAAAAGGTATGTGCTTTCTTCGAAGCTTCCTTACCTGTCGATCTTCAATCGACAAAGGTTTTTCTACAAACGTTAAGCTCTTATCTATTTGCACATCTGTATGTGGCATGACATGCGAATCGTCAGCGGAACACTTCTTTAGATTGCAGATGTGGAACACATTGTGAATTCCACTGAGCTCTTCTGATAAGTTCAACTTGTAGGCAACTGACCCGACACGTTCGATAACCTCGAAAGGCCCTATGTAACTCGGGCTTATCTTGCCTTTCTTACCAAAACGCATCACTCTTTTCCAGGGTGATATCTATTGTTGAATCTTATTCTTTAATAAGAATTTAGGAGGTTTGCTATTTTCATAATCCTTAATTTTCTGCCGAATACTGGCATCTTACTGATGATTATGAATTTGCGTGATCTTATTGATTGTCTATAATGAAATTTTCAGATCTTAATGTTTGGACTTACCAACTATTGTCCTATCAATGAACGTTTATCATTCCATCTATACAAGGTTTTCAAGGGAGTAGCCTTGATACCTATATATCAAATATTATAGAAAAGCTTATCTTAAGGTGAGATGGTTATTCCAACCAGTACTTAACTAATATTAAGGAATAGCTAATCCTTGTCGTTAGTCGAACAATTCGACGATCCTGGTTAGCTGATGGCAAATTCTTAATCGTTGTCTAATTAGGGTTGCGGCATGCATGCATAAGCAATATGAACCGTCTTTCTTATCAAACTCTCGGAATATCGAGTTAGGCTATATGAATCTCTTATCTTAAAGTTTACTTAATCAGGGTTTCGATTCTCCCAATGATGGTACTAGCCGTCTTGGAGATTTCATAATAACACAGCCTTAAACGGAATTTAACCCTTAACCCTACCTGCCTCTCTGGGGTAAAATAGGGTAATAAAAAGAGAAGATAATCAAGGTACAAAGAGGTTACAGAGAATTTTCCATATCTCAAGCTCTAGTCTAATTATCCTTGCTGGTGTCAAATGAGTGACACCTATATGCTATGAGTCCACAGCTTCCTTTACCAGGGAACATTTATTTGGACAATTCTTTTCTGGATATCTTCTTTGAATACTACTAGTCGACGGAAGTACAATACGATCATTGGGATATCTTAGGGGTTCCATGTATTAAACCTCCATGTTGATCAGACATGGAAACAATCTATGGGACACACTAGGATACACCAATCCTCATATGACACTTTTATCATACATAGTTTGGCATTCGCAGGCGATAGAAAACAATGAGAAAATAATTAAAATAATATACGTTGTCGTACTCTATGCAAAGAAAGAGTGCTCTTAGATTTTCGGAACGATTCCTTGCCGATTTATACGAATCGGTTACTATGGTCTCCTTGGTAGTTATACCTTGTGGATGATAATAAAATTTTGCTAAGTTTATGGTTCATGAAGATTTATTATTGCCTGTATTAAAAACAGGACACTTAGCAGACATTATTATTGCTAAATGATAAGGAAGTTTATTGTACAAGTGCTTATATTAAATTAGAATGGAGATTTTCACAAACTAGGCACCTAGCTCAGTTGGCTAGGCGCGCGAAAGGGTGCGGCCGGCCTAGACCCAGGTTCGATTCCGGGGACGGCCAGTTCCACCATTTTTTTATGTTTAATATTAATTAATCGCACGGATACGTGTAATTATGAGAGTTGTCTCGTAAAGAGTCTTGATAATTAATTGCTTCTTATCACCCACGATATGGGCTTGATTTTTAAGGCAACCAATCGATTTTTATCACTATATTGAGTCCTTAAGTATGCAACCAAAAGTTTGCTACAAGGATATTAGAAAAAATGATTTCTAATGGATATTAATATCAATATAGGATTTGTTGGAGCATCTTCGACGTAACGTCGTCACTTTCTATCGGGCATTAAATGACCGGAGTCTTAATCAGGTGGAGACAATAGTTCTCAACCTTTATCATTCATAATATATTTACATGTGCTAATATCAAATAAGTTTCTGCATAAACTGTTTGATAAGGAAAGGTACATTTTATACTATTATTATTCTGCATTATCTCTTGGGCGTTCCTCCTGATAACTCTTGCGTTTGTTCTCCTGGCCTACTCGGGCTTCCTCGCGTACTTAGGGCAGTTGGTCTTTATGTGCCCCTTCTCGTTGCAGTTGTAGCATGTAGCATCTTTAATCTTCCCGCAATCAACAGTCTTATGCTCTCTAGACTTGCATATCCCACATGCAGGTGGTCCTGATTTAGAATTGGACTCCATTCTGCATTTTCCAAAGTGGCGTTTTTGGCAAGTCGAGCACCTTGGCTTTTCATCTGTCCGCTGACCATTCTTTCCAGACCCAGACCTCTCAGAGTCAGTGTTTCCCTTGTGTTTCTTCTCAGATCCTCGTGAGTTATCATCCTCACGCTTCTTCTTACTTTCTTCAGATTTCTTTAGCGACCTTAGCCTGACCGCATCTAAAGTAAGGGACAGAGAGAGGTCAGCTACTGACCTAAATGTAGTAGGTCTTGAAGCCTTAACACTGGCTTTGATTTCTGGGGGTAAACCCCCAATGAAGCGTGCAATTCGCTTGGGCTCTGGTGTTACAAGGTAAGGGACCAGTCTGGACAGGGTATTAAAACTGGTGAGGTAAGCTTGACAATCTAAGTTTGTCATTACCAAGGATAAGAAATCTGACTCAATCCCCTCAACTTCATGTTGAGGGCAGTAATTCTCCTTAATGAGATTAACAAACTGTTCCCATGACATGCTGTAGAGCGGAATCTTCCCAGCAGCTTGAATGAGAGACTTCCACCATGCCAGTGCCTCTCCTTTGAACGATTGGGATACGTACTTCACGACATCCCTTTCAGCGCAACCGCTGATATCGACAACTGTGTCCATTTCATCCAACCAAATCATACAATCAACTGCCCCTTTTTCCCCGGTAAAATCTCGGGGCTTGCAGGAAACAAAGTACTTATAGTTACAGGATTTGGTATGCGGTTCATTATCGAACACTATCCTCTTGGATGGAACACTGTGTTCATTAGATGAATGTCGATCATCATCTTTCTTTAACTCATCTTTCTTTGAGGGCGGCTTGTTATCAGGCTCTGGAGGAGTTTTAGGGATGGATTTAGGGTGGGGTACAGATGAGGCTTTACTCTTTGTCTCACTATACTCCTGGAATTGCTCCTTCACAGCTTTAGATACAGCTGAGTTAATCAATGTACGAAGTTCTCCTCTGGTTATGTCAATCTTTTCATCATCGCGGTTTTCCAGAGGGTGACTGTTCCCTTCCTCCGACCCAGCCATGTAGTTTTAATTGCTACATAAAAATTAAACAAGGACAAGGTTTTTACGGAAGTTTAAACAGTTTTATCTTTTTGAACGATTTATTAACCATGTTTTTAATACACATATTGGTTAATTTGATAAATATATAATTGTTCAGGATCTTTATTATACTCCTAAATTATAAGTTAATAATAGCACAAAAGGCCTAATCGCGTAGACAAGTTTAATTTATAAGCCATGATTTCAGAGTATCGAGGCATTAAGGTTTTAATAATAGCACAAATGGCCTAGTCACTTAGACAAGTTTAATTTATAGGCCTTGATTTTATAGAATCGAGGCTTCAAGGTTTGAATCAAAGTTCATTACCTTTTCTTGACAGGGAGTTGTAGGCTACCACTGTCTTTAGTCACAGAGGACGTTAGTTATAGCCCGTGGGCACTTCATCCATACGGGATGATTATATAATTAAGGGAACTTAGTATATCCCAAAATGACTTATGTGATTTTATCATATCACATTTTGTCGAGCATGTTATTATGCTTTCATATGTTTAATAAGGATTTGAATCTCTTGAATAGGTTCTACCATCTTGGCCTTGTATGCCGTGACATTTAGGCTAGGTTTACCTTTAAGATTCTTTTTAATAACTAACGCAGAGCAATCCTAAATTGAACTGTTAACAAGGATCTGAATCTAATTATGGAACTACCATCTTGGCCCTGTCTTAATGTGACACATGGCTAGGTTTTGTCCTTTTTAAATTTTGCCATTTTATTATAATGGTAGATCTTATAATATAGGAATGATACTTTAAATATAATCGTTCCTTTAAAATTTAACAAGTATATGGTTGCCCTAAACGGGACTTCTATAGCAATTGACTTGAAGAATACTTTCCATATTCTATGCATAGGCAAGTCAGAAAAATAACAAAGGAATCAAATAAGGACAAAATAAAACGAATTTTAGAATTTGTCCTATGTTCTTGTCTAGACTCAAGAATGTGCAATTGTGTAACTGAGATTAAACACAAAAGGCTAGTGTTTAATTCACTCAGTGTTGGCTCTGATACCAACCTGTCACACCCCGGATTTCCACGTGTCACCGGTGGGCCCGGTGGGGGAGTATCGTGACGTGGTTGGCAACATAATAGTCAAACAACACAATATATATGAATGCACAGCGGAAGCAAAGGATATTTATTATTACATTCCGAATATGAAGTAATATTCAGTATTACAACGGAAGTAAAGGATCCACAGGCGGATCTTAAAACATATCATTTGTTCAACAGACTTTAGGCGCCTAGAACTTGCAAGATTCCTTATTAGCGCCCTGAGCTTCCAGCCAATTACGTTCAGTACCTGTCACTTAACCTTTTTGGAAAATACGTCAGTTTTCACTGGTAAATACACTCAACCGACTCATTTGAAAAGAGTTTAAGAAAATTGATTTAGATGCACCAGGCACAAACCTTTTGACACTTTGATTAAAATGCACAGAGGCAAAATTAATCTTTTATAACTTGGGAAAATTATTTGTATATAATCTTGTATACAGTTTTACTTATTTGTCATCCATTCAGGGCCGGTTTGTAGGGCCGGTCTCGATTAACTGACACGCCACAGGTATAATGCCCACAGGCTATCATCCTCTAAGTGGATTACCAGTTCCGGTATAATGCCCACAAGGATGATACCTCGGAGTGGATTACCAGTTTTCACATAATGCAGCTGTCAGGTGTATGCCTACACCCCGTGCTTAAGTCGTGGCCATTACTTCGAATGATGCCAAGGATATCCGGGACATGGTCATTAACCCCCAAAGGCCATACACCAAATAATAATAAAATAATACATATTAAACAGGTTATGTAAGTACATCAATCACAATCCGATTTAAATGACTACATACACCCGACCAAGCGGTACTTTTATAGTACCGTATCCCAAGCCCGTATAGGGAAAATAAGTTAAGAGTATTTACCTGAGCTAGCTCCTGTCTTAAATAGCAGAAATTTATAACTCAGCCGTATTCACTTAAGTAAGCGTAGGTACAATTTACCGGAAGGCTCTAGTCTGGAATGATGGTATAAATAATTAATTAGAATGCTAACGGGTCTTTAATTAAGCCTAAGCTTAGACCGGTTAGTCTTACAGGAAGATACGGTTCGTACGCACGATTAAGCGAAGACCGGAATAGAATGTGATTTAAACCCGACATGTTCAAAGACTTGTCTTATATGGGTATTTCATACACATTCTGGATTTTGAGATAAAACCGATAAGGTTTGACCCGTTTCGGCTAACTTATATAAACTAGTTATATAAACCGATCCGAACGTGAATAACGCGTAACGGGTAACCGAATAGGTCGCGAACAGGTTTCCTAAGTTAATACGCTTTAAATATATTGTGATATCATTATGATATCTTCCATATTGCCCATAACGAGTTTATTCCCTAATTATGCCCCGTAGGGGTATTTTGGTCACTTTAACGACCATAAAAGGGATTTATTAAGTTTCTGTGATCCGGGTCTGAATAAGTCAGGAAAACAATTTAATTTAACAGGTTATGTCTATCGGTATTAAGTCTTACGTGGTAAAATGGTTTTAATACCAAACTACGCGTTTAATATGCGTATAAAGCCGTTTTAAGCGACGTACGGGTTAAAATATGTTTCTGAGTTTTCTGATCAGCAAAACAGGCTCAAAACACTACATTTATTATTTTAAATCAGTGGCAATTGGATTGGTATCAAACGGATTCGTAAAACTCGTTTAATGGCCTAAAAGGGCATATTCGGTATTAACCGAATCAATGCGATAAGCCTAGCTTAAGATCAGTTTAAAAATAATTAAAAATCTTCAAAAATCCCAAAATATTATTTAACATCAGTGGGTAAAAGTTTTGGTACCGAAAATCGGGTTTAGATAGGCTATGCGCTAATCGCGCCGTTTAATTAATAAAAAGCTTATTATTTACGCAAATGCGCATATCTCCTAATCTAGACCTCCGATTGACGTGAAAATTTACGTACATGTTTAATAATCAGTAACTAAGATTATTGTACTTCCATATTTTCAAAATTCTCGTTGTATGGTCATAAGGGCATTATGGTCCAATTTAAGCGATTAACGGAAACGTGTGCATGCATCGGATAATCAACGAAACAAGTACAGAGACTTATACTATCATGCAACCCAACTCTAATGAAGCACTAAGGCATCTTCGAATCAAACTAAAACGGGTCAGAAGCGAAGTCAAAGCAAAAGTCAAGGTTTTGCGCCTTTCGGTTCCGAACCGGGTTTAAACAGAAATTTGTCGAGTCGGGCAAGCGTAGACAAGTTTTTATACTTATTACCATGTTACATTAATGTTAAAACAGGTTACACACCTCGCGGATTGCTAATAGTGCTTTAAATCGCATTTTGCAATTCTGTTGACTTTTTCGGTCAATGTTTGACCCGACAAACGACCTAGTTAGGTCTGGATTCGGTACGTGCCCTTATAAGGGTTTAATACCCATGTAATTGCCTATCTAACGGTACTTTTAATTCGACATACGACTAAGCTATCCTTAACTAATCCCGAAGTCAACCGTTTATTACGATATGTTGACTTTTAAGCTATTTACTAAGCTAAACATAATTAAGAAAGGACTAATAGACTTACAAGTGTTTAATGATGATTAGGGATGCTTTGTATCAGCTTTGAAGGCTCCTCAAATGATCAGATTGTTTGCAATTGATGTGAGGAATGTTTGTGACATGAATGGGTCTTTATATAATGGGTTTACACACCACAAAGTATTGACACAAGGGTCTATGATCAGCCACAAATGATAAACACATGTCTCTAGCATGTAGGGGAGTCTAAGGGTCCTTCACATGCAAGAAAAACCGACCAAGAGGGTCACAATTGCACACAACAGCCGATAGCAGGTTATTCTGGTCGCTGGGCACCCCTCGCGTAGCGCGAGGGGCCGTCGCGCTACGCGACGCCTTAAGCTGATCAGAATTGTTTTGTTTGTTGAAGGTTTGAAAGGGCATCAACTTGCACGACTTTGGGACTTTGTTTTGGCAACAAGGGACCTCTATTATGGGTCTAGTACAGTTCCTTACCCTACCAATATCCTTTGTTTCAATGATTGTATTTACAAGACCCGTAAACAACGGTTTACCATTCATTTTCTTCTTGGGATCAATCATGCTTTTCAACATCCATTATTGTGAACCCAACTTCTGAATTGAGAGTGTAATAGATGTGTAAATTATTATATCGGGTCTTGGGATTTATAATTGAGGTCGTTCAGAGGTAACGATTTAACATGACGCCACTTTAAATCCTACCGAAACATCTTTATTAAATCCGGGTTTCCAACGCGTTTTTGTCTTACATGACACGTGTCGTTTTAATATTAAACCCGAAATTTGCGAGGTGTTACATGTCATGTGTTAATCGCTTACTCTGGCCAAGTAAGTAGTTGCATATGATACCATGAACTTCTTATAGCGGACACATTTATGTCCAATGTAGTAAGGGTGGGGTGAATGGGACTAACTTAAATGGTACCCAAATGAATCAAATAAGTAAGATGTTTGATAGTAAACGTAAACGTAAGTCGGATGACGGAAGCGTATTACGTAAGAATAACGAGCCCGAGAGAAGGGACAAGGATCAAGTAAAAAGAAAATACAGACCGACCAATAGGAATGCTAAGGCATAGGGATAAAAGTTTGACTGTCACAAGTGATGAAATTAACATGGACAAGTCAAACGAATAGAATAAAGAATAAAGGACTTGATTGAATAAAAGCGATGGATCTCGCTAAGACGACCAAATAAATTAAA
Source organism: Helianthus tuberosus (assembly GCA_030545235.1). Lineage (NCBI taxonomy): Eukaryota > Viridiplantae > Streptophyta > Magnoliopsida > Asterales > Asteraceae > Helianthus > Helianthus tuberosus. Next base: position 56,880,533 of record CM060383.1, read on the forward strand.
ATAACGTCTAAAACCATGTAAGAATGGTTACTTGAAAATGATTACGGTAAAGATACCCGATGAATGGGTAGGATTTGGAAAGAATGCGTAAACCAAGAGACGGGAACGCGAGATAGAAAGTCAAAAGACTCGGAATATGAGTCTTGAATAAAAGACAATGAGAATTTGCAAACAGAAATGTTAATAACTACACTCAACTATTTCAAAGCTGAACGGGACAAACAAAGACTGAAGTTTGGCATTCATAAGTGATGAATGTTCACACGAACAAGTCAAACAAATTTAATAAAGGATGACACTTGCTAAAGTAAGTAAGCGTGAATCGGATAAATAAAAGTGCGAAATATTAATAAACCTATGTAAAGGAGTTATAGGCGTTAAAAACATTGAAATAAAAGAACCCGGGTAATGGGACGTAAATAAGTACATGTAAAAACCGGGTAACGGTAAGTGTATGGAAAATCGACGTGTAAATTGACGTTAGAAGTCGAGAAGTCGGAAAGATGATTCGAAAGAAAACAATGTAGCCTTAGACTACGGTCAAGGTCAAATGAAATCCAAAAAGTAAAGGTGAATAATTATAAACATAAAAAGAGGTGCCTTAACGCCATATGCGTATATAAACGTATACACATTTGAATAAAGACTAGAATAAAAGATGATCTACGGGATCGTCATAACCTACGGGATATTAATTAGTGTAAAGGTCTACGGGGCCAAAATGACCCACGGGTCATGAATTGAAGCAAAGGGATCATAAGGGTCTCGCCTTAAAGAGGTGAAAGCTTAAGGAAATAGCCTACGAGGTTAAGTGAAGGAACCTACGGGTCAATAGTGTAAGGTGAGGGAACTTGTTACAATTCCCCGCGTAAAACGAGAACGGAAAGCAATAAATTATGGGTTGTCAATTTCCTTGATATAAGTAATTGACATAGTTAAAGAGAAAAACGTTAAACTAAAATTCAGTTTTAGTAAGAAATAACGTTTCAACAAATATGAATACTATAAGAAGAATTCGAAAATAACAAATATCAAAGAGTATGGGTCTTAACATCGATAGGTGCGAGACGAAACATTCGAAAAGAAGAAGTATGATAAAGAAACGTTGAATTAAACTTAAACGTGACGTGACACGCTCACGGACAAGAAAAGAAATATAGAAAATGATCACGATGTAACGTGAGTTACGGGGTAAGAAGTGACGGTGACTAATTAGTCTAGCCGGTAAAACTATTCAAAGTTAAGAAAGCGTCATAACAAATACAAGCGCTTGTTAATATAACACAAGTGCGGGATAGACATGTTAAAAGACTAACGAGACTAAGTGGTCAAGTGACAACTCAGTCAATAAAGATAAAGGGTTATAAGCTGTAAGTAACGGCCCGCGAGGCTTTACACATGAAAGACGTACGCGTCAGTATACATGAAAACTTTTGACCAAAGGAAACGGGAGCCTTGAAAACGAAACTAGGTTCGTTTGATTAAACCAATGAACTACGTAAATAAGGTTTCGGGGACGAAACCTCTTTAAGGGGGGTAGACTTGTAACACCCCAAAAACGGGTTTGGAAATCAAACCACGTTAATAGTGAAAATGAGTAAAAATACCGTTAGTGGTAAAAATTAACCCGATAAAAATTAGGATTTAAATAAATAAACTTGATATTAATTAAAAGGAGGATAAATACTTTGAGAAAAACAAAGTATGTAAAAGGCCCGAGTTAACGGGACTTAAAATAAAACGGGTTATGACTTCCCGAACCCATTAAGTTAACTAGGAATAATTAACCTAGTTAATAAGAGGGAATGTTACTAGAAATAAGTTGGTTATAGCCTACTTAATAACAAACAATTAAAACTAAACTTGAGGGGCCAAGATTGTAACAAAAGAAACTTAATAATTATAAAAAAAAAAAACACACAACACACACATGGTGTGTGTGTGGAGATCGACCAGGAGAGAGAGCTCCCATGGAGCAAACCCTAGTTCATCACAAATTCACCAAATTGGAGCTCAAATCAACCCCAAATCAATGCATGAACACATATAAATGATCACCAAGTCAAGGGGATCGTAAGGTATGTCAAATTTTGCAATTTGGTGATGTCTATAAATTATGATGAACACTCATAATCAAAATTCGGGGATGAATGTTGAATGTATGAGTGATATATGTGTTGAATTCATGTTTAGAAACAAACCCTAGTTGAAAACTTGAAGAATTGGTGTTAGAAACTAGGGATTTGATGATTACTTTTGTATGTGCTAAGTGGGTTTTGACTAAATAATAAAGATGATGATATGTTTGTGATAGAAATCATCATAATCGATAGTTGATGCGAGATACTTAAACAATTTGCAAGTTTGAGTATTTAATCATACAAAATTGAGATGGGTTCTTAGAATGTTGTAATGAAATTGGTAAATTATTCATGAATATGGATGTTTGAAACCATGATATTAATTAGTTTAATATAGAACTTGATTTGAATAGGTAGCCGAATGAATACCTAATGACATGATGAAACGGGTTTCACTTATAGATGGAACCCGTAGAATTAGCCTAATGAAAGAACGAGTTTTATATAATTAGATGATTTTATGATGTACATAAACTATGTTGATGAATATAGTTAAATTAGTTGCCTAAAAATAGCTACGACCGAATAGTCGAAGAAATGCTTAAGTGGGTTCGTTGAACTCAATTGTGCATTTCATACTTCAAAAAGGGACAGTTGACTTTTGAAAAGTCAAACTGACCATTAACAAGATCGAATGATAATTTTGATAGAAAATACGTGAGGTGGAATAGTCGTGATTAGCAATGACTAAACTAACCATCTTACGAATTATTATGCTAGTTTGAAGCTTAACAAGCTAGGTGAAGCTTGGGGAAGAAGCGGGTCAAACAAATCAAGCATGAAGAGGAACGAGTGGCTTGGATGCGAGGTAAGTAAAACTTACACCTTTTTGTAGAATACATATCTATTCTATAAGTTATAAATACAATGGAGATAATATTCGAAATATGGTTTCCGACACGAAATGATTTGGGTCGGAATCAGAAACAAATGTTAGAAACCATAGTAATGGTAAAACGGGGTGGAACGGTAAATTAGTCAAGAAAAGAATAAGATAAAATGAGTTTTCGAACGACTACTTTATAAGTAAGCCAAAACTAGTAAAAAGAGTAAAAAGGGATCAAATGGTAATATTGATACCATTTGACAATTAACGACTAATAAGTGTATGTCGAGTCTCATGCTCGCAGGATGAACGGCTCGTGAATTAGCGAAGCTATGGAATAGCAAATAAGTCAAGACAAGGTATTAAAACGGGTCAATATGTTGATCCGAGCCAGGTACGCATAATTATGTTGTAGTTAAAAGTGCTATTTTGGTCGAATAATTGGTGAGAGTCCTTCGTCGTAAAAGAAGGACCAAAATCGACCAAAACGCCCTTGTAGGCTAAATTGAACAAACAACCCTTAAAGGTTGTTTGGAAACGAATTTCATGATTAGATAAATACTTAGAATAAGTATAGAAGTTGAAAGATGTAATATGTTAGTCAAATGGCTCTATTTGAGTCTTGCCGTAAAATAACAATCCGAAGGGTAAAACTCGGAACATATAGATATACACATTGAAATCCAACACACAAAGAGTTGTAGTTGAAGATTACTTGATAAGAAATGTAGGAATAAGATGCTAGAAATGAATGAAAGCGATTTCAAGCTTTATAGTGCTTAAATACCCTTAACGGGTCAAAATAAGCATACGAGCGATCACGAAATAAGCTTCCGCACTATGTATCGTTATTATGTTAAACGACGAACGTACACATGATATGTTGTATACTTTTAAATTGTAAAAAGTTTTAATAAACCCGTAATTTCCAATGCATATGTAATCTTAATTACATGATGGTTTTTCGTAAATGATACGTTAAACCTTAATTTATAAGAACGGGTGTTACATGAACTAATCCTTTTACTTCATGTGCAGGGAGCTTCTGCATGCTTAGATAGCCTTTGGTATGTAGATAGTGGAGGCTCCAGGCACATGACAGGATGTAAAGCCCTTCTCAAAGATTTCAAAATTCATGGAGGGGGTGATATATCCTTTGGTAATAATAGTAAAGGGAAAGTTTCGGGGTCTGGTACAGTACAGTCTGGAAATGTAAAATTTGAAAATGTCAATCTGATAGACAATCTAAAATTCAACCTCTTGAGTGTTTCACAAATGAGTGATAAGGGGTATGGGTCATTCTTCACAAAGGAGTGTTGTAGGATTGTTGGACCAGAAATGGTTGAAAAGATTGAAGCAAGGGGGTGATATATCCTTTGGTAATAATAGTAAAGGGAAAGTTTCGGGGTCTGGTACAGTACAGTCTGGAAATGTAAAATTTGAAAATGTCAATCTGATAGACAATCTAAAATTCAACCTCTTGAGTGTTTCACAAATGAGTGATAAGGGGTATGGGTCATTCTTCACAAAGGAGTGTTGTAGGATTGTTGGACCAGAAATGGTTGAAAAGATTGAAGCAATAATCAATTCTGAAAAAACGAAACTTGTTGCTCAAAGAAATGGCAATGTTTATGTGGTGTATATGTCAAAAGAGAGCCCCAGAACTGATGTCTGTCTGTTCTCAGCTGTATCAAACAAAGAGACAGAACTATGACACAGAAGATTGGGGCACACAAATCTCAAGACAATCATTGCCATTTCAAAACAGGGGTTAGTAAGAGGTTTACCTCAAAAATTGTTCACCTGTCATGAGCATTGTGTTTCCTGCCTAAAAGGAAAACAACATAAAAGCTCCTAGAAATCCATTGATGAGTCCAAAACAACCAAATGTGTCGGTACGGTACCGTACTAGTAATGTAACGAACCAAACTAATATCGTCCTCACACAATCCATACCATGTCGATTCCGACCGGACATCGATTATGATATAAGTACTATCAAAACCATTGCTAATATTCATTTTTATGGTTTTCGATTGATGTAAAACACATGTGGATATCATATTAGGCATATTATGACATTATTTTTTTAGTCTTATCTTTCGGGTTGACATAGCAAGTGTCGGTATCGTACCAATACCATAATGACTTGAACCGATACTGATTAAATTCCCACCATGATGCGCGGGCAATTCAACTAATTACAAATATTTAACAATTTATATTTTACATTATGTAAACTTAAATTAAAACCGATCCTCTATTTTGTCAGTACTCCCTTCATGGGTTCACACCTGCTGCGTTTCTTAAGTTCTGTTCTACAAGTAATGGTTCTTAAAGTTTGATTTTAATAAAGAATCTTAACTACATCATATAAGGTGTTTCTCTTATTTAAAAAAAAATAAACAGATAATGCAAATAATGGATTTCTTAGCTAATGTATCATCAAGCAAATAATTGGTCAACCTTTTATTTTATATTAAAGGGTTCAATAAACCATGAAACCAAATACAGTTCGGTTTCGTTTTCAATAATTAAAATCCGTTACTAACAGTTTGCTTTAAAAACCGTCAAAACTAAACTGTGAACACCCCTATTTTCTACTCTTGTTTTCCGTATCAGATGGTGTCTATACCGTACTTGAAACTTAACTAGTGTTTTGTTGATCCATAGCACATGAAACTTGTTCTATAAAAAGGACAAACGGTCTATTTATGCCATTTAGTGAGTTGGGTTCTGTTAAGAATCATTTCTCTGTTACTAACATTATACACGCAATAACAAGTAATATAACTATTTTAAAAGATAAATCCAAACTGAAAATAACATTCAACAAAACCTTATACTTATATTAACGTTTAATTCTCACATAACATTATTGAGAGTTGAGCCTAAAGACATCAGACCTTCGTTTAATGTTTTAAAACATAAAAAAATAATAATAAACATCTATCTTACTGTTTGTTTTTTATTTTCATTTATACATGTGGTGCACGATGGCTCCCGTAGCTTCTTGCTATGGAGCTGTTTTGTTTTCTTATTTATAATGAAAGTTCCGTTTGTCATTAAATTCGAAATTGAATACGCCGACACGGTTCACATCTTGAAGTTGTGAATTCCAAATTCCAAGATAGCGTACAAGTATTCTGCATATCATAAAAGTTTTTACAGCAGCACTAGTATATTTATCGTCACCATCCCAAAACTAAACCTGAAATCAGATCATCGAAAAATGACGGATGACGTGAAGTTGTACGGCTTTCCAGGAAGTCCATTTGGTTGCAGAGTGGAAACTGCTTTGAAACTCAAGGGAATCAAGTACGAATTCATCCAAGAAGATCTGAGAAACAAGAGTGCCCACCTTCTTAAATACAATCCTGTTCATAAAAAGATGGGTTATTTGATTTTATCACTTTCAACTATCAGGTATTGACCGCTACCACTCTCAATTATCACTTTGACTCCCACCACTCTCAACTTAACACTTTGTATGTTGTGTCACTCCGGTTGAGTGGTTTTTGGCTCCCCTTTTGTCTTTTAGGAGAAGATTCACCTACAGTCATTAGTAATTCACAAAGTGTTAGCCTAATATCACCAATAACATAAGTCACACACTAAGAAATGTTCACGTGCAGAGTGACACAACACATAAAGTGTTAAGTTGGGAGTCGTGGGAGCCAAAGTGATAGTTGAGAGTGACAGCGGTCAATACCCAATAGTTAAAAGTGATAAAATCCAATAACCCTAAAAAGATACCCGTGCTTGTACACAACGGAAACCCGATTGCCGAGTCTCTTGTGATCATCGAGTATATCGATGATGTCTGGAAAGAGGTCCCGATTTTGCCTCAGGACGACGCTTACGAAAAGGCTCAGGCTCGGTTTTGGGCCAAGTTCATTGATGATAAGGTAATTATTTGAGCAACTTTATGACTTTTATTTTGGTTCAAGTGGTTTCTAGTCAATTATTGAAACATGTTTGGCTTCTACTGTTGGATTATTCGGGTTTGTTTTACGGGTCACATGGGTCGGCACGTTATCGGGTCATATGGGTCGAGTACGGGTCGAATAATTAAACGGGTCAGCTGGGTTTTATATTAGTCACATGGTAATGAAGTGGTCAAATATTGAGCAAGAATATGGGATGTGAACTTGTGATTTGAAGACCGAGCAATCAGGAGATAATGCATGAGGAATTGAATAAGTCATGGAGATTTGCACGTGATGTATTTGTTTGGTTTATAGGATCTTTAGGTTAAATTAGAATATTCTTTATTAGCTTTCTAATGTATGTGTAAGGCTATAAATAGCCAACTTGTTTTATTGAATGAAGTACCCTTTTCTAATCGTAACAGAAGCTTTCATCTTCATTTACTCCATATATTACATACGTGAGTTTTGTAAAGAGTTAGAGTGTGTGTTGTGAGAGTGTGAGTGTGGGACCTGAAACCAACATCTACGCCATCTACTAGTCCAAATAGCAGATCTAGGCAGACTTCGAGTTGAGTTGGTAGAGTTCAATTACTGGATTTGAACTCTGCCAACTCATCACGAAATATGCCACCTGTTAAGAAACGTGCAAGATCTGCCACTTGAACTAGCGGATCACCTAGAAGAAGCCAAACCTGTTTAAAGATTGACTAGAAATCATATTACAAACTTCAAACCATCTAAACTAAAAAGAATTCCGATTTTCTTTTTGTTTTTTACCAAAAAATGGACTTTTTTTTGGCTATTATATATGGCAGTGCATTCCAGCAATATACAACGGCTATGGAAATGTGGAAGCTGTAGCAGAAGCTACTGAGCCACTGCAATTTCTAGAAAATGAACTGAATGTGAAAGGAAAGAAGTTTTTTGGTGGTGACAACATTGGGCTGGTTGATATTTGTGCTTGTTACATGGCCTTTTGGGTTGGAGCAGCTGAAGAAGCATTAGGAATCAAGATAGTGACCAAAGAAAAGTTCCCGAAATTGAAAGAGTGGTGTGATAGCTATCTTAACTGTCAGGTTGTCAAGGATAGCTTGCCTCCAAGAGAAAGCCTTGTTGCTTACTACAAGTGGCGGTTTGGTAAGGCGGAATAGTATAAATTCGTGATTATGATGTTGAAGTATCTGTGTATCAATGTATGACATCTATCGATGTCTCAATAAGCAGCTTGTTGATGCTGAGTGTGTCTTGTAGTATGTTTCTATGTGACCTATTATATGTTTTTTTTTCATTATGTCGTAGCAAGATTCATTGATACCACGATGGTCCATATATATAAAACTTTCTGAATATTAAGGTATATATATGTATGTGTGTGTGTGTGTAAAAAGAACAAACATAGTCTATTGCTTATGTACATCCTTGAAAGCCTCCGAACTATTAGTCACACACGAAACACAGGCCAAGCAAGCAACCAAAATTTGGTTATTGTTTCATTGAATAGTAGACATAACATTTAAAATTTGCTTATGCCCTTTATGCTTGCTAGTTAGAGGTTAGACTTTAGCATAGTGAACACTTGTTCCATTTAATGAGTTGGGTTGTATTACAACTCGTTTCTCAATTTACAGTAAAATAATATATGTACAATCCTTATGAACCCGCCCACCATGATGATTTATTGAGTTGTGAATTCGAAGAAATACATGTTATGTTTGAATTCTAACTTGATCAACTGTTTAAAATGTTAAATTATCACTCTCTTTAGCAACAAGCACTTGTCTCTAATTTGAAATCCTCTTAGGTGCATGAGCATTTTTCCAACTTCACATCTCGTTCTCTCATGATGCTTGAAAAACTTGTATCAAGTCTGCCATATATGCTCTAAAGTGTAGGTATATACGGCTAAATACTGTAAGTAGACCACCGAAAACTTACCAAGGAATGTGTGGAAGAGCTTATTCATTGGGGTGCCGAAAGTTGTTTAGGTCAATTCGATAATCAAGAAGTCGTAAGCACCTACTTTATGACATATGTTATCTTTGCCCCATCTTCCTTAGCTATCCTTAACAGATTCATGAGGGTGCCGAAAGCTGTTTAGGTCAGGACTGCTTTCCAAAGTTGGTTAACCTATGCACATCCTTAACTAATTCTGTCTTGTATTCCTTGCTTGTTCTCCTATCATTTTTCTCCATCCTTGTTACCATCAAGTAGTAATGCCTTCATGTTGTGTACTTTTTTAAGCTACAGGTTTTTCCTCTCCTAGCCAAGCATCACCATCCATTGTCTTCGTCAAATTACTTTTCTTTTTGTCATATTGGGAAGCTCTAGTGTCAACAAGAGCACATTATACTCAGTTAGAGGATCCTTCAATAAGTTGTAGACTTTATTTTTTGTCATTTGTGTCACCATCCTAGCCTTGGTCACATACCATACTTATCCATGCCATCAACCTTCACGTGTTTTCTCTTGGGACTAATGCGAGTTATCACATATGAAGGAGGCATTGTCTCTGTGAAATGTGCGTAGTTTTCCTTTAATTAAGCAAGCCTCTCATCTCCTCTACCTTTCTCAAGGCTAGTCTTACGATCTCTATGTTTCGTGATCAAGCCTTTGGTTATGGCAATGACCGAGGAAAGGCCTTGCACATTACGTCACTCCAATTATCTCTTGGCCCACAATATTAAGCTATCAATAAGGTAAAAAAAGCGAGTGGTGATCGCAGGGGCACAACACCTCCATGAGAAATAATGTAAATTCTTTAATATAGTCCTTCATAATGTGATTTGTTTAAGCTTTAGGCATATATCATGTAAGATTAAATATATTATGTAACAATATCTAATCTATAGCCATTATAATCATTTACATAATAAAGATCAAAATATATAATAACCTATTATTTAAATTAGTTGGTAATTGTTGATGGACCATATTACCCTTAGTAACTAATTAGGTTTCCTCCTGGGTGCTTATATAAGGAGAATTATGTGGAGGTTAAAGGGTTACTCAGTTACACACCCCATTAGACATAACATCAAATTCGTCCTCCATCTCCTAACCGATACCCTTTTCGGTTCTCTAAGCCCCATCATCAGTCAGCACCCTAAGGAGGAACCAGATCAAGATGACAAGCATGTCGAACTCCATTACTGGATTCTCCACTGGACTTTCTGCTGTGACAGGTATGATTTATTGTTTTCCCTCATGCTCAAACAGAACTGAACCAACATATCATAATAGAATTGGTTCTAGATTTGTTTTAGAAAATTGTTAAAGTACTTATGATGCATGCACCTCGTTCACCATAACATTGCGGTGTTTGAGTTGTCTTCCGGATTTTCATCATGTCATCTAGGATGTTTCGACACTCCAAGTTTTACTTTAATTCCCAAAGAATATTACCAATAGCTATGGTTTAAGAACTTCAACCCATGTAGCAATAACGTTAGCATTACCAAGCCAAACACAACGTTGAAGCTTCCAAGAGAAACCCTTGTTGCTTATTACAAGCGGCGGTTTGGTAAGGCGTAATACGGTTGTAAATGTGTGATTATGAAGTTGAAGCTTCCCTAGGTTACATACATAGATGCTTCAAGAAGCAGCTCGTAGATGCTGATGTGTCTTAACACTAAGGTGTGTTCGAGATCAAAATCAAAATATTCATATTTGACAATTTGTACACTATTATCTAAATGTTTTATTTAAATAAAAAAAACTTATATTTATATGTATGTATGAAGTGGTGATGCTAGGAATTTTGTTATGTGGTGTCAGATTTTTTGGTAGTCGACTTACAACAACGTGTAGTTAAAATTTTGAGTTGGGTGGAGTAGGGTTGCATAATAAAAACCATCATAAAAGTACAATGTCCCATAATAAAAAATTGGGCTTGTAATTGGGCTTTTAAATGGTTATTGGGTTAAAATTTTGAAATAAGACATGGGATTTTAATAGTTTTAAAGTGGACAATATATTAGATGAAATCAAGTAATTGGGCTAATTAATATACTATATATTTTTTTTTCTTAGTACATTGGATTTTAATAGTTTTAAAGTGGACAATATATTAGATGAAATCAAGTAATTGGGCTAATTAATAAACTATATTTTTTTTCTTAGTTAAATGTTTATGATGAAATCAAGTAATTGGGCTAATTACTAAACTATATTTTTTTCTTAGTTAAATGTTTATATAATTGTTTTATTTACTACAAGATATATATCGTTTTTTATACCAATTGGGTCATTTAAAAAATAATTATGTCAATCCTAAAAAACAAATGGGTCATTCGAAAATTTTCTTTACACATTCAATATAATACAAAAAATATATTGTTATCAAGTGACACTAATTCGGCTCCACTACATTATGTATGTATGAAATCATTATGAACTTTAAAGAATGAGCATCTAGGACCTTGTGTTGTGGCAAGACCGTTAAACGAAACAAAAAAATAGATGTCAAAATATTGAATCACGCACCGCATTACGGCATCTCAACTTCGAAAATATACCGACCACTTTTATCTGTATGGGAGTAGTAGAACCTATTTAAACAATAAAAAATAAACAAATGCTAAACAATATTACTCGTAATCAATATATTCGATTTGTGCTCTATTTTATTTCTTTTTAAACTTTGTTTTTTGACATAAGTATTTTTTAGAACCTGAAAAAATAATTTTTAGAACTTGAAAAAAATCTTTCTTTAACTAAATGGTAGAGTTTGTAGTATTAGCTATAGAGAGGAGATGGTGGAGTGGTATGGGTCCCAATTAGCATCAACCAACTAAACAATATGTATCAAAAGAAATAAAACTGAATGAGAAGACTACATTTGTAAATTAGACCGGAGAGTGTGGGGGCGCCACCTCTGCCTGGTCACCTTCTATAGCGCCCCGGGCCGCTATCACACCACACCTTTAAATTCAATTGGGGGCACTATGGGCTGGGCTTTAACATTGTAACGCCAAGGTTGAAAGGTTCAGGTGGGGCTCACTTGTGTTTGCACCAATGAATTTTTTTTTTTTTATTTTGTTTAATATGGGGCTCCATGCACACCATGCAAATTAAAGAGGGCTCCATGGCTGAGGGGGATCCTAGGTGACGTTAACGTAGTCTGATAAAGTCCCTAGGAGGCTCCAACCACATCCTCCGGCCTTAATATAGAGGATAATTTAATAAACTTTACTAACGTGCTTTTTAAAATAACATTATTGAGACCTTTGTTTCTTTTTTGTAAAAAGAAATAATAATAATATGCTTGCTGTCACCAACAATGAACAACCACCTTTATTAAGCACTTACAGGACACCAGCTATGGGATATGATTATACCATAATAAGTGTTCATCAAGTCAGCGGTAGTGCATGTTTATATGAATCCAGCCACCCAAGAACTCGAACCAGTTTATTAGGAAATGGCGGAAAAGGTGAAGTTATACGGAATTGAAATAAGTCCGTTCGTTTGCAGAGTCAAATATGCTTTGAATCTCAAGGGGGTCAACTACGAGTTCATCCAAGAAGATCTGGACAACAAGAGTCCCGACCTTCTCAAATACAATCCTGTTCTTAAAAATGTACCCATTCTCCTACACAATGGAAATCCGATATCGGAGTCTCTTGTGATCATCGAGTATATTGATGATGTCTGGAAAGGGGTTCCGATTATGCCCAATGATGCTTACGAGAAGGCTCAGGCTCGATTTTGGGCCAAGTTCTTTGTTGATAAGGTAATGGCTCATTACATCTGAGTAATTTTGATAGAAAAACATCCGTTTAAAGGTAAGGGCCTATGACGCAGGCCAGGGGCGTACCTACCTCTTTGGTAGGGGTAACCCCCGCTACCCCTTGGTCGGAAAAAATTTGGAAAAATTAGTGTAAATTTTGGAAAAATTTGACGTTTTTTTGATTTCGTTACGGTTTATTTATAACACGTTACCCCTTGGTCGGAATCCTAGATCCGCCACTGACGCAGGCCCTAACCTTCAAACGGCCATTTGAATAGGGTGTGGGATTAGATGGTTAGTGACATGTGTATAGCAGTCCCCTTTTTAAAATTGGTTGCTCGGTTTTTATGGTATTTTCAGTGCCATCCTGCAATATTCAAGGCTATTGGCAGCCATGGAGAGAAGCAAGATGTTGCAGAAGCACATGAGCATCTTCAATATCTGGAAAATGAACTGAATGTCAAAGGCAGCAAGTTTTTTGGAGGTGACAACATGGGACTGATTGATATTTGTGCAACTTTCATAGGCTATTGGGTTGGAGCAGCAGAAGAAGCATTAGGAATAGAGGTGGTGACCAAAGACAAGTTCCCAAAAGTAAAAAAATGGGCTCATAACTGTATTAACTGCCAAGTTGTCAAGGATGACTTGCCTTCAAGAGAAAGTCTGATTGCTTATTATACACGGCGGTTTGGTAAGGCGTAATACGGTTATTTATGTGTGCTTTATGAAATCGAATCTTCTTTGTATAATTGTATGACATCCATCGATGTTTCAATAAGCAGCTCGTAGATGCTGATTTGTTTTGTACTATGTTGTACGTAATCTATTCGATGTTTATGTTTGGGAAGGCTTAATACGGTTATAAATCTATACTATATTATAAAACATTTCTTCAAGGGCTTCTTAAAAATTAAGAGGTACAAGTTTAAATGCTTGTTATACAACACATAATGCATATCTATATTGTTTTTGAAGGGTAAATTCGTCTTTAAAGCCACCAGCCTCTTCGTAATTAAATCATGCAATTGGAAGAGTTCACCATTATTGTTAAATCATTACATTACTACATTCACTTAAATCCATACGTTGAAAATTTTTGAGCTCCTCACCATTAAATCATTACATTCAGTTAAATACTTCATTACCACATTCAGAATCCTACAACCCTCTCACACGTAACCCTCTCTACTTCGACATAACCATCCAGCCGCGATCCATTTCAAGACCCACACGCACACTCGCAACACGTTTCGAATATCCTAACACCTCGCCGGAGAAACCAGAAGTCGCCGGAACCCTCACGCACACTCGCAACACGTTTCGAATATCCTAACACCTCGCCGGAGAAACCAGAAGTCGCCGGAAGAACTCGAAGCCGCCGGAGCCGAACGGAGATCGACGAGATTCTTCTCGACTTGTTTTCGGTATATGATTTCTTGTTTCATTCGTTACTTGTATAACCTCTGTGATATATATTCGAGTCTGTCTTTTTTTTTTTCGTCACTCAAACAACAAAGTTTATGAGTTTAAAACACTGATTACGTGTATGTTCTTTTTAATAATGAAGATGATACAAACACGTCGGACTTTAACTCGGATTGTTCGGTATATATTCAATCCAACAAATCCCTTATTTCGTTCGGTATACTAATTCTGCCATTGTCGTTTCACTTTTGAGTTTAAAATTAGAACACCATCTTTTCATAATTATAAGTAGCAAATGATTTTATGTTTAAAAGTTATGTTTCTATTCGACAGTATATTGTTTCCACGGCCGGTCCTATCATTTAGGAGGCCCTAAGCGAAATAAAAATATGGGGCCCTTTTGTAACTTTCGTTGTTACAACTTCCATTTTCTTTATTTGGATTTAGGACAGGCAATGAAAAATTTTTCTTCAAACAAGACCATCTTGTTATGATTATGATTATGATTTGGATAATGAGATTACTTATTTTTAATTCCAGTGAACTATATTTTTATTCATTTCAGGATTGGAGGTCAATACTTCTTCCACACAAGAAAAGACTGTTTGGGTTGAGTGTCCTTCATTGATTTTTGCAACCATGGTAATCTAATTTGTTTTTGTTTGATTTTTTTAAAGTATATATGTTAGTTGTTTTTTGGAATATTGGGTTTGGTAATTGGTTGATGTATGTTTGAACCTTCGGTAAATATGATCTGGTTATGTTTGTATTTTTACTGGTAATACATTAGTTCCAGTTCGACCATTTGACTTGTTTATTTTAAAGTTGTATCTTTTATTGTTACCCATTTGATCCGTAAGAGAAAAAAATAATCCAAGTTGACCAAATTATATATAAACAATCAAAATTTGCATTTATATGTAAACTTATAACCAAACTCTTGCATTCATTTTTCTAATTTTAGGCGGTGTGATGATGTATAAATATGATCTGGTTTCAAAAATATGCTCAGAGACTAAGGACTCCCAACTCACAATTTTACGAGACTTCATTAGAGCTAACAACTTTGAGGAAGCTCTTGTCATTGATTTCAAACCATAATGCAGATAGCTTTTTTTTTTTTATTCAAAGCCATAAAAATTAAATTAAAAGAAACAAAACTAGCAGTTAAATCTTTGAAACATTTGTTGTTTATTGTGCTCCAATAGGAATGTAACTCTGCCTCTTTTGAAGCATATACAAGAACAGCAAAGATCTGAGCTTATGGTTGAATCTGGCATACATGGTACAACTCTATTTATATTAAAGTCACAAGTTTGTTTATTAGGAAAGAACTTAAAGTTTAAGGTTGTTGTTTGTTATCCACTTTTAGGCGTTGAATTGACTGAAGAACATGTACCGAAAACTTCGGTTGATGAAGATGACATAGTGTACTGGTAAATTTCATCCTAAAGCATCCGTTTTTTCTATAACCGATTCTAATTTCTAAACAAAAATAATTCTTGTTGGACTGATGTTTGTTTTTTTTTTGAAATTTTGAGTGTTTTATGTTGATATCTTGCTATCATGTACTGATGTTTGTTTTTGAACAGATCGTGTATGAGTGTTCTTAGTCAAACGGGTCAGATTTATTAAACTTAAAAGTTTAGCTAAAAGTCGAATGGGTTAGATGGTCAAACTATTTGAGTCATTTTTTTGAAGCATACAACCTCAAAAGTCGTTTCATTTGAAGATTTTATTGAAATCCTAAAAACGGTTTAACTATTAGTGTGATAACCCAATTAGACCTGATTTATTTCGACTGCACGATAAGGTCTATTTTTATGCTATCCAGCCTGCTCATGTTGTGTTTATTGTTAGTAAGGGTTACTTTTAAGAATAAATTACATTTAACAATTATAATAAATAGTTGAATATGAAAGAATAAAGACATGTGGTGAGAGAGTATGGGCAATTGGGACACGAACTAAGCATATATATCGAGTATGGTCGACGGATCAAGATTGGCCTGGACTTGCAATGTCACGAGCTTTCAGGGATTTTTGTTTGAAAGACTATGGACTTATATCCGTTCTGAATGTATATTATCATAAACTTACAGACCAACATGAATTTATGGTCTTAGCAACTAATGGAGTAAGATTTTTTAGTTAATTTAAGTTTTAGAGATGGAAGATGCTTTTCAAACATTAATGTTTTAAGTTTGTTTTGGCTTGATCCAGGTGTGGGATGTGCTTAAAAATGATGAGGTGGTAAAGATTAATGGGTCAATGAACAACACATCAATGGCAGCAAGATCTGTAGTTGATCATGCAGTGAAAGCTTAATTGGAGACACATGTACCCAGCTTCAAAAATCGATGATTGCACGATTGTATCATCTTTCAAGAAACGACTGTGTTTAGCCAACTCGCCCCGGAAGAGATCAATCTAGGTTCAAATCATGATTTACTTTAAACGATAAATAAGACTCATGAGTTGATATTTTAATATTTATAACTAAATATCATGAAAAGTTTTCGAGTTTTACTCTAAAATGTTCAAAAAAATTTCTTAACTTGGTAGTTGAATATCATCCTAAGTTTGAATTGTCGCCACCTCAACGTGCGGCGAGTCAAAACAAGAAGTATTCGCGGCAACGTGCGGGCATTCCCACTTATATATATATACACACACACAGCATATATATGAGTTTTTAGCATTTTTAGGTTTGAATTATGTTCTCGGCCCATATTATCGACTCCGCTGCAACGCGCGGGTTCCCCACTAGTGTGTTCTTATGAACTTAAATCTTCTCTGTATGACATCCATCGATTTTTGAATAAGCAGCTCGTAGATGCTGTTTTGTTTTGTACTATGTTGTATGTTATCTATTTGATGTTTATGATTTTGCTGAAGCTGATATGAAATATTCTCTTTTGTTTTTGTTTTTGTATGTACCATGTAGGGACAACTCAACGTTTTTGAAGGTGTAAAACGAAACTTAAAAATTGAGGCCCATGAGATTATTCCTAAAATCATTTCTTATCAACTACTATGCACATTCTAGCTACAAAATTTTTAAAATAATGGCGATAACAGTTTGTAAAGTTGACACAGGTGATGGCCACATTGGCTTAAGCTTTAATTCATTTAACGGTTTAGGGCGAGAGGGATGCTCCCCTCTAGGTGAGTGGTAAACTCTCACCGGAGCCAATCAAATTCGTCCATGTCAACTCCCCTCTCCAACTCACCTCAAGCACTTAATCACAAAGGGTGCTCCCCTCTAGGTGAGTGGTAAACAATTTTTTGGATAAAAAAAATGTATGATTGGTGAGAATGAATGGGCCCCAAATGCAAACTCCCTCTCTCTCATCATTCTTCATCGGTGACTTCTCTCTGAATTTCAATCACCCCGCGCGGCAAAGAGTGACGGCGGCGGTGTTCTCCGCACGGTGAAGGGGTTCACCGCCCTCTTTGCCGCATGTGCCCCGTTCACCCTTAGATTGGCCTTTAGGACTTTAGGTCCTTTCACAACAAATCATATGTGGGCTTAATTAATGTTTTTTATAAACTACATTAGTGTTTAGTTTAGATTAATTATTTGTATTAAATGTATATTTCATAAGTGTTGTTGGAAATTGGCTCCGAGAAAACAACGCAAACACAATGATTTTATGTAACTAATCACCATGTACTTTATATTATTATGAACAAACGACACAGAAAATACAATCATTTTCACCCCTATTTAACCATGTTTATACAAAATTCCTAATCATTATCTCTATATCTCATGTGTTTATTTCAAACACCAATTTGTCTTTAAACCCTTAACTTTCATGATTCACCTATATGACTCCTTAAATCAAGATTAATTCCATCAAGTGTGGTCTTTTATTCCATTTAAGACTCTACGGTCCTATATTTGGAATGATATCTCCAAAATCGATAAGCCTCTAGCGCATCTGGATTTTGAAGTTGTTAAGGTCTTCAAAAGCTCTGTGAGTATTGGATGCCATACATTTTTTTCTGGTGCGATGCGTAACTTAGCGATCAACCACTAAGTTATGTATCCCCTAATTTATTTCGCATGGAACGGAATAAGTCTTGTTGTGTCTTGGAAAGGTTCTTAAAGATTCATTCAAAACGGGTTTGGAGATGGTAATGGCACCAACCTATTCCATCATGCATGTATTCCCTATCTTTTTTATAATAGCCATTAATTTTAGAGTCTAAGGAGTTCACCGAAAACATCCCTGAACCACACTATGTCCATTCCCATGTATCTTTGCATCCCTCATTGATTACGAATATATTAACTAAATTCAAAAGTTGATTTTGGAAGATAATTGAAACACATTTGTGACCAACTTGCGGCGTTTGGTCAGCCCGTTGATGACGCAGGCAAGATACACTGGTTCTTATGTGATTTGAGTGCCTCTTTCGAAACATTCTCCACGGCCATTCGAAACTCCAAACCCACCCTAGCCTTTCGTGACCTTCTCATTCAAGCAGAATCCTATGAGTTGTTTCAATGCTCCATTCACGGTCCATCATTTCCAATTATGTCGTGTTGACAACTATTATGCAAATGTTTGTCCAAACCTAGCCACCATTGATCCACAATCTATTTCCATCGATTCTTATCTTGCTAAAGCTTTCATCACATAATGTCATGTCATCTACGGCCCGATTGGACTGTTGATACGGGAGCCACCAACCACTTCGCTAAGTCACCTACGGCCCTACACAAGTCCACCCTGTGACACTACAAGAAATAACCACTTTTAGCGGCGACACCATTAGCGGCGACTGGCCAAATGTCGCCGCTATTGGTCGATCCGCGTCACGGAGTCTGAAACCAAACCCCAGCCATTGATTTTTATCCTGATCTAACGGTTGGGGATTTAAAAGGCATTAGCGGCGACAAAAGCAAGGTTTTTAGCGGCAACATCTGTCTCCGCTAAAAGTATGTGTCCCACATTAATCCCCAGCCACACATATCTTATCCTGATTAACCTAATAGCGGCGACGAAAAACGCAATAGCGACGACAACCCGTCGCCAGTAAATATCGAACCGTATCAGACGACTATGCAGCGCCTTTTCCTCTCTCCTTCTTCACTTTCCCCCCCAAAATCTTCCCTCTACCGCCGGAGAAACTCATTTTTTTACCCAAATCGGTTAGTTTAACTTTCTTTTTGTTAAATTTCTTCTCTATTTTGTTATATACATGTTATAGGCTTTAATTTTTGCTCATTTTTGTGTTTGTGAAAGAAAATTCGGATCACCACCACCTCTTCTCCGGTCACCACCATCACTTCTCCGGCACCACCTCGTATCCGTGGTCTTCGTCTCCTTGAAACTTGAAAAAAAAACGGTTAGTTTTATATGTATTTTTTTTAAGTTTAGAAATTGCATAATTTTTTGTTTAGATATGTAAATGTGTATGTAAGGATGAATGTTTGTATGTCAAATGTATAATGTAGGTGTATTTTGTGAAAATGAGTATATGAAAATCTATGTATTTGTGTATGTAGGTGTATGTAAGCATGTATGTGGGTATGTAAGTCTATGAATGAATGTATGTATGTAGGTGTATGTAAATGATGAACAATTGTGCATGTAAATGTTTGCAATAGGTGAAAAATGTGTATGTTAGTATGTATGTTTGTATAAAGTATGCAAATGTGTATGTAAGTATGTATAAATTTTGTGGTTTTGATCAAAATGTGTGTTTGTAGTATGTTAATATGTTTGTATAAAGTATGTAAATTTGTGTATGTAAGTATGTATAAAGTATGTGTTATGTGCATAAATTATGTTTAAGTTTCATGATTTCTATGTTTATGGTCATGTTTGAAAAAAAAATATGTTTAAGTTGATAGTTTCTATGTTTATGTTTAGGTTTGAGAAAAAAAAATATATTTAAGATGATAATTTGAATGTTGTTTATGTGTAGGTTTGAAAAAAAAAGTTTAAGTTTGATAATTAGTATGTTTATGTTTAGATTTGAAAACATTTATATTTAACTTTGACAAATATATATTAGTTAGGAAATACCCTACTTAAATTAAAATCATCATTTAAAACATAACGAACATAGAAAATACCCGCCAAAACTGAAATCATCATTTAAAACAAAAGGAGCAAAGAAAATACCCGCCAAGTATGCGGGAAACAACAATTTCCATTCCGCGGGGGGACATTGTCATATGGAAGCACCGCCTATAAAAATGTAATGTTTTATGTATGTGTGGGTGTGTGTAAGCTTTTGTTTATTTAATGTCAAATCTAAGTTTAATGTTAAATAGGATATAGATTGGGTACCTGCGTACGCTAAAACCCACACAGATAATCAGGGGAATTGGGTTGATCCAGTTGCTGAACAAAATTACGTAAGTATTTCTTTTAAGTATAATTTTCTATAACAAATATATATATATATATATATATATATATATTTAATCATCTCCGTAAAATACAGCGGAATTTACAGCATGCCACAAACGAATGGAGCGGTGATGGTCCTCCAATTGGCCCGTATCAGGAAGCGTTGGGAGAGCGGCGAGTATGGTACCGGGGGATGGGTCCTTGAAGAAACACTGAACTAATTTTAGGTTAATTAGGGGGTTTAAGTTTCAAACATGAGGGTTAATCTTCTTAATCTTTCCTGAGCTCAAATGTGATCCAATCTTCCTGCAAAACAGCAACACCGTTAGCTCGTTAAGAGGGGAATATGGGGGTTTCCCTCTTAACCAGACTCCGGCGTGAGAATAAGTAACCGTTTTGAGGATAATAAAGTGTGTGTTAAGAGTGAGATTAGAGAGAATGGAATGTTTAACCTGTGCATGGAGGTCTCTATATATAGACAGAGAGTGGTGTAGGAGGAGATGGGCTGATGGGCCTTGGGCCGGAAGGCGACAACCAAGGATATCCTCTTTGTCTCACTGGTGTTGACCGTTGGTGGCTTCTAGAAGATATTCGGTGCTGGCGCACCTTGATTGGAGCCACGTGTCCGGGTTGTCGTCCATGTTGCCCTTCTGACATCAACAGGTGAGTGGAGATCATGGGGCAGTTGTCGTCGCCACCTGATTGGTGCCACGTAGGCGTCCTTGTGTACCTTTGGTCTCCTACATGATTGTTTGTCGTGGAGCACGATATAGTACAGCCTGTTGGACGTTGATTGGCTCGCTCTTCTGCCACTCGTACTTTTGGTACTTCCTGAAATGGCCTTGCGCCGCAACTCTCGCGCGACCTTTGAAGTGTGTACCACTAGCCGGCGCGAGGCGTAGGAGTTGAGGGCTCTTATTCAAGATACCAAGTATGGAAACTGACGTTACATCTAGGTTCAGTCTCACGCGGGGATCAGGTTTTACTCTAGTAGCTCGCGCGGGGTCTGCAGATTAATGAATTTATTGAGTAAGGAGTATGGACCAGCGCGTGACCTGAATGGTCTGCGCGGCTTTTTGGGACCATACCCCTTTAAGTTCCCCCAATCCAGTGCTTCTTCCATGCGCGAAGTAAATGGTTGGAGAGAGACTTAGAAAAAAGGAAGTGTATTAGCCTTTAAAAGTATCTGCTAGGTCTTGGTAGATGGCGCGCGTGTGATTGTCGGTCCACTACTACGGCGCGGCTACCATGCTTGCTCCTTGATAGCTTCTGTTTTAGAGTGTTGGCGCGTAAGTTCATTGGATAATGATGAATGTGGCGCGGCGTTTGCTAACTTCTATATGAAGTTTTGTAGTAAATTTGGGGGGGAAAACTCTCGAAATTTGAATTCTGACAGGTGGGTGCAATTGTCGTTGATGGTGACGGTTGAGTTGACTGCTGACACGGCGGTTATCATGCTGCTACTGACGGTTCGCCTTTCTGTCAGGCGAGTGAGGACCACACGCGCGTGGTAACTATCACCCCGATAATCCCATCTTACATGGCGATTGCTGATTGGATACGCGCGCGGTGATCTCGGCACGTTTACCCATCGCATTAAATGTGATAGGTAAATATATCCGATCGTGGAGAGAAGTGGACATCGTTTCCTTTGCGGTTTCTCTTCTTTTTTCTCTGATCTTCAAATCTTCAAGTTTTTCTTGAGTGTTCTTCGAGTTTTTCCAGAAATTAGTGAATCTTCATACTCAAATATTCATAGGTGAAGAAGAATTAGTGCAAGTCAAAGAAGGTCCAGTCCCTGTTCTTAAGTGGGATCAGGGCTTATTCGAGCAAATTACAAGGGGTTTCCAGTTTCCACCGGAGTGGGATGCACAATATCCCCGGCAAGGTCAGACGGCCGCCGACGCACCGCCAGGCTACATAACGCCGTTCGAAGATTTCTTCCTTCAAGGAAACTTCCGGTTGCCGGAGACTCACTTCATGTCATATATTCTTCATTTCTACGGCTTTCATATATCCCAGATGAGTCCCATGGGAATGGTTAGGGTTCGACACTTTAAGTTCTTATGCCGATCTCAGGGGCAGGAACCCACTATCGAGAAGTTCCGGGCCTTCTATCAATTGATCATGAATATGGGCTTCTATTCCTTCGGCAACTGAGGCTCTGCTAAAAAGATCTTGATAAACCCTCCCAAAAGCTTTCACGACTGGAAGATGAAGTTCTTCTTCATCAGGGAGGAGGTCATGCCGATCGCGATGATATTTCGCCAGTCGGACTAGATTGAGAAGGAGGAACTCCCTATCCCCAAAGGGGCTGATTCGTATCTGAATCTTGTTGCGACGCCCAACCGTATATTTGGTGATCAGGTGTTAGTCGCGGCAGGCATGAGTGATAAATGGTCGGAGCTTAGTGAGGATGTTCCTGTTTTGAAGTTTAATGATGAAGGTATGTGTTATTTCCCCTTCCTTTTCTTGAAATATACTTGTGCTTGACTGTTGTTTTTTATCGTAGAGGTACAACTTTACCAAGCTGCATTTCCCACTTTTGGTGGGTCTATGGGTGTGCGCCCGTTACGGTCTGGGGAGCCGTACTGGTATGAACAAATCAAGGGTTATTTTCTCTTTCCTCCCGCTGGAGCTTTTACCAATCCTCCTTATGCGGCTGAAGGTTCGCTACTTCCCAACCCATTGCCCTTGCGCGGCGTGACCTCTGCTGGAAAGGAAATCTTATTTCTTTCCAGAGAAGAGTCTGTAGGTTCGTCGCAAGAAAAGTTAAGCTCATGGTATAACATCTTTACAGGTGTGCTGCGCGACTTGGGGATAGACCCCGAAGAGAGACCAAAGAAGGCTCCTACCAAGAAGAAACCAAAGAAGGTGACTGTCGATACTGGTGCAACCAGTAAGAAAGGCGGGAGTAGCCGCACGACTGCTGCAGCTCATGATAAAGGTACTCTTTGATTTCGACAGAGTAACCTTGAGGATTACGTTGTCACTAGCGACTCACTAGAGGGTTTATCCCGTGTAGGTGAAAAGAAGAAAAGCGGCGCAGCTGGGTCAAAGAGTTTTGAGAGCGCGGGGTCTAGGATCCCTGAAGCCGGCGCAACTCCCTCTTCAATCGCCCTGGATGACGAAGAGGAAGAACATGAAGAAGAAGTTGCTGCTAAGATGGTAACCAGGAAAAGGTCAAGAGAAGAGACTGCCGCTGGGGCTGGGCCGGCGCAGAAGGCTGGAGAGGGCCTAGTGATAGGGAAGCAAAGCAGGTTGCGCACCCTCTACAAGTTTTCCCCAGGTCAGTGCTGTGAATCTCATACTTTATGTTTTCCTCCTTAGTAAAATTCTCTATGTCACGGCCCCCGACCCGGTTTGACCCGATTCAGGAGCCGCGGGACAGAAATCCCGTGGTATTTAATTAAGTGAGTTTAACAGCGGAAGTTTCTTCAGGGTCAATTTAAAAACTGAAATATTTCCCGTTTATTTTATTTCACAATTAGGGATAAAACCCGATAATTTACAATCTTGAGATTTCACCAGGAAATCTTTTATTTTACAAAACATGTTTCTTTATTTTTATAATGAGCCACTTTCTTAAGCTGATAGTGCTTCACGGCACTTTTCCTGGATCACAACAGATCACCTGAAACATGTTTGAAAAATGTTTTGTCAGCGGGAAATACTGAGTGAATCATTCTATTTAATAAAACGACACATTTGTTATAATTTACAGTATTAAGAGAGATTACAATGTTTCAGATATCAAACCAACTACCCACAGTAATTGTCACTCGACCCATTGGCCCATTCGTCCAATGGTGTCTGTGACTATGGTCATATCACCCCTTGGCTAACTCGTTGTCCAATGGTGAAGATTTTCAAGTAATGTATACAAAACCCCACATACCGGCTGTAACTTGGTGATTACATATACTTAATCACTGTAATTATAACTTTTGAAAATAAACATGCTTTTGTAAATAGATTTGATAAAAAGAGAATGATTCACATTGCAGATTTAACAGAGCTTAGTTTACTGATTAGCCTTGATAACCTAGTTTAAATAATCAAGCACACAAACTAGGTTAGTAACTTAATATAGCATTTACGATAACTCACGAGATTCCAACCGTCACAACGAATGACAAAGTGCGATACTTAAACATCCATCGATTTAACGACGAATGACAAAGCATAAACCCTAATGTGGGCAGCACTTAAACATCCATTGGATAGTTTAATCGATCGGACATTGAATCGTAGCAGCGATCAAGTTATTACCCTGAATTGTGGCAGCACTTCGTGATCAGTGTGTGTTTTTGTAGAAAACAGTATACAAGTGATTGTACGTAACGAATTTTATCGTCGTAATATGCAAACAGTTCAAGTCCCAAGCCCTGGTATTTATACCCTAATTTTGCACCCCCCGCGTGTCGCGACAGGTGACACTGATTCTGTCGCGACTCGCCTGTGGTAACACCCTAGCCTATAGTAGCCTTGTCACTAGTATAGCCCTGCTGAGTTGCTAGTTCGTTAATTCTCAGTTTGTACAACGCATTTTATAGATAATCGTTAGTTAGGGTTTACCCCCCTTAAGTTTTAGGGGCCCTAATCCTGATTCCAAATGTTCTGAAAATTTTAGGGATTATACAGAATCACTTGGGTTTCTCAATTAGGGTTTCCTATTGGACAATTTGATTAAATAAATATAACTTTTGATGAGAGTTGTTACATTCTCCCCACCTTAATAAAAATCTCGTCCTCGAGATTTACTGGAATAAGTGAGGATACTTTCGCTTCATTTCTGATTCCAGCTCCCAAGTGTATTCAGCTCCTCTCTTTGAATCCCATCTAACTTTGACTAAAACTAGTCGTTTGTTTTTTAGAAACTTGATCTTTCGATCCTCAATTTGAAGAGGTTTCTCAACAAATTTCAACTTTTCGTTTACCTCTATATCTCTAAGAGGTACTACCAAAGATTCATCTGATAGACATTTCTTGAGATTGGATACATGAAATACATCATGTACTCCTGCTAATTCTTCTGGTAGTTGTAAACGATAAACAACTGGTCCTATACGTTGGATCACTGAAAATGGTCCTACGTACCTTGGACTTAGCTTTCCTTTCTTTCCGAATCTAACTACTCCTTTCCAAGGAGAAACTTTCAATAGTACTTTGTCTCCCACTTGGAATTCTAACGGCTTGCATCTATTATCTGCATAACTCTTTTGACGATCACGAGCCATCTTCAGTCTTTCCTTGATTTGAGTAATCTTATCAGTCGTTTCTTGCACTATTTCAGGACCTGATAATTGATTTTCTCCTATTTCTGCCCAACAAACTGGAGTTCTGCACTTTCTTCCATACAGTGCTTCAAATGGGGCGGTTTCAATACTTGAATGATAGCTATTGTTATAGGAGAATTCAATTAATGGTAAATGATCATCCCAATTTCCACCAAAATCTATTACACATGCTCGGAGCATGTCTTCTAAAGTTTGGATCGTCCTTTCACTTTGTCCGTCTGTTTGGGGATGATACGCAGTGCTCAGTTTTAATCGAGTTCCCATAGCTTGCTGGAAACTTTTCCAGAAATGAGAAGTAAAACAACTATCCCTATCCGAAACAATGGAGAGTGGAACTCCATGTAGGGATACAACTTCATCTACATACAATTTAGCCAGTCTTTCCATGCTAAAGGTTTCTTTCATAGGTAAAAAGTGAGCTGATTTGGTTAATCGATCCACAATTACCCAAATCGCATCATTACCTTTTCTGGTTCTGGGTAACTTAGTAACAAAATCCATTGTTATAAGTTCCCATTTCCATACTGGCATTTCTAATTGTTGTAGTAACCCGGAAGGTTTCTGATGTTCTGCCTTAACTTGTGAACAAGTGAGACATTTAGAAACATATCGGGCTATGTCCTTTTTCATTCCTATCCACCAAAAGTTTTTTCTTAAATCTTGGTACATCTTATTGTTTCCTGGGTGCATAGTATACCTAGATTTATGAGCTTCTTCTAAAATCTTAGGTCTTAAGTCTCCCTGCTTAGGTACCCAAATTCTACTTTTGTGGAATCTCCAAATTCCATCTGCTCCTTGGTCTAATTCCTTGATTCGTCCTTTCATTCCTTCAGCATCATCCTTTATTGCTGTAGCTTGAACATTCTTCAATTGTTCCATTAAATCTATTTGTAGATTTAATCTGAGAGCACGAACTCTTCGTTGTTTCTCATAATACTTACGACTTAAAGCATCTGCAACTACATTTGCCTTTCCTTCATGATACTGAATATCACAGTCGTAGTCACTTAGGATTTCCATCCATCTTCTTTGCCTCATGTTTAACTCTTTTTGCCCAAATATATATCTTAAACTTTTGTGGTCTGTGTAGACAGTAAATTTACTTCCGTAAAGATAATGTCTCCAAATCTTAAGGGCAAAAATTACGGCTCCTAATTCTAAATCATGAGTCATATAGTTTTCTTCGTGCTTTTTCAATTGTCTTGAAGCATATGCAATCACCTTTTTGCGTTGCATGAGCACACATCCAAATCCTAATTTTGAAGCATCACAATATACCTCAAAATCTTCAGTTCCTTCAGGTAAGGCTAAGATTGGTGCATTTGTTAATTTCTGCTTCAATATTCTAAAGGCTTCTTCTTGCTTTGGTCCCCATTCAAACTTAACCGCTTTACAGGTTAGCTTAGTTAATGGTACGACTATCTTGGAAAAATCCTTAATAAACCGTCTATAATATCCAGCTAAACCTATAAAACTTCTTATTTCCATTGCTGTTTGTGGAACATTCCATTTGGTAATTGCCTCTATCTTAGCAGGATCTACGTGAATACCTTCGTGATTCACCATGTGTCCTAAAAATTGCACTTCCTTTAACCAAAATTCACACTTTGAGAATTTGGCATAAAGCTTTTCTTTTCTTAACAAAGTTAAGAGTGCATGAAGGTGTTCACAATGCTCTGTCTGACTTTTGGAATAAATAAGTATATCGTCTATGAAGACAATTACAAATTTATCCAAATATGGTTTACAGATCCTATTCATCATGTCCATGAATGCAGCAGGTGCATTCGTTAATCCAAAGGGCATGACTGTAAACTCATAATGACCATACCTAGTTCTGAAAGCAGTTTTAGGTATGTCTTCTTCTTGTACCTTCAATTGATGATATCTGGAGCGTAAATCTATCTTAGAAAAATATCTAGCCCCCTGAAGTTGATCAAACAGATCATCAATCCTAGGTAATGGATATCGATTCTTAATTGTAACCTTATTCAATTCTCTATAATCGATACACATTCTCATTGAACCATCCTTTTTCTTAACAAACAACACACGTGCTCCCCACGGGGATGAACTAGGTTGTATGAATCCTTTACTTAGTAATTCATCTAATTGCTTTTTCAGTTCTAACATTTCTGTGGGCGCTAACCGATAAGGTGCCTTGGCTATCGGTGTAGTCCCTGGAATTAGATGAATCCTAAATTCTACTTCCCTATCTGGAGGTAATCCTGGTAAATCTTCTGGAAATATATCTGGATATTCTGAGACTACAGGAATTTCCTTAAGTTCTTTACCCTTATTACTAATGATTACTGAAATCATATATACTATTCCTTGTTTTCGTTCATAATTAGCAACTTTCATTACTGATATGAACTTCATGGGCTTTCGTGGTTTATCTCCTGTAATCCTAATTATTTCCCCAGTAGGTGCCTGAATTTCTATGGAATTCTGATCACAAAGGATTCTAGCATGGTTGGCTACTAACCAATCCATTCCTAATACAACATCAAATTCAGCTAACTTCATTGGCAATAGTTTCGCAGAGAATTTATGTCCTAAAAGTTCTATATTTTCTTCCTGCAAAACTTTATCTATTTTAACCGAATTTCCATCTGCCGTTTCAACTGTAAAAATCTGCCTAATATTGGTTAAAGGTAATTTAAGAGCTTGGCAGAATGAAGTATTTATAAAACTTTGGTTCGCACCAGAGTCAAATAATACTTTGGCGTAAATGTTGTGAACTAAGAACGTACCCGCTATCACATCTGGGATGAGTTCTGCTTCTTGAGTGGTTAACTGAAATGCCCTAGCATTCTTCTTTGTAGATCCATTTGCTGGTTTAGCTTTATTGTCTGCTGGTTTGACCAATTTTGGGCAATCTGGCCTTAAATGTCCAGTTTCTCCATAATTGTAACAAATTGTGGATTTCTTCCTACAGTTTTCTTCACGATGTCCTGTCATTTTGCAAAAATTGCAAATTATATTACATCTTCCAAAATGTTTCCTTTTGCAATTTCTGCAGAATGACGGATTTGAGGGTTGCCCTGTTCCTCTTCTCTTGAAATTGCTATTATTACCCGTACGAAATCCCTGGGTAATTTTCTGAGCCAATTCTTTCTTTCTGTCTTCATCTCGTGTACGTACCAGTTCATCAGTTAGGGTGTTAGCTAATTCCACAGCATCGTCAATAGTGCGAGGTCTCGCAGCTTTAACAATATTGCGAATTTCACTAATCAGTCCCCAAATGTAGCGAGAAATGAGTACCGGTTCTGGCGAAGCCAGCGTTGGTACCATTCTAGCATATTCAAAGAATGTCGAGGTATAACCGCGACAATCTACCCCCATCATCCGATGATTTAGAAACTTATTCGTCATCTGTTCCTTTTCATACTCGGGACAGAATTTTCTTTCTACTAAACCCTTAAATTCTTCCCAAATCATGGCATATGCTATCATTCTTCCTTTTGATTGTAACACAGTGTTCCACCATTCGAGTGCTCCTTCCTTGAAGAGATTTGATGCGTACATGACCTGATCATCTTTAGCACATTTACTTATTGCAATGACTGCTTCGGTTTTCTCTAACCAACGCAGTGATGCAGTTGCTCCTTCATTGCCTGCAAATTCAGTGGGTTTACAAGCAAGGAATTCTTTGAAAGTGCAACCAGGTGTTGCAGTTTTCATTTTCTTGGGTAATGGAGTTTGATGTGGTTCCCCATTATGATTAACATTATTATTGCCTCCGTTTACACTATTACTGAAGTTATCTTCAGTAATACGTTTACTAGGGACAATTTGTTGCGGTTCAATTGGATTCTTTATAGCAGCAACGAATGCTGGAATAGCATTGGCTATCCCTTAAGCAACAATATTTTTGATATCTTGTGTAGTCATATATTGATCTCCTGGATGTTGCTCAGACTGATTAACCTCATTTACTGGTTCATTACCAATGTTTGACATCTGATCATAAATTTTATGTAAATAATTAGTATAAATATAAATATAATAAAACAGTTTGCACATAATCATATTAACATGTATAATCAAAATTTATTGATTTCACAAGTTTCATTTCTATATATTATATTATGCCTCGTACACACGATTATCATACAACGTTTTATTGTTAAGTTATTACACATACTGGTTATTATGATTATTTATTAACACATATTCCTGCAAACTTTCATTATCTGGTCAGCTAATTTCTTAAAAACGACGTTCCCTTTCGTCATACTTCCATGTAACTCTTTCTCCTACATCCCTAATCCGATTTCCTGCATCAATTAACTCTTCGCCCCAGAGGCGAAGTTCAGTCAGATTCTCCGGGCTCATAGTTGGGTATAGTGGAGGTTCTGGGTCAACTTGTGGGAAAAATGTATCAGGGTTGTTTAAAAGATTTTGGTATTGCCAATCAGTTGTCCACCATTCACCTAATTCTACTGGTAGTGGTTGAGGTTGGACAATAGGATCTGGAATAGCAGGTTCCAGATTGATTGGGATTGGAGCTTCTAGTGGATAGCTAAAAAGATCTTCTTCAGTAAATATAAGGTTTGGATTAGCTGGTTCAAGGTTTCCATCGGCAGGTCCGATGAGGTCACTCATTACTAACTTATGATCTAAAACCTCCCAAGGAGTCATTTTCTGTTTCTGGCTAGAACTTTCTCTGATTTCTCTTTCTGTTTGTTTAAAACTTTTCTCAACTTCTATCTCTACTTGATTAACATTTTCCTCAATTTCTACCCCTTTCCCTTTGTCTTTTGGTTCTTCAGTTTTGGTAACCTTTCTTGTTGCTGGCTTTTTCCTTCGTACACGCCTCCAGCCCACAAATCTGTGTTTTTTCTTGGGTTTAGGTTTTGCCAGTGGTTTGGATTGAAATTCCATGGGTTCTTCTTCATCAGCGAAGTAACCAGTGAATTCCTTGGAAACTTCTATCTTAACGGGATAGAGGTTAAGATTTTCTAAACCTTCTGACATCTCATTCATGCTGTTTAGCATATATGCAAAATACATACCAGATGTTAAAATAACAAAATTTTATAGATAACTCATAAATATTATTGCATACATGAAACAACTGACAAGTAAATTATACTACGATTTACTGTAACTTATTTATTTACTAAATAAGGTTTCTGGGAAATAAAAGTGCTAAAACTTTTGAGTATTTAGAGATTTGCATTTTCTGCTACTGTGGCTAGCATATAAAGATTTGCCCATTTCTCATCTAATTTGTCCTCCCAAGGTGATTTATTGATTAAATCCTGGGTTTCTTGTTTAACTTTCTTCTCTCGGTTTTTCCTTATTTCCTCCTGACTTTTCCTAATAATCAAACTTCTTTTATTAGGAGAAAGTGGTTTCTCGTAATTTGCCTTTTTCACAAATATTCCTTCTTCAGGAATTACATAAGGTTTTGTTTGGGATGAACTTCCCTTCTCGTTGGTTGACCTATCTAATTTAAGATAGATGTTTGACAGCTTTTGTTTACCCATACTGTAATTAACAAATAATCAGTTAAAACACATAATCACATAATTGGCAATCAGTAAAATTAAGTATTTCTAAATACTTAATAGGCTTAGATCAGTGGCTCTGATACCACCTTATTTCTGTCACGGCCCCCGACCCGGTTTTACCCGATTCAGGAGCCGCGGGACAGAAATCCCGTGGTATTTAATTAAGTGAGTTTAACAGCGGAAGTTTCTTCAGGGTCAATTTAAAAACTGAAATATTTCCCGTTTATTTTATTTCACAATTAGGGATAAAACCCGATAATTTACAATCTTGAGATTTCACCAGGAAATCTTTTATTTTACAAAACATGTTTCTTTATTTTTATAATGAGCCACTTTCTTAAGCTGGTAGTGCTTCACGGCACTTTTCCTGGATCACAACAGATCACCTGAAACATGTTTGAAAAAGGTTTTGTCAGCGGGAAATACTGAGTGAATCATTCTATTTAATAAAACGACACATTTGTTATAATTTACAGTATTAAGAGAGATTACAATGTTTCAGATATCAAACCAACTACCCACAGTAATTGTCACTCGACCCATTGGCCCATTCGTCCAATGGTGTCTGTGACTATGGTCATATCACCCCTTGGCTAACTCGTTGTCCAATGGTGAAGATTATCAAGTAATGTATACAAAACCCCACATACCGGCTGTAACTTGGTGATTACATATACTTAATCACTGTAATTATAACTTTTGAAAATAAACATGCTTTTGTAAATAGATTTGATAAAAAGAGAATGACTCACATTGCAGATTTAACAGAGCTTAGTTTACTGATTAGCCTTGATAACCTAGTTTAAATAATCAAGCACACAAACTGGGTTAGTAACTTAATACAACATTTACGATAACTCACGAGATTCCAACCGTCACAACGAATGACAAAGTGCGATACTTAAACATCCATCAATTTAACGACGAATGACAAAGCATAAACCCTAATGTGGGCAGCACTTAAACATCCATTGGATAGTTTAATCGATCGGACATTGAATCGTAGTAGCGATCGAGTTATTACCCTGAATTGTGGCAGCACTTCGTGATCAGTGTGTGTTTTTGTAGAAAACAGTATACAAGTGATTGTACGTAACGAATTTTATCGTCGTAATATGCAAACAGTTCAAGTCCCAAGCCCTGGTATTTATACCCTAATTTTACACCCCCCGCGTGTCGCGACAGATGACACTGATTCTGTCGCGACTCGCCTGTGGTAACACCCTAGCCTATAGTAGCCTTGTCACTAGTATAGCCCTGCTGAGTTGCTAGTTCGTTAATTCTCAGTTTGTACAACGCATTTTATAGATAATCGTTAGTTAGGGTTTACCCCCCTTAAGTTTTAGGGGCCCTAATCCTGATTCCAAATGTTCTGAAAATTTTAGGGATTATACAGAATCACTTGGGTTTCTCAATTAGGGTTTCCTATTGGACAATTTAATTAAATAAATATAACTTTTGATGAGAGTTGTTGCACTCTAACACTTAACTTCTGCAAAGGCCTTAAAGAAAACCCCTGAGAAGGTTAAGGGTGTTGAGTTGAAGGACCCGAAGGAGCCGGCGCAAAAGAAAACAAAGTTTATCATCAAGCCTCCTAGAACTACTGAGAAGGAGGTTGAGAAGATAGTTGAGGAGCCTTCGGGCGATGTGCTACTTGAAAATGAGAAGTCAAAGGAGACCAGTACCGCTGCTACTACCGATCAAGATAAAGTGCAGGGTCCGGAGGTCGTGCACATTACGGGGCTTCACCAACCCTTGAAGAGAAAAGAAGCTGAAGTTATTAGGCAGATAGAGCCTGAAGTTGTTAAGCCAACTGAACCTGCAGAGCGTGATGCCCCTACCCAAACCGTACAAGTTACATCCATTGCTGGGGGGTCTGCTGCTACCGCACCAGAGCAAGGCGCGCATAGGGATACTTCTATTGCTGCTGCTGGTGCAGGTGCTGGAGGTTCTCGGGGTGCTGGCGCGGCTAGTCAGAAAGATGAAGGAGGCAAGTGGTCGATGTCACAAACTCTCATAGGCCCGAAGGATACCTTGGGGGATATCTACTACAAGACATACACTGAAGAAGCTCGTGGCGATGCTCCCCACCAACCTGTTTGGGGTTTAAAACAGAAGGATACATTTGTCGAGTTCGGAGCCTACCGAGATTGGTACTTGGGTTCTTTCCCTCCCGGGGAGGTCAACAGGCAAAGAGCGCGTACCCATGAGGGATTGTATCGCGCTTGTATCGTGCGCCACTCGCGCACAATCTGATGGTTGGCTAACACCTGTGCTGCCAACCATCAGATTGTGCGCGAGTGGCGCACGATGGTTAAAGAGCGAGCTGATTGGGAGAAGTATCGGGAGCGTTTGTTGAAACAGGTCAAAGACTTCGAACAGATGAAAAATACCTTTGCTGATGAGAAGGCCGCCTTTGAGGCGGAAAAGAAGTCGGAAGAATGGGGGCGCGAGGGCCTGAAGAGCAAGCTCCAAGTTGCTGAGGAGCTGTTGTCTAAGGAGCGCGCAGAATGGAAGAAGGTATGTGAGAAAGACAACCAACGCATGTATGCTGTGCGTTCCAAAATTACCGAACTTGAGGCTCAGATTGCCACTCTTAAAGGGAAGGTTGAGCAAGTTCAAGCAGACAAAGATCATGTTGAGGTTCAACAGACTTAACTCTTTTTCCTCTTATATTGTTTTGCTTTTCAAGATACTTCTAACTCTTTGTTTGAACACTTGCAGGCTGAGTTGAATGCGCAGGTTGCAAGCAAGGATAAAGAGTTGGCCGCAAAGGACGTGGAGATGCGGAGCTTAAGTGCCGATTGTTTGAGGCCCATGATAAGAATGAATCATTGGAGATACATCTTGAGGCTGAGAAGGTGAAGGCACTTCTGCCCTAAATGTAGCTAGGGATGGCAATCAAACCCGAACCCGCTGGGTAAACCCGAAACCCGACACATTTGGGACGGGTTTGGGGTTGGTTAATCGGGTTTGGGACGGGTTTGGGAATAGTTTTTATTTTTTTCGTGGGTTTGGGACGGTTTTAGGATTTAGTGATATATCCGTTTACCCGACCCAATTACCCGATAAACTGTACCCGTTTACCCGACCCAATTACCCGATAAACTGTACCCGTTTACCCGACCCAATTATCCGATAAACTGTACCCGTTTACCCGATTGTATACCCGATATAATTTTTTAATATTTTTAAATATGTATATATATATATATATATATATATATATATATATATATATATATATATATATATGATACATCCATTTTTTAGACATATAGGTATTCTATTTCGTATACATTGTAGTTATTTTATATATATTTTTTTATAATGACAATATAAAATGTAACCGGTTAGTAGTTATCCGATAGATACCCAATGGGTTTTGAGATGAGTATACCCAACGAGTAATCTTTTTAAATTAACCCGCGGGTATACCCGATGGGTATTTACCCGCTAGAAACCCGACGGGTTTTGGGACGGGTTTGGGACAAGCTTATCTAACCAGGTTTGGGTTTGGGATTACCTAAACCCATCCCAAACCCGACCCATTGCCATCCCTAAATGTGGCTCAGAATAATTATGCTGAGACCCAAACGATTGTTGACACGCTCATTTCAGAGGGCTGAATGGATGCGCAGTAGAGGAGTAGCTGCGTTGATTTTCTCTTCCTTTGCCTTGGGTTTTATTTATTATTAACTTGTTCTGATGATTCCCTTCTT
The DNA here is from genome assembly GCA_030545235.1 of Helianthus tuberosus. Taxonomy (NCBI): domain Eukaryota; kingdom Viridiplantae; phylum Streptophyta; class Magnoliopsida; order Asterales; family Asteraceae; genus Helianthus; species Helianthus tuberosus. The sequence goes on from CM060383.1 coordinate 56,915,502, forward strand.
TTGTACAGATTGCTAACTCTGTACTGAATGCTACTGAGCTGGATGAGGCTGTTGTCACACCCCAACCGATGGCGGAAACATCGGGGTGCGAGCACTAAGCGTTCAGATTGCTCATGAGATTTCCATAACACTAAATATTTCGATAGTCATTAAATAGATTTCATAAAATTACATCACCAAATCAAATTGTTTAAATGTCTAAATTATTAAGGCGACGTTTCTAGGCATCTCCTATCTTGATTTCCATAGTTCCATAGCGACCTATCAGCCTGCAACATGTATTAAAATATCAATACAAAAGTATTGGCGAGTATACAAGTTTGATAATAGAATAATAAAATAAAACAACTCATATCCATATGTAAATGTAACAAAATAGTTTCAGCCCTGCTAGTGTCGCAGTCCACGCAGTGATAGCCCAAGTATCCCGATGCTTTAGTGTTTACCCAAGACTCAAGGAAAACTAGAATCCTCCTAACAATACCCCCCAAGAATAATGGGAGAGGTGCATCTCCTATAGCGCTACTATTGTTAAGGCGGAACTACACACTCTGGATTAAACGTCACATAGCACAAAGAATCAAGAATCACAAGTTTCACGTACAAATAGGATAGAGTTTAAGTTTCAAAGATTCAAGTTCAAGTTTCATAGAATACATGTTACACCCCAAAAGTTTAAAGTAAAAGGGGATCGAGTATACTCACAGTGATTGCTTAACAGTCGCAACTATTATTGGATCAAAGGGAGGTCTTTTTAGAATTAGCCTGATTAGATTATAATAGGATAAGAGTCGGGCAGAATAACGAGATTGCATAAGTGTCAAATCAGTCACTGGATCGGATGGCTGTCCGGTCGGATGGCAATCCGATCGGATTGCCAGTCGGTCGGGTGACTTATGTGTATAAGGAGTTTAGAGGGCTGCCCGATCGGATGGCCATCCGATCGGGTTGCCACTTGGTTTGAAATTCACAGAGAAGAGAATAGGGTGGCTGCCCGATCTGGTGGCTATCCGATCGGGTTGCCACTCGATCCGGGTGTAAGTGTCTTGGTCACCTCAATCAGGTGGCAGCTCGACCGGGCGGCTGTCCGATCGGGTTTCCACTTGATCAATGTTTCCAATGTTTCCAAGTTTCTGAAAAAGTGACTAAGTGTTGGAAAGTTTCAAGTTTCAGGGCTCAAGGAAAAGTGTCACCTGATAGGGTGGCTGTCCGATCGGACGGCTGTCCGATCGGGTTGCCGCTCGATCGGGCGACCCATGTTCTTGTTTACCATTTTTGTAAAAATTTCTAAGTTTCTAGCTTAACGGTGACGGTACGGCACGTACTGTGACAACAGTAAACCCATTAGCACATCGTCGTTCTGATCGAGTGGGAATCACCCTTGTCCGATCAGTCGTCTGTTCATAACGAGTTAATGTTAGAATCCGTTCCATGCTCGTCTTTACTGTTATTAACTCAGATCCAAGCCGGCTTTAGACTATTCATCCAGTCCATAGCCCGTTTAGACCCGGGTTCCACCGATTGAGGTGAAAATTTGAGAAAAAGATGAAGATACTCAAGTTTTATAGGAAAAGGTCTAGATTTAGCTTAGATTTAGTGTGAAAACGCATGAAATATCTTAGATCTGAGCCAGATCTTGCTCAGAATGACATCACATGGCAGTTTGTACAAACCCCCATGATGACATCGCCCTCAAGAACTTAGATCCGAGAGATTTCACGATGAAAGGTGTGATTTCAAGGGTGAATCACGTAGAGGATGAAGTGTAGACCAAGAAAGTACAAAGATCTAGCCTAAAACGTACCGAAATCGATGAGAAAATGGAAGAGAAAGGTGCTTGTGCGTCTGAGTCAAGCAGGGCTGTCACATCAGTGAAGGACTGATGTGACAACTCCTATTTATAGTGTGAGGGTGTGAGAAAGAGATAAGGCGCGCATGGGTCGGGTGGTAGTCTGATCGGATGGCCATCCGATCGGGTGGTCATCCGATAGGGTGACAATCTGATCGGGTGGCAATTCGATCGGATTACCACTCTGGCCAATCCAACCTTTTCGCGTTCCCGTCTTTGATTCACTTTGCGAGTTAGATTAAGCGTTGCGTATTATTGAGTAATAGAATAACTAGATTACAACATAGACATCAAAAGTTTATAAGATTAATAGGTTCTGCCAGTGACAAGACTCTAGTCTCTCGTTCAACCAAGAATCAAGTTTCACGAGTCTCAATAGTCAGGCACCAAATAAGTTTCAAGAGTCAAGAATCATAGTTTCTCAAGTATCAAGAATCAAGAGTCAAGTCTCTAGATTAAGTGTCAAGTCTCATAGCATTAAGTATCAAGAATCAAGTATATGAAATAAATTATCAAGCATCATAGTATTAAGCATCAATATCAATAAGATTCAAACTAAACTGCCAAAGTCTCAACCTCACATAACAATAGGGACCAAGATTGTCAATTAAAGAAAGTTCAGGGACTAATTCTGCCAAAAGCCTAAAGTTTATGGACGTTGGGCGTTACAGTTGTTGCCGCGCTGACTGATGTCGCGCGTGCCGTTGGGCACCGTGGTGGTTATCTGGAATGTGCTCATCACGTCGAAGAAGCGCTTGGCCAGCCGTTCGATACTCGTCACTGCTCGGTGACTGACCAAGCTGACTCTCTGCTCACTCGTGCTGAACATGTTTATGACCATCTTTCATTGCCAGTTATGGAATTGGTCACCGATGCGTTGAAGCATGATGACTGGATTGCGCGGCTAAAGTCTATCCTTGATCCTCCAAAGATTGTGGAGCTGACTGATGAAGAAGATGAAGCTGGCGGTGATGGCGATGGTGATGGTGATGGTTATGAATAGGTGGTAGGATCTGTAGGTTGATGCCTTGTAGTTTTTCATGTTTTCATCTTATGTAATCGTTTCGCGCTTGCGCGTTTTGAATGAAATATTAAGTTTTCTTTTTATTCTTGCCAAGTTACAATTATTGCATTATTGTTAGAAACTTTGGTTAAATTAGCTCGAATAAATGTAAGTGTGGCTCGTGTATGAGTGCTATTTCCCGGTCTCGCGCTATGCTCGCGGAGGACCTTGGAGGCTTAACTCAAGAGCTTGTAATTTACTGAAGTGTTTTCGTGCTAATCAAAAGTTTAACATGCATTTGTAACGTAGAATACATGGGATGATAATCATAAGGCACATCCAACATCTGTATTAAGCAGCTGGAAACAGGCACAAGGCCATCATACATAATTGAAAAGGTAAAAGGTGCGTGGCCGACATAGATATATAAACGGCGTGTGGCCAACATAATTAAAAGAAAAGGCGCATGGCCATAGAAATGTAGTAATCACATGTAGCACTTGCGCAATTGTTGCGCGTTCCATGTACGTGGAATGATGTGGCCATCCAAGGTGCGCAGCTTGTATGCCCCTTTCCCTAGCACCTCGTGCATCAAGTATGGGCCTTCCCATTTCGGTGCTAGCTTCCCGGGGCACTCAGCATTGGAGGCTTCGTTGTCCCTGAACACGTATTCTCCTGGATTGTAGGTACAAATGCGCACCCTTGCATTGTAGTACCTCTCCAGTTGAGTTTTATACTTGGCCTCTTTGATTCGCGCGATCTCGCGCCTTTTTCGAGCAGGTCCAAGTCTAAGTGACGCTCCGCCTCGTTATCTATCTTGTTGACTGCTGATAAGCGCGGCGAGGGGAGGCCTATTTCAGCTGGGATAACCGCCTCTGAGCCATAAACCAGGCTAAAAGGGGTTTCGCCATTGCTGGTTTTTGGCATGGTGCGATGAGCCCACAGTATGCTGGGGAGCTCATCAACCCAGCCTCTTCTTTTTGTGCCCAGTCGGGCCTTTATCCCTTCGACAATGCTTTTGTTTACACTTTCTACTTGACCGTTTCCTTGAGGATGCATAACGGAAGAGAAAGTGTGTTCGATGTTTAGCTCCTTCATCCAGTTTTGAAGGTCTTCAGAAGCGAAGTTGGTGCCATTGTCTGTCACGATCTTGAGTGGGAGACCAAATCTGCAAATTATGTGCTCCCATATGAATTTTCGCACCATCATTGCAGAAGTTGAAGCAAGAGCTTTGGCCTCCACCCATTTGGTGAAGTAATCAACAGCATCGATTATGAACTTTACCGCACCGGGAGCTTCAGGGAATGGACCCACCATGTCAATCCCCCACTGTTGGAAGGGCCAAGCTGTTGATATGGGAATCAGATCGTTTTTTGGGCGTAGGGTCCTTGGCGAGTGCCTCTGACAGGCGTCACATTTGCGCAACTCTTTCAAAGCGTCGACATGCATCCCTGACCAGTAGTAACCTGCGTTCATTATTATTGCGACGACCATGAGCGGCCCCGCATATATTCCATAGATACCTTCATGAATTTCCCTTATCAAATAGCTTTCATCTTGGGGGTCTACGCATCGTAGTAATGGGCCCAAGGAAGATCTTCTATATAGAATGCCCTCATTCATTTCGTAAAACGGCGCTTTGTTCTGTATCTTTCTTGCTTCCGCTTTGTTATCCAGGAGAATTCCCTCTTGGACATACTGGATGATAGGGTTCATCCATGAAGGTGGCCCTATCTCAATCACATTGACCTGGCGCAACAATACTGATGGGTTTTTCAGAACTTCAATTCTTACATCCTTGGCAAGGTGTTGGAAAGCTGTTGAAGCGATTTTGCTCAGCGCGTCAGCGGGCTTGTTTTATGATCGGTTGATATGAACAACGTTGTACGATTTGAACTTTTGGAGTAGCTCTTTTGCTTGTTCCAAGTATAAAGCCATGACCTCGCCTTTTGCATCGTACAATCCATTTATTTAACTCGCGATCAGGAGAGAGTCAACATGCGCTTGTAAATTTTGTGCTCCCATCTTGATGGCCAGGCACAAGCCTACCAAAAACGCTTCGTATTCTGCCTCATTGTTGGTATTTTTGAAATCCAACTTGATGGCATAGGTGAACTCATGCTTCTCTGGGCTGACAAGGCGCAAACCAGCTCCTGCGCCGTCTTCATTTGAGGCTCCGTCGGTGAACAACAGCCATAGTTCATCCGATGTGTCTTTGATGGGAGTATCTACTGCTTCACACTCTTTGATCTTGTCTTCTGGGACTTCAGTGATGAAGTATACTTGACCTTTGATAGCTGGGCGCAGCCTATATAGAATATTGTGGCCTCCTAGGTCGATTGCCCATTTTACCAAGCGTCCTGATGTTTCTGGTTTCTGCAAGCTTGTGCCAATGTGGAAGTTCGTGAGTACCGTGATCACATGGCCAGTGAAGTACCTGCGCAGCCTTCTTGAGGCGTGGAGCAGCTCGAGCACTAGCTTTTCCATGGTGGAATATCTCGTTTCTGGATCAGTCAGTACTCTACTAATATAATAAATCGGAGTTTGGACTCCATCTCTCTCTACCAGCAACACCGACCCAATTGCCTTGTCCGAAGAGGACAAGTACAGAATGAGTGGTTCCTTTTCAAATGGAGTTGTTAAGGTTAGAAGCTTGATCAAACATTCTTTCATCTGTTGGAAGGCTACTTCGGCTTCTGGTGTCCATTTGAACTCTTGTTTCTTGACGCAGTTACGCAATGTACTAATGAAAGGATATAACTTCGCTGCGTGGTTTGATAGAAAACGATTAAGCGCGGCTTGGCGGCCGGCTAACCTTTGCATTTCTTTGATCATGCGCGGTGACGACATTCGTTAGATGGCTTGAACCTTTTCGGGGTTAACTTTAAAACCGCCATTTGTAACCACGAAGCCCAAAAACTTGCCTTCCTCCATGCCAAAAGAACATTTTGCTGGATTCAACTTCATGTTTAGGCTTCTTAGAGAATTGAACGTCTTCTCTATGTCCTTCAACATTTAGTCCTCTTCAGGACTTTTGAATACAAGATCATTAATGTATACTTTGATATGTTTCCCAATGTCATCACCAAATATCTTGTCCATTAAACGCTGGTAGGTTGCGCCAGCATTTTTTAGCCCAAAGGGCATTTTTGTGTAACAGAAGATTCTGATGTCCATGCGGAAAGTTGTTTTATCTTCGTATTCTAGCTTCATCTGGACTTGGTGATATCCTTTGTAACAATCTAGAAAACACTTCCATCTGAACGGCGCGAGAGAGTCTATCTTCTTATCGATCTCTAGCAATGAATAGCAGTCTTTTGGGCATGCCTTGTTGAGGTCAGTGTAATCAACGCACATGCGCCATCCGCCAGTAGACTTCTTGACCATTACAGGATTTGCAACCCAGCTTTGATAGCGTACCTCGTGCAATATGTCTGCTTTAAGTAACTCACACACTTGTTCATTCATAGCTTTTGTCTTGTCGGATCCTAAGTTGCGCTTTCTCTGGACCTTGGGTTCAACAGATGGATACGTGTTTAAGCAATGCTCTGTGATGTCGCGCGGGACGCCTGTCATATCAGACGGGGTCCAGGCGAAAATGTCCATGTTTCGGAACAGTAACTGCTTGAGGTGTGTCCTGATACTTGGTGAAACTGCGTGGCCAATTGTCACCGTTTGCTCGGGGTACTTGCGGTTCAAGACCCATTTTTCTGGTTCTGTTGTTGAGAACTTAGCTGCTTTGACTGGGCGCGTGACTTCTGCTGACATCACCTCTTTCTTTGAGTAGATGATTGCCACCCCTGTTTCGGTCGGGAAACCGATAGCTGAATGGGGCGTGGAAGTCACCATGTTCATTTCTCCCTGAGTTTCTCTGCCAATTAGAACATCGTGCCTTGACTTAACTGGCATCACCATGAAGTTGACGTTCATGGTTCTTGAATGCTTCCCGTCAGACAGCGTGACGGGGAAGCTGATCTGGCCTAATGGGAAGACTGTCTTATTGCAGAATCCGGATAGAGGATAATCAACAGGCTCAAGACGCGCTTTGTCTTCTGGATCAAACTGGTTGAAGCATTGTTCATAAATAATGTCAGTTGTACTTCCTGGATTGATGAAGACGTATTCTGTTTCATAGTGGCCTATGATGCCAATGATAACAACGGGGCGCGTGGCGCGTGGTCCCCCGCACACCACTGGAAAAATGACTTGTTGTTCTTGCCATGCTGGTTCAAACGGGCGCTTGCCCTTGTTTCTCGCGTTGTGCCTTGGTCCATCGACCATGTGAGTTTCGAGTCGCCTAACCTTCTTCTGGTTTCCATCGTCATTCCTTTGAATTTGGCGCGTTTCTTTGCGCACATTCTTCACCAGGTGGCTCAACTTGCCGCTCTTTAAAGCCTTCTCGATCTCTTGCCTTAAACTGATATAGTCATCTGTCAAATGACTTGTATCCTTGTGAAAATCGTAGTAAAGATTGGGGTCTTGCCCCTTCTTGTTGGTCATTGGCTTGGGCACTTTAAAATCGTGGTTATCCGTCATAAGCACCTCCTTTGGTGTCGTAGTGAGCGGAGTGCAATGTTTTTATTGGTTCTCTTTCTTCACTGCTTTACAGTAGCCAATGCGATCAATTGTGTCTTATGCGTCCTCTTTGAAGCGAGACCTTTCTTCGTAATCGCTGGATTGGCTTGCTTTCCATCCAGGGTTGGTTTCTGTTTCTGTTTCGCTTGCTGTTGTCGCGCGAGCTTGCTCTTGAAAAACGATCATCGGTGTAAGCGCTTTTGGTTCCTGCCAATGATTCTTCAGTCTGCACTACAATCTTTGCAGCTGCCATGAGTTTGTCCCATTCTTTGGGCATACCGTCCTTTCCTGTGATAGTCCTGATTAGATTATCACAACGGATGGCCTTTTTGAAGTGGGCGCACGTTAACTGTTCACTTACACCTCCGATCTCTAAACACTCCTTGTTGAAGCGCGTGATGAAATCTTCTAACCCCTCGTTTTCTCTGCGCCAGATGTCAGTCACTTCGGAAGTGTCGCGCTGATAACGTCTCTGTTGGCTGAAAAGAGCTACAAATTGGTCTCTGAAGTCAACCAACGACTTGATTTTTCCCGGTGGAAGGCTGTCGAACCATGCGCGAGCAGCCCCGGTTAAAGTTTGGATGAACAGATGGCACCACATTGGCGTGGTCCATTGTCCTAAAACACCCACGCTTGTAAATACTCAGACATGATCATCATGGCCAGTGAGACCGTTGAACTTTCCCACTGTTGGAGGTAGCTTTGCTTTTTCTAGCGGGGCTAGAGCGATGCTTTGGATAAACTTCGAGTGTTCGGCAGCTTCTGCTGGTCTGTAAACAAGGCTGAAATCACGCTCTGCTTCTTCTTTGTAGGCAGCGCGTGGCCTTTGCCTGTAAGACTCATGATTTTTCTGCAAACGGTTGAAGACTGAAGAGCCTTCATCATCTTGCCAAGTAGGATCATCCGGATCTGTGTCGTCCCATTCATTGTTCATGTTGCGCGCGGCCCTAACCGGCGATGAACTGGGCGCCTATGTTGCGCATTAGAAGGATGGTCATAATAACTGTCTGTCTCCCCGTATGTATTGTGCGTGTCGTGCACGCTTTGTCTTCTTTGGGGAGGAGGCCTGATGAATTGACCTTGAATGTTTTGCTGAGGGGGTGTCTGGCGCGCCCCTTGCGTTGGACCTAGTGGTGTAACCAAGGATGGTTCCGCTTGTAGAATCGCCTGTTGTGTACTTAAGGTCTGATAAGCAGCATTTATAGTAGCAATCTGCTTGGCATACCAAGAGGCAAGGGTTTCTCCTACTGGTAGCCCCAATAGCGCTGAAATGTTTGGATTTGGAGCTGGGTTTGACGAACCAGCAACATTACTCGATGGGGTACCCGTTTGAGTGATACGAATGATGCTCGCGCGGGGTCCCCCTGTGTTTGTTCCTTCGCCATCGGCTATCTCGTCAATGGGATGGAGTTGGACGTTCGAGTTGTCCTCCTCCGTTCCTACTTGAGAGGCAGTGCCGAAGCCAAAATCAGGAACTCCCTGACTAGCCATGATCGAGAGAGTGCCAAAAACTCAGAAAAAAAGAAGATGAAGTGATTGTTAAAAATCGGTGGGCGCCAATGAAGAAACACTGAACTAATTTTAAGTTAATTAAGGGGTTTATGTTTCAAACATGAGGGTTAATCTTCTTAATCTTTCCTGAGCTCAAATGTGATCCAATCTTCCTGCAAAACAGCAACACCATTAGCTCGTTAAGAGGGGAATATGGGGGTTTCCCTCTTAACCAGACTCCGGCATGAAAATAAGTAACCGTTTTGAGGATAATAAAGTGTGTGTTAAGAGTGAGAGTAGAGAGAATGGAATGTTTAACCTATGCATGGAGGTCTCTATATATAGCCAGAGTGGTGTAGGAGGAGATGGGCTGATGGACCTTGGGCCAGAAGGCGACAACCATGGATATCCTCTTTATCTCACTAGTGTCGACCGTTGGTGGCTTCTAGAAGATCTTCGGTGCTGGCGCACCTTGATTGGAGCCACGTGTCTGGGTTGTCGTCCCTGTTGCCCTTCTGACATCAGCAGGTGAGTGGAGATCATGGGGCAGTTGTAGCCGCCACCTGATTGGTGCTACGTAGGCGTCCTTGTGTACCTTTGGTCTCCTGCACGATTGTTAGTCGTGGAGCACGATATAGTACAGTCTGTTGGATGCTGATTGGCTCACTCTTCTGCCACTCGTACTTTTGGTACTTCCTGAAATGGCCCTGCACCGCAACTCTTGCGCGACCTTTGAAGTTTGTACCACTAGCCGACGCGAGGCGTAGGAGTTGAGGGCTCTTATTCAAGATACCAAGTATGGAAACTGACGTTACATCTAGGTTCAGTCTCGCGGGGGGATCAGGTTTTACCCGAGTAGCTCGCGCGGGGTCTGCAGATTAATCAATTTATTGAGTAAGGAGTATGGTCCAGCGCGCAACCTGAATGGTCTGCGCGGCTTTTTGGGACCATACCCCTTCAGTACTAAACCTTCTTCGAACACGTCCTCGAACTTGTCGTCTTCGCAACCTCGGACTCAAGAACCCTTTTCTGAGGTAAACTACGCAATTTATAAAATGACAAACAAACACATGTTTCCTTGTTAAATATATGTTGGTAGCGTTAATTAATATGCTAATATACGTTTTGATATCTATTATTGTAGGAATTTGTTAACAGCATGTTGCAAACCCCGACCTTTTTGAACAAACTTAACAACTATCTTGGTTCAAAAGGAAAAGGAAAGGCAAACGACTACGATTCTGATGACTTATTCGATAGAGAAGATGAGAATGATTCTGACGAGTGACTTTTATTTTTAATGTAGGATGATAATGTAGGATTTAAACGTTGTTGGATGATAATGTAGGACTTAAACGTAGTTTGTAATTATATTACTTTTAGTATATGTTTATGGCATATGTTTGCGTTGTTTGAATTTGGTAGATTGTGTTTTTCGGCCGGAAACTGGCTGGGTGCAGTTGTATTCAGCTGTTGTCTAAATTTTTTTTTTGACTTTTAGCGGCGACAGGTGTCGTCGCTATTGCCTATCACCTTTACCGGCCATAGTTAACACCGACGACCCTTTAGCGGGCACACTTCATCGCTAAAAGTCAAAGGTCAATAGCGGCGACACTGGCCTTTACCGACGATAACCAGGGCAATAGCGACCCATCAATGCCTACGACCCTTTAGCGGCGACATGTCGCCGGTAAAAGCTAATAACGACAATGGTGACTCTCTTCCTGTTTCACATATTAGACAATCAATAATTTCAAAAGACATTTGCTTAAAAGATATTTGGGTGGTCCCTAATCTTATAAAAAATCTTCTAGCTATAAGCAAGCTAACGACTGATAACCATCTGGATGTTTTGTTTTCCCAACCTAACATATATATTCAGCACTGCACAATGAAATGGGTGTTGGTCCAAGGATGATGTGAAGACGGGCTATACGTTTTGCATATCGGTCCTAAAGCTTTTGCAGTAGTTTCCAATAATCCTACAACATCTTTTGAACTTTGGCACTCTCGGTTGGGTTACATTTCAGTTGTCACAATTTCATTTTTAAATAAATAAATGTGGGTGTTTAAAACTCGCTTCTATCTTTCCTAAACTAGTTGTTTGTTCCTCTTAGGCTACAGGATGTGGTATAAAGCTCCTAGGGGCTTTATCATGCCACCTCAGTATCATCTCATCGCCACGTCACACAGGAGGCTTTAAAGCCCCTTCCTTTAACTTGCAGGGTGTGATTTAAGCCCCACCCCCTTAAGCTATAGCGCCCCCTCTAACCAATCTCAGCCTTCATCCCCTCAATTCTACTTGTGAACACAATGGCGAGGACATGATGGCTCCCCCTTTAATTCCGGCGGTATGGTCGATGGCGCCCCGGAGACGCCATGGTGGCTGAGGTGGCGGGGTGGCATTAAACCACACCCACCGGCATTATGAAATGTCTAAGGGATATGATATACCTTTTCAATTTAATGAAAATTAGCCCTCAAAATCACTAGACTTGGTAAATTGTGATTTGTGGGGATCATCACCAATTACGTCTAATGATAATTACCGTTACAATGCTATATATGTGGATGATCATTCAAGGTTTACATAGTTTTACCCATTAAAAGAAAAGTCCGAGTCAACTGTTATATTATACAATTTTATACACTTTGTTCAAACTCAATTTTCATGCCCAATTAAAGTATTTCAAAGTGATGGTGGCACTGAGTTCTAAACCGACATGTTAAACAATTGCTTGAAAACAATGGCACTCTACATTAGATCTTGTGCCCATACACGCCTCAACAAAAGAATGGGGTGAAAGCAAACACAACCATGTTGTTGAAACATGATTGGCTTTACTTTTTAATATGTTCCTACTGCCTATTGGGTACATTCTTTCAACACTGCCATAGACGCCATAAATCGCCTTCCCACTAAACTCTTGGATGGCAAATCACAGTTTGAATTGTTATTTTTTAAGAAACCAACATATAATAATTTTCGGGTAATTGGTTGTTGGGTTTACCCCTACCTATGAGATAACTTTGCCCGCAAATTATCACTACGAAGCCTATCTTGCATATTCATGGGATATTCCCCACAATATTAAGGTTATATGTATCTTGATCCAACAACCTCTCGCATGTATATAACTCGGCATGCCCGTTTTGATGAACTTCATTATCCATTTAAAAGAGATGAGCCAAATCCCAATTTACACTCCCTACCATGGGACATTTTTTTCGGTCCCATCACCCATACACCATCCAACCATGTTACCCCGACTCCATCAGCCAAGCCACCAACCTCTACACCCATTGGTCACTGTTGCAACCTATTGTTCTCCATACCCCATAACCGAGCCTTTTCCACTCATCCCATCATGCAACCATAACGAGCCCACCACTAAGCCTTTAATAGAAACTGAGCCTATTTATCCTAAGTGTGTGTCTACTAGTGGGGTGCCCACGCAATACGGCGAGGAATACAAATGTTGGTAATCATGTAACGTGTTTAATTTTTTTTAATTTAAAGAAACAAACTATATTAATATCATATTCAAATTTAAGAGAATAAAATGCTCATTTTTATAGTGTAATTAAAAAAAATATTACCATAAATGGCCGTTTAAAAACCTTTTGGGGAAGGTGGTTTACGACTCAACAATATGTTTTTAATAATTGTATGATATGATGTAAATGTTTTAACTACTTAGAGTATTAAATAAAATTATGTAAAATTATACAAATGTCTTCCTTATATCATCATCATTGTCATCATCATCATCTTCATACTCAGTAAATCCAACCAATAGCAAAGCAAAGGTAGGGTCTGAGAAGGGTAAGATGTAGACAACCTTACCTCTATCCCATAAGAATAGAGGGGTTGCTTCTAGTGAGACCCCCCGGGTCGATAGTAGTTTTGCATCAAGCCTTGGACATAAAGGCACATAACACTCAACAATCGGGATAAAGACCGATTAGTGCATGTACCATTTTGCCTTTCTGCTATCAACGCCACCACATGATGCATGAGTCCTCGTGGTTTACACTTCCTTGCACTATGAGTCCTTCTTTTACTTTAAAGGGGGATATTACGTTACGCAGTCAATGAGCCACTGTTAAGATGGGATTATTATTGTATTTTCATCCCAATTCAATACCTAATACCTCATTCGCCCAATAGTGTCCCCCAAAACAAACATCTTAATCGGTTGAGTTCTCTTTAAGCCACTGATATTCCTCTTCGATTCGTTCAACCACTTCATCTCTAGTTTTCCTCTTCATACCGATCATATGTTCAACTGCATAATTTATGTGTTCGTTCAATTTTATCATCAATCACCGTCTCCATTCAACTGAGTCACCATCTTCGGTCATCGATCATCATCTCCAGTCACACATGCCTTCCTTAAATGTAAATGCGGCCATTGACACATAATGTGTTAGAGGTAAGTGTTCTATATTGCCTATATATTTGTAATATTGAAATTTACCAAAATTTGATTGAATTTTTGAACTTGAACTTGACTGTGTACCTGGAAATAGGTTTAATGCATCCCTAAGCCACATTGTCATGCATTTGAGGGTCGTTCTAAGGTTTAGGAATAATGTGACCTTCGACGTCATATTTGAACGAGGTGGGGTGATAGAATTGAGTAGTTTACTGTTAGGATCTGAGTTTTAACTTGTGTGCTTTGTGTAGGATCAGTTTTGACACCGTACGATTGCGTAATGAACGTTCGACGTGCAGAATCCGTGAACGTGCGTGACCGAACACACAAGAACGTACTAATAATGTGATTCTATTTAATAAGATGACGTATACAAAGCCGTGAATCACGTGAGAGAACTTTCTCTCTCTAGACTTTCTCTCTCTAAGATTATCTCCCTAAGCCTCCAAATGAGCAAAAGTCTCCTAAACTATGACATAACTCTCCTATATATACCTCTTGGAATTAATGAGACTTCTCATTAATTACCAAAATGCCACCTTGCTAATTCTATCTAAATATTACAATATAAGCTTGATTTCTTTGGTTTCTCGCTACTACTCGGATTGACGGAGGCGATAGACACATAATGCACTAACAGACTCCCCCTTGGATATTGTCGCAGTCAATCTCGTAGCGTCTTGTCCTTCTCTTTCACGAACAGAATCCCCGTGGATCTGTCTTCAAGCTTCCATTGCTCCCATTCTTCTTAGACTCTTTTTCCTTCAGGCTCCCCCTTTCGTCAAGCTTCCGTGCTTTTAGGATCGACGCCTGGTTTTCCGAATACAAGCTCCTCCAAAATAGTTATCTGGCTCTTTGAATCCACGCTTCCTCTTGCGTTGAGCTCGTCTTCAGACTCCCCCTTAGACTCAGCTATCGGGATCGTAGTCTGGCTTTTACAGGTTCACAAGTTCAGGATCAATTCCTGGCTCTATTCTGCATCTGCTCAGGATTTGAAACCTGGTTAACCTGCACATCCTCTACCTCAACATAAGTTTCACAAATTTATAACACTTAGACTTAAGAAACTTACTGGTAGAAATCATTCATTCATCAATCTGTATAGTTACATCAAGTTCAAATGAATGACCTTGATTAACTAAGCACACAATCTTTCAAAACATTTGTATATAACATTCAAAGTTTTTCAACAAACTTTCCCAATCCAATTCATCATGTTTAGCACTTTGAACTTTGAATATCAGCTCTTCAACATCAGTTGTCGAAAATCTTTTTGAATTTTCAAAAATTAAAACTAAAACACAATATTTTTGGATTTTTGATTTTAAAGAAATGCAGTAAAGAAATATATACAAACAATATTTTTGTGAGTTTGTGTAAGAGGATCATATCAGTTCATGAGACCAATCACAAGCACCGTTAAGCTTTTGACATTTTAAGTTCTAAACGATTCACGTTGATTGACGATATGTTTGTCCTCTTAAGCTCAATCTAAAAACTTTCGAAATGCTTACCGATACGTTAAGGTATATTAATTTTGCACTAAATTCTTATGGACCCCACGATCTCAGCATATCCCCTCATCATGCAATACACTAACTCAAGTAATGCTTTTAAACTTTCATCAACTATGATATGTGCGAAAACAAAGCAGAATGTTTAAACATTAACAATCAGGTCGATCTTTCGATACGCAGAGAAAGTCCAATGTTTAAACAAAATAAGAAAATAAAACAAGTTGAAGTTGTTTAGGCTTTAACCACCAGGTCAATACTCCCGTATACGCAGAGGTGATCCAAAGCTTAAACGAAACACCAAAGAAAATAAAGCAGAACGTTTAGGCAATAACATCTAGATCGATACTCACGTATACGCAGAGGATGTCCAATGCTTAAACAAAATAAAGAAATAAAACAAGTTTAAATCTTTGCAAAATGAAATGCACAAAATCACAGCGACTTTTCAGCAAGTTGTGAAAGTTCACAAACTTAATCAGTTTTTATGTCTTTCGACATTCAGCGATTACTGAGCAGGTACACAATCACGAAGGACAAAACTAAGTACTATGCTTTCAACCATGTTTCCCACTAGAACTAGGCTTTTTCATTTAAGTTTGTATCGTTATCGCAAATCTACTAGTCTAGCTGAGCCTATCGTCACATCATTAGTGAGACCGTTTATCACATTTGGCATTTCATATCTTTAGCATGCTGTGATAGTCCAACTGATTTACTATCATTTCCTCTTATTCTCAACAAAACTCATTTTTGCTTTTTCAATGTTTTTGTCATTTTCAAATTTTTTTTTAAATTTTTCTCCCCCTAAAATCAAAATATGTTTCAATTTTGATTTTCTGGGAAAATTTGAAAACAAACTATACAAGAAAAAGTGACAACATGATATCAAATCGCTTCAATTCGCCATCCACTTGGCTTAACAATCAGAACTCCCCCTGACAACAAACTATTTTCCCATTATGATTTCAAAACACTTAAGTTTGTTTTAATTAAAATGGTTTTTCCGGAAAATTAGTTTTGTTTGTCTTTGTACAAACTCGGGGTTTCATCACATTGTTCACCTTTATCCACTTATCGAAAAGATAAATCAAGTACAACTTAATGTCCTTTATTAGTTTTTTGTGATTCGAAATATCACAGTTACCAACCTGTGAATTTCTCAAGAAATATGCCGATTCCTGTTCCACACTTACCAACCTGGGAACTCCGGCAAGTCAGGTTTTTCATTTAAACAAATTCACCCAAGCCTGACCAGCCTTGGGTTTGACAGTTTTTACCTCAACAGATGCCTCTTCTGGTTTTGACAAACCAGAATCAGTGCCTGAACGTGGCTTGTCTGACTTTGATGAGTCAGATTCATCGCCAGAA
The DNA here is from genome assembly GCA_030545235.1 of Helianthus tuberosus. Taxonomy (NCBI): domain Eukaryota; kingdom Viridiplantae; phylum Streptophyta; class Magnoliopsida; order Asterales; family Asteraceae; genus Helianthus; species Helianthus tuberosus. Next base: position 56,931,744 of record CM060383.1, read on the forward strand.
TGTTGCTCTTTTGACTTTGATAAGTCAAATTCATCGCCAACATGTTGCTCCTTTGTTTCTGAAGAAACAAATTCATGGCTAACAACTTTCTTTTTCTTCTCTTTTGTCCTCAGATTTGTATCTGATGAATTCGTTTTGCTTGCCTTTTCAGTTGAGGAAAGCGATTCATCAGAACTTTTTCTCGGATTACCAGTTGTATCCAAGGACAAAATTTTCTCCAAGTATTATCTTGCCTTCTTTCTCTTCTTCCTCAGTCTGTCTTTCTGCCCCTGTGAAAGCTTAATTTTCTTTTCTTGAACTTTCTGTTCTTGAACTTTTGGTTCTTGAACTTTCTGTTCTTTGGGCTTGACACTGACTGATTTCGTTCCCATTTTCTGAGATTCAGCCCTCGATCTTCCCTTTGATCTCATTGGGCAATCTCTGGCAATGTGTCCTCTGATGTGGCATTCATAACACCTTCTTGTTTCGAATCTCTGACTTTGGCAGTTAACAGCAATGTGTCCTTGAAATCCACAAGTGTAACACACTCTGTTATCATACCTCTCACTACTGTCATACCACATACTGTCTTCATACCACACACTTAGATCAAAGCATTGATTTGCCTTGTGGTAATCACCATTTCTTTGTTTTCTATCATTGTAATGATTTGTCCTTGAAGAATCTTCATCCCATCTTCTCCTATAAGCTGGATTTGGCTTTTGAGAACTGTGGTCAAACCTGCACCACTGATTACCAACTATTTTTGAGTTTTGATTTTTAAATTTTTGTAATTTTTCATAATGATTGGATGACTGAACTGATGAGCTTTTATTTTCATTTTGGAAATTTTTCAAATTTTTAAATTTTTGTTTCTGTTCTACAATCTTCTTAACAGGTTTTTGCTTTGAGCATTCACCTATTTCAGTAGACTGCAAAATAGTATTTTGAAAATTTTCTTGTAATTCTAAAAATATTTTTCTTTTCTTTTTCTTTTTCATCATTAGCTTTGTCATCGCAATCTTCAATTTTGACTTTGTCAAAATTTGTGACATTGTCACTTATTGGAACTGAATTGATCGGTTTTGGACATGGATAATCTGATTTCACAAAACCTTTCAATTTCTTCTCTAACTCTTTGATTTTCTTTCTATCACATTCAGCTTCTTTTTCAAGTCGAATAATAGTCTGACGATGGGAATTGTGATTACCTTTTGCTTTTCAATATTGTTCTTGCTAAAAACAGATCTCCCATCTTCAAGAATCTTTATTTGACTTTGAAATTCTTTTTCAATTTTTACTTTTTCATTTTCAAAACTTTTGATTTTATCTTGAAAAACAGAATTTTCATTTTCCAAAACTTTTATTCTATTATCAAAAACGGTTTCTCTATCTTTTAAAGCCTTATTTTCTAATTTTGCCCAAAACACTTCTTCATGTTCTAAAGTGTTTAGCTTATTCTCAAAATCTTTTTCAATTTCCAACTTTTCATTTTCAAAATCTTTTTCTTTTTCTTTAAAATTTTTGTTTTCTAATGACAAACTCTCAACATTCTTCAAAAGTTTGTCATTTTCAGATCTCAGTTTTTCACAGTTCAAGCGCAACTCCAAAATCTGTTCATCATCAGCTTTCTTCTCATCTTTCAAAGCTTTGTTTTCCAATGTAAAATTCTCCACATCTTTCAAGAGATTGACATTTTCTACTTCGAATTTTTTGCATTTTGAATATACAACTTCACATTTTGAAGTTTCATCTTTTGCTTTTTCTTTTTCTTTCTCTTCTTCTTCTTCTTCTTTCGCAATATATGCAGCAAGAGTTTCCTCACAAAGAGTTTCCGGATCAATAGCAATATTTCCTTCAGGATCACGATAACATTTTTTACTAGCATCCCATCTATTAGCTTTCTTAGCTTCATGGTAAACACGTGAAATCAGTATCATTCTCCCATGAGCTCTCTCTTTCATGTATGCTAGCTTTTGTTCTGCTGTCCTTATATTTTTGAAAGGTTTCATTTCATCCATGATTTTATATTCTTGAATTACCTCATAATCTTCTGCAAACAAACAAACAAATAATCAGTTCAAACAGACTGAATACGTAACAGTGTGTTTGTGAAATTAATCTAAGACTCGTTGTCAAAGATTTGTGGATTCGTTCAATGTAGTTCGGGTGAAATCACGAAATGAATGAATGAATGAATGAACACCTCTTTACTCAAAAAATCACATGCTCACAAGCAAACTATAATCCGTGATGATCAGATCAATTATCACAAATTGATTCCACAAGCAAACAAATACAATCACATGCAATCCGGATATCAACAAGTGTATTTGGTCGACAATCTTTAAATTGAATGTATTAAATGTTGATTGGACCGTTAAAGTGTATTGTTACTTTTGATTAGTTCACATGCAAATCACTAATTCGATGAGTTTTAAGTAAACCAAGTGTATCACATGTACTGACACACTATTAAAGACCGACACTTTGCATTCAATGGGCTGACACTACTTAAATCTGATTGGATCTTTATATGAAGTCACATGGGTTATCAGTTTATGAGTCCGACAATATTAAGTGTGCATGAAACTAATTGAAAGTGATCACATGCAGCCGACAACAAATATTCCAACAAATTTCTGATAGGACCAACAACTGTTATGATCACGTTCAATCAAAATCAGTTCAAGCGATCAACTCAAATATATCAAGCGAAAGGGTGTGTCTCGCTTCAAATTGCCATGTGTTTCAAGCGATATGATATAAGTTCAAGCGAGAGACTCAATTTTCAAGCGATAGGGTACAATTCGGTCAAGCGAAACCCAGTTTTAAAGTACTTTTCAAGCGAAACCAATCAGATATTTCAAGCGAAATGTGCTTTTTCAAGCGAAACCTGGCTGTTTCAATCAAAATCGGACCTAAAAACTTGAATTTCTCCTAAACGGCTAGGAGTTTGAATCTGAAATTTGGTAGGGTTGTAAATCAAGTGTTTTCGCACAACATATCAAAAAATCATGAATTTTCGACCGTAAAAACCTGTTCAATTTGACTATTTTCAGTGAAAACCGTGATAAGAATGAAAAAGATGAAGAAATCTATGAAATTCAGATCTGAAATCAATGTAATCTGGTACGAATCTATGTGTTTGATCAGTGCAATCGAGCTCCTGCTCTGATACCACTTGTAGGATCGGTTTTGACACCGTACGATTGCGTAACGAACATTCGACGTGCGGAATCCGTGAACGTGCGTGACCGAACACACAAGAACGTACTAATAACGTGATTCAATTGATTATTGTAGGTCCCTCTCGAGGATGAGATTAAACCTTATCCTTGTTATATCAAACACACTAGCGAGTGCGGAATCCAAGCTAGCATGCAACCGAGAATATATGCGAGAACAAGAACAAACACAAACACAACACACAAGATTCACCGATTAACACCACTTGTATTAATACGAATGAAGGGTCCGGTTACAAGCTCAATGTTTACAGATATGTTCTATAAACTCTCAGAATGTGTGTGTGCTCTCCTGTCTCTCTCTGGTGTCTCACTTGCCTCCTCTAACTGAACACAACACATGGGTATATATACCCGACACAGCAGGTCTGGTCGAAGGATCAAACAGATTGATCGACAGATCATCTGTCGACCAGAAAGCCATCGAAAGATCATCTGTCGACCACGAAGGATGATATCCTTCGTGGTCTATCCTTCGTGGTTATCTTTCGAGCTCATCATCATCGAAGGATATAAGTAATCCTTCGATGACCATCCTTCGACTCAAACATCTTTCAACATTTCTCTAACTGTTTGGTCAAGTCAAACCAGGAGGATGGTTGACTTGGTCAAACTTACATCGAACGCACATTGTAACAAACTAAGACGTAACCCAGACTAACATAAGACATCGTTTTGTATCATTACGAAATACAGACAAAGTACAGACACAAGTGCACCAACAAACTCCCCCTTGGCTGTAGCTTTGTCTCGATCTTCGTGTCTTCAAGTCTTCAAGGCCGAGTCGAACCGAGCCGAGTCGAGTCCACACAAAATGCATCAACAAACTCCCCCTTGGACGCTACTCGTGATGGTTCGTCTTCTATGTCTTTCATGTCGGAGGATCTTCAAAGTCTTCACGCGTCATAAGTAGAAAGTGTATCAACAAACTCCCCATTTAACTTAGGTAGTGTGTCAATAAACTCCCCCTTAGATTGAGCTCTCCATTGAGTCATGCTCGTGAATCTTTTGACTTGTCAATTCTTCAGATCCTTGTGGTGTTGATGAAGGGACAGCGGCAACTCGATCATTTTATCCTTCGAGTGCCTCCACTTCGTGTCTTCATTCCAAAGCTATTCATCGAACATGTTCTCCTCGCCTTTAGTATCTGCACATGCAAGAAAGCTAAACGCATAATGAGAACAACCGCTTGGAATATAGTTAACATTTAAACTAACGACACATATGAGATCAAATCTCAATCGAACACCAACCGACAGTAATTTGAAATTTTAGGAAAATATTCATTTTAATCCTTTAACTTTCAAAACTCGTTAACTTCGACTGTTTATGAAGATGCAATTGTTTTCCAGCTTATAATCAGGATCTTGGGAAGGATAGACTCGAGTTCCAACATCAGTCAATCAAAAATAAACTAGAAGAAAAATCTTTTTGGATTTTATAAAGTTTATATTAAAACACACCTAAAATCTTTTTGAAATTTTCATTTTTCAAATGTAAAGATGGAAAACAATAAATAAATATATACAATAAATATTTACAGACATTCTTTTTGCGAGTTTCGAGGGTAAGAGAATCATATCAGCGTACGGTCATGCCAAAACGCTCTCGTTGTTCTTTTAGTTAACATTAAGATAAGCATCCTATAACAATTATCGGTATTGTTGTCCACATAAGCTCAACTTATCAGATGTAATCATGGCGAGGGGATACGTTAAGGTATAATTTATACTTACCGACCGGTGTTCATCCACATCACGACACATTCCCGTATCAAGGTATGCACGAGGATTCATCTTACCGGTGAGTATACCGATTATCATCTTTTTGACCGTATATGATGTGAGATTCTCACTTATTTGATTTGAAAACAAGCCCTATGTGATATAATCACTTATTGATGAGGAACTTGATTTTCGATGCATGAGGGCACAGGAGCAAGTCCGTGAACAGGTCAGTACTTTCGTACAGCAGAGAGACGAACTTGACTCCCGGAAAGAATTTGTGATATTTATCACTTATTTGTTTTGGACATGTGATTGTTGATCACTTATTGAGGTCGTATGCAGTATGTACACGTATGTATAGTATCATGGAAGATCTAGACTTGCGTCCCCGTTATTTTTCCGGTAAAAGATACAACCATGATACCCAGATGATAAGCAGCATAAAGACCGAATATCTCAGAACCTCGGCAATCTCTCAAACGAAATTTCGGTACTAAGACCATATGCCAATGAATGGTTCCCACCCAGTCTTCAGTCGGATTTAAGTTTATATCACTCTGCACACTTTAAAATGATTGTGAGCCTACCGATACATCTTATATAGAGCTGCTTATCGTTTTTCATTTAAGGGTTTAAAGAGGTTTAGACAGACCACTGATGTACTATCATTTTCTCTTTTTCTCGCCAGGAAACTCATTTTTGCTTTTCTATTGTTTTTGTGTTTTTGAAATTTTTCAATGTTTTTGGATTTTCAAATTTTGGATCTACTCCCCCTAAAATCAACAAACTAAAATAAATTTTAAAAACACTAAGGTATTTACAAAAATGATTTTCCGATGTTGGTTAACTCATGTTTTACCTCAATGCCGTTTACCAAAATTAAGTTTTAATCAGAAATGATTTAGCGAATTTTGGAAAAATCAGTAGGCATGTCGGTAAGTGGTGCGGACCATGACAACATTGTCTGGCCAAAGAGTGCTGTGCGAGATAGTAATTCACAAAGCAGCTTAATAATCGACAAGTAAAAGAGAGATTAGAAATTTAAAACCGTATCCTTCAACTGCTTCATGCATTGACAGGAAACTGAGTGCTCTCCCAAACTGGATATCCACCCGGTGTGGATTTCAAAGTCGATTTTTGTAGCTACTGAGAAATCTCTTCCCAGCAACAAGATCAGAAACCTTTGGGTCCGGCTGGTCGTCCACATTGCACCAGTGAAAGTATTTGTCTTTCTCTTTCAGAAGTAGTGTGCGGTTGTTCAACCCATGCCAAGGCGTCCGCACACCTGGTTGGTTTGTTCAACAACACATTTTCTTCAAACACACCACGAAGAAATGTACACTGCACGTTCATCTTGTAGATTGTTGAACTTCAAGCGTGCTGCAGGTGCGTACATTTTGATTTGAATCTATCCCGGGGACCCGATCAAAGCCATGAACATTCACTTTTTGAAATGATTTTCATTTTGTCGAAGCTGTTCAATCTCTTTCAACCACATTCTTTCACCATCATTCCTTCATCGGAATGTTTGACTTCTTATCTTTTTCCTTTTTCTCTTCCTCTCCATCAAAGGCAGCAATTTCTTCTGTTGCCTATTTTGTGCAAGGATGCTCCACTATCAACAATCTTATGACTATCGAAAGTTCCTCCTGGAATATCCTACACACTCACTCAAAAATTAGTTGGAGAGAGGGACCCAAGCCTTTGTGGACTTGGGTCGTCCTTGATCATCAAGAAAAGTGATTTCAATCACTTGATGATTAGGAAAAAGAACCTGTGGTGCTCCCCCTGACTGAATTACCTGTTTTTGTTTCCAAGCTGTTTGTTCTTTACCAGTATTTGCATTAATTGTTTTAGCATTTACCGGTTTTACAGTTTTAGGTTTTGCTTGAACAGGTTTTTCTTCTTTGACCTCAGATTTTAAGGCCTTCTCAATTACCTTTTGATTCTTTTGTTTTAACTTCTTTTCCTTTTTCTTTCAAGACACGTGGGTCTTGTTTCGGGGAAAATGATCGTTTTTGGTAATTGGTTTCTTGGGGAGCACTTGTTTTTGTCTTCAACTTTTGCAGGTATGGGCAGTATCTTACAATATGCCCAATTGTGCCACACTCAAAGCACATTCTCCGCTCTACAAACCTCGGAGAAACCTGTTGATGACCAGACGAAGAACCAGACCATGAACTTTGTGATCTAGACGTGCTTGGACCTAAATCACATCCGTTGGTGTGTTGGGTGTAATTGTTCTGTTCATTTCGTTTTAAAATTCTAACTTGTTTTATAAAATCAAGGTTAGATTTATCCTGAAATGTCTCAAGTTTGTCTGAACCCGTGGATCCAACAAAGTTCATTTTCGGTTCTCTTTTCTTAACAGGAGCTCTTTTGTTTTGCACCCATTGTTGTTGAACCTTAGGTGCTTGAACATTCTTGTTCTGAGCCTTCTTTCCCTGTCCCTTACCCTTTCCGGAGTTGACTTGTTGTTTTCGCTCAACTGGTGGTTTTTGGTTTCCGTATTGTTTTCTAATTTGGTCACACGGAATTGGATCACATTGAGTGACGGTAGCTTTGCCACTTTTGTTTCCCAAAAACTTGTCAGTACATCCTTCAAAAACTTGCTCAATTAAATCTTGATTTACATTTTTAATTGGAAAATCTTTGTTAGAGTAAATTTTGTCATCTCCTTTGAGCGTGTACAACAAGTTAATCTCTTCACTTGTAGAAACAAGGGACTCCATTGCTTTCGCCATTTCAGTCTTACTCGGTTTCACTGGTGGATCACACAGGATGTGATTCTCAATTGGAATATCTGGTGTAACCAAGTTAGACTGTTGTTTCACAATTTCTTCAGATTCATCATCCGAAGAATCAGCATCCTCAACAATGGGAGGACTCTGTTCCTTAACACACGATGAATCTGTCACATTCTCATATTCTGATTCAGATTCAGATTGACCCGAGGATGATGTACCAGTTGTGAACCCGAGGCCTGCTGCAAAATCATCTAGATTGAGTGGCACAGTAGGTTCAAAACGGGGCATATCCTCGTTATCAGGCAATTTTGAGTAATTGTGATTCATAGGGGGAGGACATGATTTGAATCCATTACCCTTCTTATCCCCCTTTTTCTTTTGAACATCAATAATGTGATCCAATACATAGCGGGAATTGGAATAACTTTCCAATTTCTGCTTGATTGTTTCACATTCACATCGAGCGGTGGCCAATTCTACCATCTGCTTTTCAATTGTGTCTATAAGATCATTGTTAGCATGTTGTTTTCGCAAAACAGCTTTTTGTAATTCTGTAACATCATGTCTTAATGACGCAATTGTTGTTTTAAATTCCTTTTCATTTCTGGTCAAAAACAGATTAGCTTCAGTTGCTTTAGCAAGATCTACAATCAATTGTTGATTGTGTTTGTGTGTGATATCAAACTGACTTTCCTTTTCTGCATATTTAACATTTAAACTATCACACTTTTCACAGCTAACTACAGTGGGTTCATCGACACATACCTGACCTGATGAGCTGTCGCCATTAGCCATAAAGGCTGAATGGAGAGAAGACGAAGAGTAAGCAGCTTGATCCACCAAATTAGATCTTCTTTCAGTTCCTGCTGCAGCTTCTTCCAAAAGCTCATCAATATCTGCATCGACTGACGCTCTTGATGTCTCATCCACATGATCATTTCCTGAAGTGGAGGATTCTTCATCTGAGCTTCCACTATAACCAGAACTGTCTTCATCTCCAGAAGATGCAACACCATTGGTGGAAGATTCTCCACCACTGGCGTGCTTTAAATCCTTTACAATCTCAGCAAAGCATGCTGTTCCACCATTTCCTCCTTCTCCAAGCTGAAGCGACCAATCACAACCCTCATCTATTTGAACCACCAGCCCCCGGTTTGCATTTGATGACCCTGCTTGGCCTTGGTTGTTGACAGGTATCAACGTACGAACATTGTTCCTGTTCTGGTTCTGCTGGTTGCCTTGATTTCTGAAAGGATTTTGGTTTCCATGCTGAGCTGGTCTTGTGCATTCCCTTTTGAAATGACCCCGTTCGCCACAGTTAAAGCACGTTACAGCTTGCTTGTCGAACCCATACTTGGTATCTTTCTTGCTTTCCAAGTTGGTTCTCCCCGTCCTTTCCATAAACTCCTTTGCTCTTCGAATTGCACTAGCAAGAGCCCATTTTATATCCATCATTTCAAACTCTTCTTTATCCACTTGCTGATAATCTTCATTGGTTAGATTGACATTCCCAATCTGACCTGCGATCAATCCACTATAAGCACTAACCAAGGTATTCAACATCTCCATATGCTCCTTGGCTACTTCGACACTGACTTTGGAAAAGTTGGAAGTGTCTAATCTGACTGTGTTAGGATTGGAAGTGGCTTGAAAGTTTGAAGAGCTTCCATAAAACCCTTGCTGTTGCGGTTGTTGCTGCTGAGCTTTCGGTTGCACATTCGGTCTAGAAAACATCGTGTAAGCTGACGGATCAAACTGATCTGTTGTTGAAGGTCCGGTGTTAGAGACGAAAGCTGTTTGAAGCTTCGCGTGTTGAGAAGCTGGTCTTTCTCCACTGATACCTCCTGCAATCCCAAAGTACATTTCTGGATTTTGAGGAGTTTGTGTTCTTTTTGCCTTCAGCTTTTCTTCTACATCCTTGTTCTCCAGTTTTTGAATCAACTCATACACGTTGATTGTGTCTAGAACACCATTTTCTTTAAGAATCTCAAGATAACTACTCCATTTTGCTGGTAAGCTATCAGCGAATCTCTTCACCATTTCTTGTGGAGTGGCAGTGACTCTAAAACCAAACATCTCGCTCAACAAGTGATGGAACCTTGTAGATAGCTCTGCCAAAGTCTCATTCTCCATACACGTGAAACCTTCAAACTCTTTCTTCAGTAATTCTTGCTTGATCTTTCTAGATTGAGCATTTCCTTCACATCGTAACGTAAGCATATCCCACAAGCTTTTAGTAGTCGTGCAGTAAACAAACTGGTGGTAAATGTCTTTGTGAAGAGCTTGTGTGAGAATCATGAATGCCTTCTTTTCTAACTCAAATTTCTTCTTATCATCATCAGACATAGTGCTGTAAGTTTCTGGATTAGATCCTGCAACTTCCAAATCACTATCAAATGCGGTGAAGAAGCACATCCATAGATCTTGACCTTGCCCCTGAACGTAAGTTCTCAGCCTTTCTTTCCACCATCCCCAATCATTGATATGATTTAGCTTTGGCGGTTTCGTGCTTGTACCAGTTTCACTGTCGTTCTGCATCATAGATTGGATGCTGTTGCTTTGATTTGTGACCAATGCCCATTGATTTGCAGTTATCATTGCTGCTTGAGGTGGGACAATAGCCTGCATCCATGCTTTGTTGAAATCTGACGCAGATTGCGTAGCTGATGATTGCGTAGCTGCTGATTGTGGAGTTAGAGTCCATGCGCTTGGATCCCACTGACCGTTTGTTCCCATTTTATGAAAATTAATATATTAAGTGAAAATTGATTTTGAAAATGAAAACAAGTTTTCTATTTAAAAATTTAATTTTCACAAACTATGTTAATTTATCGAGAGATAACAAACAGCCGAAAGATTCTTGATCGAAAGACCTGAAACACAAACTGTTAAACACAAACAGATTAATGATCGAAAGATAAGGATCAACAGGGTTCGAAGGATCTCTGTTGAATTTCGAACAATGTTTTTCGAAAGATTCTCCAACCGAAGGATCCTTATCTTTCGAAAAAGTACTGTGCACCGAAAGATGATTTCGAAAGATGACTTCGAAAGACTCCCCAGTCGAAGGATCCTTGTCTTTCGAAAATGAAGAGTAGACCGAAAGATGAATGTTTCGAAAAGATTCCTTGGTTCGAAGGATGATGATCTATCGAACCTCCACTGATCGAAAGATGGTCTTTCGAGTTCGAAGGATATCTTTCGAATGGTTCTGACACAGTTGACAATCGGTGACAAGTTGGTGAAAAAGTTGACGGGTTGGTGAGAACTTTCGGCAGAAAGTATGTTCAGACCATATCTTTCAGGTCTGAACATGCAGGTTTTTCACCAAAACAGGTAAGGTCCGAATATTTTAATCAGTTTACAACTCCCCACACACAAACACTTTGAAATTTAAACCTTTTAAGATTAAAAGTGTAAAATACTAAGAACACTATGAATATCGGTTGAAGATAAGAAGAACAAACCCAGAAATATGAATATTTCTGCAAACCGACAACAAACCGAAACCCGATTTTAACAAGTTTTTCAGAAAAAAAAAATAAACCTTTTAAACCCGAAAAACAGTCCGAAAACTCTCGGTTTTAACAAGGAGAAGAGCCAAAGCTCTGATACCACTTGTAGGTCCCTCTCGAGGATGAGATTAAACCTTATCCTTGTTATATCAAACACACTAGCGAGTGCGGAATCCAAGCTAGCATGCAACCGAGAATATATGCGAGAACAAGAACAAACACAAACACAACACACAAGATTCACCGATTAACACCACTTGTATTAATACGAATGAAGGGTCCGGTTACAAGCTCAATGTTTACAGATATGTTCTATAAACTCTCAGAATGTGTGTGTGCTCTCCTGTCTCTCTCTGGTGTCTCACTTGCCTCCTCTAACTGAACACAACACATGGGTATATATACCCGACACAGCAGGTCTGGTCGAAGGATCAAACAGATTGATCGACAGATCATCTGTCGACCAGAAAGCCATCGAAAGATCATCTGTCGACCACGAAGGATGATATCCTTCGTGGTCTATCCTTCGTGGTTATCTTTCGAGCTCATCATCATCGAAGGATATAAGTAATCCTTCGATGACCATCCTTCGACTCAAACATCTTTCAACATTTCTCTAACTGTTTGGTCAAGTCAAACCAGGAGGATGGTTGACTTGGTCAAACTTACATCGAACGCACATTGTAACAAACTAAGACGTAACCCAGACTAACATAAGACATCGTTTTGTATCATTACGAAATACAGACAAAGTACAGACACAAGTGCACCAACAAACTCCCCCTTGGCTGTAGCTTTGTCTCGATCTTCGTGTCTTCAAGTCTTCAAGGCCGAGTCGAACCGAGCCGAGTCGAGTCCACACAAAATGCATCAACAATTATGATGACGTGTACAAAGCCGAGAATCACGTGAGAGAACTTTCTCTCTCTAGACTTTCTCTCTCTAAGATTAGATCTCCTAAACCACCAAATGAGCAAAAGTCTTCTAAACTATGACATAACTCTCCTATATATACCCCTTGGAATTAATGAGACTTCTCATTAATTACCAAAATATCACCTTGCTAATTCTATCTAAATATTACAATATAAGCTTGATTTCTTCGGTTTCTCGCTACTGCTCGGATTGACGGAGGCGATAGACACATAATGCACTAACACTTTGGTGTGTGAATAAGTGAAGTAATTGATGTAAATAAATGAAGTATAAATGAAAATGGAAACATGAATTATAGTGGAAATAAATAAACACACGAGAATGGAAAGTTTATCTAACTATTTTATATTGATAATCCAAAGATTACAATTACAAGATTGATTATACAAACTCCTTCTTAGCCTGATCACTCACTTGGATTATTCGTACAAAAGGAATGTGTGTGATGTGATGAAACAAATCTCAAATTGATGAGATCTATTTATACAAAGTACAAACGTCTGTTGGTAATCAGGATTGACATCACCCTGATAGCGACATCTAACATTTCTAGCAGAAAAGATTCCACTGATGTTAGAAACATCTGATGGAATGTAACAACTACTCTAGAACTTCTAACAAATGTTTGGACAAATACTATTACATTGAAAGTGTTGTTCTTTAGACTTCTGTTGGATCTATCCAAACATTTGTTCTGGCCAAAACAGATGTTTGGTCTTATCAGTGCTTTGTCTTCAATAGGGCTTTGGCCATGAACAGACTTTTCTTCTTCTTGAACAGTGGTTTCATGTTTTCAACAGATCTTTAAAGTCTTTAAACAGATGCTCTGTTGGTGTTCAAGATTCCCTATCTTTAGGAGGGGATGTAGATCATAATTTGTTTACTTCTTGATCAAGGTAGCATGTTTTGGCTTTTGCAATCATTTGTACTGTTGTGGTCCAATAAGTACTTTGATGCTTAAGTATATAGTTTTTGACTAAGTAGTTCGGGTTTTTGTAATGATCTATTGTACCCGAGTATTTTGTAATGATCTATTGTATCCGGGTATTTTGTAATGATCTATTGTACCTGGGGTTTTTTTGTAATGATCTATTGTACCCGTGTTTTATTTATTTATTTTATGTAATGTTACACCCAGGTTATTTGTCATGAAATCCATGATGAATCAAAATTTTATGTATATGTTAGTTAGTAGATGATCACTATGAATTCATGTGTTGGTAAGTGCAAATTAAACTAACAAGTGTTTTTGTAAGTTGGTTAGTGCAAATTGAACTCGTAAGTGTTTTTGTAAGTTGGTAAGTGCAGATTGAACTGTTTAAATGCATTTGGTTGCTGATTGAGTTGGTAAGTGCAAATTTGGTTGCTGGAAGCCGATTGCAGAACTAAAGTTGGTTGTTGCAAGCTAATGGAAGTGCATAACTCATTTGAAGTTGGTTGTTGATGATGTATGTGCAGAACTGATGCAAGGTGACAATGGTTGTTATCAGCTAATTGGTTGCTGCATTTGGTAAGATTGCATGCTAATCAATGAATTGATTACTAGAAATGAGCTGATTAATGAATTGATCAATGAAATGAATGATTCAATGAATTGGTTGAATATTGAACGGATTGCTACAAACTTATTGAATGCATTTGTATTGATTGTTGCAAACTGATCAATGAACGTTTCAATGTGTTGAATTGATTGGAAGGTGTAGAATTTTTGTGATGTTCAAATTTGGAGGCAAATGGAAACTGATTGTAAGGTGTTGAATCTGCAGGGATGCATGTTGCTTTCACATAATAACAGGGACATATCGGTCTTTTTAGAACATTTAGACGAATATTTAACGATTGTTTCGTCAAAGGACTCATAATGCAAGGAAGTATAAATCACGGGGACTCAGAATATCAAAAGTAAATTAGGAGCTCAACGTGCAAATTGGTATAAACCACAGTGACTCAAGTTGTAGTTTACTCTATATTATATTAACAACAAATAATAATTAACTATTTAAACACAAAAAAAACAAAACTAAATAGAAATGTATATATGGAGTAGGATCAAATACAAACCACATTTCGTATACAAACTGTAAGAACCATTTAAAAAGTGTGATGTGGTATCCAACCAATTATAAAGAAATGATAAAATGATAACCTAAATAATATCAATTATCTTGAATTATTTATAATTATGCTAATAAGCAATTAATTTCTTATTTGGATCTTTCTTTTATTTAAAATGTGCAGTGATGATATCATTTCACATATGTGCTAAAATCAATTATCTTGATTAATTTTCAGGTGCTAATATAATTCAAAAGTGTTCCTTTTATGTATGTATTATTTTGTATTTGCTAATTTAACATTTTTTAAGTGTTAGGATCTGTTCTTACGGTTTGTAGGATAAATATGGTTTGTAACGGAACCAACTCCATGTATATATAGTAAAATCTCAGGAATAATTAAGTTTAAAGAACCTAATAACAATTAGACAAATTTATGAAATGTTTTTCTAATAGTAAATTACGATTTTGGCCTATGTGGTTATATCACTTTTACCCTATTAGGCCAAAAATAAAACTTTTGTCATCTATACTCTCAACGTCTCTTTATCTAACTATTTAGACCCTTATGACTAACACCATTCATAACTCAAGTTAATAAATGATCAAATGTCCTCACATAATTCACAATTAAGTAATTTTAGTCATCCCACTAAAAAACATCACTATCTTCAACAACCACCTTTAGTCATACGATGACCGTGTTCATATTTTATAGTTGCCAATTCAAACTTAGGCTAGAGGGTATGGTGATGTTCCTTCAAGGGGGGATGATCCGTCACGTAGGCGCCACGTCATAGTCCTCCCAAGATGGTCCATCCCACAAAACTAGAGGGTATGGGAGGATGGTCCTAGATGATCCTACCCCACAAAACTATGTACAAGTATTAATGCCTAATGTACAAATCCAATTCACAAACAAACAAAGCTGGGCCCACCTTTGGATCGTCCTCAACGTCGATATTCCGACGGAGAGGACGAGGACGGGATGAAGACGGGGATGGCGGGATGGGAGGACGGGCGTCGCACATGGAGGACGGATGGGCGACGGTGCCATACCGTCTAGCCTTAGCGTACAACTATACTACTTATCGTACAAGCACTTACAGCACAAACAAACCGCCAATCAACAAGTCAACGCTAGTATTTATATGAATAACTCATTCGAATTCATAGAAAAAATGGCGGATGAAGTGAAGTTGTACGGAATTGAAATAAGCCCATTCGTTACCAGAGTCAAAATTGCTCTGAATCTCAAGGGAATTAAGTACGACTTCATCCAAGAAGATCTCAACAACAAGAGTTCCGACCTTCTCAAATACAATCCTGTTTATAACAAGGTACCCGTGCTCGTACACAATGGAAACCCGATATCGGAGTCTGTTGTGATCATCGAGTATATTGATGATGTCTGGAAAGGGGTTCCAATTATGCCCAACGATGCTTACAAAAAGGTGTTGGTTCAGTTCTGTTTAATCATGAAGGAAAACAATAAATCATACCTGTAACAGCAGATAGTCCTGTGGAGAATCCAGTAATGGAGTTCGACATGCTTGTCATCGTGATTTGGTTCCTCCTTAGGGTGCTGACTGATGATGGGGCTT
This sequence comes from Helianthus tuberosus, assembly GCA_030545235.1. NCBI lineage: Eukaryota > Viridiplantae > Streptophyta > Magnoliopsida > Asterales > Asteraceae > Helianthus > Helianthus tuberosus. The sequence continues at coordinate 56,947,554 of CM060383.1, forward strand.
AGAGAACCGAAAAGGGATATCGGTTAGGAGAGGAGGACGAAATTGATGTTATGCTTATGGGGTGTGTAACTGAGTAACCCTTTAACCTCCACTTAGTTCTCCTTATATAAGCACCCAGGAGGAAACCTAATTAGTTACTAAGGGTAATATGGTCCATCAACAATTACCAACTAATTTAAATAATAGGTTATTATATATTTTGATCTTTATTATGTAAATGATTATAATGGCTATAGATTAAATATTGGTACATAATATATTTAATCTTACATTCTCCCACTTAGCCGAGTAATCATTTACTATGAGTATTAGATAAGCCTGATCAGGAGTTAACACTCATTTTAGCCTTAAACAAGTACTATAGCAGAGAAATACAGCCGTTGAATCATTATGCGACTCAGGACCCCCATTAATCATACTATAGCCTTAATTTAAAACCTAATCGTCATGATCAAAATACGCGTAAGCCCTTTGTTTGATTTGTAACTTTATTTGTCAATATGCCATTATACCGGTTGAACATATTCTAAGAGACATGCAAAATCAAACTGAGGAAATTTCATTAATCATAAACATAAGCTAGTACAATATGCTTAAATAAGGTCTTTACAAAATCCCATATTACGAACATGTTCTTCATAAACCTTAGGAGGGAGACCTTTAGTCATCGGATCCGCAAGCATATCCTTAGTACTAATATACTCGATACAAAGATTATTTTCCTCAACTCGTTCACGTACGAACAGATATTTTGTATCGAGATATAAACCAGCTCCAGTCGAACTGTTACTGTTCGAGAAACTAACGGCAGCTGAATTATCACAGTAAAGCTTCAATGGTCTAGAAATGGAATTTACGATTTTGAGTCCAGTGATCAGATTTCTAAGCAACATTCCATGACAGGTTGCGTTATAAACAGCAATGTACTCTGCCATCATTGTGGAAGTTGTGGTCAGCTGTTGTTTATGACTCTTCCATGAGATAGGGCCGCCTGCTAACATAAAGATATAGCCCGAAGTGGATTTCTTGTCATCTTTGCATTTGGCAAAGTCAGAATCAGAATAGCCCACCACTTCTAAATGATCACTTCTTCTATAAGTCAGTTTATAGTCTTTCGTCCCTTGCAGATATCGAAGTACCTTCTTAGCTGCTTTCCAGTGATCTAGGCCAGGATTAGTCTGATAACGGCCTAACATTCCAGCAATATAAGCGATATCTGGGCGAGTACAGACTTGAGCATACATCAAGCTCCCGACTACTGACGCGTAAGGTATCTGGCTCATTTGCTCCTTCTCAACCTCTGTTGTCGGACACTGGAATGAACCGAAAACATCTCCCTTAACTACTGGAGCGACGGAGGGTTTGCACTGTTGCATGTTGTAACGCGTAAGGACACGATCTATGTAGGCCCTTTGGGACAATCCTAAGATCCCTTTGTGTCTATCTCGGTGAATTTCGATGCCAATGACGTAAGAAGCCTCTCCGAGATCCTTCATGTCGAAGTTATGCGAAAGTAACCGCTTCGACTCATGCAACATGTCTAAACTATTACTTGCCAATAGAATATCATCTACGTAAAGGACAAGTATAGTAAAGTTGCTCCCACTCATCTTGAGGTAGGTGCATTGATCCACTTGATTCTTCATAAAACCTTGCTTCTTCATGACTTCATCAAACTTGAGGTACCATTGACGTGATGCTTGTTTTAACCCGTAAATGGATTTCTTCAACTTACAGACTAGATGCTCCTGACCTTCAGGTTTAAAGCCTTCAGGTTGTTTCATGTAAACATCTTCATCCAAATCTCCGTTAAGGAAAGCGGTTTTAACGTCCATCTGATGTAACTCCAAATCAAAATGAGCTACTAGGGCCATGACGATCCTTAATGAATCTTTACGAGAGACAGGTGAAAACGTCTCTTGATAATCAATTCCCTCTTTCTGAGTGTAGCCCTTTGCAACCAATCTCGCTTTGTAGCGTTCAACGTTCCCATTCGGATCCAGTTTTGTTTTGAATACCCATTTACATCCTACGGGTTTGGCTCCGTTGGGTAATTCTACCAAATCCCAAACGTCATTTTTCTTCATGGATTCAAGCTCATCAATCATCGCTTTATTCCATTCAGAAGACTGATCACTGCTAATGGCTTCATTGTAAGAGATAGGATCATTGAGCTTTCCAGCATCCATTTCAGTCAGGTAGGTAACATAATCATCCCAATTAGTTGGCCTTCTTTGCCTAGATGACCTCCTGAGTGGATTATCGGGTTCAGCGTTGTCGTGGTTTTGAGCGTTTGATGTGCCTTCGTCATGAGGTATAATGGGTTCTGATTGTAGAGGTGAATTTGGAGTTGGTGCAGTAGCTTCAGGTACAGTAGTTGCATTGGGTACAAGAGGAGTAATCGGAGTAATGGTAAGCGACGAGTCTCTCCCCCCCGCGTCTTGTACTTCTTGCAATTCTTCGTAAGGGTTGGTACTGCTCCCACTGACCTTGAAATCCTCCAGGAACGCGGCACGCTTGGTTTCAACAATACGGGTGACATGGGAAGGACAATAGAAACGATAACCCTTAGAGTTCTCAGGATACCCGATAAAGAAACAGGTAACTGTTTTAGGGTCAAGTTTCCTTAGGAAAGGATTGTAAAGCTTCGCTTCAGCAATGCAGCCCCATACTTTCATATATTTAAGACTCGGTTTCCTTCCTGTCCAAAGTTCATAAGGAGTTTTAGGGACAGACTTAGAAGGAACTCTATTGAGTATATGAACAGCTGCTTTTAACGCTTCAGTCCAGAGGAATAATGGTAAATTAGTGTTGGCTAACATACTGCGCACCATGTTCATAAGAGTACGGTTTCTTCTCTCAGCGACACCATTCTGCTGAGGTGTACCAGGCATGGTGTATTGGTTCACAATCCCCTGGCCCTTACAAAACTCATAAAATGGACCAGGAGCTTGACCCACATCAGTATGTCTTCCATAATATTCACCGCCTCTATCTGATCTCACAACTTTAATCTGACGATCTAATTGCTTTTCAACTTCAGCCTTATAATCTTTAAAAGTTGTTAGAGATTCAGATTTCTCCTTAATTAGATACAAGTACATGTAACGAGAATAATCATCAATAAAAGTGATAAATGAAGTATGTCCTGTTATGCCAGCGATTTGGTAGGGACCACTAATGTCAGTGTGAATGAGTTCTAATAAATTAGAGCTCCTAGTGGCACCTTTCTTATTCGCTAATGTCATTTTACCCTTAAGACATTTGACACATGTTCCAAAATCAGAGAAATCGAGAGGAGGTAAGACTTCATCCTTCACAAGACGATTTAATCGTTCTTTTGAAATGTGGCCTAAACGCTGATGCCACAACATGGATGAAGTTTCTAAGTCTCGTTTCTCTTCCATCTTTGTGAGTGATTCATTAATATTATATGACAACAAAGATTTGGAAAAGTTATCTTCTAGTTCTAATCTATAGAGACCACCATCCAGAATACCAGTACCATAAAGAACAGAATCATAATGGATAGAGAGTTTGCGATGACCATGGGAAACAATAAAACCGTCCATGTCTAACTTTGGTCCTGATACAAGGTTCCGAGTTACCTCAGGAACATATAAGGTATCATAAAGTTTAATACATAAACCAGTTTTCATAACTAATTGTAATGTTCCAATGGCCTTCACTTCTAATTCTCGATCATCCCCAACCTTAAGCGTTCTTTGGTTTCTTTCCAGCTTCCGGATTGAAAGGAATCCCTGAGTAGAATTGGTAACATGAACCATAGAACCAGAATCAAACCACCAAGAATTAGCAGGAACACTTAAATTATAGGACTCAAGTATCATAAAATAATCGTTACCTTTCTTAGCCAGCCACTCCTTAAAATCAGGGCATTCCTTCTGCATGTGTCCTGTCTTCTTACAGAACTTGCAGCGGATACTGCCTAAGGAGTTCTTAGAGCTGGAGGGTGCACTTGTATTAGGATGAGGGTTAGGCCTTTGGACTTTTGAAGCATCCTTCCTCTGATAATTGTTCTTCCTCTTCTTAGAGTTGGAGGTAGTGAAGTTTGCAACATCAGTATGGCGATCCATCCTCATACGCTCTTCCTCCTGTACGCACATGGCGACCAGCTCACTCATCGTCCATTTGTCCTTCTGAGTGTTGTAATTGATCTTGAATGCTTCAAAAGACGAAGGAAGCGAAGTAATGATGAAATGAACAAGGAAACCATCACTGATTTCCATTTCCAGCCCCTTCAGCTTATTGGCCATGTCATTCATCATCATGATGTGCTCGCGAATGCCACTCCTCCCATCATACTTAGTTGTCACCAGCTTGAGAATAAGAGTACTAGCGTGTGCTTTAGACGTCCCTTTGAACTGAGCCTCCACAGAAGCCAAGTAGGTTTTAGCATCTTCAGAATCAGGAATAGCTCCCCTGATTGCATTGCTTATGGACTGCTTCATAAACATGAGAGACATGCGGTTACACCTAGTCCACTTGTCATGAGTTAACTGCTGAGCAGCAGTACTTTGTGGAGTAAGGTCCGCTGGCTTATCCTCTCTTAGAGCATAATCGAAATCCAGCAGCCCGAGAGTAAGCATGAGAGCATCCTTCCATGCAGCAAAGTTATCACCAGTCAAAGGTGGAATTCCGCAATTTGGTGCTGATAGTGGAAATAAGATGAGCAAGTTATGATACAAATGAAGAAGTCCTAATGTGATCTAAGGGCACGTTAAACTAAGGCAGGCATAAATAATGACCATTTTACATTATGAAGCTGTGATATTGTCTATTACTAACATCAAAATAATAGACTTAGCTAAAAGTTCTACTTAAACGAAGACAAAACAGCTTTGGCCAGAAGTGTAATCATTTAAGCATATGTGCAAAGTGGTTGTAACAAATCAGCTTTGGCCAGAAATTGAAACAATCACTTTAGTTATGCACTTGTTGAGTATGCCATCTATGAATGAATTAAATCAGCTTTGGCCAGAAATTAATACATTCATGCTTATGATGCACACACAACATAGCTTTCGTAATACTTGAACGATAAGTAGATGTATCAAGTCAGCTTTGGCCAGAAATGATATATCAAAAACTCATTCAAGTTAAGCTATTCTGGTTTTGCAAAACATTATCTGATTCTGATTAAATTAACTAAGTAAATTACAAAACCATTTATTTAATAGCAAACCACCCGTTAGCGCGGATCGATTAAGGCCCAAGTGAACTTGTGCGATCCATTATGCCCAAGTGAACTTGTGCGATCCATAAGGCCCAAGGCTTGTGCGATCCATAAGGCCCAAGTGAACTTGTGCGATCCATAAGGCCCAAGTGAACTTGTGCGATCCATAAGGCCCAAGGCTTGTGCGATCCACAAGGCCCAAAGTAAACTTATGCGATCCATTAAGGCCTTGTGCGATCCGTTATGCCTTGTGCGATCCGTTATGCCTTGTGCGATCATCTTATGCGATCAGATCATCTTATCATGTGATCTGATTTGTGCGATTCGGTTGTTTATGGTTATAACAACTGACAATTCGAAATTTATGAATTGTGATATACTTTCCCATTATAACTTGATCTAATTTTATCATAAAATTCGAAAATCATAATTGTTTATCTTATTAACATATTTCGAAAATCCTTATTAAGAAAATTAGATCAAAATCAGGAAAAACATACAACAATTCAAATCATACTCCTAAACATAAAGGATATTTCGAATTTTATCTAAGAACGTGATGAACCCTAAAACATAAAACATGATTCTGGAACCCGAAACCTGAACTTTTTAATCCTCTTCTAAACAGATTTCGGTTATAAGATTATCCAGTTGATTTCGACCAAACATATAAGTGATCTTTTATCCGAAAACAGGGATTTCGGTCCAAGATCCAAAACATCAGTTATGTTTACGAAATTAATTAAAAAAAATTCTGTTTTCATGATTTCTATTCCAGAATGATGAATACGAAACAGAACCGACTAATCAACATATGCTCTGATACCACATGTTGGTTCAGTTCTGTTTAATCATGAAGGAAAACAATAAATCATACCTGTAACAGCAGATAGTCCTGTGGAGAATCCAGTAATGGAGTTCGACATGCTTGTCATCGTGATTTGGTTCCTCCTTAGGGTGCTGACTGATGATGGGGCTTAGAGAACCGAAAAGGGATATCGGTTAGGAGAGGAGGACGAAATTGATGTTATGCTTATGGGGTGTGTAACTGAGTAACCCTTTAACCTCCACTTAGTTCTCCTTATATAAGCACCCAGGAGGAAACCTAATTAGTTACTAAGGGTAATATGGTCCATCAACAATTACCAACTAATTTAAATAATAGGTTATTATATATTTTGATCTTTATTATGTAAATGATTATAATGGCTATAGATTAAATATTGGTACATAATATATTTAATCTTACAAAAGGCTCAGGCTCGGTTTTGGGTCAAGTTCATTGCTGAGAAGGTAAAGATTTCATTTCATCTAAGCAGTTTTTGTTGTTTAATTGTGGAGGCTCGGTTGATTTGGGTTGGGTAGGGTTGGCCCGTTTTAATTAGTTTTAGCTCGGTTTGTTATTTTTTGGGGGAATAAGTTAGAATTAGAAACCCCAAGAGCATTCACATCCTATCCATCAAATTCTGAGAGAGGGGTTTTTATATTATAAATAGTGGTTGTAAGTAATTGTGAGTAGAGGTGAGAGAAAAGGTAATGATAAAATATATTATTTAATTAGTAGGAGTGAGAAACTGTAATTGTTTTTAGTGTAATTATAGGGTAAAAAATGATGGATAGGATGTGAATGCTCAGTGGTAAAGGAAGACTTTTGGGCATTATCTACCATGTGCCGATACAATTAGCAATGGAGCATTATAGGGCGTTTTTCTAGGATGGGTGTAGTGGGTATGTGGGCATTGTGGAGCATTATGTTAAAAGAGATGTTAAAAAATTAAATAAAAAAAACATAAAAAAGGGCAAGCAAAAGCAAGAATGCATGTGATTGGCTAAAGAATTGGACGTTGGGCGTGGAAAAAAAGGACGCTTCTCCAGTTTTTTATGAAGAAAACGCCCCCGGGGGCGGTGGCGTCTTTGGGCGTTTTTGAGGCAAATCATGCCCTAATACTGCCCCACTACGGGTGGTCTAATACCTTATTATAAATATATGTGCTTATACTTGTAGTCTCTTATCAATATTATATCTGGTTGCAACCGGTGGAAGTAGTCAGCTTAACCGAACCATGTAAATCCTTTTGTAACGGTTTTATTTGTTTACTCATTTTGTGTTTGTGCGTTATTTATCATAAAAATAATAAAAGCTGATTATATGGTATGTCCAGTGCCATCGTGCAATATTCAAGGCAATTAGCAGCCATGGAGAGGAGCAAGCTGTTGCGGAAGCTCATGAACAACTGCAATTTCTGGAAAATGAAGTGAATGTGAAAGGCAACAAGTTTTTTGGAGGTGATAACATTGGGTTGGTTGATATTTGTGCTGGTTACACAGTATTTTGGGCTGGAGCAGCTGAAGAAGCAATAGGAACAAAGGTGGTGGTGACCAAAGACAAGTTCCCAAAAATAAGAGAATGGTGTGATAACTGTATTAACTGTCAAGTTGTAAAGGATGGCTTGCCTCCAAGAGAAAGCCTTGTTGCTTATTACAGGGGCTGGTTTGGTAAGTCGTGATACGGTTATAAATGTGTGCTTATGAAGTTGAAGCTTCTGTGTGTGACATCCATGAATGTTTCAATAAGCAGCTAGTACTAGTAGATGCTGATTTGTCTTGTACTATGTTATATGTAACGGATTCATGTGTGCATTTGTTCTACTCTTTACTATGAGTTCGATGGCAGGCCAATTAGAAACTTTGAATGAATTATCCAAATCTTAGAAGATATGCGTAGAGCATGTGCATTGGAAGTAGAGAAAAATGCCCGGATAGTCTATGTAGTTTGCCCATTTTTCACATTTATTCCCTAACTTTTTAAAATTACAGTTATAGTCCTCATATTTTGTAATTTCGTTCCCGGATAGTCCCTGATGCGGATGGGGTAGTTTTTGATGTTAAGAGGATGTGAAATTACTAAAATGCCCTTGTTATTAAAAAAATAACTTAAATGAAGTAGACCCCACATATATATATATATATATATATATAGGGGAGAGTTTAAATGAGAACGCTAAATATCGCGAGAACCGTGAGAACGAATCAAAAAATCGCGAAAACTTTGTCAAAAACAATTCAAATTCAAAATTTCTTTTTACACTTATCATTATTATTCGAATATAATGTTATAAATTTCATTTATACGTTTAAATTTACGTGAATTTGTAAATATAGAAAATTTACACATGCGTAAGTTTGCCATTTACACATGTGTAAATTTGTTATATTTACACATGTGTAAAAATTCTAATAAAAGTGATTTTGAGAGGAGAAATGAATTATTTGATGTTGTAAATTCTTTTTTTGATGTTGTATTTTAATTACAATGAGGTTTGTACTAAAAAAAAATTGGTTTTGATTGGTTTTTCATTCGTTCTCACGGTTCTCGCAATATTTAGCGTTCTCAAGATAACCCTCCCCTATATATATATATATATATATATATATATATAGGGGATGGCTAAAATGAGAACCACCACCAGTTGTAAGAACTATGAGAACCACTTTTTGACCATTAGATCAAGTTGATGGATGGATGAGATTAAAAGTATTAAAAAATAATATTAAGTATTTTTTGTCTTATTATGTTTTTAGTATTATAATCTAAAAGGGTATTTAGGTAAAAACACTCTATTTTGTCTTTTTTACTTTATTGTTTTTTTATTACTTTATTGTATTACTATATTACTTTTTATTTTTTAAACATAATTTTTTTATTAAAAACATTTTTAAATTCTGATTTTTTTTAAAGATTTTTTATACTTTTTACAATTTCAGTTTTACGTTAAACTTTTTACGTTTTACGTATTTTTGACGCGCCGTTTTTACGCCGGGTTTTTCAAGCGTCGTTTTTTTAACACGCCGTTTTTTTAACGCGCCGTTTTTTAACGCCGTTTTTCACGCGTCGTTTTTTACGCGCCATTTTTTAATGCCGTTTTTTTACGGGCCGTTTTTTAACGCCGTTTTTTACGGGCCGTTTTTTTACGTTTTACGCGCCGGTTTTTTACGTTCTACGCGCCGGTTTTTTACGTTAACATTTTTTACGTTTTTACGTTTTACGGGCCGGTTTTTTACGTTTTACCTAAAACTTTTTACGTTTTACTAAAAAACATTAACTATTTACGTTTTACGAAAAACCTTTTACGTAAAACCTTTTACGTTTTACGTTTTACGCGCCGGTTTTTTACGTTTTACGCCCCGGTTTTTTAGGTTAACGTTTTTTTACGTTTTACGCGCCGGTTTTTTACGTTAACGTTATTTACGTTTTACGCGCCGGTTTTTTACGTTTTACGCCCCGGTTTTTTACGTTAACTTTTTTTTACGTTTTACGCGCCGGTTTTTAACGTTTTTCGCGCCGGTTTTTTACGTTTTACGCGCCGGTTTTTTACGTTAACGTTATTTACATTTTTATTTTACGTTTTACCTAAAACTTTTTACGATTTACGTTTTACGTTAAAAAAGTTTACGGTTTACGTTAAAAAGTTTACGGATTACGTTAAAAAGTTTACGGTTTAATTTTTACGAAAAACCTTTTACGTAAAACCTTTTACGTTTTACGTTTTACGCGCCGGTTTTTTACGTTTTACGCCCCGATTTTTTAGGTTAACGTTTTTTTACGTTTTACGCGCCGGTTTTTTACGTTAACGTTATTTACGTTTTACGCGCCGGTTTTTTACGTTAACGTTATTTACGTTTTACGCGCCGGTTTTTTACGTTTTACGCGCCGGTTTTTTACGTTTTACGCGCCGGTTTTTTACGTTAACGTTATTTACATTTTTATTTTACGTTTTACCTAAAACTTTTTACGATTTACGTTTTTACGTTAAAAAAGTTTACGGTTTACGTTAAAAAGTTTACGGTCTACGTTAAAAAGTTTACGGTTTATACAAAAACTTTTTTACGCAAACACGGACACACCCAGAAAACGCAAACTCGGTAGGTGTCTCAGATAGATAGATTATTATCGTCATCGACTAGGGAAAAAAATATAAAAAGCCAACAACATCAAAACAAAGCGTATCTCGAAAAAAACGGGGTTTGGCTCAGATTTTCCAATAATCAAAAAGGCTGCAAAATGGGGTTGCAGGTTCAAAAAACCTACCCTCCGCCGTCCTTGCCGCGCCATCGTCATCAAAATAAACGTTTTTTTTTTCATCATCGCCTCCCCAAATCCAAACCGATCAAAACCCACATAATCAAAGAATACAAATGCATCATTCAAGCAACCCTGTATCCGTGCAGTTATCACAAAACAGATCAAGAATTCAAAATCAAACCCAGATTCAAACCCACCACCCAGATTCAAACCCACCACTCAGAATCAAACCCAGATTCAAACCCACGACTCAAAATCAAACCCAGATTCAAACCCATCACAAAACGGATCAAGAATTCAAAATCAAAACCCAGATTCACCCATGATGATACCTGTAACCCCACCACTCAGAATCAAACCCAGATTACTCGAAACCCCCAAAGTCATGAAAACAGAATTACAAAAGAACACATCAGATTCAAAGACATACCACATCATCGGACTCACAGAACACATCAGATTCAAAGAACACATTCCTCCGGCCACCCCCATTACCTTTGCCGGTCAAAAGAACACATCAGATTCAAAGACATACCACCTCGACACCCCTTCCCGCGTCCCTGTAACACCTACCCCCTTCCATCGAGAATTCCACCATCTCCGACGAACATAATCAGCCGGCCATCACCCTTTGGTGGTGGCGCACGACGGTGAAAAACCCAAAATCGAGAGAGATAAGCCGGCGAAGGGTTACCGGTGCCGTCGTCGCCGCTCACCGCGGTGGTAGCCGGTGGATTTCAGCCTTGAACCAACTAAACCACCACCGCCTCCGCCTCTGCACAACTCCCACCAAACCACCGCCCCCACCACCGCCTTCCGCCGCCCCCACCACCGCCTTCAAACAACAAAAACAAAGCCCTTCATCGTAGACACCAAAAGGGGGTGTCTGGCCTCCTCTTTCTCCTCGTCTCTCTGATGTATTCAATCGTAGCACCACCACCAGACGGTGGTGGTGGTGGTGGTCGGTGGTTATTTGTTGAGTTTTTTAAGATGAAAATAAAATGAGAGAGGAGTAATAAGTCTGCAACTTTAAATAGAGGAGAGAGGAGAGAGAAGAGAGCATTAAAGAGAGGAGAGAGGTGAGAGGATGGATATGACATATGGGGTAAATGACCAAATTACCCTTTTGTTGGCATGTTCTGATTGGTTGAAATGGTTCTCATGGTTCTTACAACTGAGAGTGGTTCTTATTTTAACTCAATCCTATATATATATATATATATATATATATATAGGGAGAAGATCATGCGAGAACCACCTCTTATTGCGAGAACCGTTAGAACCAATGTGAACACAACCAAAAATGCCTAAAAATAGCTAAAAATCACACAAAATTTTTTTTTTTTAATATTTTTTATAAAAAAATCGCTACTTTTCGAAGCAAAAAAAAAAAAAAAAAAAATTCTTCTAAAAGTAGCGATTTTAACATAAAAAATATTTAAAAAAAATTTAGATTTTTTTTTGATTTTTTTAGATTTTTTTAGGTTTTTAGGGGTTTAGTTTTTAGCATTTTAGCTTGGGGGGGTTAGGTTTTTTTTTTTTTTTTTGGGGGGGGGGGGGTAGGTTTTTTTAGCTATTTTAGGTTGTGTTCACATTTGTTTTCGCGGTTCTCACAATAAAGGTGGTTCTCGCATGAGCTCCTCCCTATATATATATATATTTAAAATTTAAAACATGAAGTAGACCCCACATATATACATTTAAAATTTAAAACATGCTCCCCACCTAGGGGTGTTCAGAATTCGTTTCGAATTCGAAAAATTCGAAATTCGTTTAAATTCGATTCGATTATCAAGAATTCGATTCGATTATAAGAATTCGAATTCGATTCAATTCGAGTAAAGTAAATCGAATACGAATTTACAATTTCAAATTCGATTCGATTCGAAATTCGAATAAAAATTATACATTTTTATTTATTATATTTATATGTAATACATATATAACTTTTATTAGGCTATATTACAAAGTATTTTCAAAATTTATTCCAAGTATTAAAATTACCCATTACCAAACTAACTACATGGCCCATAACTAAATTCTAAGTAACACATCTATCAATAGATTTCTAATCCTAAAAATATTAACTTGTAATGTGAAGTGGTTATTCCTGACTTCTCGTTTTAAATTTTAGATTTATGATACTTTATTTGGAACTGTTTAATATGATATCGTGCTTTATGGTTGCTTTAAAATTTATGTTTCATTTTGATAGTTTTTACATGTTTTTAAAGAATTTAAATCAAATCGAATTTATTCTAATTCGATTCGAATTCGAAAATTTAATCGAATACGAATTGGGTTTTTTATTCGAATACGAATTCGAATCGAATTTGGTAGATTTTAATCGAATTCGAATCGAATACGAATTCAAGGGAAAATAAAAATTATTCGAAAAATTCGATTCGAAAATTCGATATTCGATTCGATGAACACCCCTATGGACCCCACCCCACCAATTTCTTCTCCGGTGACTCTTTTAACGCCGCCCACCACCATCACGTTTTTCCGGTGACCACGCATCACCACACCCCTTAAACCAAGCTCCTACCCATACATCACTGTCACCACCATTTAAACACGACAACCCGTCACCTTCCCACTTCACCACCGCAAACAACCAACAATCATCGGCCATCACCCACCGTTCCACATTCACCTCTGTAATAACCACCTTCCATCACCGTCAGCCACCATCCAAAGCAACCCATCACCTCCGACACACCTCACCACCACCTCCGACCCACCTCACACACCTCACCACCCACCTCCGACGCACCACATTACCATTTCAGGGATAGATACTTAGGTTCGAAACAATTAACAGGTGCATGATATTAACAATTTTTCTCATAATTTAAGGTTTATAGATTACAAAATTAAGAAAGAACTTAGAGATTAGTGCGTACCAGATTCTCCAAATTAAGAGGGTGTGGTCGGACCGTTAGACTGCTGTCGATTTGATGCCGAACACCGCAAATCTCCATCTTTTTACCACCTTCCACGACCACCACACACCTTCATCTTTGCCGGCTGAAATGCCCACCTCCGTCACACCTAATTGCCATCACCATAGACCGTCGTGGCCTACCACCACCACCAAATCGCTTACTCCTACGTTTTTTTTCAGGAGCAGAAAGGAAGGGAGGGTTGGGTTGTTGAATGGTGAAGATGGGAGGGTGGGGTTGGGGCTGGTCGCCGGTCATGTATGTCGGAGAAAAGGGGGAAGGGATTGTTGATTTTTAGTAAAAGTGTTTTTATAATATAGGTGGAGCCCATAATATAATTTCTTTTTTATTGTTTTAATTTTTATGTTTAATGGTAAGGGCATTTTAGTAATTTCGCATCCACTTAACACCAAAAACTAACCCCATCTGCGTCAGGGAGTATCTGGGAACGAAATTGCAAAAGTTGGGGACTATAGCTGTAATTTTAGAAAGTTAGGGACTACAGGTGAAAAATGGGCAAACCACAGGGACTATCCGGACAATTTTCTCTAGAAAGTATATGTCAATTTCGAAAGGTGTCTTTCAAAAATGAAAGACATGATTTGAGGCAATTGAAAAAACTGCCGTATTGTCACAAAAATAGTTTTATAGGCAATGCAAGCCATGAGAGTTCAAAATCCTCTTTAAGACTTTGATTATCCATACACTTGCCTAGCTACATACGTAACTCTGAGGATCTTGAAACTAAACTTTGTATCTTACCTTTCAGGGGTACCAACGAGTTTCCTAAAACCACACATAACCACTACTACAAAATAGAGCTTAAGACGGGGTGATATGGGTTTTAAGACGGTGTTTTCAACACCGTCTTAAACCACACTGGTTTAAAATCATGTCTTTTTAGACGGTGTTCAATTTGAACACCGGCTTAAATTCATGTCTTATTAGACGGTGTTCAGAGTTTGAACACCAGCTTAAACTTCATGTCTTATTAGACGGTGTTCAGAGTTTGAACACCGGCTTAAACTTAGTGAACACCGGCTTATAAACTGCTGGAAAGTAAAGGTTTTTCATAAATACATTTGCTGGGAAAAAACATATAAAAGGTTTTCCAGGAAATACACAAGCTTATACACATACACCAATGGAACATTTTCAAATCAAACCAAAACAATACATATTTAAATCTGAAATAAACCCGTAGACATCCAATTCGGAAATAAACCCGTCAAATTACAATCATTTGTGAATACATAACAAACTACGTTAAATTGTATAAATAAACTACATACGCTAATATAACGAAATACCTAACTCGCTAAAAAACTTCGGCATCAACGTCATCAACAAAACATCTATTTCATTATCCGTAGCCTCTCTCGTGTCGTGCCACATCTAAAATAAAAGTAGATAGAAAGAGTTATTACAAATATTATAGACTAAATCTAAAGGCAAAGAGAAAAATCGGTAATAACATCGGCAATAAAGCTATGTATATATTTACATGTTATATACATCTGAACCTTCTAAGTTTAAAAAATAAAAATAAACAGTTAAGTAATAAATTGATAAACAAGTATATTTTACTTACTTCATCGGGAAACCGGTTTTGATATAAATTGACAAAGTCAAACATATGTTGGAGAACCATGTAGCCGCATTCCCATCCACCCTTTTGTTGCTTACACAAAAGCAAACAACTCAGAAATAGCAAACACACATACATCAACCATTGTGTAGTTGAACTCGGATCCTAAGGCGGTAGGAATTAGGCTTGAAAGACGATAGTTAGAAGCATTCTTTTCGCCTTTTATCTTTGTTGAATCCAAAATATATACATGTCTTATGTGTTGGGCAATGATGATCAAAGACCAATGGTCACTACAAAATTAGTGTTATAGAATAGTTAGGTGAATCATAGTAATAAAATAAAAGAAAGTTAAGTAAAAGAAACTTACTCAGCCAAATGCGGTGCAAGAATGAAATCTTTATCGACATGATGAGTCGCTAAACTGAAAATGTGATCTTCAACCTCTCTAGGATTTCTTTTGCACATATCACCTGTGATTGCGTTCACATTTAAAAAGG
This sequence comes from Helianthus tuberosus, assembly GCA_030545235.1. NCBI lineage: Eukaryota > Viridiplantae > Streptophyta > Magnoliopsida > Asterales > Asteraceae > Helianthus > Helianthus tuberosus. The sequence goes on from CM060383.1 coordinate 56,962,870, forward strand.
CGGCCTTAAGAAAAATACCAATCGATCTCCTATATTCACCCGATGAGCTTCGGCGGCCTTAAGAAAACTTTGAACACCCATAATATATATTGCATCCGTACGACTTCTATGGTACATCCAATCTTCACGATCCTCCATCTGAAAATAAAAATAAATAAATAAATAATGATATGAGCGTATGCGTATGATGTAAATCAATGCTCTAAGGCGGTGAATCCTAACCCACTTTTTGAATATTCCATCTCATAAGTATACATTTTAACGAGACGGCATTTAAGAAAAAATCGGCAGCATTTCCCCTTAACTCCCCAAGTACGCATAAAACCGCAAACCCGTAGGAGTAGAGGAAATACCAACCGATCTTTTCTTAAATCGACATACAATGCAAATTTTTACATAAATTCCTTTCGGCAAAAGCTATACTTATTAACTTAATCATTCAACAGCTTGTACTCAATATGTTAAAACACAATTATAACATCGTCCCTACATGACAAAATCTCAAATATAGCAACTACACAGCCAATGAACATATCTATAAGCATTCTATCATACAAAATCATCATTAACCACTTAACGCCATGCCAATCCAATTCCAATTCACCACCATGCCCTTTATAAATAAAACTAAATTCTAACTACTCAACGAACATAAATATCACAAAACACCCTATCGTCATTCCTAAAATCAAACATGTATAAGTTCACCCACTCATTCTACCAAATCAAAAGCAATGCAAAAGGTGATAATCAGGTACTGTCCAACATTTATACAGATGTTTTTATTTCACAATTTTAGTGTTCACAAAGATTTCAACACATACTATTTCTTTATCATGTAAACAGCTTGTGCCACAAGCATTCATGTCATCATAACATTATCTATGATCAAAAGAGCATATACTAAAACATCCTTTCTAAACAATAACAATTTATCACAATCTTATATCAAAAGTCCTCAGACATAATTATCAACACTTCACATAAAATGAAATGCAAGATTAAATGATGAAACCACACGACTATTACAATATCCGAAGCAACTAACCAGTTTCATCTCGGTCCCGACTCGAACTCTGCCTGAGCATGCCGGACTCGAATCACAGCCACTGACCGGCTTGAAACCGTCGGTTGCTGCCGTTGATTCTCCATCGTCGCCACCATCGTCAGCCCACCACCACTACCTCCGCCGCACAGTACCACACTCCGTTAAAATAAATGGTTTTGATAACCAAATCTTCATATTTGAGAAGGGGGGGGGGGGGGGGGGGGTCAACGTACCAGTAAATAAGAGATCGAATCTCGGCCGGATCTCTCCTTCCCCCACCGACCGCGGCGTCGCCGTCATCGTTACTTGCCTCTGTTGTTTCTCTATCTTCAGTCTCTCTCTCTAAAATTGCTGGTTATGAGTGATCAAGGATTGGTGAAATCAGAGGTGTGTATAAGAAGAAGGGGTGTGGAAGATGAAAAGAATTGAAAGAGATAAGGTTTCGGTGGTTGTTATGTGGAGCGATGTTTTTCAGTTTTTAAGACGGTGTTCACAAACAACACCGTCTAAAGGATGCATAAATTAGTATAAGACGGTGTTTAAGCATTAGACAGGGTTCTTTTGAATTTTATTGAATATTTATAAGACGGTGTTCAGAGACAACACCGTCTAAAGGTTGAAGAAATTAGTATAAGACGGTGTTTAAGCATTAGACGGTGTTCTTCTGAATTTTATTGAATATTTTATTTAAAAGAGCTCAACGTTCATATTGGTATTGCTTTTAAGACGGTGTTATTACTTTAACACCGTCTAAAACAAATCCTTGACACCGTCTAATGCTACATTTTGTAGTAGTGAACCATGTTATCGACAAATATCTACCCCAATCCGAGTCCACAAACCCTCTAAATTCAAAACTACATGTCATTTCTTCATAAAAAGTAATAACAGCTTCTAAAAAAATTATAGAAAGGTGACAGGTCGTAACATCAAGGTGTGTTCGAAATCAAAATCAAAATATTCGTATATAACATTCATAAGCTATCATCTAAATGTTTTTCTTTTAAACTTACACATGTATATGTAACAAGAAATAACAAAGTGTGTATTTGATCTCCTACTGAAAACATATATAAAGTTTGTTTGTTCTTAAACACTGGGTAAATAATGTTAAAAACCTATAGAAATTTATAAAATAAATTAAACAAATAAATAACAAACTGCGCCTTGCGTACAAAAAGCGATGCACTTTTGTGTTTGACGCTTAACGTTAGGTTTTAGACTGTATCGTGTTTGTATGCACTGTAATTAGTTATAATGAATTTACGAAAACTAAAGTAAGCTTGATTAAAAAAATATCACAATCTAATGAATATAATTAAGTTTAAAGAAGTTAATCATTTAAATATAATTAAGTTTAAAGAAGTTAATCATTTAATAAACTCATCTAACGTTTTTTAAAATGACATTATTGAGACCTCTTTTTAAAAAGAGTAAATTGCCATTTTAGTCCCTGAGTTTTGTCCAAATTTGCCAGTTTAGTCCAAATAGTTTTTTTTTGCATCTGGGTCCCTGACCTTTACATTTTGTTGCCATTTGATCATTTTGCCTAACTCCATCCATAAACCCCATCTGTAACCAGGGGTATTTTTGGGATTTCAGTAAAAAATGTTTTCAGTTGCCATTTTGATCCAATTACAAAAAATCAAAAAAAAATTCCAAAAAATTCAAAAAAATCTAAAAATAAAAAAAATTCTAAAAAATCATAAAAATTCTAAAAAATTCAAAAAAATCTAAAAAATTCTAAAAAATCTAAAAATAAAAAAAATTCTAAAAAATCATAAAAATTCTAAAAAATTCAAAAAAATTCTAAAAAAATCAAAAAATCATTAAATGTTTCGGCACGAACCGTTTCGACCCGTACCGTTTCGAACCGAACCGTTTCGACCCGTACCGTATCGAACCGAACCGTTTTGACGCGAACCGTTTTGAACCCGTACCGTATCGAACCGTACCGTATCGACCCGAACCGTTTCGACCCGAACCGTTTCGAACCGAACCGTTTCGACCCGAACCGTTTCTAGCCGAACCGTTTCGAACCGAACCGTTTCGACCCGTACCGTATCGAACCGAACCGTTTCGACGCGAACCGTTTCGACCCGTACCGTTTCGACCTGTACCGTTTCGAACCGAACCGTTTCGAACCGTACCGTTTCGAACCGTACCGTTTCGACACGAACCGTTTCGACGCGAACCGTTTCGACGCGAACTGTACGGGTTCGAAACGGTACAGGTCGAAACGGTACGGTTTCGAAACGGTACGGGTCGAAACGATTCGTGTCGAAACGGTTCGGTTCGAAACGGTACGGGTCGAAACGGTTCGGTTCGAAACGGTACGGGTCGAAACGGTTCGCGTCAAAACGGTTCGGTTCGATACGGTACGGGTCGAAACGGTACGGGTCGAAACGATTCGTGTCGAAACGGTTCGGGTCGAAACGGTTCGGGTCGATACGGTACGGTTCGATACGGTACGGGTTCAAAACGGTTCGCGTCAAAACGGTTCGGTTCGATACGGTACGGGTCGAAACGGTTCGGTTCGAAACGGTACGGGTCGAAACGGTTCGTGCTGAAACATTTAATGATTTTTGGATTTTTTTTAGAATTTTTTTGATTTTTTTGAATTTTTATGATTTTTTTTTATTTTTTAGATTTTTTTGATTTTTTTAGAATTTTTATGATTTTTTAGAATTTTTTTATTTTTAGATTTTTTGGAATTTTTTTGATTTTTTTTTATTTTTTGTAATTGGATCAAAATGGCAACTGAAAACATTTTTTAAGGAAATCCCTAAAATACCCCTGGTTACAGATGGGGTTTATGGATGGAGTTAGGCAAAATGATCAAAATGGCAATAAAATGTAAAAGTCAGGGACCCAGATGCAAAAAAAAAAACTATTTGGACTAAACTGGCAAATTTAGACAAAACTCAGGGACTAAAATGGCAATTTACTCTTTTAAAAATGACATTATTGAGACCTCTTTTTATATTTTATAAAAGAAATAATAATATGCTTTTCACATGAATATATTTTCAACAACAACAAAAGCAAGTGTCGGCCGCCGACACGGTAATAGTTGTAGGCTTTCATTGGGCTAATTGGGCGGCAGGGATAATAGTGCCAGGCAGCTGCCTGGCACTCCCCTGTTGGCCCAACAAATTTACGATTTTATCCCTCTTTAAAATTAAGATTTTGCCATCAGTTAAAATTATGTCTTCGCCATCGCTTAAAAATAAATTTACGCTTATGCTCCCAGCTAAATATTTCAATTTTGCCCCCGGTTAAAAATTACGATTTTGCCCCGTTTCAATTTACAGTTTTGTCATTAGTTTTTTTCCCTTAAAAATACAATTTTCCCATCAGTTCAAAGTTATGTTTTTACCCCCACTTAAAAATAAATTTACGCTTTCGCTCCCAGCAAAAAATTCCAATTTTGCCCTCGGTTCAAAATTACGATTTTGCCCCATATAAATTTATAGTTTTGCCATTAGTTTTTTTTTCTCACAGCCAAGTTACGATTTTACCCTCAACTTAAATTTACATTTTCCCCATCGTTTTTGTTTGTTTTCCTGGTGACATTACAACTTTGCCCCCAGTGTCAAATTACAGTCGTGCCGGCAACTTCCTGGCACTCCCCCGTTGGTCCATTTAGTTTACAGTTTATCCCCGAATTAAAGTTATGATTTGGTCCTCAGTTAAAAATTAAGTTTTTCCCATCGTTTTAGTTTTTTTACCAAAACTATTAAGGTTTTTTTGTTTTAATTGGTTTACTCGATTTAATATTTTTTTCGTGTCAAGGAGTTGCCTAACACTAGCTCATTAGTCCTGAAAAATTACAGTTTTGCCCTGAGCCCAAAATTACGGTCTTATCATCGTTTTTTTTTTTTCCTAGCAAAATTATAGTAGTTTTTTTGTAATTTGTTGAGAATTATTCGGGCATCGCCCCGCAACGCGGGCGAGGCATCTACTAGTTATCCGACATATACAAGTTGGGGGGAATAGTGCCAAGCAGCTGCCTGGCACTCCCCCCATTGGACCAACCCTCTACCTTAAAATTACGATTCTGTCCTCAGCTCAAAATTACGTTTTTGCCCACAGTTCAAAATAAAATTATGAATCCCCCCCCCCCCCCCCCCCCCCCCAAGCTCAAAATTATGATTTTGCTCTCAGTTTAAAATTATGATTTCGCCTCCAGCTCAAAATATAATTACGATTTTGCCCTCTATATGGACATACATATTATAAGAGATAAATATTCGGTTTATTGCCCCGCAACGCGGGCGGGGCAAAAACTAGTTAAATACAAAATTGACATCGTCGTTTCCAATACAAAATTGGCATCGTCGTCTCCGCCTTTAGTCAAAGGCTTTTCATATTTTAAAGTTGCCAACTTAAACTTAGAGTACAACTGGAATGCATATCGTACAAGCACTTACAGAACAATAGCTACCATAACGTAGTATTTATATGAATCCAGCCGCCCAAGAACTCAAACCAGTTTATCAGGAAATGGCGGAAGAGGTGAAGTTATACGGAATTGAAATAAGTCCATTCGTTGGCAGAGTCAAAATTGCTTTGAATCTCAAGGGAATCAACTACCAGTTCATCCAAGAAGATCTGGACAACAAGAGTCCCGACCTTCTCAAATACAACCCTGTGTATAAAAAGGTACCGGTGCTCCTACACAACGGAAATCCGATCTCAGAGTCTCTTGTGATCATCGAGTATATTGATGATGTCTGGAAAGGGGTTCCGATTATGCCCAACGATGCTTACGAGAAGGCTCAGGCTCGATTTTGGGCCACGTTCTTTGCTGACAAGGTAATTATTTAATCTGTTATGGCCCCTGGAACTTACTTTATGTTATGAGTGAGATATTACTGGGTACGTAACGTTTGTTAGCACAGGGCAAAAACTGATTTTACATTATATGGTATGTCTAGTGTCATCCTGCACTACTCAAGGCTATTGGCAGCCATGGAGAGGAGCAAGCGGTTGCGGAAGCCCATGAGCTACTGCAATTTCTGGAAAACGAGCTAAATGTGAAAGGCACCAAGTTTTTTGGAGGTGACAACATCAACCTAGTTGATATTTGTGCTGGTTACATAGCCCATTGGGTTGTAGCAGCAGAAGAAGCATTAGGAATTGAGGTGGTGACCAAAGATAAGTTCCCAAAAATAGCAGAATGGTGTGGTAACTATATTAACTGTCAAGTTGTCAAGGATGGTTTGCCTCCAAGAGAAAGACTTGTTGCTTATTACAAGGGGCGGTTTGGTAAGGCGTGATACGGTTATAAATTTGTGGTTATGAAGTTGAAGCTTCTCTTGTAAGACATCCATCGATGTCAGTGGCGGACCCAGGATTTTTTTCCTGGGGGTGCGGAAATTTTTTAAAAATTTTAGACCCCTAGCTATATAAAAAAATCGGCTCATAGCGGGTCGGATCGGATCGGGTCATGTAAAACAAGTAAAAACAAACAAACAAAGTTTAATGGCGGGTCGAATCAGATCGGGTCGGGTCCATTTCAATTCTCAAACAATCAAACTCTAGTTCCTAACTTCCTATCATATTAACAAACAAAAAACATCAAAGTTCAAACCATCCCTACTTTTATTTCTCTTAATCATTCAATAAAAGAACAAAAAAACTTATCTATAACATACCTTGGTCTTTAATTAGAATAATCCGGCGAAAAAAAAGTGGTTCAACCCCTTTCCTCTTGAGAAATCGCGGCATAACTTTCCTACTCATTGTTCATTCCTAATCCTATCACATACAAAATAAACAAGGATCTTCAAGTGTTCAACCATAGCCCATGTTCCGTAATTTTCAATTTAAAATTTTGAATTTCAAGCCCTAGTAATTATTATTTGCCAACCAACAATCATATAATCAACAAACATGTTTGCCAAGTGAGGCAGAGGGAGGGCGGGAGTCGCTGGCAAGTGGCAGCGATTTGGTTTTTTTTTTTAATTACGTGGACTGATTTGTTTAACAAAACTAGTAGTTGGGTTGGGTTTGAATGAGTATTAAGTTATTGGGCTTGATGGATTGAATTTAAGTTTTATTAAAGGGGTTAGTAGGCTAACTTGTTTACATAATTTGATCGGGTTTCAATCCCTCAATTTTTTTACATAAATTCCTAACATTTTTTTCTAAGGGGTGCGGTCGGAATTCTTCAAGGGGTGCGGACGAAAATTTCCAAGGGGTGCGGTCTGGATTTTTCGCGAAAAATACCACAAAATTTTTTTTTTCAAGGGGTGCGGCCGCCCACCCACCTCATAACTTGGGTCCGCCCCTGATCGATGTTTCAATAAGCAGCTTGTAGATGCTGATTTGTCTTGTTGTACTATGTTGTTTGTAACATATTCGGTGTTTATGATGTTGTTGAAGTTGATTTCTTTTCAAAGTATCAGTCCGCTTTACTCGTATTTGTTGGGATCAGAAGGTGTATATGCTAATTAGTGTTCACAGTTCGAAGTTGTTTAATACCTAAAAAAAAAGCACATAATAGGGATAAGTTAAATTGATGGAAACTTATTACTATGCTCAAACTAAGTTGATTAGTTTAATAGAATTGCCAAATTATATTGTAAAGAAGCTTCAAAGCTAAGGGATTGTATGCTTAATTTTGAAGCATCGTTTCATGTGTCAAAGGGTGGTGACATGTTGCTAAACGTTGCTAGTGTAGTAGATATGTTGAATTTATGTGTGCATTTAGTTCTACTTTTTACTATGAAATATATGGCCTAATTTGCCAATGATACACATCAATGTAAAATATTCGGGTTCGGGTTTTGCCCTTACCTGCTGAAGAAAGATTGATGTGTCGAGTTTAAGAGGGATTGGTCTACGGTAGTTTTCGGGAGCTCAAACATGTGATGCATGCCCTGGCCACTGGGATTCACCTTCTGATAGTATTTCATTCATTTCGTCGATTTGAATGAGATGTTTTATTTTCTGCAAACAGATCAAAAATTAATTGTCCAAAGTAACAATAACACAGTAGAGGTCAGATCAATTTAAGATCAGCAAAATGACTAATTATCTTTATAATTATTTCTACATAAATGGTTACCATTTTTCAAAAAAAAAAGTATTCCTTTTTATACGAACTGTATTACAATGCACACCATAAAACTTACCTAAAGCGGTTCTTTTGCTCTTAAAGCTGAATGTTTTTTCCTATTTTCCGGCATATGTATTTATGTTTTCATTTCACTAGCCTATTCTTCTATATTTTAAAACGTATTGGCTTTTTGAAAAAGCAAATAAGTCAAAATAATCTATTATCTATTATCTATTATATATAATAAACAAGAAAAATTTGGGACACTTGGCACAATATTAGAGCTTCCTAGATGTGGTTTTGGCGGGAAACATATTTTTTACACGGGATCCGAAATGGGAAACCCATACCCGCTTTTGAGACCCGGGTATATAAACAATCTAATTAACCCAATTTTCTCAAACCTTCATTCACAACCCTAATTCTAGAACCTGCCGCTGCAATTCCATCCTCCTATAACAAACCCTAGACGCCACATCTTCTCTCAGAATCTGTCTCTACATCTTCATCTTTCTCAATAAATCTTGGTGTTACTAGATGATTTTGTTGTGGAAGAAACCCTAATCGGAATCAACTTCCTAATCTTGCCGCTGCAACTCCTCTTACCTCTCAAGTTGCCAATGTTGAAATTTCTACTTGGAATCGTGCGTCCCTGATTTGATTTCAGATGGTTGGTGTTGTGTTTCAGTAATTGGTTCCAATACTTAGATTTTTAGTTCTTTGTATTTTTTATTGATTGATTTCGGCACAATCATGTCAAAGATTAGGGTTTTTGTTCATCGACATGTGGTTTTTGTTCTTCGTCTTAAGGTGATTTAATTCCGTTCATTCCTTTATGTTTCAAAACCTAGGTTGGATTCTCCCTTATGCTTATATTCCTCCATACTGCAACCCATTTTCAGATTATGCAGCAAATAGGTAAGAATTACAAGCCATTTATCATTTTGTGGGTGTAAGTATTTATGATTCGACTTGAAATCGCTAATTTTGGTGTGTAGCAAGATACATTAGTGGATCCACTGGATCGGCTTCTTTGTGAGGTGATTAATGAGAAGTTTTGGCGGCATCTAGGTCTGAAACATTATATTACCTTACACTTAATTCTGAATAAATTGATTATATAACTTTATATTGGCATAACTTCTTGATTCTTGACTAAAGTTCTGGGTGATAAACAAATTTTTTATTAAAAAGAACAATATTTAGAGATGTTGACAGCTCGGATTGTGCAGTTTTGTCGAAAATTGTGGGCTGCCATATATACCTGTTGACGCACAATATGACAACAATAGAGGTAAAAAGTCACACATTTGATGACAATTTACAAGGGTTATCAGGTTCTTTTATGCATCAATTTCTTTTTTTTAAATGGTTATAAGAAAATTCTTATACTAATTTTGATGGTATGTACCAACCCTTGGTAATTTTTTCTATTATTCAGGTGATTTAAGTGAAAACAAACTGCTTTAGAGGCTGGAACTTCAGGTATTTGACTACATGCCCTTTTTACTACTATATTTTTGTTGAAGGGAGAAACTAAGGTGTTGAATCATTGGAAAAATGTAAGGGAAAAAGTTACCTATTGTATAACTGTGAAAGAAATGAGGAAGAATGGACTATTTGAGTTAAAATAGATTCATTATGTGCGTGTCTGTGCGTTTAATTTTGATCATTTTTTATTAACTTCATCATGGATTATATATAAGATTGCCCCTGTTTGTTTTGTTCATCACCATTTCTAGATGCTATATTTTTAGTTTTAGAGCAAGTTTTAATGTGAAATTTACATCTTATGAAAGAGTTTTGATATAGAGATTTGTGATGTTTGATACCTATCTCAAATATGAATTTTAAATCTAACTTTTAGATGGATTTAATTTAAATTTTATTACATATTCCTTTTTTTTGCTCTTTATTTCATAGATTTGGAATTTTTAATGAATGAGAGTCAGGTCGAACTAGGATTGGGTCGAAACAAATTTTTTACCAAAAGGTCGGGCTTTAGTTGAAATGAGGTTGTATTAGGGAAAAAAATATATCTTTTTTACCAAAAGGTCGAGCTTGAGTTGAAATGAGGTTGTATTAGGAAAAAAGACTATATCTTTTAATGGCGGTAGCGGCGGGTGGAGCTAACTCAAGAAGGGGTTTAAAAAAAATTGTTTTAGATAAGTTCGACATTTGGTAAAGTTCAAATGCTAAGGTTGAAATATGTTTAGGCACAAAGAATTGAGTTTGAGAAAGTAAAATCTGGTAAATTGGTTTTAGGTGTGTTTTATATGTTATATTAAGCCTTAAAAGAAAAAAAAAATGGTGTTTTGTTGAGTTTTGATACTCTAACATGGTGGCAAAAGTTTAAATGTACATAATATGATGTGTTTAAGGTATTAAAACCAAGAAATTGGTAAGCCAAATGAGTTATACAAGTTTGGGACTTTCAAACGGGTCAAACGAGTTGGATAAATAAGTTGGTAGTTCATATTCTCTACTAAGGATGAGCATTTGGTACCGGGTATCGGTACCGGTATTTACGAGTAAAACACCGGTAAATACCGGCACCGAACCGATATATTCGATACCGGTACCCACTTTTTCCGTTTTTCGGTACTGGTACCGGTTCGGTACCGAATGGGTATTGTGCTCATCATTATTCTCTACTACATGTTAGTTTGGGTAAAATAAATCCCAACATCATTGTGCCTAATTTGAGTGTGCATAGATGATAAAGTCATAAAATTAGTTATATGGTTAATGAATATTGAACTTAATCATAATATATGCATACTGGTGATGTTTGACTTTAGGAGGTCAACAAGGTGCCATGAAGATTGACAATGTTGGAACACGAGAACCAATGTGAGTTCATACTACCCCCTATTAATATTGGTTGTATATTTGTGATCATAAATCGAGTTTTACTTGTATTTTTTATATTAATTAACAAGTATGGAATAGAGTATAATGTTTATTAATTCAACACCAAGTTTAGAACTTGATGAGCAAATGACAACACACAATATGAGGAGATAATGTACTTTCTTACTTGGTTAATATCCAGGTATAAAGAATGTATATTTGTATACTCAATGAACATTTCCAAATAGTTTGATTTAAATTTTCGTTGAGACCATGATCAGTAGAAAAGATGGATTGTAAACTTGACCCAACTAATGGAAATCTGTATAAAAAAGGTTAGCAGCTTATCTTTTTTTCCTTTTAATTTTTGTCTGTATGTAGGTTAAGGAGATTGTAATGTATTGTTTTTATGTTTATATTTTAATATTGATTTACACATTTGATTGTTTTTACAATTGTTTTGGAGAAAAAAGTTGTTTCTAATATCGTTATATGGGAAAGATATACATGCAAAGTACCTAGCAGTTCTTACGGGAGGATGTTGAGGTGAGTGTCTTCCCTCACCACATTACCATAGTTGAATTGTTTAATTGCCAATTCTAATTATATCTATTATTTGAGTATAAGTTTTTAGGTTGAAGAGAGCAAGGTAGGGAGTATAAAGAGGGACAAAGCTGCTATAGAGAGAACAACCAATCTGAGCTGGCAACGCAAAAAGAATACTATAGAAATGCTTTAAGTGCAGCCAAAAAAACAAAAGCATTAGCAGAATCACAGGCAAATGATGAAGCCAGAGTTGAACTAGAAATTCGCATAAAGAAATCTGAAGAACGTGAAGCTATGTTAGTTCATTGTGTAAGTGTCGCTTGTGTTGTTTTTGGATCCATTGTAATTTTAATCTTGAGACTTAGAATAGCAAATTACAAATCATGGGTTGGTAGACGGGCAACAAGCTGCGCCGCCACCCCCTTTTGAATTGCAAATCCTACTCGGCTAAACACATAACTATGGCCTACAGACACTGTCGCATGCGCAAGTGCTGCCTTTTGAACCCGCTTCAAGAAACCGGACGCCACAGGGGCCAGATAACCAAAGGTATCGAACGCGAAAGGAAGGAAGGCATGTTGATTATCTATGCAGGCCTGCTCGTGCTTGGATATTTTCCCCGCCTCAGCCTTCCGCGTCGCTTGCCCTGAAACAAAACCACTGCCCCTGAAACCGGCAAGAGGCGACACCCCCGTGAGATCAATGCAAGCATGCTTACCCCCGGACCATCCAAAAACCAGCACATCGGCTGGTCGAAGGGAAGACCTCCCCTCTTTCGGGTCCGTTAGGAAATTAACCGGAGCCTCTTTTTTAGCAGCGATACCAGCTCGCTTGAGAACGTCAAACAGCACATCTCTAACCAGATCGTGTCTGTACTTGAAGCCAGGAAGCTCTTTGCAGTGAAGGGCATGTTCCCCGAAGCTATCAAGACACACCTTCCGACAAACAGGGCACGGTTCATCCTCAGGGTACAACGGTATCATCAAACGATATTTGAGGACAGACCGATATTCTACTGCCGACATACATTGCCCCAAGCCCTCGATCGGGATAACAGTAAGGAAATCTTGAGCGTGGGGGGCTTGTAAACAATCAAAAACAGCTTTTTGCCGAGGGGATAACCCGAAAACACCATTGATTTCCTTCACGGTTTTACCATAAAAAGCACTGATTGTTTTAGTAACTGAACATTATGAATTGTGTGTTTTTATTGTTTACATTATATTAATCAAAATCGTTTAATTTTTCACACACTATTTTCATGTTGTTGGTTGAGTCGATTTGACAAAATTGTTTTAGTACTGTTTTATCTTTATTTAATTTAAAATTTCTATTAACAATTATTCAATGTCGTGTAAAAGTTTAATGAAATAATATGTTACATTTTAATAAAAGCACATGTTTATTAACTAATAAAATTAAACTACCCGGGAAGCAGTCCCAGGTGATAACCTAGTGTTTGAATAAGTGAAAAGAACTTTTTGAAATAACTTTTTGTATAAGATGAAAAAGTCATTTTGAAAAACTAGGAAATATTGGCTTTTTGAAGCTCCTTAACTTTTCATTAAATATTACTTTTCTCACCTCATAAGCTCATCCAAACACTTTTTTAAATTAACTTATTGACTTATTGAATTTTCCTACATCATAAGCTCATCCAAACACTTTTTTAAATAAGTTATAAGTCAATAAGTTCTTTTGCTAAAAAGTCATTTTTGAGTTAAATAAACAATCCTAAACACTCGTGCACGCCATCCTGGTATCAACCGCACACGTCGCCGCTGGAAGGGGGGAGAGACAGAGATGGTCACCGAAACAGGGTGGTCGGTCGGATCCCCTTCATTCACGTTCTCTCTCTTTGTTGCTTCCATTGTCTCTCTTTTTCTTCTTCGCTTTCTCTAGCCGATTCTCTGATCCACTCCCTCTTGGACCAAAAAGGAATGTAGCAGTTTTGTAAATAATATTCAAAATTTGGTCAATTGTTGTACTTTTCACAAGCTCCTAAGGCAATTATATTATATATTTATTGTTAGTGAACTATGATGAATGGTAATTTTAACTTTACAATAATATATAGTTTTTTATTATTTTTTATTTTTAGTAACATATTTTTAATTATTTTTCCTTTTTTAAAACCATATATTTCCTATACCGTTTTTTAATAATTCTCTTTTCTTTTTTAAACATATATTATCGATTAATTTGATACTTCTTTAATATTATACATTTATAACTTTTTCTTAAAACTTAAGTACGTAGTTATAGTTGATTTTGTCCCGGACATTCCGTTATAAGTTTTGTTAAAAACGAAATTGTACTTGTAATAAAGAATTGTACTTATAATAAAGGATTTATTGAGTATCATAAAACAGTACGATGATAAACTAAACCGTTCTAAAGGTTTAGCTTTCTAAACAACATGCTTTATTTTCAAATCATGTTTGTTTCACATTATCAATTGCTCGGTCTCGCCGCAACGCGTGACGACAAAAAAAACTAGTTGTTATTATAGATAATAACAATTATACATATTAACACAAAGTGACGATGAACAGTAGCAGTTTCATTTTTTCTAATATTAATTTTTTGCAACATTTTATTATTTTGTGGTTTTATCACTTTAATTGATTTTAAAATCTTTCTTTTTTCATACGACTTTTAAGATGCTATCAAAGTATCTGTTATCAAACAAGAAACTACAAAAATTAATGCAAACCAGTATTGATGTTGTTTGGTTCAGCTCGGTACGGTATGGTAGCGATACGGTATTAGCTTATTCAAATCAAGAACAATAAAAATAAATACCGGTATCAATATAGATGTTGTTAAACCGGTTTCGATTTGGTTTGGTATAATAGCTTGCATAATATCCGTTATCAAAAAATAAATATCCAAATATTAAAATAAAATAAACGTAAAATGCAAACGAACCGATTGATATCAATTAAACAACATTGGTACCAATATTAATATTCGTTTTTATTGTTTCGATTGATGTAATCTTTTCTCTTTCAAATATTATAGTGAGTGTCGTTACTATAACGATCTAAACTAATACCGACTGAATTTCCGCCGCGAAGCGCAGGAAAATCTCACTAGTTTATTATCATTTTTGTTTTAGTTTTTTTTTAATAATAATATACTTTTCACATGAACATTAAATAAAAAAATAACATCAGTATCTTCAACAACCACCTTTTTTCATAAGCTGACCCTGTCATACTTTGAAGTTGTCAATACCTATGGTAACTGTTTCAACCATAGTTAACAATCGCCCATTAAGTCAACGGTAGTATTTGTAATCATATATATATGAATCCGGCCACAGAAGAACTCATACCAGTTCATCAGAAAATGGAGGACGAAGTGAAGTTACACTCCTTTAGAGGAAGTCCATACGGTTGCAGAGTGGAAATTGCTTTGAAACTCAAGGGAATCAGCTACCAATTTATCCAAGAAAATCTCAACAACAAGAGTCAAGACCTTCTCAAATACAATCCTGTTTATAAAAAGGTACCCGTGTTCGTACACAACGGAAATCCTATATCCGAGTCTCTTGTCATCATCGAGTACATCGATGAAGTGTGGAAAAGAGTTCCGATTTTGCCTCAGGACGCTTACACGAAAGCTCAGGCTCGGTTTTGGGCCAAGTTCATTGATGAAAAGGTACGGCAAACCGCTATACAAATATTACTGACGCTATCTAGACAGTAGACACTGATTGATGTATTATTATACGGGTTGTATGAAAATGGTCGTTTTATGAGGGCCAAATCATACGGCCCGCCATATGATGTTTTAACTGACAAAAATAATGACTGATATAACCACTGCAAACCCTTATGGCTAGGGCTGTAAACGAACCGAACGTTCAGCGAACAGTTCGTGAACCGTTCGGCGGGAAGTTCGTTTATGTTCGTTCGTTTAATAAACGAACGAACATGAACAAGAAATTCCGTTCGATTAGTTAAATGAACGAACATGAACAAAGGTCTCGTTCGTTCAATTGTGTTCGTGAACGTTCGGTAAGGTGTTCGTGAACATTCGTTCATTTACGTTCGTTTATGTTCGTGTTTTAATTAAAGATTTTTATGCTTTCATATATTTTATCTATACCTTTTATACTATTAAACTTTTATTTATATCATTACCCTAACAATTAAACTAGGAAACCCTCTTTCACCTTGTTTATGCACAATTTTCCTTTCTTTTCTCATTATTTACATCGACGAATATGATCTACCTCCGTTCCACAATAAGGGATTCAAGTTCTAGTGCTACTCTCTGGGCCAACCACCTTTATCCGTCATCGCGTTCGCCAAATTTATTTGTGTCCGCTTGTGTTCGTGAACCGTTCGTGAACACGCTCATTTCCTTAATGAACGAACACGAACATAAAATCTCGTTCGGTAAGTGTTCGTGAACCGTTCGTGAACACATTTATTTCCTTAACGAACGAACACGAACAAGGCCTCGTTCGTGTTCGTTCGGTTCGTTTACAGCCCTACTTATGGCCCCATATAACCCTTTTTCGCCCTGTCATACCGCACGTATGATGTGATGTGACAGGTGGCCCCCTAGTGTACAATAATGGGGTGGTGCATCCTAAGGTAATGGTTTTTATAGTTGCATATCATTTGAGCAATTCTTATCTTAAATGATCTTTAGCAATTGTTAGCTCAATTTTGATGGGCAAAAGCTAATGTTACATTGATTATGTGGTATGTTCAGTGCATTCCTGCAGTATTCAAGGTTTTTGGTAGCCATGGAGATGAGCAAGATGTAGCAGAGGCTAATGAACAACTGCAATTTCTAGAAAATGATCTGAGTGTGAAAGGAAACAAGTTTTTTGGAGGTGACAACATTGGGCTGGTTGATATTTGTGCTAGTTACATAGCATTTTGGGCTGGAGCAGCTGAAGAAGCATTGGGAATAGAGCTTGTGACCAAAGACAAGTTCCCAAAACTAAAAGAGTGGTGTGATAACTGTATTAACTGTCAAGTTGTCAAGGATGGTTTGCCTCCAAGAGAAAGACTTGTTGCTTATTACAAGTGGCGGTTTGGTAAGGCGTAACAGTGTGCAACGGTTGTAAATGTGTGCGGTGTGTTTATGAAGTTGAAGTTTGTGTATGACATCCATCGATGTTAACAATAAGCAGCTCGTACTATGTTGTATGTTAGTCTTCTTCTTTACTCGTGTTTTTTGTATCAGAATGTATAAATGCTAATTTGATGACGATGCTCAAACTAAGTTGATTAATACATGTATAATATTGTAATGAAGCTTCTAAGCTTAGGGGTTAATGGATGCTTTTGAAGCAACATTTTATGTCATTAGGGGCAGTGTTGTAAGAATCGTTAGGCGCTAGTCAGCCAGTGGGGTACGGACTAGCGATTAATCCACATTAATCAGATTGAGATTTATATATGTAATCTATAGTTTCAAATATACACACGCACATTTTTATGTGTAATTTTTTAGCAAGACAAGTTTTAACCCCTCATCGGCTTATTTTTTAAGGTTTGACCGTAAAATTGCCGGAATTTGCCCGGAATCACAGATTTTTGGCCAATTTGTAGTGATTAATTGGCCAATTAGAGGAAAATTACTCGGTTAACTTCTGACTAGCGATTAATCGACGACTAATCGAATGCTAGTCGGGATTTTTACAACCATGATTAGGGGCAGTATCATGTTGCTAAACGTATGTAGTGTGGATATATTGAATCCTGTAACTAAGTAGTACTACTTTTAACCATGAGATGGATGAGCAAATAGAAGCATCAACATCTTTGGTTGAAAACGAACCAAAAGATATCAAAATTTGGCAAATGCTCATACAACCACCCGCGGTCACTACATATCGTTTTCATAGTTCAAACACGATGATTTTGGGTATAAGTATTTACAGTGGCTATACAAAGAGCAAAGAGGTTAAGAAACTAGCACGTGACGAAATATCCTCCTTCCTATCCCCTGCCAGAAAATGATCAACTAAACATCAGATTACAGTCATCCTGGCCAAATGAAAAAATAAAAGCAAAGTTGGCATAGTAACAAATTAATGGGTTTTTTTTTATTTTTACTCTAATTGCTAACTAGTTGGCTAACTCCAAATCACAATACAGTTACTCAAACACAGAACAACCAAAGATAAACTATTTCTAGCCATCATAAACTTCATATATGGAGAGAAACGTGAAAAAAAAAATAAAAAAAAATCTAACCTACAAGAGCAGTGTGTGGGTACAGACCTCGGGTAGAACTCATCTACAAAGAATCCGATCTAAAGCATTAAGAAAGCACCGATTGATGTTTGGTGCAACACTTTTGAACTCCGCTCAATGCCATTAGAAGCCACCTAACAACAATAATATCAACAACACGGGCTTGTTTAGAAATAAAAATCATACAATATATAAAATACTGAAAATAAGGAACTTGTGATACCATATGACTTAAGGCTGCATAGCGTTCTTCGTTCAAATATAATGGCCTTCCCCTATGCATTCCAATGTCCTGCAAAAGTAGATATAACAAAAATGAATAATTAACAGAAATTTTTACACGATGTCAATTTGCAGACATGACCTTAAAGATTTAAACAAGCGAAAATAATTTGTAACAAGTAAAGAGCAGAACTTTATGTTACCTCTTCACCAAACGCATCCAGGTAAGGAGATGCCCATCGTGCCTGCCGTGCAGATCTTTGAAGTAATATTGTAGTTTTCTACACAAACAAAGTTTCTATATCAGAATACAGTGTTTACAGTTTGCAGGGCCCACTTTACGGTTGCACTTCACACTTTATGTAATCGGTGTAAATTACATATGTATCATTTCATGCAAATTAATTCTAATGTAGAGAAACCCATGTTGTAAGAATTGCTAGGCGCTAGTCGGCAGGTGGGGTACGGACTAGCGATCCGATTAATCGGGATTAATAGGGATTATTCGAGATTAGTCAGATTGGGATTTTTATATGTAATCTTCGTTTTATATATATGCACACAATTTTATGTGTAATTTTTTTAGCAAGACAAGTTTTAACCCCGCCTCAGCTCATTCTATTAGATAGACAAAATTAATCTCCAAAATTTACAAAGTTTGACCGAAAAATAGCCAGTAATTTTTCGTAATTTTTTGGAACCGCCAATTTTTGGCCGATTAGGACTACCTAGGGCCGTTGTTGACCGCCTAGCATTTAATTGGCCGATTAGAGGAAAATTACACGGTGAACCTCCGACTAGCGATTAATCGGCAACTAATCCAATGCTAGTCGCGATTTTTACAACCATGAGAAAAACAGACATTTCAGTAGAAAAGAAATGTAAAAGACTTACCCTAACCAACAGAAACACACCCGTACCACCACCACAAGACGTTGCATGAGTTTGACACTTGTTATTCCTAAAAGGCGACAACTCATGTCATACTGAGAACGAAAAAATTAAAAAATGTTATTAAATCATCATAAGAGAAACCTGCAGCACGTCTTCCAGCTTGGCGAGCACAATTTACCACACAACAAGCATAACGCGGGTTCATCCTGAACAGCTCCACAGTCAATACACTTCTGTTTTATGTACCTACATATACAAAAGCACGGTGAACGAAGATCAAACTCAAAATTGAAGCAAAAAAAAAAAAACAGACACATTTGTAAAAATAAAAGAGTAACATGCCATTTTCGTCCCTGAGGTTTGGCCACTTTTGTGACTTTTGTCCAAAGTTTTGTTTTTCAGCATCTGGATCCAAAAGGTTTGAAATGTTGCCATTTTCATCCAACTCATTGTCCATTTTTCTGTGTTAAATGAGGGGCATTTCCGTCGTTTTAGACATTTTTAATTAAAATAAAGAACACTATAAGAAATAAAGATTCACCTCTGTTGACTTTCTCCCCACCCAAACCCTTTAATCATCACAGAAATGTCCAAACAGACGAAAATACCACTGATTTAACGTCAAAAAATGGATGGAGCTAACGAGGCGGATGAAGATGACAAGATTTCAAACTTTTTGGATCCAGATGCAGAAAAACAAACCTTTGGACAAAGGTCTCAAAAGTAGCCAAACCTCAAGGACGAAAATCACATTTTACTCGAAATAAAAAGAACCTTTGCAAGAGATCTTGGTAGAGATAAGGCAAAGCGATCAACTTAATTGGGACGACAGGGTTTAAGTGCAAAACCCTTGAAGAATTACTATTGTCAAAATCCTTAGCAATGTGTTGCAACCATTTTTTAACCAAAGATCGTGACACCTCATCGTTAACTATGTTGTCCAACGGGGGAATCTTAAACACCTTCTCCAACTCTTCGATTTCAATAGTTTCTTCAAGAGTGCCATAAGCATAATCCTTTTTATCTTCAAATGTTTTGGATGATCCAAGGGCCCCACTAAATGGCGCTGAAGTTGAAGAGTTTGTTAATTTCCATAAAATGGCACACCTTCGTAGAAACGGAAAGCTTAGCCTACGGACTGACACGTTGATATCGCAAGAACTGTCGATGTTGTTTGAAACGAAATATTGATTTAGGAATCCATGTTCACCCACAAATTTGAAAATGTCGGTGAAAAGAGAATCATAGTAATTGAAATCATGTATAGATCTATTTCTTCCAATATACATTATTGCGGCCTGCAAGACGGATATTAAACAATAAAAAACTTAGCAAGATACCGATGAGATAATTAAAATAAGAAGAAAAAAATGTTGAATTAACCTGCGTTAT
Organism: Helianthus tuberosus; assembly: GCA_030545235.1. Classification (NCBI taxonomy): domain Eukaryota; kingdom Viridiplantae; phylum Streptophyta; class Magnoliopsida; order Asterales; family Asteraceae; genus Helianthus; species Helianthus tuberosus. The sequence continues at coordinate 56,983,118 of CM060383.1, forward strand.
GGAAACAATATAGCACAAATGAACAAGAGGAAAAAATGCTTTCTCGGAGGACATAAACGGGACCGGAAGACAAAAGAGGATCCACATTAAAGTTGAAAAAGCATCAGATGCAAGTATGGGATACGACGTCATTGCCCAAAATTGAAGATCGGGGAATTGTATGCCCACGTCAGCGTTTCTCAACACGTTTATCATATTTCCTAATAAGAACAACTTTGACACGATTAGTTTCATAAGAAAAAAGACTAAATGTGTTGCAAAGTGCAAACGACAGGGACCATCATTGTACTTTAAAAAAGCTAGGGACTAAATCCATAATTTTGGTTAACCACAGGGACCATCCGTGTATTTTAGTAAAAAAAAAACATAAGCTAATTCACTGAAACTTGTATAATCACAAGAAACGTACCCCCAACTCTATTTGCGTCATTCGCCGGTTCATTCAAAGTATCGGCATAACATATAGACTTTGCAAAGCGTTGAATACCCCTTAATCTCAAGAGCACGTCAAGAGAATTTTGGACTCGGGTTTTTTGAGAAATTTTCAGCAACAATGACAAAACAAACCCATTGGAAGATCTTAGTTCTTCATACAACGCACCGTTGCTAAAATTGGTAGCAAAGGAAGTCTTTTCAGATCTAGCGGCTATTTCTGTAGATACAACGGAATATTTGAGGGTGTCCCACACGATCATCGAGTCACTTAACCGATTTGATCCTGAAATTTTATCATTTCCCGGAAAATACATTTCACGTAGTAAACGAATCATAGATTTAAGATTTGTGCCTGTTTCTCGTTTGCGTTGCACAGGAAAAGCCTTTAGAAATTCATTCGTTCTAGAAACATCTGCTGCAGCTTCCAAAAGCGAAAGTGATTGTCGAAGATAAGAAACATCGTTAGCATCTAACGGGAACGGATTTTGACTTTTTGATTGCCGGATGTCCTTTGTTTCTTCTTTTGGTAAATCAGGTAACACAGAATTTGCAAGTCCTCGACAAACGGGACATAAGAACTCCCCCTGGACATTAATAATATAAGTAATTAGCGGCATTAAATACAAACTGGATTTAAACCAAACGCACCTGATCTGGATCCACGATATGACCTCCTTCAAAATCCATTCTTCTAGTATATCTGCACGTTGTGGCGGTATCAGTACAATACTGCGGCATGCGGTGTAGTCATCAAAGGAGGGAAAAAAGTAACTTTATTGAAGTTTAAGGACTGTATGATAACTTTAGTATTATACCCCGTGCGTTGCGGCGGTATCAGTACAGTACAGTACTGGTATGCAGTGTAGTCATCAAAGGAGGGAAAAAAGTCACTTTATTGAAGTTTAGGGCTTGTATGATAACTTTATTAAAGTTCAAGGGTACAAAAGTAAATTAATTAAACAAAAAGGGGGAAACAATAGGCTGATTGTAGTACAGGGGGTGTAAACAAAAATAAACACTAAAAGACGAAAATGTTCAAATGAAAAAGAGTGGCCGGCACGTGAGTGGCTAGAATGAATAGTGAGTGTGAGTGGGTTGCTAATTAATATATATTAATAATTAATTTCTCAAAGTAATAACTCAGATATTATTTAAAGGTTCTACCTTTCCTTCAGTGACCGTAGATAACGATCAAGGCAACCCTGATGCACAGCATGCCCGCAAGAAGAAACATAAAATCCATCGCAATCCGACAGTCCAAAACCATTGTATGTCACTGAACTTTTCATTGCGTTACTACGAGACCTGCCGGTTTCTGATGGTGATGTAATATTTATTATTTCATTAGATAAAGAAGCAATGTATTTTCCAAGCAAGAGAGATTCATTTGACGAATCCTCGGCCTTTATCAAATCATTGTCCATAACACGCACAATACGCGTGTACATATTTTCTTCAAATGCATCACCGAAAGATGCGACCGTCTGACTGCTATTATCATGTGATCGAGGAAAATGTAAATTTTCCAGAGACGGGTAATGTACTTTTATAAAGTCCAAAAACGCATCAACCTCGTGTGGCAGGCCGGTGGAAGCAAATTCATTAATTGCATTTTGAACCAAATCCGTTAACTGGGACGATGTTATCGTTTCCGCACTGCTTGACGGTTGATTATTCATCATGTCATTATTAACTGAAACTTGCTCCTTCCCAGACCTTTGAACTTCGTTTTCCCATGATGGGGAACATTTATCGAGCAAACTTGCAACCTTGGATTTCTTTTATCATGAATTCAGATAACGTAATGTTAGATTGAAAAGTAATGTAAACTAAAAACAAAAGAAAGAAGTAAAAGGGTTCACCGACTCGTAGAAGAATTAAAAAAGACACGGGTGACTTGGAATTGGCATCATGACAAAGAGAACATATTGGTTGCTCATGTCCATCTGAATCATTTGCAGCGTCGGAAATACTTTCTTCTGTATCACCGGAATCATTTAAGCCACTCTCTGCGGTTAAACTTATACTCTCCATGAATTTTGACTGTTGTGTCTTCATTTTTTCCTGCATGGAATCATTTTAACCACGCGGAGAATTTGATTATCAGTACAGTACTAGCGCTTGGTATACCAACTGAAAGAGATAATATAGAACCATCAACCATGGGAAAAGAACATTCAAATGTAACAGCCATACGTGCAAAAGACTTTCGATTTTAAAAATGGCCTTACAAAAATTAAAGTCAAAACGTAGAAAAAAAAATAGTAAATTGTATATTAGTAAAGTTAAAATAGAAAAACAAAGGAATTTGAAAACTTGATTAAAGTAGTGGGGCTAAACATGTTATTAGCAAAGTCGAGGGACTAAAACTGTGTTGATTAAACTATATTAAAGTAGAGGGACTAAACATGTATATTAGTAAAGTTAAAAATGAAAACAAAGGAATTTGAAAACTTTATTAAAGTAGAGGGGCTAAACATGTTATTAGCATAGTTGAGGGATTAAAGTGGTGAAAGAATTTTGCAAAAAAAGGAGGCTGCCACGTGGCAGCATGTGAGTAGCTAAGATAAATACTGAGACAAAAGGAGTTACCTTTTAATATATATATATATATATATATATATATATATATATAGAGAGAGAGAGAGAGAGAAAGTGTAATGTACATTACGGCTTAACGTACATTACGTACGACAACATGCGTAATTTTACAATCTAACGTGCGTGATTTTGTTCTTTTTCAATTAACCTGGGTTTGATAAATTTCGTCCGATTTTTTTCAATTTTCTTTTCCTTTTCACTTCAAATTCGCAATTTTTCTGTCAATTTTATTGATTTGGGTTCAAACTTATCTTTGATTTTGAAAAGTTTCATCAAATTGTCGACCATCGAAATCTAATCGTAGAACAGAGGATGAAGGGATATGACGAAACTTTGATTCCGTCCGTCTGAAACATGAGGAAGTGTTTATCGTTGGAAACGGAATCGAAGAAGGAGCTGGAATGATGATGCTGAACCCAGGTTTGGAGGTTGAAGAAGATAATGAGATAATCACGCATGTGTATTTAAATAATAACGCATGTTGGTTTGTTTGAGATTATAACGTGCGTGATTTTCCGATGAACGTGCGTAATTTCGTGACGTACTGGTCGTACGTTAAGCTGTAATGTATGTTAACCGCTCTCTCTCTCTCTCTCTCTATATATATATATATATATTATAGAGTAAATGACACTTTGTGTCCTTTAAGTATATCATGAATTATGAAACGTGCCCTTTAAAAGATTTAATTTCAGTTTATGTCCAAAATCACTATGTTATGTAACAGTTTATATCCTTTTAAGTAAATTGAGTTAATTATGTCAGTTAGGTTAAATTAGCTCAGGGGCAAAACTGGTATTGCACACTCCCTTGCATCAGATTCCCTTTTATATTCCACTCTCAAAACAAACCCTCTCTCTCCCTATCATCACCACCACCACCTACCCCCACCACCACCACCATCGCCTCCCACCACCACCATTGCACCCCCAACAAACCCTCAATCAATAGGGATCCAAAATAACAAACACCAGCAACGCCACCATAACTTTCTCCTCTGTCGTGTATCTGAATCGGAGATCGAAGTGGGAGTGTGTGAGTAGGAGTAAAATCGGCGGTCGCCTAAGGTGGTTCCTGTTGTGGATGAGCAATGGTGGTCAGTGGGGTTGACTTCAAATGGAGAGGGTGAACGGTGAATGAGTGATGGTGACTAGTGGCATTCGGTGGCAACGTAACAGGGTTGGTTTTCGTAGATAGCGACTGAGGTGGTGGTTGAATCAGGTGGGAGGATTAGGGTGGGAGTTTGAGTTTGTGGTGGAAGTTGCAGGTTTAAGGGTTCTCAGGTAGGTCGTTTGGTAGTGGAAATGGAAAAATGGTAGAGGTGTCGTGAAGAGGTGGTTGCAGAGGGTTTGTGGCGAACGCTACGTGACATCGGAGGTAGTGGTTAGGTGTTTGTGCAGCAGAGTGGGGATGGTGGAAGGTGGGTAATCGGTGAGGGGGGGGGGGTGTTGGTGACAGTGGAAGGTGGGGCTAGGGTTTCAGAGTACATGGGTGTGACAAAGATGAAGGTTGGTGGTAGTTGCGACGGCCTGAGGGTGGGCTTAGGCTGATAGTTGTTGCTAGATCCCTTGGTGGTTTTTGTTGTTATTGGATTCCCTGGTTGCAGGGGTAGTCGGCACTAATTGGTGAACTGTGGGATGGTTGTGGGTGGTTTGGGTTAATATATGATATGTTCATAACTTAATCTGCAGGTAGGTGTTGAACTCTGGTTTAGGGTTTTGTTTCCGGTGATGATGATTTTCGAGTGGGTGTAATTTACTCAAAAACAAATATGGTTTCCTAAAGGGGCATCTGATGCAAGAGAGTGTGAAATATCAATTTTACCCCTAAGCTAATTTAACCTAACTGAAATAATTAACTCAGTTTGCTTAAAAGGATATAAACTGTTACATAACATAGTGATTTTGGACATAAACTGAACTTAAATCTTTTAAAGGGCACGTTTCATAATTCCTGATATACTTAAAGGACACAAAGTGCAATTTACTCTATATGTGTATATATATATATAGGTTTAGGATCCTGTAAAAAGGACATTTTTCGTGAGAAGTGTGAGAAGGCAAAGGAATTGGCATGTAGGAATCATATTTTGGACTTAGGCATGATATTTTGGGTTGTTTTGGCAAGCAAAACACCAAACATAACAATTTAAGACACAATGCAATGAATTCTAGGCTTAAAACTTAAAACACTACGCCAAGAACGTTAAGTAGTGTGTTTTAAGTGTTTTAAATTGTTATGTTTGGTGTTTTTCTTGCCAAAACAACCCAAAACATCATGCCTAAGTCCAAAATATGATGCTACTTGTCAATTCCTATGCCTTCTCACACTTCTTACGAAAAAGGTTCTTTTCATGAGAACGAATGAAAAAACCAATCAAAATCTTTTCTTAATACAAACCTCATTATAATCAAAATACAACATTAAAAAAAGAATTGACTCTTTAAATAATTCATCTCTCATCTCAAAATCGCTCTTAATAAAAATTTTATATGTGCAAGTACAACAAATTTACACACGTGTAAATGGCAAACTTACACATGTGTAAATTTTCTTTATTTACGAATACATGTAGATTTAAACGTGTAAATTTAATTTCTAATATTGTATTCGAATAATAATGATAAGTGTAAAAAGAAATTTTGAATTTGGATTGTTTTTACCAAGTTCTAGCAGTTTTTTCGTTCTCACGATTCTCGCAATATTTAGCGTTCTCATTTAAACCATCCCATATATATATAATATAGGTGAAGATCATTTAGGAACCACTATTTATGGCGAGAACCACCAGAACCAATGTGAACACAACCAAAACTACTTAAAAAAGGCTTAAAAACACACAAAATTTAATTTCTAAAAATTTCTCCATTAAAATCGCATTTTTTTATTAACAAAATAACAAATTTAAAAAAAAATATTCTTTTTTAGCATTTAGTTTTGGGGTTTAGCTTTAGGGTTTTTGGGTGGTGGTGGGTTGGGGGTGGGGGGTTCATTGTTTGTTTTGGGTTTATTTTGGTTGCGTTCACAAGTGGTTCTCGTGGTTCTCACAAAAAATGGTGGTCACTGGTTCCTACATGAACCCTACCCTATAAATATTAAGAAAATTGTAATTTGTAAATACAACTGACCATTATTGCAGCTTGTCTCTCACGTGCCTTAGCCTTCCGTTTATCACTGTCGGACATGGACGCACTGTTATTAGTATCACTACTAGGCTTAGAACGAGATAGCACATTAACAACTTCAGGCGCTAATATTTGCAATTTTTTTGAACATCCAGAATCCAGCTCAGCAAATTTCTGAAGAAGATTGTTGATAAACGAAGCAAGGTCAAACCCACCAGATTCCACAACATTGTACACATTTTCTTTTTTATTTATCTTCATTAACGAGAAAAGAAGTGACAATAAGCTTTGATTGTCATATCCATCATTAATCCCCGTAGATACTTCTTCACCCGCAAAGGCTAATAGAGGAATAGAATCATCCGCACCACCGCATTGGATCTGCGATTGAGAAATGTCCAATGCTAACGATAGCAAGTGTAAAGATGTTACGAGAACACCGTCAGGAGCACGTGATTCCATCGACTTGTCGGTAAAAAGTGCATAAAAGAGAACAGCGCGAATGATTTGTAGAACTGTTTTACATGTAGCGACTTTAGCTAACCCGTTAAGAGGCGGGTAAATCTTTGACCACTTTGGAAGCTGATTGCTCAACGCAGAAACGTTACAAAAGCGCATATATCTTTCTTCTGCAACTTGTAAGTCACGTGAATTCCAACGAGGATGGTACAAATCTAGTTCTTTCCAGTATTGTAAACGTAATTGGTACATACCCTAAACAAAGTATAATATATTAATTCATACATAGAAGAAATAAGAGTAAAATGCCATTTTCTTCCCTGAGGTTTGGCCATTTTTGCGAGTTTCGTCCAAAGGTTTTTTTTTCGTATCTGGATCCAAAAGGTTTGAAATGTTGCTATTCTCACCTGGCTCGTTAACTTCATCCATTTTCCTCCATTAAGTCAAGAGTATTTCGGTCTTTTGGTTAACTTAAAAAGCAATTCAGTCTTTTTAGGGGTATTCGGTCAGTTTACATAAAGTGAAAAGAAACCGAATTGCCCTTTAAGTTAAGAAAAAAAACGGAAATACCCCCGACTTAACGGAGAGAAATGGATGGAGTTAACGAGCCGGATGAAAATAGCAAGATTTCAAACCTTTTGGATCCAGATGCGGAAAAACAAACCTTAGGACGAAAGTCGCAAAAATGGCCAAACCTCAGGGACGAAAATGGCATTTTACTCTAGAAATAAAGTTTTTTTGGTCTATGGAAGATGCTTATTTTCATAAACCATTACCTGTTTCGTTCCAGATGGATGCGAATACTCAGCAACGGTATCCAGAACTTGTTGAAGTTGGTTTACTTTAGAAAGGTCACGAGGAAGGGATTTGACCAATTGACTGCGAGTAACATTTCCAGTGGATAACTTAAAAATTAACTCACGCTGCAAACATTCAGTTGTCGTTGATCCACAAAATCGTCTTTCTTTCACTATTTGTATGATAAGATTTAGCATCTCCTGCATCAAAACGGGTTCATACCTGAAAACATAATTCCATGTATGTGTTACATATAGTTTAATCAAGTAGAAATGCGATTAACGAACGTGAGAAAAGATACGTACTCGTTAGCTCTTTCCACATTCAAAGAAAGATAAGTTTCTAGACCAAATCTTTTTACGATTCTAGTAATATAAAGATCGGCTGGAGCTAATGCAGCACAACACTGTAGAAGAAATAAATCAAGCTCTGAACCATGCTCAGACCTGCGGTAAACAAAAAAAAAACAAACGCTACCACTCATAAGATAATCGCACAAAAAGCTTCAACTAGATAATAGATTGCAACTCTTTTCCTACCAGCGAACCGAACGATACCACTCATATGATAACAATGCATCGTCACCGTTCTTCCGCCACATCCCCGCTTTAACTTCACTACAGAAAACCCTGATACGCAGAGGATGTTCCATTATAAAACCAGAGAATCCGTACGGGTGGCAGCCACCTAACACACGGCCAAAAAAATCAACACATTTGGTTGATGAGTCAGCAGATGAGTCAGTGGATGATTCAGATTCACTATAACACCTCTTCAACGCTCGTTGTAAAACCAATGCGAGCAAACGATGCAACGGGATGTGTATTGATACGTCTTGTGAACTAATGTCGTATTCGATTTCCGGCCAATCTGCCGAACTCAAAACCTCAAATTCATTTGTATAATCCAAACCTGCAGAAATAGTTTTTCTCGTTCTTAACTTAGATAGTTTTCTTTTTAACGGAACGAAATTACTACCAGAAACATTACTACCTCCTGATGCATTGTTAGATTTCAACCAGTATTCGATGGACCGTAAACACTCGAAGATTAACCATGAAACCGAAGTCAAAACAGAAACAGAAACACTATCAGCGTCCCGTTCAACAACCTTCGTTTCACAATCGAATGAAGTGCCCCTTGCGGTCACACTAGAAACCGAGCTTTCTTGTGATAGTTTACCAACTTTTACATGCCGTAAAGATTCCCGTTCATCGATATCCGGCTTATTCATAGTGGAAACGGATTCATCTTCGGTGGAAAACACACCGGCTACTAACAAAGCATGAATATTTGCGATAGAATGCCCTAAAACAAAAGGTAAATTAATATTTTCATTTTCTTCAATATGAATATTTGTTTCTCTTTTTTGAGGGTTCATTCCTTGCACAAAAGCCAATAGTTTCACCCATGTTCTACAAATGTCACGCCTCGAACTTGTCACGTATTCAGGTATCGTTGTTTGGCTCATGACAAATCGGATATCTTCAACGACACGCTGTGTTGTTTCAAGCAGATTTTCCCACTTGGAAACCTGAAAAGAAAATCAATAATAAAACACAGTCTCAAAAGTATAAAATAATTGTTTGAGTTAACTGTCGTTTACATCCCTGTGGTTTGTCCACTTATGCTATTTCAGAGCAAATTTCAAAATTGTACCATTTTCCTCCATGACATTCTCAAAACGTGCCATTTCAGTCCAAAAAACAAACCCCAGGTGTAAACCTAAGTTAACTCAGGGGTAAAATGGTCATTTTACATAATTTTTTTAGAGTAAACTTCCGTTTTGCTCCCTGTGATTTGGTCACTTTAACGGTTTTGCCCCAAACCTTTAAAAATAGCCATTTTCCTCCAATAGTTTGCTATGTTTTTTCCATTTTGCTCCCTGCAGGGAGCAAAATGGAAATACAAACAATTTGGATGGAGTTAGAGGCGGGGAGCAAAATGGAAAAAACCATAGCAAACTATTGGAGGAAAATGGCTATTTTTAAAGGTTTGGGGCAAAACCGTTAAAGTGACCAAACCACAGGGAGCAAAACGGAAGTTTACTCATTTTTTTATTTTTCATTTTTTTAAACTTCTACACCATCCGCCACCAACCACAACCAGTCACCACCAATACCACCACGTTTAAAAAATGAAAAATGATAAAAGAAAAAATTTATGTAAAATGACCATTTTACCCCTGAGCTAACTGAGTTTTTTAACAGGGGTTAGTTTTTTGGACTGAAATGGCACGTTTCAAGAATGCCAGGGAGGAAGAAAACTGTACAATTTTGAAATTTTGGCCTGAAATGGCATAAGTGAACAAACCACACAGACGTAAATGGCAGTTAACTCTAAATGTTTTGTTTATAAATAAAATACCTGTAGTTGATGATCCTGTCCAGAACAAGAAATGAATATTTTGCTCAAACACTCCAAAAGCACGGTTAAAAGATCCATTTCCTTAACGAGACGTGGGGTCAAAGTAGGAACAGTGAAAATTTGAACCGAAAATGACGATAGTAGCGGACGCTTTTTATAAACAACATCTGTACTCTCTTTCAAAACTTCATCTACAACTGTGGGATAATACTTTATAAAAGCCTTTGCAAACTCATATTTGAAAAACGGATCACTTATCAATTTCAATGGTAATTCTTGAAGCTTCGGGACAACATCGAAACACAAAAATGTCTCTGCCCGTACAAGAACATCCAACAGATCGACCTCATAGCATAATCTTCCGGAAACAAAACTAAGCAAGCTTTCGCTGCGGTTACAAAAGTCCAAAAGCATCCCCACCACTGCTGATGTCAGCACGTCTGCAACCGTTTCCGCTTCTGCAGCATTATCATCGGGAAACGGACCGTTTTGATGGTTACGCTCTGCAAGTAATAAACTGTTCTTCCAATGACGAAAAAGATAATCCAAAACAGGGCGTAAAGTGTTAGCAACATCTTCTTGAAGCGGTTGCATCTGTTCTGCTCCTTTATGTTTAGAACAAAATCCACTACGTTTCCACGCCGTCTCATCACCACAGTCACAGCATCCACCACCCGTGTATATAACCGAGTAATCATGATCCTTATGGTCACCCTCTGCAAAACACGGTACGCAAATCGCACATGTGGGATCATTTTCACACGTTCTACAACGATACGCTATATCATTGTATCCCCACACGAATCCGCAAACGCCACGCTGCCCGACATTCATCGACTCCAGTCGTTGTAACATGTCAACAGGATCACCATCAAACATCAACCACTGCAGCCAGACCATGCTTTCTTGTAGCAAATCATCAATGCTAGGGTCTGACTCTGCTTCAATGGCGGTCTGGATTTCATCGTCCGTTGGTAAAATCGCATTAAAAATTTCTTCTAATCTCGAACTGTTTCTTTTAACATTTTTAACATACGTAATAATCCCAGGCTGCATATGCTTAAGACACTCTTCAGGAACATCTATTAAGGCTAGCCTCTGTTACAAAATAATATGACAACATGATCAACATTATAAGCTTTTCTTCTCTAGGGGAAGGTTCATTTCAGAACACAAATAAATGTGAGAAGTGTGAGAAGAAGGATAAATAATACATTTTTTCAATACAAAAAAAAAATTCAAAATATAAGAAAATTGTTGAAATGCAATGTTAATTAATCTATCTTCAAATTCAAGAAAAAAATGTAAAGAAAGTTCATTTATTTCTACAACCTACACATGTTTAAGTTAGCTGTAGGAGTATTACCTACATGTAATCTAACACACGTGTAGGAAAAATATTAAAAACATTTTCTTATGTAACTTAAAACACAAAGTCGGTGTATTTATCATCCATACCTTTCATTTTAAAAGCTTTCATTTTAACCCATGTAGTATTACTTTGTATTTACACCCTTCAACTTTTGAAAATTACAATTTTAAACTCTAGACTATTACTCTATTTTACAATTTATATAACAACTTTTAAAATTTTGTATTTTTAACTCACTGTTACTGACTTACTTCATTTTACACCCCTTCAACCTTTGAAGTTTGCCTTTTTAATCCTCAAGTTTGAATACCGCCACCACCTCAACTTTTAATCTTTGTGTTTTTACCCCTTGCACTGTTCCTTCATTTTTAACGCCACCACCCCCTCAAGTTTTAAACTTTGTGTTTTTACTCCTTGCACTATGACTCTATTTTTACCGTCACCGCCTCATCAAGTTTTAAACTTTACGTTTTTACTCCTTGTACTACTACGTTTTTACACCTCAACTTAGAAATTTTCATATGGTTAACACATCACATAACACTTGCACTAATCCATTCCATGTTTGTGATGTACCTGTGCCGCAACGCGCACGGGTCTAATCACTAGTGAAAAAACAACTTTAATGTGTTTTTATGTTTGTTAAAACACATTAAAACCCTCCTCTGAAGCAATAAGTTAACAACAGTGGTCTAATCACTAGTGAAAAAGCAACATCACCCTTGTTCTCTAATCATCAGAATTAAAAAAAATAATAAAAAAAAATCAACTTTTAACTAAACAATAAGTTAACAACAGTGGGAATTTGTTCAAAATTGATCATGTTTATCCCTCAACTAATGAAGAAAATAGTGAAAATTAATCACATTTAAGATATTCCTAACAAACCTAAACGAATACAGTACAAATTTCATCACAAATAAAGGGTGAAATATTGAAATATAAATTAGTACCTTGAGTATACGATCTTTTGGGGACAAAATAGGTACATCAGATTCAGATGATGGTGAATCAATTTCCATCGTGAATGAAATGGGAGCAATAAGAGTTGCCGATTTCACAAACTGTGGCCGTATTGCTTACAGAATCGTAACCCCGTTGAAGATTATTGTTTAGGTTGCGTGAGGAATTTTGCCCTTTTACCGACTGTACGTGCAAACACTTTCTGGTGTTATATCCTGTCACTGTCGCCGCCCCTAATTTCAGAATTTTGGGATTTGGGTGGGTCTGGTTTGGGAAGTTTAATTAATTAGACTAAAGGCTATGGGGGCTGGCTAGGCCCGGCTAGGACCGGCGCCGGTCCCCCACACCGCCCCCTAGGATCGGCTCGGCTCAAACGGCTCCCCACAGCCGGGTTAGACGGGCCCCACTTGAAGATTATAGCCGTTGGAACGGCTTTTTTATATAAAAAAAAATTTCCTTTTTCAATTTAAATACCCTCTATCTCATCCATTTTTATACAATTCTATCATATTCTACTCCAATTCTCTTCCTTTTTTATAAAAAACACTCCATATTTTTTATACCTTTTTCTCTAATCATGCATCCTTTCAACCCAAACAACCCCAACCCAAACAACCCCAACCCGAATAATCACAACCCGAACCAACCTAACTTTTTTTCGACTCCCGCTTACACTCCGAATATGGATCATTCGTGGGGGGCTCCGCAATTTCCTTTTTCGGGTTTCCAACAAACACCCAACGCATTCTCACAAATGTCTCAAGTTCAACAACTCCAACAATACCAAGCACTACAACAAATTATGCAACGCAACTCGTTTGAACAACTCCAATCGCAACCGCCAACTTCCCAACCGGTTCAACTTGACGATGATGATGATGAAGAAGTCGTCCCCGAATCGCCACCGCAAGAGCTCAACCGAAAAAAAAACAAGGGGAAGGGGAAGAAGGTTGAAAACGTACCCGAAACCGCGCCAAAAAGCGGTTCGAGAGCAAAGGGGAGACCTTGGACGAAAGTAGAGGAGGAGGCGCTAGCAATGGCGTTTGCTAAGTCCTCTACTTGCCCGATAGTCGGTATGAACCAAAGTTTAAATTTTTAATTTAAATTTTAAAAGTTTTTATTTTTTATTTTTACTAATGCATTATTTTTTAAAATTTAGGAAACAATCAAACGGGTACTAGTTTTTGGAAGAAGACAACGGCTAGATTTCACGAGATTATGGAGCATGGCTCGGATCGTGATATAGAAGCCGTCTCGGGCAAGTGGCGTAAAATGAGCAAGATCATCAATAACTTTAACGCAATTTATAACCAAATTTACACTTGTCCTCCTAGCGGGAGTAACGAGGCGGACATTCTTAACCTTGCTATCGCTAAGTGGGACTCTCAAAATTCAAAGCCTTTCCCGCACTTCCGAGCATGGAACGTTGTAAGGAAAGAACAAAAATGGACGCCAATTCCAAATGAGGTCGCAACCGCCAAACGGACTAAAACTTCCGAGTCCGGAAGTTATAGTGCGGGAGGCTCCACCGCTCGTTGTCAAATCGACATAAACGACGACCCGGAAGATGACGAGGACGTGTTGCCCATTCACGAGTCGGAACGTCCCACCGGGAGGGACAAAGCAAAAAAAGAGGCGGTCGGAAAGCGCAAAGGGGCCGGCTCGAGTGGAGGGGGCGGCTCGAAGGCATCGGCGAAAATGGACGACTTGATAAACGAATTCCGTTCGTTCAAAGAGTTCGCGACCGAAAAATACACTCACAAGAAAACCGTGTCGGCCGACTATGCTCGAGCGGAGGATTTTAGGATTATGAGGTTGGATCTCGACTCGGTTCCGGAGGATGAACGCGAGGTTTATCGGAGGATGAAAGAAGAGGTGAAGAAAAAATGGACGTCGTAGGTTGTTTAGTTTTTTAATCGTATCGTAATTTTTTTTTTTTTGTTTTTTATGTTTTTAGGAAATGTAATTTTTTTTTAATTTTTCGGAAATGTTTTTTTATTTTTTTTATTTTTAGGAAATGTAATTTTTTTATGTTATGAAATGACTTTATTTATGTTGTTTTATGTTGTATTTTTTAACTTTTATAAATTTTATATTAAGTTAATAAAAAAAACACTTAGAAAATTATAAAATAATGAAGTGGGTAGCCCCATACCCTTTAGTCTTAGACTAGAAGGTATGGGGGCCGGCTAGGCCCGGCTAGGACCGGCGCCGGTCCCCCACACCGCCCCCCTCCCTCCCGTCCCGGCGTTCCCAGCAACCCACAGCCGATGTTGCCGCCCCACTTTCAAAATTATATCCGTTATATAACGGATAGATTAATAAAAAAAAAAACTTCCTTTTCCACTTTAAATATTTATCAACCTCTTCCATTTTTTTATACCATTTCACATCCATTTCTCCTAATCTTCTCCTACTCTCATTCATTTTTATAAAAAACACTCTCATTTTTTTTACCATCATGAATCCATTCAACCCAAACGACCCCAACCCGAACAATCCTAACTTTTTTTCTAGTCCCGCTTACACTCCGACTATGGATTCTTCGTGGGGGTCTCCACCATTTACGTTTTCGGGTTTTCAACAATCACCTAACGCCTTCAATCAAATGTCCCAACTTCAACAAATGCAACAATACCAAGCATTCCAACAATTCATGCAACGCGGCTCGGTTCAACTTGATCAATTCCAATCGCAACCGCCAACTTCCCAACCGCAACCCTCGGTTCAACTTGACGATGATGATGAAGTCGTCCCTGAATCGCCACCTAAAGAACTCAAGCGCAAAAAAAAACAGGGGGAAGGGGAAGGCGGTTGAAACCGAACCCGACACCGAAAAAAAAGCGGTTCGAGAGCAAAGGCGAGAACGTGGATAAAAGTAGAGGAGGAGGAGGCGCTAGCTATTGCGTATCTTAAGGCCTCAACTTGCCCGATTGTCGGTATGAACCAAAGTTAATTTTTTTTATATAAATTTAAAAAGAATTATTTTTTAGTTTTACTAATCCATTTTTTTTTTATTTTAGGGAACAATCAAACGGGTTCTAGTTTTTGGAAGGCATGTACGGAAAGATTTAATAACCTTATGGGGGAAGGCCCCTACCGTGATCTCGAATCCGTATCGGGCAAGTGACGGAAAATGAACAAGTGCGTGAATGATTTTATCGGGATTTATAACCCACTTTACATCAATCGTCCTAGTGGGAGTAGCGACGAGGACGTTCTTAACCTTGCGAGGCTAAATGGGAAACAAAAAATCCGCCTTTCCCGCACCTCCGAGCATGGAACGTTTTAAAGAAAGAACCTAAATGGGCGCCGATTCCAAATGAGGTCGCAACCGCCAAAAGGACTAAAACTTCCGAGTCCGGAAGTTATAGTGCGGGAGGCTCCACCGCTCGTTGTCAAATCGACATAAACGACGAACCGGAATATGACGAGGAGCCCGTTCACGAGATCGAACATCCTGGCGGAAGGGACAAAGCAAAAAAAGAGGCGGCCGCAAAGCGCAAAGGGGGCGGCTCGGGTGGAGGTGGCGGCTCGAAGGCGTCTTCGAAAATGGACGACTTAATTTCCGAATTCCGTTCGTTTAAAGACTTTGCGGCCGAAAAATATAGTCACAAGAAAAACGTGTCGGCCGACTATGCTCGAGCGGAGGATTTTAGGATAATGAGGTTGGATCTCGACTCGGTTCCGGAGGAGGAACGAGAGGTGTATCGGAGGATGAAGGAAGAGGTGAAGAAAAAGTGGACGTCGTAGGTTTTTTTTTATTTTTAGGAAATGTAATTTTTTTTTCGGAAATGTTTTTTTTTTTAGGAAATGTAATTTTTTTATGTTATGAAATGACTTTATTTATGTTGTTTTATGTTGTATTTTTTAACTTTTATAAATTTTTATTAAGTTAATAAAAAAACACTTAGAAAATTATAAAATAATGAGGTGGGGTAGCCCCATCCTCCATCCCCCTCAAATGTGAAGGAGGCCCATCCCCCACGAGCCGGTGATGTGGCGACTACGTGGCGGCCCATCCTCGTGGGGATGGGCCTCACCATACCCTTTAGTCTTAAGAGTTACGCTGTGTTCCCGAGTCATTTAACAGGGGGGGGGTGAGGGGAGGGGAAGGAAAATTTTCTCTCCTAATCTCTCTAATTTGGGAGGATGAATATATGATCATATTTTCTTCCTTTTTCCCTCCCCTCTCCCTGTTAAATGAAACTCGGGAACATGATTTTTCATATTTTCATCTCTTTTCCCTCCCCTCCCCCTGTTAAATGAGTCTCGGGAACAGAGTGTTAAGGTTAAGATGAAATAGAAAGTTTATTTTGGCTAGTAAGGGAAGCAAGCGATGGGATTAGGACATGTGCCAAAATTTAAAATAAAGAGTAATGGTATTTTAGTCAATTTTATCCTTTATTCTTCCTTCTTCTCCCCCATTAACTTCAAAACCCACCATTTTCAAAATCCACCATCTTCAACCATTTCTTCACTTTCTATCTCAAGAATCACTACATTATTGTGCGATTTTCGTCACCAATCAATGATTCAAACACCCGATCAACGTGTTCTTCAGCTTTTTTGAAGAAAACCCAGTTTAATTTCATACAAAATCTCGTTTTTTCCGGTGATTTTGAAGATAATCACTCGATCCGTTCGATTCGATCGCTGATAAGTGTTTAAATCATTCAAATTTCGTCAATCGTTGAAGAAATCGGCTTCGATCCATGTAAGAAATTCTTTAATTTCATTTTTATGGTCTGGGTTTTTGATTTAGTCATTGCGTTTTACGATCTTGGCGGGGGTCCGGGGGCAGCGCCCCTGGTAGCAGGGTCCCAGGGGCGGCAGCCCCTGGCGGGGTCCAAGGGGCAGAGCCCCTGGCTAGGGTTGAATTGCATCAGAACATTTAATTTTCTATAAATTGCCTCTGGAAAACTGCATTCGTAGACAGCCTTTTTATCTCTACTTCCTGGTTCAATGCGTTTTAGAGAGATAACAGTTTCTTTGGTGTTTTTAGGTCATTGCGTTTTAGAACTAAGACATTTTTATGTGTTTTCTGGCCATTGCGTTTTAGAAAAAACAAATTTTTGAAGTGTTTTTAGTCATTGTGTTTTATGTAAAACACAATTTTAGGTGTTTTCAGTCCATTGCGTTTTAGAGAGAACACTTTCTTTTATTTTTTAGGCCAATGCGTTTTAGAAATGAGGCATTTTTAAGTGTTTTATGGCCATTGCGTTTTATAAATAAGATATTTCTTTGTGTTTTTTGTGCATTGCGTTTTAGGTAAAACACATTTTTATGTATTTTCAGTCCATTGCGTTTTAGAAAACAGACATTTTAAGTGTTTTCTGGCCATTGCGTTTTATAAATAAGACATTTCTTTGTGTTTTTTGTGCATTGCGTTTTAGGTAAAACACATTTTTATGTGTTTTCAGTCCATTGCGTTTTAGAAAGTACACTTTCTTTTGTGTTTTTAGGCTATTGCGTTTTAGAAATAAGACATTTCTTTGTGTTTTCTGGCCATTGCGTTTTACAAATAAGACATTTATTTGTGTTTTTTGTGCATTGCGTTTTAGAAAAATGTCATTTTTTAGGTTTTTTTTTCCATTGCGTTTTACGCAACTGGGTTTTTTCCATTGCGTTTTACGCAACTGGGTTTTAGAAAAAAATTGTCCAAAGTACAGCAATAGTATACTCGTTTTAAAGATAAAAAACGCTCGTTTTTTTTTGTGCAATTTTTATAAAAAAAATAATGTCGTATGAAAGAGTTATTAACGTTTAAAAAATGGGGGGGGGGGGGAATTGGAGGAGAGAGAAACTATTGCCTTGGATTGACTAGAATGCCCCTAAACAAACTCACGCGCCTCTTTTCTTCACTTCAATTTCCCTCATTTAATCTTAGCCATTGATTAAATAAATTGATGGTCAAGATTACTTCCTAGCCTTCTTAGCCAAATAAACTTCCTATTATATCCTAACCCTAAGAGTTAAATATCATCATTTTGGTCCATGTATTTTGGGTCATTTTGTTAGTTTAGTTTAAAGGTTTTATTTTTTGTCTGTGTGTTCAAAAAAGTTTAAAGGTTAGCAATTCGGCTATATAAAATGACCGAATTGCTCTTCTCGTTAATAGAAAAAATAGATGAAGTTAACCCAGTGGACCCACAGGTGAAAAATGAAACATTTGGACTAAACTGACAAAATGGTCCAAACCACAGAGACTAAAATGACATTTAACTCATTAATTATATACACTTATAATTTGCAACACATTATGCAATAGGTGGTTGTAACTCTGGCTTTATTGGTTTTATGTGCATAGGTAAGGTGTACATTTGCTTATGTTGATTGTACACTAAAGCTTCTTTTGGAAGCTTTATATTTCATATAAATAGAAGATAGAGGAATGAGAGATAGAGATGCAGATTCGTTTGAGAGAGGGAAACGGTGGAAGGACCATCGTTTACGGTGGTTACTAGGCGGCGCACAGCAGCGCTTTTCACTTATGAGTTATGACGCTACATGACTAACACTCAAAGAATCATCGACGAGAAGTGTATTCCGGTGAAGTATGACGAGTCTCCGGGGAAGATCCAGTAAGTCTTCTATTCTGTTGCATGTTACAATTTCAGATACATCGGCTCTTGATGTGTCGTTTGAGACTATTCTCGGTGATAAATAATTCCGACAAGAATCCGGTCAAGTTCCGACCAAGCTCCGGTGAACGAAACTCGACCTGCATCTCTTGTTGCTTTATTTTTCTATGTGCATATGTAGTCATACGTTTAGTTATGTTGATTATAAATGTTTGGGAATTAGGTCAACCGGTTGTACTCTTGGGTTGAAATTTGTTAATCAAAGTCAAAATAATTCTGATTTGGTTGCAAAGATGAAGAATACAGAGCTCAACTTGTGAGTAATGCTAGACACAGCCAAAGAATTAGGTCTTTTTGGTTTCAGAGAAAAGTGTGATATTTATATTTATTTATATTTATATATACTATAATTTGTAACATTTATGTGCAAGAGAAGTTGTGCCATGTGCTTATTTGGTTGTACCACTTTTGAAGCCTTGATGCTCACCCTCTTGTAAATCTTTACCACTAAACCCACGCACAGATCACCCAAACTCACAAACGTCTCCCCAGGAAGCAGAGCGACAACCCCTAGCGAACCCTCACTTTCATGGTGGCTTAGTAATCTTTGCGAATCATAACCGCCAGGAGGTGCGCTGCCGACGATGCATACAGTGGCCCTCATTCTTAGCGGCGATGAGTGATTATTGGTACCTAAGGGAAGGTATTATTGCTCTTTATTTTGATTCTCTAGGGTTTTCAATCAGTTTTTGGATCGTCACAACTAGATTATGTTTGCTTTATTATCACGAAGCTATTTCTCTTATTTTGTTAGTTGATTGATTCTACAATTTTTCAGCAATTGGAGTGAAGTTACCTAAATAGACCAGTTTGAAGGTATAAAAGGGATTAAACGGTAAAGAGATGATTCTTATTAGTAGTCTTAAAATCAAGTGGCCATTTATTTATGAACAATAAGTATTTGTTGATGTGCTTTTTGGATAAAGCGTGTGATTATGATGTTTATGTGGTGTTTTTTGTTGTTGTTTAGGGAAATTTGGTGTTTGTTGGACAGAGATGGACGAAACAAAGAGGAGGTTGACTTTGATGAGGATGTAGGCGAGGTAAGGTTTTAACTTGCTTTGATCCGCTCACTTTTGTTCTCTTATTTTTCATTAGTGAATTCAAGGACGAATGGATACCAATGGAAGCAGAGGTAAGGCATCCTAAACAACCTTTTTTTTTCTGATTGAGTTCAAATTCTAGGATACTCATACCTAAAGTTGGATTTTGATTTTAACTTTTTTGGTCAAAGGATTCGTCATCAAAGTGCAGCTAGATTTAGGGTTTCAGAGTGAATTATGTAAGTATCATCTTAAATCTTACATAAATTTCGTTGAAACTGAATATAAGAATTATTGAGATGTTTCTTTTTCATTCCTTCCTTTTCACTTCCGCATTTTTCACATACGCAGAGAGCGAGAGAGAGAGGATATATAGAGAAAGGATGGCCGTCGGATACACAACTTGGCGGACCCCTGTTTCTAATGACAACAAAATCTGCTGCAAATCCGATTGTTAATTTCATGCGGCGCATCTTAGTGATCATATACCTGTGGGGCTATGTCACACCCCAACCGATGGCGGAAACATCGGAGTGAGACGAAATAGATTGCAAGAGACTTCATAACGCTAATTGTGACAAGTATTTAATAGTTACTTTTACATTGCTTGAACTAGAAATAACACAAGTTTGAAATAAATAAAATACAACAAGTATTCAAGTAATTAGGTTTCATTTCATTGATTACTGGTCTCATACAAATATTGGAAACAAATTACAACATGTTTTAAAATAAAATACAGAACAACAAGTATTAGAGTTTAATCGCGTTTCTAGGCAACCCTACTAGATTCCTTGCATCATCCAAATCCTGCAATACATGTTAAAGCATAGATCAATACAAATAGTATTGGCGAGCATACAAGTTTGAGTACAAGCATAAAAATGTTTTAAACAGATTTTTCATGGCAATAACTAAGTATGAACATATAAATTTAAACACGTATGAATGCAAGTACAACACGTATGATTGCAAGTATAACACGTATGAGCATATATAAGAGGATTATTTGTACAAAAATTCTAGTATGTTTGTGCATTTGATTCAAAGTACATGTATTGCATCCCAAAGGTAATAAAGCGTAAAAAGGGATCGAGTATGCTCACTGTTTTGCAAAGCTCCATTGGAAATCCCGTGAAGAGTTGGATGTTGACTGATGGAACACCAAGGTCACCTCACATGGGCAAACGAAGGTTACAGAAGTGTTGTTGAAATAAATATACATTTATATCTATTTTTATAAAAATTACTTGATTTCGATGGTTATCGTTTTAACTTTAACATATTTCGTTTTACGGATTTTTTTACGAAAAACGGGCAGAGTTTCCACTGTTCTCAAACGATCCCGACAACACAAGTCGCCGATTATTATTTGCCAAAACTCAACAATAATGATTCAACAATATTATACAACTTTCGTCAAGTGTGCAAGGTTGTAAATTGGTCGAAAACTAAACCAATACATAAGATTGTATACAAATCTAGTCACGACACGTTGGCTTGGTTTTTAACTTAGTATAAATAAGTTTTTTTTCCTTTTTTTATAATATAAATGCACAAGTCATTAAATTTATTGTCGTGTCGGTTCGAGCTTGGTTTAAAATATATAAATAATATAATAAAATCCGCGTCATTAATGTTTTACGGAGTCTCGTTTTTTTAACCCGTTGTCCCGACAGTTGACCGAGTTTGACCCGAGATACCAAAAACAACCAAGTTGACTGTTTGACCAGTTTTGACTCGAACACTAAACCGGGCATCGAGCCTGTCCGACTTGACTTGTGTTGACCATGATAACCGGGTTCAATCCGAGACACCAATAACAACCCGACACACCCGTGACTGAACCGAACCTGTAACCTGAGCCAAACTTGAAACATGACCCGAGTTCACCAAGTGAACGGAAACCCGAAGCAAGTCACACTTGAAACGAATCCAAAACTGAACTAGAACAGATCTGAACCACAACTTTCAAACTCATACCTGAGCTGAATTTCGAACCGAGCACCACCACTGTCGCCGTAAAGTTTCCCACGTGGCTCCGGTAGCCGTCGGCCACCGCCGCCGCCCTTTTATCGTCTGAAAACGATGCACCACTGTCACGGAACCACCTTCTGTCGCCGTTCTTCACCATCATCCTTCACGTCCTCATCATCTTCATCATTACCGCCGGAAACGATGACCGGAGCTGGTCTGACCAGAATAACAGAGAGAGAGAACGAGCAGCAGGAAGGGGAGTTTGTTTGTCGGATACCTCGTTCACGGCACCGTCGTCGTTTCCATCGCCGACCGTCGAGAGGAAGAGGTAGAGTAGGTGACCGAGAGGGTGTTTCATATGTATGTGTGTTGTGGATCAAGAACTATGAAGGGGATAAGGTATTCTTCATGTTTGTTTGGAGTATGTAGCAGAGTAAAGGGGAGTTTGTGGGGAAAAAGTAAAGGGTGTTGGCTGATAAAAAAAATGAGGGATCTAGGGAAAAAGTAACCGAAACCGGTTTTTAACCGGTACCAAAATAACCGGTTTAGGTTTCTTAATAACCGCCGGTTCGTAACCGGTTTTAGATATTCATACCAATAACCGGTTTTAACCGGTTAATTAAAAACCGGTTTTTTATGATTGTTAATAACCGGTTAACCGGTCTCAGCTTCATCTTCAACAGCAGACAGAAGCACAGCAGCAGCACAGAACAATTGCAGTCATGAAATGTTACCGTTTGAAATGAAAAAATTCTGCATGTTTTTAATATAATTGCATGTTTTTAAAAATTCTGCATGTTTTTAATATAATTCTGCATGTTTTTATATAATTCTGCAGGTTTTTAATATAATTCTGCATGTTTTTAAAAATTCTGCATGTTTTTATAAGTTTCTGCATGTTTTTATAAGTTTCTGCATGTTTTTATAAAATTCTGCATGTTTTTATATAATTCTGCAACATTTTTTTAAGTTTCTGCAGTTTTAATATAATTCTGCATGTTTTTATAACTTTCTGCATGTTTTTAAATGATTCTGCATGTTTTTATAAAATTCTGCATGTTTTGTATATGATTCTGCAGCTTTTTTTTTAAATTTCTGCAGTTTTAATATAATTCTGCATGGTTTTATAACTTTCTGCATGTTATTCTGCATGTTTTTATAAAATTCTGCATGTTTTGTATATGATTAATGATTCTGCAGCTTTTTTTTTAAATTTCTGCATGTTTTATAAAATAACCGAAAAAAACCGGTTTTTATTAACCGGTTCACTAGTTAACCGGTTTTTCATAACCGGTCGGTTATTACCGGGTACTGATTTTCGGGGTTAATAACCGGTTATTAACCGGTCGGTTATTAACCGTAACCGGTTATGTTTTTTTGGCCCAATAACCGTCCCAACCGGTTAACCGGTTTAGGTTATTAAAAAAACCGATTTGTGCATGTCTACACTTAAGTACACAGGGTTGGTTAATGGGTTTGGGCCCAAGGCCCACAAGCCCAATTCTCGTGTTTTGAGTGGCCCGTAACTTCCTTCGAGACCCGTTATCAAAACCCAAACGTCGTAAAAATGTCGTAAAATATAGTTTTAGATTTAAAAACGTGTGAAATGATGTCGTTATTTGATAATTTTCGTGTACGTTCGTCGTTCCCTCAAAATGTAGAAAACGTGTCGTTTGTCGTTTTTAAAACCGGGTATACGTTCCTAGGCCTACCGAGAGCCAATTTAAGTTAGTATTAATGTCTTAATGTGTGTTGTGCGCGTAATTGCAAACCGGAAAGTACTGGTTTGCGTACAAATACGTATTTGAACGATTTATTGCGTGAACAATAATTATGTATAAAATACAAATTTTATTAAAATTAACGCCTCGAAAATTGAAATACGAATATAAACTTTCTAACGTAGAAATACAAAAATACGAGACGTTACAGGCTAACTTGTATTGCTACCACAGACCCTAGAGATTGTCTTTACTTTCAAATAGTAGTCTTGCACTGCCTGGTGTCGTTGTGATAGTCGTTCGAAGCCAGGAACATCAAGGTACAAATTCCTAGAGGATAAAGTGCTATTGTTGGGTCTGGAGTGTTTTTTTATAAATTCAACGTTTTTAGAAGATATGATTATGAATGGTGATGATAATTAGAAGAATCTTTAAATATTGCTACCACAAACCCTAGAAGTCCTGTTTACTTTGACTTTTTTTACATACTATTGATCATGTTTGTTGCAACATGTTATAGATGCTATTGGAAAAAGCAACCTGGAGTCCTAATTTTTGTTTTCACCATTGTACTTTGTATGTGCCTATTTGCCTTTTGAATTCATTTTGTAACCTTATGTCTGGTTTATGTAGGTTTAAGTTGATTTTAGACTGTTGTTACTGAGTTTACTTGGTTGCCGGTTTTGTTGTATTGAAGGTATTGCTTGGGTTTGGGTGTTAAATTTAGGCGTGGGTGATGTTGTCAGTTTTCCATTGCTTTCACATTTCTAAGTTCTATGTTTTTCTTCTTCAGTTTCTCTCTTATTTTGCATGGATGATTTTCGTCAATCTATTTTGTTGCAGGTGGTCAATATAAAGTGGTTGATTTGAATGCCATTGACTACTTCACATTTTTGAGGTTCGTCTATCTCTTCCTGATAAAGTCTAGATATCATAATAAGTTATGCTATGTAATAAAAGGGCAGCATCCTTTAGCAAAACATGTTTAGATTATAGAACTGTAAACATGTTTAGATTATAGAACTGTTAATGCCAGAATCTTTATGCTTTATTAGTAACATTTTGTTGCAATTAGTGTTGTACATTGTGCTTTACATTGTTGTACCTATCTTGTTGCTCTTGTCCTCCTATTGGTTTATTTGGGAGGTTGTTGAGTATAACAACCCTTGAAAACACCCTAAAACGTTTCGTAGTCAAATAACCGAACCCGCGTAACGTTAATTTTAATTAAAAAATCAAAGTCTTATACCCTGTCGCGGGCCGCGACAGGAAGTATGGAGGTCGGTCGCAGGGCGTGACGGCCTATTGCTTGTCGGAAACATTTGAGTGACATGTGTCGTGTCACGTGGCACACGTAGGTGTCAACGAGGCAACCCTAGCCGTAGCTAGGGAGCCCTCGCGGGGCGCGAAAGGAAAGGGAGGGGGCGGTCGCGGGGCACGATAGGCTCCGAAAAGTCGTATAAATAGGGCAGTTCAGGCACAATTCAAATTCGTTCAGTTTCTTTCTCTCTCAACTTCTATAATCCGAAATTATCAGTTAAAATACCCCCTAAATCACGAAGCTATGCCCCGTTGTAAGTATTTTAACCCCCGATCACTAATTCGATACCCTGTCCGATTGATATGGAACCCAGAAACTGATGCCAAAGTGCTGCCTGTTTAGGGCTATGCTTTGTAAACTAAGTTGGGGTTCTGTCTTGTGACGTATTGATAAGTTGAATTTGGGTTATTATACCAACGTTCGTGCATTGTATATTTTTAATAGGAACTCAAGAAAATTTACATAAAATATCACCAAGAAGCCTTTAGAAAAACCTAAGTTTACAATGTGAGTCATTCTTCTTTTCACCAACTTATTTTACAAAACCTTAAAATGTTTTCAGTTATACTTACAGTGATTAAGTCTTTGTATTCTAGAAGATACTGTCGGTATTATGGGGTTTTTTATACACTACTTGATAATCTTCACAATTTGACACAGGTAGCCAATGTGTGATATGACCATAGTCACAAATCCGTCGAGTGATAAGTACTAGGAGTTTTTGGGTTAGATATAAACATTGTAATCGCACTTAATACTGTGAAGTTATAACAATGTGTTTTTATAAAATGGAATGTACTCGCCAGTATTTCTTACTGATAAAATATTTTTTAAAATGCGTTTCAGGTAACTTGATGTGAAGCTATTTAGAAGTCAGCTATGGAGCACTGAAGGCTTAAATAAAGTGGCCATAAATTACCTGAATAAAAGAAGTTTATGTTTTCAGCAAGTTAGGGTTATCCCTATAAAAGATATTATAAATGAAATATGGGTTTTTATCCCATTTGTTTAATAAAAAAAAGTTTGGTGTTTTGCAAACTCTGAATTTATTTCCTAACTACGATCCTGATGTCTCATTTCCGCTACCAAATTAATAAAAATCGATACCACCAGCTCGTGCTCGTGGCGCCCGCTCCAGGGGTGGGGTCGGGGGCTGCGACAGAAGGTGGTATCAGAGCCACTGGTTCAAGCCATTTAGGTGTTCTTTTTAACACCTAAATTTTAAACAGTTGTGTTAGGAAATATCCATAACTTATGTGTTATTCTGTGTAAATATGTATATTATGATTTTATGTATTTTGATGATTTTTGAGTTCGCAGTATGAGTGATCAGAATACATCCGACGCTTATCGTCACATGTCCCACTCTCCAATGGATGAAGGACCATCCGAGTTAGCCTCAGGATATGTAGCAGATTCTGAAGATACCTTTGTTTTTAGAGCTGAATCTGAGGAGGCATTCCCACATAAGGAGAGGGGATGGTTTAGCAAAGAAAAGAGGGAAAGGAGAAAAAAAATAAGGAACATCCAAAAACAAAAACAAGCCACAATAAGAATAGCTGAGGAAACAACCCAGATTCCAGTGACTAGACCATTATGGTTCCTGAAGATTCTGAAGCCTCCACCTGAACATGTCTTGCATTAACTACAATTTTGAGTCTATTTCTGTGTTGGTACAAGTGGCGTTATGCAATTCTTCCATGAAACTCGGACGCTGCTTTGTCATGATGTTCTCTAGCCAATAGACTTCCTACTCTCCACTGTCGTATATAACCGTCACCATGTCTGTTTCATCATCAAAACGCCATGATGTCATGACAGGGTCCGGCTTCACATCTGCATTGATTGGTCCAAATTTGCTGGTTAATGCTTTCATAAGCATATGCGTTTCATGGCATTCGTTGTCTAGAGCGATGTCAATGGATAAGATTCCCTCTATATCTCTTCTTCCATCTTTAGAATTACCCTGACCTTCTTAACATACACCCTCCTCCTGTTGTCAAAAAGGAGGACGTATCGCCTGATTCTCAGAGTGTATCTCCACGAAACGATTGTTGCCATTTTTGGCGTTTTGGTTAAGTTGGCGTTTTTGGTTAAAGATGTTTTTTTTTTTTTTTTTTTTTTTTTTTTTTGCAGAAAATGGATAGATTGAAGTGATTATGGAAGCTATGTTTTACCTTGTTTATATAATGATGTTTTTGGCGCGTAATTTAGGAGGGAATTTCTTCTAATAAATGTTAATAACTAAATCTCAGTTACTGTGTTGTTTCATCTTCCTGTAATATTCAACGCGTTTTATTACTAATTTTTGGCGTTTTGTTTTTAATGACGTTTTATTTTTTTTGTATGGCGTTTTATCATTTGATGGCGTTTTGAATATGAGCGGTAAAAGACCCTTTTACCCTTAATGAAGCGCGTCCCACATAATAAAATTGATGTTATTTACGAAAACGCCACCGCGCAATCTAGTCCATGGATTGTTTTGATCGGACGACCCATAAGCGTTCTCACCGTTCTCATACTTTTCACCGTTTTCTCTAAATCCTGACCCTCACACTTTTCACCGTTCTCATATATATGAGTGGGGATCCTACGGAAAGTGTGTTTTTCCTAAAAAGTGTAAAAAGTCATAAAACACAATAATTTCAAGCATAAAACACACCTAAAACTCACAAATAATAGAATGAATATTACTAAAACACTATATTCAAACTCTAATAGTCCATAAAAACTTCAAACGCACCATCGTAGAACTATGAATATAAAACACACAATGCTAAACAACATAAAACACAATAATATTTGTCATTCCACAATCAGAGCCTTAACATCTAAAACACAACACAAAACCCACATACATGATGTTTTAGTAATCTTCATCATATTATTTGTGGGTTTTTGGTGTGTTTTATGGTTGACATTATGGTGTTTTATGACTTTTTACACTTTTTAGGAAATTTGGACTTTCTGGCCAACTCCTAGCTATATATATATATATATAATAAGGGTCAGAATTTAGAGAAAACGGTGAAAAGTATGAGAACGGTAAGAACGCTTATGGGTCGTCCGATCAAAACAATCCATGGACTAGATGGCGCGGTGGCGTTTTCGTAAATAACATCAATTTTATTAAGTGGACGCGCTTCATTAAGGGTAAAAAAGTCTTTTGACTTCTCGACACAAAACGCCAAACTCATGAATAAAACACTATTAAATTCCCGCCTTAAAGTACAGAGCACACATCATCCTAATCTAAATGCCATTAAATATAAAACGCCAAACTTTGTTTTTTTAACGATAAAGCTGAACAAACAGCAACTGAAATGACGGAACTTAATTACTAGTATTTATTATAATAAAATCCCGCCTAAAATACGCACCAAAAACTTCCTATATAAACAACATCTCATACCTTCTAATAACCACACCAAACCCAAAACGTCATATTTTACTATATACCATTCATCTTAGAAACGCCAAAAAACCCAAACATCAAAGATTCCAATCGACGTTTCTTTGAGATACACTATTTTCTCAGTAAACTTTCACTCAATGTGATGGGCAAAATCCTTATTTGGGGATATTGTCCATCTCATTGAGCAAAATCTTATCAAGTCTATCGTCAATATAAATGCCAAAACATACAAAAACCACAAAATTGCAAAACGTCATTTCTTGGAGATTCAGTTTTGTTCTCAATAATGGTTAGCTGAATGGGGTGGACAACATTGTTAGACATCTTTCTTAACTGAGGATTAACAATGTTGTCCATCTCATTCAGCAAAACATTATTGAGTTTAGCATGACCAAAATTAGAGGTTTAAGGTACTTTTATTTCGTGGCGTTGTATTTTTTTTGGCGTTTGGTTTGCTTGCCCGATCTTATATTGTCTATTATGTAAATTCGAAGTAACATGTTATGAACAAATAAGTAGAAAAAAAGATGGAAAAAATGATATATAAGAGATGTAAAACGCCAAATTCAAATCTGTGTGTGTTCTGTAAGAATGAAAAAATACAAAACGCCAAACTACTCTTCACTTGCTCTCGAATACCTTGTCGATTTTCTTCTAATTACGGCCTTTTTGCATGTCGATACGTAGTGTCCATAGCCTTTGCACTTCTGACACTGTCTTTCTTTGGCCCCGGGTTTCGACTTTGATTTCATTTTCTCGATTGTTATCTCCTGTTTAGATTTCAGACGCTTCCGAGATCCAGAACCTTCGGACTTAAACCCAATTGGGACTCTTATCGGATTCTTGTCGTTTTTATATTGACCTGTTATCTCCGCAAATCTATCCCTAGTCCTAGCAGGATTAGCAACAATCTACATATCTTGAACCTTCTTCATATAAGATTGAACATGATCCTTGTATAAGGATAGCTCCTCTTTATTACTAGAAGAACGACTCAAGGTATACTGTAACACCTCGTAAAATCACGTCCAATAATGTATTGATACGTGTAATAAACCCTAATAAAGTCAAACGTTGAATTTGAGGGACTAATTTTGATAAAAATCAAAAAATTTGGTTATAGAAGGTCTGGAAATGTTAACATGCTTATTATAAGTCTCTAAATAACCTCTTACGGTATTTATATTCACAAATGAGCCACTTGTTGATCGAGTGTAGCCGTTTGCGTAATTAATTGAAAGTTTGCGCAATGAAGGGTTAAAAGCGTCAACATGTTAATTCTTACCTCTGAGAGACCTTTTTAACAAACCGGGAGCTTCATGATATTTTATTATACTCTCGGGAATGCCTAATATTGGCCATTAAGGGCTTTTATCCCTATAAGTGAAGTTACGCGCAACTTTGCAAGTTAGAGGGACTAAAAGTGTCAATATGTTTAATTATACCTCTGAATGACCTTTTTATGAACCCGAAGCATTATGATGTTTTATAACACTCCCAAGAACGCCTAATATGGATTTGATAAGGCTTCGATGCTATTAAACGATGATATACTCAAGTTTCTTCATTAGAGGGACTATTTGTGTCAAACTGCAAAAGTCTATCGATTCATATGGTATCGAACCTTTCGAAATATGATCATAAGTTAAATATGCCCCAAATATCCTTTACATAGCTTAGAAATAGGCTTAGAGGTGTTTGGTGCGCAAAACTAAACTTATTTGATCGACAGGGACTAAAAGCGTCAAAAAGTGCATAAGTTTGCATTTTCGCGCATATCTTACGTTCTGAATATATTCGGACATCCAAAAATTTATGTAAGCATTAAAATATTTTATTTTAGTGATTGGCATGATAAAATTCCATTCGTCGCGTAATTTGGATCGTTTTCCGCGTCCGTTCGTGTTTCGTCGTAATTAGCCGAACAACGCAACCGTATGACCAAACGAACCGACATCCGAGATAATTTTGAGCATGTTTCATGTTCCCTATACTTTAACTTCATTTTAGAGCCTTGAAATGAGGTTAACAGGGCTTAAATGTGTCAAAAATGCATCAAAAAACCAAGATTTACAACTGCAGGGACCAAAACTGACATTTCTGTCAAAGTTGGCTTAGGAGTGGGGCGTAAGACTTGGCCCATTTCTTACGCCAGGCGCGAGAGCCCATCAGACCTGCAAAATAGCTGATTTCAAACCAGCAGCTGGGTTTTTGGGTTTGCAAATGGTTTTAACAAGTCTATGGGCTATTTTGGGGCACCCATGGTATTCTAAAACCATAGGCACACATGTAAGGCTCAGATCGAAGCTCGTTTTTCGATGAACGATCCTAACGGTGGCCTGAAAACTATATAAACCCACTTGTTCTTGCTCTCATTTCACACTTGATCTGAATTGTTCTAAGTTGGAGCTCTTGTGCTTCATACCTGAACATTCTAGATCAATTCCATCCTTGTTTGGACCCTTTGTAAGTGTCCTTTCGTGCTTAGTTCAATTATTTGGCGATTAAAGCCGAAAAGTCAAGTGTTTGCGATAAACGCTTTGACTTTTAAACGGTCGAGCCATTGTTCGCAACGAACATGGCTACGTGATCGTAATTAGGTAGGTATTAAACACTCAAAAGGGCACCTCCTAATTACCACGTTTGCTTAGTTAATTGTCGGGTCAAAGTTATTAAAATAAAAGTCTAACGAGTCGGTTTTTAAATAAAATTCGTAACTAATGATGTAAAGGCAATAAAATCAGTTTTGTCACTTTAATAACTTGGTAAGTATTAACTGAACATGTCTAGACATGTTCAATCCGACAATTCTGAGTTTAGGCTCGGTTCGGAACCGAAAGTCGCAAAAGTAGACTTTTGCTTTGACTTTCAGTTCTGACCCGATTTATCTTAGTTTAGTTATACCTTAGGATTCCTTTAGGACCATATTATAGGTTAGTATAACCCTCTGAGGTTATACAACCTGGTTCCTTAGAAATCCTAGCTCATTGCATGTTTCCGTTAATTGCTTAAAAGTTGACCATTATGCCCTTTTGACCTTAAAACGAGATTTTTGAAAATGTGAGAGGACAAAAACCTTTATTACTGATTTATAAACATGTCCTAAAAATTTGACATCAGTTTGAGGTCTAGATTAGGAGTTATGCTCAATAGCGTAATTTGAAAGTTTTTTATTAATTAAACGTCATAATTAGGATAAAGCCTATCTTAACCCAATTTTTGACACCAAACCTTTTACCCACTGATGTAATATAATATTTTGGGATTTTTGAAGATTTTTATTTATTTTTAAACTGATCATAGCATAGGGTTCTTGCTTTGATTCGGTAATTGTCGGTTATACCCTTTTCTTGAATAAAATGAGTTTTACATAACTTTTTGATACCAAACTTTTTGCTATTGATTTTATATGATAAATAAAATATTTTGAACTTTATAACCTGATCAAAAACTCATATTTCCTATTATAACCTGAAAATCGTTTAAAAACGACTTTTTACGCGTTTTAAACGCATAGTATGAGTTAAAACTATTTTTGTCATATAAGACTTAATACCTACTGATGTTTTAAGTAAATTTTTATATTTGAAGAGTAAGCAAAAGTTTTGAACTCAGATTTCCAAATTTGACCTTTAAAGCTTATGTGAAATTACCAAAATGCCCCTACGGTGCATAGTTTGGTTATAAATGGTAAATTTCACATATATGCATTACCCTACTGATATAAATTATTAAATTAAATATTTTTACTAATTATTTCAGACCCGAACCTCAGATTAATATTTAATCTCTTTTATAACCTTTAAAATGACCAAAATACCCCTAAGGAGCTTAATTTGAGTTTAAATACGTTTTGGGCATAATGGAAGGTATCCTACTGATATCACAACATATTTAAGGCATATTAACTTAGGAAACCTGTTCATGACTCATTTGTTACCCGTTATGCATTTATCGCATTCGGTACGGTTTATGTAACTAGTTTGCATAAATTAACCGAAACGGGTCAAACCTTATCATTTTCACTTCAAAATCCAGAATGTGTTTAGTTTACCCATATTATACAAGTCTTCATACTTATCGGGTCTAAATCACATTCTAATCCGGTCTTCGCATAGTCTTGCATTTTGAACCGTGAACCTTTCCTTAAAAACTAACCGGTCTAAGTTACATCTTAAATAAGACCCGTTAGGAATCTAATAGGTTAATAAAACCTTCGTTCCAGATTGAGAGCCCCAGTAGAGGTACTTGTGCTTGCTGATTAGAATATACGGCTGAGTATAAATTGCATTTTAAGCTCAGGTAAATACTTTTAACTTATTTTCCCTATACGGGCTTGGGATACGGTATTATAATAATACCGCTTGGTCGGGTATTGAATGTTTAATCGGATTGTGATTAAATTATTGAGGTAACCCGTTTTAATCTGTCTTATTTGAGATAAAAGCATTTGGAGGTTAATGACCATGTCCCGGATATCCTTGGCATCATTATTATAAAATGGCCACGTCTTAAGTGCGGGGTGTAGGCATACACCTGACAGTTGCATAAGGGAAATGGTATCTCACTCTCTTGTGGGCCTATACTTGTGGTGTGTATGTTAATCTTGACTCGGTTTCTAACATCGGGCCCTGAATGTGTAACGAACATATAAATCTGTATACAAGATTATTTTTAAAATAATTGTCCTAAGTTATAAAAGAATATTTGTGCCTTGTGCATTTAAATCAATTTTCATAAATGTTTTCAAAAGAGTCAGTTAATTATATTTACCAGTGTAAACTGACGTATTTTCCAAAAAGGTTAAGTGACAGGTACTGTACGTAATTGGCTGGGAGCTCAGGGCGTTAATAGGGAATCTTGCAAGTTCTAGATGCCTAAAGTCTTTTGAACAGTGTTTATCTTTCTGTTTTAAGATCCGCATGTGGATCCATCTTACAATCCGTTTGTAATATTGAAGTTACCTTTGAATCGGTTTGTAATATATTTACTTTAGACTTCCGCTGTGCATTGAACTGTGATTATTTGACCATGATGATATCAACTACGTCACGATACTCCCCACCGGGCCCACCGGAAATATGTGGAAATATCGGGGTGTGACAGGTTGGTATCAGAGCCAACATTGAGTGAATTAAACACTAGCCTTTTGTGTTTAATCTCAATAACACAGTAGCACATTCCTGAGATGTAACACCCCGAAAACGGGTTTGGTAATTAAACCCCGTTAATACAAAAGAGCGGGTAAAATACCGTTAGCGGTAAAGATTAACCCGGAAATTTATTAGGATTTAAAAAAATAAGCCTAATAATTAATAAAAAGGAGAATAAATGATTTGAGAAAACAAAGTTATAAAAGGCCCGAATAAACGAGACTTAAAACATAACAGGTTATAACTTCCCGAACCCGTTAAGGTAACTAGGAATAATTAACCTAGTTGGTAGCATGAGATCAAATGACTAATGGTGAGTTATAGCTTCAATTGGTCAAGATAAAACATGAGGGACTAATATTGCCGAGTGGGAAACTTGGTTTATTAAAACAAAAAAATAAAACACAACACACACACTTGGAGTGTGTGTGTGCGTGAAATCATCCAGGAGAAGGAGCAAGAGCTCCAAACCCTAGCTCATCCAAATTCATCAAATTGGAGGGCCAAACGACGATTAAATTCACAACCGAACGTGGATTAATAATCACCCGAACAAGAGGATCACAAGGTATGTAAAATCTTGGTGTTTGGTGAAGTTGTAAGAATTTGATAATCATCCTAATCGCGAATTAGGCATGGATTAGAGAAGCTATGGCTAGATTAGTGATGTCTACTTGCTTAGGAACGAAACCCTAAGTGAAAATCAAACATAACATGCTATGAATTGAAGGATTTGATGAAGTAACACACTTAGATAATGGGTTTTAATGTTATAATGAAATTGATGATATAACTATGTTTAGAATCAACATGCATGATAACAAATAGAAGGTGTTCGATTAAACCATGAATTTGGGTACAAGATCATACTTCTCACGAAATGGGTTTTGTATGATATAAGAGAATTGATGTTAAGATCGTGATATAGATGGTTGAAATCATGTTACCTAGTAGCTAGTGTGTAAAATTCGATTTCGTTAAGAGTTCGGATGAAATGCCTAAGCGAAATTCAATAAACCAAATGTGCATTGAATAAGTTGATAAGTCGATTGACTTTAAAAAGTCAAACCGACCAAGTACATGATCGAATGATAAATTCGACATAAGGAGCGTAGGATGGAATAGTCGTAAATGATTATGACTAACCTAACCATCTTACAATTTCAATGATAGTTTGACGCTTGGCAATCTAGGTGAAAGTTTGGGGAAGGAAGCGGGTCAAACAAATCAAGAATGAAGGAAAAGCATAATTCAGATGCAATGTAAGTATAGCTTACACTAGTCATATATTTTGGAATATTCTTTGTCGTATTGATTACGAATAAGACAAATACCTAATTGAGATATGGTGTTCCGGCATGTAGTCGTACGGAACAAGATAATCAAATACGATAAGAAACCATAGTGATGGCTAAAAATGAGTTAAATCGGTAATTCGATCATATTATGACGAATGAAACATGTACTTTTAAGGGTTACCATATAAGGTAAATCATAATAACCAATAAGGGTAAAATTGTAATTTGGTCACTCGTTGACAATAATTGTTGGTATTGAAAGATACTTTATTTCGAAAGCCTTAATAGGCCAAAAGGCGTTAAGAAGTGATTTATAATTAAAATGACCGCACGATGTAAACTGGAGCGAGTCGTGTAGGCGAGATGGCAATAAGCTTCATCTCGCCAATATAATCGGTCAATTAAAACAAACGGGTCAAAAGGGTGAAAATATCACCCTTTGACAATATCGACTAATGGTTTGTCGAGTTGTATGATTTCAGGAATAAATATCAAATGGATACTTACATCGCTATTACTTAGCGGTTACTAAGGCAAGGTATCGAAACGGGTCAATATATATATTGATCCGAGCCAGGTAAGTATAATATAGATTAACTACTCAATAGGAACTAGAGGCTCCTTGATAGTTAAATGCAATCATATAGAAATTTGGTTACTTTAATAAGCAAACCGAATGATTCGTATGATGATCGTTGTGTTTTGAAAACATAATGACTTTTCGAATCAAATGTATAGTTTAAAACAGGGCTTTTGGGTCGAAAATGCTTTTAAAAGTCCTTTATATTAATGAAAGGACTAAATGGACCAAAATGCCCTTGTAAGCTAAATCGAGCGAACGACCCATAAAGGTTGTTCGGAAAAGAGTAGTATGCATAATTAAACACTTAGAATGAGTATACAAAAGCGAAAGATGTGAATCCTTAGTCATTTGACTCTATAATAGTCTTTGCCGTAAAATAATGATTCGAGGGGTAAAACTCAGAGTTTAGGAATTTCCACACTTAATACAACACAAATATAGTTGTGAAGAAAGATTATTTGATAAGAAATGTGGTAGTATAATGCTTGATGTGAGTGAAAGAGATTCATGCTTAAAATAGGCTTAATTACCCTTAACGGGTCAAAATAAGCATATGAGCGAAAACAGGTTAAGAATGCGTAAGAAACGTGTGATTAGAACCTAATATGATACTCAATATTGAAATGATGAATCTCATGAGTTTATAGATCAAATAAACATGTTTGTTTGATAAAAACACGAACGGGTCAAAATTTGGTAAAAAGGGTAATAAGTCGAAGACTTAAAAGTCTGAAATTTTATTATTCCGGATGTTGGATTTTAACTCCATAAGATGGAGAATTAAATTACGGATGCGTAGGAAAAAGAATCGGGTAAAACGGATTAAAAACGAGAGAGTTATGCTCGTTTCCGTGAAATCGGGTTATTCTGGGAATATGCAGCAACCAGCTTCAACTTTCTGTCGAAACAAGACCGTGGCGTCGCGCCACGGACAGACCCTTTTTCCGTCGCGTGTGGCGATGGCCTAAATGCAAAAAATTTTGATTTTTTTTTATTATTTCGATTATTTGACCCAATTTCCTTGTTGTACTTGTTATTTAACTATCAAAACTGACTTCTAAGTTGGTTTTGATCATAGGTGAATGTCGAGAGTCCCGAATGAAGATCAAGCGTCGATCAAGAACCGAACACACGTTAAATGAAGCTTCCGCGTCAAATCTTGGATTGTGTTATTATAAGTGAATTATGTAAACACTTATAAATTTGTTTTTGAAACATGGTAATTATTTGGGAATGTTAGTATAACAAGTTTTTGTAAAGTCACATTTTAGCATATAAAATGTGTATCTTATTATTAAAATCTTGTTTAATTGTGACGGGCGTTACAAGTTGGTATCAGAGCTCAAGGTTAAAAGAATAAAGTGTTCGGTTCGAGGCTTGATCGCAAATCCGGTAAGTACATGTATATTAATAGTTTAGCATGCTAAAGTGTTGTAAACAACACATAGGGCTATCGTGTGATACACGTTATCTTAATTAAATGATAAATATAGTTGACGAAATTGCGTGCGCTGACGCGTATAGTAGAAAAGCCTTGTATTATAATACGGGTGATTATTGAAGTTGATGTTACTAATTCTTGCAAATGTTTTAATTGAAGGGCACTCGCATCTGAAGATAGCGAGAGTTTAACAAATGGCGGATTTGAAGAAGGAATGGTCCATGTCACACCCCCAAAATCCACATGCGGAGTACCACCGCTTGGGGGCTTGACTGACCAGGATCCAGCCACCAACTATACTGAGCATTGGTTAATAGTAAAAATGTTCACCAACCACAATAGTTAGTAAACACCATAGTTTGAAGTTTTAAAAGTTTAAGTTCAAATAACAGTTTAAGTAAACAGCGGAAGCATAACCAAACAGTTTCAAAACAAAGTTCATAGTTCAAGATTATTTAAAACCCAACACATGGGTTAGACGACCACTACACATTCCCAAGCTGCAAGCTCCTGAGTCACTGGGTACCTGCAAAGCATGCAGTAAGGTATCAACAAAAATGTTGGCGAGTTCACGAGTTGTCCAGTTTTTAATTACCAAAAACTTGTTTCACCAGTTAATTTATCCGTTTATACATGCCATGGGGAGCTACCCCATAAGTAAGCGACTAAACTGTTTTACAATACCGAATACTTACTTAACCGTACGTTTCCGCAGTGCCCCGTTTGTCAATGTTCTATCATCATTGACGGTTTGCCAGAGTACATTAGTTCACTCCCGTTCCCAGTAACAAGGGTCGGTGTGAGGTTGGTTACACCTAAATAGCGCTATCAACTAATAACCCGTTCGCCAGGCCCCGGCGACTAATCGGTATTAAATGGTAGGGACTTGAGTGATAGAGTTTCGTTTAGTGTTGCTCGTTGCATTCCGTATAAACAGTAATTAACTAAGAGTCCCATTTAAGGGGAAGAAAGTAGGTTTGTATCCCTTACGAGGGGATAGCGTTGTTTAAGTTTCCGTTTCCCAAACCACCGGGAACGCATGCTTTATTAGTTGTGAACTCACCTTGGGTTGCTCGGCAGATTAGTTACTTGGTCAAACACGTTGGTCACCACGTCCTAACATGGTTACCAGTATAGGTCAGGTTTGGGCATATAGAAGTCACGTATATTCTACACGTACCTAACACATAGCATGCATAACATATAATTATCCATTAAGTCATTGGGCCTGTCTAAATTCTTTAACAACAACAGTTAACACATAGCCCACTTAAACAGTAACAAGCATGTACAGTTAATACACTTGGGCCCAATAACGACTATGATGGTCTCAAGTCCCTGAAGTCTGTTTCGAGTTGTCACTATGTGGTCTCGAGTCGAAACCAGGGGTCTCGACTTGCACACTTAATGACCGAATCCTTCTAGAACCTGTCCAAATGTACTATCCAATAGAATTGCCATTTCATGAAATTGTGTACTATCCAATACAATTTCACTAACATGTTTTCTTGTCTAATCTTAATACAAAACAGATCAAAACACCCAATTTCCAAATATTCATTGCATATTCAAACAGTTCATATCATATTCATATAGTTCATCTTTAGGGTTTTTATCATCACACTTGATTATTCAAATAACATACATCATTCACCCGAGATTTATTCAAACAAACACATTCTCTATGAATCTCAGATTCATCTATATGGGCCTAGAAGCAAAAATCAATAAGCCATACATAACATGCATTTCATAAGCAACAATCATGTAATGTTTCATTCTTTTCTTTAAGAACATTTATGTGCAACAATCATAACAATGTCCTAATCAGCCTATAGTCATGCATATCATTTATACAAGAATGACATACTCATAATCACCAAACATAAATATTCACACAATCTATCCTAGCTTATCCAAATAATACAATGCTTGCATATCATCAATATTCATCCATTTGAACATTCAAAATAACCAACCACCATCATGCTATTCATTCACTTTAATGACACCATTTTATACCTAAACATCTAGTAAAGCACTTAAAACACTAACCGGTTGTGAAAAAGGCACCGAGACAAGAAAGAAGATGAGAAAATGGAGTGTCCGAGTGATGATGATGAGCTTGGCCGAGTCTCCTTGTTGTTGCCGATTGATCCGAGAGAAAGGAGGGGAGGGGTGATGCTTGATTGTTAGGGTTTAAGGTTTTCTAGAGAGAGAGAGAGAGGGAGTGAGGATGAAGTGAGAGAGAGTGTAAAGGAGAGTGTGTGAGGGTTTTAGGTTTATATTTAGAGGGTGGTGCACCCTAAGTAGGTTTCCGAGTGGGCTAAGGGAGGTTGCGGCCCATCCGGCCCATCTGTCACTGTTTACTCGAGACCGAGGGGTCTCGAGTCGGGATCATGGTCTCGGCTCACTTATAAATATATATACATAACTATACATCATACGTACACATTATCAACACATAGCACATCA
The DNA here is from genome assembly GCA_030545235.1 of Helianthus tuberosus. NCBI lineage: Eukaryota > Viridiplantae > Streptophyta > Magnoliopsida > Asterales > Asteraceae > Helianthus > Helianthus tuberosus. The sequence continues at coordinate 57,022,309 of CM060383.1, forward strand.
AGATAAATCACAAACTTTCATTTAATAATATGTACATGAAATACTGAAACAAGAAGGTTGTTCGGGAAAATCCAGAGTGTCACATTATCCCCAAGTTTTAAGAACTTTCGTCCCGAAAGTTAAGGCAGCACTGTCAAGCTGGGGAGAACGTTTCAACGGGGTGTCACATTATCCCCCCGTTAGTTTGGAATTTCATCTCGAAATTCGGTTGTAGCTTCAGTGCTGGGAGTTTCATTAGGGAACAACTGGGGATACTTGCGCTTCATCTGGTCTTCCCGCTCCCAGGTAAACTCTGGGCCACGGCGCGAGTTCCAACGAACTCGCACGAGCGGTATCTGGCTACGTTTGAGGGTTTTGATTTCTCGATCCGTGATCTCAATCGGTTCCTCAGTAAAGTGTAGCTGTTCGTCAATAGTGAGTTCCTTGAAAGGAATGATGAGTGTTTCATCTGACAGACACTTCTTCAGATTAGACACATGAAAGACGTTGTGCACCGCACTCAGCTCTTCAGGCAGATTCAATCTATAAGCAACCTTACCAATTTTCTCGGTAATTTCAAAGGGTCCGACATATCTCGGATTAAGCTTGCCCCGTTTTCCAAAACGAACCACACCATTCCAGGGTGAGACTTTAAGTAGAGCCCGGTCAGCAACCTGGAACTCTAGCGGTTTCCTATCCTTATCGGCGTAACTCTTCTGACGGTCACGAGCTGCCGCCATGCGTTGTCTGATCTGGGCAATCCTTTCCGTAGTGTCTACCACAAGTTCTGGACCTGTGATTTGGCTGTCACCAACTTTCGCCCAGCAAAGAGGCGATCGGCATTTACGACCGTACAATGCCTCAAAGGGTGCTGCCTGAATGCTGGTGTGGTAGCTGTTATTGTAGGAGAATTCCACTAATGGTAGATGCTTTTCCCAACCCTTGCCAAAATCGATCACACATGCCCTAAGAATGTCTTCAAGGGTTTGGATGGTGCGTTCAGATTGCCCATCCGTTTGTGGATGATAAGCGGTGCTCATGTCTAAACGTGAGCCAAAGGATTTGTGCATAGCTTGCCACAACTCAGAAGTAAAACGCGCGTCTCGATCGGAAATAATAGAGGTCGGCACTCCGTGCCTCGAAACCACTTCTTTTAAGTATACCTCTGCTAAGGTAGAGAACTTGTCTGTTTCTTTAATAGCCAAAAAGTGTGCAGACTTAGTCAATCGATCCACTATCACCCAAATAGTGTCATTTCCGCATTGAGACCTAGGTAGACCAGTAACGAAATCCATGGAAATTTTCTCCCATTTCCATTTCGGGATCTCTGGTTGTTGGAGTAAGCCCGATGGTTTCTGATACTCAGCCTTGACTCTCGTACAAGTCAAACATTTACTGACATAAGTTGCTATGTGGGCTTTCATGCTAGGCCACCAATATGTAGTCTTTAAGTCGTGGTACATCTTATCCGAACCAGGATGTACTGAGTAACGGGACTTATGGGCTTCGTCCATTACAAGCTCGCGTAAATTCCCATAAAGTGGGACCCATATACGCCCGTTTACGTAGTAAGCACCATCTTCTCTTTGTTCTAGCCATCTCCTTGATCCTCGTAGGGACTCAGCCCTGATGTTCTCGGCCTTCAATGCTTCAACCTGAGCATTTCGGATGTGATTAGGGAGGTTCGAGTGGATAGTGAGCTGTAAAGCACGAACATGCTTAGGTTTGGTTTCCTTCCTGCTGAGGGCATCTGCCACAACATTAGCCTTGCTTGGATGATATTTAATCGCGTACTCATAGTCGTTTAGAAGCTCGACCCATCGGCGTTGCCGCATATTCAACTCCTTTTGTTCCATTATATGCTGGAGACTCTTGTGATCGGTGTAAATCATGCACTTGGTACCGTACAAGTAGTGTCTCCAAATCTTGAGCGCGAAGACCACAGCTCCGAATTCTAAGTCATGTGTCGTGTAGTTCCGTTCGTGGATCTTGAGTTTTCGCGAAGCATAAGCAGTAACCTTCTTGCGTTGCATCAACACGCAACCAAGTCCTTGAATAGAAGCGTCGCAGTAAACAACAAAGTCGTCGGTACCTTCAGGTAAGGAAAGAATGGGAGCACTACAAAGGTTCTTCTTTAGTTCCTGAAAGGCAGATTCCTGAGCATCATTCCATTTATAAGCAACACCCTTCTGAGTGAGGGTTGTGAGTGGTTGAGCGATCTTTGAAAATCCCTTGATAAATCTTCGATAGTATCCTGCCAATCCCAAGAATTGGCGAACTTCGGTCGGAGTCTTAGGTATAGGCCAATTCTTAATGGATTCTGTAGGATCGTATTTGACGATCAAATGAGTCAATCTGAGCTAATATACGACAGTTTGAGTGGCGGAAACAAACAAACTGTTTTGAATCAGAAAGAAATGAGTAGAAGTAGAAGATATCACGTTAAACTACACTTCTCATTCATATATTGACTTGACAAACCGGCAGAGTAACTTTACACTTCTGAAGGAACTGTTACAAATGAGAAGGACCAATTGCCTATTTATAACCTTCAGATTTCGCTTGAACATGTCTCAAGCGAAACCTTAACATGTGATTTCGCTTGAGATTAACATAACATGCTTTCAAGCGAAATCTCTAACATATAAGCTTAAACTTTCATCTAGACCCCTGTACTATACAAACTTGACATATTTAGACCCCTAGACTAAATATGTAACTTTCTTGACTTGAACGTGATTGTATGTATGCATGATGTCATATCTATGATGTCATCTTTAAGAATGATGACATCATTCTTGTTCAGATCTGCAACGAAACCGAGACTCGATATAAGACGAAGTCAACAGACATATGCACCAACAGTCTCCCCCTTGGATGTTGACGGAGTCTTCAGTACGAGACGTTAGTATGTCAAAACTTCAGTCTTAATCAGTCTTCACACTCTCTCTCTTCTCAGCATTAGCAGCTTTCACAGATTCAGGACCATCTCCTGGCTCTCCGTAGCAACAAGATCAGAAACCTGGCTTTTACGTCTACAGACTCCCCCTTTCGACAAGCTGGGATCACAGTCTGGAATTCACTAGCTGCATACCTGCATATACTCTAACCAACAGTAAGATAAACTTTAATTTTGACTCTAAAAGAATTCACTCAAAATTCTCAAACATATAACACACGATATTGTGATTCAAATTAATGAATCATCTAAACATTTGAGGATTATCTTCCAACTTCTCATCATCTTAACCAAACCAATTGTTCATCTTGTTTAGCCTTTGAGATTTTGAATATCAGCTTTTCAACATCAGTTGTCGAAAATCTTTTTGGATTTTTCAAAAATTAGGCTAAAACACACTAAAATCCTTTTGGATTTTGTAATAAGAGAAATGTAATGCAGAAATGAAATATGTACAAACATAGTTTTGTGAGTTTGCGAAAGAGGATCATATCACTTTTGAAACAAATCACTAGCACCGTTAAGCTTTAAACATATTAAGTTCTAAATGATTCACGTTGATTGACGATATAATTGTCCTCTTAAGCTCAATCTAAAAACTTTCGAAATGCTTACCGATACGTTAAGGTATATTAATTTTGCACTAAATTCTTATGGACCCCACGATCTCAGCATATCCCCTCATCATGCAATACACTAACTCAAGTAATGCCTTTAAACTTTCATCAACTGTGATATGTGCGAAAACAAAGCAGAATGTTTAAACATTAACAATCAGGTCGATACTTCCGTATACGCAGAGAAAGTCCAATGTTTAAACAAAATCAGAAAATAAAATAAGTTGAAGTTGTTTAGGCTTTAACCACCAGGTCGATACTCCCGTATACGCAGAGGTGATCCAAAGCTTAAACGAAACACCAAAAAAAATAAAGCAGAACGTTTAGGCAATAACATCCAGGTCGATACTCACGTATACGCAGAGGATGTCCAATGCTTAAACAAAATAAAGAAATAAAACAAGTTTAAATCTTTGCAAAATGAAATGCACAATCACAGCGACTATTTAGCAAAGTAGTGAAAGTTCACAAACTTAACCAGTTTTATGCTTTTGGCATTCAGCGATTACTGAGTAGGTACACAATCACGAAGGACAAAACTAAGTACTATGCTTTCAACCATGTTTCCCACTAGAACTAGGCTTTTTCATTTAAGTTTGTATCGTTATCGCAAATCTACTAGTCTAGCTGAGCCTATCGTCACATCTTTAGTGAGACCGTTTATCACATTTGACATTTCATTTCTTTAGCATGCTGTGATAGTCCACTGATTTACTATCATTTCCTCTTTTTCACAACAAAACTCATTTTGAATTTTTCAATGTTTTTGGATTTTCTAAAAATTCATACTCCCCCTAAAATGCAAACACATTTTAGGAAATTTGAAACTAAACTGTACAACCAACTTGACAACTGATATCGAATCGCTTCAATTCGCCATTCACTTGGCATAAACAATCAGAACTCCCTCTCACAACAAACTATTTTCCCATAATGATTTCAAAACACTTAAGTTTGTTTTAATCAAAATGGTTTTTCCGAAAAATTAGTTTTGTGTGATGTTTCACAAACATGGGGATCTTTCATCACTTTGTTTTCTTCAATCACTTGTAAAATTTAACATTTATCGATTTTAACAACACAATCACATGTAGAAAATCAAGTACAACTTAATGTCCCTGATTTACCACTTGTAAGTCGAAAAATCACCAGAGTGAAATTTCTCAAGAAATGTGCCGATTCATGTTCCACGCTTACCAACCTGGGAACTCCGGCAAGTCAGGTTTTTCAGTTAAAGAGATTCACCCAAGCCTGACGGTCCTTGGGTGTTTTGAACATACCTTTTTGATTCATAAAATTCTTTAACCCCTTTGACTTTCCCGTCAACCATTTTTCCAAAAATGTTTAGAACATTGGGGTTAAAGGCTTTTTCAACATCAAAATCTTTCTTTTCAGAAAAAAATTGATTTCAAATCTCAACTTTGTCAACTTTTTGTTTAAAATTTTCAGCTCGCAATGGTGGGAAGTTGAAATCATCCATTGGCGGAACTGACGTTTCAATTTTTAGCTCAACTTGTGGCTCCTCTGATTTTGACGAATCAGAATCATCGCCAACACGTAGCTCCTTTGTTTTCGAAGAAACAAATTCATCGCTAACCACTTCAACCTTCTTTATCTCCTCTTTTGTCCTCAGATTTGCAACTGAAGAATTCGGTTTACTTGTCTTTGTTGTCGAGTAAAACGATTCATCAGCACTCTTATTTGTAGTACCCGAGGACAAAATCTTCTCTAGATACTCTCTGGCCTTCTTTTTCTTCTTCCTTAGTCTGTCTTTCTGCCCCTGAGAAAGCTTCACTTTCGTTTCTTGAACTTTAGGTTCTTGAACCTTCTGTTCTTTGGGCTTGACATTGACTGATTTCTTTGCCATCTTCTGAGAATTAACCCTCAATCTTTCATTTGATCTCCTTGGGCAATCTCTGGCAATGTGACCTCTGATGTTGCAGTTAAAGCATCTCCTCGTCTCATAACTCCAACCTTGGCAGTTAACAGCAATGTGTCCTTGATAACCACATCGGTAACATACTCTGTTATCGTACCAATCACCATTTTCACACCAAACGCTCAGATCAAAGCACTGTTTGGCTTGGTGATACTCTTTCCTCTTCTTGATTGCTGGATTTGACTTTTGAGCACTGTGGTCCGACCTGCACCACTTATTACCAACAATTTTTGAATTTTGATTTTTCAATTTTTGTAATTTTTCATTGCGATTGGATGATCGATCTAATGAGCTTTTATTATCTTTTTGAACATTTTTCTCATTTTTAATTTTTTGTTTCTGTTCCGCTTTCTTCTTCAAAGGTTTTTGCTTAGAGCATTCTCCCTTTTCAGTTGATTGAAGAACAGTATTTTGAAATTTTTCTTTTAATTTCAAAAACAATTTTTGTTTTTCAATTTTTTCATTATCATCATCAGATTTCTCATCACAATCTTCAACTTTGACATTGTCAAAATTTGTGACATCGTCACTTATTGGAACAGAATTGATCGGTTTTGGACATGAATAATCTGGTGTTGATGACGAAGTCTCAAAACCTTTCAATTTCTCTTCAAGCTCTTTGATTTTAATCCAAGCTTTTTCAGCTTCTTTTTCAAGTCGAAAAATTTTAATCCAAGCTCTGCCTCATTGGTAGGCATTAGTGTTTGACATCTCGGTGGCATCCTCTAAAAGATGGTTCACGTTGGTCAGGTCATAGTAAGTAGAGTGTACGTAAGTATACAACAATATCAACACATAACATCTCATGTTATAAATAAATCAATCACATAACATCTCATGTTATAAATAAATCACCCATATTGATAGCCTCTGCAATGGTTGAGGGCTTCGAGGTAGTAACCATACCCCTGATCTGGGGTGCAAGTGTCCAAATGAATCGTTCAATCCTTTTGAACTCCGGTTTGACTAAGTAGGGGACGACCCTAGACAAGTCGTGAGATTGCTGGACGTATTCAGGAATCTTTGGTCCGTCCATTTTCAATTCCAGAACTCCGCGTCAAGCTTCTGGATTTCAGCCCTAGAACAGTATTTCTTCTCCATCATTTCCTTGAGCTCGTCCCAGCTCAGTGCATAAGCAGCATCTGTACCAAGGGTCTGAACCTGAAGGTTCCATCTTGAGAGTGTGTCATCTAGAAATAACCCCGAGGTATAGGTAACACTCTGTTGGGGCGGACCGTTACTCATTCTTAGAATGGAGTCAATCCTTTCGGACCAACGAACAAATGCAACGGCGCCTCCTGTTCCGTCAAAGTTCAAAGGCTTGCAGTTCAGGAACTACTTATAGGTGCAGCCAGTTGGAGGGTTATTTCCAGTAATGCCATCGCTGTGCTTAGAGCAGATGGCTTCATGTCGTGAATTTGCCTGTGAGATGCGTTCTTGTAGCTCGGTTTCTGTCCTTGGCAGTGTACTGGTGTCTACGACACGTCTTGAGTGGCATTCCCTTCTGTCGAAGTGGTATGAAGTGGGCTAGACAACATTTCAATTGTCTATGAGATACATAGCACCATAAGCCATCATGTAATCACCCAATTTTACATGTAAATATACTCAATGTATGAGTGGGGAAATAAATTTCTGAGCTTTCACATAGGCTTGCCAAATTGGCTTATTGCTTGTAATAGAATGAACTCAAGGCTACATCGCCTTGGTCATTCGTGTTTTAGTTATTTCCTGCTACATTGGTTTTCATTAGCTTGACCCGCAGAGTCCACCAGGATTTCTGTGCACTACAAGTCGTTATTACGTGGGCCCCCGTAATAATAAATTGTCTTGCACAGTTACCCCAATTTTCTCTCGTCCAAGCAGATGATCAATCAAGGAGCAACAGCAGGTGCATTGGCATGAACAGGGTCATGCTCCAATGCGGGGTCAGGAGCAACGCCTGGCTCAGGGGCCACAGTCGGCTCCGGATCAACAAACTCCATCTCAAAATCAGCTGGATCAACAGACATAGGGTCGATAGGGACTACAGAATCCTCCAAGGGCTGGTCTAAGTGTAGGAACTCCATGTCATGGTCTGGATCAAAACCAGGTGGAAAAATGGGATCATTCTTAATATCGTGATCAAACTCAAAGCTGTGTGCGGGAACTGGTGCAGCTGATGACGCCATATCAGGGTCGGCGTCGTGTGAGTGATGTTGCACTCCCTGTGTATGCAAAGATGCGGACGCCACAGACTCAAATGGGTCTGGGACAGGTGAATGGGCATGAGCCTCTTCTTGCAGGAGCGTCAGCAAGCAGCAGGCTATCACCAGCAGCAATAGGGCCTCGCCCTCAAATGGGTCCTCCTCTAATAGATCGTTATCGTCGTCAGAGACCACGTCGGGGGGCATATCAACAACGGGATAAGCGGCAAGGGGCACAGGAGCAGGGATCACCGCGAGTGGCAAATTCCCAACAAGATGGCCATCAGCAGGCTCTGCTACGACATCAGGCAGCGCAAAGGGCTGAAAGTCATCATCGTCTGTGCCGGTAGTATCGGAAATGTACACCTCGTGCTCCGATGAAACTATGTCGTCTGGTACTATGGCCATGGGATTCGTAGTGTCCATCTTTCTAGTACATGATGAAGGCATAACGTTTGTAACACAAACACACATACGTATAACAATTAATCATATAATCATATAATCATATAAACATATTAGTCACCAATAAGCAATCAAATAATTCTCCTAGTCCCACTAGCCTCCCAGTCTCCTAGACTGATACTCCTAGTCTCACTAGCCAAATTCTCCCAGCCTCTTAGACTGCTCTTCCTAGCCTCACTAGCCATCTTCCTCGATCTCTCAGATTGAGCCTCGGCCTCCAAGACCGAGCCTCAGCCTCCAAGACTGAGCCTATAAATAATAAATAAAATGTGCTCAACATTTGTTTTGTAAAAACGTTTTGGATCTGGACTTAAGTGGTATGCAGTAAAAATGTTTTCGTGAGAGCCCTAGTGATCATAGTCTAGACTCGAGAAAGAATCCTAGTTCACTATGATCAGAGCTCTGATACCAAGCTGTCACACCCTGGCTTTGCGGAAGCGTGGTTATTTTGGTGTGACTTCTTAATACCATAGCTTAACCATAACAAGCTATATGAAATAAAAACCATGCAAGATCATCCATTAAAATAAGTTTGAAGAGTAAAGAACCACTACATTGTCTTAACGGATATCACATCCTAACAAACATAAACAGTGTTCAAAAGACACAACACCAACAAGAAATAAACACAGCTTAAGAACTGTGACTCGTCCAGGAAAAAGTCACATCCCTTAAACTCGGATGACCTCGAAACTAATGCAGCGGGAAAACGTGTCATACCGCGCCAGATCCTTTAATTCCCTGAAATACATGTAAGTTGAAAAATCAACAATAATGTTGAGCGAGTTCATGTGTAAGTGAGTATGTATAAACCTTTGTAAACAAGTCTGTATGTATGAAAATCCCTGGTATGTAGCAATTAAGGAAAAAGAGATCGATTAATGTGTAGCTAATACATTAATAAGTGACATGGACTAGGAAGCACTCAAACCTGTAACGCGTATTTTATACCGGTCCTTCCGGCGGAACGACATAGTCACCACATGCAGCCGTACGCTGGCCCATGTGTGGGGCTCGCAACACCCGATAGATCTATCACTCATGCCTCTCGGTCCTTATACAAGGATTAATGGTCTTACGATAATAGCCTATCCAGTCACGTGATCTAGCAGTAGGTTCCTTAGCTAAACATACCGTGTATAAAACGTTTGTAGTAAATGTAACATGTATTTCACCCCCGCAGTTTAAAAACTGAAAACAGTTAAGAGAAAAGGGGGACATGAACTCACAGTGGTGCGTCTCTACCAAGTATACCTCCAAATCAAGCAGCTGTGTGACGACCTACACGTACTAACTCTATTAGACGGACGGCCGTGCCTTAGCTTTAAGGTTTAAGTTTTAGGGAAATAGTTAGACAACTATTTCGTGTTTACATTCTGTATACTTGGTAATCATTTTCCTTCCCAAGGATGGGGGGATTTAATACATGTGTGTTCGTATAATTTCGAAATATATTATTAAGTCTCACTTAAAATATACTTTATTTCTAATCCCAAATATAAATATTATTCTCAAAAATATTATATTTTCTATTACACATAATTTTCCCCAAAATAATACTTTAACAAAAATACGCGTTCATGAATATTTCCTTAAAATGTGTAAGTTACGTTTTAACGATCGAGTGGTAATAATAATTACCGGTGTAACTTATATATTTATCGTGAAAGCGCTCGTATTATTTTGGATTCGTTAACATTCGATAATATTATTTTTACCCTAAAAATAATATTTATGTATCTTCGCAAATAATGACAAGTAACGTTGTGAAAAAAAAAATTTACTAAATATATTTATCATGTTTAATTTTTGTGAAAATCCCACCTCCGATATTTTGTAAATAAAGTCGTGGCGAAACTTATATTTTGAAAACATGTCGAGAAGTATTTCTAACACTTATAGTGAAAATAATTCTAAGTGTTAGGTTTTTTTTAGAAAAATTTCGCCAGAGTTTCCTCTGTAACTGGAGGTGGCCACGCTCTCAAGCGTATCATTTTCTTTTATAAATCAACCCAACAATTTCCTTATTTAACCAAAACAATGTTCAAGACAACAAACTAGTCAACAAATATATATAAGTCGCAAAAATCACATGAACTTGTGGTTTTCTAATATTATGAAGTAAATCCCATTACTTCTAGCGGATCTCTATATAAATCCATCCGATTTTGTAAAAACCTCGTTTTTAGAGAAATTCCGTTTTTACCACTTCTCGTCATCTTTTACCAAAATAGTTATTTTGTCGAAACTTTATGCTACACAAGTGTTTACACACTTGTGTGTTCTAAAAATCATTTTTTTGTTAGTGTAAGATCCGTCTTTAGAAAACATAATTTCTTTGATACTTGGTTCTTTGAAAATACCGCTTGTAGATCCGTAGATCTACTAGTTTTAAACACTATTTCACAAGCTAAATCGCTTTTACACAAGTTCATGATTCGTGAGTGGTAGAGTTTCATCCTTTGACCCTTGTTACTTCCAAAACAACCTTATGTCATGATCCGAGATCATGACCAATCCGGGTTAAACGATGATCCGAGCTACCACAACATAGATCGGGTCCAAATAACTACACAAATCAAATACTACAAGTTTTACACAACAAACAAGCTTTTAACCATCACTTTTAGTGTTTTTAGTAGACTTTTATGTTTCAACTTGTATGTTTACGAGTTTTAACCGTTACAAATCATTTTAACCACTTCAAAATAGTTCGAGAGGGTGATTATAGCAACTTACTACTAGCTCGAGGCTAGGGGAGAATCTAGACGCAAAATGAGAGGATAAAAGCAATAGAGTGAGGTCCTTCGCCTTCCGAATGCACCAAGCCTTCTTATCCGCGATCCTTAACGCTTGTATGGACTTGGAATGTGAAGGTCAAAATCGAAATGTGGAGGAATGATATAGGGGGTGTTCGGCCGAAGCCTTTGAGAGAGAGAGAGGAAGTGTTTGGTGAATGCTAAGTGGTGAATGATCAAGTGTGTAATCTCTAGCTCTTATAGACAAACTTAAGTTCTTTAACCATTGGATTTCATGTCACTTTGATATTAAACAAATGTAATTAAATAATCAAGAAGGACAAAAGGATGTCCCCCCTCTTGGGGACGGTTTGTAAAGGGGGGGGGGGTAGTTTGGTTAAAATCCAACTAAACATTAGTTAATAGTTAGGTTAATCAAGTTAAGTTTAGGGATTAACCCGGTTAGTAGTGTGTTGTGCTTTATTGCGGGTGTTAGGGTATTCAGGGACCCTAACTGGCTCAGAAAAAGATAAGTAATGTTATTAACAATATTTTCATGTTCCGGGTATAGTCCGGTTGTTCGGTTGGATAGTAATCCGTTAAAGCGTTAAACAAGCTTTAAAGTGTCGTTAATACCCTTTTTAGTGACACCACTTATTCCCGACACTTTGGAAAGTGTCTAGTAACATTTTTCTCATGTTTTGGCACTTTATTAGTTAGCTAAAAGCTGGATTGTTTATTAAAGTGCTGAGTTTTTTTTTTTTTTTTTTTGTGCTTAGAGCACGTTTTAGGCACATCCAGTCATTGTAACTTATTCCTAGAGACGCAGTTCTACAACCCTTGTATCCCTACACTCACCACTAGTGTAGTAAAATATTTTTGGCTCATACAGGCCTTAGAGGCAGTGTCTGCCTGATGCTGGCTTTATCAGCATGTTCAATAGGTTATCCATTTATAGTGCTTCTGTGCTTTTTGTGCATCATGTTTGTCACTAAGGTTCAGCATGTAAATAATGTAGTGACGGTAAGTAAAGTATGATGCAGGTATATGCATGTATCAGAAATCAAGTAGCAGTTCCTCAGTAATTTCAAACAAGCACAGTAATTAAGCAGTAATTAATTATTAATTAAGTCGTACGGATACCTGGTTTAGTGAGGGTTGTCACATTCTCCCCCCGTTAGAAAAATTTCGTCCCGAAATTTTAAGTTCTGCTTGTAGATGCAGGGTTCTTAGGAAATAGGTGGGGGTATTTCTCTCTCATCCGGTCCTCACGCTCCCAGGTGTATTCAGGACCATGTCTGGCATTCCAACGAACTTTGACGAGCTTGACACTGCTCCGGCGGGTCTTGTTTACTTTCCAATCCGTAACCTCAATCGGTTCTTCAACGAAATGGAGCGTGTCGTCAACATGAATCTCGTCGATGGGAATGGCAATGGTATCTTGAGTTGGACTTTTCTTCAGGTTGGATACATGAAATGTATCGTGAACTCCATTCAGCTCGGCAGGTAAGTCCAGCTTGTATGCTACTAGCCCTATTCTTTCCAAAATTCTGAAAGGGCCAATGTAACGCGGATTTAACTTCCCACGCTTTCCGAAGCGTGCCACACCCTTCCAGGGTGAAACTTTCAATCCATATCTCCAACTTGGAACTCCAAATATTCCCGGTTTGGATCTGCATAGGCTTTCTGTCTTTCGCGAGCCGCTTCGATGCGTTTTCGAATCTGCCAATCTTGTCTGTCGTCTCTTGGACGATTTCGGGACCAACAAGCTGCCTATCACCTGCGTCAGCCCAGCATAGGGGTGATCGACACTTGCGTCCGTAAAGAGCTTCGAATGGCGCGGCTCCAATACTGGTGTGGTAGCTGTTGTTGTATGAAAATTCGTCCAGTGGCAAATGCTTATCCCAGCTACCGCCCAAATCCATAACGCATGCTCTCAGCATATCCTCCAAGGTCTGAATAGTCCGCTCACTTTGACCGTCGGTCTGAGGGTGAAATGCCGTGCTCAGATTTAATTGTAAGCCAAAAGCTTCTTGGAAGGATTGCCAAATCCTTGATATGAAACGTCCATCTCTATCAGAGATGATCGAGAGAAGCACTCCATGACGTGCGACGATCTCTCGCATGTATATTTCTGCCAGTTTGCTGGTGTTATCCTTCTCTTTGATTGGCAGAAAGTGTGCGGACTTTGTTAGGCGGTCAACTATCACCCAGATAGTGTCATGGCCTCTTGGCGTTCTTGGCAACTTTGTAATAAAATCCATGGAGATTTGTTCCCATTTCCATTTGGGAATCTCAGGTTGTTGCAGAAGTCCTGAAGGCTTCTGATATTCGGCTTTAACTTTAGCGCATGTTAAACATTTGCTCACATAAACAGCAACATCGCCTTTCATCCTAGGCCACCAATAATAATCTTTGAGATCCTGGTACATCTTATCCGCTCCAGGGTGGATAGAGTACCGCGACTTGTGAGCTTCATCGAAAATAACCTTCCTTAAACCTCCAAACAAAGGAACCCAAATCCTTTTCTCAAAACATAACGTTCCTTCCTCGTTTGGTACCAGTAGCTTCTCCATCCCACGGAGATATTCTTCTTCAAGGTTTCCTTCCTTGAGAGCTTCTTTCTGCGCGGCACGAATGCGCAAGGAAAGATCGGTTCGGATAATCATTTCTAAAGCCCTAACCCTTATGGGCTTGATCCTCTCCTTTCGACTTAGGGCATCGGCGACCACATTCGCCTTCCCTGGATGATACTTTATCTCGCAGTCGTAATCGATCAGCAACTCAACCCAACGTCTTTGCCTCATATTCAGCTCCTTTTGGTTGAATATGTGTTGTAGGCTCTTGTGATCTGTAAAAATTGTACACTTTGTACCATAAAGGTAGTGTCTCCAGATCTTTAATGCAAATACCACTGCGCCAAGTTCCAAATCATGTGTGGTATAGTTCTTCTCATGTACCTTCAACTGACGTGATGCGTAAGCAATAACCTTCTGGCGTTGCATCAACACGCAACCCAATCCTTGACGCGAGGCGTCGCAGTATACCACGAAATCGTCAGTACCTTCCGGTAGTGCTAGGATTGGCGCATTGCAGAGCTTATCCTTCAACAGCTGAAACGCTTTTTCCTGTTTGATTCCCCAATCAAACTTCTTATCTTTATGGGTGAGGAGCGTCAATGGTTGAGCGATCTTCAAAAAATCCTCAATGAACCTTCGATAGTAGCCAGCCAAACCCAACAATTGTCGAATCTCGGTTGGCGTCTTTGGCGTTTCCCAATTCTTGATCGCTTCGATCTTGGTTGGATCCACATGAATTCCATCTCCATTCACCACGTGTCCAAGGAATTGGACTTCACGTAGCCAAAATTCGCACTTAGAGAATTTGGCATACCGCTGTTCTTTCTTCAGCAGCTCCAAAATAGCTCTTAGATGCTGTTCGTGCTCAGCCTTTGTCCTTGAATAAATCAAAATATCGTCGATGAATACAATCACGAACTTATCGAGATACGGCTTGCAGACTCGGTTCATTAGGTCCATAAAAACAGCAAGCGCGTTTGTCAACCCAAACGGCATAACTAGGAACTCGTAACTGGCTCTGATACCATTTTATCCGAGGAACAGTCCAGAAATCAGATTTTGTGTAGAAAAATCAACTGATTCAGGTATATTGGCTCATAACTGGCTCTGATACCAATTGTAGGATCGTATTGGACGATCAAATGAGTCAATCTGAGCTAATATAAGACAGTTTGAGTGGCGGAAACAAACAAACTGTTTTGAATCAGAAAGAAATGAGTAGAAGTAGAAGATATCACGTTAAACTACACTTCTCATTCATATATTGACTTGACAAACCGACAGAGTAACTTTACACTTCTGAAGGAACTGTTACAAATGAAAAGGACCAATTGCCTATTTATAACCTTCAGATTTCTCTTGAACATGTCTCAAGCGAAACCTTAACATGTGATTTCGCTTGAGATTAACATAACATGCTTTCAAGCGAAATCTCTAACATATAAGCTTAAACTTTCATCTAGACCCCTGTACTATACAAACTTGACATATTTAGACCCCTAGACTAAATATGTAACTTTCTTGACTTGAACGTGATTGTATGTATGCATGATGTCATATCTATGATGTCATCTTTAAGAATGATGACATCATTCTTGTTCAGATCTGCAACGAAACCGAGACTCGATATAAGATGAAGTCAACAGACATATGCACTAACATATTCGATCTTAGCGGGGTCGACGTGAATCCCATCCTGATTGACTATGTGCCCAAGGAAATGGACTTCTCTAAGCCAGAAATCACATTTCGAGAATTTGGCGTACAGTTGCTCATTGCGAAGGAGTTCGAGAATAAGACGCAGGTGTTGTTCATGCTCCTCTTGACTCTTCGAGTAAATTAGGATGTCGTCAATAAACACAATCACGAACTTGTCGAGGTAGGGTTTGCACACTCGGTTCATGAGATCCATGAAGATTGCAGGTGCGTTGGTCATTCCGAAAGGCATAACAAGGAATTCATAATGACCATAGCGGGTTCTGAAAGCAGTCTTAGAGGCGTCCTCATCGCGGACTCTCAGCTGGTGATAGCCCGATCGCAGATCAATCTTGGAATAATAGCTCGACCCTTGCAGCTGGTCGAACAGATCGTCGATACGGGGAAGTGGATAACGATTCTTGATGGTAACCTTGTTCAGTTCGCGGTAATCAATGCACATTCGGAATGTGCCATCCTTCTTTTTAACAAAGAGCACTGGGGCTCCCCAGGGTGACGAGCTAGGACGGATAAAACCTTTGTCCAATAGTTCTTGTAGTTGAGTAGAAAGTTCCTTTAGTTCAGCGGGGGCTAGTCGATAAGGTGCACGAGCTATAGGTGCCGCTCCGGGAGTTAGCTCGATTTGAAATTCGACCTGACGGTGAGGAGGGAGTCCAGGTAATTCCTCGGGGAATACCTCGGGATAGTCACGTACAACGGGAAAATCTTCGATTCTCTTTTCCTTTTCCTGTGTGTTGGTGACAAGTGCTAAGATAGCGGTGTGCCCCTTTCGTAAACACTTCTGGGCTTTTAAGAATGAAATGACGCCTGTGACTTCTCTGCCTTTGTCACCTTGAACGATAAGGGGTTCGCCAGATGGACGGGGAATACGAACAACTTTCTCTTGGCAGAGGATTTCAGCTCGATGCTTGGATAACCAATCCATACCAATGACGATGTCGAAGCTTCCAAGAATGATGGGGAAGAGATCGATACGGAAGGTCTGACCAGACAATTCTAGTTTGCAGTTACGAATAACGTGTGAGGCCTCGAGGTTTCTACCATTAGCTATTTCAACGATACGCTTAGAGCTTAACGGCGTAGGAGTAGTCTTAAGCTTCTTACTAATACGTAGGGATACATAACTAGCATCGGCTCCAGAATCAAATAATATGGAAACATAACGATCATCAAGTAGGAACTTACCCGCCACCACGTTGGGGTCGTTCCTTGCTTCACCAGCCCCAATCACGAATGCCCTTGCATTGTTTCCAACTCCCTGGTTGTTGTTGTTGTTGTTTCCAGCACCTTGATTATTGTTGTTGCGATTCTGGTTCAGTTGAGGGCAATCCTTTCGCATGTGCCCTATTGCCCCACATTTGTAGCATTCACGGTTGTTTCCTTGCTGCTGCTGTTGTTGTGGTTGATGCTGATTCTGCCTAGCTGGGAACTGACTCCTGCAGTCTTTGGCTTCATGCCCCATTTTGTTGCATCGCAGACACTGACCTTTGCTACACGCCCCATTGTGGTGTCGATTACACTTGTTACACTTAGGGTGGTTTCCCCGATAGCCACCCTGTTGCTGAGGGCCTTTGTTGTTTTCAGTTTTCCTTTGTTGGGTCGAGGTCTGAGTGAGGTTAGCTTCCTTGCTCTGATTTCCTTCCCATTTACGCTTGTTATCACCAGAGGTTCCAACAGTAGCATTCATCCTTTTGGGCAACTTGCCCTCCTCCACAGCCTGATCAGTGAGTTTGTGAGCAAGACGGACCACTGGCTGGATGGTATTGAGGTTGGCTGAGGTCACATAGCTCCGGATTTCTGGGGCCAAACCTTTGATGTACAATTCTATCCTTCGATACATAGGACGAGACATGTTTGGGCAAAGTGCAGCATAGTCGTTGGACTGTTTGGTGTAGGTCTCAATCTCTGATCCAACCATCTTGAGCTCAAAGTACTCGTTCTCAAGTTTGTGGATATCATCCCTGTGACAATAGTCCTCCTTGATCATGTCCTTGAAATCTTCCCACACAGTAGCATTAGCAGTTTCCAGACCAAGCATCTGAATCTGCGCCTTCCACCATGAAAGTGCGTTTCCTTCAAGCGTACCAGTCTCAAACTTTACCCAATTAGCAGGGGGACACTCGCAGACAGCAAAGACAGCTTCGGCCTTTTCAATCCAGTGCAGAAGGCCTATGGCACCCTCAGTGCCGTTGAAAGGGAGAGGCTTGCAATCCATGAAGGTTTTGAAAGTACAAACACGTGGTTGCGCAGGCGCTTGCTGACCTGTTGTGAGAAGCGAATCGAATAGGCTTAGAGGTAAAAAGACGATGCGGGGGTAGGATCTAAACATCCTAAAATTACGAGTTTACCACCATGGTGAGCTGCGAAAGCTGCAGCCACCGTGTTGAGCAAGTTAGTAAACTGCGCCTGAGTCAAGTTAACGTTTCCTCTTCCGCGTCCGCTCATTGTCTTCATAACCAGAAAACACAGTATGAGTGTGATGTCGTAATGTAGCGAGAATGAGATAGAAGAGGGGTGTGTCTATCTAGCTAGGTGTACCAGTACGTATAGTAGAACATAAATCATAAAGTAATCAAGCAAGTAAACACAAGTCCAAGCTATGGGGTCAAGTACGCTGAGTCTTGCCCTTGGAGTGTAGTGTCGTCACGAGTCACGGGTTATAGTCTGGTTTTTCTCAAAAAGACTTTCTTTTTAAAACCGAGTTCACTATAACCAATGGCTCTGATACCAATCTGTCACACCCCCAAAATCCACATGCGGAGTACCACCGCTTGGGGGCTTGACTGACCAGGATCCAGCCACTAACTATACTGAGCATTGGTTAATAGTAAAAATGTTCACCAACCACAATAGTTAGTAAACACCATAGTTTGAAGTTTTAAAAGTTTAAGTTCAAATAACAGTTTAAGTAAACAGCGGAAGCATAACCAAACAGTTTCAAAACAAAGTTCATAGTTCAAGATTATTTAAAACCCAACACATGGGTTAGACGACCACTACACATTCCCAAGCTGCAAGCTCCTGAGTCACTAGGTACCTGCAAAGCATGCAGTAAGGTATCAACAAAAATGTTGGCGAGTTCACGAGTTGTCCAGTTTTTAATTACCAAAAACTTGTTTCACCAGTTAATTTATCCGTTTATACATGCCATGGGGAGCTACCCCATAAGTAAGCGACTAAACTGTTTTACAATACCGAATACTTACTTAACCGTACGTTTCCGCAGTGCCCCGTTTGTCAATGTTCTATCATCATTGACGGTTTTCCAGAGTACATTAGTTCACTCCCGTTCCCAGTAACAAGGGTCGGTGTGAGGCTGGTTACACCTAAATAGCGCTATCAACTAATAACCCGTTCGCCAGGCCCCGGCGACTAATCGGTATTAAATGGTAGGGACTTGAGTGATAGAGTTTCGTTTAGTGTTGCTCGTTGCATTCCGTATAAACAGTAATTAACTAAGAGTCCCATTTAAGGGGAAGAAAGTAGGTTTGTATCCCTTACGAGGGGATAGCGTTGTTTAAGTTTCCGTTTCCCAAACCACCGGGAACGCATGCTTTATTAGTTGTGAACTCACCTTGGGTTGCTCGGCAGATTAGTTACTTGGTCAAACACGTTGGTCACCACGTCCTAACATGGTTACCAGTATAGGTCAGGTTTGGGCATATAGAAGTCACGTATATTCTACACGTACCTAACACATAGCATGCATAACATATAATTATCCATTAAGTCATTGGGCCTGTCTAAATTCTTTAACAGCAACAGTTAACACATAGCCCACTTAAACAGTAACAAGCATGTACAGTTAATACACTTGGGCCCAATAACGAAAACAAACAGCCCAGTCGAGACCAGGTGGTCTCGACTCGAGAGCAGGCGGTCTCGAGTCGCAACCAGGAGGTCTCGAGTCAGAGACTTCTGGTCTCGAGTAGTGCAGGCATGAGTCGCAACCGCAGAGGTCTCGAGTCCAGACCATGAGATCTCGAGTCGAGACCTTGATGGTCTCGAGTCCCTGAAGTCTGTTTCGAGTTGTCACTATGTGGTCTCGAGTCGAAACCAGGGGTCTCGACTTGCACACTTAATGACCGAATCCTTCTAGAACCTGTCCAAATGTACTATCCAATAGAATTGCCATTTCATGAAATTGTGTACTATCCAATACAATTTCACTAACATGTTTTCTTGTCTAATCTTAATACAAAACAGATCAAAACACCCAATTTCCAAATATTCATTGCATATTCAAACAGTTCATATCATATTCATATAGTTCATCTTTAGGGTTTTTATCATCACACTTGATTATTCAAATAACATACATCATTCACCCAAGATTTATTCAAACACACACATTCTCTATGAATCTCAGATTCATCTATATGGGCCTAGAAGCAAAAATCAATAAGCCATACATAACATGCATTTCATAAGCAACAATCATGTAATGTTTCATTCTTTTCTTTAAGAACATTTATGTGCAACAATCATAACAATGTCCTAATCAGCCTATAGTCATGCATATCATTTATACAATAATGACATACTCATAATCACCAAACATAAATATTCACACAATCTATCCTAGCTTATCCAAATAATACAATGCTTGCATATCATCAATATTCATCCATTTGAACATTCAAAATAACCAACCACCATCATGATATTCATTCACTTTAATGACACCATTTTATACCTAAACATCTAGTAAAGCACTTAAAACACTAACCGGTTGTGAAAAAGGCACCGAGACAAGAAAGAAGATGAGAAAATGGAGTGTCCGAGTGATGATGATGAGCTTGGCCGAGTCTCCTTGTTGTTGCCGATTGATCCGAGAGAAAGGAGGGGAGGGGTGATGCTTGATTGTTAGGGTTTAAGGTTTTCTAGAGAGAGAGAGGGAGTGAGGATGAAGTGAGAGAGAGTGTAAAGGAGAGTGTGTGAGGGTTTTAGGTTTATATTTAGAGGGTGGTGCACCCTAAGTGGGTTTCCGAGTGGGCTAAGGGAGGTTGCGGCCCATCCGGCCCATCTGTCACTGTTTACTCGAGACCGAGGGGTCTCGAGTCGGGTCATGGTCTCGGCTCACTTATACATATATATACATAATTATACATCATACGTACACATTATCAACACATAGCACATCAAGATAAATCACAAACTTTCATTTAATAATATGTACACGAAATACTGAAACAAGAAGGTTGTTCGGGAAAATCCAGAGTGTCACACTCCAAAGAGTAAATATTCAAGGACCTAAATCGCATAGCAGTCGCGAACAAGGCTAATGGCAAAAGAAGCCCGATAGGGCAAGCATTACCAGGTGCACATTTTAAATTTAATTGCACAAATAATAATATGCAACAAATACATAGAGATTGAAAGTTGCATATGTAGATTGAAAACTTGGAAAAACCCGAATAGAAAATTTAACCGGGATAACGTTTCCAAGAGAAACAAATAGAGACATTACTTACATGGGGTGTAATGTGAAAATTATAAAAAGGTCATGATACCAGGTATTGACCGCTTACTCTGGCCAAGTAAGTGGTGAGCACGTGGTACCATGAACTTTTTATGATGGGCATGCTTACATCCAATGTAGTAAGGACGGGGTGAGTGGGACAAATTAAAAAGTACCCAAATGAATCAAATGAGCAAAATAATTGATATTAATGTAAACGCACAGCCGAGTGATGGAAGCGTATTACATTAGGACAATGAGCCCGAGTGAAGGGACAAACATTAATGTAAAATGATTAAGATATGCGTTGGGAGGGGGTGTACTTACACTCGAACCCGGAGGATGCAAACATGTAAAATGATTAAGATATGCATTGGGAGGGGGTGTACTTACACTCGGACCCGAAGAATGCAAATGTGTCTCTTAACGGGCCGTTTTTGTAAAAAACGTCAAACTTGAGGAAAAAGTCGGAATATAAATGTGAAGCGAAGTCTTAATGCATACCGGAAGGGTTGCAATAATAAAAACTTCAGTAAAACACCTGGTTGATGGGTAAGGATTAAACACACGCGTAGACCGAGAAATAGGAACTCGGATGGAAAGTTAAAAGACTCGGGTTTTGAGTCATGACTAAAAGACGACAAGATGATGTAAATAGAAATTTTGATAAATTATGTTCAACTATTTTAAAGTTGAACGGGTCAAAACAAAGAATGAAGTTGACATCCATAAATGATAAAATTTCACATGAATAAGTCAAACGGGTCGAATATAATATAATGCCGGATGGCATGAGTAAACGCAAGCGGTATAACGGTAGCGTTAAAAGCAAAAGAATAATGAGCCCGGTAATGGGACATAATCAAATACGAATATATGTAAACTGGATAGTGGTGAGCATAAGATGAACCGACGCATAAATGACGTGAGAAGTCATAAAGTCAGAAAATTTGTCCGAAAGAAAACGAATGTAGCCTTAGACTACGGTTAAGGTCAAAGGAAATACCAAGGCGAAAATAAATGATTTTGAACATAAAAGGGTGCCTTAATGCCATATACGTATATAAATATATATACATTTGAATAAAGACTTGAATAAAAGATGATCTACGGGATTATCATACCCTACGAGATTATAAATGATGCTAAGGTCTACAGGACCAAAAAGACCTTCGGGTCACAAATAGAAAGAAACGAATTGTTGAGGTCTCACCTTAATAAGGTAAAAAGGTGAAAATATAAAGGAATAGCCTACGAAGATAAGTGAAAGAACCTACGGGTCAATAGGAGAAAGCGAGGGAACTTGCTACGATTCCTCGCGTAAAATGAGAACGGAAGGGAATAAATTATGGGTTGTCAATTTCCTTGATATGAGTAATTGACTTAGTTAAAAGGAAAAACGTTAAACTAAAATTCAGTTTTAGTAAGAAACAACATTTTAACAAATATGAATATTATGAGACGAATTCGGAAAATGATTAATATCAAAGAATTTAGATCTTAACACCGATGGGTGCAAGGCAATGCATTCGAAAGAAATATTTTCGATAAGAAAAGATGACATAAACTTAAACATGACGTGATGTGATCACGGTCACAAAGGTGATACAGAATATAACCACGTTATAACGTGAGTTGCAAGATATGAAATCATAAACACGCAAAAGGCCAATGACGGCAATATAGTAAACCCGGGTGATGGGGTATAAGGTAACCGGTGACTAACAAGTCTAACCGCCAAATTAAATAATCAATAAAGATAATGGATACAAGCTGAAAGTAACGGCCCTCGAGGCCTTACACATGAAAGACGCACACGTCAACATAAAAGTGAAAACTTTTGACCAAAAGGAACGGGTGCCTTGAAAACGAAACTAGGTTCGTTTGATTAAACCAATGAACTACGTAAATAAGGTTTCGGGGACGAAACCTCTTTAAGGGGGGTAGACTTGTAACACCCCGAAAACGGGTTTGGTAATTAAACCCCGTTAATACAAAAGAGCGGGTAAAATACCGTTAGCGATAAAGATTAACCCGAAAATTTATTAGGGTTTAAATAAATAAGCCTAATAATTAATAAAAAGGAGAATAAATGCTTTGAGAAAACAAAGTTATAAAAGGCCCGAATTAACGAGACTTAAAACATAACATGTTATAACTTCCCGAACCCGTTAAGGTAACTAGGAATAATTAACCTAGTTGGTAGCATGAGATCAAATGACTAATGGTGAGTTATAGCTTCAATTGGTCAAGATAAAACATGAGGGACTAATATTGCCGAGTGGGAAACTTGGTTTATTAAAACAAAAAAATAAAACACAACACACACACACTTGGTGTGTGTGTGTGTGTGTGTGCGTGAAATCATCCAGGAGAAGGAGCAAGAGCTCCAAACCCTAGCTCATCCAAATTCATCAAATTGGAGGGCCAAATGACGCTTAAATTCACAACCGAACGTGGATTAATGATCACCCAAACAAGAGGATCATAAGGTATGTAAAATCTTGGTGTTTGGTGAAGTTGTAAGAATTTGATAATCATCCTAATCGCGAATTAGGCATGGATTAGAGAAGCTATGACTAGATTAGTGATGTATACTTACTTAGGAACGAAACCCTAAGTGAAAATCATACATAACATGCTATGAATTGAAGGATTTGATGAATTAACACACTTAGATAAGTGAGTTTTAATGTTATGATGAAATTGATGATATAACTATGCTTAGAATCAACATGCATGATAACAAATAGAAGGTGTTCGATTAAACCATGAATTTGGGTACAAGATCATACTTCTCACGAAATGGGTTATGTATGATATAAGAGAATTGATGTTAAGATCGTGATATAGATGCTTGAAATCATGTTACCTAGTAGTTAGTGTGTAAAATTCGATTTCGTTAAGAGTTCGGATGAAATGCCTAAGCGAAATTCAATAAACCAAATGTGCATTGAATAAGTTGATAAGTCGATTGACTTTAAAAATTCAAACCGACCAAGTACATGATCGAATGATAAATTCGACATAAGGAGCGTAGGATGGAATAGTCGTAAATGATTATGACTAACCTAACCATCTTACAATTTCAATGATAGTTTGACGCTTGGCAAGCTAGGTGAAAGTTTGGGGAAGGAAGCGGGTCAAACAAATCAAGAATGAAGGAAAAGCATAATTCAGATGCAATGTAAGTATAGCTTACACTAGTCATATATTTTGGAATATTCTTTGTCGTATTGATTACGAATAAGACAAATACCTAATTGAGATATGGTGTTCCGGCGTGTAGTCGTACGGAACAAGATAATCAAATACGATAAGAAACCATAGTGATGGCTAAAAATGAGTTAAATCGGTAATTCGATCATATTATGACGAATGAAACATGTACTTTTAAGGGTTACCATATAAGGTAAATCATAATAACCAATAAGGATAAAATTGTAATTTGGTCACTCGTTGACAATAATTGTTGGTTTTGAAAGATACTTTATTTCGAAAGCCTTGATAGGCCAAAAGGCGTTAAGAAGTGATTTATAATTAAAATGACCGCACGATGTAAACTAGAGCGAGTCGTGTAGGCGAGATGGCAATAAGCTTCATCTCGCCAATATAATCGGTCAATTAAAACAAACGGGTCAAAAGGGTGAAAATATCACCCTTTGACAATATCGACTAATGGTTTGTCGAGTTGTATGATTTCAGGAATAAATATCAAATGGATACTTACATCGCTATTACTTAGCGGTTACTAAGGCAAGGTATCGAAACGGGTCAATATATATATTGATCCGAGCCAGGTAAGTATAATATAGATTAACTACTCAATAGGAACTAGAGGCTCCTTGATAGTTAAATGCAGTCATATAGACAGTTGGTTACTTTAATAAGAAAACCGAATGATTCATATGATGATCGTTGTGTTTTGAAAACATAATGACTTTTCGAATCAAATGCATAGTTTAAAACAGGGCTTTTGGGTCGAAAATGCTTTTAAAAGTCCTTTATATTAATGAAAGGACTAAATGGACCAAAATGCCCTTGTAAGCTAAATCGAGCGAACGACCCATAAAGGTTGTTCGGAAAAGAGTAGTATGCATAATTAAACACTTAGAATGAATATACAAAAGCGAAAGATGTGAATCCTTAGTCATTTAACTCTATAATAGTCTTTGCCGTAAAATAATGATTCGAGGGGTAAAACTCGGAGTTTAGGAATTTCCACACTTAATACAACACAAATATAGTTGTGAAGAAAGATTATTTGATAAGAAATGTGGTAGTATTATGCTTGATGTGAGTGAAAGAGATTCATGCTTAAAATAGGCTTAATTACCCTTAACGGGTCAAAATAAGCATATGAGCGAAAACAGGTTAAGAATGCGTAAGAAATGCGTGATTCAAACCTAATATGATAGTCAATATTGAAATGATGAATCTCATGAGTTTATAGATCAAATAAACATGTTTGTTTGATAAAAACACGAACGGGTCAAAATTTGGTAAAAAGGGTAATAAGTCAAAGACTTAAAAGTCTGAAATTTTATTAATCCGGATGTTGGATCTTAACTCCATAAGATGGAGAATTAAATTACGGACGCGTAGGAAAAAGAATCGGGTAAAACGGATTAAAAACGAGAGAGTTATGCTTGTTTCCGTGAAATCGGGTTATTCTGGGAATATGCAACAACCAGCTTCAACATTCTGTCGAAACAAGGCCGTGGCGTCGCGCCACGGACAGACCTTTTTGCCGTCGCGCGTGGCGACGACCTAAATGCTGAAAATTTTGATTTTTTTATTATTTCGATTATTTGACCCAATTTCCTTGTTGTACTTGTTATTTAACTATCAAAACTGACTTCTAAGTTGTTGTACTTGTTATTTAACTATCAAAACTGACTTCTAAGTGCTTACGACCCATTACGACCCGTTTAGGTAGCTTATGCTACTTTAACGCGTCGTTCGCGTAAAACGCGTTCGGACCGCCTAACTAGTCCTATGACAAGTAAAATACGCCTTAACATGTTTAATATTGTTGATAAATCAGTTTAGAGGTCATAGGTTATGTTACATATGTTTAAAATGAATTTTGGCATCAAAGGGGTATTTTGGTAATTTACCTAAGGCATATAAACTACCTATCATACAACTACTTAAACGTCGTGACCATAAGGTATAACCTCGGAAGGTTATTCCCTACCTACTATGGTCACCTAAAGTATTTGGTCGGATCCTAATGATCGACCAAATGGGTCGGGTTCGAAGGTATAAGCGATTTATTAGATCGCTTACCCTTACGACCCTAGACAACGTGGTAATCAGTAGGCATAGTCACCAGGGACTATAACAATCGTGATTACGCTCACGTTGCGAAGTTCAAACGAACTTCGCATTGACCATAAACTGGTCAATGCAGAAAGTCAAACAAAGTTTGACTTTCGGACTCGAAAAGCAATAAAAGAACGAATGAAGACTTACCCAGGGTCCCCGAAAGCTAATCTTGATCCGAGTAGCTCAGGTATGAAACAATGGTTTCAACTTAGAGCTTCTAAGATCAGATTTTGGTGGGTTTTGAAGTTGGGGGATGTGGGTATTTATAGGATTTCCCGAACCGTTAGGATCGTTTCTTGGAAACCGTGATTGAATCTAAGGCGTACACTTGTTGGAAAGTTGTGGTAGGTTAATTGGCCACTCACCATAAGGAATCAACAGGTGGAAAGGGGTTTGGGAGTGCACGACAGCTGGAAAAAGGCTGTTCGGAAGCTTCTGATGTTCTGGGGACTGCTTGCGCACCGTAACACTAAGAGTGTTGAGGTGCGCAAGGACCTTCTTTCACAGAATTACACTTTTGGTCCCTGTCATGCATTTAAGTCATTTCCGACACGTTTAAGGCCCGTTAACCCCATTTCAAAGCTCTAAAACGAAGTTAAAGTATAGGGAACTTAAAATGTGCTCAAAAATATCTCGGATGTCGGTTCGTTTGGCCGTACGGTTGCGTTGTTCGGTTAATTACGACGGGAGTCGTAACGAACGTAAAAAAGGTCCAAATTGCGCGACGAATGGATTTTTGACAAGCCAAACACTAAAGCATAATATTATAATGCTTACATAAATTTTTGGATGTCCGAATGTAGTCAGAACGTAAGTTATGCGCGAAAGTGCAAACTTATGCACTTTTTGACGCTTTTAGTCCCTGAATGACCCAAAAGTTTATTTTAGCACACCGAACCCCTCAAAGCCTATTTCTAAGCTATGTAAAGGATATTTAGGGTATGTTAAGCCTATTTCACTATTCCGAAGTGTTCGTTGCATTAAACTGGTTATATCTACGCATCAGAGCGCGTATAACCCTCCAGAAAGCGATTTAAAGCTTGAAATCGAACAAGAGTTAATATGTGCAAACGATACACATATTTTTACAAATCCCAAGTATGAAATACAATATTTCATTGGTTTGGCATTTGTTGGATGGTTGAAGTGACACAGGTGTCACAGTCTCCCCTACTTTAGGAAATTTCGTCCCGAAATTTATTCGTAGGAGTCTATCTGTGACTTTGTGTCAAATAACCACCAGAGATATGAAAGGCATAATCCTGACATTTCCTTAACGGACATTCTTCAGAAACGAAAATGAACGGAATGAGTCATTTTCCACAATTTCTTCAGAAACGAAAATGAACGGAATGAGTCATTTTCCACAATTTCTTCAGAAACGAAAATGAACAGAATGAGTCATTTTCCACAATTTCTTCAGAAACGAAAATGAACGGAATGAGTCATTTTCCACGATTTATTTAGGAACGAAAATGAACGGAATGAGTCATTTTCCACAATTTCTTCAGAAACGAAAATGAACAGAATGAGTCATTTTCCACCATTTCTTCAGAAACGAAAATGAACGGAATGAGTCATTTTCCACGATTTCTTCAGGAACGAAAATGAACGGGATGAGTCATTTTCCACGATTTCTTCAGGAACGAAAATGAACGGAATGAGTCATTTTCTACAATTTCTTCAGGAATGAAAATGAACGGAATGAGTCATTTTCCACAATTCCTTCAGAAACGAAAATGAACGGGATGAGTCATTTTCCATAATTTCTTCAGAAACGAAAATGAACGGAATGAGTCATTTTCTACAATTTCTTCAGGAATGAAAATAAACGGAATGAGTCATTTTCCACAATTGCTTCAGAAACGAAAATGAACGGGATGAGTCATTTTCCATAATTTCTTCAGAAACGAAAATGAACGAGATGAGTCATTTTCCACAATTTCTTCAGAAATGAAAATGCACGGAATGAGTCATTTCTAGACACACGACCAAACTTGTTGTGGTTTCTGTGCACTGAATTTCATAATTATGTATGCATCCATAATTACGCAATTCCTTGCACAGTCCGCACAATTTGTTTGTAATGTGAAGGGGAGGAAAAATCAAACCTGTGATGAGTGTGACTAGACTACCATAAGGTCCTTTTAATTAGATCGACAAATGATCCTTTTAATTAGGCCACCAAGGAGTCCTTTCAGCTATCTCATCACATGATATTCCTAACCAGATTTTTGGATCAATCTGTTTAACTAGACCACTCAAGGGGTCTAATTATGGAATAGTACAATATAATCCAAGGGTCTTTACTATTACGTAAAAGCCCATTGAGGATTTAATATAGTACTTTTGGATATCCTACTATGAATTCCTTATACGAAGATATGGAAGATTCTACGAGGATTTGGATAACAAAACTTGGATTACACAAAAACATAAAAGGAAACACATAAGCACATAATCACATAGTTGTTTAATTTGATTATTAATTTGTTATTAACTTGTTATCGATTGAAAATGGATGTGGAAACCAGTTGATAGACTTCAATGTCCTCTGGGATCTATCTGAAAAGATAGGAAGATCTCCCAAAAATTCGATTTTGTTTTCAAAGAAACGTAATATTTGAATTAAGGAACACAAAAATTTTAGGATTTACGAAAATACCCTAAGGTACCCTATTAAGGATTTATAGTGGTACTTTGGGTATTCGTCTAGTGTTGTAACTTGCGCCTTGTACTTCGTTTCCTTGGAAGAAACGGGTACTTAGGAATTTCGTGGATAACGCAAGAGATCATAAAATAGAAAAATTTTGGGGGGTAGTTTGTTTTCCAAGGAATACGATTCCTTGATTGTCGGTATTGTAAGGGATATGTTCTTTATACATACAACCATATAAATACATTGCAATGTATATAAAAGATTTATTTATAAACAATGATAACAACTGTTTCATGGACCTTGACAACAAAAGAAAATAATACATAAGACGTGATTATTTCTAAAGGGTGTTGTCTTCTAGTCGGTCAGATGCTTATCCCTGTGCTGGATTCGCATTAGCAAGCTTTGGGCAATTTCTTCGGAAATGACCCATCTCGCCACAATTGTAGCAAGAACCTGGTGGAAAGCGAGCTTGAGCAGGATTGTTGCCAACTTGATTTGGTGCAACTGCAGCTCGGCAAACTTTTGCTGTATGACCTTTAAGTCCACAAATTTGGCATTCGCGGTACTTCACATTAGCATGATGATGAAGGTTACATTGGTTGCACAAGGGTGAAGTTCCATTGTATGTCTTCCTAGCAGGGGGTTGAGCTGGTTGGTTGGGGACGGCTTGATCATTGTGAGTAACCATGGCGAAGTTCTGAGAAGCCTTTCGCTTCTTTGACTTCTTAGGGGATCCAGTCTGTTCATCCATGGTCTTTGATTCCTCGATTGGTTTCGATTCCTCGACTGGTTTCTTGTCACCCTTTCGGAAAAGCTTACGTTTCCTGATCTGAGATTCAGTCAAGGTTGCAGCTAGCTCAATGGTCTGCCTAACCGTAGTGGGGTTACTACCAGTAACAATGTCCTGAACTGAGTCAGGGAGACCATCAATGTATTTTTCGATCGCCTTATCCAAAGGCGTAACCATGGTAGGACACAACAGGCTCAGCTCCTCATACCGATCAGTGTATGCTCAATGTTCACCGCTGTCTTGCTTAAGATCGTCGAATTCCCTTTCCAAGGCTCTGATCTCGTGACGAGGACAGAATTCCTTCATCATCAGTGCTCGAAGTTCTTCCCACGTTTGAGCCAGTGCCACTTCGGCACCCCTATCTCTCATCACACCGTTCCACCATGTCAAAGCTCGTTTCTCAAAGACACTAGATGCGAAATCTACCTTTCGCTCATTTGGACATTGAACATGTCTGAAGGTGCTCTCTAAACTCTCGAACCATTGCAGAAGTGCAGTCGCTCCTTGAGACCCAGAAAACTTTGATGGCTTAGCCGAGTTGAACGTCTTGAAATTGCAGGGGGCATTATTGTTGTTGAGAGCTTGGTGACATTGAGCAACGATGTTCGGGATTGCAGCAGTCATTTGCTGTGTAATGACAGCTGCCAGCTCTTCAATAGATACCGGATTTTCGCGTCGAGGAGGCATTCTAAAAAAAAGGGAAACAAGAGAGAAAACAAATGAAATGGCATTGGGTAAGAATAGGATGTTACAAATACCGACCAAAATCATGGTTGATGGTCATTTGTTTGAACCACGAAGCAAACAAACAACACAAAGGCTGAATCAAAATAGATCCTCATAGTGTATCGCGAAGACATGCTCGCCTATAAGTGGACACTCACCCCAAGAGTTCCCAGGTAAGAGTGACTGGTCTGATTATGTGGATTTATACGAACACTCTAGCCTTAGACAGAAAACTCAGGGTACAGGCATTCACTCTTCCAGTTTGCACGTGTTCACACTATTTAGGACCCAAAACTTTGACGAGATTTTGAAAACTCAAAGGGGTTCAAAACCTTATAACAGAGGGTTCAAAACCTTACAATAGAGGGTTCAAAACCTTACAATAGAGGGTTCAAAACCTAGTAATCAATCATCCTAGAACAGATGATTAGTTTTCAAAGCGGTTTTGAAATTTATGTTCTTGTTGTGGTTATCACCTAAGGATAGGTGAAAGTATCGTTTTATGACTAAACGCAAGTAAACTCGCGTTAGGGTCCTAGGAAGGTTATAGACTAGGTCAAAGCATTACTAATAACCTAATTCCCTATAACCATTGGCTCTGATACCAACTTTTCTGTCACACCCCGGCCACGTAGAACATACAAAACGTGGCGGAAACGTTGGGGAGTGTTGTAACAGAATTAATTGTTTCAAATCCATGGCAATTGAAGTTTCGTTTTATTAATCAAACATGAAAGTTTACATTGTTTTAAACAAGAACCAAAGAGTACATAACATAAATTAACTAGTTCTTGTCTCGTTTTAAGTCACTAAGGCACAGGTCCGCCTAAGTATGTCTTGATAAGTCCTATGCATCATCTCCTGAAAACACATGTGAAAATAGGTACGTCAGCATAAAAATGCCTGTGAGATACATAGGTTTTGTGAAAACAGAATTCATGACTTATGTTTGAGAAAAGGTTTAGTCATGAACCTTGTAATTTGCTTTGTCTTGTAAATCATTTGAAAAACGATAAGATCAGATGATATGTATAAATAAGTGAATAATGTATGGTTAAATGAATAACCATGTAAAATGAGTTTGTATAAGATAAGTTGTTTGTAAATCAATGTCTTGTGAAAAGTATGTTATTTGTATAAAATGTTATATGTCTCAAATTGAAATGATTCAAATAACGCTAGAATATGTGATACCATACAAACACTTATATATAGGAAGTACCAGCGGCGTATCCACCATGCTTGTATCATATTACATACGCCTCGTTACTTAAATCACTTACTCAAACCAAACCATCAAGATGAAATGTTTAACAATTGTAGAAATGTTTATGTATAGACAAATGTCTATTGTCAAATGTAAATCATGTCAACAGATACTACTGGTTCACACGGTTCAATAGTTACAAACGGTTCATATAATCAAAGGGTTACGACGGTTCACATAGTCAAATGGTTACAACGGTTCAAAATGTAGTATAATGTGTTCATATGCTGGATGAGCATATGCAACAGAAATGCAATGTAAAACAATGTACTAAGTATGCACGAAATGGATATACATAGCATAAGTGTAATGTAAAACAATGTACTAAGTATGCACGTAATGGACATACATAGCATAAGTGTAATGTAAAACAATGTACTAAGTATGCACACAATGGGCGTACATAGCATGAAATGTATTGTAAAGTGATGTACTAAGTATGCACACAATGGGCATACCTAGCATAAAATGTATTGAAATCATGTACTATAAATGTACTAATAAACATAGCAAGTATATGATGTGAAAACAGGAAAGCATGAAAGTAACAAGTAGGCACATGTGTTTCACCCCAAAACAGTTTGAAAACAGTAAAAGAGGGGTCTATGTACTCACTTGAGATTTCTTAGTAGTCCTTGAGTAACAACCAATCAATTCTAGAGATCACGGATATCAAACGGCACCTAATATAGGTAACTATGTTATTAATCCGGACCTAAATCGGAGGATTAGATAGAATGAGGGTTCGTAAACCAAACGAGTATGGAGACTCGTGTCATATGGTTTATCAAAGCCTACATACTAAATGAAACCTATCCTAAGTGCTTACGACCCATTACGACCCGTTTAGGTAGCTTATGCTACTTTAACGCGTCGTTCGCGTAAAACGCGTTCGGACCGCCTAACTAGTCCTATGACAAGTAAAATATGCCTTAACATGTTTAATATTGTTGATAAATCAGTTTAGAGGTCATAGGTTATGTTACATATGTTTAAAATGAATTTTGGCATCAAAGGGGTATTTTGGTAATTTACCTAAGGCATATAAACTACCTATCATACAACTACTTAAACGTCGTGACCATAAGGTATAACCTCGGAAGGTTATTCCCTACCTACTATGGTCACCTAAAGTATTTGGTCGGATCCTAATGATCGACCAAATGGGTCGGGTTCGAAGGTATAAGCGATTTATTAGATCGCTTACCCTTACGACCCTAGACAACGTGGTAATCAGTAGGCATAGTCACCAGGGACTATAACCATCATGATTACGCTCACGTTGCGAAGTTCAAACGAACTTCGCATTGACCATAAACTGGTCAATGCAGAAAGTCAAACAAAGTTTGACTTTCGGACTCGAAAAGCAATAAAAGAACGAAGGAAGACTTACCCAGGGTCCCCGAAAGCTAATCTTGATCCGAGTAGCTCAGGTATGAAACAATGGTTTCAACTTAGAGCTTCTAAGATCAGATTTTGGTGGGTTTTGAAGTTGGGGGATGTGGGTATTTATAGGATTTCCCAAACCGTTAGGATCGTTTCTTGGAAACTGTGATTGAATCTAAGGCGTACACTTGTTGGAAAGTTGTGGTAGGTTAATTGGCCACCCACCATAAGGAATCAACAGGTGGAAAGGGGTTTGGGAGTGCACGACAGCTGGAAACAGACTGTTCGGAAGCTTCTGATGTTCTGGGGACTGCTTGCGCACCGTAACACTAAGAGTGTTGAGGTGCGCAAGGACCTTCTTTCACAGAATTACACTTTTGGTCCCTGTCATGCATTTAAGTCATTTCAGACACGTTTAAGGCCCGTTAACCCCATTTCAAAGCTCTAAAATGAAGTTAAAGTATAGGGAACTTAAAATGTGCTCAAAAATATCTCGGATGTCGGTTCGTTTGGCCGTACGGTTGCGTTGTTCGGTTAATTACGACGGGAGTCGTAACTAACGTAAAAACGGTCCAAATTGCGCGACGAATGGATTTTTGACAAGCCAAACACTAAAGCATAATATTATAATGCTTACATAAATTTTTGGATGTCCCGATGTAGTCAGAACGTAAGTTATGCGCGAAAGTGCAAACTTATGCACTTTTTGACGCTTTTAGTCCCTGAATGACCCAAAAGTTTATTTTAGCACACCGAACCCCTCAAAGCCTATTTCTAAGCTATGTAAAGGATATTTAGGGTATGTTAAGCCTATTTCACTATTCCAGAGTGTTCGTTGCATTAAACTGGTTATATCTACGCATCAGAGCGCGTATAACCCTCTAGAAAGCGATTTAAAGCTTGAAATCGAACAAGAGTTGATATGTGCAAACGATACACATATTTTTACAAATCCCAAGTATGAAATACAATATTTCATTGGTTTGGCATTTGTTGGATGGTTGAAGTGACACAGGTGTCACACTTATAATTTTTTTTTTGAAACGTGGTAATTATTTGGGAATGTTAGTATAACAAGTTTTTGTAAAGTCACATTTTAGCATATAGAATGTGTATCTTATTATTAAAATCTTGTTTAATTGTGACAGGTGTTACATTAGATCTTCTGAGTCTAGACTTAACATAGGAATACTCTCATCCCTATTCAGTAAAATATTGCTTTCGATTTTATTTATTTTGAATATGTCGCCAAGCAAAGAAGCCGTAATGGAAATTATCCACATCCGGAGCCTAGAAGTGCCGAGCTTCGTACCGTGGCTAGGATAAACGTGCAACCAAGGAGAAAACATTCAGAAATAAAGTGAAGAAGAAACTCCTTTTGCTGAATTTCGTTTCCTTAGTAGTCCTTATAAGGACATATTTATCTTTTAGTCCCTTCGTGGACAACATTATTTCTTTCAAGTCTCGTTTAGGGCAATTATGTACTCTTTTAAATTTATTGGAGTGTTTTATTTAAATTTCATTTCTATCATTATATATGAAATAAATCAAAATATCATTCCTTTTTGAAATTGATCTGCCTGTATATATTAAAAAGAATCTTAAAAGGTATAACTTAGCTTATATGTCACCAAAGACCTAGCTATGATGGTAAAAATTGTTTAAAAAGATTCAGATCCTTGTTAACATCTGAAAATAGGTTAACACTCCTGACAGCAGTGATGCGATAAAATCACACTTGTCATCTTTATATTGGAAATTTCCAATCCCTTATTTAGCCTAATGATCTAGAATCATGGGTTCAAATCATCAATTAAGATGATTATATATTTAAACATCCAATTGTGATAAAGTGCCTACGGGACATGTTTATTGTCCTCTGAGACAAGAAGACAGTAGTAGTCTACGACTCTCTGTCAAGAGAAGGTAATGAACTATGTTCAAGCCTTAAATGCCTTGATTCCCTGAAATCGTGGCTTATGAATTAAAAATGTCCTAGTGACTAGGCCTTTTGTGCCACTGATAATATCCTCAATGTTTTATAACTAGGATAAATTATGATGAAAATACTAATTAAATATAATTAACAAATTAACCAATATGGTTTATATTACCATGGTTAATGAATCGTCAAAATGATGATTCCATAATAAACTCCTGAATAAATCATTGTCAATATTTATGTAGCAATCAAGCTACATGGCTGGATCAGATGAGGTTAACAGCCACCCGAGGGAGAATAATGATGCTACCAGAATTAATATAACTGGAGCAGAACTGCAGGCATTGATAGACAATGCCGTTACTCGAGCTCTGGAAAGACGAGATAATGAATCAGGTGGTACACGCACCCAGACCCAGTCTGTGCCTCATGCAAAACCACCTTCCCAAACGTATGTATCTCATAAGGACGATTCTCATCACTCATCAAATCAGAGGAATGTTCCGTCTAGACAGGTTGTGCTTCATCAAGAGCCACGTGTTAAAACCTGTTCATATAAATATTTTGTCTCCTGCAAGCCTAGAGACTTCACAGGAGAAAAGGGAGCCATCGATTGCATGACATGGCTCGATGAGATGGATGCAGTGGTTGATATTAGTGGTTGTGCAGAACAGGACATTGTGAAATTTGGGTTACAATCATTTAAGGGTGAGGCGTTAGCTTGGTGGAAGTCCCTAATCCAAGCTACAGGGAAGATCCCATTATACAACTTGACTTCGGATCAGTTTGTTGCTCTTATCAAAGAAAATTACTGTCCTCAACATGAAGTTGAGAAAATTGAGACTGACTTCTTGACCTTGGTCATGAAGAACTTAGATTGTCAAAGCCAGTGTGAAGGCATCAAGACCTACCACCTTTAGGTCAGCGGCTGATCTGTCGTTATCTCTTACCCTTGATGCTGTTAGGCAGAGATCGCTCAAGGATTCTGAAGAAAGGAAAAGGAAACGTGAGGATGAGAACTCACGTAGTGCTGATAAGAAAAAGGAGAACTCCGATCGTAAGAAGAGTTCTGGGTTTAAGAAGGACAACCAACAGACGGGTGAAAAGACCAGGTGCAAAACCTGTAGGAAATACCACCTCGGGAAATGCAGATTTGAATCTCAGCCTCTACCTTGTGGGATCTGTAAGTCTAAGGAACATAAAACCTTGGATTGCAAGAAGTTGAAAGATGTAACCTGTTATGGATGCAATGAGAAAGGGCATATCAAGACTAACTGCCCTAAGAATCAAAGGAAGCCTGAAGAGGGCAAGGAAGCAAACGCGTGAGTCTTCCAGATGAACACTCATGAAGCCGTGCAGAATGATAACATCATAACAAGTACATTTCCTTATCAATGATGTTTAAGCGAGAAATTGTTTGATTATGACGCAAAAAATTCTATTGTGGATAATAGATGTTTAAAACTGTTGTATCCGCCTGATAGGGCCTTAGACATATAACGCATGGTAGAATTGGCCGAAGATACTTTAGAGACTGCTTCAACAAATTTAGATGGATGTTTATATCCATTAGGAATCACTCTTTCCAATATCATTATGGCAAGCTTTCAAGCTATCCAAAATCATCAATAACCAAGACAGATGTGACATTTTGATCCCCTGTCAAAAAGGTAATGGACTAGGTCCAAACCTTGAATGCCATTGATGGTCTTTTATAGCCTAGGCTAAGTATAATTAATATATATATATTCTTCAATAACATTCATTAAGAATGTTCGTACTATATTAGCCTGTTTGGTTTAATGATACCATGGTTAGTATATGTTAGGTCATCAGGATGATGAATAACGGTTGTTGCATTGCAACTAAGTAATTGTTTCATTTGGTGTTAGGAACCAAATATCGAGTATGACAAACTCGGATAAGACAGCCGTCGATCGTGTCATGGATACTACGACACATGCTAATGATGCTATGATTGTGAGCCTCAAAATTAACAAGGATGTTCTCCAAGCTATGATTGACGCAGCTGTTGGAAAAGCTGTGAGAAAGGCCGTGAAAAAGTTTAAAGAACCCAATGCTACTTGCTCCAAATCCCATTTAAAACCACATTTCCTTACGCACGAGAAGGATCTTGCTCATGCCTCGGATGCGAAGAATAAACTAAAAAGGAAAAAGGAGAAAGATAACTCCCATACTTCCAAGAAAAAGGGTAGGGTTGAGCTTAGGGAGAACAAACAAAAATCCAACAAGAAACCTGTATGCAAGACCTGCAAGAAGCGCCATCTAGGGAAGTGCAGGTACGAACCAAAATCCCAATCGCAGCCTAGGGCTTGCGGGATCTGCAAATCTAGGGAGCATAAAACATTAGAATGCAAGAAGATAGGAGATGCGACTTGTTACAACTGTAACAAGAAGGGGCATATCAAGTCAAATTGCCCAAAAATATGCAAAGAAGCTTGAAGAAGTTAAGAAGACCAACGCTAGGGTCTTTCAGATGGGTGAAAAAGAGACCATACAAGATGACAATGTTATAAACGGTACGTCTCTTATCAACGATGTATATGCAAGGGTATTATTTGATTCGGGTGCAGATAAGTCGTTCGTGGATAATAAATTTTGTAAGTTATTAAATCTGCCTGTTAGAACCCTAAGCATAAAATATGAAGTAGAATAAATGCTAAAGAATTCTATTTTTTTAATAGAATACCAATAAATCCTTCATGGATGGTAAGTATAACAAAATTTTAAAATCTTCCATAAGAACCTCAGATATTAAGCTTAAGGTAAAACTTACAGACGAAAATCATAGGAACCATTTCTTCCGTTCCTGTCAGAAATCTCCAGTCATAAAATTCTAGAGTACCCTCTCTTCAGATGAAGTACGCCAATATATGTTAGTTTGATATCTCATTGATTTCTATCAACTGCGAATGCTAGACTATGCTTGATAAAAGAGCCATATGAGGATTGGCGTATCCTAGTATGTTCCATAGATTGCTTCCATGCCTGATCAGTATGGAGGTTTAATGCATGGAACCACAAAGATATTCCAATGGTCATATGGTACTAAAGTCATCTAATAGTATTCAAAGAAGATATCCAGAATGAAATTGTCCAAGTAAATGTCTCTGATTAAGGAATCCGTGGACTCGTAAAGAAAATGTGTCACTTATCTGACACGGGCAATAATAAATGAACCAGAACCAGAGATTTGGAAAATCTCAGTAATCTCCTTATTTCTTGATTATCTTCTCCAAAGACTACCCTGTTTATCTCCTGAGATAGGTAGAGTTGAGATTAACATCCCGCTTAGGGCTGCAGTATTATGAAATCTCCGTGAAGATTAGTACCTCCAACTCGGGAATAATAGAAACCCTAATTAGATGAATTTTAAGATAAAGGTTCTTAAATCCTAATTCGTAATTCTAAGAGTTTCAATGTTATTAGTTAGGAAAGACGGTTCTCTTGCTTATGCATTGGTTACCGCAACCCTAATTAGACAACAATTAAGAATCGCCATCAGCTGCCAAGGATCGTCGATTTGTTCGACTAACTGTAAGGATTAGCTATTCCTTAAGATTAGTTTTAAGCAGTAGACGGAGTAACCATCTCACCTTAAATAAGCTATAACTAATAGTCGATGTATAAGTACCAAGGCTGCTCCCTTGGAGACCTTGTATTGATGGGATGTTAGACATCTGTTATTAGACAGGAGTCTGGTAAGTCCAGTTATCAGGATCTGAAAGTTGCCTTGGAAATGACGAATAAGATCATACAAATACGTTATCGTCTGAAAGTTTCCAATAATCAGCGGAAAATCAAGGATAGATGAAAGTCGCAACCCTCTTAAGTCCTTAATAAGGAATAAGGTTCAATTGAAAGTATCAACCAAGAAGGGTGTGCTGAATTTTAATATTCGGGCTAAGTTAAGTTCTGTTATAAAGAATCATTCGAGGAAACCGAATATATCAAGAATGGTAAATTATAAGCTAAAACTTACCTGAGAAACTTCATGGAAATCAATGTGTCCCACACTAGTGATTAAAGGATATGTTTCATCGATAAGACAAGAAGCATTATCACAGAATGATATGCAGACCAATGAAAATTTATGGGTTGATAAGAAACCTGTATAGATTAAGGATCGACAGGTTAAGAAGCTCTGAAAGGGAGCATGTACCTATCGTATAGGTCAACTGAGATGCCCTTAGAGGTCCAAATATGCTATGGAGGTTAAGTCCATAATACGTCAGAAAGTACTTCCATTACTTTAGCAAATCTCGAGGTCGAGATTTCTTTTAAGGGGGTGAGGATGTAACACCTCATAAAATCACGTCCAATAATGTATTGACACGTGTAATAAACCCTAATAAAGTCAAACGTTGAATTTGAGGGACTAATTTTGTGAAAAATAAAAAAATTTGGTTATAGAAGGACTGGAAATGTTAACATGCTTATTATAAGTCTCTGAATAACCTCTTACGGTATTTATATTCACAAATGAGCCACTTGTTGATCGAGTGTAGCCGTTTGCGTAATTAATTGAAAGTTTGCGCAATGAAGGGTTAAAAGCATCAACATGTTAATTCTTACATCTGAGAGACCTTTTTAACAAACTGGGAGCTTCATGATATTTTATTATACTCTCGGTAATGCCTAATATTGGCCATTAAGGGCTTTTATGCCTATAAGTGAAGTTACGCGCAACTTTGCAAGTTAGACGGACTAAAAGTGTCAATATGTTTAATTATACCTCTGAATGACCTTTTTATGAACCCGAAGCATTATGATGTTTTATAATACTCCCAAGAATGCCTAATATGGATTTGATAAGGCTTCGATGCTATTAAACGATGATATACTCAAGTTTCTGCATTAGAGGGACTATTTGCGTCAAACTGCAAAAGTCTATCGATTCATATGGTATCGAACCTTTCGGAATATGATAATAAGTTAAATATGCCCCAAATATCCTTTACATAGCTTAGAAATAGGCTTAGAGGTGTTTGGTGCGCAAAAATAAACTTATTTGATCGACAGGGACTAAAAGTGTCAAAAAGTGCATAAGTTTGCATTTTCGCGCATATCTTACGTTTTAAATATATCCGGACATCCAAAAATTTATGTAAGCATTAAAATATTTTATTTTAGTGATTGGCATGATAAAATTCCATTCGTCGCGTAATTTGGATCGTTTTTCGCGTCCGTTCGTGTTTCGTCGTAATTAGCCGAACAACGCAACTGTACGACCAAACGAACCGACATCCGAGATATTTTTGAGCATGTTTCATGTTCCCTATACTTTAGCTTCATTTTAGAGCCTTGAAATGAGGTTAACGGGGCTTAAATGTGTCAAAAATGCATCAATAACCAAGATTTACAACTGCAGGGACCAAAATTGACATTTCTGTCAAAGTTGGCTTAGGAGTGGGGCGTAAGACTTGGCCCATTTCTTACGCCGGGCGCGAGAGCCCATCAGACCTGCAAAACAGCTGATTTCAAACCAGCAGCTGGGTTTTTGGGTTTGCAAATGGTTTTTAACAAGTCTGTGGGCTATTTTGGGGCACCCATGGTATTCTAAAACCATGGGCACACATGTAAGGCTCAGATCGAAGCTCGTTTTTCAATGAACGATCCTAACGGTGGCCCGAAAACTATATAAACCCACTTGTTCTTGCTCTCATTTCATACTTGATCTGAATTGTTCTAAGTTGGAGCTCTTGTGCTTCATACCTGAACATTCTAGATCAATTCCATCCTTGCTTGGA
Organism: Helianthus tuberosus; assembly: GCA_030545235.1. NCBI lineage: Eukaryota > Viridiplantae > Streptophyta > Magnoliopsida > Asterales > Asteraceae > Helianthus > Helianthus tuberosus. The sequence goes on from CM060383.1 coordinate 57,062,823, forward strand.
CCATTTGTAAGTGTCCTTTCGTGCTTAGTTCAATTATTTGGCGATTAAAACCGAAAAGTCAAGCGTTTGCGATAAACGCTTTGACTTTTAAACGGTCGAGCCATTGTTCGCAATGAACATGGCTACGTGGTCGTAATTAAGTAGGTATTAAACCCTCAAAAGGGAACCTCCTAATTACCACGTTTGCTTAGTTAATTGTCGGGTCAAAGTTATTAAAAAAAAAGTCTAACGAGTCGGTTTTTAAATAAAATTCGTAACTAATGATGTAAAGGAAATAAAATCAGTTTTGTCACTTTAATAACTTGGTAAGTATTAAGTGAACATGTCTAGACATGTTCAACCCGACAATTCTGAGTTTAGGCTCGGTTCGGAACCGAAAGTCGCAAAAGTAGACTTTTGCTTTGACTTTCAGTTCTGACCTGATTTAGCTTAGTTTAGTTATACCTTATGATTCCTTTAGGACCATATTATTGGTTAGTATAACCCTCTGAGGTTATACAACCTGGTTCCTTAGAAATCCTAGTGGCATGTTTCTGTTAATTGCTTAAAAGTTGACCATTATGCCCTTTTGACCTTAAAACAAGATTTTTGAAAATGTGAGAGGACAAAAACCTTTATTACTGATTTATAAACATGTCCTAAAAATTTGACATCAGTTTGAGGTCTAGATTATGAGTTATGCTCAATAGCGTAATTTGAAAGTTTTTTTTATTAATTAAACGTCATAATTAGCATAAAGCCTATCTAAACCCAATTTTTGACACCAAACCTTTTACCCACTGATGTAATATAATATTTTGAGATTTTTGAAGATTTTTATTTATTTTTAAACTGATCATAGCATAGGGTTCTTGCTTTGATTCGGTAATTGTCGGTTATACCATTTTCTTGAATAAAATGAGTTTTACATAACTTTTTGATACCAAACTTTTTGCTATTGATTTTATATGATAAATAAAATATTTTGAACTTTATAACCTGATCAAAAACTCAGATTTCCTATTATAACCTGAAAATCGTTTAAAAACGACTTTTTACGCGTTTTAAACGCATAGTATGAGTTAAAACTATTTTTGTCATATAAGACTTAATACCTACTGATGTTTTAAGTAAATTTTTATATTTGAACAGTAAGCAAAAGTTTTGAACTCAAATTTCCAAATTTGACCTTTAAAGCTTATGTGAAATTACCAAAATGCCCCTACGGTGCATAGTTTGGTTATAAATGGTAAATTTCACATATATGCATTACCCTACTGATATAAATTATTAAATTAAATATTTTTACTAATTATTTCAGACCTGAACCTCAGATTAATATTTAATCTTTTTTATAACCTTTAAAATGACCAAAATACCCCTAAGGGGCTTAATTTGAGTTTAAATTCGTTTTGGGCATAATGGAAGGTATCCTACTAATATCAAAACATATTTCAGGCATATTAACTTAGGAAACCTATTCATGACTCATTTGTTACCCGTTATGCATTTATCGCATTCGGTACGGTTTATGTAACTAGTTTGCATAAATTAACCGAAACGGGTCAAACCTTATCATTTTCACTTCAAAATCCAGAATGTGTTTAGTTTACCCATATTATACAAGTATTCATACTTATCGGGTCTAAATCACATTCTAATCCGGTCTTCGCATAATCTTGCGTTTTGAACCGTGAACCTTTCCTTAAAAACTAACCGGTCTAAGTTACAACTTAAATAAGACCCGTTAGGAATCTAATAGGTTAATAAAACCTTCGTTCCAGATTGAGAGCCCCAGTAGAGGTACTTGTGCTTGCTGATTAGAATATACGGCTGAGTATAAATTACATTTTAAGCTCAGGTAAATACTTTTAACTTATTTTCCCTATACGGGCTTGGGATACAGTATTATAATAATACCGCTTGGTCGGGTATTGAATGTTTAATCGGATTGTGATTAAATTATTGAGGTAACCCGTTTTAATCTGTCTTGTTTGAAATAAGAGCATTTGGGGGTTAATGACCATGTCCCAGATATCCTTGGTATCATTATTATAAAATGGCCACGTCTTAAGCACGGGGTGTAGGCATACACCTGACAGTTGCATAAGGGAAACGGTATCTCACTCTCTTGTGGGCCTATACTTGTGGTGTGTCTGTTAATCTTGACTCGGTTTCTAACATCGGGCCCTGAATGTATAACGAACATATAAATCTGTATACAAGATTATTTTTAAAATAATTGTTCCAAGTTATAAAATAATATTTGTGCCTTGTGCATTTAAATCAATTTTCATAAATGTTTTCAAAAGAGTCAGTTAATTGTATTCACCAGTGTAAACTAACGTATTTTCCAAAAAGGTTAAGTGACAGGTACTGTACGTAATTGGCTGGGAGCTCAGGGCGTTAATAGGGAATCTTGCAAGTTCTAGATGCCTAAAGTCTGTTGAACAGTGTTTATCTTTCTGTTTTAAGATCCGCCTGTGGATCCATCTTACAATCCGTTTGTAATATTGAAGTTACTTTTGAATCGGTTTGTAATATATTTACTTTAGACTTCCACTGTGCATTGAACTGTGATTATTTGACCATGATGATATCAACTACGTCACGATACTCCCCACCAGGCCCACCAGCAATATGTGGAAATATCGGGGTGTGACATATACTCTGTTGAAAAATAATCTCTCGCATCATACTTTGCACATCGGGCTCCAAGTCGGTCATATATTCACGACTAATTGAGTATTTGGAAAAGCAGTTTGGGGAAGCCTCTTTACGCCATCTATTCAAAATGTATTGTTTTGGAAATTCCATAATGTCCAAACTTCTCAAAACATAGAATATATGTCTACATAGCAAACCAAACTGCTCAAAACGCCTGCATGAGCAACTGCATGTGCAATCAGACTTACGGTACATTACCTAAAAATGCCAAAAACAATATCTCTATAACGCCATGCAGAGAATGTTTGTATAAAAAAATTAAATGTTATAATAGAATATGATAAACGCCATGTACAGAAAACGCCATATAAAAAACAAAAACACCATTGTTTACCTCAAATAAGGATGTACAAGGCTGCTGGAAATCATTTATGTAAAACTTAACAAACCCATTGGGCTGATCTTCGTAACGTTGATTTATGCAATCCGCAATTCCGATTAGCTCAGCTTGAACGTCATAAAAAATATTTTTTGTGTATATATCAGCAGCTTGGCCCTCCAACACTTGGTAATTACTCTTCAACTAGGGGCGTTTGTATCAAGATTCATGATCATTTTTCCACTGCGTGTGACGCTGTGCTTCTATTGCAGTTTCATAATGAGTCACAAACTCAACAAGAGTAGCTTTTGAATTACACACTTGACCAAACAAATGATTCTCACTTTCCGACCTCGATGTCGTTCGCATAAGGCCCGACATCTCTTCCATTCTATAGTATGCAGAGATCCAAGATTCCCTGAGTGCAAAAATATCAGATAGCCAGTCATTATCTGCTAAATTGAACACTCCGATAACCATTCCCATTCTGATTCAAACTCTTCGGGTGTAAGAGTATCCGTCCACACAACACCACAAATACGTTCTTTGAAATTGGTGGAATTGCATAGCCTAACACCAACCTATGTATAACACAAAAAACGCCATGAAAAAAAAATATATATTACACACAAACAAACTTACATGAAAAACAATAACGAAGTACAGAACGCCATATATTTTAAAACGCAGTATATGCTAAAACACCAAAGATAAAAATAATAAAATCAACATTCAGAGAAAGTTTATGCATCACATGCCACTTGCATAACTGATGCCTCGTGTCAACAAATACAACAGAAATAGCCTTCTTCATTGCTGGATCTTGGTCAGTGACAACAACTTTTGGTTGAGAACCAACAGCTTTTAGAAAAACTCTAAACAACTAAATATACGTATCAGCAGTTTCTGAGGTCATTAATGCAGCACCAAATGTAACATTGTGTAACACTCTTCTTATAATTCCATTGTTTAATGATAAAATACGGATTTTTTAAAACGAAATACATAGTTAACAAAAACTTAGTTAATAAACTAAGATGTACTACTTTATAGCATTTGAACATAGTCAACTAACTAGATTAAAATATTCAACGTTTAGAAGTGTTTACAAAACAACATGGTTTGAACTAGATTAGATTATCGCGGAAGCATTCAAAACTTGTGTTCGGTTCTTGATTTCCTTGCTTGATCGACATCCACAACGAAACGAGCATTACCTAAGGTCAAAACCACATCAATTATTAGTTTTGACATCATAATATCAAATAAATTCAAGTTCTAATGCTAAACAACGAAAAACAAACAAAATCAAAATTTTATTTCAAACCGACCGTAGGTTACGGTTTGCCAAGCTCAAAACAGAACTGCCAGACTGTGAGCCACGGTTCAGAACCGTGGCCTACGGTTCGCCCAACTCAAGCAGAATTGCCAGACTGTGAGCCATGGTTCAGAACCGTGGCCTACGGTTCACCCAGCTCAGCCTTCTTTATTTTTTTTCGCTTAATTCCTCATAACTTTTTATTTACATATCCGTTTTAGCCGACTCTTTTTCCTATATGTCCGTATTAAGATTACGGATCTAACCATATAAATTTCACTTAAGGAACCCGTATTATGAACGAATGGCCGACAAAATCCTTGTTTCGATTATTCGACCAGTTAACTATGTGTGCAAATTGTTCGCCAATTTATTCTTTGGCATTCTAATCTTATTTACCCATTCCCCGGGCTTGAAATTCTTGGCGTATCCGTACCATTACATGGCTTAACGCTCGTATTCGAATTTTATGCTTGTTTTCTATAAATTCAAGCATTGCCACTTTATGCAATTCTTGCAACTAGTTTCTACCATTCGACCCGAAAACACGGATTCATAACCTTAACTTAGTATATGAGGCTTTCAAATCTTTACGCACAGAATCGATATAAGGACATAGCTTTTGACCCGTTTGGTTGACGAGTGAAAATCCTCACTTTAATGTCAAGCCAAACTATTTCTAACCAATATTTGACCCGTTCTCTATGATACACCGAACGATTCTAGTCATTCATTTCAACCCGTATGGTTTATTCCCACCATACTTTAACCATTTACTTTGACCCATTTGGTTTGCCGAGTGAACTTCGTCACTTCCACGGCTTACCAAACATACTCTAATCATTAAATTTGACCCGTTTGATCTATCGAGTGAACTTCGTCACTTCAATAACACATCAAACGCGCATATCACACCACGATACTATTAACAAGCTATAACTAAACATTCTTGCATAACGTAACGAAACTAATAGTTACGTACCTTTAGTGCTTTTCCTTCAAGCCCTCATCAACTCCGGCTCGTCCGCTTGAAGATTCAATTCCTTTGCCTGTAGAGTTCAATCAATGACTTGTTTAGAACTCTTATTATTTCATATAACGCATAATTCACCATAACGTTCAAAATGCGTTTTTACTCAATATTTCAAAATCTAGTTTTCTTTTAGGCATTTCAACAAACACCTAAAGTGCATAATTTTGCTAAATCAATAACTAAGTTTCATGACTAGTTATTTAGCCAATTTTGAGCATTTTTTCACAAATTCAAATGTCTAGTTATACATCAACACCTAGACTTATTTCATGGAGCTCAAGTAACACTAGATTAATAATAATAATAATTCTAGTGTTCATCATCTTTCTACAAAACGCATTTAACACATAAATGGATGATTATGAATCTCATATCTATTGACACTAATGCATCAAATTATTGAGTAGGGTTTGTTCTAAATCATGAATTTATCATAACTTCATTCCAAAATCAAACATGCAAGTTCAGATTTCTACTTCATCTGTTCATCAAGAAATCAAAACAAAACTAAAAGACTAAATTCAACATACCTTGTGATCCCCTCACTTGAGTGATCACTAGTTTGAGCTTGGTTTTTGATTTAAACTTGATTTGGCTTCTTGATTTGATCAATTTTGTAAGCTAGGGTTTGGGTTTTTGAGAGCTCTTTTGGCTCCTGTGATTTACACCACCAGAACACACACTTTTAGTGTGTGTTTTGGTGTTTTGTTTTTAATAAATAAAACCCATTTTAACTTTTGTTCAACATTAGCCCCTTTACTTATTCAAGTTTTGTAAAGGGTATTTTAACCATGTTTGTTCTATTATGTCAAGACACTAACTAACTAGGTTATTTATTCCTAGTTATTTTATCTTGACTATTACCGATGTTTAGTTTACAATATAATATTTATATTTTCGGGGTGTTACAAGTCTACCCCCTTAAAGAGGTTTCGTCCTCAAAACCTTTATCACGTAATTCAATGGGTTAAAGTTAATGAACCTGATTTTGGCGATTTACTTTGGGCATTGCTCGCGTTCTCTAATCTTACTAGGGAACTATAGTAACGTCTTTTTGGTTACTAAGCGTATGCGCCTTTTACGTGTAAGGACTCATGGGCCGTTACCTGACGTGACCGTGTCGTCCCGATCAGTCAAAAACCCAATTAAACCTAGGTAGCTAGGGTAAGTCGGGTATCGTATCCACGAAGAGCAGGTGGTCAGTATCGCACGACTCGTTCGATTAGTTAAACTATTTACAAAAATGTACAATGTGATTATGAAGTTTGCTAATTTTTATAAGTTTGTTTGATTTTGAAAAGAACTCGGAGTGAACCGACAAATTGATATTATCTAAAACAACTACTTGCTAACTAATATTGCAAACTAATTTATTTAATTGAAAACAAGAAGTGGGAATACGGCTCACACCCGGTTCGATAATTGCAAGATCTAGGGTTCCTACATGTTTTAACTTGATTCAATTGCATATAGTGATTAACGGATTACTATCACGAAGCTTAGGTGCCAATTGCTATCGACGTCATAGACAACAGACCGTAATGCACTTCGTTGCCTCGGACATGTAAATCCTAACCTATGATAAGGCATAAGTGCACAAATTCATTTCGCAAAGTAATAACTTTATCATCGTTCGACAATTCACAAATTCAATTCAAATGCACGGCAATTATCATAAGTTTCAAATACTAAACAATTTGTCACAAAACCAAATTAAAATACAAATGTATAAACCCTAGAAATCTTACAACATCTACACCGGGGTGAAACTGACGAGACTATCTGCTCATTGTTGAATGGACGCGATCACAAGCTTGAGATAGTGATGAATACATGATTAGCTCGGTATGTGCTTGATCGATGATGATGATTAATGATGTTGATGATTCCGAATTCTAGAGCCGAAAGTCCTCTTATCCCGGCCGCTATCATCGATGCCCCTCAAAAAGTCCTTTAATTCTTGGATTGTGATTTCTTTTTAGAGCCCAAAAAAGTAATGTTCAATCCCTCCAATATTTCGTGATGGTCTCTGCTAATTGTCAAGCCCAAATAATGAAGTCTACTCCAATATCGAGATAGTGGGCTGCCCAACATTTACCACATGTGCTGCCAATTTGTGATGATCCCCAAAAGTACACGGCCCAAAGTTGTTTTATGGCCACCAATCTTCTTCTCGATGATAATGTGGTTATGGGCCCAAAGTCTTTTATCATGGTTGCCCCTTTCGATAATGATGTAGTGTTCACGGCCCAATGATTGATTAATATGGAAGTGATGTTTTGTGAATCAAGCTGCCACCAATTTCGATAATGGCCCACTCCCCTTTTTGCATGTGATTTTTTTTACTCCTTCACTCTTATGATGTGGCTGCCAAACTTTTGTGAGTAATGGAGTTGGGCCGATTATGAGAGCCCAAAAGTATGTAATATGGCTCCTGCTAAATCGTGAAAGATGAGAGCAAAAAAAAAAACTCTTTTTTTCTTTGCTGCCAATCTTCGATAATGTTGCTGCTAACATCGATGGCCATGAAGTATTTAATTGATGATGTTGTTTCTCTTGTCTTTTGCTTCTCAAAAGAAGTCTGCCTCCTTTAATTCAACATATCAATCACATGGATGATTTTCTTGTTTGGATATTGTGATGATAAAAAATTAATTAATTCCTCCACATGAATTGATCCTCCACGTGAACACCTCCAAAGTCCTTTTCTCACATTAAATGTGTTCACACTAAGAGTTACACTTTGCACCCTTTATAAACGCTCTAATTTCACCAAATTCACGTGTTTTACCTACACATGCAAACACTCGCAATAAACTAATTCCACACGTATAATCACATAGAACCGAACAAAACATGTGAGATAAACACTTTAGCACCCATGTTTCTCACTCTCCATCACATCCCCACACTTGTCGTTTGTTTGTCCTCAAGCAAATCTGTCTTTCACTTTCACGTGGGTTGAACGAGAAACACACTTCCCATTCCCGAGACAAAGGTTAAGGTCTAATGTCATACCCGGTTCAAACTTTTTTACAATTTACGAAATATTTAACGGAAAAGTGAATAATCCCATATAACATGGTTATCCAAGACTAACCCGCCCTTGAAACCAATAAATCATGCACATCCCTCACAATGTTCTCTCCACTCGGTTTATACTTTGGCTAATTTTTTATGATGTATTAGCATTTTCAAAAGTAATCACTCAAAACCGATTAGAACACGTACCCACATAGGCTTGCAACTCAATCATTCTCCACCACCAAACACGAATACTAAGCAAAAGTCAAAAGGTCTTTGGAGGGTTGTAACGGGGCTAGGTTAAGGGTATGGAATAGGATGTTTATTTTAAGTGGCTAAGGTGATGAAAAATTCGATTTTTATTACAAACGATTACTCTAAACAAAACAAAACTATAAACATCAACTACAAGGCAACAACTTTAGCCTTTTATTCAACAACAACTAACTTCATATTTTTGTATTTTTCTCAACATTTTCTTAATTTTTTTTTTTGCATAAGTAAATCACGACTATACAAACATATACTCCTATGATCGAATTTTCATCACACGGGTTTAAAAAGAAAAGGTTTAATGGTTGTGGGCTAAATGAGTTGGTCAAACGAAAGGATTAGGCTCAAAGTGGGCGACTAGGGGATTTATTTGGGTAAGGATGGATAAATGGTTTTAAAGGAAAAGGTTCACCTAATGCCTTAATCATCCTCGTGCTTGTATTCGGTCTATGGTCTCAAACGTATCAAAAGTCGCAAGTTCTACAATACATGACTAATAGTCCACTCAAACAAAGAAACATGAATATGTAATCCTATGATGTAAAAGTGGCTCAAAACCTCACATATATAAAGGGTATGGTATGTGATATGCATGATGTGCTAGTTTCTTAGGCGAATTGTTCCCAAATAACCACCCGCTAAATTCCCGTCATGCTATTAATTTGAACTTGACCATGACAAAAGACCAAATACGTTGTGACATCCCTCGTTGACTTAGTTACTTGTGCTTTTGAGATCGCTTTCGAAACAAAACATTTTTGAAATTTTTTTTGAAATTTTCCCCCATCCCCACACTTGAGGTAAACATTGTCCTCAATGTGTAGTGTTTAAATGAACGGGTCAAAATCGAAAACTTTTACTACTCCCCCATCCCCACACTTGAGGTAAACATTGTCCCCAATGTGTAAGAACTAGAGTTTTAAACGCACAAGGGATGTGACACGGCTAACTCCCAAAAATTCCACCCCGAAAATTAATATACAATTACAATCCACTTATTACTAATCTAAGAATCAAGGCAAAAAAAGGAAACGCATGCACCTGATTTTTGAGCTCATTCCTCGTGTGCTCTTCTTCTCTTCAAGAAAGCGGTCGCCCCACGAACATAATGTACCTACAAATCTTAACACTTGTGTAGAAGCATGCTTCTCACAACCATTAAAATTTATTAGCTACCTAATTCTACCACTTTTATGAAAATATTACCAAGTCATACATTAATTTACTTTGATTTATGTGGAAAAATAATTTACAATAACAACAAAAACCTAACTCACTTTCGTAGGAATCACGGTTGCATTTAGCTTATGCAACAAGCCCTTTTAAACCACCCGATAGCTCGAGAGGACGAGTAGGTCTCGTGAGGGTTACATAGGGAACACACCCACAACGTTCATTTAACTAAGAAAATAAAATAAAACAAATAATAATACAAACTCTACAACAATTATACCTGATTTGCCTCTCATGGTGGTCGAAGTGCACATTTGCCTACCGAGTTTCCAACATACGCTCGGTAGTTGGCATGCCGGATCCATTCTCTTTTTCTTCTATTCGGCATGCGTAACGTACAACTTCGGGGTCGCTTCTTATCAAACTGGCCAATGTCTTGCAATGCCACCCTTCGAATCCTTATACCCGAACCTTCATCCCCAACTTTGTTGGTTGGAGTGATAAGTATGGGAGAAGGATCGATATGAACGTGGGCTTCTTTTGGCTCTGACCCGTCTCGCGGCGTTATGCCTTCCTCTTGGTTCAAACATTCATTTTCTTGCTCTGGAAGATCTATAACCTCTTCCACCACCTCACCATCAAACATAGTACCACTAGCCAAAACATCCCGCTCTCGTTTAATTTGGGCTATTTCCTCCGCTAATTGACCCACTTGCACCACCAATACTTCATGGGCCTTGTCTCTCACTTCATTCGCTTTCTTCATATATTTGATATCCTCATGATATCCTTTCACCATGTTTATGAGAGCATCAAGCTTAGAATGCATTGAATCTTGTGGTTTCTCGTATGTCGGTTGAGGGTGTTCATTATAATAATCATCATACTCCTCCTCCCGGTAACTTGAAAAATGTGTCAATTCGGGTTCATAGTAGTATTCTTGATAATGTGGTGGTGGTGGATTACCGTATGGATAATATGAGGATGGACCATTGAAATCTTCATACTCCGCCCTCCTATATTCATACAATCCGCTGAGGTAGTCTTCCCGATACTTGTTGGCTTGAACTTTTTCGTAGAAAACAGAGCAATCCTCTAAATAATGCTCTCCACTTCCGCAACACTCACACGGATCATCATCTACCCAATTCATATTGAAAGATGGTGCCTGCAAAACATGTACCTGCACAAACAAGCTCGACCACCCAAAGTAAAATAAAAAAAAATACAAGAAAGAAAAACTAAACTAAAATCGAACAAGCAATGAAATACTAAGCGCACTAGCTCCCCGGCAGCGGCGCCATTTTAACGTGACCGTGTCGTCCCGATCAGTCAAAAACCCAATTAAACCTAGGTAGCTAGGGTAAGTCGGGTATCGTATCCACGAAGAGCAGGTGGTCAGTATCACACGAGTCGTTCGATTAGTTAAACTATTTAAAAAAATGTACAATGTGATTATGAAGTTTGCTAATTTTTATAAGTTTGTTTGATTTTGAAAAGAACTCGGAGTGAACCGACAAATTGATATTATCTAAAACAACTACTTACTAACTAATATTGCAAACCAATTTATTTAATTGAAAACAAGAATTGGGAATACGGCGCACACCCGGTTCGATAATTGCAAGATCTAGGGTTCCTACATGTTTTAACTTGATTCAATTGCATATAGTGATTAACGGATTACTATCACGAAGCTTAGGTGCCAATTGCTATCGACGTCATAGACAACGGACCGTAATGCACTTCGTTGCCTCGGACATGTAAATCCTAACCTACGATAAGGCATAAGTGCACAAATTCATTTCGCAAAGTCATAACTTTATCATCGTTCGACAATTCACAAATTCAATTCAAATGCACGAAAATTATCATAAGTTTCAAATACTAAATAATTTGTCACAAAACCAAATTAAAATACAAATGTATAAACCCTAGAAATCTTACAACATCTACACCGGGGTGAAACCGACGAGACTATCCGCTCATTGTTGAATGGACGCGATCACAAGCTTGAGATAGTGATGAAGACATGATTGGATCGGTATGTGCTTGATCGATGATGATGATTAATGATGTTGATGATTCCGAATTCTAGAGCCGAAAGTCCTCTTATCCCGGCCGCTATCATCGATGCCCCTCAAAAAGTCCTTTAATTCTTGGATTGTGATTTCTTTTTAGAGCCCAAAAAAGTAATGTTCAATCCCTCCAATATTATGTGATGGTCTCTGCTAATTGTCAAGCCCAAATAATGAAGTCTACTCCAATATTGAGATAGTGGGTTGCCCAACATTTACCACATGTGCTGCCAATTTCGATAGTGATGATGATCCCCAAAAGTACACGGCCCAAAGTTGTTTTATGGCCACCAATCTTCTTCTCGATGATAATGTGATCATGGGCCCAAAGTCTTTTATCATGGCTGCCCCTTTCGATAATGATGTAGTGTTCACGGCCCAATGATTGATTAATATGGAAGTGATGTTTTGTGAATCAAGCTGCCACCAATTTCGATAATGGCCCACTCCCCTTTTTGCATGTGATATTTTTTTACTTCTTCACTCTTATGATGTGGCTGCCAAACTTTTGTGAGTAATGGAGTTGGGCCGATTATGAGAGCCCAAAAGTATGTAATATGGCTCCAGCTAAATCGTGAAAGATGAGAGCCAAAAAAACTCTTTTTTTCTTTGCTGCCAATCTTCGATAATGTTGCTGCTAACATCGATGGCCATGAAGTATTTAATTGATGATGTTGTTTCTCTTGTCTTTTGCTTCTCAAAAGAAGTCTGCCTCCTTTAATTCAACATATCAATCACATGGATGATTTTCTTGTTTGGATATTGTGATGATAAAAAATTAATTAATTCCTCCACATGAATTGATCCTCCACGTGAACACCTCCAAAGTCCTTTTCTCACATTAAATGTGTTCACACTAAGAGTTACACTTTGCACCCTTTATAAACGCTCTAATTTCACCAAATTCACGAGTTTTACCTGCACATGCAAACACTCGCAATAAACTAATTCCACACGTATAATCACATAGAACCGAACAAAACATGTGAGATAAACACTTTAGCACCCATGTTTCTCACTCTCCATCATTACCTTCGGCTCTTATCCTTTATCTTTATTGATTGCTCGTCTTGGCGGTTAGACTTATTAGTCACCGGTTACCTTATACCCCATTGCCCGGGTATATCCACTTTGCCTTCTTAGGTCTTACAAACTTCTATTATCCCCAATTCATAGTTCACGCTATAACGTGATTAGATTCCATATTACTTTTCTTAAGCGTGATCGCTTCACGTCATGTTTAAGTTTATATAAAACTTTTCATTATCGAAAATCTTCATTTTTGTCAACCAGACCCTTCATGATCTCTTCATTTAAACTCATTTAATTAACTTAGCGAAACCCATCGCTTCTATACTAACCTTACCTCTCGTTATTATTTTACACGAGGAGTTACAACCAGTTTCCTTGCTTTAAATTATTAACTCATAGGCTCTCTTTTACTTAGCCTCATAGGCTATTTCCTTAGATTTCCACCTTTTTAAGGTGAGACTCAAACAGTTTGTTTCTTTCAATTTGTGACCCAAGGGTCTTTCTGGTCTCGTAGACCTTAACATTACTTATAATCCCTGAAGGTTGTGATGATCCCGTAGATTCATCTTTTACTCATGTCGTTCTAAAATATACTTTCGGTGTCAATGCACCCTTTTTAAGTTTAGAAATCATTCGTTTTCGTTCTTGAATTCTATGGACCTTGACCATAGTCTAAGGCTACATTTGTTTTCTTCCAAATTATCCTTCCAACTCTATGACTTCTAACATCATTTACACGTCGGTTTGTCCTACATTTACCGTTACTCGGTTCTTACCTATACTTCCTTACGACCCGTTACCCGGGTTCTTTATCTTAATGTTTTTAACATTCTTATTTCGCTAGTTTGCGTTTTCCTTACTATCTCAAGCGTTATTCCTTTCACGCATCTCCTCAGTCACGAGGAATACCGTATTGTCACCAACTATGGTTGACATCACTCCATTGTAACAATAACAGAAATCAATTCATTTCATTTTATTATTCTATGTCGTTGTATGGAATTTGCCCACATCGTTTATCGATATAAACGATGTTCCTACATGTTTTATTTGGTCTGGCCAAGTCTATAACCTTGTCTTTGCCATTTACTACTATTACAAATTCCGGGTTCGGATGTAATTACACTCCTTCCCAACACAACATTTATTCACTTCATTAAGTTCCCGGTTCGAGTGTACATGCACTCCTTCCCATTGCAATATTTATCGAGATTACTTTTACCTCGGTTTCACATACTCGTCATTATTTATTTATTTATTTATTTATTTATATATATATATTTACATAATTCATTCATTTCACTAATCATATATGCTCTTATGCAACTATCGTTCATTATGTGAATTATTGCATTCTACTTATCTTATCGTAATTTATAACGTGTACCTGATTGATATTCGCCCTGATGTACTCCGTTGTCTCAAGTCATCGCTTGATTTGAGTTCTTTGCTAGCATGTTCTTTTTCATGCTTCCGAACCTTCCTTCATTTAGATTATTTATCTCCCGTCATCTTCAGATGCGGTTATCATATCATTCGAACATTTCCAATTTATTATTAATCTTGCTATTCAATGTTGCCCGTCTTATTATACGAGGCATTTAAATATACTTATTTCATAAGTACTTATTTTATAGTCAATCTATGGTTAGGGTTTATACTACCTAATCATCTTTTATCAACACTAGACATCTCGAATCCATAATGTTTATGTCACTATTAAACATTTCGTTTTATAACATATGCATCATTCGCTTTGGTTTAGCCAAGTTTACCACTTGCTTAAACCATTCATGTTTAGTGCACTTTCCGGGTTTGTGTGTGTTAACACGCTCCTCCAGTGCATATCAAATCAATTTCCTTTTGCTAATATTCAAATAAAATTTACTAAATGACTAATTCTTACCGGATGTTTGATCAAGCTTGAACCGAACACACTTTGTTGACAACCTTGAGCTCTGATTACCAACTTGTAACACTCTTCTTATAATTCCATTGTTTAATGATAAAATACGGACTTTTTAAAACGAAATACATAGTTAACAAAAACTTAGTTAATAAACTAAGATGTACTACTTTATAGCATTTGAACATAGTCAACTAACTAGATTAAAATATTCAACGTTTAGAAGTGTTTACAAAACAACATGGTTTGAACTAGATTAGATTATCGCGGAAGCATTCAAAACTTGTGTTCGGTTCTTGATTTCCTTGCTTGATCGACATCCACAACGAAACGAGCATTACCTAAGGTCAAAACCACATCAATTATTAGTTTTGACATCATAATATCAAATAAATTCAAGTTCTAATGCTAAACAACGAAAAACAAACAAAATCAAAATTTTATTTCAAACCGACCGTAGGTTACGGTTTGCCAAGCTCAAAACAGAACTGCCAGACTGTGAGCCACGGTTCAGAACCGTGGCCTACGGTTCGCCCAGCTCAAGCAGAATTGCCAGACTGTGAGCCATGGTTCAGAACCGTGGCCTACGGTTCGCCCAGCTCAGCCTTCTTTATTTTTTTTCGCTTAATTCCTCATAACTTTTTATTTACATATCCGTTTTAGCCGACTCTTTTTCCTATATGTCCGTATTAAGATTACGGATCTAACCATATAAATTTCACTTAAGGAACCCGTATTATGAACGAATGGCCGACAAAATCCTTGTTTCGATTATTCGACCAGTTAACTATGTGTGCAAATTGTTCGCCAATTTATTCTTTGGCATTCTAATCTTATTTACCCATTCCCCGGGCTTGAAATTCTTGGCGTATCCGTACCATTACATGGCTTAACGCTCGTATTCGAATTTTATGCTTGTTTTCTATAAATTCAAGCATTGCCACTTTATGCAATTCTTGCAACTAGTTTCTACCATTCGACCCGATAACACGGATTCATAACCTTAACTTAGTATAACCATTCATTACTAAAATTGCTATCTAGCACCAGCGCAATATGAGGCTTTCAAATCTTTACGCGCAGAATCGATATAAGGACATAGTTTTTGACCCGTTTGGTTGATGAGTGAAAATCCTCACTTTAATGTCAAGCCAAGCTATTTCTAACCAATATTTGACCTCTTCTCTATGATACACCGAACGATTCTAGTCATTCATTTCAACCCGTATGGTTTATTCCCACCATACTTTAACCATTTACTTTGACCCATTTGGTTTGCCGAGTGAACTTCGTCACTTCCACGACTTACCAAACATACTCTAATCATTAAATTTGACCCGTTTGATCTATCGAGTGAACTTCGTCACTTCAATAACACATCAAACGCGCATATCACACCACGATACTATTAACAAGCTATAACTAAACATTCTTGCATAACGTAACGAAACTAATAGTTACGTACCTTTAGTGCTTTTCCTTCAAGCGTGCATCAACTCCTGCTCGTCCGCTTGAAGATTCAATTCCTTTGCCTGTAGAGTTCAATCAATGACTTGTTTAGAACTCTTATTATTTCATATAACGCATAATTCACCATAACGTTCAAAATGCGTTTTTACTCAATATTTCAACATCTAGTTTTCTTTTAGGCATTTCAACAAACACCTAAAGGGCATAATTTTGCTAAATCAATAACCAAGTTTCATGACTAGTTATTTAGCCAATTTTGAGCATTTTTTTTCACAAATTCAAATGTCTAGTTGTACATCAACACCTAGACTTATTTCATGGAGCTCAAGTAACACTAGATTAATAATCATAATTCTAGTGTTCATCGTCTTTCTACAAAATCCATTTAACACATAAATGGATGATTATGAATCTCATATCTATTGACACTAATGCATCAAATTATTGACTAGGGTTTGTTCTAAATCATGAATTTATCATAACTTCATTCCAAAATCAAACATGCAAGTTCAGATTTCTACTTCATGTGTTCATCAAGAAATCAAAACGAAACCAAAAGACTAAATTCAACATACCTTGTGATCCCCTCACTTGAGTGATCACTAGTTTGAGCTTGATTTTTTATTTGAACTTGATTTGGCTTCTTGATTTGATCAATTTTGTAAGCTAGGGTTTGGGTTTTTTAGAGCTCTTTTGGCTCCTGTGATTTAAACCACCAGAACACACACTTTAGTGTGTGTTTTGGTGTTTTGTTTTTAATAAATAAAACCCATTTTAACTTTTGTTCAACATTAGCCCCTTTACTTATTCAAGTTTTGTAAAGGGTATTTTAACCATGTTTGTTCTATTATGTCAAGACACTAACTAACTAGGTTATTTATTCCAAGTTATTTTATCTTGACTATTACCGATGTTTACTTTACAATATAATATTTATATTTTCGGGGTGTTACACATTGCAGTGGTGATTGTCTATACCACTGAAGGGGTAAGGTCCCAAAAACCTTGTAACAAGTACTTAAGACCATACCACAACCTTGTCTTTCAACCCTTTTTGACCTTGCGCGGCCGGGCACTGGTCCTACAAAGAAGGCTTAAGAGACAGATAGCAGACAACACTCGCGCGCCAAAAGGAAATCATAAATCCTTGCGCTTTCCTCCATAAACAAAGGATGAAAATCCTAAGTTAAACACTTCCGCCTAATAATATCCACACTTGGATATTATTTACCCAACTAGTGCCACACGATAAAGAGTCATACAGGATTATGGCAATAACCTTCTAGAAGGACCCAATCGTGCACCACTAAACGGTTACAACCGTCTGGACACGTGTCATCACCTCAGGCATCCCTGAAATCACGATGATGGCATGAAATTGGAGAGAAACCTCCACTTGATCACTTTCCACGTGGCAAACCCCCAGCCATAGATCTAAACAGCGATCCGTGTGCACTCACGTCGGATCGAGAAGCTTAACGGAAGGAAATGTAACCGCTTACAGGATTAGCATCTTCCGTCAGCATTTCACCAACGAGTTTTCCCTCCCAAAACTCTCGGCTATAAATATGAGAACAATTCAGGTATGAAATTCAAGTTACACACACTTCGTCAATACCTCTTCTTCTTCATAAACACATACTTATTCTCACGCCGGAGTCGGGTCAAGGAGAGAACCCCTCTTCTCCCCTTGACGAGGCTAACGGTGCTTTGTTTTGCAGAGTTTACCGGAGAAGAAGGACAGTTGCATCGAATCAAACGAGAGAGAACAACCCCCTTTTATGCAGATCCAAACCCCCTAGATAATTTGATTCCGGTCAATTATCTAGTGTTTCTTCATTGGTGCCCACCGATTTCTCTGTCTCATCCAATTTTCTCTCGTTTTTTGATCTACCCTGTTGATTCCATTTGCATATGGAAGAAACGTCGTCTCATCGGCAAACCGGCCCTCGTCCGAATGTCGGAAACAACTTTCAGGTTGAAGGAATTCCAGAGGATGCCTCGGATGACAACGAGGTGCAATCCAATCGTGTGAATGAACCTATCACTCTGGGGATACAGCCAGAAATCCCTGTTCACTCAATTCTGCCTCCAGGAGAAACTCCAATCTCCTGGTACGTCAGGTCTCAAGGGGCACTAAATGCAGTATACACACAACTGTGTGCACAGACTGCTCCTCAAACTCAGTCGCGAAGGCCAGGATCTCGTGCTCATGCTTCTCAACGTGAGGGCCCGTCTCACATCGAAGACACAAAGGTATACTCCAGATCTCCGTCGAGATATGAGTATACCCAATCTGGGAGTCATCGACGAGAGCATCGAGATGAGTCACATTCCCACCGGAGAGCATCAGT
The DNA here is from genome assembly GCA_030545235.1 of Helianthus tuberosus. Lineage (NCBI taxonomy): Eukaryota > Viridiplantae > Streptophyta > Magnoliopsida > Asterales > Asteraceae > Helianthus > Helianthus tuberosus. Next base: position 57,081,509 of record CM060383.1, read on the forward strand.
TCACACTAGGTTGGGTTCTCAACGAAATACCTACACCAGTGAGGATGATCCAACCTATCGCATAGGTGACAACGTCAGTGTGTTTAGTCAGTGACAACGTCAGTGTGTTTAGTCGGTTGAACTATAACAAGTGTAAACCCCGTGCGGTTTACAATCCCGAGGCTAAACACAACTATGATCTGATTTAGCGCCCTGCGGAAGCAGCGGAAAATTCAAAGTTCATCATGGAAATAGCTTTGGCTCCGCTTGAGAAAGCTAAACTACCGTCCAACGTGGGTAAATTTAATGGGCTGACAGACCCCGATGACCACTTGAGGGTTTTTACAAGCGCATGGCTGGACTCTACCATTATGGTGCCATCTTTTCATACAGACCCTTACTGGCACTGCAAGAATCTGGTTCGATAATTTACCCACCGGGAACATCACATCATGGAAAGATCAGCGCAAGAAATTTCTGACTCATTTAAGTCAACAACGACGATCTATCCGAGACACATCAGATGTGATGAACATTTGGCGTCATGATGACGAAAGCCTGGAGGACTTTATCACCCGATATAACAAAGAAGTACTGGAGATCGGGGGAGTCCACGAGCAACTGATTCGCGCACAGTTCAAATATGCGGTCAGATGCGATGATATGATCAAGGTCCTGTCTGGGACAGAAGGCCTCCCGAAGAGCTGGGAGAAAGTAATGGCAGCAGCTAAGGTTTACGCACAAACAGAAAAGAACCTTACCACTAATAGGCCGCCACCACCACATAACCGACCCTCCGACTTAGGCTCAAGTGGCGGGAGGAAATTCAAGAAGGGATGGCGCGATTCTGGCTTGGGAAACCATTCATCTGAGGATGCTCGGGCAACGATCAATAAACTTACCGCGCAGAGGGAAATCAAACAGGAGAACAGGGAGAGACAATGGACTCCCTTAACTAAAACCCCCGCGGAAGTTTTGAGCACTGAAGATTATCAGTTCAAGCCACCGATCCCCATGAAAAACAAGCATGGACAAGACCCAGCCTAGTATTGCGAATATCACAAGGACAGTGGCCATACCACCAATAATTTCATTTCCTTGCGCACCGAGATTGAGAAAGCCCTTAAAAACGGCGAGCTCACACATCTGCTACAAAACGTGCGCAAGGAAATAAAGCAGATAACTCGAGGCGAGGAAGGCCCGAGCAAAAGGGCAAAAAACTAAGAAGAAACTCTATGGTCTCCGCGCAGAAAGACACGATTTATCAAGACAAAGCGGGAGAATAGAGTAAGTTAAGTCTCGTATATTTATTAGCAAACTTTGTAATGGACTCTATGCCCTACCCCGAAATAAACAAGCAAAGTTTCTATTATTCTTGTGTTTTTCTTACAAAGTGCATGCAATTTCTTTTAGTAAGCGCAAAAATATTATGGTAATTACAAAACAAAGCCTCATGAATGGTCAGTGATTACGTCACAAACGACCATAAGTTCACACATGAGCTTTATACCAACTTCATTCGCCTTACTCAATCAAAGTAATTGTGTTCATGCAAAATATTGTAAACCAAAAACACATGACATACTATTCTCGGCGTACAAATACGCCTTAAAAACTATCAAACACGGCAGTGTTTTAGTTACTTGCTCAACAGCGCACCAACAAAGAAAGGGATATACATCCCAAATATTACAGAAAATTGTTCAATACAATTTCAAAAGAACCTACACTAAATCTTCACCTTCATCCGGAAAGATTTCCTTTAGTTGTGCCACATGATCATCAGATTGCAGCGCAACATTTATAAGATCCATAACGGGAAGCTGCAAGTTGTTAAATTCTGCCTTCAAAGCAGTAAGCGCAGCACCAGTGTTAACGCCATAAGTCGCGGATTTGCTGATATCCCAATCAACCTTCAAAGAGCTATTCACATGCTGAGAACATTCAGCGTATCCTTGGGCATACCCGTCCTTTCACGCCGCAATAACTAAACGCGCAACGGTTTTATCCAACTCCTCAGAATTCAACACTGATTCAGCAACCTATGAAAATAAGAAAGGGTAAATAACAAGAAGGCACAAAACATTCCCGCAACGAAAAATAAGAAGCAACTTACACAAGCAATTCCACGATCTTTTAGCCACGCCATATCACTCTTTAAAGGTTAAAGCTCGCTTTCCGCTGTGGCCCACGCCGTTTCAGAATTTTCCAATTTTTCTTCGGTTTCAGTCAAACGGAGAGATGTTTCAGCCTTTTTGGAATGCGCAAGTTCCAGATCCTTTTTAAGTTGTTCCTGGTCAGAAAGCAAAGCAGTAAGTTCTTCTAACTCTTTATCTCTAAGAGCAAGAGTGGCGCAAGCTTGTACCTCCCGTTGCTCATTGAGCTCCCTATGAGAACGCGCTTCTTCTAGCGCAGCTTCTGCATCAGCCTTCTCCTTTTTCAACTTTTCTACCTTCGCATCCTGTTTCTTCAGTTTTTCAATCTCAGCCTTGAGATTATTGATGACATTGCGGAGATTTACCTTCTCAGCATTATCTTTTTCGCAAATTTTCTTCCAGTTTTTGCGTTCTTTGGAAAGGAGGGCAGCTTCGGCTTCCGCTTTCCTCTTCCAACCCGCAACAGACCACTCCTCAGTTTTACGATCAGCCTCAAACTTGGCTTGATCAGCTTCCAATTTAGCTTTTAACTGAGCCAAGCGCTTTTCATCATTAGCAAACTTCTTCTGTGACACCCTGAAAGCCTCCCAATCCTTATGCATACTATGCCACTCACGCACTATGCGATGAGTGGTAGAAACATAAGAAGCAGTCTCCTCAAGGTAAGCATGATAAGTTTGTTCATGAAGCCGGTTTTCTTGAAACTTGATCTCCCCAGGCGAAAATATCCCCTGCAACCAATCTCGGCACACGCGCCAATCCAAGAAAGTATCATCTTTCTTCAAATTCCAAACAGGGGCATGAAGCTCGGAAGCGTCTTTCTCCGAATAAGTTCTGTAATAGTAATCCCCTAGAGTTTCCTCTGGGCGGATTGGAGAATTTTTGCCAGCACCAGAAAATGAGCCTTGCTCCTCAACAGTAACCTTCTCAACACGCTCAGACAAAACATCAGAAGGTTTGGGAGAAAAAGTTAAAGCAAGAGTCTTCTCAGTAGTTTTTTCTTTCTCCAAGTCTTGAGCAACAGTTTCAGGAGTTCGTGGATTACCAACACCATCCACAACTCCCGGACTAACAACCTTTTCAACTTCTACAGCAACATCAACAGGCTTGTCAACCTCAAAAGTCTTCTCCACGCCACCATCAGGAACCTCCGTAGTCTCTAACTGATCAGCAACGGAAGCACGCAGAGGAGAAGGTGGGAGTTCTTCATTAACCACAGGTTGTGGCTCTGTGGGAACAGGAGAAACAGGGACTTCTGAAAAAACAACAAAGTCTGTAAATATCTAATGCGCATGAGGAAAAGAAGCAAAGGTAACACTTACGAGGAACATACTCAGAAATAAAAGCGTCCAGATTGCCTTTCCTGGTAATTTTCTTCCTTTGGATCTTCTTTGAGGGCTGACCCTCAGCTTCAGCATCAGTCTGTTTCCTTTTACCCGCCTTCTTTCGCACCAAGTGTTCAGGACTGGACTCCAAGTCAATGGGATCATCTGGGTTGGACGGAGGGATATCAGCAGTATCTCTCGGTTCAGGTTTCGGCCTCCTAACAGTAACCGCAGGCGCAAGACCCTCCAAAGAGTCAGAAACCACCACATAATCACACCAGGAGTCAGAGGAACGGCGCATACCTTTCTTCTCTCCTCCAACGTTTTTTACTTTGAAGGAATGAGTGTTCTCCGCATCACTCTTTTTAGGAGCAACGTTACCGGTTGTCGCGCGCTTCTTCTTCTCAAGGCCTATGCCCAAATTTGACAATTCACCTATGAAAGCGCAGAATAAAGTTTGTTCAGGCGCATAACAGAAAGCAAACAACAAACAAAATACGCAAGCTCACCAACACCAGCAGCAGGTTGGGCAGATAAATCAGCCTCTTGAGGAAGTACAAAATTCCTCACAATTAGATGGTACCAAAGCTCCTCATCAGGCTTCTTCTGAATGGTACCCATCTTTCCGCCTTCTCTCTTATATGCAACAACATACAACGAAACAACAGCAGGGGAGGAAGAGCAAGTTCAAAAAAAAAAGGGGGCAAAACCCCAATTTTACCTTTACCATCCTCCGTATACACCGGTTTGTCTTCCCGGTCCATCTTCCAATTCAAACTCATACTAGCACCAACAAGGGCTTTCTCCGGCAGGGCAATGTTAGGAACGTCCTTCAGATCTTGATACCAATTCTCATCAACAGGGGTCTGAATCGTTTCAATAGGGACGTCTTCTTTTCCCATTAGAACCATCCTCATCGGAATCACCCCTGCCTTGATGAAGAAAAATTTTTGTTTCCAATCATGGAAAGATTTTGGAGGATGCTGCAAAATCTTCTTTGCAGACGCTCTTTGGACAAACGAGTAAAACCCTTGGGTACAGTGCATTTGGTGAAAAACCCTAAATCGAAGGACTGTTGGCTCAATATGCATCGTCCGACACACAAACTCGAAATGTCGAACCCTAACCATGCCAATAGGGTGTAGTTGGGAGATTTGAAACTTATAATACTCAAGGATTTCAAGGAAAAATTTTGTTACAGGCAAGCGAAAGTTGCCTTCATAAAAAATCCCAAAAGAGAGTGATATACCCAGCCGGAGCATCTGCTGCTGTCTGACCCTCCTCAGGGTACAGGGCACCCCAGTTCTCCGGGAATCTAAGGTTTTGAACCAAACCATCGAAAGTTGCTCTGGGCCACTTTAACGGTGGAAGTTCAGCGAACATTTCTTCGGATAAGTCTTCTTGGTGTTCTCTGGTTGACATAAGAGGAAGAAATGACAAATTTTTTCTTAACGGATAATGAAGAAAGGAAGGGGAAAAGTTTTCAACAAAGCAATGATTAACAGAAAGGGGCAACTCAATCAAACTTATATACTCACCGCAATAAATAGCATCGGTAACTGCCATAGCACCTTTTCCGAATATCGCAGTTACCCAAGCGACTGGAGCGAGTGAGAATCAACACAAACGCGAGTTCACGCGCGCGTGCAAAGCACGGACAGTAAGGGACAACTGACAGTGACAGCCTGTCACTCAGTCCTTACTGTACCAGCCCCATCTAAAGTCAAAGATTTTCAAAATCTTTATAATAAGCAAAGTAAATCTTCTCATAGAATATTCCCTACTTTCGCGTCAAAAAGCATTTCCCTCTCATAAGTCCAGTGCTCCACTTACTTGCATAAGAGCAACACTAGACTGGGGGGACTTGAAGGGGTAAGGTCCCAAAAACCTTGTAACAAGTACTTAGGACCATACCACAACCTTGTCTTTCAGCCCTTTTTGACCTTGCGCGGCCGCGCACTGATCCTACAAAGAAGGCTTAAGAGACAGATAGCAGACAACACTCGCGCGCCAAAAGGAAATCATAAATCCTTGCGCTTTCCTCCATAAACAAAGGATGAAAATCCTAAGTTAAACACTTCCGCCTAATAATATCCACACTTGGATATTATTTACCCAACTGGTGCCACACGATAAAGAGTCACACAGGATTATGGCAATAACCTTCTAGAAGGACCCAATCGTGCACCACTAAACGGTTACAACCGTCTGGACACGTGTCATCACCTCAGGCATCCCTAAAATCACGATGATGGCATGAAATTGGAGAGAAACCTCCACTTGATCACTTTCCACGTGGCAAACCCCCAGCCATAGATCTAAACAGCGATCCGTGTGCACTCACGTCGGATCGAGAAGCTTAACGGAAGGAAATGTAACCGTTTACGGGGTTAGCATCTTCCGTCAGCATTTCACCAACGAGTTTTCCCGCCCAGAACTCTCGGCTATAAATATGAGAACAATTCAGGTATGAAAATCAAGTTACACACACTTCGTCAATACCTCTTCTTCTTCATAAACACATACTTATTCTCATGCCGGAGTCGGGTCAAGGAGAGAACCCCTCTTCTCCCCATGACGAGGCTAACGGTGCTTTGTTTTGCAGAGTTTACCGGAGAAGAAGGACAGTTGCATCGAATCAAACGAGAGAGAACAACCCCCTTTTATGCAGATCCAAACCCCCTCGATAATTCGATTCCGGTCAATTATCTAGTGTTTCTTCAACCACTGAACGGTACAAACACCATAGCGTATCTGCATATGAAAACGCCATGAGAAATGAAACGATAATAAAACGCCATTGCATGTAAACTCAGAAAAAGCCAATGTATGTAACCAGTGAAAACGCCAAAAGAACATTAAAAAAATTGAATTATAAAATATTACTTGTTCGAACGATACGCGGGGTCAAACGAAATCACATCAGCAAACACATGGTAATTACGTTTGGCTTGACCGTCACACCAAAAAAGTCCCTTCAAACGATTGTCATCATCTGTGAAGTAATCGTATGAGAAAGTAGGCTAGGACTGTTTTTTTCATCCAAATGTCTCACAACCATCTCAGCGTCGTATTCCCCTATAAACAAGTTAATTTGCCTCTTGTAGTTCTTAAATTCAACTTTACTTGTGCCCACGTCTTCAAAACCGCCAAAACAAGTCTTCATAACATTAAACGCCTTAACTGTACCCAAATTCAACTTAGACATGTTGTGTATAACATGCTTCTGGAACTGAGTGAGGTGTCGTTCAGTTGGAAGAAAATGCTTATCAGGACGTTCAAAAAGATCATGGTTGTGCTCCTCGACAAACTTATAGACCTTCCATGATCCAGCCTCAAAAATTACACATAACAGTGCACCACAATCAGTCCTCTTTGAAAAGTTGGATCGCACTAAACGTTCATTTTGATTGGGGTCCAACGTATCAACCTTCTTGTCCTTATATACCCCAGCTCTCGTACACATGTAATACTTAATATGTAATACACCTTTGGCGTTTATCTTTCCAGTCCCTTTCCTAACTGAACAACCACAAGCCTTGGCATACGTAACATACATTGAATAACAATCATCGAGGCTTGTGAATGTCATGTCCATTCTGTGCTTTATTTCTTCACTAACGTCAAGAATGATAAATGGTAAACCAGTTTTGGGGCAAAACCTTTCACTCGAGGAAGCAACTTCGTCTGAGAAAACACAGTGAGGAACAAAATTTCAGAAAAATGCCATTAAAAATAGAAAATGTCTCGTAATAACATTATAGATGAAAACGCCATTAATGGAATAATAAGCAAGACATAATAAACACATAATTTGAAAACGCCATACTAAAAACGCCAAAATACACACACCATAACTTCATTGATTAACAAATATAATGAATTAACAATACTAATGCAGCATGATAATGAAAACGCCATGAGATAAACAATTAAAAACAGTTAACAACATGAATAATTAACAAATATAACATCATAATGAAAACGCCATAGTTAACAAAACTGATGTTTACACAAATTAAAAAATAGTAATAACTGATGTTTACAAATACTACTAAATAATATTCAAAACTATCTGGTGTAAAACGCCAATGATTGTAAAAACATAAGAAAAATACTAGATCCAAAACGACAATTAAAATTAATAATGAAATACCAGCATCAATGTTGCACCATTTGAAGCCCTCTACTGACGAAAATGCCGAACACCAATATGTTGGGCAGAAATTGGGCACTTGCCTTTAATAGAATTTTCTTACAACAACAGCTATCATACCAGCATCAATGTTGCACCATTTGAAGCCCTCTACTGACGAAAATGCCGAACACCAATATGTTGGGCAGAAATTGGAGAAAAGCAATTGTTAGGTCCTGAAATTGTACAAGAAACCACGAACAAAATTATTCAAGTCAAGGAAAGACTGAAAACAGCACGAGACCGTCAAAAGATCTATACAGATAACAGACGCAAACCGTTGGAATTTCAAATTGGAGATAAGGTACTGTTAAAAGTCTCACAATGGAAAGGAATTATAAGATTTGGTAAGAAAGGAAAGCTAAGCCCAAGGTATGTTGGACCTTTTGAAATTATCAAACGAATAGGGCCAGTAGCTTATCAACTACAGTTACCGGAAGAAATGGCCGAAGTACATGATGTATTTCATGTGTGTAACCTTAAGAAATGCCTAGCAGACGAATCGTTGGTGATACCTCTTCAGGACATAGAGGTAAATGAGAAGCTTAAGTTTGTAGAGAAACCAATACAGATTGAAGATAAAAAAGATCGAGAATCTTAAGCACAAGAGATTAGTTCTGGTCAAAGTAAAGTGGGATTCGAAGAGAGGACCCGAATACACATGGGAGCTAGAGTCAGAAATGCAAAGGAAGTATCCATATCTATTCCAGTGAATCTCGAGGACGAGATTTAAAACAAGGTGGGGGAGGATATAACAACCCTCGAAAACGCCCTAAAACGTTTCGTAGTCAAATAACCGAACCCGCGTAACGTTAATTTTAATTAAAAAATGAAAAATCAAAGTTTTATACCCTGTCGCGGGCCGCGACAGGATGTATGAAGGTCGGTCGCGGGGCGCGACGGCCTATTTTGTTTTCCGGAAACGTTTGAGTGACACGTGTCATATCGCGTGGCACACCTAGGTTTCAACGAGGCAACCCTAGCCGTAGCTAGGGTTCCCTTGCGGGGTGCGAAAGGAAAGGGAAGGGGCGGTCGCGGGGAGCGACAGGCTCCAAAAATTCGTATAAATAGGGCAGTTCAGGCACAATTCAAATTCGTTCAGTCTTTTCTCTCTCAACTTCTATAATCCGAAATTATCAGTTAAAATACCCCTTAAATCACGAAGCTCTGGCCCATTGTAAGTATTTTAACCCCCGATCACTAATTCGATACCCTGTCCGATTGATTTGGAACCCAGAAACTGATGCCAAAGCGCTGCCTGTTTAGGGCTATGCTTTGTAAACTAAGTTGGGGTTCTGTCTCGTGACGTATTGATAAGTTGAATTTGGATTATTATACTAACGCGCGTGCATTGTGTATTTTTAATAGGAACTCAAGAAAATTTACAGAAAATATCACCAGGAAGCCTATAGAAAAACAGAAGTTTACAATGTGAGTCATTATTCTTTTCACCAACTTTACAAAACCCTAAAATGTTTTCAGTTATACTTAAAGTGATTAAGTCTTTGTATTCTACAAAATACTGCTGGTATTATGGGGTTTTGTATACACTACTTGATAATCTTCACAATTGGACACAGGTAGCCAATGTGTGATATGACCATAGTCACAGATCCATCGAGTGATAAGTACTTGGAGTTTTGGGATTAGATATAAACATTGTAATCGCTCTTAATACTGTGAAGTTATAACAATGTGTTTTTATAAAATGGAATGTACTCGCCAGTATTTCTTGCTGATAAAATATTTTAAAAACGTGTTTCAGGTAACTTGATGTGAAGCTATCTAGAAGCCATCTATGGAGCACTGAAGGCTTAAATAAAGTGGCTATAAATTACCCGAATAAAAGAAGAAGTTTATGTTGTCAGCAAGTTAGGGTTTATCCATATAAAAGATATTATACATGAAATATGGGGTTTTATCCCATTTATTTAATAAAACAAGTTTGGTGTTTTGCAAACTCTGAATTTATTTTCTAACTATGATCCTGATGTCTCATTTCCACTGCCAAATTAATAAACACCGATATCACCAGCTCGTGCTCGCGGCGCCCGCTCCCGGGGTGGGTCGGGAGCTGCGACATTGAGTCATCTACCACCCACACACTCGTCACGCCATCCTTATTTTCCTTAGACTGCCCCCAACGCTTCTTGTTGGGGGGGTTGCACTTGATGATGTGGAGGATGCGTTTGTAAAGGAAGCATTGGGGTAGGTGGCATTTAAGGGGGTTGCATGTAGGGAAGTGCACCTACATGCAGGAGAGAGAAGGTAAAGGTGGGCCCTTTAAAAACTAATTTTCAACTAAATAATTAAATACAACTATGCATGTGAACGGCTATTTTTTTTTAAATGGTTTTTTTTCCAACAGCTATATTTAAAAAAAAAGGGCTAGTTTTCCCCCCTATAAATACCCATTAAAACTAACTCATTTTTCACCCCAAAATCTTACAAACTCTCAAATTTTTTCATCACACTCTCAAAATGGATCCAAGACATCAATTTTCTTTCACTGGTTTGTTAAACGATGATGATGATGATCAACAAAATGTATTTTCTTTTTTATGTAATGCAAGTTTAATTTTTATTTATTTTTAGCTTCTTTTTTTATTTTATATTATTTAAATATATTTTTACAATTATTTATTAAATATTTTTTAAGATTACAAATTAAATGTTTTTAAAGAAAAATAGAAAAAGAAATGGTGATGTGGAAGAGAGAGGATGCATGTGGGAATTATATGTTGGAGTTAAAAAGAGGTGAGGGAATGCATGTGGGAAGAATGGGTTAAAAGCTGATGTGACAGTGATGACTAGGATGCATGTAGTAAATGCATGCTGTTGCATTGCGGACAGTCTTACTTATCTTAAAACATTATATGTGTTTTGACACTTTATAGTACTAGGTTTTTCTATGTTTGATTATGGAAAAGAAAGAACTATAGGTGCACAAAAATACGGGAACGGGACCCGGTAAAAAAATGTATTTATGAACTGAACCCAAAACCGACCCTACCCGTAGGGTACACATAGGGTATACATTTAGACCTTAATACCCAGAGCAGGAGCCGTACCCACCTCATACCCAATTTATACCCGAAACTGGTTTCTATATCTGAACCTAGGTAACAAAATACCCAATACCGGATTTTAATTGGTAGTGTCATTTTTCTGGTATAATTGTGTTCTGTATTCTGACATTTTGAAATTTTGTTAAAAGTAAAAACTATAAACTAGCCAAGGTCAAAACTTTCTGTTTGTTAAAATGGTGTTCCTTTAATCATCTATACAACCAAGATTTTTTTCTTACGACAGAAGGGCCTCATTCATTTAAAACATTTCTTTTGCTAAACCAGTAGTTCGGTTTGAAAAAAAAAGGTATAAAAATGAGATGATTCAACCAGACTTCTGCCAAGTGCCGCTGATCTTCAATGCAGCAGGCTGCCAACATTTTCAGTTCTTTCTCTATTTTAAAGAGAAGCATGGGAATAGTAATTGACCATTTTCATTGAATCAGGTACAAGTTTTTACAACAGTTGTGTGGGAGAGGATGCTTACAAACATCTTGAAGGGAATACATGGCACTAGCTCTCCTTAGACCAGCAAAGTGCCTGGCATCAGTTTTGCTCCAGCTTATGTAATTAACTAAAGCGATGCAACTCAGTGAGAACTTGTTGTATATTATTATAAATCTAACCCCCGCCGCATCGCGGCGGGTTGCATTTATAGTTAATGAATCAATATTAACAAGGAATGGTTAAATTGGGTCTACATAAGAACAAAAGAATAATTTACTCAACTTAATGTAAGAATGAAAAATCATGCTGGGTACCGAAAAAGACATGTACCAGTACTAAACCGTATCATAAAGATCAAATAAGGTATCAACGGTATCAATTTTTGGCGTTTTTTGGATCTGTACTTTTTGTTCAATACCGGTAATGGTATTTTACCCACTTTTTATCTTCAAATATTGTACCGTACCTGATCGGGTGTATTTTTTGTACACTCTAGTTTATTTTAATTATAAAAAAATGCATCGATATTGTAATAAAAGATACCACTTTGATCGGTTTTGTTGTTTTGTAGGTTGTGAAGAGAACTAGTTTAAAATGATGAATTTATAATTAATATAACATAAATAATAAACTTTGAAAAATCAAATAAGAAACATTAATTGCAATTGATATTCAAATTGTTTTCTTTCTTTTTGGAGTCAACAAGAAAACAAAACAAAATACTAAACAATTAACTTAATTAAAATTGCAATTAATGTATTTGTAATTAATGTTTTTGTTCTTTTGGAATTGTGTAGAGAATGAAATATAAATGGAGTTCAAAAAGTGTGTTGAAGAATGGTTATACAGAAGTCAAATGGAGCTTGTGCAATTAATTGGGTTTTCTATAACTCTTGCCATAAACAATCATCCATAACCCACCATAGAGTTTATCTTATTGGAATTAATTGATACATGTTGACTAAAAGAAAAAGGAACAAAACGTAACAGCAACACTTCTTTGGGAGTTTAAAAAAGTGATCTTGGAGCCACAACACACCACCACTTCATCTTCATCCATTCTCCACCATCCAAACTCTAACCCCTAACCCTCAACTCTCCTTCAAGACTCAAGATTATGGTTCGGTGCTCGTATTCATCCTCCGGTGATCGCGCCTCTTCGACCATAAACGGCTAGTCTCTTCGGTTTCACCCCGGTATAGATTGTTGTAAGAATTTCTAGGGTTTATGCATTTGTATTTTCATTTGATTTTGTGACAAATTGTTTAGTATTTGAAACCTTTGATAATTGTCGTGCATTTGAATTGAATTTGTGAATTGTCGAATGATTATAAAATTCGACTTTGCGAAATGAATTTGTGAACTTATGCCTTATCGTAGGTTAGGATTTACACGTCCGAGGTAACGAAGTGCATTACGGTCCGTTGTCTACGACGTCGATAGCAATTGGCACCTAAGCTTCGTGATAGTAATCCGTTAATCACTATATGCAATTGAATCAAGTTAAAACATGTAGGAACCCTAGGTCTTGCAATAATCGAACCGGTTGTGGAACTTGTCTCTATTTTCTTGTTTTAATCATTTAGTAATTTAGTTGCAATTTTAGTTAATCACAAGTGTTTTAGATAATACCAATTTTCGGGTCACTCCGATTTATTTTCCAACCAAATAAACTTATAAAAAAATTAGCAATCTTCATAATCACAATGTACATTTTTGTAAATAGTCTAACTAGTTGAATAGGTCGTGCGATACTGACCACATGCTCTTCGTGGATTCGATACCCGACTTACCCTAGCTATCTAGGTCTAATTGGGTTTTTGACTTATAGGGACGACACGGTCATGTCAAAATGGCGTCGTTGCCGGGGAGCTAGTGCGCTTAGTATTGCATTATTCGTTTGATTTGTTTATATTGGGTAGTTTTAAATCTTAAAAAAAAACTCAAAAAAAATAATAATTTTAGTTTTTAGTATGCTTTCTTTTTTTTTTCTATTTGATTTTACTTTGGGTAGTCGAGTTTTGTCTGTACAGGTATATGTTTTGCAAGCACCTTATTTCACCATGAATTGGGTAGATGATGACCCATGTATATGTTGTGGGAGCAACTGTCACTGGGTTGAGGATTGTCCGATGTTTGAAGTTAAATAAAAAATCGTGGGAGGTATTGCTCTGAATATAGGCGAGAAAAAGGATATGTGAGGGTTTGCTATGATGATGACGGGATACCCTTCTATTATCCCAACTTTGAACCACCTCCACCACCAGAGCAAGAAAGCGAAGCTTACCAGTCATGCCCTTGTTGTGGAAAAGTTCACATACATGAAGATTGCCCAGTGTTTTGGAAAGATCCAGTGTTTTGGAAAGGAAAAATAAAGTCCGGTTACAAGCCACCTTCATATCAGGGATACTATCAGTCAAATGTCAACAACAATTATGAGCCAAAGTGGGATTATGATAGTTATGAACCCGAGATGCCACATTTCCCAAGTTACCAGGAGGAGTATGACGACTATTATTATGAATACCCTCAACCGGCATACAAGGAACCTCAAGATTCAATAATTTCAAAGCTTGATGCGATTCTGAATGTAATAGAAGATTCAAGGCAAGAAATTAAAATGGAATTGAAAAAGGAACTTGAGGTGAGAGATAAAGCTCACGAGGCATTGGCAAAGCAAGTGGGTCAACTCGCCGAAGAACTTGCTCAACTTAGACAGGACCAAGAGATGTTGACTAGTGGTACCATGGTAGATGGTGATGTTGTGGAAGAGGTTATGGATCTTCCAAAGCAAGAAAATGAGTGTTTAAATTTAAATGAAGACATAACACCTTTCAAAGAAGTAGTAACCGAGGTAATCATAGTGTATCCTGACTATGATAAAGTTGGGAAAAGAGCGTGAGATTGAAGGAAAGAAAGGTGAGATGGCAAGACCTCGCTCAAGCTATCATGAAGTGGCCCCGCATAAGTGTTTCAATTTTATTACCAATCGTTTGGATGGAAATGTGGAACTGGCAAGTCAACTACCGAGCGTATGTTGGAAACTCAGTAGGCAAATGTTCACTTCGACCACCATGAGAGGCAAATCAGGTATGATTGTTGTAGAGTTTGTATTATTATTCGTTTTATTTTTTTCTAGATAAATGAACTTTGTGGGTGTGTTCCCTATATAACCCTCACGAGACCTTTCTCGTCCTCCCGAGCTACTGGGAGGTTTAAAGGGCTTGTTGCATACGCTAAATGCAATCGTGATTCCTACGAAAGTGAGTTAGGTTTGTTGTTGTAAATTTTTTTTTCACTAATCAAAGCAATTAATTGATTACTTGGTAAATGTTTTTTTGTGAAATTCTAAAATGAACAATCTTATGGATTTTAGTTGTTGTGAGAAGCTTGCTTCTACACGTATTTGAGGTTTGTAGGTACCTTCATGCTTTGCTTTGGCAACCATTTCGCTTGGAAACAAGGACTATCATGAAATGTGAAGAAATCAGGTGTATCTATTTCTAATTCTCTAAGCTTTGATTTTTGTATATATATATTTTTTTAATAGTGGATTGTAATTATATATTGTTGGGGTGAGGTCATTGTGGTGGTGGTTAAGTCTTGTGCATCCCGGTTACGCTTAAAAAGTTTTCAAAAGTTAAATTTAAATCTTACCCTTCATTCAAAACACTACACATTGAGGACAATGTCAATCTCAAGTGTGGGGATGGAGAAAAATTGAAAATTTTGAAAACTTTGGCCTTTAAGTCGACTTGATCGTGTTTGAAGACCGAATTTCTCAAAGTAAATCATCAACGGGTTCCGAACCAAGCCACATGTATAGGTCCTTAGTCATGGTCATGTTCCATGTGATTGTAGTAGAAAAGGTAATTCTATAAAATTTTTAAGAAAAAGGAAAAGTAACGCCTAGCTTTAGCTAACAAGCTTTTGGTAAAATAAATGCATGCTTCACATCGGTAACCTTTCTCCCCTACTTGGTGAGATTTTGAGCCTACTTTAAAACAAAAAAAACCATTATCATATACATATATTTTTCATCTGTTTGAGAGTAGGCCATATGTTAGCTCTATGCTAGAACTTGTATGATTTGATACACGCCGAGGCCATGGACTAGACATTCGCACATAGATGATAAAGGCAATTTAGGACCACCTTTTTGTTTTGACACCCTTATGTATTTTTACCAACTTACCTACAAATCACCCATTAGAAGCCAAACTTGAACCCTTTTCCATTCGTTTGTTAATCCATATCATTACCCAAGTTAAACCTTAACATCGTTTGAAAACCGTCTAAAGAAGATCCATTTGTTTATAGTTGTTGCAAAAAAAAAAGAATTAAAGAAAAGCCAACAAACGGGTCGAACGACCACAATCGAGGCTAAAAAAATATGAATAAGTTAGATACGGGTCAAAATTACCCAATATCTTTTAGTTTATTTGTTTAGAAGAAAATAAGGATTCTTTAACAGTTCGTGTTCACCATTTTTCATTTTAGCCACTTTTTAGCCAAAAATTCCTAACCTTCGCCTAAGCCAAAAACCCGTAAGACCTTTTAATATGTGCGATGTCTATGTGTTGTAGTGGAGGTGTGATTGTCATTCAAGCATATAATTATAGAATAATATAGTGGGTCTTTGAGCGCTTATTACTAGTGTATTACATGCTAGTTCAGAAATGAAACCGAGAGGAGTGATCAATTGTGAGGGGTATGTTGCATAAGAATAAAAACCAAAGCACGTTAGATTTGGTTAGGCATTTCCTTGTTTTAAAAAGATTATCACTTTGATTTGCTATTTAATAACCAATAAACTATGATTAACATTGTGAATGGGGTATGACTATGGACCTTAACTAAGAATTCGTAAGGAATTTGTGAAGTGTATTTGTTAAATAATGGTTGGATAATATCGAAAGAGTTTGCTTGAGGGCAAGCAAAAGATAAGTGTGGGGATGTGATCGGTGTATTTTTTGTACACTCTAGTTTATTTTAATTATAAAAAAAATGCATCGATATTGTTATAAAAGATACCACTTTGATCGGTTTTGTTGTTTTGTAGGTTGTGAAGAGAACTAGTTTAAAATGATGAATTTATAATTAATATAACATAAATAATAAACTTTGAAAAATCAAATAAGAAATACTAATTGCAATTGATATTCAAATTGTTTTCTTTGTTTTTGGAGTCAACAAGAAAACAAAACAGAATACTAAACAATTAACTTAATTAAAATTGCAATTAATGTATTTGTAATTACTGTTTTTGTTCTTTTGGAATTGTGTAGAGAATGAAATATAAATGGAGTTCAAAAAGCGTGTTGAAGAATGGTTATACAGAAGTCAAATGGAGCTTGTGCAATTAATTGGGTTTTCTATAACTCTTGCCATAAACAATCATCCATAACCCACCATAGAGTTTATCTTATTGGAATTAATTGATACATGTTGACTAAAAGAAAAAGGAACAAAACGTAACAGCAACACTTCTTTGGGAGTTTAAAAAAGTGATATTGGAGCCACAACACACCACCACTTCATCTTCATCCATTCTCCACCATCCAAACTCTAACCCCTAACCCTCAACTCTCCTTCAAGACTCAAGATTATGGTTCGGTGCTCGTATTCATCCTCCGGTGATCGCGCCTCTTCGACCATAAATGGATAGTCTCTTCGGTTTCACCCCGGTATAGATTGTTGTAAGAATTTCTAGGGTTTATGCATTTGTATTTTCATTTGATTTTGTGACAAATTGTTTAGTATTTGAAAACTTTGATAATTGTCGTGCATTTGAATTGAATTTGTGAATTGTCGAATGATTATAAAATTTGACTTTCCGAAATGAATTTGTGAACTTATGCCTTATCGTAGGTTAGGATTTACATGTCTGAGGTAACGAAGTGCATTACGGTCCGTTGTCTATGACGTCGATAGCAATTGGCACCTAAGCTTCGTGATAGTAATCCGTTAATCACTATATGCAATTGAATCAAGTTAAAACATGTAGGAACCCTAGGTCTTGCAATAATCGAACCGGTTGTGGAACTTGTCTCTAATTTCTTGTTTTAATCATTTAGTAATTTAGTTGCAATTTTAGTTAATCACAAGTATTTTAGATAATACCAATTGTCGGGTCACTCCGATTTATTTTCAAACCAAATAAACTTATAAAAAAATTAGCAATCTTCATAATCACATTGTACATTTTTGTAAATAGTCTAACTAGTCGAACAGGTCGTGCGATACAGACCACATGCTCTTTGTAGATTCGATACCCGACTTACCCTAGCTACCTAGGTCTAATTGGGTTTTTGACTGATCGGGATGTCAGTACCGAGTATTCTCGGTTGCCTCACTACTATGTTTATGAGCAGACGTAAGGCACCAAATACTTTTTATGATCTCGTTTATTTTACAAATAAAAGCCATGTTTTTTTTGCTTCCATAATTAGCTACGTATGTTACATTTCTGCCAGTTGTATTCTAAATTGTTTGTCCTATATCTTGTGACATGTGTTACACTTCGGGGTAATATATGTTGTTACAGGGTGTTACACATTTATACTTAACCTAATAGTGAGTTTAAATGCCATTTTTTTAGATGGACTTCACTTGAATAACACATTTTCATTACCTTTATAAACTTCATAATTTATTCAGAATATATCGTTTATTTTACAAATAAAAAGTTACCTATATGCAGTAACAACGTTACACATGTTACTTATAGTTACCCCAGCCCTTTTTTAGACACAAAGGAGGTTGCACATATGTAACATATGTTTGTAACGTGTGTTACACTAGATAGGTAACACATGTATAGCCACATTACACATCTTACATATAGTTGTTACATGCGTTATAGAAAAACTTTACACATGTACACATGTTACATAAGAGATTAATACGTTTAACTACAGGAGATTAATACTGATGTACTTGTTTTGTTCATAGGTGAATGGATGTTTTGTGCTCAAGATGAAGATGGTTATCAAGAAGCGAAGCATAGCTTGATTTTTGTTAACTTATGATAGTTTTTGGATCATTTTTATATATTTAAGTTCATATAAAACACTTTTGTTAAGTTTAAGTTTGATTGTAATGTTTTTTTATAATATATACAATCTATTTGTCCCTTTATTTTGTTATATATGTTACATTTTCTGCCAGCTACATTTTTTACGGATACAACCCATTGTTAAATATGTAACGACCAGCTAGGTGTCATCTTTGTTTTCGATGTTACACACCAGGACAAAACGAATGACGTGACCAACATTTTGTGTTAATCTAGTTTATAATTACTGTATATCCAGGTTACACATGTTACATAGAGTCGTTGCATATTCATACCAGAGGATAGCACATGTATATCCAGGTTACACATGTTACATAGAGTCGTTGCATATTCTATACCAGAGGATAACACATGTATATTACATACATGTGTTTTGGTCAAAAATTACCGAAGTAATTAAGTGATCAAATTAGTTAAGTGAGGTAGTGTGCTAGAAGTAAGTGTCAAAAATGTGTTAATTAAATTACTTGCAAAAACAGTTTCAGGATACGGCTCGGGATATTGAGTTGTATCGACGATCAAACAATGAGCAAATAATGAGCAAAAAGTAAAGGAAGTGACACGAGATGTACGAGGAAAGCCCTTGATCAATCTAGATCGCCGGCATAAAACCTCGGGAGCTGACAATCGCAGCTGCCTTGTTCTTCAATTGCTTCAAAAATCAGGATACAGTGCAGGATGTGGTACGGATCGACTAAGTGTTACAACTAAAATGAAATACAAGTGTGGTGTTTGCAATTAGCTAGAGAGTGATTGTGTTCGAGAGTGTAAGTGTGAAATGATGTGTTCTAAGCTGATCCGACCTCATCTATTTATAGTAAAGATAAAATAACTAACTACCCTAAACTTGCGGGATCCACCGAATATTCCTTCTTGGAACGTTGTAGAGCTGGTCTTTCGGGCTCAACGTCTCTTTCTCAACAAATTCGTCCGAGTCTTGAGGAGAAGAAGTCCTCTTGACCGTTAGCAAGCCTCTGCCCTTAACCTGCACGTGGTTAATTCAATAAGCCTCAGGATATCGCCCAAGATGTTAGCAATATCCTCTCCCAGCATCCTGATCACAAATAAACAAACAAAGGCAGGATATTGGTCAGGATACATATGTTAAGAAAATGACCCCTAACAATTGTCCCCAAATATATCGGTTGGGATACCAATCCAACGGATATATTTCAAAAACCTTATCCCACAACTCAAGGCATTTAAAATGAAGCGACGGTCAAGATTACATCATAACTTCCAACGCGTTTTTTACTCCATGGAGATCCACAATGCCCCTATATCTTCTCTTTTCTTGTTTGAAAAGCAGATATCTTCAACAGACCCTTCAGGTAATTCTCCATTTTTGACTTTCTTCCTGTTAATTTACTTCATCTTTCTAGCAATGGCCGACGAGACCTTCACCCAGCAGAATCTTCTCAAAAATCCCGAGAAGGAGATCTGCGCCTTTGACAACGCAGATATTGCAGCTTTAAGAGCCTCCGGCGCTTTCCCTGACAGCACAGTCTTTAGGCCATTTGATCGGTCAATCCGATCGGATGTTTCTTCTACCGAATGGATCTGTTTTCCAGCATATCCTTTTTCACTAGGCCTTCGATACCCCTTTCCAGAATTCATGATGCAATTCTTTCGTATTACTGGCATCTCTTTTGCTCAAACCATGCCCATGGTTTGGAGAGTACTAATTGTACTCAACCAAATCAAAAACCTCCATTGTTCTGACCTCTGCATCGAGGATCTACCTATTGCTTATCGCCTCCGGTCCCACGGCTCTAGCCGGTTCTTGCTTTTTTCAACCTCCAGCAAACCCCTGATTCTCAAACCCACCAAAAACGAAGACGGATGGCAACGCAAATTCTTCTTTGTCAAACGAGATTCCATTGCTGAGGGTGCTAACCTTCCGGTGGAGTGGTTAACCACCGGTAGGATCATAAATATCCTTATAGACAATTTAATTGTTATCCCCTATTAATATTCTTCTTTTTGACCTTTATGCAGTGAACTTTAAGGAAGTTGCTCCTCCTACCTCTGAGTCAGAAGAGAGAATCAATACCGTTTACCGGTTACCTGCAATAGACAGGACTTTTACCACACACGTTCCGAGTTCAAGTCAGTACTCGTCATCCGAGATGTCTGGTAAGAATTCCTTTCAGAATAATTAGTCAAAACAATATAATGATAAAGAGTAAAACTTTTCCCTTTACACAGCACCAGCTAAGATCCCTGAAGTCTTTGATCTTGACGAACTGGATAGCTATTCTGACCAGATCCAGGTCAAGAAAGAACCTGGCTCCAAGACCACTGCTACATCCAAACCCAGCAGCTCCAAAGCCATCATCATTCCTAAACCTTCACCGGCTACCAAACCTCGGAGTTCGAGTTCCCGCAAAAGGAAAGAACCCGATTCCCCTGTCGTTTCTGACACATTTCCTTATGAAAAGCATGGATTCATCGAAGCCAGCGGTTTTATGACTTCTTTTCTCAACCAGGTTAGTATTTTTATACCATATCCTGCAATTTAGACTATTTTCAAAGACTTAATAATAATATTGATCCCTGTCCTTTTACCTTTGCAGGGTCTTGAGCGTTTGGTTCACTTATATCAAGAATCCTGCAAGCTTAACAAAACACTTGAATCCAAGCTAAAGGAAGCAGAAATCACAATTTCAGACCAAGGAATGATCGCGGCCGCCAAGTCTCGTCATTACGAGGAGAAATACAAAGCTATGACCCAGGAACACCAAGTTGCTCTTAACAAGGCTACTCTTCAAGCCCAAGCCGATCTGGAAGCTGCCCATGTGCAGTACGAACGGGATATGGTCAGTTACCGAGAAAGCCTCAAAAGTTCCGTCGTCATTTCTCTTCTCCAGGCTAGGTTGAAGATGGCTCACGAAGCCAAAACATTAGGCTTCGAATGCCCTTCTTGGGACGTTGGAGCCTGGGAGACCAAGCTGAAGAATCTTGGCGGTACCTCTTCCAAATCAACTGTCGATGATCCTTCTAAAGCAGTTGAAAAGGCAATCGATGCTGACAAGGATGCTGAGGCGGATCCCAAAATGGATGTTGCTGAAACCGCTATGGAGCAAGAAGGCACTACCCCCTAGAGCTTATTTTCATTCGAACAATTTTATGTCTTTATGAACAATTTTCATTTCTATCTCTAAACAATTTGATAACCGAAGGCGGATGGGTCCTGGGTTTCAGGATGAAACCTTCGGTTATCAACCAGTATTGATCGCTTTAAGAATAATTTCATCTTTTGACTTTTCTTTCTGTTACTTTGCATTGTTTAGTGTAAGTCTTAGCTTTGTAAAAATTTCATACTGTTATTTTACAAAATATCCTGACCAGTATGCTTAGAAACATACTGCAGAAGCCTTTTAAATGGATCTTCCAGACGTTCTTTCAATTTTATAAAAATTTCTTTAGAAAGTAAGAAATAGTTTATCTCCTCAAAACCAAGTTTTGATGATGATCAAAGTTCCAAGCCAATACCAGTTTCAAACATCCTAATCAAATATCCTTAAAAGGACTTTGAGGATATATGTCAAGATACTTAACATGATGTTACTAAAAATTTAAATGAGGCTTACAAAGGAAAGATCATACCAGACATAGGATATAAACCTATTACCGAACTTCAATCCCTTTGCAACTCTTCCAATGAAGATGTCCCCAGTGCAAGGTACTTAATGCATTAGTCGCAAACTTCATTCTTTTAGCTTTACACCACCATCTTGGCAGGGATGTCCCCTGTGTACAATGTCTTCAAGTATCTTAGAAATCTATTTAATGTCAGTTTCCATGGCATAAGCAATTTTTCTCGTCCCGAGGGTATAACCCAAGGATGTACTGGAGATAAATCCTTTGTATCCTGGGGAAAATCCCAATTTTTCATGCGCTACAGGCGGGAGTGTATAAACTCCAAGACTTAGAAAGGTGAAAACCTTTAAACCTTAGAGAGTATGAAAATACCCTTTCGTGAGAGAGGGTGATCAATCCTCATATACCGTTAGGATTCAGGATATAGCCAATGGTAACGAAATTGTCAGCCATTTTTACATGGACTGGTCCCGCCACCTTGAACTATCCCTGAATAACTTGCGCTCCAGGCGGGGTGTTTAAACCCAATTCGGAAGAAAGGTGAATACCTTTAAACCTGTGAAGGGATCAGTATCCCTTAAACGTGAGAGAGGGGGCCAATCCTCTAATCTTCTGAGTTATCCCGAGTGCATATTCTGGAGCTATATCCTGAAATATATCTTGCAAAACAAATGTAAACTAAGGTGGGTGTTAGCTTGGCTAACACCCCTCCGATGCTTAAGTCAGTATCAGGTTATAAAGAACAAATTACACCAAACACATTTAAAAGAAGTAAGAATTCATACCATCTTGAGTTAGAAATTAAATTCTAGACTCACTTGAAATAGAGCTTAAGGTGTATAGCATTCCAAGATCTCGGTAGCATATCTCCCTCCATATTCTTGAGTCTATATGCTCCTTTCCCTGCTTCTGATTCAACTTCATATGGTCCTTCCCATTTTGGAGCTAACTTGCCATCGGCAGGATTAGTAGTATTTTGGAAAGCCTTTCTTAATACCCAATCTCCAACCTTAAATCTTCTGGTTCTAATATTCTTGTTATATGCCCTGGATATTCTCTGTTGATATGCTGCCATCCTTAGCCTTGCCGCATCTCTCTTTTCATCTATAGTGTCTAAATCCTGACTCAAGGCTTCAGGATTCTTCTCAGGATCACTTAAGATAGATCTTGCAGTAGGTATTGTCATCTCCGTTGGAATCACTGCTTCTGCTCCAAACACCAACGAAAATGGGGTTTGACCTGTTGCATTCTTTACCGTTGTCCTATCAGCCCATAAAACAAAGGGTAATTCTTCTGCCCATCTTCCTTTTTTGGCTCCAAGCCTTTTCTTTAAGTTGTTGACAATTATCTTGTTAGAGGATTCTGCTTGTCCATTTTCTTGAGGATGTACCGGAGTAGATGTGATCATTTTGATTCCCCAACTCTTGCAAAAGTCTGTAGTCCTCTTACTTATGAACTGAGAACCATTGTCACAGATTATCTCAGCTGGTACTCCAAATCTGGTCAGGATATTCCTCTTTATGAAGGATACTACTTCTCGGTCTCTAACTTGAACAAATGCTTCAGCTTCAACTCACTTAGAGAAATAATCCGTCATTGCTAGCATAAAGACTTTTCCTCCCGGAGCTTTTGGTAGCTTTCCCACTATATCCATACCCCACTTCATAAATGGCCAAGGGGAAACAATAGGATATAATGGTTCAGCCGGTTGATGCAGTATGTTACTATGTCTTTGACATGAGTCACATCTTCGAGCATATTCTGCGGCATCTTTTCTCATTGTTGGCCAATAATATCCTGTTCTTAATATTTTTGAGAATAACGATCTGCCCCCAGCATGGTTACCATAATCCCCTTCATGTATATCCTGAAGGACTTCTTTGGC
The DNA here is from genome assembly GCA_030545235.1 of Helianthus tuberosus. Lineage (NCBI taxonomy): Eukaryota > Viridiplantae > Streptophyta > Magnoliopsida > Asterales > Asteraceae > Helianthus > Helianthus tuberosus. The sequence continues at coordinate 57,105,245 of CM060383.1, forward strand.
TTCAAGATCCTCCAAGCATCTTAAATACGGTCCTGCAAGAGATTTCTTGTATAAAATATTATCTATAATAGTGAATCGTGATACCTTCATCCTAAATGCCTTAGGATTTTCATCTCCAGGAATATGTCCTTCTTTGAGATATTTCATGATTGGAGCCGTCCAGGTTTTAGGATCCTCTTCAGGATATTCTGCCCCAGGATCCTGAATACCAGCTACTTCTTTATCCTGAAGATTCGTTGCAGGATATAAGACATGTACTATTGGTATTTGTGTCCCTTCAGGTATCCTGATCGATGATCCCAGATTTGCTAAGGCATCTGCTTCAGCATTATCTTCCCTTGGTACCTGTTCAAGTATAAAAACATCGAAATATCCTGCTAATTTTTTGAGAATATCGAGATATTCGATTAATTTCTCTCCCTTAACTGCATAGGATCCATTAAAATGGTTAGTAATTAACAGAGAGTCAACATATACTTGCAAATTTTTGATACTCATGCTCTTAGCCAACTCTAATCCTGCAATTAAAGCCTCATACTCTGCTTCATTATTAGTAGCAGGAAATTCACACCTAATAGCCTGGGGTAATATGTCCCCCTGTGGCGATTTTAGTAGTATTCCTAATCCCACTCCTCTTACATTAGATGCACCATCAGTATATAATGTCCAGGATCCTGAGGATTCTCCTAGCTGTTGAACTTCTAGATCTACCTCATCCTGAATGTCACTACTAAAGTCAGCCACAAAGTCAGCTAAAGCCTGAGACTTTATGGCATTCCTAGGTTCATATACTAAATCATAAGCACTCAACTTTACTGACCACTTGGCCATCATGCCTGACATCTCTGGTTTCCTAAGCACATTTTTAATAGGATAGTTTGTTTTAACATGTATCCTATGTGTCTCGAAATAATGCCTAAGTTTCGTTGATGCCATAATTAATGCTAGTATCAATTTTTCTAAATGAGAATACCTAGTTTCAGCATCTAACAAACTTTTACTAACATAATAAACAGGATACTGCTGACCTTCATGGTCTTTTATAAGAACGACACTTACAGCATTCCCTGATACAGCAAGGTACAGGGATAGTGGTTCACCATTTTCCGGCTTCATCAATAGAGGTGCGGTTGAGAGATACCGTTTCAAATCCTGTAGGGCTGCTTCATGCTTTTCCCCCCATTCGAATCTTTTGTTCTTCTTTAGGATATCATAGAAGTCTTTGCATTTCTCTGAGGATCTTGAGATAAATCTGTTTAGAGCTGCTACTCGGCCTGTTAATCTTTGTACATCCTTCATATTCGAGGGTGATTTTATATCCAGGATAGCTTTAATCTGCTCCGGGCTTGCCTCTATCCCCCTTTTCGTCACCATATACCCAAGAAACTTTCCTGCCCCCACTCCGAAATGGCATTTAGCAGGATTCAGCTTCATGTTGTATTGATCCAGGATATCAAATGCTCCTTTAATATCCTGGAGGTGATCCTGAGCTTTCTTTGATTTTACCACCATATCGTCAATGTACACCTCCATGGTGTCCCCCAGTTTGTCTTTAAACATCATGTTTACCAATCTTTGGTATGTTGCACCTGCATTTTTCAAACCAAAAGGCATAGCTGTATAACAATAAATACCTGTTGGCGTCATGAAGGCGGTATCCTCCTGGTCAGAAGGCTCCATTTGGATCTGTTGAAATCCTGAGGATGCGTCCATGAAGGTCAGCATTTCATGCCCGGCAGTGGCATCTACCATTGCATCAATATGGGGAAGAGGAAATGGGTCTTTAGGACAAGCTTTGTTCAAGTCTGTGTAGTCTACACAAACTCTCCATTTCCCATTCTTCTTCTGTACTACAACCACGTTTGCTAGCCACCTTGGGAACTTAACCTCTCTGATCATTCTTGACTTTAATAATCTTTCAACTTCCTCCTGGATAATCGTGTTCCGCTCAGGAGCAAACTTCCTTCTTTTTTGTTGCACAGGCTTGAATGATTTATCAATTCCAAGCTTGTGAGTGATAATATCTTTGGATATGCCTGTCATATCCTCATGCTTCCATGCAAACGTAGACATCCTGCATTTCAAAAAGTTAATTAATTGTTCCTCAATATCCTGAGGGATATTGGTCCCTACGAGCACCGAAATATCGGGGTTATCCTGGTCCAGGATAACTTTCTTCACATCCTGCTCCGGATCCTCCACGATATCCTGGTCCCGCGTCTTTAATTGCTATGCTGCACTAGTTTTGGCTGAGGATTTCATCGAGGAGGAGTAGCATTCTTTCGCCTCCTGCTGATCGCTATCAACTTTAACAACTCCCCAAGGGGTAGGTATCTTGATGCATTGGTGATATGTTGATGGCACGGCCTTCATATCGTGAATCCATGGTCTTCCCAGTATAATGTTATAGCAGGATAGAGAGTCCATCACACAGAAACGTTGTATCGAGTTGACTCCTTCAACGTATACCGGCAACTTTATCTCTCCCACTGTGTTTCTGCCCTCTCCGCTGAACCCAACAAGCACGGTGGACTTCGAAGTTATATCCATTGGAGATACATTCATTCTTTTAAGTGTCTCTAGCTGGATTATGTTGACGGAGCTGCCATTATCAACCAATATCCTGCGTACAAAATGGTTAGCCACATATAACGTTATTACCAGAGCATCATGGTGAGGATCCTGGACAGTATCCCTGTCATCAGCATCAAATGTGATCACTTTGTCAGTTGTGAGTGTAGCCATCCTGACAGGTTTGTCTCCCCTTTCGGCTTTGGCTTCCTTTGCGTGTCTCTTTGCTGCCGAATACGAAGTTCCACAAATGTCGGATCCCCCCGAAATGAAGTTGATTATCTTGGCATCCGAGGGAGGTGATTCTGCTCGTTCAGGATCCTTGTCAGTATCCTGACCCTTATTCTTCTTTTTTCCTAAGAGATCTTTCAGATATCCCTTGCTTAGAAGATAGCTTATTTCTTTCCTTAAAGCAATGCAATCCTCAGTCATATGTCCGAAATCTTCGTGGAAAGCACACCATTTTGACTTATCCTTCCAGTCAGCCTTTTGTTGATTCTTTCGAGGCCATCTAGCCTTGTCTCCTAGACCCTGCATAGCATACATCAATTCAGGAATATTAACAGAAAAGCAATATTCAGACAACTCAGGATACTCTTCAGGATCCTCGTCTTCGACAGCATTCACTTTCTTGTTTTCATTTCTACCATATGGCTTAGGCCGATATGACCTAAATGAGGATTCTGACTTCCTATTAGTTGATTCATAAGTGTTGGATGAGTTCATCCTTTCTTGCATCTTCTTGTCATCTTCCAGACGGATATATCTCAAGGCCCTGTTACGAGCTTCATCGAGATTCCTGCAGGGATTCATTACAAGATCCTGATAAAACTGAGAATCCTTTTGTAATCCCATCTTAAAAGCTTGCACAGCTGTTGCAACATCAAGATGTGGGATATCCAAGGATTCTCGACTAAATTTGTTCACATAATCCCTCAAGGATTCCTGAGGCCCTTGAGTTATCCTGTAAAGATCACTGGTTAGTTTCTCAAAACTCCGACTACAAGAAAATTGACTGTTAAATAAATTAACCAAATGAGCAAATGAAGTAATTGAGTGAGGAGGAACGTTTAACAGTCATTTTAAGGCTGATCCTGTTAGAGTAGAACCAAATCCCTTGCACAAGCACGCTTCCTTGAGCTCCGGAGGGATAGGGTTAATCTCCATTCTTTCCCTATACTGGGCAATATGCTCCTCAGGATCCGTAGTCCCATCATAAAGCTTCATGTTGGGAGTTTGGAATCTCTTTGGGATCTCAGCATCACATATAGGGTATGCAAAACGAGATATCTTGTGGCTATCTTGAGATACTTCCGGGATCGGCTGGACCACCCCAGGTACACTAGATATCATGTCTTTCAACTTCTGAAGTTCCCTGGTAAGTGCTGATGTTACACCTGTATCCTGCAAAGATCCACCACTGTTAGTAGCATGAGTATTATTATTATTAGACATGTTACCAGTTGGAGGATTCCGCCCATATCCTAAAGCATATCCTGAGCTCCTTATGGTTGACATCCGAACCAAGGAGGGTATTTCAGGAGTATGATTCTGAGGAAGACTGGGCACGATATTCCCCCTATTATCCTCGGTATACACAGCTGAGCTAAAGTTCAACGCTCTGGGGTGTAACGGAGTGACATTGTCCTCCGCAGATCTGCTCGAGCCAGCCTTCAGGAGTTGTATCTCCCTCAAAAGCATTTGGTTTGTTTCCTGTTGCTGCCTCATTTGTTCCTGCACACTTCCAAATAAGGTTAAAATTTCATCATTAGAAGCTAAAACGGGAGCAGATCCCTGGACACTCCGAGTTGGGATAACATCTTGAGATTGTGTAGAGGCTGGCATCCTTGGAGGAGGTGGTGGAAGCACCGAACCGGTAGTAGCAGAAGTCATAGCAGACACAGTAGAGGAACTCATGTTTGATCTTGAGGCCATTATAGATAATGTGGCAAAAAGTTTTGAAAATAGAAAACCGATTAGCGATTTGACAAAAAGTTTTAGTAAAAAGAGCACCACTTGCCCCACGGTGGGCGCCAAATTGTTTTGGTCAAAAATTACCGAAGTAATTAAGTGATCAAATTAGTTAAGTGAGGTAGTGTGCTAGAAGTAAGTGTCAAAAATGTGTTAATTAAATTACTTGCAAAAACAGTTTCAGGATACGGCTCGGGATATTGAGCTGTATCGACGATCAAACAATGAGCAAATAATGAGCAAAAAGTAAAGGAAGTGACACGAGATGTACGAGGAAAGCCCTTGATCAATCTAGATCGCCGGCATAAAACCTCGGGAGCTGACAATCGCAGCTGCCTTGTTCTTCAATTGCTTCAAAAATCAGGATACAGTGCAGGATGTGGTACGGATCAACTAAGTGTTACAACTAAAATGAAATACAAGTGTGGTGTTTGCAATTAGCTAGAGAGTGATTGTGTTCGAGAGTGTAAGTGTGAAATGATGTGTTCTAAGCTGATCCGACCTCATCTATTTATAGTAAAGATAAAATAACTAACTACCCTAAACTTGCGGGATCCACCGAATATTCCTTCTTGGAACGTTGTAGAGCTGGTCTTTCGGGCTCAACGTCTCTTTCTCAACAAATTCGTCCGAGTCTTGAGGAGAAGAAGTCCTCTTGACCGTTAGCAAGCCTCTGCCCTTAACCTGCACGTGGTTAATTCAATAAGCCTCAGGATATCGCCCAAGATGTTAGCAATATCCTCTCCCAGCATCCTGATCACAAATAAACAAACAAAGGCAGGATATTGGTCAGGATACATATGTTAAGAAAATGACCCCTAACAACATGTATGTGTAATTCATGTAACATACTTTTATATACATGGTGTTACATGTCTTACATAAGTGGTAACATATGTATACTCATGATATACACGTTACACCCTTATGTTAGAGACAATGGCCTACGTCCTGAGTATACACGTGTTAATGTTTTTTTAACCTCTAACATGTCTACTTTTCTATAGATGATCAACAACAGCCCCTCGCTACTACGTTTATGATACCTCACAAAGAACCAAGCCACGAAATACTGGACACCTGTTGTTGACAAGTAATTCCATCCTAGACACCTATTGTTGACAAGCAGTACCATCCTCTTCTTGCCATGTATAAAACTTTCGGTGATGAAGCAGGTTTTTCAGTCAAAAAGGCGCAAAACAAAATTGTGATCTTTTACATGTCTGGACGATGTAATAGAATCAGTTATTTTGAGGTGTTTGCACCCTTATAAATTTCTCTCTTTCCATCTGTTTATGTGTTATATTAGGAGGCATTAGTTTTACTATTTTTTTTCATTGTGTAATATTAGGAATCTACACGTAACACAAGTTACATTTGAAGTGTTTGCACCCTTATAAATTTTCCTTTTCCATCTGTTTATGTGTTATATTAGAAAGTTAAATGTAACACAAATTACATTTGACACTCCGTAACACAAGTTACTTTTTTTAAACGGTGGGATTATCGCACAAGTTACATATCAGGATCTTCTTACACCTTCATGTTTTTTACTCCATAAATGATGTAATATTGTTGGATTGTACGACACCTTATACTCCTAATACATGCAACATATGTAACTGTAGGATCATTTTACCGACCAAACGAGTCGTTCAGAAGAATTCTTAGACAGAATCAGAGGCGGAATTCATTGATTAAGTCTTCGTTTAGCTTGTATAACACGAGAAACACTATTAACTGTCTTGTTTATTGATCTGATAACAATTTACAGGCCAGAGACACTTCGACAACACTTCGGCGTCGGAAACTAATTTCGTACGAAATGACACGATCAGACACATATATATAGGCATCTAATTTCGCATGAACCGATTCACACGAAATTATGTTTCACACGAAATACCTATTTCATGCGAAATCACAAGCTAATTTCGTAAGAAATTACCTATTATACTATTTTTGTCATTTTTCTCGAACTTCGTGCCTTAATCTATCAATACTAATCTAAGACTCGAACGAAGACGAAGTCGACAGACGTATGCACCAACAGACTCCCCTTCGGATGTTGACGAGTCTTCGGTGTGAGTCCTCAGCGTGACGACTCTTCAGTCTTGATTAGTCTTTTCGTACTTCAGGAACTTCTCCTGGCTTTCTGTAGCAACAGGATCAGGAACCTGTTTTCTTTGTCTTCAGACTCCCCCTTTCACTCAGCTGGGATCGCAGTCTGGAATTCTTTATCAGTAGCTTAGAATCGAAGACCTGGAATTAGACATTAGGAATTGAAACCTAGCTCTTTCAACATATTCTGCACAAAATTTCTTCTCAAAACATAAGTTTTTACTTAAATCAATAAGAAAAACTTACTGGTAGAAATCACTCAATCATCAACCATAATAGTTACATCAAGTTCAAATTAATGACCTTGATCAACTAAACATATTATCTTTCTCAAAATAAAGTTCTTCATTTAAACACACACTCCCAACCCTGTTTGTCATGATCAGCACTTGGAACTTTTGAAAATCAGCTTTTCAACATCAGTTTACCAAAAATCTTTTTGTATTTTTTATAATAAAGAAATGCAGTAAAGAAATATTTACAAACAATATTTTTGTGAGTTTGTGTAAGAGGATCATATCAGTTTTTGAGACAAATCACAAGCACCGTTGAGCTTTAAACACTTTAAGTTTTAAACGATTCATGTAGATTGACGATATTGTTGTCCTCTTAAACTCAAACTAAAAACTTTCGAAATACTTACCGATACTTTAAAGTATATTAATTTTGCACTCAGATCTTATGGGCCCCACAATCTCAGCATATCCCCTCATCATGCAATACACTGACTCAAGTAATGCCTTTAAACTTTTATCAACTGTGATTTGTGAAAAAAAAATAACGCAGAATGTTTAAACATTAACAATCAGGTCGATACTTCCGTATACGCAGAGAAAGTCCAATGTTTAAACAAAATAAGAAATAAAAACAAATTGAAATTGTTTAGGCTTTAACCACCAGTTCGATACTCCCGTATACGCAGAGGTGATCCAAAGCTTAAACGAAACACCAAAGAAAATAAAGCAGACCGTTTAGGCACTAACATCCAGGTCGATACTTACGTATACACAGAGGATGTCCAATGCTTAAACAAAATAAAGAAATAAAACAAGTTTAAGTCTTTGAAAAATGAAAACACAAAATCACAGTGACTTTTTAGCAAAATTGTGAAAGTTCACAAATTTAATCAGTTTTATGTCTTTCGACAATCAGCAATTACCGAGCAGGCACACAGTCAAGAAGGACAAAACTAAGTACTATGCATTTGACCATGTTTCCCACCAGACTTAGGCATTTTGCGTTATGTTTGTATCGTTTTCGCAAATCTACTAGTCTAGCTGAGCCTATCGTCACATCTTTAGTGAGACCGTTTATCACATTTAACAATTCATTTCTTTAGTGTGCTGTGATAGTCCACTGATTTTCTATCATTTCCTCTTATTCACAACAAAACTCACTTTTGCTTTTTCAATGTTTTTGACATTTTCAAATTTTCAAATTTTTTTTTTAATTTTTACTCCCCCTAAAATCAAAATATGTTTCAATTTTGATTTTCTGGGAAATTTTGAAAACAAACTGTACAAGGTAACATGACAAACTGATGTGAATTACTTCAAATCGCCATCCACTTTGTATAAACAATCAGAACTCCCCCTTACAACAAACTATTTTCCCATTATGATTTCAAAACACTTAAGTTTGTTTTAATCAAAATGGTTTTTCCGGAAAAATTAGTTTTGTTGTTACCACTTGTAGGTTAGGGGTTCAATTCATCACCTTGTTCTTCTTCAACCACATGTAAGAATTTAACATTTCCTGATTTTCACACCACAATCACTCGTAGGAAAGATAAATCAAGTACAACTTAATGTCCCTGATTAATCTTTTGAATTTCGAAATATCACCAATGTGAATTTCTCAAGAAAGATGCCGATACCTGCTTCACACTTACCAACCTGGAAGCTCCGGTAAGTCAGATTTTTCATTTAAAAAGATCTACCCAAGCCTGACCATTCTTGGGTTTTCCAACTTTTTGTTTTAAATTTCCGTTTGACAATGATGGAAAATTTGCATCATCAATTGTCGACACAGAAACATCACCTTTTACCTCAACAAATGGCTCTTCTGGCTTTGACAAACCAGATTCATTGCCAAAATGTGGCTCCTTTGTTTCCGAAGAAACAAACTCATCGCCAGAAAGTGAAAATTTCACTTTCTTTGATTTGTTAATCTCTTGATTAACTGCATTTTCTTTCTTTAATATCTCTTTCGTCCTCAGATTTGTATCTAATGAATTCGTTTTGCTTGATTTGTCATTCTTTGGTGAACAAGACGATTTATCAGAACTACTGTCTGATTTTCCTGTTGTATCCGAGGACAAAATCCTTTCCAGATACTCTCTTGCCTTCTTCCTTTTCTTCCTCAGTCTGTCTTTCCGCCTTTGTGAAAGCTTTACTTTCTGTTCTTGAACTTTCTGTTCTTGAACTTTATGTTCTTGAACTTTCTGTTCTTTGGGCTTTAATTCGACTTTGACTGGTTTCTTTGCCATTTTCTGAGATTCAGCCCTCGATTTTCCCTTTGATCTCATTGAGCAATCTCTGGCAATGTGTCCTTTGATTTGACACTCAAAACATCTCCTCGTCTCAAATTTCCGACTCTGTATTTGCTGGCAGTTAACAGCAATGTGTCCTCTAAAACCACAATTGTAGCACATTCGGTTATCGTACCATTCACCACTTTCATACCAAACACTTAGATCATGGCATTGTTTGGCCTTGTGGTAGTCATTTCTCCTCTTGTAAGCTAGATTTGTCCTTTGAGCACTGTGGTCAAACCTGCACCACTTATTACCAACTTTTTGTGAATTTTTATTTTCCAATTTTTGTGGTTTTTTATCATGATTGGATGATTTAACTGATGACCTTTTATTTTCTTTTTGAATTTTTAACACTTTGTTTTTGTTCTGCAATCTTCTTCAAAGGTTTCTGTGTTGAACATTCACCTTTTTCTACAGATTGTAAAACATTTTCTTGAAATTTTTCTTTTAATTTCAAAAATATTTTCTTTTTCTCATTTTTCTCATTTTCATCATCACTTTTATCATTAAAATCTTCAATTATGACATTGTCATAATTTGTGACATCATCACTTATTGGAACAAAATTGATCGGTTTTGGACAAATATAATCTGGTACTGATGACGAAGTCACAAAACCTTTCAATTTATTCTCTAACTCCTTGATTTCATTTCGAGCACTTTCAGCTTCATTTTCAAGTCGAATAATTTTCTGAAGATGAGAATTTATTGCAATTTGTTTCTCAATATTATTTTTACAGAAAACAGATTTTTCATCTTCTAAAATCTTTATTTGACTTTGAAATTCCTCTTCTTTTTCTTTTAAAACTTTATTTTCCAATTTCAACCAAAATACATCTTCTTTTTCTAAAATGTTTATTTTATTTTGAAGCACTTTTTCATTTTCTTTCAAATTTTTGTTTTCCAATGTCAAACTCTCTACTTCTTTCAAGAGTTTGACATTTTCTGCTCTAGATTGATCACATTCTGAGCATTTCCCAAGCATCTTTTCAACCTCAGCTTTCTTCTCAGTCTTGAGAGCTAGAATTTCTTTAACCTGTTCTTTAACCACTCGAACTTTTTCTTCAGGTTTGACTTCATCGTTCTGTGACAACATAATTGTCTCATCTTGTTCAGATGTTTCTTGATGAACACTGTCAACCTGTTTCTTCTCGATTTTTACACTATCTTCCACATTTGTTGCCTTTTGATTCTTCTTTTTCGCAGCTAGTTTATTCTTGAGCTTTCCAATTTGTTCTGCAAAGGATTCATTAAACATTTCAGACGAAAATAACCTCTTATAAAATTCAAGTTTTTCAAGTTCTCTACTATCGTCATCACACTCTTCATCAGATGAGTATGAATGATCGAAAACTAGAGCTCTTTCTGAAACAACTTCAGAATCTTTTTCATTCTTTTCTGAAACATCATCTAAACCCTTTTCAACTTTTTCTAAAACAATTTCTGAATCCTTTTTTATTGAAACTGGTTCTCTTGAAATTGATTTTTCGAAAACTGGTTCTTTTTCAATCTCAATATAACTCTCTTGTTGAGATACATAGTAATACAATGCAATTGCTTCTTCAGTTTCCATGTTTCGGTAACAGGTTTCACAATATCAGTCACTTTCAAACGAAATCAGCACTTCAAACGAAATCTCTTCAAGCGAAAACTCTTCAAGCGAAAACTCTTCAAGCGAAATACCTAGTTCAAACGAAATAACCTGCAAGACAACTTTTAAACGAAATACCAACACACGAAATCAGAAATGTCACACGAAATAGTGTTTTCAAGCCAAATTACTAAGCGAAATATAATTTCGTGCGAAATCAGCTTAGATTCAAACGAAATCAAACCATTTTGGTGCGAAATAGTGATTTCGTATGAAATATTCAAACGAAATCTGATTTTGTGTGAAATTACCCTCAATTTCAAGCGAAATCAACCACAGAATGTAATTTCGTACGAAATTAAGATGCTATTCCATGCGAAATTATGCTGATGTCATCATGTCGACCAAACTTTTGTCAAATTGATCAGGTTTTAACTCGATTTTAGGTCTGATTCTTTCAAGGATTTGTTAAAACAGTGTTTTACACGTTATATGTGAAAATCAGTCCATTTTAACCGTGAATTCTTGATTAATTTTGAAAAGAAGGTGTAGAAATCAGAATTTTCCAGCGAAAACGAGCTAAATGGTAAGAATTCTTCTTCCTGAGCTCTGATACCACATGTAGGATCGTTTTACCGACCAAACGAGTCGTTCAGAAGAATTCTTAGACAGAATCAGAGGCGGAATTCATTGATTAAGTCTTCGTTTAGCTTCTATAACACGAGAAACACTATTAACTGTCTTGTTTATTGATCTGATAACAATTTACAGGCCAGAGACACTTCGACAGCACTTCGGCGTCGGAAACTAATTTCGTACGAAATGACACGACCAGACACATATATATAGGCATCTAATTTCGCATGAACCTATTCACACGAAATTATGTTTCACACGAAATACCTATTTCATGCGAAATCACAATCTAATTTCGTGTGAAATTACATTCTGTAATTTCGTGCGAAATTACCTATTATACTATTTTTGTCATTTTTCTCGAACTTCGTGCCTTAATCTATCAATACTAATCTAAGACTCGAACGAAGATGAAGTCGACAGAAGTATGCACCAACAGACTCCCCCTCGGATGTTGACGAGTCTTCGGTGTGAGTCTTCAGCGTGACGACTCTTCAGTCTTGATAAGTCTTTTCGTATGCACCAACAGACTCCCCCTCGTATATTGGTTTAACATATGTCACATCATATTTCACCATTTTTAACTAGTATATTTGTTGTATACTACAAGGGCTCCCCTATGCTACAATTTTTTTAATGTGTATATATTGTCACAATTAACCTTACCCTGCGTAATTATTGCTCCCACCATTTTTGTAGATCAATTAAGTGATAAGTATGGCGACTTGTCGTTACCTCCACGTACCAATCAAGGGTTAAACATTTCCATGTATGGGCTCATATGTTCATGAAGGTTTTGATTGGATACTATCTTTTTATCAATTTCCATGTTTTGCATGTGTTACTCCAAAGTGGATAACACATGTACAACCAAGTTACATATGTTACATAGTGTAGTTATGTGATCTATACCAGGATGCTACATAGTGTAGTTATGTGATCTATACCAGGATTGTAACATATTTTTAGATAACATAGGATGTTACAGGTGTTACACATGTTATATAGAGTAGTTGTATACAAGTGCTAGCCTCTGGTGTAGCACAAGTTACAAACATGTGTTACATATGCAACCCCTTATTGTGTCCAAGAAAGGGCTAGTGTAATTATAAGTAACATGTGTAACATTGTTACAACACATGATGTAGTATTGTTACACATGTTACCTGGAAAACCAGGTAACACATGTATCAAATTAAAAAGAGACCAAATTAAGTTGTACAAGCAAAATGACACAATATTTTTTGTCAACCACCATAGTTCATGTACAAAAAAAAAACACCTACACAGTATATGCATCACACCTACACAGTTTTTCCAAATTAAGTTACACAAAAAATGGCACTAAATTTCTAACACACACGAAGTGAAGATTTTAGTTTGTTTTGCCAACATCGAAGACACTTTTGTTAGGTTTCTTTCTAGTTCCAATAATGCCCCTCTTGCAGCTGTATAACAAATGAAAAACACAAATATTAATAGTCATGAAGGCCAACACGTGTAACGTGGCTATACATGTGTTACCCTCCAGTGTAACACAAGTTACAAACATGTGTTACATATCTGCAGCCCCTTTTTGTGTCCAAGAGAGGGCTGGTGTAACTATAAGTAACACATGTAACATTGTTACAACATATGTACCTTCTAATTATGCCAGCAAAAAAAAACACAACTTTTTATTTGTAAAATAAACGAAATCATCAACTATTAAATTATGTACTTTCTAAAGGTAATGAAAATGTGATATTTGAGTGAAGTTTATACAAGACATCTAACAGCCCATCTAAAACAACATTTTAAAAGATATTGATTTGTATTCAAACAACAACTGAGAATATCAAAAACTCAAAATGATTTTAACACAAAAACAAAAACCTGCAAACTACACAAACATTTACCCACTAACTAAAACACTTTGAGCACACAAAAATATATTAACAACCATTTTAATAAAAAAAATCAAGTGTGAAATGATTTTTCAAAATAAAACACTCAAGAGATTGTTCTTTCTCTCTCTAATCATATTTTCAAAATAAAACACTCAAGAGATTTTCAAAAATCAAGTGTAAAATCATTTTTCAAACTAAAATAGTGGAAAACATTTAAACAACAAACCTGCAACCTTGGGTTTAACGCAACTAGCATCCAGATGTAGAACCGTCCATTTCTGGAACACTTTTGTCACCTCCTTCAACCACCATCAAGGGTTTAACGTGGCTAGGATCCCGATCTCTTCACCACTACCCTTCACCCACCACTGATCGATCTCGTCGCCACCCGCATTCATCATGCTTTCGTGAATTTGCCGTTTATTTGCTCCTGCGAACAACTTCATTTAGTTTGGTTTCTCATTTCTATTTGAGAGTGAAAGAAATGGAGAAGAAGACACAAAGAAAGAAGTTAGATCTAGAGAGAATATTAACATTAATGAAATGAAAAAGAAGGATGAGATTTTCTAGAAAAAGTGGGTGTGGATGTGTCAGGAAGAAAGAGAGACATTTTGGTTATACCAATAATACCCTTAGATCCACTTTTTGTACTTTAAAGATATTTAATTTAAACAAAAAAAGGCAACAAAAATAGGAGCCATTGATCAAAGATAATGGATGGTGAGGATGAGGTTTACCAGGTTTTCTTAGCAAAAATAAGTTCTATATATATCCTTCCTCTATCGATATATATATATATATATATATATATATATATATATATATAGTGTGAGGTTCATTGGGGAACACTAAAAAAGTGGGGAACCGGGGAACACTCTTAAAAATTTAACTTAACATGTTAAAAATTAAATTTTTAAACATCTTTTTCGGCGCTTCTCCTTATATATACTTGTAGAAGCATTTTTAATAAAAAAAATCAAAAACTAAAAATATTAAAAAAAAATTAAAAAAAGGCTAAAAATTTTTTTTTTTAGAAAAAATATTTTTTTACTCGACTAGATTCTCCTCCTTTTTATAAAGAAAAGCGCTGAAAAAAATTTTAAAAAAAATTATTTTTAACATGTTAAGTTAATTCTATAAGATATAACTGTTTTTTAAACACTTTTTTATATTTTTAGTTTTTGATTTTTTTTATCAAAAATGTTTCTACTTGTATTTATAAGAAAAAGCGCTGAAAAAAAATTATAAATATATTTTTTTTAACATGTTAAGTATAATTTTTAAAAGTGTTCCCCTGTTCCCCACTTTTTTAGTGTTCCCCAATGAACCCTCCTATATATATATATATATATATAGGGTAAGGTTCATGCGAGAACCACCTTTATTGCGAGAACCGTGAGAACCAATGTGAACACAACCTAAAATAGCTAAAAAAAACTAAAAAAACCTAACCCCCACCCCCACCCAAGCTAAATGCTCAAAACTAAAACCCCCAAAAAACCTAAAAAAAACTACCCCCCCCCCCCTCCCCCAAAAAAAAACCTAAACCCCCTCCCCCCAAGCTAAAAGGCTAAAAACTCAACCCTCAAAAAACCTAAAGAAATTAAAAAAAAAACCTAAAGAAATCAAAAAAGCACACAGTTTTTTTTTAAATATTTTTTAAGTTAAAATCGCTACTTTCAGCAGCAAAATTTTTTTTTTTTTTAAATTTAAAAAAAAAATTTGGCTACTAAAAGTAGCGATTTTTTTATAAAAAATATTAAAAACAATTTGTTGTGTGTTTTTTAGCTATTTTTAAGTATTTTTGCTTGTGTTCACAGTTCTTGCGGTTCTCGCAATAAAGGGTGGTCCTAACGGATCTTTGTCCTCTATTTATATATATATATATAGGGGACCGCTAAAATGAGAACCACCTCGAGTTGTAAGAACCGTGAGAACTACACCGTACGGGGCGAGGTGGACCAAAATTTTTTTCATAAACGTAGATGCGTGTATTATAAACACATTTGTAAAAAAAATGTCGTGTGTGTAGTTTTGAGCACCACAAGTTTGTGTTTACGGGTACCGTAAATTTAACCGGAAAATTTACGGTACCTGTAAACACAAACTTGTGGTGCTCAAAACTACACACACGACTTTTTTTTTTTTGAATTTTTTTTTACAAATGTGTTTATAATACACGCATCTACGTTTATGAAAAAAAAAATTGGTCCACCTCGCCCCGGATCAAAAAGTTCTCACGGTTCTTACAACTCGAGGTGGTTCTCATTTTAGCGGTCACTTATATATATATATATATAGGGAGCCACTAAAATGAAAACCATCCCTAATTACGAAAACCGTGAGAACCACTCTCCACAAATCACATTAAAGGGCATTTTAGTCATTTGACTAAATGTCAGATCATTTAAAGTCTCAGACTTTCATTTGTCTCTATCCTCTTTATCACTCTCCTCTAATCTTCACCATCTTCACCCTTTCTCTGTTTTCTCTCTCAAAATTGAAACCACTAATTTCTCAGCTCCCTCTCTTCAAAGTGTTCACCGCCATCACCGGAGATACTCTCCGACCAGCGGTGGGGGGTGACGGTTCCGGCGGTGGTGAGGAGCGACGGTGAATGGTGGCTGGTGGCGGGGGGTGACGGTGTTGGTTGCTTATAACGTTGGGGTTGGTGGCGGCGACATCTCCGGCGGCATCTTCGGCCTCCCTTTCCTCTCCGCCGCCCCCTTTTGCGACCGGTGTTTGGTGGTGGTTGTTTTGGGTTTGGTGGCGGACCCCTAGGCAGTGGTGGTGGGGTAGAGGTGGGTGATGGCGAGGGCTCCGATAGTAGTCGGAGCATCACTTACCAGAGGTGGAGGTCCACGGTCATCACTTTCTCTCTCTTGTGGGTTTCTCTCTCTAGAAATGGTGGGTGTTGATTTTGTGTTCTTGATTTTGTTGGTATTTTGGTATGTTGGGGGGTTGATTTGTGTTGATTCGTTTTTGATGTTGGGGGTTGATCTGTGTTGATTCGTTTTTTATGTTTGGGGGTGATCTATGTTGATTTGTGTTTCTCTCTCTAGAAAAATGGTGGGTGTTGATCTGTGTTGATTCATTTTTTGATGTTGGGGGTTGAGTTGTGTTCTTGATTCTGTTGGTATTTTGGTATGTTGGGGGGTTGATTTGTGTTCTTGATTTCTGTTGATTTGTATTCTTGATTCTGTGGGTTTTGATCTGTTGGGATTGGGCGGTGATGATGCAAAAAAAAAAACGTATATTTTGATGACGATGATGCGGCAAGGATGGTGGAGGGTAGGTTTTTGAACATGCAACCCCACTTTGCAGCCATTGATTATCGGAAAATCTTAGCCAAACCCGGTTTTTTTCAAGAATCCACACATTGTTTTGATTTTTGTTGTTGGTTTTTTATATTTTTTTCCCAGTCGATGATGATAACAATCTATCTGAGACACCTACCGAGTTGCGATTTCTGGGTGCGTTCGTTTTGTGTAAAAAAGTTTTTGAAAAAAAAAAGTTAAAACCGTAAACTTTTTAACGTAAAACGTAAAATGTAAAGTTTTTAATGTAAAACGTAAAACGTAAATTTTCTAACGTAAAACATAAACTTTTTAACGTAAAACGTAAACTTTTTAACATAAAACATAAACTTTTATGTAAAAATTTTTTTAACGTAAAACGTAAAACTTTTTTTACGTAAATTGTAAAACGTAGAAAACCGTGTGATAAAATGGCGCCTAAAACAAATGGGCGTTTATACGGGGCATAAAAACGCCGCGTAAAAAACGGGACGTAAAAAACGGGGCGTAAAAAACGACGCGTGAAAAAGTAGGGCGTAAAAATGGCGTGCAAAAACCGCGCGTTAAAAAACGACGCGTGAAAAAGCCAGGCTTAAAAACGGCGTGCAAAAACCGCCGCGCAAAAAAAAACGTTTTGTTAAAAAATCTGAATATAAAATGGTTTTTAATAAAAAAATTCTGTTTTAAAAAAACTAATATAATAATACAAAAAAGTAATAAAAAATAATAAAGACAAAAAAGAGTAAATTTATTAAACTACCCTTTTTACATTAAGATATTAAAAACATAATAAGACAAAAAGTATATAATATTAATTTTAATTACTTTTAATCTCATCCATCCATCTTGAAGATCTAACGGTTGGAAAGTGGTTCTCTCGGTTCTCACAACTCGGTTTTCATTTTAGCGGCCCCCTATATATATATATATAGGATGAGGTTCTTGAGTGAACAACATCCTTGGTTGTGAACCTTGTGAACCAATCCCAACCATTCGTTTTATTACTTGAGAAAAAGGGCAAGATTGTAATTATACAATTTCTTTTTTATTTTAAATTCCTTTCCATAAATCACTGGCAGTTACAATTCCGATTTCTTAGCAGATTTTACGTGATCTTCTTTGATTATATTCAAATTCTATCATATACTAGTCCAATAATTTCGAGATTCAATCCCTGCTAATAGTTTAATTTTTTGTATCAAATCACGACATCGATCATGGAGGATGCTCATAGTAGCGACTTCAACAGACAAGACCCAATACAACAAGATGACTTGAATCCAGTCTTTTACACAACCATGAATCGCCTAGGTTTAGTATTTTTATCTGTTTTGTTCGGTAGTCTACGGGAATCGTCCAGGTTTTTTTCTGATCAGTTTCGACATGTCAATCGCCCAGTTCTTTGTGATCAGTTTCCGGTTCATGGCATTTAATGATTTTCATTCCGTTTTGTTGATTTATGTTTTGATTGTTAACGTGTACTCAGTTTTTATAGAATTCATGAATGAGATATTGGATGACTTGTTTACAGATATATTGGAGTAACTGAATATTTTAGGTTAATATAACAGTTGCATGTACACATATGTACTGAACATTCCTGAATTTTTTAGAATGACTTGTTTACAGATATATCGGAGGAGTAACTGAATATTTTAGGTTTAGATAACAGTTGCATGTACACATATGCACTGATCATTCCTGTTACCACATATCTTATTGATTTCACTATTTATTATTTTTTGTGTAATACAATAACTGATTTGTTATGTCGGGGTAACTCAAAGCATGTAATTTTTTTGTTTCCAGCTTTTTTTATGATATACTAATTCGTATAACAAACTTCCTGAAGCTTAATTAATTATACTTGCTTGTTCTATTAATGATCAGAGTCGGTTGCTAGCAACGTATACGAAACACCTAACGGCAGTAGGTATTGGACGACAGTTGTTCGCCCGGTTTCAAACCCTTTGTCAATACGAGATTTAGTTCGATGGAAGCTGCCATTGCAATGTACGAGGAATATGCACAACTAGCAGGTTTTTGTACACAGTTGGGTACTTCTAAGAAAGAAAAAATTGGCGACAAAAAAATAACAAATCTGCGATATGTCTTGTGTTATAGAGCCAACAAACCTAAAGGCACCGATGGTCAACCATCTGAGGTTGATACTATTTCCCCCAAACGACGCTCAAACATAAAAGTTACAGACTGTAAAGCCTGTGTAAAATTTAAACGTCTGAAAGATACAGATGAGGTTGAATTATATGACTGGGTAGAACAACACAACCATGGGTTTACGTCTCCTGAAAATCTTGATTTATCGCTAAAGAAGAGGAAGCTTCGTAATGCTAACATTGGTCCCACGAAATCCCACAAACTTCAGGTGGTCATCATAACGTACAGGGCATGGTTATGGACTATAAAAATTGTGAGAGAGATATTCAAGGTTTCATCAGCGAAAGAGACGCCCAAATGTTAGTTGACAAAATGAACACAAGATGCAAGAACAAAGAAAATTATACTTTTGATACCCAGATTGTTGATACAGAACTCCAGTTGCTATTTTGGTATGATAATGTTTCGAAATTGAATTACGAAGCATTTGGGGATGTTTTGGCTTTTGATGCAACGTACCACACGAATATGTAAGTTATAAATTCTCATATTCTAGCTCTTTAGTTATTTACATTGGTTTTTTTACAAATTAATCTTTTTACAGGTACGATGTGATTTTTGTTCCATTCATTGATGTTGATCATCACAAAAAATGCACGATATTTGGTGCTGGCTTGCTTCATAACGAGACAAACGAGTCATACACATGGCTTCTACAAAAATTTCTTCAAGCTCATAACGGCAAACAACCTCTTTTGGTTCAAACCGATCAAGATTGTGCCATGAAACAAGCAGTTAGCAACGTATTCGACAACTTGCATCATCGACTATGTATGTGGCATATAGTTCAAAAGATATCATCTAAGGCATTTATTTCCAAACTTTCTGATTATAAGCTATTTGTACACTTGTGTACAAGTAGTATCATACACTGGTGTTCATTTGATGCTTACTTTTTATTTGTCCTTATACAGATCAAGGGAGACAACTTGACAAATATCGAAATAAAAGAGAAGTTTCACAAGCTTGTTTGGAACGTCTATATCAAACCTGAAACATTTGAGAAAAGGTGGAATTTACTGATCGCCGAATATGGGTTAGAATGGTTGACATAGATGTTTTCAATTCGGGAGTAGTGGATTCCAGGATACTTTCGCGAAATACCCATGTGCACTTTAATGAAAACGACATCCAGATGCGAAAGTGCAAACCATATGTTTAAAGCCGACTCGAGCGCCCATAATACATTGGTTCAATTCATGTTGTGTTATGATACGTCCATCGATGGGTTAAGAAACAAGCAACGAGAACTTTGTAATCATACTGAGACCACCAACCCAGAAAAATACAAAACAAGCTACAGGATTGAACGTCATACAAACGTCATTTACACAAGGAAAATTTTCTACGAGGTTCAAAAGGAAATTTTCAAGGGTACATAATGTAGCTACATTGCGGAACGGTCCCCGGTAGATAACGTTCATTGTTTTATAGTTGCTCATCTAGATCACGAAAAGGAAGTTGTTAACGAGTTCAAGGTTAGCCACCTATAACTAGTTACTAATATGGCGTTCATTGTTTTACAGTTGCTCATATATATCTACCACTTCGTCTTCACTTAATTGTTCGTACTCTTAGTCATCAACGTACAACTCTCTAACATCACCAAGTCCAAACCCCCTGTTCCTTATCTCCAAGTCCTTCCGCATACTCATCATATCTTTTTTCCAAAAGCTGATTGGAGCTTCCAAACGATCTCCTCTGAATCCTGGACACGTGGTGCTGTCCAGGTAAAGCAACTACACATACAACAAAAAACACATTATTCAACTTTACCAGATATATACTATGAATTACACAAATGTACAGTACAAATTACATTGATGTATTTCAAGGTTACGCGTCGTACCACCAAAACAGTCAGCGGACCCCGGAAAAACGAATCACGGTCACTTCTGTCCCAATCACTTTTACAGACCCTAATAGTGTCCATAATCAACTGGCACCAATCGTGCTCTTTAAACTCCTTTGAAAGACAGAACCATCCAAGCATTGTATACATCGCGTGCCCGTTCTTCGTTCTTGCTATCATAGTGGCTATAAATAGCATTGCAAAATCCATTTTGAACATCTCCTCATCAGCATAAAAATTCTCTGATCTTGTCGACGATGTTCTTACAACTAATCGGGACCTTCACAAACCGGTTTTTCCATGTCTCAACAAGTTTCTCAGCATCAGCACATCCTTCCGCATCCCTCACCACCCGTATCCCTCCGTACGGTACACCCATTATTCTACAAATGCCTTCTTTATCAACTTTTATTTGTCGGTCCCCAAGATTTATTTCCATTTTTTCGGTATCTAGCCTATCGACCACAAAATACGACAACGATGCATTTATGTCTGATACTTTGAGATTCAGTATCTTTCCAAATCCCATTTTGCGAACCACGTTTCTCTGCCACCTCGTCAAGATAATAACAACTTCGAACAATTTGCTCGGAGAGGTACGCGTCCTTATCGACGGTAACTCTTTACAACGCTTCGCCCTCGCACGTTTCTTGCTGTTACTTTTTCCTTTTTTGGTGGTTCTTGTTTGCTTCCTTTTTTGGAACTTGAAAATCTGGTCAACCGCATTCATCTCATAATCTTCCTCGTAATCTAAAAAATTATCAAAACCGATAACAGGGTATTATAACAGCTTTTGTATACATAGAGAAATACAAACAATACCTCCTTTCACGTCTTCTTCTTGGCTGGCCATGCGTTCCGCGTCAGTCGTCTTCATCATCTTTTTCCCACGACCCTCGGTAGCTACATCAAAATCTAATCAAAACACATTTTCCCGTTGTTGTATACACAGACAATCTTAATAACTGTTGCGTACATATGTCATAATTTCACTTACCTCCACCAAGTTTTTCCTTCCCATTTCGGGATGTGTGTTCCTCATTAAGTTTGTTACTATCAAAAACTTTGTTAGTTGTTTCCGTCTTGCACCCCTCGTCGTTTCATGAAAAATAATCCACAACCATTAGGACGCTAAATACAACTTCGGGCGCATACGCACTGATTGGTTACAGTCATAAAGATCAATGCATATATGTTATACCGTCCTGTATATTGGAGAACGGCACACGAACCGTTTTAAATGATTGACCACTCGGAAGCCTACATGCTTGTCGTTTTCTCCTCTTTCCCAAAACTGTTTCATTTATACATCCAACCAATTAGTACACACGATAAACAACGGTTACACAAACACTTTCACACGTTATGACAATTAAACAAACAATCTACCTATGCTATTATTAACATATTTTGTTGTCTTTTTTTCACCGTCAGGACTAGCACACACATTCGCTCCTTCCGTCCCAGACCCTTTCTCATGTCTTTTAACATCAGCCATCTCAATACCTGTTTCAAAATATAAACCTCAAAACACAATAACATAAGTAAAACAATGTACATCCGTGTTTTGAGGTTTATAGAACAGAAGCTTAAAACAATGTACATCGGTGTTTTGAGGTTTATATTTTGAAACAAGTATTGAGATGACTGATGTTAAAAGACATGAGAAAGGGTCGGGGACGGAAGGAGCGAATGTGTGTGCTAGTCCTGACGGTGACAAGAAGACAACAAAAGATGTTAATAATAACACAGGTAGATTGTTTGTTTAACTGTCATAACGTGTGAAAGTGTTTGTGTAACCGTTGTTTATCGTGTGTACTAATTGGTTGGATGTATAAATGAAACAGTTTTGGGAAAGAGGAGAAAACGACAAGCATGTAGGCTTCCGAGTGGTCAATCATTTAA
Organism: Helianthus tuberosus; assembly: GCA_030545235.1. Classification (NCBI taxonomy): domain Eukaryota; kingdom Viridiplantae; phylum Streptophyta; class Magnoliopsida; order Asterales; family Asteraceae; genus Helianthus; species Helianthus tuberosus. The sequence goes on from CM060383.1 coordinate 57,127,791, forward strand.
AGCGGTTCGTGTGCCGTTCTCCAATATACAGGACGGTATAACATATATGCATTGATCTTTATGACTGTAACAAATTAGTGCATATGCGCCCGAAGTTGTATTTAGCGTCCTAATGGTTATGGATTATTTTTCATGAAACGACGAGGGGTGCAAGACGGAAACAACTAACAAAGTTTGTGATAGTAACAAACTTAATGAGGAACACACATCCCGAAATGGGAAGGAAAAACTTGGTAGAGGTAAGTGAAATTATGACATATGTACGCAACAGTTATCAAGATTGTTTGTGTATACAACAACGGGAAAATGTGTTTTGATTAGATTTTGATGTAGCTACCGAGGGTCGTGGGAAAAAGATGATGAAGACGACTGACGCGGAACGCATGGCCAGCGAAGAAGAAGATGTGAAAGGAGATATTGTTTTTATTGTTCTATGTATACAAAAGCTGTTATAATACGCTTTTATCGGTTTTGAAAATTTTTTAGATTATGAGATGAATGCGGTTGACCAGATTTTCAAGTTTAAAAAAGGAAGCAAGCAAGAACCACCAAAAAAGGAAAAAGTAACAGCAAGAAACGTGCGAGGGCGAAGCGTTGTAAAGAGTTACCGTCGATAAGGACGCGTACCTGTCCGAACAAATTGTTCGAAGCTGTTAGTATCTTGACGAGGTGGCAGAGAAACGTGGTTCGTAGAATGGGATTTGGAAAGATACTAAATCTCAAAGTATCAGACATAAATGCATCGTTGGCGTATTTTGTGGTCGATAGGCTAGATACCGAAAAAATGGAAATAAATCTGGGGACCGACAAATAAAAGTTGATAAAGAGGGCATTCGTAGAATAATGGGTGTACCGTACGAAGGGATACGGGTGGTGAGGGATGCGGAAGGATGTGCTGATGCTGAGAAATTTGTGGAGACATGGAAAACCGGTTTGTGAAGGTTCCGATTAGTTGTAAGAACATCGTCGACAAGATCAGAGAAAATTTTTGTGCAGATGAGGAGATGTTCAAAATGGATTTTGCAATGCTATTTATAGCCACTATGATAGCAAGCACGAAGAACGGGCACGCGATGTATACAATGCTTGGATGGTTCTGTCTTTCAAAGGAGTTTAAAGAGCACGATTGGTGCCAGTTGATTATGGACACTATTAGGGTCTATAAAAGTGATTGGGACAGAAGTGACCGTGATTCGTTTTTACGGGGTCTGCCGACTGTTTTGGTGGTACGACGCGTAACCTTGAAATAAACCTATTTAATTTGTACTGTACATTTGTGTAATTCATAGTATATATCTGGTAAAGTTGAATAATGTGTTTTTTTTGTTGTATGTGTAGTTGTTTTACCTGGATCGTTTGGAAGCTCCAATCAGCTTTTGGACAAAACATATGATGAGTATGCGAAAGGACTTGGAGATTAGGAACGAGGGGTTTGGACTTGGTGATGTTAGAGAGTTGTACATTGATGACCAAGAGTACGAACAATTAAGTGAAGACGAAGTGGTAGATCTATATGAGCAACTGTAAAACAATGAACGCCGTATTAGTAACTAGTGATAGGTGGCTAACCTTGAACTCGTTAACAACTTCCTTTTCGTGATCTAGATGAGCAACTATAAAACAATGAACGTTATCTACCAGGGACCGTTCCGCAATGTAGCTACATTATGTACCCTTGAAAATTTCCTTTTGAACCTCGTAGAAAATTTTCCTTGTGTAAATGACGTTTGTATGACGTTCAATCCTGTAGCTTGTTTTGTATTTTTCTAGGTTGGTGGTCTCAGTATGATTACAAAGTTCCCGTTGCTTGTTTCTTAACCCATCGATGGACGTATCATAACACAACATGAATTGAACCAATGTATTATGGGCGCTCGAGTCGGCTTTAAACATATGGTTTGCACTTTCGCATCTGGATGTCGTTTTCATTAAAGTGCACATGGGTATTTCGCGAAAGTATCCTGGAATCCCTTGCTCCCGAATTGAAAATATATCTGTCAACCATTCGAACCCATATTCGGCGATCAATAAATTCCACCTTTTCTCAAATGTTTCAGCTTTGATATAGACGTTCCAAACAAGCTTGTGAAACTTCTCTTTTATTTCGATATTTGTCAAGTTGTCTCCCTTGATCTGTATTTTGTAAAAAAAAAATGAAAAAGTTATCCAAGTTAGGTTACACACACGTATAAGGACAAATAAACAGTAAGCATCAAATGAACACCAATGTATGATACTACTTGTACACAAGTGTACAAATAGCTTATAATGAGAAAGTTTGGAAATAAATACCTTAAATGGTATCTTTTGAACTATATGCAACATACATAGTTGATGATTCGACTTGTCGAATATGCTAACTGCTTGTTTCATGCCACAATCTTGATCAGTTAGAACCAAAAGAGGTTGTCTGCCGTTATGAGCTTGAAGAAATTTTTTTAGAAGCCATGTGTATGACTCGATTGTCTCGTTATGAAGCAAGCCAGCACCAAATATCGTGCATTTTTTGTGATGATCAATGCCAGTGAATGGAACAAAAATCATATCGTACCTGTAAAAAAATTAATTTGTAAAAAACCAATGTAAATAACTAAAGAGCTAGAATATGAGAATTTATAACTTACATATTCGTGTGGTACGTTGCATCAAAAGCCAAAACATCCCTAAATGCTTCGTAATTCATTTTCGAAACATTATCATACCAAAATAGCAATTGGAGTTCTATATCAACAATCTGGGTATCAAAAGTATAATTTTATTTGTTCTTGCATCTTGCGTTCATTTTGTCAACTAACATTTGGGCCAGGGCCGTCCCCGAGAATGATAAAAATCTTTTGTGCCTCGGCAAGATAAAAAAATTGGGCCCAAACCTATAATATAAACTCGTCCATTATATATCAAGAAATCACAATACGATGATCATTGTTTTAAAATAAACAAAACAAAAGTAGTGCAACAAAATGATCGAACTTACTTAAGTGAATCGTGCGGCTCTCCTAGCGTTTTTGGAAGCAAAACTTTCGATCAAGTCTTTATATTCCATACCTTCTAATATTTCGTTTGATTATCATTTAGAATATCCAACTGAACTATTCGTTTGATTATAACCAATGTTTTAAAAACCGGTTTTTAAATCAAACCGGATTAGGCTAAAAAATGGTTCAACCGGTTGAACCAGGTTGTACCGAGCGGTTCAACCGGGTTAACTACTTAACTCTATAATTTCATAAATTACAACAGCAACTCAAAAGTTAATCAAAAAATGCATGATTACATATTAAAAGATGATCCATAATAAAAACTTATCCAAAAGATAATCGAAAATCATTCAATTTTCTTTTTTAAATGAAAGTGTACGACATGTTTAAGCCATCTGAGTGTTGAATACATCAAGTTCACGATCGCATAAAAGATGAAATTCACTATTATCGTCATTCTCATCAACTAGAGGATAACTATTTTCGTTTCATAAAATATTAAATAAGAACTTTTAGTTACGAATAATCATAATATATAAAAATTACGTAAGATAAGTAACATATATAATAAAAATAAGTAACAACCCAAACTAAAATAATCCTGGGCCGGTACCGGTATTACGTTTCAAACCGGTATACCGGATTTTACCGCCGGTACAAACCTTATGCCGTTTCACTTATTTACCGGGGTGTTTCGTACCGGATTTACATCTGGAAACGGTAATACCGGTATAACCGGCCGGTATTTACCGGTTTTTAAAACATTGATTATAACATAATTTAGTAATTTTTAATTTGTTTTTCTCAACTACTAATTCTTTCTATTAATTAAAAAGGCACATTCTGTTGTTGGGGCATTAAAACATTAAAACACTTTAAAAAGGCACAATCGTTGGTCTGGGCTGTTGTTGATGTAAAACATTAAAACACTTTAAATCAAGTCTCAAATGCTAATCTCCAATGTAAAAGATCAAATTTGCCGTTCAAAAAAAAAAAAAAAAAGTCTCAAAATCATTAAATCAACTATATCTCCAATGCTAATAAAAAGAAACTGAGAAACATAATAAGTTTGATTTACCTTTTATGTGATATTGAAACCCTTGTCCTCAGATTTTGAGTTGTTTCTTAGATTGATTGCAAGAATATAGAAACCCTAGTCACTTAGATTGTTGTTGATGTCGAATTCAGAGATGAACGGTGAATCGATTATCAGAATCAGATTGATGTCGTTGCTTTGTTGACAGGGCCGTGTTTTTTTGCCCTCAATTATCAATTTCAGAGATGAAGAATTGCTGTTGTTCGCATATCAAATTCAGAGATGAAGAATTGTTGTTCGCATACGGGTGTTTCCCTTTTTGTGCTCCATATTCCCCAAAAGGCCCACCATATATACTAAATAGTTTTTAAAATTTTGGGCCCCTTAAAGATTTTGGGCCTTGGCTTTTGCCCGGGCTGCCCGGCCCAATAGCCGGCACTGATTTGGGCGTCTCTTTCGCCGATGAAATCTCGAATATCTCTCCCACAATTTTTATGGTCCATAATCGTGCCCTGTATGTTATGTTGACCACCTTTTATGACCACCTGAAGTTTGTGGGATTTCGTGGGACCAATGTTAGCATTACGAAGCTTCCTCTTCTTTAGCGATAAATCAAGATTTTCAGGAGACGTAAACCCATGGTTGTGTTGTTCTACCCAGTCATATAATTCAACCTCATCTGTATCTTTCAGACGTTTAAATTTTACACAAGCTTTACAGTCTGTAACTTTTATGTTTGTGCGTTGTTTGGGGGAAATAGTATCAACCTCAGATGGTTGACCATCGGTGCCTTTAGGTTTGTTGGCTCTAGAACACAAGACATATCGCAGATTTGTTATTTTTTTGTCGCCAATTTTTTCTTTCTTAGAAGTACCCAACCGTGTACAAAAACCTGCTAGTTGTGCATATTCCTCGTACATTGCAATGGCAGCTTCAATCGAACTAAATCTCGCATTGACAAAGGGTTTGAAACCGGGCGGAACAACTGGCGTCCAATACCTACTGCCGTTAGGTGTTTCGTATACGTTGCTAGCAACTGACTCTGATCATTAATAGAACAAGCAAGTATAATTAATTAAGCTTCAGGAAGTTTGTTATACGAATTAGTATATCATAAAAAAAAGCTGGCAACAAAAAAATTACATGCTTTGAGTTACCCCGACATAACAAATCAGTTATTGTATTACACAAAAAATTATAAATAGTGAAATCAATAAGATATGTGGTAACAGGAATGATCAGTACATATGTGTACATGCAACTGTTATCTAAACCTAAAATATTCAGTTACTCTGATATATCTGTAAACAAGTCATTCTAAAAAATTCAGGAATGTTCAGTACATATGTGTACATGCAACTGTTATATTAACCTAAAATATTCAGTTACTCCAATATATCTGTAAACAAGTCATCCAATATCTCATTCATGAATTCTATAAAAACTGAGTACACGTTAACAATCAAAACATAAATCAACAAAACGGAATGAAAATCATTAAATGCCATGAACCGGAAACTGATCACAAAGAACTGGGCGATTGACATGTCGAAACTGATCAGAAAAAAACCTGGACGATTCCCGTAGACTACCGAACAAAACAGATAAAAATACTAAACCTAGGCGATTCATGGTTGTGTAAAAGACTGGATTCAAGTCATCTTGTTGTATTGGGTCTTGTCTGTTGAAGTCGCTACTATGAGCATCCTCCATGATCGTTGTCGTGATTTGATACAAAAAATTAAACTATTAGCAGGGATTGAATCTCGAAATTATTGGACTAGTATATGATAGAATTTGAATATAATCAAAGAAGATCACGTAAAATCTGCTAAGAAATAGGAATTGTAAGTGCCAGTGATTTATGGAAAGGAATTTAAAATAAAAAATAAATTGTATAATTACAATCTTGCCATTTTTCTCAAGTAATAAAACGAATGGTTGAGATTGGTTCACAAGGTTCACAACCAAGGATGTTGTTCACTCATGAACCTCATCCTATATATATATATATATATATATATATATATATATATAGTAGGCTAATTAAGAAAATTGAGAAGCATTCTGGACAACACATTTTCCCTAAGCAAAAAAATGTAGAAAAATGCAATTAGGTTTGATGAAAGGTGTAGAAGCCATCGAACATGAAGTGTGTTTTGTAGGGTAAAAGTTTTATTGGGTTTGATGAGAATAGAGTTGGTGACTGCTTGAAGATGCGCTAATACTGTGAAGATAGATGGCAGATGCGCGAAACTGAATATGGAAGATGACAGGTGAAAACTGAAGATGATAGATGAGCTAATACATGAATACTGCGTATGTGCGCTAAACAGAAGCGATAACAGGTGGTCTCCGATCAGATTGTGAAAGCCAGCTGTTGTGGAGCGGCTATCAGAATCGTTGTATTATTATATGGAACTAGAATTGATTCCGCTGCGTTGCAGCGGCTTGACGAATACCAAGGAAAAGCGTAAAATCAAAACACAAAGTTATAACACCAAGTGATTCACGCGACGTAAAGCATAGATGATGGCGATCGACCTTATACCGACACATATTAGAAAGTCAAAGAGGATCAAAGAGATAATACATAAAAATTTTAGAAAGCGGAGGGGGGAAATATATTTTTGAAAGTTGAGGGAAGGAGGAAACTACTCTTTCACTAATAGATGAAAAAAAAAACTTAAAAGGATTTAAGTGACTTTAGGGTATCGATACGGTGCTGACACTCGGTATAACAATCGAAAGAAAAACTCCGAAAAATAAAGTTGCTATATCGAAAACCATAAAAACAAATAAGCAATAGCAATACCATGATACTAAATTATTTGGACGGCACCAACTCGATTCCTCACGTTCTTTCAAATTCACGAAATATAACATAGAAATTATTATTTAAATATATATTTGTTAAGGTAAATGAATTTTATTAGGTTTAATAGTTTCTGTCAAATGCTTGTTCACAGAAATCATCACTTTGCACAAAATGATGTAATCGTTATTTTTTTTGTTCATACGTCTGGCCTTTACGAATACAGTGACATATGTTAAAGAACGAAAAAAGATATTATATTTTTTTTTAAATTATCAATAATTATCATTCTAACAGGGATATATTTTGAAGAGAAAAATTATGTTAAGTAAAAAAACGGATGGGCTGGAGAAAAATTATGTTAAAAATGACAAAAAAAGAACCCAAGTTTCAAAATATGTGAAAACAGAAAACCCTCTTTTCACCTTTCAAAACTTGCAACCCTTTTCAATATCTCTTTACCTTTTTTCTCTACACCCACCACTGTAACATCACCACCACCGGTCACCACCGTAAAACCGCCACTACAACCACCTAACATATTTAAAAAAACCATCAATTATTAACCTTTTCACCTAACACACATAATTAAGTATGAGAGAGAAATTGGGCAGCAGCTCTTTCTCATGCGGCATACAGTGGAGACACGGCGGCACTACATCGAGGCCACCACTTGGTCCACCCTCTCCGGAAAACATTTTTCTGGCAATCCACAACCACCACTTCGGCAACCTCCTTTTTACCCCACAACTCACCTTCTCCGACGAAACCATCCACAACAGCTTCAAGTCTCTCATCGTCGTGCTTAGGGACACCACCTCGTCGTTCTGCCTTCGGACACCGACTCGTCCCCGTACCTCTGCTACACTATTAGTCAAATTCCCGTGAAGAAAACCGGGATATTTGTTGAGGACTCGATTGGATTTGCAGCGGAATCAAGTGTGGTATTTGGTTTCATGTTCACGATTCACGGTAACAAGTGTGTGCAGGAAACAACAGATAGCGAAATGGACAAATTGAATGGAATTCAGAAATGTCTTGGTACCCGGCAAAGATTGCCGGCAAGTATCTTATATACATCATAGAAAACGGTTATGTGGTGGTTAATTTGAGCGGGAACAACCGTCATTTAAACGGTGTCTAACCAACCTACGTACCTCTTCGCTAATATTGTCACACATACATATAATCCTAAGTTAATTATCTTAAAAATACATAACATATAACTATAATTAAGTTTACATATTAACACACTCCCCTAAACTTAATTATACTTTCGAGAATGAATTAGGACACTCCGGTTTGCCTCATCCACTGCCTTTTCAACTTGCTTGAAATCGAACCTCCTTCTTTTCTGCAGCCTTTTCATCCCATGCCAGTCATTGCCTGCAAAGAACGCATAGTGTTCTCCTCCTTGTTCAGTAATGCAGTCACTTCTTGAGTTCCTTTCTATTTGATCAGCAGCCGTCCCTTGTTTATCATCTTCTTGACTCTGGCTTCCTCTCACATCCACCACATTCTTTACCGTCTCTTTCTCATACACTCTTTGTTGTGTCGATTTAAACTTGTAGTAGTAAACTAGAACGTCAAGGTACATTGCATACATTAACCTCATAAACTCTCCATCTTGATACTCGAACCCCATATCCTTTGCAACCACAGCCCATAAGTTGTTTTCTGTGACATTTCTGTGTCCTCTTTTCACCACTAAATATAATTAAAGTAGATTAATTTTCCGATTGTCGGAAGCATACGCTGGAATTGGCCTAGTTGATATTTCCAACTTCTCCGTTAAGAACCATTCTACCATTTCATCGAATTTTGTTTCCAGATTAAACGTGTACTTTCGAACATAATCAACGTCTTCTAACATTTCAAGTAATGCTTTGCAATCTTGAAATTCTTTAAACTTCATTGCTTGAAGGATCATGATGTTCCAATCGGGTTCATCGGAAGACAAATTCAGATTTTTGAAATAGTTGTTCAAATAATCTGTTTTGTACACATCATGATCCGATTCCCTGTTGATTATAGACTGCCTTTCTTTCAAACCGATCTCATCTTCTTTCGTTAATCCGGAAATCTCATTCCTTTTGTTTATAACGGGAACACTAAAGGTAGGAAAGATTCTGCACTTTTCTCCGGTGATTTTAACCGTATAACCTTGAATTACTAATTGATCCAGACTTAGAATGTTTCGATCTAATTCAGGGGTGTAGAACACACTCTGAATTCGAAACTTATCGTTCCCAGACATTACATCTACAGCCCCAATCCCTCTTATGAAAAAGAAATTGTTTTCACCCGTTTTAGTTTCTACTCCGAACATGTTCTTGATTCTTTTAAAAACATCTAAATTGCCCGCGTAATGGTGTTTAAAATTGGTGCTAACATACCAGATTTCGGACCACAACCCTCCTTCTGTTCCGGTGACTATGAATTCCAGTCTATGATCTTCATCGGCTCCTTGTTGTTGTATGCCGGTGTTGATGGCTTGACGAATTAATTGAGTCGCTTCATCATTCTCCTTCGTCTTACATGAAACAATTTGATGACCGGGTTCATTACAATAATATCTTTTGTGCAGTGAATTCATCTTCCGTCGTTCCTTCTTTTCATCAGAACAGTGCTTGCAGGGCATCACAGATGATGTCGGATAGAAAACATCATCATGTTCAATCGTGGCTCTGATACCACATGTTGAGGACTCGATTGGATTTGCAGCGAAATCAAGTGTGGTATTTGGTTTCATGTTCACGATTCACGGTAACAAGTGTGTGCAGGAAACAAGAGATAGCGAAATGGACAAATTGAATGGAATTCAGAAATGTCTTGGTACCCGGCAAAGGTTGCCGGCAAGTATCTTATATACATCATAGAAGACGGTTATGTGGTGGTTAATTTGAGCGGGAACAACCGTCATTTAAATGGTGTCTAACCAACCTACATACCTCTTCGCTAATATTGTCACACATACATATAATCCTAAGTTAATTATCTTAACAATACATAACATATAACTATAATTAAGTTTACATATTAACAATATTAAGCTGATTTAGAAGTCAGCTTAATCAAATTAGGGAAAATGTTTCATAAAATGATGTAGGGGTTTTTTTTTTCCTCATGCAGAACAAAAGATAACTCCATAACAGCCCATGTGGCAAGATATGATCCGTTTGTTAGTCACCTGCAAGTTGTTTTAGCTTTACTGTAGGGTTGCTCTTTTATATATAATTATATATAATAATAGTAATAATTATATAGAATACTATGATTACAATATGTATATATAGAATTCAAATTTACATTTGGGACCCTCTACTATCTTATAATACATATCTCATCTAATACTAACAATCATAAATTTCATTTACGAGCAGTGTGTGGGAAACAAACCTTAGTAAGAACTCATCTACAAAGAATCCAATCTAAGGCGTTAGGAAAGCATCGGTTGATGTTTGATGCTGCACTTTTGAACTCCGACCAATAGCATGAGAAGTCACCTGGCAAGAACGATATCAATGAAATGGACAGAAAAATTAAGAATAACTAATTAATCCAAATATAAAAAAAGCACTAAGACCATGCGTAGTGGTAAGGGTGAATAATGCCCCCACCCTTGGGCGTTTTCCGCCATGTGGCAGTCCAGTCAGCAAGGGGCATTATTGGGCGTTTTTCTAAAATGGTGTAGTGGAGATGTGGGTATTATGTTAAAAAGGGGTGTAAAGAATTAAATAAAAAAAAACTAACCAAAATAAAGGAATTGGCCAAGAAAAAGAGGGATGCATGTGATTGGCCAACAATTTGCTATTTTAGCGTGATTCAAAACACGCTGTGGGGGGGGGGGGGGGGGAGCGTTTTTGGGCGTGTTTGGGGGAGATTCACGCCGGATCACAGCCGACTACGGGTGGTCTAAGGTGTCACAAAATGTCAAAATCTATTTGGTATTCAATTGTTTCACTAACCTAAGTTCAAGAAGACTATAATTATTGACATCAATTATGATATAAGTGGAAATAGGATAGCTATACCATGTGACTTAAGGCCGCATAGCGTTCTTCATTTAAATATAATGGCTTTCCCCTACGCATTCCAATGTCCTGCAACAGTGGATATGGCATAAATGCATAGTTAATAGAAAAGAACAATGTCCATTTGCAGATATGATATAAAACAAGCAAAAATAATTTCTAAAAACATATAGAGCAGAACTTTATGTTACCTCTTCACCAAACGCATCCAGGTAAGGAGACGGCCAAAATGCTTGATGAGCTGATCTTTGAATTAATATTCTAGTTTCCTACACAGATAAAGTTTCAACTATATGATTTCTATTCACCTTTTATGTGATCAGTTCAAATTGCAAACGTTTCATTTCATGCAAAATAATGTACAAATATACAGTTTCTCTTACCCTAATCAACAGAAATACACCAGTACCAGCACCACAAGACATTGCATGAGTTTGGCATGTGTCATCCCTGAAACAAACAACTCATGTCAAATTAAGTTAAATATTATATAAATAATCAAAAAAGGAACCTGCAGCACGTCTTCCATCTTGGTGAGCACAATAAACCACACAACAAGCATAACGCAGGTTTATCCTGAGCAGCTCCACAGTCAACACACTTCCATTTCATGTATCTAAATAAAAAAAAAAGCACCGGTGAATTAAATGAAGATCAAAATCATAGTGGAAGCAAAAAAAGAACGTTGTAGAAATTATAAGGAACCTTTGCAAGAGATCTTGGTAGAGATAAGGCAAGACCATTAACTTAAATGGGACTACAGGGGTTAAGTGCAAAACCCCTGAAGGATTATTAACTTTAAAATCCTTTGCAATGTGTTGCAACCATTTCTTAACCAAAGATCGTGACAGCTCATCATTAACTATGTTGTCCAATGGTGGAATCTTAAACACCTTCTCCAACTCCTTTATTTCAATAGTTTCTTTAAGCGTGCCAGAAGCATGATCCATTCTATCTTCAAATGTTTTTGATGATCTAAGGACCCCACTAAATGGTGATGAAGTTGAAGAGTTCATTAATTTCCACAGAATGGCACACCTTCGTAGAAACGGAAAGCTTAGCCTACGAATAGACTCGTTGATATCACAAGAATTGTTGATATAGTTGCAAACAAAGTACTGTTTTAAGAATCCATGTTCACCCACGAATTTGAAAATGTCATTGAGAAGAGAATCATGGTGACTGAAATCATGTATAGATTCATTTCTTCCGATATATGTTATTGCGGCCTGCATGCAAGAGAAATCTTAGCAAGATACACGTGAGATATATAAAATAAGAAATTATATTGTTAAATCAACCTGAGTTATGGAGACAACGTAGCATATATGAACAAGAGGAAAGAATGTTTTCTCAGAGTACATAAACGGGACCGGAAGACAAAATAGGATCCACATTAAAGTTGAAAAAGCATCAGATGCAAGTACAGGATACGATGCCATTGCCCAAACTTGAAGATTAGGGAATCGTATGCTCATGTCAGTGTTTCCCAACATGCTCATCATATATTCTGAATACAACAATATTGACACAATTAGTTTCATAAAAACATAAACAATCCACTCAAACTTATATAATCACTAGGAATATACCCCCAACTCTATAGGCGTCATTGCGTGGTTCATTGAGAGTATCAACACAACAAATAGACTTTGCAAACTGCTGAGTACACCATAATCTTAAAGGAATATCAAGAGAACTTTGGACTCGGTTTTTTTGAGCAATTTTCAGTAATAATGATAAAATAAACCCATTCGAAGATCTTAGTTCTTCATACAAGGCACCAGTGCTAAGAATGGTAGCTGAAGAAGTCCTTTCAGATCTAGCAGCTATTTCTGTAGATACAAGGGAATATTTGAGGGTGTCCCACATGATCATCGAGTCACTTACCCGACTCGATCCTGAAACTTTATCATTTCCCGGGAAATACAATTCACGTAGGAAACGAACCATATATTCTAGATTTGTGTCTTTTTGTCTTTTGCGTTGCACCGGAATAGCCTTTAAAATTTCATTTCTTCTAGAAACATCAGCTGCAGCTTGCAAAAGAGAAAGTGATCGTCTAAGGAGAGAAACATTATTAACATCTGAAGGGAATAGATTTTGACTTTTTGATTGCCAGATGTCCTTTGTTTCTTCTCTAGGTAAGTCAGGTAAAATAGAATTTGCAAGTCCACGACAAGCAGGACATAAAAACTCCCCCTGATCATTAAAAATTAATACTATCAGTAATAATTGGCATCAAAATAAAAAAAAATGGATTTAAACAAAACGCACCTGATGTGGATCCACAATATGACCTCCTTCAAGATCAGTTCTTCTAGTATCTCTGCAGATAATTACATTATACAATGATGATATCTTAAAATAATAATTTTAATAATTTTAAAAGATTCCACCTTTCTTTCAGTGACGGTAGATAACGATCAAGGCAACCCTGATGCACAGCATGCCCACAGGAAGAAACATAAATTCCATTGCAATCTGACTGGCCAAAACCATCATATGTCATACCTAAAGTTACTGAACTCGGTGCTGTGTTACTATGGGACCCTCTAGTTTCTGAAGGTGACGGATTATTCGCTATTTCATCATATAAAGAAGCAATGTATTTTCCAAGCAAAAGTGATTCATTTGAACTGCCATATGAACTTGAACTACAACTAGCAGCTGACAGATCCTCGGACTTCATCAAATCATTGTCCAGAATATGTGTATACATACTTTCTTCAAACAAATGGCCCAAAGACGTGGCTGCTTGACTGCTATTATCATGTGATGATTGAGGAAAAGCATCAACCTCATGTGGCAGACCGGTGGAAGCAAATTCATTAATTGCATTCTGAACCGAATCCATCAACTGGGATGATGTTAGCGTTTCTACACTACTTGAAGATTGATTATTAAACGTGTCATCATTATTTAAAGCTTGCTCCTTCCCAGACCTTTGAACTTCTTTTTCCCATGATGGGAAACCTTTATCAAGTAAACTCGCAACACTGGATTTCTTTCATCAGGTATATCAATAACATATTGTCAGTTTGAAAAGTCAACAATTAATATGACTAATTGCAAATAAAAAAAATAAAGGATTTAAAAGGGTTCACCAACCTGGAGAAGAATTAGAAAAGACACAGGTGACTTGGAATTGGCATCATGACAAAGAGAACAGATTACTTGCTCATGTCCATCTGAACAGTTTGCAACATCAGAAATTCTTTCTTCAGCGTCACTAGAATTCAAGCCACTCTCTGCAGTTGAATTCATGTTCTCCATGAATTTTGACTGTTGTGCCTTCATTTTTTCCTGCATGTAACATAGTTAATAAAATCTTAATGGCTGTTCCCATTCAGTGAATCAATAATTTAGAAAATAAAAAAGAAGAAGAAAGTAAATGAATGAAAACTGACCATTATTGCAGCTTGTCTCTCACGAGCTTTGGCCTTTCGTTTATCACTATCGGACATGGAAGCGCTATTAATTGTATCACTACTAGGCTTGGAATGAGATAGCAGATTAACAACCTCAGGTGCTAATAATTGCAATTTTTTTAGGCATCCAGAATCCAGCTTAGCAAATTTCTGAAGAAGATCCTTGATCAAAGAAGAGAGGTCAAACCCACCAGATTCCACAAAACTGTACATGTTTTCTTTTTGATTTTTTCTCATTAATGACACAAGAAGTGATAATAAGCTTTGATGATCATGTCCATCATTGAACCCCGTAAATATTTCCTCACCAGCATATAGCCTAAAAGAGGAATAGAATTATTCATATCACCACCTTGGATCTGCACTTGAGAAATGTCCAATGCTAACGATAGCAAGTGTAAAGATGTTACAAGAACACCGTCCGGAGCACGTGATTCCATCAACTTATCAGTAAAAAGTGCATAAACGAGAACAGCCCGAATGATTTGTAGAACCGTTTTACATGTAGCTACTTTAGCTAACCCGTTAAGAGGAGGATAAATCTTTGACCACTTCGGAAGCTGATTTGCCAATGCCGAAGCATTACAAAAACGCAAGTATCTTTCTTCTGCAGCTTGTAAGTCTTGTAAATTCCAACGAGGATGGTACAAATCTAGTTCTTTCCAGTACTCTAAACGCAATTGGTACATACCCTAAACAAAGTATTATATATTAATTCCTGCATATAAATAAAGTTGTTTTGGTCTATGGAATATGCTTATGCTTATTTTCATAAAGTCTTACCTGTTTGGTTCCAGATGGATACGTGTACTCAGCTACGGTATCCAGAACTTGTTGAAGTTGGTCAACATTAGAAAGGTCACGAGGAAGGGAATTGGCCAGTTCACTGTGAGTAGCGTTGCCGGATGATAGCTTATAAATTAACTCACGCTGCAGACATTGAGCTGTAGTCAATCCACAAAATCGTCTTTCTTTCAATATTTGTATGATAAGATTTAGCATCTCCTGCACCAAAGCCGGTTCATACCTGAAAACATCATTCCATATGTCTTACATCAGGGAAGAATCATTGAAAATGTGACACCAAGACAATACCATCAAATTTTGTAATACATTTTTAGCCTGTTGTCCTTTCGTTTGTCGTATTTTCAAACGAAAAGAGTTCAATGTCCAAGAGGTTGTTAGCTTAAACCAATCAGCCTTTGTCCCGGGTAGGCGTATCTCTGACAACATTCTCCTTACCCAGGAATTGATGCACAACTATCACAGACAAAATGGTCCGCCCAGGTGTGCCTTCAAAGTAGACATACAAAAGGCATATGATACGGTTGATTGGAAGTTCCTTCGGGCTGCCCTTAGGGGGTTCGGGTTCCATAATGCGATGGTAAGTTGGATCATGACATGTGTCTCGTCTACGACCTTCTCTTTGAGTATCAATGGAAATATCCATGGATACTTTAAGGGCAAACGAGGGCTTAGGCAAGGCGATCCAATGCCGCCGTACCTGTTTACTCTAGTTATGGAAGTCCTCACGTCTATCTTGCATCATGAGATATCAATGGGGACATTCTTTCGGTTCCATGCTAAGTGTGAGAAACAAAAAATCATCAGCTTGTGCTTCGCAGATGATTTGTTCATGTTTGCTAGGGGGGATGTGACTTCGGCGAAGCTTATATGGAACTCCTTAAACAAATTTAAAAATATGTCGGGGCTTGTGCCCAGCGCACAGAAAAGCTCGGCTTTCTTTTGTAACGTTCCGAGCTTTATAAAAAACATAATCTTAAGAGATATGTCTTTTGAGGAGGGTTCGTTGCCGATAAAATATTTGGGGGTCCCCTTAATTGCTTCGAGACTGCATATCAGGGATTGTAATTTGTTGGTGGCTCGGTTGGTGAAGAGAATTAATGATTGGAAGAATAAGGCTTTGTCTTTTGCAGGGCGGTTGCAACTGATTCAGTCAGTGCTGCAATCCATGCACACGTATTGGGCAGCTGTTTTCATGCTTCCCGTATCTATCACTAAAAATCTCGAGCGCAAGTTGAAGTGCTTTTTATGGAGCCAAGATGCTGAAACCCGTGGGAAATCTAAGGTTGCTTGGAAGGACGTTTGCCTTCCAAAGAGCGAAGGAGGTCTTGGTATAAAAAAGATAACGGAAGTTAATATGTCGCTATTGGCATTTCACACGTATAGTATCTTGACGAATAGGAGTTTCTGGGATGTTTCGTGCCCACAGATTGCTACGTGGACTTGGAGGAAAGTGTTACAAAGTCGGCCTGTACTTCGACAGTTTTTGTGGACCAAACTAGGGAATGGAGAGAGTACGTATTTGTGGCATGACACGTGGTGTGAGCAATGCCCTCTTATCAGGCATGTTTCATCTACGAATATAGCTCGTGAGGGGTTATCTATGACCACGAGGGTGGCTGATGTTTATCTTCAGGATGGTTGGAGATGGCCGGATGCATGGAGAGACCTTTATCCGGTGCTATACCAGCTGCAGCCATTAAGGTTGGTAAATAATAGCTCGGATACTGTGATTTGGAGAGATATAGATGGTAAAACTAAGCAATTTTCGGCTAAAGTGGTCTGGGACGCTATCCGTAGTAGAGGAGCCGTCCACCCGTGGACGTATGTGGTGTGGTCGTCGTTCAACATACCCAGACACGCGTTTAATGCATGGCTGATCTTTAAGCAGAAATTATGGACTCAAGATCGTATCAGACAATGGAATTGTGTTGTCACTGGCTCGACGAACATGATGTGTTGTGTGCTTTGCTATAAAGACCTGGATTCCCATAATCATCTATTTTTTGAATGTCATTATTCAAAAGAAGTATGGCATGCTGTGAGGAAGAGAGCGAAAATGCAGGGTGTCAATGAAAGATGGGACGAGATTGCTCACTGGCTTCTTCCGAGAGCTCGGTCAAGATCTATTAACTCTATAATCGGGAAACTCCTGGTTGCGGCTACGGCATATTTCGTCTGGCAAGAGAGGAATGCGCGAAGCTTTAAAAATAAATTAAGACCTCCGGAGCAGCTAGTAGAGGTAATTATAAAGATGATCCGATTAAAGCTTCACTCTTTTAAATACAAGAGGACTGCCCGAGTTATGAAGGTGCTGGAAGAATGGAAGATGCCATCCATGGACATGTTTGAAGACGGTTAATGTGGTGTGAGAGATTCCTTGGTTGTCAAGGGTGTTAGACCTGTTTGGTTGTTTTTTTTTCCGATTTGGTTGTTTTGACTCTTGTGTGGCATGTCGCATAAGAGAACTAGAGTTGTGCTTTGCTTCTCTACTTGTTTTTCTTTGATAGTAATACAATCACCGGGGTAAAACCCTTTACCCAAAAAAAAAGAGTTCAATGTCCAGATAGATAATAAACTATAACTGGTATTTTTCTTTCACAAGATTCATTTAAAGCCCAATGATTAACCAGTCTTTTTCTTCTATAAATCTATTTTATTTTAGCTTAGAAAGTTAGAAGATAGAAGTTAGAACCTAATATATAATAACATCAAAGACAGATGGGTACATAAAGTTCTCTTCCACTGCCACATGTCATAATTACCATAAGAATGTTACGCAGTTTAATAATGTAAGAATATATTTTAAATAAAGATATTCTATGGCCATTATTATCATTTATCTGATAAATGATCACTGACTTTATTAACCCTATATCATTAATTGGTAACTATTCGATGGACGTAATTACCCTCACTAGATAAACATAAGGTTTCCCCTTGGGTGAGAGGGTTAAAAACAGATGAATCACAAATCACCAACACATGAAAATCGTCCCTCTCTCTCTCTCTACAATATGTGGGTTCTTCAACTCACCTAAAACCATCCTAAGCGTAAACCCTAAACGGGAACTCAATCAATCAGAACATGCCTACTTCCTTTACTGCGGTTGCTGGCAAAATCAGGTACACGCGTTTTAACTTCTTGTTTCTATTAGGTTTGATAAAAAAATGATCAACAAATAATACATCCAAACTCAAGTAGAATTCATGAGTTTCCGAAAAGATACGTACTCGTTAGCTCTTTCCATATTCAAAGAAAGGTAATCTGATAGACCAAAACGTTCTATGATTCTAGCAATATAAAAGTCTGCTGGAGCTAATGCAGCACAGCACTGTAGAAGAAATAAATCAAGTTCCAAACTCTGCTCTGACCTGCATTAAGCAAAAACAAAAAAAAAGGTACTCAGACTCAATCCCATAAAAGGATTCCACCAGATAATTAACTGAAACTCTTCTCCTACCATTTAACAAAATGATACCACTCGTAAGATGCTAGTGCTGCATCACCATTCTTCCGCCACATCCCCGCATGAACTTGACTACAGAAAACCCTAATACGCAGAGGATGGCAGCCACCTAACACGTGGCCAAAAAAATCACCATAAGCAGATGATTCAGATTCACCATAACACCTCTTCAATGCTCTTTGTAAAGCCAATGAAAGCAAACGATGCAACGGGATATGCACTGATATCTCTTGTGAACTAACATCATATTCAATTTCTGGCCAATCTGCCAAACTTAAAACCTCTAATTCATTTGTATAATCCCCTTCCACCCCATGACCTCCAAAACCTGCAGAAATGGTGTCACGTTGATGAGCACTAAAATTAAATAGTGTTCTCTTTAATTTAAAGGAATTACTACAGAAGTATTATCAAAAGTATGGCTTGTTGAAGTAAGGAGATTCGGAGTGAGAAGACCTGATGTACTGTTAGCTTTCAACCAGTATTCAATGGCCCGTAAACACTCGAAAATTAACCATGAAACTGAAGTCAAAACTGAAACACGATCATCATTTCCTTCAACAGCCTTCATTTCATAATCCAACGAAGTTAGACTAGAAAAAGAGTCCTGTTCATTAACATCCTTCACATTTATAGTGGAAACTGATTCCTCTTTGGTGGAAAATGCACCAGCTACTAATAAAACATTAATATTTGCAATGGAACCCACTAAAAAAAAAGGTAAATCGATATTTTCATTTTCTTCTTCTACATGAATATGTATTTCTCTTTTTTCAGGGTTCATTCCCTGCAAAAAAACCTAATAGTTTCATCCACGTTCTGGAAATGCCACGCCTCTCACATGTCATGTATTTTGGTATAGTTGAATGGCTCATGACATATTCAATATGTTTAACAACATATTGTGTTGTTTTGTACATATCTTCCCACTCTGAAACCTGAAAGAAATCATTGATGAAACACAAACTAGAAAATTAAAAATAAGTGTTTATTAATAAGAGGTTGACTTTACTTCTAGTCGATGATCCTGTCCAGAACAAGAACTGAATATTTTGCTCAAACACTCCAAAAGCATGGTTAAAAGATCCATTTCCTTAACGAGACATGGAGTCAGGGTAGGGACAGTGAAAATCTGAACCCCAAATGTTGATAGTAGTGGTAGGTTTTCAAAAGTAGCATCTGTACTCTCTTGCAAAACGTCATTTACAACTGTGGGATAATACTTTATAAAAGCCTTTGCAAACTCATATTTGAAAAAAGGATCACTTAGCAACTTTAAAAGTAGTTTGTGAAGCTTCGAGACAGCATTCAAGCTCAAAAACCTCTCTGCCCTTACGAGAACATCCAGCAAATCAACCTCATAGCATAATCTTCCGGAAACAAAACTAAGCAAGCTTTCACTGCACTTACAAAATTCCAAAAGCATCCCCACCACCGCTGATGTCAGCACATCTGCAACCGCTTTTGGTTCTGAAGCATTATCCATGAATAATAAACTGTTTTGATGGTTACTCTCTACAAGTAATAAACTGTTTTTCCAGTGACGAAGAAGACAATCCAAAACAGGACCTAGAGTCTTTGCAATATCTTCTTGAAGTGGTTGTATTTGTTCTGCTCCTTTATGTTTAGAACAAAATCCCCTACGTTTCCATCCTGTCACGTCCCCACAATCACAGCATCCACCGCCTGCTTTTACAACTGAGTAATCATGATCTTTATGATCACCGTTTACAAAACACGGGACGCAAATTGCACAAGTGGGATCAATTTCGCATGTTCTACAACGGTATGCCATCTCATCACTGCCCCACACCAATCCACAAACACCACGTTGCCCAACATTCAACAACGCCAGTCGTTGTAGCATGTCAACAGGATCACCATCAAACATCAACCACTGCAACCAAACCATGCTTTCATGTAGTAAATCCTCAATGCCAGGGTCTGCCTCTGCTTCAATGGCGGTCTGAATCTCATCATCAGACGGTAAAATCGCATTAAAAATTTCTTGTAATCTGGAACTGTTTCTTTTAACATATGCAATTATCCCGGGCTGCATATGCTCAAGACTCTCTTCAGAAACATCTATTAGAGCTAGCCTCTGAAACAAAAGAATATGACAACATGATTAACATTAGACTCCACGTTGTGGGCGTTAAACCCACCGGCGCCAAAGCCACATCATCAACTTTAGGCGTTAAACACCGAAACGCAAGTGTGAAAGGGGGCCACCAAGAGGGGAGGCGTTACCCCCCTTAAGACTATGGGGTATGGAGGGGCTTGGGTTGGGGGCATTGCTCGACACGTGGCGAGGGTGGGATCCACAAGGTAATACTCAAAAACTAGGGGTGTGGTGTAGCCTGGCTTAGCTTGGCGTGGCCAGCCATGTGGATTTTTTTTTTTTTTTTTTGTTTGGCAACGGCTACCCCCAACGGCTAGATCGAACCAACCAACCAAAGCCAGCCATGTCACCCAGCCCCCCGCCCCACGCCAGGCTCAATCCCCACGCCAAAGGGGCAACGCCATGCCCAACGCTTGCCCGGGGTGGAGCAGCCGGCGTTGAACCCAAACCGCCGCCCCAACCCACGCCCCACACCCCACAGTCTAACGCCTGTGAGAGAATTGTGAGATGGGGTCCACCCCAAATCAACCAATCCCTTTTTTTAATTTTTAATATTTGGTTAAACCACAACATGATAGTTAAAGGGTGGGTTAGTTAAAGCTCATTGTCTACATGACAGGAAGCTATGCACTTTTCAGTTAAACTGCAACTATTAGTCTTGGAAGCTTTCATAGAAAACAAGTTTTTCACCAACAAAACTGATCATCACTCCACTCAAAATTCTGAACAAAATAGTGAAAATCAATCGCATTGAATATTTGAACATATTTCGAACTAATCTAAAACCCATACAGCATACTAATAGAATGATCATAAAACCCCATGATTGTCACTATAAACAATACCCAAATTTCGTTACAAATAAAGGGGTGAAAGATTGAAATATAAATTAGTACCTTGAGTATACGATCTTTTGGTGAAAGAATAGGTGCATCAGGTTCAGATGATGATGATGGTGGTGAATCAATCTCCATCCTGAACATAACAGTTGCCGATTTCACAAACTGTAAGGCCTCTTCAAGCGATCAAACTCCTCTCAAAAGACTTCTTGCGTGCAGAAATTCCCTTTTTTTTCTGCAATTATATATTCTTATGTTCCCCTTAAAGTCAAAGGGGAACATAACTAATCTGCATCGTTGGATCAGCCTAAGATTTAATCTTGACCGTCATAAATCAGAAAAAAGCAGGGAGGTTTTTTCTGGATTCCTTTTGACCTGCTCAGCCGAAATTCCGGGGAAGGTTATAGCCCATGTTCCATCTTTTTGTTTTTTTTGAAAGCCAACCCACGTTCTATCCGTTTTGAAAAAGAAAACAACCCCATTAAAGAAAACCATCTACCCACCCAGGTGTTAAAACACACGATCTGTGTGAAAAAAATTACTAATTCTAAAGTTAATAATTAAAAAGTTATATAATTTATATATTCTTATATAATTCTAAAGTTAATAATTCCTTCTAGAAGGAGCAGTTATTAAGATTGAAAGTTGACTTTTTTAAATCCCATTTTGTTTTTGAACTGAAATTCAGGCCACGATCTAATTTCAATAACTTAACAAAATTAAATAATTGATTTCAATAACTTAACAAAATTAAATAAAAAATCCTTATAAATTACTATATTCCTTCTAGAAGTGGAGGATACATACGGTTTGAATGTTTGGGGTTCCAGTTTTGCATTTGACTTGGTCCCATGAAATGATACCTGCAAAAGAAATCAGCTACATGAAAGTTTTAAGTAACTCATAAATAATTACTGTAAATTAAAAAAAAAAATTTATTTTATTTTCACCTTAAAAATATAGAGCCTAACTACAAGTTTTTAATTATATAAATTTATATAAACAACATACTGTCACTGAAAGTTGGAACTGACTATTAAAAGGAACAAAGAAATTATCTATCTCGAATTGGACAGTTTTCACCTTAAATGGTCAGTTATTTTACAAAAACTGCAGATTCTAAAGATTAAATAGCATTCTCGAATTGGACAGTTTTCACCTTAAATTAGTTTTAAAACATCCAAAAAACACAAAATAAAACATGGGTAGAAGTTATTTTGTAAATCATGGGTATGAAGTTATTTTAAATCTGTCCCTAAAAGAATCTATATAAAGATTCAGATACCTTAAAAAATAAACTATTCTTTCTCTCAAAATTGCTCTCTGAATGAAGCTTATTATCAAAAAAGAAATGCAGCCAAACGTAAGTCAGTTCTGCACATTTACCTACCACCATTTAAACCTTTATACCTTACAATAATTTTATCTTTTGTATTTTAAGATGGAGGCGACTTACCGAGTTGAAAATTTTGATCCCAAAACCAAAGAGAAGGAGCAGCAACACCTTGAATTACCTGTAAGTTAGGGCTGGCAATTGGGTACCTGTTAAGACACGATTAGACCTGTTTGACTGAAAAATACACCCTTTGACTTTTTTAATTTTTAAAATAATTAAAATTACAATGTTAGGATCTATCATTTATTCATCTTTATACATAAAACATAAAACTGTTTTATAACCATGAGGCAGAAAGTAGTTAAACTAGTCGTAATCATGTTTGAAACTTATGTTGTGCGCGCTGTCAGAAACCTGTTAAACCTGTTAAGACACGATTTGCCAGCCTTACTGTAAGTAAACATATTTAAATGTAATTTTTTTTTCAGTTCTACACATTTACCTACCATTTCTACTTTATAATGTTTTTTATCTTTTCTATTTAAGACGGAGGCGAATTGCCGAGTTGAAAAGTATGATCCAGAAGTCGACGAGCAGCAACACCTCGAATCACATGTAAGTAAACATATACAAAATTCATGTTTATTTTGTAAAAAATTGTATAAGTGATATCTAATAAGGCACATTGATTTTGTAGAAACCTGTAAAAAGAAATGAGATAATAAAATGTGATGAAGAGTCAAGTCCAACCGCTTCAGAAATTCTACGTGAAATCAGTGAGCAGGTAAATCTGATTTACAGCAGTGTTATATGTTTTATTTCTTATGTCCATGTTATTTTTTTAAATTGTTGTTATCTTAGAAACGGAAGCAAGCATTACGAATGTCTCGATTTGGGGTTATAACTTCATATCATACCTTTAATGGGTTAACTAAAAAATAGCTTTGGGCGAAATTATTTGGACGACTCATATAATAGCAGAATTATAATTGATTACATAAAACCAAGTGGAAATTTATATTTCTATAAAAAAACAATATACTTTTTGGATCATATTCGAAGAGTATTTCATCATCATACACACGCATAAAACATAAAAAAAAACACAGTTATTGATATTTTGAACTGCTATAATAATAATGACTTTTTTTTAAACTTTGTAAACTATAATTTTTTTTAATAATAGGTCAACTACTGAATTAGAAAGAGACGTCCAAAAAAACTATGTTATTTACCATGATTTTCTTCAAGATAGCGTTTTGAAGTAGATCGTACGCATCCTCGCAGTAATTATCCGTAACAATCGTGCACTTGGATCCAATCTGTTGACACACGGAAAGAAATATTCACAAGAACTTCTGGATTAAACACAAGTCTCGAACGGAAAAAAATGTTTAAATAAGTAAGTAAAATCATTTAAACACCCACATATGTATAGCAGCCCAAAGCCCCAAAGGCCACTATAACACCCCCAACTTATTTGTTTATAAAACGAATTATGAGCCCATTTGCCTTAGTTTGAATAATGTATACCAGCCCAAAGGCCATGATAAATATAATTCTTATAGTATTAAATTATGTTTCTTAAAGGGATTAAATTAAGTTTTTTTATAATAAAATAATATGTTAACGACTTGGACTTGAACTGAACTTCAAAGAAAAGAAATAGAATGTGATAATGCGTGTTGAATTTTTATAATTTTGAAATTTTTAAATCAATATCTTCAACTACTATAATTATAATATTCTTAAACGGATTATACCATGTTTTTTTAATCAAAATTACTATCCATTCAATCAATTTGATAATAACATGTTATAGCACAACTCATTTAAAAAAAATATGTATATTTTATAATATACGGTTATAGTAGTACGTTATGTTATAATTTTATGTTATACAATCTTACAAACCCATGTATTACATGGGTTGAAAGTCGGGTATTTCACGGGTTAAATATCAGAAAAAAATAGATTCAATATTATTTTAGTTTACAAATATTACAAACCCGTGTATTACACGGGTTGAAGGTTGAAACAAATGTATATATAATCTTTCAGTTTGTTGTCTTTCATGAAGCCAAAAAAATTTACTTCGTAGAGTACATTTGTGTTTCATGAAACTTTAACATATGGTTGTTATTTAGGTTACATGATTGTTACTGACATTGTACGTTCACCTTCATGTCTATGTTTTTATGTTTTAGTAGTCAATGGTTAATTTAAAAACTTGATACGTATTGAAATTGTTAATAACCTTGCTTTGCTATGTTTTTCAAGGCATAGCATACGAAACACTTACGATTAAAAATCTCACACATTTTTTTTTTAAACAAATAATGTTTTCTTTTATAATACAAACAATAAAATACTTATTATATTATACCATTAATATGCACGTCCACCGGACGGGTATAGAACTAGTTAAATTATGTAGCCGTCACTAATTTCAAAACAAAAATTGGCAATTAACACCCTTCGTCTTTTTAACATTGTCGGTTCTCATCCTTTTTTAGGCTTTAGCATGTTAGGTAGAAATGATTGTTGAACAAAGTTTGAGAACCGGCTGAACGCGGGCGGGCGGGCCGGATCAGGTTGAGATCCAATAGGAAGGAGACCTCGAAACAAATAAAAGTATACCGAAAGCTAGACCGTTAAGAGGTTGATCCATCGGTCCTCGTTTGGTTTGGGTTGGTTATTCGTAACACATATTCGTCTACACTGGATTTAATGTTTATAACTTAAAAGCCCTAGCATCACCACTTTGGAATTGAGCTTGAAAATGTTATCCTTTTGCACTCGTTTCGGTATAGGCATGATATAAATCCATCATTTTGTTGTCAATGCTCTAGCCGGCATGATGACTAGATATATTGAGAGGGTCGCTTTCGTCAACTACATTATCCGCTCTCATCTTTTCCCATCAAGCTCGTTATCTTTTACGGAGTCATCTAGAAATTTACAATTACTTTATTATAGGCTTATCAAGTTGTAGGAAAATAAAGTCAAAAGGTAATAATTAACTAAAGTCAAACAAAGTTAGAGGAACACTTGCTTATTTCTAATAAGTCCAGGGACTAAAGTTGCAACTTTGCAATTTGAGTTTTTAAATGTTGTTATGGTTGGATGAGTATAAGATAGATGATTGATTCATATATGATAAAAAAACATTCATATATTCATTCATTCTTCTATATATTAAAAAAGCAATGGCTTTGAACAGTAGTAATAATAATATATATATAATATATATATATATATATATATAATTCTTCTATATATTAAAAAAGCAATGGCTTTGAACAGTAGTAATAATAATAATATAGTAACAACAATACATATAATACAAGTATATTAAAACTCCTATTATCCTACATATACAAAAAGGAGTCGAGACCAACCCATTTTTAATTTAATTTTATTTCCAGCCTAAAATTACGGTTTCGTCCTTTGTTTAAAATTATGTTTTTGCCCCTAATTCAAAAGAAAATTATATTTTTGCCCTTGCTCAAAATTTATGCTTTTGCCCTCAGTTCAAAAACTCATTTCTAATTATACTCCCAGTTTAAATTTACGGTTTCGCCCTCCGTCTAAAATTACGCTTTTTCCCCGTGCAAAATAAAAATATGTTTTTTCCCCTAGCTCGAAATTACGATTTTGCCCCCAACTCAAAACTACGTTTTTGCCCACAGTTCAAAATAAAATTATGTTTTCCCCTACGCTTTTTCCCCGTGCAAGATAAAAATATGTTTTTGCCCCTAGCTCGAAATTACGATTTTGCCCCCAACTCAAAACTACGTTTTTGCCCACAGTTCAAAATAAAATTATGTTTTCCCCCATAGCTAAAAATTATGATTTTGCCCTCAGTTTAAAATTATGATTTCGCCCCCAGTTCAAAATATTTTTACGATTTTGCCCTTTGTTCCAAATTATGATTTTGCTCCCATTTCAAAAATTACGATTTCTCCCCCAGTTAAAAATTATGATCTTGCCATCATTTTACTTTTTTTTTTTTTTTTTTTTTTTTGCAAAACTATAGTACTGTTTTATTTTGCTTGGTTGACTCAGTGTAACTTTTATTGTGTCAAGCAGTTGTCTAACACTCGCTCATTAGTTCTGACAAATTAGTATTTTACCCCCAGCTCAAAATTACAGACATGTTATTGTTTTAATTTTTTAGCAAAATTATGGTAGTGTTTTCGTTTAATTGGTTGTCTCGGTGTATTTTTTTTAGATCGTGTTATAAGTAATATGTACAAGTAACCTAAATACATGCATGCATGTTATGAAACTAAGAAATATTTGATTTAACGCCCTGCAACGCGGGCGGGCATAGGTGTAATTTTTATACGTTCAGGCATGCCTGGTACATGCTCATTTGTCCGGAAAAATTACAATTTTGCTCCCAGTTTAAAATTATTGTCTTTCCATCGTTTTAGTTTTTTTTTTTTAGTAAAAGTATTGTAGTGTTTTTGTTTTAATTGGTTGACTCGATGTAATTTTTTTTAGATCGTGTTATGAGTAGTATGTACAAGTAACCGAAACACAGACATAGATGTTATGAGAGAAAAATATTCGGCTTATTGCCCCGCAACGCGGGCGGGGCAAAAACTAGTTCATATAAAAAACAAATGAAATGAACAGTGAATGATAAAAAAACAAAAAAAACAAACTAAATGAACAGTTAATTTAGGGTATATTAGAATATGGGGTATGGGGCGGGGGTTGTGGCGTGGGTTGGGTACAAACGCCCAAGTCACCACCCCGGGTGGGCTTGGGTTTCGGCGTGGCCCCTTGGGCTGGGGTTTCAGCCTGTGGGCGGGGGTTGTGGCGTGGGTTGGGTACAAACGCCCAACTCACCACCCCGGGTGGGCTTGGGTTTCGGCGTGGCCCCTTGGGCGGGGGTTTCAGCTCGGGCGTTGGACGGGGCTATCAAGATGACATGGCAGTATCTCATTGGCCAAGACAAGTAGCCGTTTGGGCTAGCCGTTGGCCAACAGCTATGTGTTTAAACAAAATTTATTCACTATAAATACCCACACTTCTATTCATTTTTTTACAACTACTCCACCTCTTCTATATACATCTCTATCTTATTTTAAAATTAGAATATGGGGTATGGGGCGGGGGTTGTGGCGTGGGTTGGGTACAAACGCCCAAGTCACCACCCTAGGTGGGCTTGGGTTTCGGCGTGTCCCCTTGGGCGGGGGTTTCAGCCTGGGGGCGGGGGTTGTGGCGTGTGGGTTGGGCGGGGGTTTCAGCCCGGGCGTTGGACGGGGCTATCAAGATGACATGGCAGGATCTCATTGGCCAAGACAAGTAGCCGTTTGGGCCAATGAATGATAAAAAACAAACGAAATGAACAGTGAATGATAAAAAACAAAAAAACAAACTAAATGAACTGTTAATTTAGGGTATATTAGAATATGGGGTATGGGGCGGGGGTTGTGGCGTGGGTTGGGTACAAACGCCCAAGTCACCACCCCGGGTGGGCTTGGGTTTCGGCGTGGCCCCTTGGGCTGGGGTTTCAGCCTGGGGGCGGGGGTTGTGGCGTGTGGGTTGGGCGGGGGTTGGGTACAAACGCCCAACTCACCACCCCGGGTGGGCTTGGGTTTCGGCGTGGCCCCTTGGGCGGGGGTTTCAGCCCGGGCGTTGGACGGGGCTATCAAGATGACATGGCAGGATCTCATTGGCCAAGACAAGTAGCCGTTTGGGCTAGCCGTTGGCCAACAGCTATGTGTTTAAAAAAAATTTATTCACTATAAATACCCACACTTCTATTCATTTTTTTACCACAACTACTCCACCTCTTCTATAATCATCTCTATCTTATTTTTAAAATTAGAATATGGGGTATGGGGTGGGGGTTGTGGCGTGGGTTGGGTACAAACGCCCAAGTCACCACCCCGGGTGGGCTTGGGTTTCGGCGTGGCCCCTTGGGCGGGGGTTTCAGCCTGGGGGCGGGGGTTGTGGCGTGTGGGTTGGGCGGGGGTTTCAGCCCGGGCGTTGGACGGAGCTATCAAGATGACATGGCAGGATCTTATTGGCCAAGACAAGTAGCCGTTTGGGCTAGCCGTTGGCCAACGGCTATGTGTTTAAAAAAACTTTATTCACTATAAATACTCACACTTTTATTCATTTTTTTACCACAACTACTCCACCTCTTCTATAATCATCTCTATCTTATTTTAAAAAAAAAATTCTCATCCAACCACAATACGAAAAATGAATCCTCATAATCGTGGTTTTGACCCGAACAATCCGTGGGCATTCCAAGAAACACCTAGCCCAGCATCCAATCGTCCAATTGCTCCCTTTTTAATACACTCCACGATGCCGGATATGGCTGGTTACGCATCGTTTATCTCGAATCATTTGAAGAATGATGTTGGTCGAAAAAACAAACTAAATGAACAGTTAATTTAAGGTATATTAGAATATGGGGTATGGGGCGGGGGTTGTGGCGTGGGTTGGGTTGGGTACAAACGCCCAAGTCACCACCCCGGGTGGGCTTGGGTTTCGGCGTGGCCCCTTGGGCGGGGGTTTCAGCCTGTGGGCGGGGGTTGTGGCGTGGGTTGGGTACAAACGCCCAAGTCACCACCCCGGGTGGGCTTGGGTTTCGGCGTGGCCCCTAGGGCGGGGGTTTCAGCCCGAGCGTTGGACGGGGCTATCAAGATGACATGGCAGGATCTCATTGGCCAAGACAAGTAGCCGTTTGGGCTAGCCGTTGGCCAACGGCTATGTGTTTAAAAAAAATTATTCACTATAAATACTCACACTTCTATTCATTTTTTTACCACAACTACTCCACCTCTTCTATAATCATCTCTATCTTATTTTAAAATTAGAATATGGGGTATGGGGCAGGGGTTGTGGTGTGGGTTGGGTACAAACGCCCAAGTCACCACCCCGGGTGGGCTTGGGTTTCGGCGTGGCCCCTTGGGCGGGGGTTTCAGCCTGGGGGCGGGGGTTGTGGCGTGGGTTGGGCAGGGGTTTCCGCCCGGGCATTGGACGGGGCTATCAAGATGACATGGCAGGATCTCATTGGCCAAGACAAGTAGCCGTTTGGGCTAGCCGTTGGCCAACGGCTATGTGTTTAAAAAAAAATTATTCACTATAAATACTCACACTTCTATTCATTTTTTTTACCACAACTACTCCACCTCTTCTATAATCATCTCTATCTTTTAAAAAAAAAAATCTCATCCAACCACAATACGAAAAATGAATCCTCATAATCGTGGTTTTGACCCGAACTCCGTGGGCATTCCAAGAAACACCTAGCCCAGCATCCAATCGTCCAATTGCTCCCTTTTTAATACACTCCACGATGCCGGATATGGCTGGTTACGCATCGTTTATCTCGAATCATTTGAAGAATGATGTCGGTCGAAAACACCAATGCCTTTCGCGCAACGCGCGTCATTGAAAAACCCTAGTTCCTATAGTAACATTTCTAAATATGAATAGTTGTTATTCATGATTGGTCCTTATATAATAACATTTCTACGATTACGATTTGTTTGAATTACGATGTACTTTTACGTCGTTACGTTTCGATCTTCAGACACAAGACGCAACTACAACGAATTGAACACATGTACATATTATTTTGGTTAGTGTTACAACTTTTTTGTTTCCTTTATTTTTTGTCATAGTGTGCAATACCGATTGAACTCTTACCGCGTCTCTGCCACAATGGAGTTTAAAATTAAAGTCTCCATGGTCTGTATTAACTCTTCAACACACCATGTAACAAATTTATTTTTCCTTTTAATTTAACCTATTATAGTTAAAGCTAACTTTTAACTCTATACATGTTTACTTAACTGTGTGTTGTATCCTTATTTTTACTGTCGTTTACTCCACTGGTATACCGGATCACTGATACATCCTTGCAGACATCCTCCTATGACCCTGCCGCGAAGCGCGTGCTTAAATGCTAGTTGTTCATTGTTTGGGGTTTTTTCAATTGTTTAAGTAATTTCTTAGTT
The DNA here is from genome assembly GCA_030545235.1 of Helianthus tuberosus. NCBI lineage: Eukaryota > Viridiplantae > Streptophyta > Magnoliopsida > Asterales > Asteraceae > Helianthus > Helianthus tuberosus. Next base: position 57,158,650 of record CM060383.1, read on the forward strand.
CTCTTTTGTAATCGTTCACAATCACTTACGTTGTGTTCCCGAGTTTCATTTAACAAAGGAAAAGAAAGGATTTGGAAGGATGTCAAAAAAAGTCGTGTTCCAGAGTTTTTTTTTAATGAAGGAAATAGAGAGAAATGGAATGAAAACTTATGTCTTTTTCCTTCATTTTTAATCCCTCTAAATTTAAGAGATTTGGAAGGAAAATGTATTTAATACATAAAATCCTTACTTTTCCTTTGATTTCCTTCAGACTCGGGAACAAGGTAGGGAATTAAAATTTTCATTTCTACTCATTTTCTTTTCTCTCCTTAATTCATTTTCTCTTCTTTTCTTTTGTTTATTAAACTCGGGAACACATCGTTAGTTTAATAAGAATATGTTGATTTTGAGTGTTAATTGATTGTCTTGGTGTTGATATTACAACAATTGGTATCAAAGCCTGGTTCGGGTTCGATTAGAGAATAATTTCATATATAAGCTATATGTATTAAAGATGGTGTCAACGAAATTCGAATTGGAGAAATTCGATGGAAGAAACGACTTCTGAGTCTTGGATACAGAGTATTACATGAAGTGTTGAAGGAAACCTCTCTAGCTGGAATTTGGTCAAAGTTAGAGACTCTATACATGACTAAATCTCTTGCCAATAGGTTAAATCTGAAGAAGAGATTGTATACATTTAGATGGAGTCAGGTAAAACACTTTAAGAATACACTGATTCAAGTCCCAATCGAAAATCAAACAGAATAGAAAAGATGAAGAAAAGAATTTATATCGAATAACTCTCAATCTTATTAATCAAAAAATGACTCAAAACTGATTACAAACTCTTAAACCATAACTCGGTTTCTCTCTAGTCTTGTCTCTTAATAATGCCTAACCCTAGCTTGGTTTATATAGGCTACCCCTAACTTGGTGGCCAAGACATTACCATATTAATTATAATGTAACTAGGGTTAAGACCCGCCTGCGTTGCGGCGCGGGTACATCGTAAACATTCAATGGATTAGTCCAAACATTATATGATGCATTAACCATATGAAAACACACATTTCGACGTATCAAGTTGAACTCAATGTAACCTGTATAAGCATTGTGATTGGATCAAACGTAAAGTAAATCAAATTTATATCAAACAGGAAGTGAAGGGATGAGTGTTTTGGTTGATGTGGGTAAAATACGTGATTAATAAAATGGGAAAAAAATTTCAAAAAAAAAAAAAATCCCTCCACTTCTCACGTGATTAGTTTTAGTGTAGAGTTTAATATGTTTTGAGTGTAATTGTAATAACTAAAATAATAATAAGATTTACTACCCGCCGCATTGCGGCATGGTTCGGTACAAAGGAAGACAATTTTACAACAAAAGGAAAACAACACATTTAAAGACTAATGCTATAACAAAACTTCACAAAAACTACAATGGTAACAATTTTTTCTATACTAAAAGACTAAACCTAATGCGCCAGACCTATGCTAATGTATCTTTTTGACACAATCGGTTATCCCATGTTCGTTAAGTCCAACTGGTCTAGCCGTACATATTAACACATCGAGGCTCGTCCCATATCTAACATTCTCTTGATGGTTATTTACCTGAAATTACCATTCTATGCCAAGTGATTTAACAAAAAAAAAACATACAGATCAGATCCCAACCACCCACAACAAAAATACACTTTAGAACATTCTATTCACCTTTTGACCAGTACTTTTATAAACTTGAATATAACTCTATATATCAACTATTATACAAATTAATCAATAATTAATGCGGCTATGATTCTTTAGTACCTTAGAGCGTTGAAAATCCTCGTCCTATACATAATAAAATCTCATGTAAATATGACTTGTAGAATTTATAAACAAAGTGTAAATTAAAATTCAATATATATTACCTAGAAGCTTAAGCTTTTAGGATATTCTCTTTAGGGCATAAAACCTTTTCCTTAGGGCATAAAACCTTTTCCTTTGTGTACTTCTGTGACTATCAATTGATATGCAAGAAATGACTTTAACTTAATGATTCAAATTACATAGTAGACTGAAATGAGACAACTTAAAACTCTGTTTTTCGCTAAGTTAATGAGTAAGAATCAAATACAACACCACCTTATGAATAAGAATGAAATATGAAAGTACCAAAAGAATATCTTACCCATGTAATGTGATATCTGGCACACCAAAAGAATATCTTACCATATAATGTGATATCTGGCACACTAAGAGCTAGCAAATAACAATTGTATCACTAACCATCCTTTCAATCCTTGGTTCCCAAGTTCTCTGCAAGCATAACAACAAACAATGATACTTAAACCTACAAAGTAATTAGTTGTAAAATCGACATGGGGTTCAGAATTCAGAAGTCAAAAAGAAATTATGCATGGTTTGTTGTGTTTTATGGCTGGGGTTTTTGCATAAAGGAAATAAATGATATGCAGAACAACGAATATGCTACAAATTCATAAAATATCAATTATCAAAAACGAATTTGGTCTGTTAGGCAGATAAGAAATCAAAGAAGACAACACCGTAAAATAGCAACTTAAAGTGAAATCAACCTCCTGTGCGTTATAGCGAAAACATGGGTTCGTTTTTAAAAACTACATTCAAAGCCCAAATGGCGATAGAAAAAAACGTACCAAGAACAAACAACACCAAGTTTGTAGTATGCATTTATAGTAAAAATATGTTAAATGTAAGTATGCTAAATCATACATGTGAAACCATTGTTTTTTCAGTTTTCAGTAACACATCAGAATCAAGCTCAAATCATCACAAAATGGGTGATAATTAACTAACTGTTAATCAACAAAACTCAATTAACCAAATCCTACTCAATTAGGTCAAAATCAGATTCAATAGTTCATATACCATAACTTCAAAATTGTTACCAAAATAACATATCAAACAAACATACCCTTATCATCAAAAGCACAATTCTCCAAATCTCCATTTTCTTCTTTGATCCTCTATACAGCTCCTCCAAACTACCATATCCGCTTTCTTCACACTCTTCTTCTTCCTCCTCTCGTGAGAATTACTGAGGAATAACACGGTGGATTGGAAAGTAAGTATGTAATCAAAATTAAGTGATTAAAACAATCTTATCTTACCTCAATCGACGATGGAGTCAACCCTAGACCTGGTAGAAACCTTAGTTATCGGTAACAGATCTGAACCCTAGCCGCTAGTACTGCCATCATCGTTCGCTTGAGTTAACCGACGCCGCCCTAGAAACACCAATGTCGGGCTCCATCTCCTTCACGGTCTCTCCGTCTTCAAGTCTCTCTTTCTCTCTGTATCTTATATGATCCCTGTTTTTCTTGATTATGTTGCTGGTAGAAAAGGACGCTTGTGGATAACAACAAAATGTTGGAAAAACTAGTACAACATTCTAAGCAGAATGTACCAACTTCATTGCACCGAATTGTTGTAAATCTATCTATTATACTAAAGCAAAATAATGGTTGACTATTTGACTATGAGGTGGCTATTCTCTTTGGCCAGAGAATTGGGAAACTGGGCGCCATTCTCTCATCTATCTCTCATCCTTCCTTCCTACGCTCACTTTTTTGAAACCGCCTCTTCAATTTGGAAACCTAATAAATTCTCTCAATCAATTAGTTGAAATCATTCTCCAATTTGCCAAATTGATTTCTCTTCACATTCACACGGCTTCTCAAAACATCACACATTCAATTTTACAAACCCTAATCTCATCTACGGCTTCATCTCTAGCAGCGATTGTTCCTGGCCCTAGAAATCCCTAAATCTCAAGCATTCAAACTCTTATCTAGGTATGTTTTCTTTGATTTTTATGATGTAATTTGATAACGTTTGATTTTTTAGATTTAATCAATGTTTAATATGTTAATCATTGATATAGATATAGAGTTGTCAAATCGGTTTTGATTTTGTCGCTCAATCGAACAAGGTAATATTTCTGAAAGAGATTCGATTTTCAAATGGGTTATGTGTCTAATTTTCAAGGGTTAAACGAGAATTGAGTCAGTTTGAAACCCTAGATCGATTTTCAATTCAGTTTTGAGTCGGCAAGTAACTGTCAACAAGTTTGATTTGAAGTTCTGGTTGTTAATTGGGCGTTTGGTAGGTTCAATCGAATATTATGATTATGAAGACGAAAACAAAGAAGATTATGAAGGGGAAGGAGTCAAGAAGTTGATTTCGTCAGAGAAAATGTAACAAGGTAATTTTTTAACTTACCAGTTTCATTGTAAAACAATAAGAATAATATGTTGGTATTTCATTTTTTTTTTTTTTATAATTTGCTATACATCTTTGTGGGTAGACATGATTCAGAAGTAAATGATGAGGACTGAGGCAAACTTTTATTCAATGTGGTGAGATTTTATCAATCAAAACACCTGTAGGAAAAGGATGTGGTTTTGTAGCGAGTCTAATTTAGGAGCTGGTGAAAAGGCATGATCCGTGAAAGGCCTTGAAGATATTAAAGGTAGCAGGACTTCTTTAATCACAACTTTACGATACATTTTCTCATCAACTAATCAAATTCTTTAATTTGTTTTCAGTCCATTGCGTCAATCTTTGCTGGAAATGATTATATCATTGGAACCACAATGCTATTGACAAAGCTGGTAAGAGAAGGAAGGCTTTGCTATTAGCTATTGCCATCATCACAGTTGTTCCTTTCACTTTTGAAGCTATTTACAGGTACCCTTATCCCCCAGGCCTAACTTCCCTCTTTTTGTTTATTTATTTTAATACATAATGATGTTTGTTTGGTTAAAGTTGATGAATTGATGCTTACACAAGACCTAATTTAGTACGTTTTTCTCATCACACCCTTGAAGTTTCATGTGGTAAAGTATATTCTTTCAGAACACATGTAATCCAGCAATTCTTGAAATATTATAGAGAAACTTCAGTTTAATTTCTGCTCCTGTAATTGATAATCAAGAAGTGCATTGAGCATATATATGTAAAAAGTGTGATCTTGCTGCTTAGTTTGTGAAGAAAAGGTTGTGCACACCAACTGTTTGTTTTATTGCCTGAGTGTCTATTTTACTTTATTAAGGTTTTTAATGTGGTTGTATCTAGGTGAAGGAGATTGTGATGTATTGTTACACTTAAATATCATGGGGCTGCTATAGAAGTTAGGAATCAGGGGTAATAAATTTGTATTAACTTTTTGTTTTTGAACAATAGGTTTTATATATAAAATTACTAAATCATGTATATGTGATGGATATGTGGCATGACACTACGTGACTTCTTGGAGGCCCTTCCCCATGAATGGATTTCGGAAGATCTTATGGAAGTACTAGCAGACAATGGGGTTCATTTGTTTCCTACAATATTAGTCCCTATGTTTACATTTTTCTTCAATTTCTTGAATTTTTCCTATATGACAACTTGGTTATTTAATGTTGAAATGGTTGTATAGATATCAAGTAGGCGACTGGGTGAAATTCAAAAGTATAGTTGCCTCTGCATGGAGCATGGAGCATGGAGCATGGAGACTAGAGCAGGTTTAGTCAATGGCATATCAACTAGAAGGGTATACTTTCATGAAACCCCCTAATTTTCATTTTTGTTTCATGTTGCTGATTGCTTAGGGTTTTTTTGTTATTGTTTATGACCAGAAGAAGAGTAATTATGGTAACGGAAAGAGTAGATTGATTAGCCTAACCAACATGGCACAACAAGAAGATGCAATTATGAGAACAATTTATGCATCCGCCATTGGTCAACAGGTGTCATGTAAGATTATAATATTATAATATCAATTTTTCTTAACAATGTTTGAATATGTGGCTTCTGGTTTGTGATGGTTTGGTTAGGTTACTGAAGAACAACTTGCAACACTTTTTTTTGATGAGGACAGGTAACTTGTGTTATTCCATTCACTATTGGTTTTTGTTGGTTTTCAAACAAGAAGAATTGTAGAAAATGACTCTCGAATTGGTTTCGTCTAAAATAACAGAATACTTTCGAGGTTGTCAATGCTTTTCTCTTTGATCTCAAGTTTGTATAATTGTGTAGGTGTTAAATCTACCACAATCTGTATGTTATGATGAATGTGTGGAAATTTAAAATTAAATATATGCATATTTTAGATTTGTTGTCTGATCTATATGAGGAATTATAGCTATTTTTTGAATTATTTCCTTATTTTTGAAGCTTTATGTACTTCATGAATTGGCCACAATAAATTAATAAAGAGTTGTACTTTTGTTTTAGTTGTAAATGAATTGTAGGAATCTTCATCCCTAAGAGAAAAGCATTGCTGAGAACAATTGTCTATAAGTTTCATGTATCTTGCAAATTGTGTACAACTTGATTTCTTAATTATCATTCGTTTCTTTCATTTTTTTTAGTTTTGAAGCATTGTGATTATTTTTCTTATGACTGGTATCAATATATTAAACACGTCAAGTGGACCTCAGATAGTTATGTATATACATGTTTGTTTATTTGAAATATAGATTCATAGGGGTATTTAGTTGGCAAGCTAATGATTTATCATCAATCTATATTCATATCATTTTTTGCTGGCATGAATTCCTAAACATTGGACCATATTATATTGTTCCATATGCTATTGTTCTTTCTCACATTCGATTTCCCCATCATCTGGTTTTGGATTGTTAGGAATACCTATCCCGGTGCTTACTCTCTCTTCCATGTATTTGTTCCCAGCTCGCTTTTTATTAGGTGATGTTATTTTTATTTTCAAAATGAATTGCTTTTTATTAATGCTGGATAAAAAGGTTTTTTTTTTTTTTTTTGTGATTCAAGGTCCTAGATAATGTACAGAGGGTGACCAACAACATATTGTTCATAAAGATGAGTTAAAGGTATAACTCAATCTATTTCGACATTTACTGTTAGTTTACCAGTTTTGACCCGTTACCCAACTTGCTTACAATCCCCATTTGCGGGTTTGGTTGCCCTTTGTATGCCCCTGTTAAAATGCTTCAATCGCGCGATCTATATCTACGTTTTTTTATGGCCATAGCTTCAATGCCTAAATAAGGTTTTTGTTTGATTGTATGCATAAAGTTGTAGGATGATTGAATATGTTATAAATTTTTTAAAAAGTAGATTTTAATAAAGTGCTGATATGTCATGTTATAGATGAGTTTTTGCTACCTGGTTGGCTTTGGTATTTAATTTGTTATATATTATTATGACTTATTGGGTAGCCTTAGTCATTCTTACATGTCAAATTAGAAAGAAATGAGGTATATGCTTTCATAGTGTGCTTTTTGCTAGCACAACCTCTTCTATATTCAAGGTCGTCATATCACGTTCTCACCACGTTTCTCACTTCTTCCCCTTCTCAAGATCCTAATTTATCTAATTCATTTCCAATTTATTATCAGTCACAATTGATTTCACTTCAATTTGGATGATTTATTGAAGTTGACCTGGTGTATTTACATAATTATGAGGACAGGAACTAAGTGCATTGGGCGTTCGCGTTTAAGTGGTCGTGGTGATGTTTCGAATGATTCTCATGCTGAAATTGTTGGTAGAAGAGCTTTGCTAAGGTTTGTGTTTATAATACTTTTATATGATATTCATTGTCACACTCTATATTAGATGTGTGATGACAAAAATTGGTGAATACTGACTGCTTTTCATGAACATAGAACTATGTTTTTAAAGCTCCCTTTAAAGAGGAGAATTACATTTTGACATTTATAGTCAAACAGACAAATATTGACTTTAAAGTTATTTAGTTTTGTAAAAAAAAGGTTTGCAAAAGCTTTATTACTATATGTAAACAATTTACGTCGATCTTAGCTATAGTACTCGCAGTCATTGGACCACGTGTCCCTTAAGGCCACGTGATAAAGACACATTTGCGAATTAGGTGTTTACTGTTAAAAGTCTATTTGGGGTTTTTAATTTGGCTCAATTTTGATACTTAAGAAAATCTTATATTAGTTAACTGGAATTTTTGAACCACAACAGTTTGCAAATTTTATATTTGATTTTGAGCTGCCATTCATGTAAAAAATTGTCATCAGAATTCATGTCAATGGAAGGGTGGTTGTTAATTCCATATTAGTCAAAAATTGTAAGTCTTTCTTGAAGAACTGTGTTGCAATTTTTATTTTAATGTGTTAAGATTGGTGTGCATAACTATGGATGTATTGCATTTATATTAATAACGTTTTAGAAAAGTCGTCTATTTCCACATGCTCGCTTAATTGGTTTAGCCCAATTTTAGGTTCTGCGGTGATGATGTTGTTTTATGGTAGGCGCCAGGCGGATACAGAGAAACCGTATGTAAATATGCAACACGTATAAGTCCAACCTTTGTAATGGAAGAGAATTCCAATTGAGATAAAAACTGTTATCTATAGAAGTTGTATGATGCCATTTTCATCTTAACTTCTTTTCTTTTTTTACATCATTGGCTTCTTTTTCTTAGCCTGGTATATCAACCTATTAACCTACACTCTGAAATACAACTATTATTTCTTATTATTATGCTCCATAGCTTTTATGTTGAATTATTATATAATATTAATATTAATGAGTTAGGAAACTGGTTTTGATTATCAAAACACGAGAGCATTGTTAATCCCATGAGGAGTGGAAAGTTTATGAAGTCAAACATACATCTTTTTTTAATGATACGAGTATTATAATCTATAGATGGAAGAGTAAGTGACTTAGTAATAGTTGGGATTGTTACGACATTCTGGTTTGTAATTGGATTGTTGTATGCTTAGTTTTTTAAGATGGTAACATTGCTTCCTTTTTGTGTAGCTAATATTTTCTACCGGTTAAGACTGATAGATACAATTGCTATTTCTGAGGGCTATGATGATGTAATTTAAAAGGACAAGGTTTTATGATGTAATTTAAAAGGACAAGGTTTTATTATGTCAACTTTTCGTTTACATTTTTTATGGGACAAAGAGATTTTTTTTTATAGTGGTGACAACAGTTTTAGAGGAGATATTTAGTAACTTATGTTGTCATAAAATAAAACAACCTATGGGTACCCCGGGTTATAGCCGATCCTTTATATATAAAAAAAACGTTACATATACTCATCTTGCTTTTGTATGTTTTTATGGCTCTTTACAACTAGAAAAATTTTAAGAAACCGAATAAAAAATTTGTGGTGGAGATAAGAGAGAGGATTAGATGTTAAAAATGTTATTTATATACTTTTATTTATTGTAAATTAAATTTTCCTACCCGGAAAGTTTCCGGCACACTTTTGACCCGTGTGGCCATCATCAAATTCTTTAATAGATTTTATGCATCGTATAAGGGTTAACATGGTTTCAGGAATTATATTATTTCAATAATAACTTTAACCTTGAATTAAAAGATTAATAGATTTTATGCATCGTATAAACACTTTGGGTGACTTTTGACCCATTCAACTTATTTGGCATGTTAAAAGGCTTTATTGGGTGTAAACATGGTTTCAGAAATTATATTATTTCAATAATAACTTTAACCTTCAATTAAAAGATTAATAGATTTTATGCATATAAACACTTTGGGTGACTTTTGACCCATTCAACTTATTTGGCATGTTAAAAGGCTTTATATTTTTTTATACAAGGTACAGTTTGTACCCAGAAGTTTATTCTTTTATAAGGGGTTGGGGTTTCACTTTTGACGTGTTCGGTATTGATGACTTTAGCTATTGTTTTATACGAATATGGATTGTTCTCCTCTCACAATTCCAGTAATAACTTTATTTGTCAATATACGTAAAACTCGAGGTCTTTTTCTAAAAAAAACACTATTTGAGAAAAACCCTCCTTCACCCGGGCTTGGAACCGGCAAAATAAACTAAATGGTTTATTGATGGCAACGACACCCTACCTATTGGAATTGAGGGTATGGAACTGAGAGTTATATTCGGTCGTTGCGTCCCGAGTTCGTTTTGTGGCCGTGATGACTTTGGTAAAAAAAATTAGGTTCGACGTTGCATAGCAAGGATGGCGAGTGCGCTGTTTGCTACTAGCAACCTGTTATGCAGCCATGACAACCTCAATACCAATTCTGAGCCGTCTGTTACAAGTCATTAAAGTATTGAAGTGGCATGGTACTTAACACAAAATTCTTGATCAATATCATTAGTTGCCGTCTTCTATAACCAAATTAGTTTTATATATATTGTTACCATTACTGTTGTTGGCTTGTAGATCATACGCGGCGTGAAGTAACTCAGAATTTTGTTGAAGACGCTCCATTACAGAAGCACACATTGGAAGACGACCTCTACGTACGAATTACAAGTACTAACCAACGGGGACGCCTAAAGTTTGTTTTTGACGCATACAACCTCCATTTGTTTTTATTAGTTATATATTTAGATTTACATTATGATTATAGTACTACTGCTTTCTTCAATCATAATTAGCACATAAGTTATTTTAATGTTTTTTTATAAGTATAAAGTCTTTTCATTACCCAGCCTGTTGGCACGACAATCTTACCACATCTGAAAAAGAATACAAATATACGATTGTGTGCGTGCTTTAATATGTAGTTTTTTTTTCATCTCGGGCAAAGAACTCCGCCACTCAATCCTACCGGTGATTACTTTGTAGCAAAGAGTATTTGTCAATTAGCATGTGTACCGAATAAATTACTTTTTTTATGATTTAGTTATGTGTTAATCATAAATAGTTGTACTATGATTTATTTCATTGATTATTGATTATATGTGTTCTACTCAATATATGTTAAGGTCAAAATAGGTTCGGGTCAGTCAAAACGGGTTTTGCTCAAAATAGGTTCATGTCAATATGTGTTCTGCTCAATATACGTTAAGGTCAAAACTGGTTAAAAATACTTTATTTAACAAAATATATATCAAATAACCAAAGTTATAAAAAAATAATTAAAAAAATGAAATCTATCCGGGTTTGAAGGGGTATGGTCCCAAATATCGCGTCAGCATGACCGCGAATGACCATTACCCTCATTAAAAACCCCCAACAGCAATTAACTCTCCAGTGTCCGCGTGGGCACACGCGAACACTGCGGTCCAATCTGTCCATTGATGAGAAGACTTTACCTTAAGGACGGAAACTAATGTTACGCATAGCGATGCGGCCTTGCACCGCATCCTATGAACATTTTCGTCACGACAAGGGATCTGGACAACAGTAACAGTCACTAGCAGCGATGCGGCCTGGCACCGCATCCCGCGTAAATCATGGATGGAACAACCAATGCGGGAACATCATCAAATGACCGCAAGCAGCGATGCGGCCTGGCACCGCATCCTGCCTACAAGGCAAGTGGGTCTGACACCACAGTGCAAGTGACACTGGGAACAGTCGCCTACCTGCCCACGTATGTACAACAGTCTGACACCACAGCAGGACGTGGCATCACCACAGTATCCGACAGGTCTGACACACCTGCAAATAGCTGTGCGATGTCAGGCTAGCTACTCAACTACCCTCCTTCACTCCTCGGCTATAAATACTCACCCCAAACCAGGTTTGAGGTATCACTTCCTAACTCTCACTACTACTACCATACTTTGCTTCCCAAGCAACTTACTGATTCTCACGCCGGAGAGTGGTAACAAGGAGCACCCCCCACCCCATCCTCCTTGTTACGAGTCACGGTTTGTTTCCTTGTGCAGGAAACCCACCACCAGACGATCCAGCCAACGATCCTCGGGAAGAAGGGATTAACCCTCTTGACGAGATCAGTGAGTTAACCCTACCCGGTTAACCATTGTTTCATCATTGGCGCCCACCGCTACTCTTAGCACATTTTTCCAATCATCCTTTCTTTCCAAAGATGTCTGATCGTCAAAACAACACTACCGGGGATAACCTAAACCCCGCAAACCAAGGGCCTGCGGGAACCATCCCCCTAGGCCCAAATGCCGAACACATTGGCACATCAGCGCAAGGGGGCGTATCCCTTACGTTTGGACACGATTTGTCACAATACGCTGCTGTCATACCTCCAGGCATGAGCCCTCATACCTGGTATGACCAACAAGCTGCCCTTCTGGCCGCAACGTACAACAGAGCTTGCGCCGACGAACAAGGAGGAATCGAACATACCCCGATACCGCGTACACCTGCCGGTCGTATTTTACGATACGACGACAGGGCCCCCACGCATCCAGCCTCCAGAAGCAGGCAAGAGGACCGCGGCTCCTCCTATTGTGATGTCCGCACAATCAATGAGGACGATTCCTCATACGGGTCCCGCCGCAGGCACTCCGTACATAGCCGTTTAGGCTCTCAAGAAGAAAGAAGGCGGCAGTCTACAACACGCCGCAACACGAACATTCATAGTCGTTTGGGACCACAGTCCCACCATGAAGGGTATGGCCATACTGATCCAGATGACAGTACATACCGCGGGGAGTCCCATTCCACCAACAGTAGACCGGGTGGACGCAACTATGTTCCTCCCACTCAACCCCGCAACACATACCTCCGCGCTGCAAAGCGCAACCAAGGCAAACCTTATAGGCCGAAATCTGCGGCCGAAAACTCGAAGTTTGTCCCGGAGATCGCCAACGCCGATGTCACCACCACAAAATTCCCATTAAACATTGGGAAATACAACGGCTCGACCGACCCAGATGATCACAACAACATCTTCGTCGGTGCCGGGTGCAACGGTAAGTGGGACGAACCTACCTGGTGCCATTTTTTCCCCCAGACCCTAACAGGTCTGGCCAGGGCATGGTTCGATTCCCTACCACCAGGGTCACTGACCTCATTCGAGGACTTACAACAAAAGTTCCTCGCGCACTTTAGCCAGCAACGACGCCATGAACGTGATTCAATGGACGTCATGAACATCTGGCGCAGAGACAACGAATCACTTGACGCATTCGTTGTCCGTTACAATAAAGAGATCCTAGAGATAGGCGACGTTGACAACCAGATGGCACGTAACCATTTCATTGTTGCAGTTAAAGACGAACAAATGGTTATGAATATTTCTGGCGGCAACGGCTTGCCTAAGAAGTGGGAAGATGTCATGGCTAAGGTCAAAACTTATGCCCAAACTCAGCGGTCTCTCAGACCGCACATGTCAAAGGCGCAACCCCTAGCGGAAGGCCAGTCTTCCCGCCAAGAGCCCAAGCGCGGCAATAAGCGCAACAGGGACACATGGAATCGCGGCAGCGATCCCAAGCCATATGTCCCCCGGAACAACCAGCCCGACGCAAGGGCTACAATCAACGCCCAACGAGAAGACCGGGCGTCAAAGAAAGAGTCTCGGGACCGCAACTGGACCGAGATCAACCAGTCGCCAAGCGACGTTCTCCTCACGGATGCACAATTCCTGAGACCGGCCCAACCAATGAAGTCCAAAAAGAATCAAGATCCCGCACTCTGGTGCGAGTATCACAAGGACTCGGGCCACACCACGAACAACTGCATCAGTCTCCGACTGGAGATTGAGCGAGCCCTAAAGGAGGGGAAACTGCAACACTTGTTGACAGGCGCACAAAAAGCTACCAAGCGCATCACTCCCCACAACGAGGGCACCTCCACGGGTAAAAGGGCCATGTACGTGGCCTCTACCCACATGATCAATGGAGGAAAAGGAAGACCGCGTAAGGCGGCGAGAAGACCGGACAATGACTGGAAGGACGAGCAAGTCGTCTTTCCAAAAGTCCGAGGCGGACCGCGCGATAGGCGCGCCGTGGTTATCACTGGGCACCTAGCTCACTACTGCACCGAGCGATTATTCATCGACCCGGGTAGTACGTCCGATATTATATACGAGCAGTGCTTCAACCAGTTCGATCAAGAAGACAAAGATCGACTGCAGCCAGCGGACTACCCGTTGGCTGGATTTTCAGGGGAAACCGTGTTCCCCCTGGGACAAATTACCTTCCCTGTGCGCCTCACCAACGGCAGGCACACAAGGACGGAGGAGGTGAACTTCATGGTTTTACCTCACACCTCAAAGTATGACGTAATTCTCGGGAGGGAGTCCCAAGGCGACTTCAACATGATAACGTCCGTCCCCCACTCTGCCATCGGTTTTCCAACCGAAACGGGGATCGCGATAATATACGCCCAAAGAGAAGTCATGTCTACGGACGAACTGCGTCCGACAAAGGTAGCAAGGCCTACCCCCAACACTCAACCAGAAAAATGGGTTCTTAATGCAAGACACCCAGAGCAAACAGTCACGTTGGGCCATGCCTTGACACCTACTATCAGAGCGCGCCTGAAGCAACTCCTCTTCAGAAACCAAGATATTTTCGCATGGAAACCCGCAGATATGACAGGGGTACCACGCAAGATTGCGCAACACTTCTTGAATACCATGCCAGGTATCAAGCCCGTGATCCAAGGCCAACGCCATCTCGGGTCAGCAAAGAACGCAGCGATGGAAGAGCAGGTACAAGAACTGCTCTCCGCAGGCATCCTGCGGGAAGTGAAATACCAGACTTGGCTGTCCAACCCAGTCATGGTAGAGAAACCAAGCGGGGGATGGCGCATGTGTGTCGATTACAAAGACCTCAATAAAGCCTGCCCCAAAGATTGTTACGCACTTCCAGAGATCGACGAAAAAGTCGATAACCTCGCACCATTTCGATGGAAGTGCTTCCTCGATTGTTACAAAGGCTATCACCAAGTACAGATGGCAATCGACGATGAGGACAAAACGGCATTCCGCACTCCTACCGGGAATTACTGCTACACCAAAATGCCGTTCGGGTTGCGCAACGCGGGCTCAACCTATCAAAAGTTGATGAACGACACCTTTCGCGGTCAAATCAGCAATAGTGTCGAAATCTATATGGACGACCTGGTCGTCATGAGCATGGAGGAAAACACCATGCTCGAAGATATCGAAAGAACATTCCAAACTCTGCGAAGCGTTAACATGAAGCTTAACCCAGGGAAATGCTCGTTTGGAATGGAAGAAGGCAAATTCCTTGGATTCATCGTAACCAAAGATGGATTCAAGGTCAACCCAGAAAAGGTTCAGGCGATCGAGCGCATGCCATCGCCTTCTACGATGAAGGAAATGCAACGACTAGCCGGCAGGCTAGCCGCACTCAATAGATTCTTAGCCAACCATGCAGCTAAGTCTTACCCTTTCATCAAGACCCTGCGGAGCTGTCTAAAAAAGGAACAATTCCAATGGACCGCAGAGGCCGAAAAAGCTTTCCGGGAAATGAAAGAGTGTTTGATCCAACTCCCAACTTTAACCGCACCACGAAAAGATGAGCCTCTTATCTTATACCTGTCTGCCGCGGACAACGCGGTAGGCGCGGTACTTATAGTGGAGCGGGAAGGAGTCCAAACACCCATCTACTACATCAGCAAAATGCTCAACGACCCAGAGACAAGGTACTCCATCATGGAAAAATTGGTACTGGCACTAGTGCACGCATTGAGACGTTTACGAAGTTACTTTGCAAACCACGTCATCACAGTGTTAACCAACTATAGGATCGGCCCGATCCTATCAAAACCAGACATCTCTGGGAGGTTAGCAAAATGGGCAATCGAGCTGGGCGCGCTTTCACTGAACTATAAACCGCGCCCCGCAATCAAAGGCCAGGTCTTGGCTGACTTCGTTGCTGAAATACCAGCAAACCGCATCCAAGAATGCGAAGAAGAACAAAACCCTGTATCACAACCATCCTCCACAGAAACCTGGGCACTATTTACAGATGGTGCATCCAACGAAGATGGTTCTGGCGCAGGTTTGCGACTTGTCAGCCCCGATGGCCAAGAGCTAACCTACGCAATACGCCTCGATTTCGAAAGCACGAATAACGAAGCGGAGTATGAGGCTCTACTGGCAGGGTTGCGTTTAGCAATTAAACTCGACGTCAAGCATTTGGAAGCACACGTCGATTCACTACTAGTTGCAGGGCAGATACGCGGTGACTATGCCGCAAAGGGGGATACCATGATCCTCTATCTCGAACAAGCCCTGCAACTAAAGTCAAAGTTTACCTCCTTCAATATTCGCCACATCAACAGGAGTGAAAATAAACCCGCGGACGCACTATCAAAACTTGCGTCCACCAGCTTCCAACACCTGGCAAAAGAGGTACGCATCGAAATCCTGCAAAATCCTTCGATACCCCTGCGCCAAGTCAATGTCATCCAATACGGTACAACATCCTGGATGACACCGCTCATGGCATACTTACAATCAGGGGTTACCCCCGAAAGCAAAGCAGAGGCACGCAAGTTGCAATTCAAAGCGTGTCATTACCAAATGGTAGACGGTATCTTATACCGTAAATCATACCTTGGGCCACTCCTACGATGCGTCAACCCCCAAGATGCCACGTACCTTATCAAAGAAATTCACGAAGGGATATGTGGCATACACGCAGGACCACGCATGGTGGTGGCAAAAATCATGAACACCGGGTACTATTGGCCGGGCATGCACCTGGATGCAGTCAAAGTCTTACGCAAGTGTTTCAATTGTCAGCGACATGCTCCCAAGACCTTGCGTCCCAAGAACAACCTGATCCCCGTCACCACCGCATGGCCATTCCAAAAATGGGCAATCGATGTGGTGGGACCATTTCCAGACGCACCAGGAGCAGTGAAATTTATCATAGTAGCTGTTGATTACTTTACAAAATGGGTAGAAGCAAAGCCACTTGCATCAACCACCGCTATGATAACAAGGAAATTCGTGTGGGAACATATCATCTGCCGTTTCGGTCTACCAATGTGCATCGTCACCGACAACGGTACCAACTTCGCTGCCGACGACTTTCAAAAATGGCTAAAAGAGCTAAACATTGAACACATATTCTCCTCAGTGGCGCATCCGCAAGGGAACGGCCAGGTCGAGAGTATCAATAAAAGCTTAGTCGAAGGCATCAAAGCACGGTTGGGAACAGCCAGACGCGGCTGGGTTGATGAACTCCCAAGTATTTTATAGGCTCACAGGACAAGCCCAAAAACAAGCAACGGCGAGACCCCCTTCAGCCTGGTCTACGGTACTGAAGCGGTGATCCCCGCGGAAGTAGGCCTCCCCTCACCTAGAATGTTGGCCATCAACAAGATGGACAACAATGAGGAACGCAGGGTTGACTTAGACCTCTTGGAAGAAAGGCGCGAAAACGCCGCCATCAACGAGGCCAAGTACAAAACCAAGTTGGAAAAGTACTACAATGCACGCGTTCGCATTTGTACTTTCAACCCTGGAGACTACGTCCTTCGTGACAACGAAGCATCCAACGCAGAACGCCCAGGGAAACTTGGCCCCAAGTGGGAAGGACCGTACCTCATCCAAGAGGTCCTGGGCAAAGGCGCGTATAAACTACAAACATTAGAAGGCGAAACTATCGCACGCACATGGAACGCACAGCAACTTCGACGCTGTTATATGTAAGCCATGTTTTCTGCATGTAATCTATTGGGCCGCAGGCCATTTGCAAATAAATAAATAGACGATTCAATGCAATATTGTTTATTTATTTCTATTACAAATGCGTGTTCCACTCTGAGGTATACACAAAAACAGATTAGCAAAATCTTCATTCGTGATACCCACACAGAATGGTAACCACACGCAACTATTGTAATAGGCCAGCAATGGCAATACTGTTCGTCTAACCAGAGACAAATCTTCATACTTGCATATCACCTAGATATGCAAAAGGCAATTACAGATTTAGTATTACTCACAGTAACACTAAACGCGTACAAATTCAAACATGCAAGCAGTAAAAACAACAATTCTTTATATTCAAAAAATTCCTACACCTGCGCGGTGCACAAGGAATTTACATAAAGTTTTGTAACATTTACATAAGCAAAAGAGGCACGCAGGCCAATCTAATCTTCCTTCGTAAAACTGGGGCCCGCACCATCCGTGCCCTCAACGTTCGGCTTTTCCTCATCCTCTTCATCTTCATCAGCATATAAGACCCGCAAGCGGTCCACATAATCCTCCGCTTCTAGACACTTTTCAAGTTCTTCAAGACCGGTGAGGGTTGTATCATTAAAATCATGAATCGCAGCAGCAAGAAGCGCTTCAGTATCCACATCCTTGAAACCGGATCGCTCATCAGTATATCCGCCCTCGGATACAAGATTCATATGAGCAATGCAACGATTGTAGCCAGTTTTAAAACCAGCATCTCGAGCGCGATCCCTGATCTCATTAACACCCGCACGGGTCTCGGGTGCGTCAAGAATGGCAGTAACAATCTGCGGAACATGAATACAATGGTTATAAAAGGCAAACCTACAACAAAAATAACAAGGCCACGGATACTTACATGCCCGATCCCGCGGAAACGCATCCATTCATGATCAGCCTTGAGCAACTCAACTGAAGAAGCGTGGCTATCTCTAGCCTCTTCAGCTTCTCTTGCCCGCACTTCAGCTTCAGCAGCACGTGCAGAGGTTTCCTCAACAGCGGCCCCCCGGGTCCGCACTTCAGCCTTTTAACAAGAAATCAGAAGTTTACAAAAAAGAATCAACAAACTTGTGAGACACAATTTCAAAGTTAGGAAAAACTTATACCTGAAGGTCCAAGATAGTTTTGCTTAACCTGGTGCGGTCAACATTTGCCCCTTCAAGAGCTTTTGCAGCACGAGCTTCCGCCTCCTTGGCCTCTTCCAGAGCCTTGGCAAGACGAACCTCTGCTTCCTTGGCCTCTTGGGCAGCCGCAACAGCCTCAGCTTTCTCTTTAGCCAACGCAGAAATCGCTGCCTTGGCATTGATAAGCTCCTGACGAACATGAAAGAGAGTTTCATTCTGTTTACCCCAAGATTCTTTCCAAGTCTTGCGCTCATGAGATAGCGTCTTGCGCTCATCAGAAAGGGTTTCTTTCCAACGCTTACGCTCATCAGACAGCAGTTTTGCAAGAGTACGAACCTGTTTAAGCTCAGCAGTTGCAGCCCATTCTTCAGTCTGCTTATGCTTCTCAAACGCAGCTCTATCCCTCTCAAGCTGCACTCTATCCCTCTCAAGCTGCTCTGCACCCTCACGTGCAGCCTTCACCAACTCCTCGGCCTCGGCCCGTAAACGCGCATTCTCCTCCCCCTCGCGCCCCAGCACCCTGCACTTCTCCATAAGTGCATTCGCCATTATGGAGCCCCCTACAAGCATGGAGGAGAGTTGGTTCATCTGGACCTCAGTCGGTAAAGAACGGGCCCGGTTTACCTCAAAAGGAGTGCCCACACCACTCAAAACCTCCCTACAAGCGGAGGGGTCAACGGTAATATCGTCCCCTTGCAATACAGTCCACGGGGGGCGGTGGTAGGACGTAGCCCGGCCTTCTGTGTAGGAGCGATAATAATACTCCAATTCAGTCTCGTCAGGCTGAATAGGAGTCTCTACAAAACCCGTACCACCAGAAGCGGAACCGGAAGCCTTCTCGGCAACAGGAGACTTTGGCTTCCCGGTGTAACCAAACTTCAAATCCATATCAACAGTATCCTCTGGGGTGATAACATTATCACTCGAATCAACCGTGTCATGGATTTGAGCCGCAGGACCTTTTCCAGTGTCCACCCCCCGCACAGAGGCTTCAGGAGTAACAACCTTATGAACCCCCGCACCCGCAGCAGTGTCGTGCGGGGGAGGGGGAGGAGGAGCATCAAAGTCGAAGAACCCTTCATCTCGCGGTTCTGAAATCAACACAGAAATACTTTAAAATACAAGTATAAACACAAAATACTTGTTAAAATCATGCATCACATACCAGAAACAACCGCAGGCTTCGTTGGTACAACAAAGGCTTGCGCCTAGTCTGAATCTTCGGTTTCTTTCCCCTACCAGCATCACCAGCATCCTCTGTTTTTCTCTTCCTTTCATCACCCGGTTTTGAACCCGCAGTGGTTCCACCGGTGGCCGCACCAACACCTGGAACACCCAGGCCCTCTAGGGTGTCAGATACTACCACGTAATCGGTATATCTGCGGAAATGAGAACGAGAGATACCTGCTGATTGCTTCACCAAGGGCGGCCCAACAGAAACAACAGGTTTCTTCACACCGCGACCCCGACCAGGTTTATCTACAGGCTTTTTCTCCGCATGTTTTTTGGGGGCACCCTTTGGCTCAAATTTACCAAGGTCCCCAAGTGTACCTGCGTATAGAATATCAGCGACAAACCTGGTAAAGCACTAAAGGTTATGAGTTATTACCTTTGCCCTGCGGCAGGGGTGCAGTCATCACCGCGCGTGAAGCAATGCGGAAGAGAGGGACAATCGTCAAGTTAAAACCTTTGCCCTCCGCAGTCGGAATAAGATCAACTTTGCCGGTAAAAGTTGGATCAAATATCTTCCACACTTCCACAATTTCTGATAATACATATCCAAATTAATAACAAACACGGGAATAAAGCAACCGCACAAGAGTGGTAACACTTACCACCAGTTTTCTCCCGCACCACAGGCTTGAAATTCCTCTTAGGCCGGGTCAACATCATCCGCAGCACCCACAACTCATTGTTGGTCAGCTGCCTATGCTCAATGGGTTTCAGCTTTGAGAACCACTCCGCAGTCTCCGCGGTAGGCATAGCAATATTCTCCGCAGGGATAGGCTCATTGACGTTCCGCATGTTCATGTCCACAACAACTGCGGCAGCTTTAACGTAGAAGAACTTACACTTCCACTTCGTAATACCCTTCGGAGGGGTCATCAACTTGAGGCTTCCATACCTTTCTCTAAAGGAAAAGAAACCGGTGTTCACCGTCAACTGGTAAAACCCCTGGAAGTTTTCAACGGTAACCGGCAGACCAAAAGCTCGAAAAATTGATTCAAAATGTCTAATACGGATCATCCCAAAAGGACTCATCTGGGAGATATGGATCTTGTAATATTCCAAGACCTGAGCAACAAAAACTGTTAATGGTAAACGAAGGTTACCATCAGTAAAACACTCGGCCCACATGGTGATGTAACCGGCCGGAGCACTGGCACCAGTATCACCAGGTTGGGGATATTCAGCCCCAAACTCGTGAGGCATCTCAATCTTCTCCATCAGTTGGTCGAATAAAACTTTCGACCACTTCAACGGTGGTAGGCCACCACCAGGAACACTGCCGCCATCATCTTCTTCTTCTCCGGCCATCGAAGAAGATGCTTCAGGGTTTTCACCCTCCACACTATGTGGGTTAGATGGATCAGCCATCAGAAATATGTAGAACAGAAGTTTTGAGTTAAACAAAAACTCAAAAAACTCAGAAGATCACCGGAATAAAAGACAGATTGATCGGAGAAGATGAACGGAATGCTCTCTCTCTCACCAGAAATTTTTCGAAAAATTTGAACAGTGAGGAGAAACCAAACGTTTCCCACTTTGTATACTCATCGCAATAAATGCGATACAGTAACCGCCTCAAACACGTTCAAAATAGGCGAATTACAAGACGACACATGTTCAGCGACCTTTTCGCTGACCCCACGCGCCTGACAGAGAAGACTTTTTACTCCCTGCTACAGTGCAGTTATGACCTCGGTCAGTACAAACGTCTTTTCAAATCAGCACATGTCAGAATCCTACCAACTTCAACAACCCACACGTGCAATCATGACGTAAGCAACAGAAAGCGACAACCTTATCCAAACACAAGCGGCATGCGGTTTCTCTGGTTTACCGCACCATAACCCATACCGCATGTCGTTTTTTACATACCCCTCAAAAAAGGCAAAAATATATATCTTTATATAATATAAAGGGGTATAAGTCATAAACCGCACATATCCACGAGCACACGCGGAATATGCGGAGATGACGCACACCAACCCGCACAGGTGTGTCAGATACTCAGAACCAGCACGGTTCTTTGGACTACGAAAACCGCCTCTCAGGATGCGGTAAACCACACCATATGAAAGCTTCTTCAAGCTTCAAAACCCTCGTTTCCGGTTCACAACCACAGAGGGAACGCAAACAGCTTCTCCTTAAGGAACAGGACCAAGTATGCTGAGCAACCGCACATCAGCAACCCTGTCCCCTGAACCTTCAAGAGCCACATCCAGGCTAGAAGACTTCTAGAAGCGAGTTCTTTGCTGCAAAACCGCAACTGTTCTTGCGTAGTTACTGCAAACCGCAACTATGCGAACGGTAGCTACGGAAGAGCCACGACTAAGCCACCACGCGGAAGAGCAAAGCTATTTCAAGGAAAAGTGCTTTCCAAGCTAAGCGTGAAGGAAAGTGGCTACAAAACGAATGCGGAAGAGTTTCAACCAACTTCCCAAGTATCTCAGGCGATCTCTTCCGGCAACGCTACTTACAGGGAAACTACTTTCCACCAAAGCGTGAAGGAAAGTGGCTCCAGAACAGCGGTAACAAGTCTGCCTATGACTAGTTACCCACCTATGGACCGCATAGAATAAACAATGGTGGGCACAACCCTGCCTATGATCATGTTTATCTGCCCATAGTCCAGATTCACATTGTTCGACCAAACACGGCCAACAATGACGCAACTACCCACGATCCTCAAAGAAACATGGCAAACGAGGTTCGGCAACGAGGTAACCGCAAAGAACGTGCGGTTACTAGAGAGCTACACCTCTGAAGACGTGCGGTTACTTGAGAGATAAACCGCAGAATACGCGCGGTTACTAGGAAGCTAACTGGAGAACACGAACATCCCACAAAACAGGGATCATCATTACATGTCCAGTCGCTGAACATAGAGCTTGAGCAAAGTACGTACAACTTTGCACTAGCTGAAGCAGAGGTCCCAACCAGACCGAAGAACACACCTTCAGTCACGATCTCAAAGGTTGGTTCGAACCCTGCTAACACCTTCAGTCACCGTCTCAAAGGTTGGTTCGAAACACCAACAGGTGGCTGATGACATCAACAAAAGGCAGCCTAAGAGAGAAGTCCATGGCTGAGAATTCCGCATCAGACGGAACTTGCTCACCATGCAAACTTCTCAAAGGAAGAAACAATCCACTCGAAAGGCCTACTACTTAAAGAAGGTGCCATCTGCATGGCCCATACTTAACCTTCTAAACAAAAAAGTCCAGTATCCCTCCCACATGCAACTCGCATACGGAAGGAACACTGGACTGGGGGGACTTGAAGGGGTATGGTCCCAAATATCGCGTCAGCATGACCGGGAATGACCATTACCCTCATTAAAAACCCCCAACAGCAATTAACTCTCCAGTGTCCGCGTGGGCACACGCGAACACTGCGGTCCAATCTGTCCATTGATGAGAAGACTTTACCTTAAGGACGGAAACTAATGTTACGCATAGCGATGCGGCCTTGCACCGCATCCTATGAACATTTTCGTCACGACAAGGGATCTGGACAACAGTAACAGTCATTAGCAGCGATGCGGCCTGGCACCGCATCCCGCGTAAATCATGGATGGAACAACCAATGCGGGAACATCATCAAATGACCGCAAGCAGCGATGCGGCCTGGCACCGCATCCTGCCTACAAGGCAAGTGGGTCTGACACCACAGTGCAAGTGACACTGGGAACAGTCGCCTACCTGCCCACGTATGTACAACAGTCTGACACCACAGCAGGACGTGGCATCACCACAGTATCCGACAGGTCTGACACACCTGCAAATAGCTGTGCGATGTCAGGCTAGCTACTCAACTACCCTCCTTCACTCCTCGGCTATAAATACTCACCCCAAACCAGGTTTGAGGTATCACTTCCTAACTCTCACTACTACTACCATACTTTGCTTCCCAAGCAACTTACTGATTCTCACGCCGGAGAGTGGTAACAAGGAGCACCCCCCACCCCATCCTCCTTGTTACGAGTCACGGTTTGTTTCCTTGTGCAGGAAACCCACCACCAGACGATCCAGCCAACGATCCTCGGGAAGAAGGGATTAACCCTCTTGACGAGATCAGTGAGTTAACCCTACCCGGTTAACCATTGTTTCATCAGGGTTCTAAAAAATGCTATAAAATCATTTGTACAATAACATCTCAATACCTATAAAAAATGAATCAAAACATATTTACCTAAGTGAGAAAAATCATATTTTTATACGTTTATATTGAAAAGTTCTTTCATTACAAAGTTCATGTCATTGCCGGTATATATTTTTATACGTTTATACAATTATATGCTAATTTTTAACTTTTTTTATTTGAAATATTAACAATCTTTAACTACTTTCCAATTAAAACGAATGCTTTCCCTTTAAAAATCTACTCATCCAATTCAAACTTCATAAATACTTTGTCATATACTGAAAACTCTATTTTTATATAATGAAAACTCTCTTTTTTTTCTAAGATAAACATACATATAAGGTTGAGTTGTGTTAAAAAGAAAAATGATATAGCCTAAAGATTGTAAAAAGGAAAAGAACACATGGTATCTTAATTTTTAGGCATATTTCCGAGCTTTTTTTGTGTTAACATGGTATTAGATTTGTTTCTTTTTTAACATGGTGTCAGCGTATAACACCATACCTAAAAAATTAAGACATCATATGTTAATTTCTTTTTAACACTTTTTAGGCTATGCTAAACCTATATTATATTTTTTAGGCATTAGGTTGGGATCACCAATACACATCCTAAACCCGCCCAGGCCACTTGGTTGCCATTCCTATTTAGGACTTAGAAGAGCACCATTGATTTGTACTTAGACATTAATTATTAGTACATGATAGATATAAGAGAATAAGAGATGGGTCTATTGAAGGCTAGCCTATCAACTAATACTAATAGATATACATGTGAATATTAGGAAAATATGCACATCTTATTAGTCAACCTGTTTTTTTTATACTTTTTGTGAACATATCTTTCACTAGGAGTTTACTTACCTTGTTATGTTATTTAACGTTTGTCTTTTAATTTGCAGATGTATAGTGATGGTCGTAGCAAAAAATTCTAGATGGCTCTGAGAAAGGGTAACTGTTGTTTGTCTGAAGACACCTTAATTCTTAATAAAAGTAAAAAAAATATAATGTTTTATACTTTAATGCATTTTAATTATATTTTCACTTTGTCAATAAGTAATTTATGTAATGTGTTACTTTGTATTTATATTATTTATACACTTTGTGATAATGTAGATTAAATTTTCCGACCCGCGAAGTTCGCGGGTGATAAGCTATGCCACATGTATATGTTGATGTCATAATTTCGTTTTTTATTAAGATAAATTATTGATGTTAGTAGATCTGATGGGGGTTTGATGTAATGTTGTTTTTGTTGTAATATTGTGTGGTTTTTTTGGTGTACTTTGTATGAATGTTGGGTTAACTGTTGTTTCCCAGTTTTGATGACTAATAGATTTGTTAGCATTTAAAAAAAACCATATATTATATGGCTGACTAATAACTTCCAATTTATTTATTTTTTATAGATTTAATACAACATTTCATTCATTTCAAAAAATTATTTATAGACGTACACATGATAATTAATATGAAATGTAGTCGTTAATTAATTTTTATAAGATATTATTTATCTTAATATTCAAACAAACCTGTAATAAAGTATTTACGTATTAAAGTATAAATTTTTTGTTGTTTAGCCACCCGTGTATTACACGGGGACTTAGACTAGTTAGAGTATATATAAATTGGGTAACTTAACCAATTTAACCTATTTGTTAAATTTGGTCCCTCAAGCTCACCGGCGACTTGTGACTTGAAGTCTGTAAATTACCAACAATCACCCCGTAATTTTGGACTCAAAATAGGTGGGTCTTTAAGTCCAAGCATGTCTTCAACTTGATTCTCTTGGAAGTTCTCTCGATCTCTAACTGTGTTTTTTGGCTCTTTCCTAGCTCAAACA
Source organism: Helianthus tuberosus (assembly GCA_030545235.1). Lineage (NCBI taxonomy): Eukaryota > Viridiplantae > Streptophyta > Magnoliopsida > Asterales > Asteraceae > Helianthus > Helianthus tuberosus. The sequence continues at coordinate 57,184,373 of CM060383.1, forward strand.
TTCTTCCGACCTTGTACTCGACTAGTCCTTTCTCCACGACTCATCCTTTCGTCATAAGAACTCGCATCACCATTAACTCGGTTGCGACCTTGAGCAAACACTAACTTTCTTGGATCATTAAATGTACTTCCTTGGGTTTGAATCCTTTGCTTAACATTTTCTTTGAATTCTTGAACATTTTCCTTTGGACTTTGAATTTTTGGTTTCTTTATGAAACTTGGATCTTTGAGAAGATTTTGACTTGTACTTGGAAATCACCTTTCAGTCAACTCTTTGTAGATCTCCACCCGCAAAATTCTTCATTCCAATCATGCTAACTTATGTACTGGAACTTGCTATCTTGAGGTCCATCTTGTATAAACGGTTCTCGGTCCTTGTCACCTTTATCTTAAGCTTACATGTATCATCGTGAATGGTTAGCAAATCACGTTTCATGTGAATGTCGCATCCACCTTTCGTTGCTTGACCAAGACTTATACTATTGCTTTGCAAACTCTGTATGTAGTAAACATCGGTTAACAGGCTCTTCTCCCCCGTTTTCCCTTCAAGTAATACCAGTCCCTTTCCCCGTATATCAATATAAGACCCGTGTCTTTCTCCATTGTCAAGATACCAAGTGTCTTTCTCGTGATACCTTCATTCAGTTCAAAGAAATAAGCTCGATTACCCATCATGTGATTCGATGCTAAGTTGTCAAGATACCAAGTGTCTTTCTCCATTGGCTTAGTCTCGGAACGCTTTGGAATCACCCATTCTTCATTTAGAAAAATTGTCTCTTGATCACATCTCATCATAAACAATTATGGATCAAAATCATCGGTTTTAGCTAAGTTAGCTTCATCTTGTTTCTTCATACAATCTGGACACCCAGACGTAGACCAAATTTATCACAACGGTAACACTGAACCCGTGATCTATCTTTCCTTCTCCTTTGGTGATCGTTGGTTCTTCTTTGACTCGTCTGCTTTAACCCATGATCTTGACCATCTCGGCTTTGACTTCCATCTTGGTCCTCATCATCTCGGTCTTGACGTCTACCTCAGTAACTTGAACTGCATCGCCCACGCCCCCGCGTACTACCATAGGGTTTATGATTCGGGGATGATTTAACCATTAGCGAACATTAGATTATTTTGATTTTCTGCTAAAGACTTGATACCTTTAATCCTGTCTTCGAAAGTCTTCAATCTGTGAATTGTTCAATTGAAGCTACAATTGGAACATACTTCCCTGGAACGGAGCCTAACAATTTTCTAGTAAGCTTTTTATCTTGGTAGGTGGTTCCCAAAGTGGCTGCTTTGGTAACGAACTGACTTATCCTACCTGTGAAAGAATCAATTGTCTCTGTTTCTTTCATCTTCAAGGATTCGAACTCGATTTCCAGTTGCTCAGTCTTTGCCTCTCGAACCCGTTCAACCCCAAAATACCGTGTCTTCAACGCTTCCCAGATTTCCTTTGCAGTCTGAAACTAAGCTACTTGAAACACGAGCTCTTCGGGTATTGCCTAAAGTAGAAGTGCTACTACCATGTCATCCTTTTTGGTTTCTACCTCTTCTTCACCTGGTTCTAAAGTTTGTTGTATTTCATAAACCTTGATTATTGCTTTGATACGAATCATTCAAATATTGGAATTAATTTATGTTACCATTGGACATTGTAAAGTTATGGAGCTCTGTTCTTTTACCACAACTCGTGAATAACCACTACTACCATCATCCCCAGCCATCGACTTTTTTCTTTCTCCAGCTATATATAAGTGGTGCACTACCTTGCTCCAGTCCGTTGGAATAAACACAAGCCGACCAGTCATGAACAACTTTTCAGAACCGAACCATCTTATCACAAATCTAGTCACTAATCCCTCGCGTGAACCCGAATAAAAATAAATCTTGAATCGAACCCTCTTATCCAACCCAAATAATAATCAACGTTTAATGGTTAACCCCAACTTAGTTTAAACCCACAAAAAAACCAACTTGTTATTATATTCTTTTTGTTTCAAACGTTGTTTCCAAAAGAAAAAAATATAACGTTGTTCCCCACAAAAAAAAATAGTAATAAAACCCAAAAAAATACGGTGAAACCCTACTTATTTAACCAAAACAGAAAAAACCACACCTTGGTTTCTTTCTTTTTTTTTATTTTCGAGACTCCCTTCAAAAGAAATAGATTTGTTTTGGTCTTTTTAATTGGTCAACCCCAGCAAATAGTCAACTCACCTTACTTTTTGAAGTGATAGCTCCAAGATAACAGAAACCTTGCACAACACCCTTCTCGTATTAATCACAAAGCAAAAAAAAGAAGAAAATAGATCAAACCTCTTTCTTGTTCAGTCATGAAGTAAACTAGTGACGAGAACCCCGGTAACGCGAGTGGTGGTGAAGGAAATAATTGAACTCGGCTTAGCTCAATCAGAAAACATGACGGCGATGACAATGTCTTCTTCCGTTCACGACGGCTTCTTCTGAAGAAAGCGACTTATCCAATTAGGGTTCTTGAACTTAGCTTTGATACCAATTCAAGTCCCAATTGAAAATCAAACCGAACAGAAAAGATGAAGAAAAGAATTTAGATCGAATAACTCTCAATCTTATTAATCAGAAAATAACTCAAATTGATTACAGACTCTTAAACCATAACTCGGTTTCTCTCTAGTCTTGTCTCTTAATAATGCCTAACCTTAGCTTGGTTTATATAGGCTACACCTAACTTGGTGGCCAAGACATTACCATTATAATGTAATTAGGAACTTAACCAATTTAATCTATTTGTTAACTTTGGTTCCTTAAGTTCACCGACTTGTAACTTGAAGTCCGTAAATTACCAACACTTATGATTTCAACAAATTAGTTCTTGATCTTCAGAATATAGAATTGGTATTAGATGAGAAAGATAGGACAATTCTCTACTTAACTTCTCTTCCTGGTTCCTATGAGAATTTTGTAGATACTTTGATGTATGCAAGAGAGACTCTCACAATGGAAGAGGTTCTAGCAGCCTTGAATTTTAAGGAGTTAAAGAAGAAATCTGATCATAAAGACGAAGGTGGAGAAGGGTTAATAGTGAGAGAAAAGCCATAACACATAAACTCTAAAGCTTCAAGAAGTACAAATTTAAGGTCAAAATCTAAGTTCATATGAAATTGTTTTCTGCGTATTTCAGAGAAACTTTTAAAAGAGATTGCCCATAGTGGAAAAGAAAGAAGAATGATGCTAATAGTTTTAGATCATTAAGTAGTCATGTGACTCAAGATGATAAGCCTCAAGAGATTACCCACATCTTCAAATACTCGTCGTTGATGTCGTAAGTGTTTCCGTATGCGAGTATAAGTAACACGAAAGTTACCTTTTGAATTGAGGTGAATCCTAGATATCCTCTCGCATCCATTCTTTGCTTGAAGTAGTCATACTTAGCTTCCAATTCATCATTAATGCGCAAAAATAACCTTTGGCTTGTCCTAAACCGCCGCCTAAAAACATCGCGACCGTGAACCGGTGTCGGATCAAAATAATCTTTCATCAAACGCTCGTTTGCGGCTTCATGGTCTCGCAAGATAAAAGTGCGCCTCAAAATGGGGCGTGGAGGAGAATGATTAACGTGTTGCATGGCTTGAATCGCGAGGGCACATGCACTCGTAACCGCTTCTTCCTCCTCCGTTTTTTCTTCAGGTGAAAAAATCTTCGGTAAATATCGGTGAACGTATCTTCCGATGGCGAGCCCAATATCTTTTATACGAAAGTGGGATTAGAAGTATTATTTTTGTAAAAATGTGGGATTAAAGGGTGTTTTGATGTTTGCTTGAGTGTAATGTGAAAGTTTATGGGATATATATAGAGATTTTTTAAGAATTTTTTTAATTCATATGATCGTTCAACGGTCATTTTTTTGAAATCTTCAACCTTCATCGCGTTATACATTTCGCCAGGAGACAAGTTCACCAACCCATAGCGTCGGCCGTAGCGGCGTGGCCGTGCGCTTTGGGGCGCGATCGAGGTTTGTGGTGGTATATACCGCCCCATTATGGACGACCATTGGGTTATCGGAAGATATATAACATGAATCTGACGGTAAAACACTAATAAGAGTCACAATTCCGTTTGATTTCGAATTTAAATTCGATTTGTGGTGGTGCCTAGATTCTAGCGAACCAGACAACATTGTATATGATGAAGCAGACGATGAAATTTCAGATCTGGATTTGTGCTAGTTTTGTTAAGAGTTATCGAAAGACATTTCACTTGAATCTTTTGGTAAAACGCTAGTCGGAGTCCCGGCTCCATTTAAGTTCGATATATGGCGGTGACTGGGCTCCGGTGAGTGGGGCAACAATGTAATTAGGAATTGAACGACGAAGATTCAGATTTGGAAACTTTGATGCTTCTTTTCAATCTGTATAGGTTCTTAACTTTGATTTTTGCGGTGAGTTTCATGATCGAAAATTGGATGTTGACGATGATGAAGATGGAGATTGATGGAATGTGTGCGGCAGATGAATGGTAATGGGTTTTGATAGGATTCGGGTGGTTTGTGGTAGTGGTGGGTTTTGGCCGGATTTTGAATGATGGTGGGAGGTGGTGGTGGTGGTGATGGTGCTTGTGGGGTAAGAATGGAGAACATGTTGGTTTTAATAAATGGGATGGGGAAAGACAATAATGCCCTTATCTGGGCTCATGTAACCGTAAAAATTAACCGGGTTAGGGTTAAAGAACATAACGTGGAAGTGTTTGTATACATCACATATATTTTTTTTAAGACAAAAGATATAGTTTGCAATCTGGTTCAACATAAAAAACGATTTTTGTAATTTACTCTAAAAATTAATCAAACTTAGGAAAAACACAATCCTTTTTATCGATTCATCCAAAAACTAACGAATTCTTCGAATTTGAATTTTATGATGAACACGAAGAACATCACCGAAGAATTTTATGAATTTTCATCTGGAATTGAAAAACTTTAAACTAAATTTACTGTTTAGATTTTGATTTTTATCAATAATTCAGATTTCTCATAAAATACAACTCGATTTAAACATCAATTCTTTTCCAGATTTCGTAGAAAACATGAAGATCATACATTAATACGTTTTGCATTTTAATTATGGTTTTTTAGCTTTAATTCCAGATTTAGGGAAAACTAACAGAGCTGATATGAGCAACATATGCTCTGATACCACATGTTAATCAGTTCTGTTAATATGTAATGGAAAACATGGGAATAATACTTGTTACAACATTCAGGCCAACATATAATCCAGTGATTGATGCAGAAATCGATGTAGACATGATAGTTTGATCTAGTCCCCATTTAGGATGTATGTTACCGATGGTGATTACCAAATTCAAAGGGTTATGAATTTGTGATTAGTGGAGAGAGAGGAGGTCGAGATGTGTGATGTTATGATTAATTGTCTAACCTAAAACCCCCTCTAGTCATCTCTTTATATACACCAAATGGGAAAGCTTATTAGTTAATAAGGGTAAATCAGTCCATCAACAATTAACAACTAGTACATTATAACGTTATAATTATACTTTGATCTATATTATATAAATAATTATAATGGCTACATGATTAAATACTTATAGTTATATATTTATTTCCCGACACCCTTACAACCAACCAACATGTACAATACCAGTTCCCTAAGAAACTATGAGACATCTTTCCCGACACCTTTACAACTAACCAACCAACACGTACAACACCAGTTCCCTAAGAAACATAAACCCGTAAGAAACTTAGTCAACCAAATTGCCTCAAGATATATTTAATGTATGATAACTCTACTTCACCCGAACATTGATTTTGTTGCTTCAATTTGCAGAAATTTAGTTTTCTACGCCAATTTCTTTGGATCATTCTCTTGGGTCTATGTATAACACCTTATTTTTTATTTTGAAGAATGATGAGAAATATAAGCACTAATAAACTCTCCATACATTAATTTTCCATTAGTTGATAGAACAAAATAAAATAAAAAGGTTACATGCTATTTTTTAATATATTACTCAATACAAGGTAGAGGTGCACAAAATCGGTTATGGACAATGAAAGTCTAACATTGGTCATGGTTTGAAAAACACCCTAACTTGTTCAAAATTAGTTATGGCTAGGCTATAACCATTTTTTTTAATACAGAACATGTTTTTGATAAATAGATAAATAAAACGGTTTTGGGTTAGAAAAAGAACAGTTGCTCCTTGAATCACAAACCTCAAACCTATTTAAAATCTACTCATTTATTCTAAACCGAATCAATTATTTGCAAACCAGTTTGGATATCTGTTTAGGGCCGTTCATTTTCCAGCTTCGGTTTGGAAATCAATTTGGATGTTCACCTCAAATACAAGGTTTTGACTTTTGAGGGGAAAGAAAGGAAAAATACAAAAACAATCAAAGTTAACCAAGAAATTTTGAAAATAGACATTGACTAGGTTTAGCCGGCGCTTCTCACCAAAATTGTGGGTTTAGTTGGCTTTTTCACAAGATTCGTGGGTTTAGCCAGATTCGTGGGTTTAGCCGGCTGATGCTTTTTTTACCATAAGGTGTAGTATAAATCCTAGTTGTCTTAGCCTACGAAGCTGATGTTGTGACTTCTGATTGAAGGAAATGAGAGATGATATGGTAAAGTCTGCTCCCAAGTAGGGGTTGATGTGTGCAAAATGCAACATATAAATTACATCAAATGAGGCATAAAACCAACCATTTTTTAGTACTAATGTTGGAAAAATGTGCTTTTGTCTTCCTTTTGTATTTTCAGGACCAAATGAGCTTAAATGAACAAAAGGAACAAATATGCAGCAAAAACTAACATAAATGCAAAGAAAAGGAATAAACGTGGCATGCCCGACCCCTCGACAACATCTCCCCAAGCAAAAACAAGAAACAGAAGGTTGACCATGGCCCCGTGCCCACTGAGCACGGGGGCGTGGTCAGGTGTCTGTAGAAAGGATAAAGCTGTAGAAGCTTATATTGCCCACCACGGGGGCGTGCCCACTTAGCACGGGGCGTGGTCAACGCTAAGATTCGCAGAATCTAGCAAATCTTGGTAGTACAGATACGCTTCTGCACACGGGGCCGCGCCCAGCGAACACGGGGCCGTGTGGAGCCTAATGCAGACAAGAGCAATTAATGAAGGAAGAGAAAGAGGATGGCCACGGGGGCGTGTCCAGTGGACACGGGGCCGTGGCCGGGCTTCTGATCAGGCTATAAATAAGGGTGTTTGGTTCACTTCAAAGGAATCCCTTAGCAAACCACCTCTCTCCCACTTTGCCACCACTCCACCACCTCTACAACACCCACATACACCACCATCATCCATCATCTACCTTAGAGTGTGTGTAGTAGTCTCGGGATCCAAGATTGATCGTAAGAGTTCTTGTCAATCAAAGGCCATGTTTGGCTAAGTCTCTTACATCACTTGGTGAAGACAAGTCTTTAATGTATTAATTTTGATTTTTAATCTTTTCGCACTTTTTATTTGGTTTTGTATTAATGACTTTAATAACTAGTTTCTTATGTTGAAGGTGAAACTTCCTTATCATTTGTCCGTGGTGTCTTGGCATTACTTTACTGTCTATATAAAGTAAAAGATTTTCACCATTCATATCTCTACGGTCTATATAGAGATATGTTGGCTACCTGGTCAGGGGTTAAGGGAATGGTTTGGTAAGGTTCTTGCCTTGTTCAGTGTATAGATCCTGCAAGGACCTGGGTTAAGCTTACTAGGACCTCCTTCAATACCCACTTTTATTGGATAGCGGGGGTGCGAATGGCTTGATCCCCTCATATGTAAACTACTATTAATATTTTAAACCGGCTACTTGGGATTGTATCCCTGCTGACTCAAACCACTTAGCTGAGGGTAACGTCGCCTTCAAAAGATGGGCCTACCACTTTTCGCATTAATAACTTAATTAATTATTTTTCAATATTCCGACCCTTTGGGATTGTATCATTACTGACTCAAACCACTGGGTTGAGGGTAACATCACCTTTAAAAGAGGGGCCTACTACTATAACTAAGATAATCTCTTAAAATGTGCAAAAGTGCAGAAATCATCAAAGGATACATTAAAGGCGAGTCGGATCCAAGTGATTCATCTTGTCTATCTGTTTTTAATTTTATTTTTATTTTTCAACATTTTTATTTTTTATGTTTAAAACCATTTCTAAAAATTTTGATTTGATTAGACGTTGAGGATAAACCGGTATTAAAAGCTCTTGTGTCCTTGGACGACCTCGGTATCTTACCAACACTATACTACGCTCACGATGGGTGCACTTGCCCATATGTGTGTTTAGTGTTAGTAGAATATCGTGTTTTATAAATTTAAAACTTGACTAATGCGTAAAATGGGCTTAAAATATTAATAAAAACATATCGCACTCAACACGCATCAAGTTTTTGGCGCTGCTGCCGGGGACACAAGGATTTTAAGAAAGCTTAAAATCGACGGCCTAATCGTTTTTTTTTACCTTTTTTAAAACTGCGCGCACATTTTTTTCATTTTTAGGTAGTTTTTGCATTACAATAGACTGAACACAGGGCCGTGTTGAATAAAAATAAACCAAACACCCAGATACAGAGTCTGAGCACGGGGTCGTGCTCACTGAACACGCCCCCGTGCTGAACTAAATCAGTCACATTTTTTAAAACGCCCAGATACAGAACCTAAACACGGGGTCGTGCTCACTGAACACGGGGCCGTGCTCAGCCACTGTTTCCGTTTTTATATTTGTTTTCTAGTCCCGAGACTCTGTTGTGGTCTGCTGAGTGATTCTTATGGATCAATACTCAGGAGGTTACAACTACCACTATGAGGATGATGATTATGAAGAAGAGTATTGTACCATTTGTGGCAATCCTCATTCGGTACAATATTGTGACCTCTTTGAACCATCCACTTCGTACACATACTATGAGGAGCCCATGTACGAGCCAACCACTTCATACACACACTATGAAGAGCCAAGGTATGAACCTTCTCCCTCATTCTCATATCTTGATGAACCAAGGTATGAGCCTTCATACTCATACTTTGAGGAACCAAGTTATGAGCCTTCACCATCATATACTTACTATGAGGAACCATGGCGTGAACAACCCACCTCATATGAGTATTATGAAGAACCAAGTTACGACCCTTATTCATCATATACTTACAATGAGGAACAATGGTATGAACCATCTACCTCATATGAGTATTATGAGGAACCAAGGATCGAACTTCCGAACTCAAGCTTTGAGGATCCTTATTGCGCTCAGTTTGATGAACCACCAACTATCTCACCCGTAGCTGAAAAGATAATAGAACACCTTAAAACTATCGAGCGCTATATAAAAGAAGCCCGCGCAAGGGAAGAGGAATCCCGCGCAAGAGAAGAGGTAACTCATACTAAAGAAGTGATAGTTGAAGAGGTAAAAATGGAAGAACAAGTAAGTGAAAAACCGACACATGAACTAAACAACGAAAAAGGTGAGTCCGACAACGTTAATCTTCATAAAGAGTCTAACTTTCAAGAAATTAATCTCTTAACACCTTCTTTCGAAAACCATTGTTTAGTACCTACTCATGCTAAGTTTTTAAAAGAGTTAAACACTAACACTAAAATTGACGAAGTGGTAAGCATTAAGTTAACAAATGATCAAACTACGCTAATAAACGATGATCCATTTGAAATTAACATTACACCGGTTCCATGTTTCTTTCAAAATTCCTTTATTAGTAATATTACAATTGATAAAGATCTTTGTGTTAATATAGTGTCAAACTACATTTTCGAAAAATTAAGTATTGGTGATTTTTCTCCACTTCAAATACCCATTTTTCTATCTAATCGGAAAAAAATAAAATCAATGGGAGTGGTTGAAGATGTGTCCCGTCCAAGTAGTTCCTATGAAAGGAGGTATGACGGTGGTCACTAATGAAAAAAATGAATTAATACCAACGAGAACCGTCACAGGATGGAGAGTGTGTATAGATTACGTAGATTAAATGAAGCAACAGGGAAGGACCACTTTCATTTACCTTTTATTGATCAAATGTTAGAAAGATTATCCGGTCACAAATTTTATTGTTTTTAGATGATTTTTCAGGTTACTTTCAAATACCGATAGCACCCGAAGACCAAGAAAAGACAACATTCACATGTCCCTATGGAACTTTTGCTTATCGACACATGCCTTTTGGTCTATGTAATGACCCTGCAACTTTCCAACGTTGCATGGTGGCAATCTTCCATGATATGCTAGAAAAGACTATGGAAGTCTTCATGGACGACTTTTCTATCTTTGGAGATTCATACGACCAATGTGTCGATAACCTTGAACGAATGCTATCCCGATGTGAGGAAACTAACCTCGCCCTTAATTGGGAAAAATGTCATTTCATGGTAACGGAGGGAATAGTACTCGGTCATGAAATCTTAAGCGAAGGAATGGAGGTTGATCGGGCAAAAATATACACTATTTCCCGGTTACCACCTCCATCCTCCGTTAGAGCCATCAGAAGTTTCCTAGGACATGCCGGATTTTATAGACGATTTATCAAAGACTTTTCTAAAATCTCAAGACCTTTAACAAAATTACTTGAAAAAGATGCTCCTTTCATCTTTGACAAGGATTGCAACTAAGCATTTCTAACGCTAAAAGAAATGCTAGTCAATGCACCTATCATGATAGCGCCTGATTGGAAATTACCTTTCGAAATAATGTGTGATGCAAGTGACTTTGCAGTTGGAGCCGTCTTGGGACAAACAACAGATAAGCATTTTCATCCAATTTATTACGCTAGTAAAACACTTAACGATGCACAAGAAAATTACACAACAAATGAAAAAGAATTACTAGCTGTAGTATTTGCTTTTGATAAATTTTATTCTTATCTTGTTCTTTCTAAAATGATAGTTTATACAGACCATGCAGCCATTCGTTATCTCTTTAAGAAACAAGATGCTAAACCGCGTTTGATCAGATGGATTCTACTCCTCAAAGAATTCGACATTGAAATAAAAGATAAAAGAGGAGCAGAAAACACCGCTGTAGATCATCTTTCCCGCTTGGAAGATCCAGCTTTGGAGGCAACTAGGGACGAGCTAATCAATGAAAAATTCCCAACAGAATCCCTAGAAATGGTGGAATACCGAGAAGAGCCATGGTACGTCGACTATGCTAACTACTTAGCTAGTGGAATAGTCGCAAAAGGATGGTCGCATCATCAAAGAAAAAAATTCTTTATGAATGTCAAACATTACTTTTGGGAAGACCCATATCTTTTCAAAATGTGTGCCGACCAACTTATCCGACGATGCGTACATGGTGGTGAAGTAAGAAGAATTCTCCACCATTGTCATGAAGGTCCATATGGGGGACATCATGGTGCCGCTAGTACCGCACGAAAGGTATTTGATTCGGGATTTTATTGACCAACCATTTACAAGGACGCCAAAAGTCTTGTCAAGACTTGTGATGTATGCCAACGATCAGGTAATATTTCTTCCAAAAACGAAATGCCACAAAATGGCATTCTTGTTTGTGAAATTTTTGATGTGTGGGGACTCGACTTTATGGGACCTTTCCCACAGTCGAAAGGAAACAAATATATACTTGTGGCAGTGGATTACTTGTCAAAATGGGCCGAAGCCGAAGCCCTTCCAACAAATGATGGAAGAGTTGTGGTAAGATTCCTGAAATGATTATTTTATCGGTTTGGAACTCCAAAAGCATTAATAAGTATACAAGTTTAAGCATAAGTATAAGTATAAGTATAAAAGTTTAAAAACGAATCCACATGGCAACTTTGTTTATACAAGATCAACCTAATATGGCATGCAATATTTCTAGCCAATCCTCTGTTTACGCAAGAAAGTTTAATTAATTCAACATGACCCAAGTATAAAGGGGGCGGTGCGTTACTCCTATAGCGCTATACATGTCAAATGGAGGCTCGTGAAAGCTAATGACTAAAACATATTACATAAGTATGGTCCACATAAGCATCAAGTATCATAACATAGCATTCATGTATAAGGATTGTTTTGTGCATTGCATAAAGAATAAGTTCAAGTGTAGTTTTAATAAGGTAACATGTTACACCCCAAAAGTGGTAAACATAAAAAGGGGGTTGCGAGTATACTCACAATATTGCATATGCTTTCCGATTATCCAATGTGACGAGTTGATGAGGTTAGAAGGTTGAATGTGTAAGGGTTAAAGTTCAAGTATGTTTAGAGTCGAGGTTCGGTATTTAAAACGACATAAAAATAAGATATGAGAATAGCATGTGAAAATAATCATCTTCAACACATAACACTTGTATGACACTTGGTAACCACAAGGGTTATAATGATTTCATGAGTTCAACACCCATAAGAATCATAACAAGGTTTAGGTCTTTAGATGATTTTCTACTACTTTAACACATAAACACAAGTTTATCATTAAAGGTTCGAATGAGTGTATGTACATATTTAGGTTAAGTATTACATATTATTTGGTCCAATAATTCATGTAGGAGGTAGAAGATTAGAATCCTCATTTAGGCACCTCGAGTTATCATGGAAGTCATGTATGGGGTAGGAAGAACAAGCTTCCGTTTAGGAACCCCTTGAATGTTCACCACTTCACTTGATGTAAAAACAACCAAGGAGGGTCACGAACTAGGATTTGTGTAATAATATAAACAACCTAACTAAGGAGAAATCATCAAATCATGTGAGGATTTTATGTTGGAACAACCCAAGTTGTTCCACAATCACTCTACATCAAGATCTAAGCTTGAACATGACTCGTGGGTGAAATACCCTAAACAAAACAGAAAATATTTGAGGGTTTAACCTCTGATTTGGCATGCCTCAACCTTGTTTTTAAGCTTAACTAACCATGGGTGAGGTTATAAGCATTAGGACATAGGTTTGAGATGTGTTAGACACAAGTATGTTAAGTTTAAACAAGCTTTTGAATAACTTAAAACAAACAGAAAGTTTTGGTCCTTTTTAGGGCAATTCCAAACATGATTTTTCTAGGGAAAAACCAAGGAATCAAACCCAAGAACATAACAAAGCAATAGAAGAAAGAATCAAGTGATTTGGAGTGAAAACAAGCAAGTTACACTCACTTTTGTTAAGATGTATGAATCTGTCCAAGAACTCTGATTTGCAACAGATTGAGAGTGAATTTGTGGAGTGTAATGAGTTGTGAAAGTGTAAAATGGGTTGGAGAGGGTGTGTATTTATAGTGGAAGAGATTAGAGATGATTGGAGGTGTTTAGAGGTGGATTAAAGGGGATTGGGTGAGATTAGAACTTGGGATTTCGTGCATAACAGCTGAGAAAACACAATCTGTCGAAACAAGGGCCTCGCGTGACGCGAGGAGGCTTGGCGTCACGCGGCGCCTCACTTCTGATAAGTTTCGTTTTGTTGCACTTTAGTCCCTGAAGTTTATGTTTGATGCTTTTAGGTGCATTTTTGATAGTTTAGGGACTTGTTTGGACATTAAGGCATAGTATAAGGCATAATCAAGCATGGGGAACATAATCAAGGTATAATTAAGCGTATGAAGGTCGTATTCAAGTATTGTTTATGATCGAAACACGTTTTATGCATAAGTTTCACGTATTTACAAGTTTAGCACATAGTTTCCAAGAATTACGAATAAGCATCAATTGTTCCACGAAATTGAATGTATGAGCATATATAAAGTATGTATAACATGTAATTAACAAAATACGAGTTTTATTCATGATCTAAGTCTCGGATTTTACAACGGTTACAATGAAAGGACGATTACAAGAACACAAGGTTTCCAAAAAGAGAACTTCAAGCAAAGGTTTCTAAGTGTAGAAAGTTTGAAAACGCGGGGCGTTACAGTCTCCCCTCCTTTAGGAAATTTCGTCCCGAAATTTATTCAAGAGGAAGACTTGAAAGGGTTTTGGTAAAAAGTGATTATTCAAAACTAAGACTTGGAAATTTTGAAACGTTTTGAAAAGCACGAAATCTTGGGAGAATAGTCATAATAGGTTTTTAAAATGATTTGTTTGGCTAGAATGGTTTTGTGGCATAAGCAGGGGTAAACGTGTATAGGTAAAATGATTTTGAATGGCTAAAATTGGAGTTGTTTTACAAATTTATTGTATTTACGAAGGAGGTCTTCATACAATGGTTTGAAATCAATAAAATAGATTGCGTAGGAAGTTTTCAAGATAGTATAAGACCACATATTCATAGAAATTGCTTCTCGAGTGGAACGAGGAGGTTTGGTATGATAAAGTATTAACGACCTACTAAATGCGTTTACACAAGAATAAAGATTAGAAGGATGGTTTTAAAGGTAATGAGATAAGTTAGGATGCGATTGTTTGAACAAGCTTGATTGTGGACGAGGTTTGTATGAAAGAAAAGAATAAAGGGGAATAATACGAGTATAGAAATGAACGAATGACTCTTAAAGAGTGCAAGTATAAGAATAACATAAGTGATGGATAGATGAACGTAGTGTGTTAAGAATGAAGTATCGTCGTGGATAATCGGATATAATGCGTTTGTGAGTTGTCTAAAGTTGTATTAGGTCTAAATAGGTCTGTAAAACACTGAATTTCTCATGACACGTTTTACGAAAGTTTGGTAATGTGGTGAAAACACTTATATATAGGAAGTACCAGCGGCGTATCCACCATGTTTTTACCACATTACATCAGTTCCGTATTCGGTGCCATGTTACGTTTCGTGTCTTACCATACACAGTAGTACACTCTATGGTTCTCATACGCCTATCACTATAATCTCGTGTGCACCCGTGATTATATTGATCGTCGCATGATCCGCATAGCTTGTACTAGTTGTGTATGAATTTGGGTAGGTACACTAAAAAAATAAGAATGTGTGCGTATAAGAATAAAGTATGTAAGCAAGTCCATGCTTAAGTATGTATAGGACCCACGTAAGCGAATCACTCGGACTACGCTCGCGTACGGGTACGAATGTATGGATCATGAGTATGAACGAAAGTATGATCATAAGTATAAGTTTAAGTATGAATAAGCACGCAAGTATGTGTATCAACATAACACGCACGAGTAGTACGTGTATACGTATAAGAATGCAACGTATGAGTATAAGTAAAAGCATGAAACATATGAGTATAAGTATGTATACGATTATAAGTATAAGCGTAAAATGTATTGTTATGAATGTGAGTGTGAGTGTGAGTACGAATACCAATGATTGCGTATATAGTATTAATTGAAACATAACAAAGTTAAGCAAGTAAAAGTGCTCAAGAGGTTGAGCATGTAAGTACGAACGATATAAATGAAATTGTCGCGATGTAACGACTAAACCGTGTATGATGATATGCATGTATAGTTGTTTAAACGAAACATTGAGTTCATCGAATCAAAATTAGATTGGGTTTGGTTTGAAAGGTAGAATATAGTTTTCATATGTAAGAGGATATAAAGTACTCATTGGTTAAGCATAATGTATTTTGTAATGAATGGAAATGCTACTTTTGTTTTAAAAGAGTTTACATAATCCGAAGATGGTCGGTCCCCATGAAGTCTTCTTGCCCACGTGTTTTGTAAATTAGTGTAGGAAAAGGTTTTTTTTTTCCTTTTTTGATAAAAGTAAGTTTGTTTTCATCAAACAAGAAATTACGAATTTAGGAGGTTCTTGTGAAAACGAGGATCTTTAGAAAAGAAATCTATCAAAAGGACCTAGTGAACGTTTAAAAGTTTTAACAAATGATTTTGTTGATGTTGAAAAGAGTATTTGGTAAAACGATCTTATAACATCTATGAGATCTTATATGTAATTGGGAAAGGTTAGTTTGATTTCGATTAAGAGTGGAAGTCTCTAGTATGATGAAATAATGTGAACATGTTTTAGTTAATAATTTGGATGTGAAGTTCATGGGCAGGAGTTTCATTGGACCGATTAAATTGATAGGTAGCATTTCGTAAGGTTTGGAAATTTGTGTAGTAAAACGTTTTAAGATATGCTTAAGAATCTCGTGTATATGAGTTGAGTGAAAATAAATTGTAGGGTAGAAAGTACGCTTGATGAAACAATGTATTTTGTATACGTATACGTATGTATTTTGAATGATGATAACTAATTTAGGTACAAAACATGATCGAGTTTGCATAATAAGATATTTGGAAGAGACGTTTTGGTAACGATCACCTAGGTAAGGGAATCACCCCTAACTCGTTGGTGAGGTCGTTTTTAAGAAAAAGGGAGTGGAGTTAATCGTCAAGGTAAGGAAATCACTCCTATCTCGATGATATGTCCCCACTCGTCGTTACAAGGAATACGAATTTAAATTATATGAAAACAGGCATATGTATAAATGTGTGAAAAGGATTTAATATGTTGGGTGTGTGTGAGGAGAAATACCGAAAGTAAATTCGTATTTGAAAGATTGCATCGTATAAAACAAATAATATAACATATGTTCGATTAAAATTTGGGATGGTTCCAAAACGGAACGTTGACTAACCAAAGTGGTCGAAAAGTCTTTTGAATTTGAGGAGCATGCTTTGGCCTAATAGGTGAAATACTCTCGCCGACAAGTCGGTTAACGGTATTTACCCTTCCGGTTACTACATGTCCTTAATTCATTTGAAACTTCGAGACTTGGCGGGATTAATGAAAATCAAGGAGTGGAACTAGTCGTCAAGGTGCGGGTTTCACCCCTAACTTGGCGATTTAGTATCCTAAGTGTGGTTGGTACTCGTCGGGTCAAAATTTAATTTCAACACTTTGACGAGGGTCCACTAGAATTCAAAATTTGAATTTCTCCATCAAGGTGAGGATTTCACTCCTAACTTGGTGGTGAATTTCGTGTGAGAAAAGAAAAGTAGAAGGATTGAGAGTCATTCACCAAATTGTGGGTTTCACGCCTATTTTGGTGAAGTCGCCTCGCTTGTGTATTATGAGTGTTTTCGGATTTAGAAATATCGAGTAAAATGCATGAGGGAAGTGTATGTCGAAGGAATACGCAAACAAGTAAAAACACGTAAGAAGGCATATCAAGAATGGTGCATAAATAATGAAATGATAAATCAAGTATTAACACATAGAGAAATAGGTCAAGAATAACACGTGAAGAATCGAACAACGAAACAAGTATTAACACATAATAAGACAAGCATTAATGCATAAGAATAACATGTCGAATATAACCCACGAGTGATATACATGTTTAAAAGAGCATAAATAAGAAACAAATAAAGTATCATGTAGTAGTTCAAGCAAAACATACGAATAAGGCTCTAAAACTATAGACTAGGTAAAAGCATTCCTACTTTTCCTAATTCCCTATAGTTATGGCTCTGATACCAATCTGTCACACCCCAACCAATGGCGGAAACATCGGGATGAGACGAAGTGTGAAGATTGCTAGAGACATCATAACGCTATTTGTGACAATATCTAATAAACCAATTTCATTTCATAATTCATTTGTCAACATTACAAGGAAATCAAGTAACATCAAGTTCAAGGGAAATACAATACAACATAATCAAAATTGATACAACGATTAAACCTAAACGTCTATATGTGTATCTAGGCATCAACGCTACTTCATTTCTTAGCCTCATCATCCTCAACCTGTAACATGTTTAAAATAAAGTTCAATGCAAAAGCAAAGACGAGTATACAAGTTTAAGCATAAGTATAAGTATAAGTATAAAAGTTTAAAAACGAATCCACATGGCAACTTTGTTTATACAAGATCAACCTAATATGGCATGCAATATTTCTAGCCAATCCTCTGTTTACGCAAGAAAGTTTAATTAATTCAACATGACCCAAGTATAAAGGGGGCGGTGCGTTACTCCTATAGCGCTATACATGTCAAATGGAGGCTCGTGAAAGCTAATGACTGAAACATATTACATAAGTATGGTCCACATAAGCATCAAGTATCATAACATAGCATTCATGTATAAGGATTGTTTTGTGCATTACATAAAGAATAAGTTCAAGTGTAGTTTTAATAAGGTAACATGTTACACCCCAAAAGTGGTAAACATAAAAAGGGGGTTGCGAGTATACTCACAATATTGCATATGCTTTCCGATTATCCAATGTGACGAGTTGATGAGGTTAGAAGGTTGAATGTGTAAGGGTTAAAGTTCAAGTATGTTTAGAGTCGAGGTTCGGTATTTAAAACGACATAAAAATAAGATATGAGAATAGGATGTGAAAATAATCATCTTCAACACATAACACTTGTATGACACTTGGTAACCACAAGGGTTATAATGATTTCATGAGTTCAACACCCATAAGAATCATAACAAGGTTTAGGTCTTTAGATGATTTTCTACTACTTTAACACATAAACACAAGTTTATCATTAAAGGTTCGAATGAGTGTATGTACATATTTAGGTTAAGTATTACATATTATTTGGTCCAATAATTCATGTAGGAGGTAGAAGATTAGAATCCTCATTTAGGCACCTCGAGTTATCATGGAAGTCATGTATGGGGTAGGAAGAACAAGCTTCCGTTTAGGAACCCCTTGAATGTTCACCACTTCACTTGATGTAAAAAAAACCAAGGAGGGTCACGAACTAGGATTTGTGTAATAATATAAACAACCTAACTAAGGAGAAATCATCAAATCATGTGAGGATTTTATGTTGGAACAACCCAAGTTGTTCCACAATCACTCTACATCAAGATCTAAGCTTGAACATGACTCGTGGGCGAAATACCCTAAACAAAACAGAAAATATTTGAGGGTTTAACCTCTGATTTGGCATGCCTCAACCTTGTTTTTAAGCTTAACTAACCATGGGTGAGGTTATAAGCATTAGGACATAGGTTTGAGATGTGTTAGACACAAGTATGTTAAGTTTAAACAAGCTTTTGAATAACTTAAAACAAACAGAAAGTTTTGGTCCTTTTTAGGGCAATTCCAAACATGATTTTTCTAGGGAAAAACCAAGGAATCAAACCCAAGAACATAACAAAGCAATAGAAGAAAGAATCAAGTGATTTGGAGTGAAAACAAGCAAGTTACACTCACTTTTGTTAAGATGTATGAATCTGTCCAAGAACTCTGATTTGCAACAGATTGAGAGTGAATTTGTGGAGTGTAATGAGTTGTGAAAGTGTAAAATGGGTTGGAGAGGGTGTGTATTTATAGTGGAAGAGATTAGAGATGATTGGAGGTGTTTAGAGGTGGATTAAAGGGGATTGGGTGAGATTAGAACTTGGGATTTCGTGCATAACAGCTGAGAAAACACAATCTGTCGAAACAAGGGCCTCGCGTGACGCGAGGAGGCTTGGCGTCACGCGGCGTCTCACTTCTGATAAGTTTCGTTTTGTTGCACTTTAGTCCCTGAAGTTTATGTTTGATGCTCTTAGGTGCATTTTTGATAGTTTAGGGACTTGTTTGGACATTAAGGCATAGTATAAGGCATAATCAAGCATGAGGAACATAATCAAGGTATAATTAAGCGTATGAAGGTCGTATTCAAGTATCGTTTATGATCGAAACACGTTTTATGCATAAGTTTCACGTATTTACAAGTTTAGCACATAGTTTCCAAGAATTACGAATAAGCATCAATTGTTCCACGAAATTGAATGTATGAGCATATATAAAGTATGTATAACATGTAATTAACAAAATACGAGTTTTATTCATGATCCAAGTCTCGGATTTTACAACGGTTACAATGAAAGGACGATTACAAGAACACAAGGTTTCCAAAAATATAACTTCAAGCAAAGGTTTCTAAGTGTAGAAAGTTTGAAAACGCGGGGCGTTACAGCCACATCCGGGAGCATATGGTGTACCGAGGAGGAGATGATGAGGATGAAGAGATGGATTGAGGCGAAGGAGTCGAAGGTGGTGTGACACGGTTGCAACTCTAATAGGTTAACCCCTACTCTCATGAACAATTATCTGGCCTGCGTGCCAAAGTTGAAAATTTACTTTGCTTTAACACTTTTACTTTTCTGCATTTTCTTTTTTTTTTAGTTTGTGATGTGGATGATAACTTGTGGTATGTTAGGATGTTTGTTATTTGTTGTGTGGTGTGGTATTTTTAAGCAAAACAGGTACCTAGGAAGCTTGGAGGCACTACATATTAGTGCTACACAAGCCCAGAAACCCAAACCGAAAGCTAAAAACCTGTTTGATTTGATTGCAGACTCTGACCACGGGGCCGTACTCAGCGAGCACGCCCCCGTGTCCACCACCCTGTACCTGCTGTTTGTTAGAAATATGCCCGCCACGGGGCCGTGCCCACCAGACACGCCCCCGTGGCCACGTTCTGTAAGTTTTTGATACTGGCACTCTAACCACGGGGCCGTGCTCACACAGCACGAGGCCGTAGACATATGCCCAGTAACACCAAAACCTTGTTTTAACACCTTTTTTACACATTCAATCAACCTAAAAACTTATTTTTGGGACACATTGAGGACAATGTGTAATTTAAGTGTGGGGGGATGCTAAAACCTTGAATTTTGCAAGTTCTAATAACAAGCCTTACACAAAACTATATTGGAACCGCTAATCACCCCAAATTTTTTCAAAAACTTTTCATTTTTTTACTTTTCTTGGTTTAATTTGTGAATAACAAGTTTCAAAAGGTTATATTTTTACAAATTTACAACCGATAGCGTCGTGATAAAAAGAACCAACATAAGAAAATTATGAAACGGCATAACAAATCTAGTTAAAATTTGATTATATATACTTGATCACATTATAAACCCATTCCCACAAATAGTGAGTTTTGAGACTTTATTGAGCATACAAGCATACATCTTTAAATTAAATGCTCATTTTTCGTTTCTTGTGTGAATAGCCGCTTGGTTCTTACGACTCTAGAACTTGCCACCACGATACATTCCCGGTCCTTACCAACTCAAAACCAAGTAAGTAAATGATGGAGGCATTAGGACTAACCCATTTTCCTTTCAACACCATTATTTTTCATTTTTTTATCACCTACCGAAAATCCCCCTAGTTAACCCTTTTGAGCCTAAACCTTTTCATTTCTAAACCCACAAAACAAACACCCTTTACCCACCAAAACCCTTTTTCTTTTCAACCTTTTATTTTAGTAAAAAGCTCGGTTTTCTTGTGACGTTTTCTTATAAAAAAAGTCTAGCAATAAACAAACAAAGTCCTCAAAGAAACTTTGTTTGAAAATGCTTAGTTTGGATATCTGTTTAGGGTCGTTCATTTTCCAGCTTAGGTTTGGAAATCAATTTGGATGTTCACCTCAAATACAAGGTTTTGACTTTTGAGGGGGGAAAAAGAAAAAAATACAAAAACAATCAAAGTTAACCAAGAAATTTTGAAAATAGACATTGACTAGGTTTAGCCGGCGCTTTTCACCAAAATCGTGGGTTTAGTTGGCCTTTTCACCAGATTCGTGGGTTTAGCCGGCTGACGCTTTTTTTACCATAAGGTGTAGTATAAATCCTAGTTGTCTTAGCCTACGAAGCTGATGTGGTGACTTCTGATTGAAGGAAATGAGAGATGATATGGTAAAGTCTACTCCCAAGTAGGGGTTGATGTGTGCAAAATGCAACATATAAATTACATCAAATAAGGCATAAAACTAACCTTTTTTTAGTACTAATGTTGGAAAAAGTGTGCTTTTGTCTTCCTTTTGTATTTTCAGGACCAAATGAGCTTAAATGAACAAAAGGAACAAATATGCAGCAAAAACTAACATAAATGCAAACAAAAGGAATAAACGTGGCATGCCTGACCCCTCGACAACATCTCCCCAAGCAAAAACAAGAAACAGAAGGCTGACCACGGCCCCGTGCCCACTGAGCACGGGGGCGTGGTCAGGTGTATGTAGAAAGGACAAAGCTGTAGAAGCTTCTATCGCCCACCACGGGGGCGTGCCCACTGAGCACGGGGCTTGGTCAACGCTAAGATTCACAGAATCTAGCAAATCTTGGTAGTACAGATACGTTTCTGCACACGGGGTCGTGCCCAGTGAACACGGGGTCGTGTGGAGCCTAATGCAGACAAGAGAAATTAATGAAGGAAGAGAAAGAGGATGACCACCGGGGCGTGTCCAGCGGACAGGGGCCGTGGCCGGGCTTCTGATCAGGCTATAAATAGGGGTGCTTGGTTCACTTCAAAGGCATCCCTTGACAAACCACCTCTCTCCCACTTTACCACCACTCCACCACCACTACAACACCCACATCCACCACCATCATCCATCATCCACCTTAGAGTGTGTGAAGTAGTCTCGGGATCCAAGATTGATCGTAAGAGTTCCTGTCAATCAAAGGCCATGTTTGGCTAAGTCTCTTACATCATTTGATGAAGACAAGTCTTTAATGTATTGCTTTTGATTTTTAATTTTTTCGCACTTTTTATATGGTTTTGTATTAATGACTTTAATAACTAGTTTCTTATGTTGAAGGTGAGACTTCCTTATCATTTGTCCGTGGTGTCTTGGCATTACTTTACTGTCTATATAAAGTAAAAGATTTTCACCATTCATATCGCTACGGTCTATATAGAGATATGTTGCCTACCTGGTCAGGGGTTAAGGGAATGGTTTGGTAAGGTTCTTGCCTTGTTTAGTGTATAGATCTTGCAAGGACCTGGGTTAAGCTTACTAGGACCTCCTTCAATACCCACTGGTATTGGATGGCGGGGGTGCGAATGGCTTGATTCCCTCATATGTAAACTACTATTAATACTTTAAACCGGCTACTTGGGATTGTATCCCTGCTGACTCAAACCACTTAGCCGAGGGTAACGTCGCCTTCAAAAGAGGGGCCTACCACTTTTCGCATTAATAACTTTATTAATTATCTTTCAATATTCCGACCCTTTGGGATTGTATCCTTGCTGACTCAAACCACTGGGTTGAGGGTAATGTCACCTTCAAAAGAGGGGCCTACTACTATAACTTAGATAATCTCTTAAAAAGTACAAAAGTGCAGAAATCATCAAAGGATACATTAAAGGCGAGTCGGATCCAAGTGATTTATCTTGCCTATCTGTTTTTAATTTTATTTTTATTTTTCAACATTTTTATTTTTTATGTTTAAAACCTTTTCTAAAAATTTTGATTTGATTAGACGTTGAGGATAAACCGGTATTAAAAGCTCTTGTGTCCTTGGACGACCTCGGTATCTTACCAACACTATACTACGCTCACGATGGGTGCACTTGCCCATATGTGTGTTTAGTGTTAGTAGAATATCGTGTTTTATAAATTTAAAACTTGACTAATGTGTAAAATGAGCTTAAAATATTAATAAAAACATATCGCACTCAACACGCATCAGGGTGTTCATGAGCCAATCCGATCCTATCTAGCATCTACTCGTGTTCAGATTGAATTACAACTGATCCGATCCGATCGGATCGAATTTTCAAAACCGAGCACAAAAGTGATGCTCGTGCTCGGAATGAATTTGAATTAAGCGGATCGTTTTCGCTCGGTTTTTCTCCGCACCGAAATTAAAACATGTGTAGCAAAAAAAAAAAAAAAATTCTAAAATCAAGACTATTACAAGGCTGCATTTAACAAAAACAAATCCTAACTTAATTAAAACATGTCCAACACATTACTAACAAAAGCAATACATAATTAAAATCATGATTCTAAAAATGTTTGATGTATTATACTCAGCTTAGATCCGTAATGTATTATACTCAACTTAAACAATTTAGGCATAACATGAGCAGCTCAGATCCATAATGTATTATACTGAGTTTAAACAATTTAGGCATAACATAAGCTCAATTGAACATAAGCATAACAAAAGTATCATTAAAACAAAAGATCACCGCAAATGTCCAAAAAGGAAAGAGCTACACTCGATTTTCTTAACATCAAATCTAGTTCATCCAAAATATAAATTACACTACCAGATCAACATAACTTACTTTTTCAATAGAAAATTAACATCACTTACACGTGTTTAATAACAGATATGATCATCATAATTTCTTCATAACTATATAGTTTGCAGATAACTTATAACTACACATACACTATTTCATCATGACTCACTGATACAACAATACATTCATATCAATCAAGATTGTACCTCTAGTGATTTAGATCCTCTACTGAAAGTAATCGTGAGTTGAGTTGAACTTGAGCAGTTGAGCAGCGAGATTCCGTATGAGTTGAACTTGAGCAGTTGAGCAGCAGCGAGGTATTTGGATCCTCTGCTGAAATTACATCAACGTTGTCCAGATATCTCACCAGATTTTCACCCGATTCATCAATTACAGCAGCGAGATTCCAATTTTTCAGTTGAGCAGCAGCGAGTTGCCGAGGTATGTGAATATGTGATTGTGGCAGCGAGATTATGTGATTGTGTTAGGAATTAGGGTTAGGTTTTGGTATTGAGTTGGACTAGTATGTTTCTTAGGCTTTTAGTTTTTGGGGCTACTTATCTATATAACTATATATATTATTTAATAAAAATAATTCGAGCGAAACCGAGCGATCGACGAGCGAGCGAACCTTTGCTCATGCTTGGCTCGTTTTCAAATCGAACCGAGCAGCTCATTTACAAACTGAGCTGGAATTGAACGAGCATTTTTCGGGCATTTTTCGAGCGATCATCGAGCAGTTTGAACAGCCCTACTCCCAAGTCAATTTTTAAAATTCTCGTCTATTTTTTAAATTTTCTAATCAACTTTGAGTATTTTTAAGTAATTCTAATAAAAAAATTATAAAACCATCATGCGGAGTCTCACATGGAGAAAAAAAATTAAATAAATGATTTGAGGTGAGTTAGGGGTTTACTACATGGGCTTTTGAGCAGTAGGCTTTCTCTCGAATGGTGGCGGGCCGGATCACTAGTGCCGTCTGTATTCATGGACGTGGGTGGCCAGGCCCGTCTCCGAAAATGTTAAAAAAGTTTTTGGCCCTGGACGAGATAAAGAAGCCGGGCCCTAACCGGTTTACCACTTCAATCAAAAAAGTTTTTTTTTTCACATCTGTGTCCCTAAGGTTTGTGATTTTTTGTTATTTTCATCCAATCGACTAACTCCATCCATTTTTCAACATTATCTCAGGAGCATTTATGTGATTTTAAATCCAACCACTTCATCTTCTCCACTCACCTCAATTAAAGCTATCTCCTTCTCTAGACCACACCATTATCACCACCACCAGTTACAACCCACCATCATCATCAAACCAGACCCCAATCACCACATATAATCAATGGTTTTAAATCCTTAATGTCACAACTCAACTATCATTGCTATTTAATCTTAAATGCAATACATTAAAAAATTAGCTGGCAGAATTGTTTATTTTGGCTTTGTAAAACACTTAACAAAATAATTACTATTTGATCTTAAATGCAGTATATAACCCACAAACAGTTAAAAAATTAGCTGGCATAATTGTTTTATGGATTTGGGCTTTGTAAAAACAATTAAAAAAATAAAGATATTGTGGATACATTGAGGATCGAACCACAGACCTTATATTAAAAAAAAAGCGCACCCTCTCTACCACTAAGTCACAAGGCCAGATACTTATTGTTGCAGTATAATAAATATTCATAATCATAATATGCGTAACTAAACTAAAATTGAAATTTTTTTAAAATTTTACGGGCCCTTTTACGTTTTTGGCCCTGAGCCGGCGCCGGACATGCTCATGGCCGGCCCTGTGGGTGGCTCTTTACCAATGGAATTACCCGAGTGATCGGGCTTTTCTTGGTTATTAAAAAAACTAAAAAAACAAAAATGGACCAGAGCCGGCCCATACCAAGCTGTTTAATTGGGCCCAATATAATAATAACAGATGGTCTTGTAGACCTGTACTTTTGTCTATCATCGTGACTATAAAAGTAACCACAACCTTTACCTTACAGTGGTGGTACAGAAATGGAAAACTACCTGAAAAATTTTGATGTTCCGGCGAAACATCCGTCGGAAGCGGCGTTGAAGAAGTGGCGTAACGCCGTCTCACTCGTCAAAAACCATCGCCGGAGATTCCGTCATGTTGCTGACCTCGATAAGCGATCTATTCACCAAAACCGATTCTCCAAAATCAAGGTTCGATTTCTTCTCTTTCAAACGCACATATGCATCACTGTACTTCGATTCGTACTGTTATTATCCTATATATTGCTCTCTCGTCGTCGATTTGGAATCGCCGGACAAAAATGGAACACGACGGTTTCATTTACATTTTCCGTTTGATAAATAAATATGTAATTAATTCGTTTTTTAAGATATTAAAGTCAAAAATAATTAATTCGTTTTTTAAGATATTAAAGTAAAAAATGACGAAGGTAATAAAATTTGTTGTTGTAAAGTAGGTTGAAATTTATAGCCTTGAAAAAGACGATGACTTTGGTTTCTAGTTTTCCCATTCAATATTTTCGGCTAAAATCTGATAATATTGTCTAAAATTAGATTTTATTATTTTTTTTTTATTTTTTTTTACCAATGATAAACCCCTCTTAATAAGTA
Organism: Helianthus tuberosus; assembly: GCA_030545235.1. Lineage (NCBI taxonomy): Eukaryota > Viridiplantae > Streptophyta > Magnoliopsida > Asterales > Asteraceae > Helianthus > Helianthus tuberosus. The sequence continues at coordinate 57,210,845 of CM060383.1, forward strand.
CTTTTAAAGAATATTGTCTATTGTAGTACTCGAACCCGTATCAATTTACTTTAAAAAAATTCTCGAAGTGGTACTAATTTAGTGGGGATAAACATCTAGGGTAGATGTCATTTTACTAGTTTGAACGTTGTTTAAATCCTAGTCGAGACCAATTTTAGCTATCAAATTAATGATCGAATGGGGACCGATATATGACTTTTTTTTTAACGGCGTACAGTCGAGACCAATTTTAGCTATCAAATTAATGATCGAATGGGGACCGATTTATGACTTTTTTTTTAACGGCGTACGGTTAGGATATCGCTAACCGGGTGAGTAGTTAGTATGTTAGTATCACCAGGTTAGTATTAAAACCCTCTTGCCTGGACTTGAACCCAGGACCTCCAAGAGAAACAAAGCTTCTTAGCAGTGGCGTTCATTTCAATCGCTAATTTTGCGACCATTTCGATTGTTCACTAGTTTTGCTACCGATGCTGTCTTAGTAGTGGCGTCCATGTATGTGTGACAAAACTAAACATAAAAAAAGTAGACGAACAATGGAGCTTATGTTACTAATGTTTATTTGGTAAACGACATTCACCCTCTTAGAATTTTCGCCTTTACGTTCTATTTATATATATCATCGTGGGGACCAAGGTTGCCTTGTCACGTTCATTTCTATAAATATTTATTTTATTTTATAAAGATTCATTGTATATATATACTGCATATATATTATCCATGAATTCACCTGATATGCTTAATATTAATTTTATTGACTATGATCGGAATTTTCTACCTTTTGTCTTTGTCAAATAAATTCATGAGATCCGGCTTTTTTTTATTTATAAAAATAAAAAGAAGTAGAATATAAAATTAATCTACAATAATTTTCGACTTCCTTTTATGAATCCCACGTTACCATCAATAATATAAAAAATTAAAATATATTAGGAGATAGCGCAAAGATAGTGGGCCTGCACCATACTTTGTTTCCTGTTTTTAAAGTAATGTTAACAAGAAAAGCTATAAAACTGTACTTTATTTTATTACATGAACATGTTCAATTTTTTATTACATGAACATGTTCAATATGTTCAATTTTATTAATAAAAATACTTGTTAAAAAACATTAACGGTAGAATACCTGGTGTATGAGTGTATCTACGTTATGTTTGTTTAAGGGGGGTTTGGGATTCAAATAATAAAGCTTTCTATGCAGCTATGCCTAATAATCACTACCACCTTCCCTGCAATTTACATATACATTCATTCCACGTCAAGACGCCCCCGCTTGCGGTATGCGCATATGATGTATATATGTGTGAGCCATCGGGGGGCAAAAGTGAAAGTGCACTAATTTTAACGTTATTTTACTAATTTCGGGAAAATAACGTTAAAAGTTGAGGACGGTTAATCATGCATCATGTGGTGGCATTGATAGCTGAAAGACAAAAGGGTACATGCACTAATCAGTGTTTGTCACGATTGCTGAGTGTTATGTGCCTTATGTCCAAGGCTTGATGCAAAACTACTATCGAGCCGGGGTTCTCACTGAAAGCAGCCTCTCTATTCCTACGGGGCAGAGGTAAGGTTGTCTACATCTTACTCTCCTTAGACCCACCCTTTGCTTTGCTATTGGTGGGATTTACTAAGTATGATGATGATGATTCATTCCACATCAAGTTGGCAAATGATTCTCCTTCTCACTTTCTTCATCATTGCGTAGACGACTTGAGACTTAGGTTTGTAGAATAAAGCGATGAGAGACCAAGACTTAACGTCATGAGAGGTGTTAGTCTTCATTGACAAGTGAGAGGTGGTCACTACCCTGCATTTTACATATACATTCTTTCCACATCTCGATGGCAAATGATCTTCCTTCTCACGTCGACGTAAGGCTTGGGTTTGTAGGGTAAAATGATGAGAGACCAAGACTTATCGTCATGAAAGGTGCTAGTCTTCATTGACAAGTCTGTTTCGTAAGGTAATTGAGGCATATGTATAAGTGTAAAATACCTATGTGTATAAACGCAATATTAAACACCAAATTCGCCTATAGGAGAGGTCCTAGATTTCCATCAATATCCTTCCATAACCATTTGAAGGGGACCTGCCCAGCACAAGCTACAATTTAGCAGGGTGTTGAATTGTTGATGGGCTTCTCTGATTTTCCAGTGATGGGTTCTCATGTTAAAAGAAACATTTTTTTAAAACCTATAATACTTGTTTATTAACATAAAAATAAAATAAGATATATGTAACAGTTTTGTTAGGCATAATTCTTTTAAACATTAATCCAAAACAGTTATTTGTAGGTAGTGTTGGGCCATGTTTATAGATAGATATGTAGCGTTGGACCATGTTCATGAATATTATACATTAATACACCGGCCAATACGTGCAACAGGCCTAGACCTCGAAACCTTCCAGATATGGAAAGGTGTGGCCCCTTGTATGTGTCAAAAATATCAACCTTGATCTTTACTCTCATTAAGAGAGACCCTTCATGTTTTATCAATATGATGCATATGGCCGGTTTATTTAATATTATGTTGCATCATGTGTTGACTTTAATTTAGAAAATCTCATTGACATTATGTCTAATCATCTATTACTGTGGTTAAGTGGCATTGGTGATTCGCCCCTATAAAAATTGTGTGAATTTAAATCTTTACATACATAGGTTGATAGGTGGTTTAGATGAAAAAAAAATGTTAGTAAAAAAGCTATATTTTGATTATTTTTTTCTTAGAAAGGGGTTGATTTAGATTTTTTTTTGAATCGCCAAACGGAACCTTTATAACCAAAACCAAAACGAAAAAACGTACGTACAAAAACAAAAACCCCCCAGCCAGAAGCTGGAATGCACAAAACGAACAGAAGAAAAAGAAAACAGAAACAAAAAAGAGCAATTCAGATGTTACATGTTTACGTTGAAATCCCACCAATCCCGTCTTTCTATCGCGCCGTATTTTGATCTTTGTTTTTGTTTGCTTGATAAAAATATTTAAATCTAGTGAACTTATACAATGGGTTAAAATTTAAAAACTTAAAATTATGTCACTTTTATAAAACTTGCACGCCGAATAGGTCCAAACAGGTCAACACCGCCCAACGTTGCTTGTTACTACTAGCAACTATAAAAACAAATACAGTAACTAGTTTTGATTTTAGCAAGTTGACATGTTTTTAAAGTTGTCCGCTTTTCCACCCGTTATCTAACCGAGTAACCTGCGCTGCCCGTTTCCCGAGAAGCGATAAAGGTAACTCTTTATACTACAACTCCCAGTGTTTACTTTAAAAAGTAAAGTAAAGTGAAAGTGACACCATGGTCCCAAAAGTAAGTTATAAATTACACAATTCATAAGTTAAGGGTTAAACTGAGTATATCTGCAAACTTCAAGGGTATTTGGGCATCTAATCCATTTATCCTCGAATTTGGCAACACTTGGATGCAGACAGATAACTGGATAACAAAGGAAATTTCTTCGAACTTTCATCCCACTAGAGATGGGCCCACTTAATTGTCCATTAGTAATGAACGTATGGCATATAGCAGGAGGAATAAATACATATTTTTTATTAAACCAAGATACATCGTCTAGTAATATCTATTTACCAATAAAACATTATATATCTGGTGTCTACTTCCTCCATGGTTTCATATGTTTTGGTATTTGCTCCTGCAGTATCTTTAGCACAAGGTAGTTATGGTAATATATATACATATAGAACGTTTAATACAAAATTAATTTGAAGTAAGAAAACTGCATAAATATTAGCATAAATAAATATTTGTGCCTTTTGTTCTAACTGTGATAACTATGATATGTAAGACGATTATATAACTGCTTACGTGACTCGTTTATCTAACGACTATGCGGTTCTCATAGTTTTTTCAACTTATAATTGGTTTGTATTTAACCATGTTGCTGTATATATTAGTTTTAGATAATCAGATAATGTAGTTATCAAAGAAAACAACTTTAATTTGTGGGCCTCTGATGTGAGTCATCCATTTAGTCCTCAGTTGATGATGCTATGAAAGTTATTGATTGAAATACGCATTTTTTGTCGGTTTAAATAATAGCAATAATAATTATTATTATTATCACTGATATCTTAACAAGAAATTAACTTGTTAACATTGAAAAGTAGGAGCATCAAAGTTTGAAGTTGTCATATATGCTAGCATACTTTATAAATAGTTTATTTTAGACCCTACAATGTACCTCTTAATGCACAACTTTCTTAGAAGATTATAATGTGCCAACTAGATCATGTAATTTTGTTAGGCTATGTGTAGGGGGGAAGGGGCGCCCAGACTATATATCCTAAGTCCCGTCAATTCCGTCGCACTACGTCACTTAAACCGTCCACTACCCTAAACTACCCTCTTTGGTGGTACCACTACCCTATCCCTTGTTTCGTTTTTCTTTTTATTACACATACAAACAAAACTATCAAAGTCAAGCGGCAACCACCCAACCCACACCTACCCGCCGGGCCTTAGCCGCAGGACTGGCGGCGGTGTTTGGCTGCGGGTAAGGGGTACCCGAGGGCAAGGGTTTGAGTGGCCTGCCCCCCTAATGGTTTAATCCATTTTAATTGCCACGTCAAAAAGTGAGTGCCACATCACTACCACATAGTCATGAACTCTCACTCGTTTTCATCTTTAGTATGAAATGGTTTCACAAGTTTTCACTACCCACCGGCCACCACCCATTAAAATAATATATAAATCTGATAAGTTAAAAAATAAGAGCATTCACATCCATGCCATCAAATTATGTGTGTAGAGTTTTTATAATATAAAGAGTATAAAAAATGGTTGTGAGTGGAGGAGAGAGAAAATGTTACTGTTCATCTGTATATTTGAGGGACACTGTTCACCCCCTATAATTTTTTAATATATTTTAAAAGTGGTTGTGAGTGGAAGAGAGAGAAAATGTAATGATAAAGGTATAAAAAATATTATTTAATTGAAAAGAAGAGAGAGAAAATCTAGTGTTTTTAGTGTAATTTAGGGTGAAATATGTTGGAATGGAGTGAATAATACAAATCATGTGATTCGTTGTAGTACATGGGCCCCACCATTCTCCTTTCTCTCATGCTGGTTAGGCAGCTCACGGAGGGGGCTTTCACGCCCCTTTTAACTCCCCTAGGAGCGGTGTTTAATGCCCTTCACACCCACAAAGTTGACACCTCACCAGGGGCGTTAGCTCACATGTTGTTAGGGTTGGGCGGCTTGGGTACTTGGTGCCAAAATGGGTTCATCTTGAAATAGTTCATCTAGTATATGGGGCAATATGAACAGGATGAGTTGACCTTCTAACAACTTTTACTCGTTAGTTATGATTAAAAAATCAATATTATTGTTATAATAAGAATTAAAATGTTTGAGTCAAAACGATTTATGAAACTGCATGAATTAAAAAAGACTTTAGGACTTTAACCCTGTTTCAACTGTTCTAGCATTTCTTACAAAATGATTTCTGATTGAACCAAGTAATTTTCATAACCAGTTTGAATCTACATTTGATGAAGGTATACATGGTATGCATGAGTCATTGAGTCTACACATTACATGCATACCAGTTAATCATGATCTGCTTGTCCAACAAAACTTATTTTCAGATAATAACTTGATCATTTCGTTTTCACCTTTGGCAGGAAGATCTTCGGGTTACTTTTATCGCCGTGAGGGCAATGATGCGTTTCATAGATGGTACGTTGTTTTATACCACAAACACATATTTAATCCTTGAACTTACGCATATGTTTTTCAACAGCTGGTGGTCAGCATCGAAATACTCAAGAACATCACCAACCAAGTGCAGTAAACGTTTCAGAAATCTGCAAAGATCCAGATAAACTTGCAGCCGTGGTTCGTAACTACGACATGAAGACTTTGCGGGCCGTTAATGGGGCCGATGGAATAGCAAAAGCATTAAATGTGTCGATTAACGAAGGAGTCAAATCTAGTGAATTGTCTACCAGACAAGAGACTTACGGCTTCAACAAATACACCGAAAAACCTTCCAAGAGCTTTTTAATGTTCATATGGGACGCGCTTCATGATCTAACGCTTATTATCCTTATAGTTTGCGCCATTGTTTCAATCGGTGTTGGACTCGCAACCGAGGGCTGGCCCGAGGGGATATATGACGGGTTGGGAATTTTACTAAGTATTTTGTTAGTTGTCACTGTTACCGCTGTGAGCGACTACAAACAATCGTTGCAATTTCGAGATCTCGACAAAGAGAAAAAGAAGATTTCATCTCACGTAACGAGAGACAGATGTAGAAAAAAGGTGTCGATTTACGACTTAGTTGTTGGAGATATTGTCCACTTGTCGATCGGTGATCAAGTACCAGCTGACGGGATATTCATATCCGGATACAACTTGTTGATCGATGAATCTAGCTTAACTGGTGAGAGCGATTACGTTCATACCGACGAGAATAAACCTTTCCTACTTGCGGGAACCAAAGTGCAAGACGGCTCAGCTAAAATGCTTGTTACAGCTGTCGGGATGAAGACCGAATGGGGAAAACTAATGGAAACGTTAAGTGAAGAAGGAGAAGATGAGACCCCGTTACAAGTCAAACTAAACGGTGTTGCTACAATCATCGGTAAAATCGGGTTGTTGTTTGCTGTGTTGACCTTTCTTGTGTTGACCGTGAGGTTTCTTGTGGAAAAAGCAATGCGTAACGAGATTTCAAGTTGGTCATCGAGTGATGCTTTGAGCATGTTGGATTACTTCGCCACTGCGGTAACTATAATCGTTGTTGCGGTCCCAGAAGGATTACCACTGGCCGTTACGTTGAGTCTTGCGTTTGCGATGAAGAAGTTGATGAACGATAAGGCACTCGTGAGACATCTTTCTGCTTGTGAGACAATGGGTTCTTCGACTTGCATATGCACGGATAAAACTGGAACGTTAACCACAAACCATATGGTTCTCGATAAAATATGGGTATCCGGTGAAACAAAAGACGTTAGAGACAGCGAAGGTCACACGTTATCTTCCAAATTATCAGAAACCGTATCAACGGTTCTTCTGCAAGGTATATTTGAATGTACGGGTTCCGAGGTCGTAAAGGACAAAGACGGAAAAACTTCTATATTAGGTACCCCTACGGAATCAGCGATATTACAATACGGTCTGGATGCGGGTGGTGATTTCGACGCCATACGCAACGAGATTAAAATGTTAAAAATGGAACCGTTCAACTCCGCCAAGAAGAAAATGTCGGTACTTGTAGCTCTCCCCGATGGTCAAACACGCGCTTTTTGCAAAGGTGCATCGGAAATCGTGTTGGGATTATGTGACAAGATTATTGACGGCAGTGGAGAAACTGTACCGTTGTCGAAAGAAAAAACAGAAGTTATTACTGATGTTATTGAGGAATTTGCAAAGGATGCTTTGAGAACTCTTTGTTTGGCTTATATGGATGTCGAAGGCGATTTTGATAACGGAAACAACATACCTGAAAGTGGCTATACGTTGATTGCTGTTTTTGGAATTAAGGACCCGCTTAGACCGGGGGTTAAGGAGGCTGTTGAAATTTGTTTAGCTGCTGGTATAACTGTTCGTATGGTTACCGGTGATAATATCAACACCGCTAAAGCCATTGCGAAGGAATGTGGCATACTTACTGACGGTGGATTGGCCATTGAAGGCCCGGAATTTAGAACCAAAACTACGGATGAATTGAATGAAATAGCTCCTAAACTTCAGGTATTACAATTCCATTATACATAGAATTTATCGGAAATCAGTCAAGGACCGATATTTGAGATATAGGTTATCGCGGTGGGATATCGGTAATTTTAATATCATGCATAATTTATATATATAGCAATTTAACACTAAGAAATTAACGTTTTGCAACTTGCAAAACACTAACAATTGTAGCTAGTAGGAACTGATTAAGACTTAAAACAACAACATTTAACACTAGCAATTAACAATTAAGACTTAAAACACTAATAGCAGCAATAAGAAGGAAGACGAAGGGTAGAACTAAGAAGAAAGGCACTGATATCGGGAAAATCGGTGATATATCGGTCAATATCGCCGATAATATCGGTACCAATATTCTGACCGATATTTTTCACCAATATCTCACCAGGGGACATTGGTGATATATCTGCAATGTTAACTGCATAGGTACTGATTGAAATGGCTAAGGCTTTTGATTTGACCCGTTTGAGACAAAACACAACCCATTCATAAGTAACTGATTTTCCATGTATACAGGTAATGGCTAGATCATCACCAACAGACAAGTATGATCTTGTAAAGCATCTGAGAGGCATGTCGGAAGTTGTTGCAGTTACAGGTGATGGCACAAATGATGCCCCTGCTTTGCATGAATCCGATATTGGATTTGCGATGGGGATAGCAGGAACCGAGGTTGGTAATGGGCACGTTTTTTTTGTACTTTTTACCCGAGTCTTGACATATATATTGCGTGCGGTATATGCAGGTTGCAAAAGAACAAGCTGATGTCATTGTGATGGATGACGATTTCGCAACGATTGTGAAAGTGGCCAAATGGGGACGTGCGGTCTACATTAATATCCAAAAGTTTGTACAGTTCCAGTTGACCGTGAATATCGTCGCTCTAATGATCAACTTTGTTTCTGCATGCATCACAGGTGTGTTGGTCTTAACAATATTGTTGCTCTTCACGCAAATTATCTATAATACAATTACCAACTTTGATGAACAGTACTTTGACTTTTTTACTTTTTTTTTGTTTTTTGTCATTTTTGTGTTTTTGTATTTTTCTTTTATCCCTGAACTTTCAGCCTTGACACTTACAACCTCTTAACTCTCTAAAGACTTTGTAATCCAGTTTTACGTGTTGATATAAGTTCAAGTTGATTTACGTTGTACGTTTTTAGTTGGTCTACGTTTTGACATAAATTTTAATTTTTTTGGGGGAAATGAGTCGGGTCAAATATAATACGTTTTCGTATTTATCTTTATGTACGTTTCCAGTTGGTCTACATTTTGACGTAAATTTTGTTAGGAAATGAGTCACTTTACGTTCGACACCGCCGCAACGTGCCATACCATTCTTTAACTTAAAAAACACTATTTTCTTACGTGTTTATTTTCGTGTCTGTATAAATATAACTTGGTTTACGTTTCGACGTGAATTTTCATTAAAGTTAAATTTAAGAGAGCGTTTACGTTTCCATTTACAATTAATTTAACATCAGTCCGTCCCGCTGTCCAAATTAAATTTAATTTATGGTTTTTGGTCAATGTAAAACATGTGTCGATATTCTTTTGAGCATATTTCCTTAGGTTGCTATATTGAATCAAAATAGATATCAACCAAAACCCCTTAACTTAAAAAATGTTAAATTTTATTCTTTTAAAACTGCAGGGTCCGCGCCTCTTACAGCTGTGCAACTGCTCTGGGTCAACCTGATCATGGACACTCTGGGTGCACTAGCACTGGCTACCGAACCACCAAACGACGGTCTGATGCAACGCCCTCCCGTTAAGCGTACTGACAGTTTTATTACCAAGACGATGTGGAGGAACATCATTGGTCAAAGCATCTACCAAATGGCTGTACTGTTCGTTTTCAATTTCACCGGGAAGCCAATTTTGAAGTTACATGGGGAAAATGCGACCGCGATCCTTAATACTTTCATATTCAACACTTTCGTGTTCTGTCAGGTTACACAACTTCTAATCACTTCATTTATGTCATTTTCGCTATTTTCCCATATTGCGCGGATGTTTTAGTAAACATGTATATGTTTTTTTTGCAGGTTTTTAATGAAGTAAACAGCCGTGACATGGACAAGTTAAACGTATTCCGTGGCATGTTCAGCAGTTGGATCTTCATGGCTGTTATGGTTGCAACGGTTGTATTTCAAGTGATCATAGTTGAGTTTCTTGGCACTTTTGCAAGCACTGTGCCCCTAGACTGGCAACTATGGTTGCTAAGCGTTGTGATTGGATTGGTGAGCATGCCAATTGCAGTTGTTTTGAAGTGCATTCCTGTTGAGAAGACTGTTGTCAAGGAACAACATGATGGTTATGAAAGACTGCCCGATGGCCTAGAGCGCGTTTGAAGGAAAGCTAAAGCGTAAACATATTCTACATCCTGCTTCGATTTTTCTTTGCTATTTTCCTGCTGTCAGGTTTCAAGTAGTTGAAAGTCGGATGGTATATAGCTTATTCAACTATCGTATTTTGGTCAAACCTCAGGGACGAAAATGGCAATTTACTCTTGAACTGAAACTTTCAAGTTTTGTTTTTGCCCAAATAATAAATTCTTTTATCATGAAGGATTTTGGATTCTGTTCATTGTGTTTTTATTATTTGTTGGTGATTTGATTTGAGTTCTTATTTGTCTCCAAAGATTGTATAAGTTGCTCAACTAGGGATAATTAAAGAATTATAAATGTAATATGACTGTATTTTACACTAAATGTAAAGAGTAAAAAATAGCATCTAGTCTATAGTTTAAAAGTAACTATTTTATATACATTTTCTATTAACTCTATAGTTTAAATGTAACTATTTTATATACATTTTCTGTTGTAGGTTGTAAATGTAAATTAATAATTTTACAGTATTAATAGGCAAAGATTAGAATAAAACTTCAGGTTAAATGGACTATTTTTATTATTAACTAGTATTGTGTTTAGGTTCATGTTTCTGAAACGGTCCAATCTCCTGCTAACAATTACATACCACAAATCGAACAAAAAATTCCTATCGAAAAAAATCAAATCTTACGTCTGAGAGAGTAGACGCTGCGTGTAAAAACTCTTCTTATATGCTTGCAAAACCAAGGACTTGTGGTGCATCAAAATCGGATACAAGAATATGCTCACCTTCCTGCATTTTACTCGCAGTGAATAACCCAACCACCCGCTGCAAAAATATTTAGTTCATAGAAAATGTGACTAAATATCATTGGTATCTCCTCTTGGCTTCTCCATAAGCAACCACACCCATAACCGTCATCGAGTAACCAGCTATACCTATAAATGTCACCGGGTTTCTGAAAAGGAGTATCGAGATGACAACGGCTACAGCCCCTTTCGCATTACCAAGTACCTGGAGTGTTAATGCACTAGTGTTCTTAGTCACCAAGAAGTTGGTCAAGTTGGCCGCATAAGCCATAGTTGAGTTAACCAAAAGCAGTAGCCACATGAATCTATGTTTCAATGCTAGAGAGACGGTAACATCAATCACATCCGGTTCCATTATAAGTGCAGCGGCCAATAAAACAACAATAGCAAACGGAGACATATATAGCAACAGATTCATGGAGTTCAACTTTTCCCTGCATATATCATATGCTAATTATTATAAACTCATGCTGCTGACGTCGAGTTTGTATGGTCAGTGTATTTTGTGGACGAAAAATGAATTACCCCTCAGAAGAAAGTAGGATCCCTTGAAGAACCGACTTGAAAGCCCTAGCAGCGGTCGCGCTTATGCACATAATGAACCCATATAAATGAAAACTTGGCTCACCCTGCCACAAATTAACGAAATAACTTATTAATTCTTTCCTTACACACTTCAAGAATCAAGATACTATGAAGTGATAGCTTTTAAGTGTAAATGTCTAAAATGCCCTTCAGCGGAGTCGAAACAGGGGATTGTAGTCGATCAAATTGATATCAACCATACTTCATGATGTAAACAATGAACAAATATGTAACTTTTTGATCTGAAATTGACCCCTGTTTGACCCTCAACGGACTGCAGATCAAGATCCATGATCACTCAGGAAAGATTAGTAATATTTAACTAATTCTTTCCTCAACATCAAACTTCAAGAATCAAGATATTATGAAGTGCTGGCTTTTAAGTGTAAATGTCTAAAATGCCTTTAGCAGAGTCGAATCATTGGATTGTTATCGATCAAAATCGATACTTTGTGAGGAAAACAATGGGTAAATTGGTAACTTTTGATCTAAAATTGACCTCTGTTTGACCCACAAAGAACTACAGATCAAGATCAATGATCACTCAACAAAAACTAATAATCTTTACACAATAAAGATCACACATTTATGCACAGATCAAGACTAAATCCATCCAAACAACAAGAACCACATAATCAAACCCTAACAAAATAATTAAAATCAAACAATCACTTAAAAAAAAAAAAAATAAACATACCCCACTAGCAATCATAACGCCAGTAACAACAGGAACAAGAGCACAATAAGTAGCCCAAGCTTCTCTCTTAAATGTCATCAAATAAGCAAACAAAGCAGTAAAAAACGGTGTCGTTGCACCCACAGCTTGGTTAAAAGAAACCGGTAAATATCTCAAAGAAATATTCCCACCAACAACAGACCCACAAAACACAATGCTCAGAGTCCCAATCCTTAATAACTGGGACCAAGATTTGATCTTTTGCAACGGCACAACTTTAAGAAAAACAATTGATATGTAACTGAGTATTGCACAGGCTGACATGTGGCACATTGTCAGAAAAATTGGGAATTTAAACCCATAGTTAGATAGTAATAGTTTGTTTAGAAGAAGTACACCTATGTTTGATGAGTACCAGAGGATTATTAGTGATGAAATGATGAATAAAGATGACATTTTTATGGGATTTTTGATGGTTTTTGAGGGATTTAAGGGTGAATGAGGAGATGGGTCATTGGGATTTAGGTTAAGGAAGGATAAAGTTGGGATTTTTATGGGTTTTGATTTGGATCTGATCAGGGTTTGTTGGAGAATATTGTTGAAGTTGAGATGTTTATGCCGTGATGGGGTGAATCTGTGTTGGGAGGTGGAGGTGATGTGGGGATGTTTGTGTGCAGTGGGAATGGAAAGAGGGAGTGGGGTATGGTGTACGTGTCTCATTTTTATTTGATGGGTTGGTGTTTGATTTTGGGTTTGGAGGAAATGAAGATGAGAAGCATGTTTTATTGAATTATGTGGATTGATATTTACAAGTTAGTGAAGGTTTACATTCATACATTCATCAATCTTCAAAGTATTGGAAGAGATAAGAGGACTTCTTCTCTTTAGATAGAAAAGTTGAAGTTTGTTTTATTCTTTTAATCGGTTGAATTGGTGTAATTCTAATATTTTAAAGTTTTCTATCTGTTGACTGTTATTTATGTTTTGATGGATTCTGCTTTACGTTCTAACCAAACCTATGAATAGGTGTCGGCTCCACTCATGCCAATATTATTGGATTAACGTGGGTTAATATTAGGATTAAGAGATACACTAATCACTAATGGATCTGATAGTTGATATAAAATCCAACTTGTTTCCAAGGAGTTTCATCAAAGAAAGGACTTTTACATTTATTACACAAAGATGTTCAACCAGTTGTGAAACCAAACATATTTAGGTTTATTTTATGTGTTGTATTTTCTTGAGTTTGGCGTATTTGGCAAGTTGATGTCAACAATACCTTTATTCATGGGATTTATAATGTGTTTTTGGCACAACATCTTGGCTTTGTTGGCCCGACTCACTTGGATCGTGTGTTCTTTTTGTAGAAGGCTCTTTATGACCTTATGTGTACGTCTAAATCTTGGTTTCCAAGCTCTCAACACGACTAAAACTTTATTACATTTGGTTTTACTTAATGTGTCTTTGATACATTCTTATATTCTTATATGTTTATTTCCAAGATTCGGTTGCATGCTATATTCTTGTATATGTTGATGACATTACTTTTCCAGGAGTTCCCCATCTTTTGTTGTTGATCTGGTCAGGTGTTTACATCCTTAGTTTGCGTCAAAGGACCCATGCTCACTAAGTTATTTTTGGAGATACACGCGACATTCTTTATTGATGTTCTTCATCTTTCTCAGCAATGATACTTACAGGATCTCTCACTCGAACTAGTCTTAGTTAGTGTCGATCATTGTATATTATCGTTTATCCAAGATGACTACTCTCACTCTATCCTTGTCTACCTTTGGAGGCCCTCTGCTATATTGAAGCATTGTTGGTGTCTTACAGTATCTCATCTTGACTCGTTTAGAGATTGCTTATTCTCATCTTGACTCGTTTAGAGATTGCTTATGTGGTCATTGTTATGGGCGGTTTTCTGAACATATATCCTTAATAATATTCTGACTCTATTGCTTTTGATTATGATCAGGATATCGGATCAGGATATTGGTAACATCCTGATGCGGTATCCTGACGATAACTAATTAGTTCACGTGCAGGTAAACGAGGCAAGTCTATAACGTTCAAGTGGACTTCTTCTCCCAAAGACTCGGGCAAATCTGTTGGATTGTGGACGCTGAAGCCGGAAGACGTGGACTACAACGTTCATAAAGGGAATATTCGCAGCATCCCGGTTTTATAGGATAGTTTGTTATTTTCATTTTACTATAAATAGGAGTGATCGGATCAGATAAGAACACACACAATCTCTCGAGCTCTCTGTCTCTCTAGCTACAAACACTCACAACACACTTACACTTGTATTCGAATTGCATTGTAACACTTAGTTGATCCGCATCATATCATGCACTGTATCCTGACATTTGAAGTAATAAGAAGAACAAGGCAGGTGCGATTGTCAACTCCCGAGGTTTTGTGCCGGCGATCTAGATAGATCAAGGGCTTTCCTCGTACATCCCGTGTCACCCTTTACATTTTTGCTCATTGTTTGATTGTAGGTACAACTCGATATCCTAAGCCGTATCCTGAAAACTGTTTTTGTAAACAATTAAATTAGCATATTTTGAATACACATTCTTAGCACACTACCTCACTTAACTAATTTGATCACTTAATTGCTTCGATAATTGTTGACCAAAACAATTTGGCGCCCACCGTGGGGCAAGTGGTGCTATTTCTACTAAAAGCTTTTGCAAAATCATTACTTGGTTTTCTATTTTCAAAACTTTTCGCTACACTATTTTCAATGGCCTCGAGATCAAACATGAGCTCTTCCACTGTGTCTGCTACAACCTCTGCAACAATTGGTTCAGTGCTTCCACCACCTCCTCCGAGAACGCAAGCCTCTTCACAAGGAACTGAAATTCATGTGGCTCGGGATGTTATCCCCGCTCGCAATATTCAGGGATCTGGTCCTGTTTTGGCCTCTAATGAAGAAATTCTAACTTTATTTGGTAGTGTACAGGAACAGATGAGGCAACAGCATGAGACCAACCAAATGCTGATGAGAGAAATACAACTCTTGAAATCCAGCTCAAGCAGGACCGCTGAGGATACTGTCACTCCCTTGCAACCCAGAGCTTTGAACTTCAATTCTGCAGTATATACTGAGGATAACAGGGGAAATATTGTGCCTAGCCATTCTCAGAATCATACTCCTGAGATACCCTCTTCGGTCAGGGTGTCAACTGTGAGAAGCTTAAGATATGCTTCAGGATATGGCCAGAATCCTCAAACTGGTAATGTATCTAATAATAATAATAATACTCTTGCTACTAATGGTATTGGATCTTTGTAGGATGCAGGTATGACATCAGCACTTTCCAGGGAGCTTCAAAAGTTAAAGGACATGATATCCAGTGTACCTGGAGTAGTCCAGCCAATCCCAGAAGTATCCTAGGATAGCCACAAGATATCTCGGTTTGCATATCCTATTTGTGATGCTGAAATCCCGAAAAGATTTCAAACCCCCAACATGAAGCTCTATGACGGAACTACGGATCCTGAAGAGCATATTGCCTAGTATAGGGAAATGATGGAAATCAACCCTATCCCTCCAGATCTCAAGGAAGCATGCCTCTGCAAGGGTTTTGGTTCTACCTTAACAGGATCAGCCTTAAAATGGCTCTTAAACGTTCCTCCTCATTCGATTACATCATTTGCTCATTTAGTAAATTTATTTAATAGTCAATTTTCTTGTAGTCAGAGTTTTGAAAAACTAACCAGTGATCTCTACAGGATAACTCAAGGACCTTAGGAATCCTTGAAAGATTATGTGAACAAGTTTAGTCGGGAATCCTTAGATATCCCACATCTTGATGTTGCAACAGCTGTGCAGGCTTTCAAGATGGGATTGCAAAAAGATTCTCAATTTTACCAGGATCTTGTAATGAATCCCTGCAGGAACCTGGACGAAGCTCGGAACAGGGCTTTAAGATATATTCGATTGGAGGATGACAAAAAGATGCAAGAAAGGATGAATTCATCCACAACCTATGAGTCAACCAACAGGAAATCAGAATCCTCGTATAAACCATATCGCTCTAAGCCATATGGCATGAATGACAGCAAGAAAGTGAATGCTGTTGAAGACGAGGATCCTGAGGAATATCCCGAGTTGTCAGAATATTGTTTTTCTGTTAATATACCTGAACTGAGAAATATCGCTCTAAGCCATATGGTAGGAATGACAGCAAGAACGTGAATGCTGTTGAAGATGAGGATCCTGAGGAATATCCTGAGTTGTCAGAATATTGTTTTTCTGTTAATATACCTGAACTGATGTATGCTATGCAGGGTTTAGGAGACAAAGCAAGGTGGCCCCGGAAGAATCAACAAAAAGCTGATTAGAAGGATAAGTCCAAATGATGTGCCTTCCATGAGGATTTCGGACACGTCACAGAGGATTGCATTGCTCTGAGGAAAGAAATAAGCTATCTCTTGAGCAAGGGATATCTGAAGGACCTCCTGGGAAGAAAGAAGAATAAGGGTCAGGATACTGATAAGGATCCTGAACGAGCAGCATCACTTCCTGCGGATGCCAAGATAATTAACTTCATTTCAGGAGGATCCGATATCTGTGGGACCTCTTATTCTGCAGCAAAAGACATGCAAAGGAGGCTAAGGCAGAGATGGGAGATAAGCCAACTAGGATGTCAACCCTCACGACAGATAAAGTGATCACGTTCGATAATGATGATAGGGATATTGTCCAGGATCCTCATCATGATGCTTTGGTAATAACTTTATATGTTGCTAATCATTTTGTGCACAGGATACTGGTAGATAATGGCAGCTCCGTCAACATAATTCAGCTAGAAACACTGAAGAGAATGAATGTATCCCCGATTGATATTACTTCAAAATCCACTGTGCTTGTTGGGTTCAGTGGATAAGCCAGGAATACCGTGGGAGAGATAAAGTTGCCTGTGTATGTTGAAGGGGTCAACTCAATGCAACGATTTTGTGTCAAGGACTCCTTATCCTGCTACAATATTATATTAGGTAGGCCATGGATCCATGATATGAAAGTTGTGCCATCAACCTACCATCAGTGCATCAAGATTCCTACCCCTTGGAGGGTAGTTAAGGTGGAAAGTGATCAACAGGAAGCACATGAGTGTTACTCTTCATTGATGAAATCCTCGACAAAGCCTAATGCGGCATAGCAATTAAAGATGCGAGCCCAGGATATCGTGGAGGCTTCAGAGCAGGATGTAAAGAAAATTATCCTGGATCAGGATAATCCAGATATCTCGGTGCTCGTAGGAACCAATATCCCTCAGGATATTGAAAATCAATTGACTAACTTTTTGAAATGCAGGATGTCAACATTCGCATGGAAACACGAGGATATGACAAGGATTTCCAAGGATATTATAACCCACAAGCTTGGAATCGATAGGTCTTTCAAGCCTGTCGAACAGAAACGAAGGAAGTTTGCTCCAGAGCGGAACACTATCATTCAGGAAGAAGTTGAAAGGTTATTAAAGAGCAAGATGATTAGGGAAGTGAAATTTCCCAGATGGCTAGCAAATGTAGTGGTGGTGCAAAAGAAAAATGGGAAATGGAGAGTCTGTGTAGATTACACAGACTTAAACAAAGCTTGTCCCAAAGACCCATTTCCTCTACCTCATATTGATTCAATGGTGGATGCTACTGTCGGCCATGGGATGTTAACCTTCATGGATGCATCCTCAGGATTCCAGCAGATCCAAATGGAACCTTCAGACCAGGAGGATACGGCTTTCATGACACCGACAGGTATTTATTGTTATACTGCTATGCCTTTTGGTTTAAAAAATGCAGGTGCAACATCCAAAGATTGGTGAACATGATGTTTAAAGACAAGCTGGGGGACACCATGGAGGTGTACATCGATGACATGGTAGTAAAATCTAAAAAGGCTGAGGATCACCTCCAGGATATTAAGGGAGAATTTGATATCCAGGACCAGTACAACATGAAGCTAAATCCAGCTAAATGCCATTTTGGAGTGGAGGCAGGAAAGTTTCTGGGATATATGGTGACCAAAAGAGGGATAGAAGCAAGCCCAGAACAGATCAAAGCCATCTTGGATATCAAGTCACATTCCAACATGAAAGATGTACAAAGACTAACGGGATATCCTGAAGAAGAATAAGAAATTCGAATGGGGAGAGAAGCATGAAACAGCCTTGCAGGAATTAAAACAATATCTCTCAACTGCACCTCTATTAATGAAGCCAGAAAATGGTGAACCATTATCCCTGTATCTTGCAGTATCAGGGAATGCGGTAAGTGCTGTCCTGGTAAAGAATCACGAAGGTCAGCAATATCCTGTCTATTATGTTAGCAAAAGTTTATTAGATGCTGAAACTAGATATTCTCATTTAGAAAAATTAATATTGGCCTTAGTTATGGCATCGACAAAACTTAGACATCATTTTGAGACACATAGGATTCATGTTAAAACCAACTATCCTGTTAAAAATGTGCTTAGGAAACCAGAGATATCAGGTAGGATGGAAAGTGGTCAGTAAAATTAAGTGCCTATGATCTAGTATATGAACCTAGAAATGCCATAAAGTCTCAGGCCCTAGCTGACTTTGTGGCTGATTTCAGTAGTGATATTCAAAATGAAGTAGACCTAGAAGTACAACAGCTAGGAGAAAATTTAGAATCCTGGACGTTATATACTGATGGTGCATCTAATGTAAGAGGTGTAGGTTTAGGTATACTACTAAAATCGCCACAGGGGGGACATATTACCCCAGGCTATTAGGTGTGAGTTTCCTGCCACTAATAATGAAGCAGAATATGAAGCTTTGATTGCAGGGTTAGAATTGGATAAGAGCATGAATATTAAGAGTTTGCAAGTGTATGTTGATTCCTTGTTAATCACTAATCATTTTAATGGATCCTATGCAATTAAAGGTGAGAGGTTAATCGAGTATCTCGAAATTCTCAAAAAATTAGCAGGATATTTCGATGTTTTTACACTTGAACAGGTACCAAGAGAGGATAATACTGAAGCCGATGCTTTAGCAAATCTAGGATCATCAGTCAGGATACCGGAGGGAACCCAAATACCAATACTACATATCCTGTATCCTGCGATGGATCTTCTCAAATCTCTGGATAAGGAAGTAGTAAGTATCCAGGATCCTGATGATGAATATCCCGAGGAGGATCCTAAGTCCTGGACGGCTCCAATTATGAGATATCTCAAGGAAGGACACATCCCAAAGGATGAGAATCCTAAGGCCTTTAGAATGAAGGTATCACGATTCACTATTATAAATGATGTTTTGTGTAAGAAATCTCTTGCAGGACCATACCTGAGGTGCTTGGAGGATCCCGAAACTAAAGAAGTGCTTCAGGATATACACGAAGGAGATTGTGGTAACCATACTGGGGGCAGGTCGTTATTCTCAAAGGTATTAAGAACAGGATACTATTGGCCTACGATGAGGAAAGATGCTGCAGAATATGCCCGAAGGTGTGATGCATGTTAAAGGCACAATAACATATTGCATCAACCTGCTGAACCACTTTATCCTATTGCTTCCCCTTGGCCATTCATGAAGTGGGGGATGGACATAGTAGGAAAATTGCCAAAGGCTCCAGGAGGAAAAGTCTTTATGCTGGCAATGACTAACTATTTCTTTAAATGGGTTGAAGCTGAAGCATTTGTTCAAGTCAGAGACCAGGAAGTAGTATCCTTCATAAAAAGGAATATCCTGACCAGGTTTGGGGTACCAGCCGAGATAATCTGTGACAATGGTTCTCAGTTTATAAGTAAGAGGACTACTGACTTTTGCAAGAGTTGGGGAATCAAAATGATCACATCTACTCCAGTACATCCTCAAGCAAATGGACAAGCAGAATCCTCAAACAAGATAATTGTCAACAACTTGAAGAAGAGACTAGGAGCTAAGAAAGGAAGATGGAAAGAAGAATTACCCTTTGTTTTATGGGCTGATAGAACAACAATAAAGAGTGTGACTGGCCAAACTCCATTCTCCTTAGTATTTGGAGCAGAAGCAGTGATCCCAACAGAAATGGTGATACCTACAGCAAGGTCTAACCTCCGGGATCCTGAGCAGAATCCTGAAGCCCTATGCCAAGAATTGGATACTATTGATGAGACAAGAGATGCAGCAAAGCTAAGGATGGCAGCATATCAACAGAGGATATCCAGAGCATATATCAAGAACATAAGGACTAGAAGGTTTCAGGTTGGAGATTGGGTATTAAGAAAGGCTTTTCAGAATACTACTAATCCTGCTGATGGAAAGTTAGCTCCTAAGTGGGAAGGACCTTATGAGATTGAATCAGAATCAGGGAAAGGAGCATACCGACTCAAGAATATGGAAGGGGATATGCTACCAAGATCCTGGAATGCTATACACCTAAAGCTCTATTACAAGTGAGTTTAGAATTTAATTTCTAACTCAGGATGGTATGAATTCTATCTCTTTTAATATATTTTATTCTTTTGAACCCAATACTGACTTAAGCATCGGAGGGGTGTTAGCTAGGCTAACACCCACCTTAGTTTACAGTCGTTTTGCAGTATATGCTTCGGGATATAGCTCCAGGATACACACTCAGGATACTTCGAAAGATTAGAGGATTGGCCCCCTCTCCCACGTTTAAGGGATCCTGATCCCTTCATAGGTTTAAAGGTATTGACCTTTCTCACGAATTGGGTTTAAACACCCAGCCTGGAGCGTAAGTTATCCAGGGATAGTTCCAGGTGGCGGGACCAGTTCATGTAAAAGTGGCTGACAATTTCGTTACTATTGGCTATATCCTGGATCCTCAAGGTATATGAGGATTGATCACCCTCTCTCACGAAAGGGTATTTTCATACTCTCTAAGGTTTAAAGGTTTTGACCTTTCTAAGTCTTGGAGTTTAGACACTCCCGCCTGTAGCGCATGAAAACTTGGGATTTTCCCCAGAATACTTGTGGGTTTATCCCCAGAACACTAAGGATTTATCTCCAGTATATTTTTGGGTTTATCCCTTGAAATACAAAAATTATTCAAACGATTGCAATTTATGTCCAAAAAATTTCTAAGTATTGAAAAACATAATACACAGGGGACATTCCTACTAAGGCAATTGTACAAAGCTCAAAGGATCAAGTTCGAACCCAGTACACTAAGTGTCCCAGACTGGGGACATCTTCGTTGGAAAGGTTGCAAAAGGATCGAAGAATGAGAGTGGGGTTAAACTCTATTTCTGGTATGATCTTTCCTTTAAAAAACCTTGTCTAAATCGGTTAAGTTTTTCAAACTATGTTTGAAAAAAGCTTGAATATCCTGATTGGGATATGTTTTCAGGATATATTTTCAAAATATATTTTAGAATATGTTTCAGGATATTTGGTTGGAATATTTGGGACATGATACTTGGATTAAAAACTAAAACTGTATTCTAGTCAAACAAGTGTTATCGAAACAAACTTTGTAAAATAAAAATGAACTGCCCTTTTTCTTTGAAAACTTTATCTGAATTGTTTGAATTATAAAAACCCTATTTGACGAAAGTCTTTATAGGATATTTGCGAGTATACTGATCAAGATATTTTCATAATATTTGGGTAAGACATTTGAAATATTGCACTAAGTTTGGAACATTGAAATTCAAACTAAGCAATACATAACAAAGGACAATGATAAATAGGGTCAAAAGGAAGTTATATTATTAACATAGCAAAAGTTGTGCTTTTGATTTCATCTCAAACCGAGATCCATCCACCAAAAGCACAGTTAGTTTTTTTTATCATATTTACCTAACAGTTGAAGGTTTCATCTTAAACTGAGACCCATCCACCTCCAACTGTTATATTGTTCAAAATAAACGATACTAATTGATGACCAAGGGCTTCATCCTGAAACCCAGGACCCATCCACCTTTGGTCATCATATTGTCTTAGTGCAGGAAATGTAAATTGTTCAAAGACAGGAAATATAAATTGTTTAATGACCACAACCATCAAACTTAAAAAACTGGGCTCCGGCCTAGGCACGTACATCCATCATTGCCCACTTCGTTGCTTTCAAGGAGCAGCACCTTCTTCACCAGCAACCTTCCCTACAGCATCCTCGCCACCATCACCATCAGGATTCTTTTCAGCATCAACCGCTTCCTCCGCTGCCTTGGAAGGCTCTTCACCCGCAGGCTTGGCAGGATATTCAACAGGACTCCCCCCGAGGTCTTTCAGGTTTGCCTCCCAAGCACTCACGTTCCAGGAAGGGCATTCAAAGCCCAGAGTTTTGGCTTCATAAGCCATCTTTAGCCTGGCTTGTAGGAGGGAGATTACAACTGACCCCTTGAGACCTTCTCGGTTGGTAGTCATATCCTGCTCGAATTGGAGTTGGGCGGCATCCAGCTTGGCTTGGGCATCTTCATTGGCCTTGTTGATAGCAGCTTTGGCTTCTTGGGACAGTGCTTTGAATTTGTCCTCATAGTGCTGTGACTTAGCGGCAACTATCGTCCCCTGGTCAGAGATGGTGGTCTCAGCCTTCCTCAGCTTCACTTCCAGCATCTTGTTTAGACCGCAACTTTTTTAGTAAAGGCTCATCAGGCGTTCAAGACCCTACAAGAAAACAGGTATTAACATACAATAAACAGCATATGGTGCAGGATGTAGGTTAAGGATATGAACCTGGTTTAGAAAGCCGGTCATAAAACCGTTGGATTCAAGAAACCCGTGGTTTTCGAAGGGAAAGGTCTCGGATGAGGCTGGAGAGTCGGTCTCCTTTCTTTTCGGGAACTTGAGGCACGTGGCTTGGTAGCAGAAGAGGGCTTAGGAACAACTGCCGGTTTAGAGCTGGATGCAGGATTGGAAGTGGAAGCAGGCTTGCTGGGTTCTTTCTTCACTTGGACAGGAATAGGGTAACTATCCAGTTCTTCGAGATCGAAAACTTCTTGAACTTTGGCTGGTGCTGCTAAACAGGGAAAATATCTAAAACTTTACTCTTGTCTCTTATTTTATTAGTAAAAAATGTGCAAAAATTATGTGATTCTAACCAGACATATCTGATGAAGAGTATTGGCTTGAACTTGGAAGATGCCGTGTAAAGGATCTGTCACAATCAGGCAACCCATAGATCCAGTTGATTCGTTTTTGGGATTCTTGAGAGGGAGGAGCTAACTCTTTGAAGTTTGCTGCAAAAAAGACATCAGGATATTAGTACAGGATACATCACCAGGATATGTTTGGGGATATCTAAAAACCCTAAACCCTACCGGAGGTCAACCATTTCACCGGAAGGCTTTTGCCCTCGGGAATTGAATCCCGTCTAACAAAGAAGAATTTTCGTTGCCACCCATCCTCATTTTTTGAAGCTTTGAGGATGAGGGGATTGCTAGAGGTTGAGAAAAGCAAGAAGCGACTATTGCCGTGGGATCGGAGACGGTAAGCGAGTGGAAGGTCTTCGATACAGAGATCGGGGACATGAAGGGCTTTGATTTGGTTGAGCATAATCAGTACTCTCCAGACCATAGGCATTGTTTGGGCAAAACAGAGACCGGTAATTCGAAAGAACTCCATGATGAATTCCGGGAATGGATATCGAAGACCAAGGGAAAATGGGTATGATGAAAAACAGATCCACTCCTCGGAAGATACATCGGAATGAATGCTCCGATGGATTGGACGAATAATCGCCGTATCGGAGAAAGCACCGGAGGTTCTTAACGCGTTGATATCGGCATTGTCAAAGGAGCACACCTCCTTCTCGGGGTTTTTGAGCATATTCTGGTTAACAAATGACGAAGTGGACTCGCCGGAATGAGAGCGTGTTCTAGTGGCCATCGGGAAATTTGGACGAGAAAATGCTAAGAGATAAGAAGAGAAAAGTACCTGAGAATTCCAAGGGAGATGATCGTTTATCAACAAAGAAGAGAGAAGAAATAGGGGCAAAATGGATAGCCATCGAGTGAAAAACGCGTGGGAAGTTGCACAATGTCACTTCAAGAGTCCAATCGTATTAATTGCCTCGGTCCGGGTGATAAACTCTAAAATATATCCGTTTGAATTCAGGATTCCAACAGATATATTTTGGGGACAATTGTTATGGGAGGTTTTCTGAACATATATCCTGAATAATATTCTGACTCTATTGCTTTTGATTATGATCAGGATATCGGATTAGGATATTGGTAACATCCTGATGCGGTATCCTGACGATAACTAATTAGTTCACGTGCAGGTAAACGAGGCAAGTCTATAACGTTCAAGTGGACTTCTTCTCACAAAGACTCGGGCAAATCTGTTGGATTGTGGACGTTGAAGCCGGAAGACGTGGACTACAACGTTCATAAAGGGAATATTCGCAGCATCTCGGTTTTATAGGATAGTTTGTTATTTTCATTTTACTATAAATAGGAGTGATCGGATCAGATAAGAACACACACAATCTCTCGAGCTCTCTTTCTCTCTAGCTACAAACACTCACAACATACTTACACTTGTATTCGAATTGCATTGTAACACTTAGTTGATCCGTATCATATCCTGCACTGTATCCTGACATTTGAAGTAATAAGAAGAACAAGGCAGTTGCGATTGTCAGCTCCCGAGGTTTTGTGTCGGTGATCTAGATAGATCAAGGGCTTTCCTCGTACATCCCGTGTCACCCTTTACATTTTTGCTCATTGTTTGATTGTAGGTACAGCTCGATATCCTGAGCCGTATCCTGAAAACTGTTTTTGTAAACAATTAAATTAGCATATTTTCAATACACATTCTTAGCACACTACCTCACTTAACTAATTTGATCACTTAATTGCTTCGGTAATTTTTGACCAAAACAGTCATTAAGGTCTCATGAGTTGGAGTTCCAAGAAACAACATATAATTACTCGTTCTAAGTCCTTGTGTAATGGGGCTTTATATCACGGGGTGAGGGGCTATAGCGCCCCATAGCGCCTCCCCACACCACTACGGGGGCGCTATGGGGGTGATATTTCTTGGAGCTGCTATGTGTATCGCGGCTTGAGAGGGAGGAGGACCGTTGCAACGATCAGAAAATTAAAAAAAAATTAATTCATTTTTAATATCTATAAATACTCCCCATATCTCCTATTTTTTTAAAATTCATCACACTCTCATTCTCTCTTCTCTACCTTTCTTTTTTATAAAAATCTAGAAATTACTCCCACTTTCTTCTAAAAAAATAATGGGTTCCCCATCGGAAGATTCGTTCACCGATATTTACCAAATATTTTTTTTCACCAGAAGAAATCGCGGAGGAGGAAGAAGTGGTTACGAGTGCATGTACTCTCGCGATACAAGCAATGGAACACGTTCGGCGTTCTCCTCCACGCCCCATTTTGAGGAGCACCTTTATCTTGCGAGACCGTGAAGCCGTGAACGAACGTTTGATAAAAGACTATTTTGATCCCACACCGGTTTACGGACCCAATGGTTTTAGACGGCGGTTTCGGATGAGCCAAAGGTTATTTTTGCGCATTAATAATGGTTTGGAAGCTAAGTATGACTTCTTTAAGCAAAGAATGGACGCGAGAGGATATTTAGGTAGTGTTTGGTATACAAGAATGAGAGGTGGAATAGAATGGATCATTACGAGAGAATGAAGAAAGGGGGTTTGGTTGATCAATGGAATGGAATCACCTAGGGGCGGACTTATTAAGAAACTACGGGTTCCTAGGAACCCATTCGGTTTTTAATTTTTAGTGTAAATATATATAACAAACTGAAAAGGAATCCATAAGTAAAAGGGTAAATTACTTTTTGAGTCCCTGTGTTTTATGGGTTTTAACTAGTTGAATCCAAAAGCAAAAAGTTTAACGACCTGAGTCCCTATAAGCATTTTCTTTAACCATTTGAGTCCAAATTTCTAACTCCATCCACCAAGTTTGTTAACTATAAGGGTAAATTGGTCATTTACACATAAAGTACAAGTCTTATATGCACAAGAGTACAATGAACAAGTCTTTAATGCACAGGACTAAAATATTATATATATTATATATAAAATAAATAGAAGCTTCATCTTTACACACACTGCACCTTCTCTCTCTAGAGATCCTACCACCACAACCCTCCATCACCGCACCACCACCACCCCCACCACCGCACCACCATCCCCGCCACAACACCACCATCCCCACCACTGCACCACATAAACATGTAACCTGCTGCTTATGTCACCAAATTCCCAAACATTCATCCCAGATCACATGTTCAGAATATCAAATTAATAACATAAACACTCATCATCAAAATTCACCCATTTATTATTTTTAAATTAGACTATATTATTTTTAATCTTTGAACTAATCAATTTGGCAGGCTGTATCATTTAAATTAGACTTGACTCGTACATTATTAATAATCAAGTTGAGATGGACACTTCTAGGTTTTTGTGATTCATTGATTCAGTTGTAATCAGAACTCTATTTGCAGGTCACTGGAGATGTATTCATACACTTCAAAAAAATGGATGAACTGTGTGTTAAATTATATCTTGTACAGTTGTGATTAAAAACCCTAGATCTAGCAAATCAAATGTCCACAACTTCAAATTGAAAATTAAACCAACAGAAGAGAATTGGAGATCATACGCCATACTGTCTGAAGCTATCAACGAGCAGATCAAGTGCTTCATTTACTGTTATATGAGTTGAAGAAGCTACCGCCGCAGACGGTGGCCGGCGAAGGGATGGTGGGGAATCTGCAGTAGTAAGGCGGCGGCGGTGTAGGTTTAAGCTTCAAATCTTCACGGTGGAGTGGCGGCGAGGGGATGGTGGGGTGTTTGGAGCTGGCAGCAGTGGGATGGTGGTGTTGGGGTTTTAATGTTGGTGGTGTTTTCGGCAGTGGGATGGTGGCGGCGGCTCTGATGGTGACGACGGAGGCGTGACCAAAGGCGGTGTATGGTGATGGATTATTGTGGTGATGGTGGTGTATGGTTGGTGGTGTTTATAGAGAGAGAGTGTGTAAAGTTGAAGTTGCATATCAAAGAGAGGGAGAGATAATGGAGAAAGAGAAAGATATGAGGAAGATATATATGTATTTGAGTAATAATAATAATCATTTAATAATAATTTATTTTTTATTTTCTAATTATAAGGGTATTTTATTCATTTAACAATACTTAACCAAAAAATGTGGATGGAGTTAGAAATTTGGACTCAAATGGTTAAAGAAAATGCTTATAGGGACTCAGGTCGTTAAGCTTTTTGCTTTTGGACTCAACTAGTTAAAACCAATAAAACACAGGGACTCAAAAAGTAATTTACCCTAAGTAAAATATAAAGGGAACCCATAAACAAAAAAACCCTGGTTCCACTGGTTAAGTCCGCGTTATTCTCCATAAGTTACTCGGGTTCGAATCCCGTATGAGGCGTGATTAATGGTTTTTGTTCCGTTTTTTTTTTAAATTTCTCTTTTTTTTTCTTTAATATAATAAAACCCATTTAGGGTTATAACACAAAACCTGGATGTCTGGTAAATACACCGTTAGAACCCCATTTTCTTTTAAGTTTGAATGAATAGATCCTTCCGAGTTCGATCATAGCCTTTTTATTCATATAAGTAATATTATGGGATACAGCAAAGATCAAAGAATGCTGTAACATTTCAAATCTTTTATCCAGACGTACATGTTTGTTCAATTCTCAATGTTCAATTTATATGGCATCTTGGATTGATCTGATGGATCAGATAACATAAGTTTTTACATTCTTACAAACCAGAGTTCGTACGATGATTCCTGTTTGATTATGGCATTTTAAAGTTTTATTTCTAAATTATTTTATAGTATATTAATGAATGAGTAAGAAGATTCAAATTTCAGAAAAATCAAATACAGAAGTTGTCCAAATATCAGTATAAATTACTAGCTAACCTTATTTACAGAGCTTAAGCCATGAAACTACTGGTCAGGATTCTGAGTTTGAATAATGCTTGGTTTTAAGTTTCCAAAATAGTATGACCCGACCCAAACCGAAAAAAAAATATAATCAAGTTGATAACTATTTGAACACTAAATATTAGTGACACCTATGAAAATAATTCCAAGGTCCGCCACTGATAACCAGTAATGATTAAAATATTTAAATGATATAGTTAATTAAAGTATTTTTTTTTATGCTCTCTTACTTCAACCATATAAAGATCTTAGTTAAAATGATTTTAGTCAAGTACATAGTTGAGAGTGTAATGCAACGTTTTCAAAAGATGAAAACTCGTCGTCAACAACTTTAGATAGTATTTTTTATTTGTAAAGACTAGCGTATTTTATATTATGTGTTTTTAAATTTCTAATGACGATTTTCTTTTTCATCATTGTATCGTACTTTTATTATGTGATGAACCTTACCCGATCCGAACTGTCTAACCGACCCGAAATTCTTTATGTTCAGTCATATGAAATTGGAGTATCTAAAAAAGTGAACACAGTGAAAAATATTCCTGGATCCGCCACTGGAATCACCCATTCCATTAGGCATCCTATTCCCTCAAAATCATTCCATCCGCCCCCATGTTTTTTTTTCATTCCATCCCTCTTGCACCATTCATTAACAACATTACAACCCACCACCTTCGCCACCCACCCACCACCGACGCCATTGCCGCCTCCACCCGCAACTTGTAACCGCCTCCGCCGCCACCCTGACAGCCACCACCACCACCACCAGGCACTGTTGCCACTCACCGCCACCAACACCACTCACCGTCGCCACCCACCACCACCGTCGAAGCCACAACTTCCGCCATCACCAACCACTGCCCCGTCACCCACCGCCACCTCTGCCACCACCAACCACCACCGACGGTCGTCGCCGCCGCCGCCACCCCCGTCACCACCACCCGTTGTCTCCATCGCCACTCATCGCCGCCGCCACCATCCATCGCCGCCTCCGCCACCACCCACCACCACTACCTATAACCACCCGATGTTACAATGACTACCACCGACCACCACCACTCGTCACTGTTTTTATTCTTTCATTTTTCTTGCCTACCAAACAATACACAATAATGCATTCCATTCTCACATAATAACCAAACAAGACATGGAATGGTAATGATTCATTGCATTCCCTTGTCCATTCCATTACCTCATCCATTCCATTCCCTCGTCCATTTCATTACCTCGTCCATTTCATTACCCCATACCAAACAGACCCTTAGGGTTCACATCTAACTTCCGCTTTACGAATACTAGCCTACGGAAACACGTACGACATCAACGACTAGTAGTTGAAGATGGGGGAGAAAACAACACGAGATAGCGTGGAACAATTTTGCTATGGTATTTTTTTACTCACTTTTATATATTTAGTTTTATTTTTAAGTACATCACTAGTAAAACTTTTATATATTTAATTATATTTTAGGTATATGCCACTTATATGGAAAACGTTATTTGAGAAATCCCACTTGGAACGCCCTTCAACAAATATACGAGGTGCATCTAGAAAAGTATGGAATACCCGGCATGATTGGTAGCTTGGATTGTCGTCAATTGTCCAATCGCATGACGAGGTCAACATACATGGGGTGACCAGAAAGGCCCAACTTTGGTTTTACAAGCGGCTGCGTCATACGACCTTTGGGTTTGGTCGGTTTACTTTGGTGTAGCCAGGTGTATGAACGACATTAATACCTTCGAGTGTTCACCATTGTTAGAGATCCACATTTCTGGAACGATACCAAAGGCCGGTTTCCATGCAAACGGGAACGACTACGAGCATGGCTACTATCTGGGCGATGGTATATACCCGGAGTATTCGAATATTGTTAAAACGTTTTCTGAAACGTTCGATGCGAAAAGACAGTATTTTAAAAAAACTACAAGAGTCTTCGTGAAAGGACATCGAGAGGTGTTATGGGGTTCTTCAACAACGATGACATTTTATCAGAAATCCTTGTCGTATGTGGCATAAGGATAGAATACGAATTGCCATGTATGCTTGCATCATTATGCATAATATGATCATAGAGGATGATGGAAATGCGATATGGCAAAAGTATTTTCCGGAAGATGTAGTTGAAGGAACCCAAGCAACAATGGAAGAGAGACTTTAAATGCTCAACTATTGCGATCTAAGGATATACATAACGCGTTAAAGGCAGATTTGGTCGAGCATGCTTGGGCGATTCGCCCAATTCGACACGATGGTGACGTCGAAGAAGATTCCGAGGAAGAGGAAGTTGAGGAATTCGAAGCCGGGAACTTTGAAAACATAGGTTTGGTTGCTGGAGAAAACGAAGAGGAAGAAGGAGAGAACGACGATGAAGACGGAGAATAAATGTATTGTTTTTTTTATTGTAATGTTTTTTAAAATTTAATTAAAGTCTTTTTTCTATATAATTTAGAGATTAAATGAAAAAAAATAGAAAAGTGTTTTTTTTTTAAATAATTAATAAAAATAAAAATTAATGATTAGGTAATGATGGTTAGGGGATTTATGACTACGAGCTCTAGTGATATAACGCCCCATAAAGCTCCTCTATGACGTGGCGCGCCATGTGTCGCATAACGCCCCAAAGGGGCTTCATGACTACACATGGCCTAATATTAAGACTATGTGTAGTGAGGTATTATGATAATGCCCTTCCCTTGGGGGGTTATGTGACATATGGCATCAAGCTCTCCTTTCAAGATCAATCCCCTCATCAGACATTTTCACAATTACGCCAACACCCATTATCTTAAGATCACGCCCCAAGGGGGTGTACGGGGCATTATGGGACGCCATCTTTGCCATGTGTGCACAATTTCACGCCCAATCACATTACCACTACACATGGTTTAAGGTAGGGTATCATGCTCTTGCTCGTAATATTGTTAAGATTCTCTCGTTCCGAATCTAAACTTGTGAACTCTTCGTTGGATTGCTTCCAAAGTCAAGATATATATCCACTTGATTTTTTATATGTGCTTCCAAATTTACCAAAAGTACCAATTTAATTAAAGTGGAAAATTCAGAGGGTCAATGTGTAGATTTATTTTCTATAAGTAGCAATTATTCTCAGATATTTTAGCAAGTCTTGAGTTTTACAAATAATCTTCATTCCTCTTTATGAAATGAGAGGTATACAATTTCATCACCTGATTCTACTTCTAATCAAAGGATCTTTCATGTCTCTCTCATTTTCAATAATATTATTATTATTCTCATATCATACTCCCTTCCGAGTCCCTTCGATAATTTATGAAGAATTGACGTCCTCCCTCTAATTAGTTGTAGTTTTTGATATCTTTTTGGAATTACGTTGAATTGTATTAGCTTAAGGTTTAAACATATCTCGCGTTGCGACACATGATTTTTGAATTTATGTCATTGTAACTTCGGTGAATTTTGTAAAACAGGTTTTTGGTATTACAGATTATTTCTGGATTTTTTCGCCAGAAAAATGCAGAAATATTAATTATTTTTTTGCAATTTTTTTACTTAATAAATTAGGTGGTTGGAAATGTGTCACAACCAAAATAACGAAGTTATTTCTTATACATCGGTAATGTGTCACAACATTAAAAGCTTTTGTCGAAAGACGGTCAAAAATAGTAGACCTTTTTTTTTATTTTGTTAGAAATTTGTCACAAGTGCTAAATCAGTTTCCTCGGAAATTTGTAACAACACTTCTTATTTATTTGTTGGAATTGGGTCACAAAACATACTCGGTTTCCTCGGAAATTTGTAACAACACTTCTTATTTATTTGTCGGATTTGGGTCACAAAAAATAATCAGTTTCCTCAGAAATTTGTAACACTTCTAATTTATTTGTCGGAAGTGGGTCACAAAAAATACTTAGTTTCCTCGGAAATTTGTAACAACACTTCTAATTTATTTGTCGGAAGCGGGTCACAAATAATGTTGTATTAAAATTTGTTAATTTTTTTTGTTAGTCGGAAATGTGTAGCTAAAAAAATAAATCCTAAAAGATAATAACTAAATACATTGTAGGAGATTCGTAGCAATTTACGACTTTCGTAGAAAATGTGTAGGAAGTTGCGTAGGAAATGCATTGAAAACGGGTTTCCTACAAGGTGTTATACTACATCAGGTGTTTGTCATAAACGCGTAGAAAAGCCAGGTTTATGACGCATTTCCTACGAAAACTGGTGTAAAAAGCCAGTATATACAACCGGGGTGTTTTACTTTAAGGTCTTGTGTAATGGGGCGCCATATGATGGCAATATTGGGCATAGCGACCCCATAGCGCTGCCAACACCACTACGGCGGGCGCTATGGGGTAATTTTTTCCCCTCCCGCGATGCATTTCACGGCGTGATCAATCATTCCCCACTCACACACATATACATATATATATAACTCCACTACACACTCAAGTTATATAAAGCCCCTCTCTTACAGAATTAACCACTTGTCGCATAACGCCCCACAAGGGGCGGTTAACTTTATATACACACACACACACACATATATATATATATATAGGGGAAGGTTCAAATGAAAACCAATAGTTATCGCGAAAACTCGAAAACTAACTAAAAAAGCCAAAAAAACAAACCGAATTTTTTTTTGCATACCAATTTTCGCAGGTTTTTATATATATATTTTTTTTTGTAGTGCACATGTGTAATACAAAAAAAAAAAATTTTTTTGAAAAAAAGTTTTTTTTATATATAAAAACTGCGATTTTTTATAAAAAAATTGAAAAAAAAATTTGGTGTGTTTTTTAGGCTTTTTTTAGTTAGTTTTCGAGTTTTCGCGTTAAAAGTGGTTTTCATTTGAACCATCCCCTATATATATATATATATATATAGAAACGGGTTCAGGAGAGAATGGTGAAAAGTGTGATAACGGTGAGAACGGATCCTGGCCCAACACGTGGCAGGGGGCCCTAATTGTTATGCGGGGGTACGATTGTCCTTTTATACGTTCCCTCCTTATTCGCGTTATAAATATCTTTCAAATTAAAACTCAAAAGATTTATTGTTAGCTGTTTCCTCCTTTGCAAGCTTTCTCAGATCTATGGCGTTTAACGTGGATTCTGTTCGGAAAAGTAAAATTCGTTGGCGTTTTCTATTTTTTGATCCAGCAAATCATGCAACAGATATGGCGTTTTGTTCTTTTATCATTGTTCTAAGGCGTTTTTTTTGAATTATTATTTTTATAATGTGTTGTATGATTTTCCATAGCGTTATTCAATTATGCAATTTAATCGCGTTTTAATTGATATTTAATCTATTATTCCTAACTGCAATTGGAGTTTTCGACATTAATTTTAATTGTCGTTTACATTCTTGTGTATTTGTTATGTTTTTACGATCATTGGCGTTTTTCGTCTATTTGATTAGTTTTGAATTTTATTTAGTAGTATTTGTGAATACCTGTTATTACTATTTTGTTAATTTGTGTAAACATTAGTTTTGTTAATTTTGGCATTTTCATTATGATGTTATATTTTGTTAATTATTTTTGTTGTTAAGTGTTTTTAATTATTCATCTCATGGTTTTTTTATAATGTCGTTTTTAAATTATGTGTTTATTATGTCTTGTTTATTGTTCAATTAATGGCGTTTTAATGTATAATGTTATTACGAGACATCACTCTGTTTTTTTGATTTTTCTGTTCCTCCCTGTGTTTTCTCAGACGAAGTCTCTTCCTCGAGTCAAAGGCATTGCCCTAAAACTGGATTACCTTTTATCATTCCTGACGTCAGTGAAGAATTAAAGCCCAGAAAGGACATGCTATTCTCAAGCCTTGATGATTGTTATTCAATGTATGCTAAGTATGCCAAGGAGTGTAGGTTTTCAGTCAGGAAAGAGACTACAAAGACAAACTCTAAAGGTGTGTTACATATTAAGTATTTTTTGTGTACGAGAGCTGGGGTATATAAGGACAAGAAGGTTGATACGTTGGACCCCAATCAAAAGGAGCAAGTAGTGCGATCTAACTTATCAAAGAGAACTGATTGTGGTGCACTGTTATGTGTAGAATTTGAGAATGGATTTTGGAAGGTGTATAAGTTTGTCGAGGAGCACAATCATGAACTTGTTGAACGTCCTGATAAGCATTTTCTTCCAACTGAACAACACCTCACTCAGCTCCAGAAGCATGTTATACACATCATGTCTAAGCTGAATTTGGGTCCTGTCAAGGCGTTTAATGTTATGAAGACTTGTTTTGGCGGTTTTGAAGACGTGGGTGCAAGCAAAGTTGAATTTAAGAACTATAAGAGGCAAATTAACTTGTTCATAGGGGAATATGACGCTGATATGGTTGTGAAACATTTGAATGAAAAAAAACATTCCCAGCCTAATTTCTCGTATGATTACATCACAGACGAAGACAATCGTTTGAAGGGTCTTTTTTGGTGTGATGATCAAGCTAAACGTAATTACCACGTGTTTGGTGATGTGATTTCGTTTGACGCCACGTATCGTTCCAACAAGTAATTTTTTATAATTCAACTTCTTTGTTTTTTGGCGTTTTATTAATTTACATGCATGGCGTTTTTATATTTTACATGCAATGGCGTTTTACTAGTTTACATTCAATGGCGTTTTATTAGTTTTTCATTTCTCATGGCGTTTTCATATGCAGATACTCTATGGTGTTTGTACCGTTCACTGGTCTAGACAATCATCACTGCAATGTTACATTTGGTGCAGCATTGTTGGCGTCGGAAACTGCTGATACGTATATTTGGCTGTTAAGAGTTTTTCTTAAAGCTGTTGGTTCTCAACCAAAAGTTGTTGACACTGACCAAGATCCAACGATGAAGAAGGCTATTTCTGTTGTATTTGTTGACACGAGGCATCAGTTATGTATGTGGCATGTGATGCATAAACTTTCTCTGAAGGTTGTTATTCTTTTTTTACCTTTGCCGTTTTAGTATACAATGCGTTTTAAGATACATGGCGTTTTGTACCTTGTTACTGTTTTTTTAATTAAGTTTTGTCTTTTGTTTTTTTTATTATATATGTATGGCGTTTTCGTGTTATTTATAGGTTGGTGTTAGGCTATGCAATTCCACCAATTTTAAAGAACGTATATGTGGTGTTGTGTGGACGAATATTCTCACACCTGAAGAGTTTGAATCAGAATGGGAAATGGTTATTGCAGAATTCAATTTAGAAGATAATGACTGGCTATCTGATATTTTTGCACTTAGGGAATCTTGGATCCCTGCATACTATAGAATGGAGCATATGTCTGGTCTTATGCGAACGACATCCAGGTCGGAGAGTGAGAATCATTTTTTTGGTCAAGTGTGCAATTCGAAAGCTACTCTTGTTGAGTTCATGACGCATTATGAGACTGCAATAGAAGCACAGCGCCACACACATCGTAAAAATGATCATGAATCTCGATACAAAAGACCCCAGTTGAAGAGTAGTTACAAAGTGTTGGAAGGGCAAGCTGTTGATATATACACAAAAATGATTTTTTGTGACGTTCAAGCTGAGCTTATTGGAGTTGCGGATTGCATAAATCAACGTTACGAAGATCAGCCTGATGGGTTTGTTAAGTTTTATGTAAATGACTTCCAACAGCTTTGTACATCCTTATTTGAGGTAAATAATGGCGTTTTGGTTTTTATGGCGTTTTTTGTTAATGGCGTTTTATCATACGCTATGTGTTTTTTTTCTTTTTTTAGACAAACATTCTATGCATGGCGTTATAGAGATATTGTTTTTGGCATTTTTCAGGTTTTGTTCCGTAAGTCTGATTGCACATGCAGTTGCTCATGCAGACGTTTTGAACAGTTTGGTTTGCTATGTAGACATATATTCTATGTTTTGAGACTTATGGACATTAGGGAATTTCCAAAACAATACATTCTGAATAGATGGAGCAAAGAGGCCTCCCCAAACTACTCTCCTGAATTCTCAATTAGTCGTGAATATATGACCGAACTTGATCATGATGTGTAAAGTATGATGCGAGATATTATTTATTCAACCGAATACACTTTGAACCTTTTATCTGGTAATAAAGAGGAGCTATCCTTATACAAGGATCATGTTCAATCTTATATGAAGAAGGTTCAAGATATGCAGATTGTTGCTCCTCCCGCTAGTTCTAGGGATAGATTTGCTGAGATAACTGGTCAATATAAAAATGACAAGAATCCGATAAGAGTCCCTGTAGGTTATAAATCCAAAGGTTCTGGTTCTCGGAAGCGCCTGAAATCTAAACAGGAGATAGCAATTGACAAAAAGAAATCAAAGTCAAAACCCGGGGCCAAAGAAAGACAGTGTCAGAACTGCAAAGCCTATGGACACTACGCCTCAACATGCAAACAGGCCGTAATTAAAAGAAGATCGACAAGGTCTTCGAGAGCCAGTGAAGAGATCGACAAGGTCTTCGAGAGCCAGTGAAGAGTATGTTTGGCGTTTTGTATTTGTCATTCTTACAGAACACATACAGATGGTCTTTGAGAGCCAGTGTAGAGTAGTTTGGCTTTTTTTTTTATTTCAATGCTATAGAACACAGACATTTCTCAGTTTGGCGTTTTTTTTTTTTGCATCTTTTTCTTTTTTCTATCTCTTTGTTCATAACATGCTATTTCGAAGTTAAATAACAAACAATATAAGATCGGGCAAGGAAATCAAACGCCAAAAAAAAAAAAAAAACAATAACGCCACTAAATAAAACTTCCATAAACTTCTATTTTTGGTCGTGCTAAACTCAATAATGTTTTGCTGAATGAAATGGATAACATTGTTAATCCTCAGTCAAGAAAGATGTGTAACAATGTTATCCATCCCGTTTAGCTAAACTTTATAGAGAACAAAAACAGAATCTCCATGAAATGGCTTTTTTGAAGTTTTGTGGTTTTTGTATGTTTTGGCGTTTATATTGAGGAACTTGCTCATTACATAGAGTGAAAGTTTATTGAGAAATTTGTGTATATCAAAGAAACATGTATTTGAATCTTTGATATTTTGTTTTTTTTTTTGGCGTTTATAATATGAACTGTGTAGAGGAAAATATAGGTTTTTGTGGTTTTGGTTTTGGTTTGGATTTTAGTAATTCTGAGAGTTTGTTTATATAGGAAGTTTTTGGCGCGTATTTTAGGCGCGATTTTTATTGCAGTAAATGCTAGTAATAAAGTCCCGTCGTTTTAGTACTGTTTGTTCAGCTTTAGCGGTCCCCTATATATATATATATATAGGGGACCGCTAAAATGAAAACCACCTCCAGTTGTAAGAACCATGAGAACTTGTTGATCCGGGGCGCGTTGGACCAAAATTTTTTTTCATAAACGTAGATGCTTGTATTATAAACACATTTGTAAAAAAAAATAAAAAAAATGTCGTGTGTGTAGTTTTGAGCACCACAAGTTTGTGTTTACGGGTACCGTAAATTTTAACAAAATTTACGGTACCCGTAAACACAAACTTGTGGTGCTCAAAACTACACACACGACATTTTTTTTACAAATGTGTTTATAATACACGCATCTACGTTTACAAAAAAAATTTGGTCCAACTCGCCCCGTACGGTGTAGTTCTCATGGTTCTTACAACTAGAGGTGGTTTTCATTTTAGCGGACCCCTATATATATATATATATATATATATATATATATATATAGGGGAGGGTTATCTTGAGAACGCTAAATATTGCGAGAACCGTGAGAACGAATGAAAAAACCAATCAATATCAGTTTTTTTTTAATACAAACCTCATTGTAATTGTAATTAAGATATAACATCAAAAAAAAAAAAAAAAAAAAGAATTTACAACATCAAATAATTCATTTCTCCTTTCAAAATCATTCTTTTTAGATTTTTTACACGTGTAAATATAACAGATTTACACGTGTAAATGACAAACTTACACATGTTTAAATTTTCTTTATTTACGAATTCACGTAAATTTAAACGTGTAAATTAAATTTCTAACATTGTATTCGAATAAATAATAATGATAAGTGTAGAAAAAAAATTGAATTTGAATTGTTTTTGACCATGTTCTCACGGTTTTTTCATTTGTTCTCACGGTTCTCACAATATTTAGTGTTCTCATTTAAACCCTCATCTATATATATATATATATATATATAGGGTAAGGTTCATGCGAGAACCACCCTTATTGCGAGAACCGCGAGAACCAATGTGAACACAATCTAAAATAGCTAAAAAAACCTAAAAACCCTAACCCCCACCCTCCCCACCCCCCCCCCCCCCCCCAAAAAAAAAACCTAACCCCCCCCCCCCCACCCCAGCTAAAATGCTAAAAACTAAACCCCCCCAAAAAACCTAAAAAAATAAAAAAAAATCTAAACTTTTTTTTTTTAATATTTTTTATATTAAAATCGCTACTTTTAGTATAAAAAAAAATTTAAAAAAAAATGTTTTTTAAATTTTTTATTTTTTTTTTGCTTCGAAAAGTAGCGAATTTTTGATAAAAAATATTAAATTTTTTTTTTTTTTTGTGTGATTTTTAACTATTTTTAGGCATTTTTTTGTGTTCACATTGGTTCTCGCGGTTCTCGCAATAAGAGGTGGTTCCTAACGGATCTTTGTCATATATATATATATATATATATATATATATATATATATATATATATATATATATATATAGGGGACCGCGAAAATGAAAACCACCTCCAGTTGTAAGAAGCGTGAGAACCAGTTCCTAACCACTAGATCAAGAAGATGGATGGATTAGATTAAAAGTAACTAAAATTAATATTAAATACATTTTGTCTTATTATCTCTTTAATATTTTAATCCAAAAAGGTTGTTTAGTAAAATTACTCTTTTTTGTCTTTTTGTCTTTATTATTTTTTATTACTTTTTTGTTTTATTATATTAAATTTTATTTTTTAAAAAGAATTTTTTTATTAAAAGCATTTTTGAATTCAAATTTCTTTAACAAAGACAATTATTTTTGCGCGTCGGTTTTTGCACGCCGTTTTTACGCCCGGCTTTTTCACGCATCGTTTTTTTTACTGGTCGTTTTTGCACGCCGGTTTTTACGCTCGGCTTTTTCAAAGCGTCGTTTTTTTAACGCGCCGTTTTTTACGTCCCGTTTTAACACGGCGTTTTTTACGTCCCGTTTTTTTCGCGGTGTTTATATTCGCCGCATTCACGCCCCTTGTTTACGTCCCGTTTTAACGCGCCGTTTTACGTTAAACTTTTTATGTTTTACGTTTTTACGTTAAACTTTTTACGTCTTACGTTTTTACGTTAACCTTTTTACATTTTACGATTTTACGTTTTTACGTTACACTTTTTACGTTTTACGTTTTTACGTTAAACTTTTTACGTTTTACGTTTTTACATTTTACGTTTTTACGTTTTTACATTTTTACGTTATACGTTTTTATGTTTTACGTTAAACTTTTTACGTTATACGTTTTTACGTTTTACGTTAAACTTTTTACGTTTTATGTTAAACTTTTTACGCTTTACGTTTTTCGTTAAAAAGTTTACGTTTTACCTTAAAAAGTTTACGGTTTAACTTTTTTTTTTTTACAAAAACTTTTTTACGCAAAAAACGAACGCACCCAGAAATCGCAAACTCGGTAGGTGTCTCAGATAGATTGTTATCATCATCGACTGGGAAAAAAATATAAAAAACCAACAACATCAAAACAATGTGTATCTCGAAAAAAACGGGGTTTGGCTCAGATTTCCCGATAATCAAAAGGCTGCAAAGTGGGGTTGCAGGTTCAAAAACCTACCCTCCACCATCCTTGCCGCGCCATCGTAATCAAAATCTACGTTTTTTTGCATCATCGTCGCCCCATCCAAATAGATCAAAACCCACAAAATCAAAGAATACAAATGCATCATTCACTGCCAGCTCAACCCAATATCAAAAACACATATCAATCCAAGATCCAAAATAAAAGCAATTCAGTTTATGAAAACACAACAATTAATTTCCGATTTCAAACTAAAGAACAAGGCTCATGTGTGGGTTTCCACATCATCATCGCCATCAATAAACAACCACAAAGAAAACATGAAAAAAAAAAAACAGAAACTACCTGATGGCGTCGGTTGGTACAACCACCGGGAACGAAACCCTCCCCGCCGGCAAGTAACTTGCGTCAAATGATTCACGGAACCCGGGAATCCGTGACGGTGGAGACGGTAGCCGGCAGGACCATCGGACAAAATTCCTGAAACACCGGCGACTTCCCACCTCCCGCCACCGTCTTCCCCACCAACGACCTCCCCACCACCGTCGATTTCATCACACCCATTCACAAAAACTTTGGCCACCACCACCAACACTGGCGCCCCCCACCTCCGCCCCACACCAACACAACCAGTCACAAACTCCGACGCCCCCTATTTGGCATCATGTGTAACACCCTAATTATTTCGTTGTAATTTAAGTAATAATTACGTGAACTTTATATAAAAATCAGAGTTTACAAAAAAATATCATATTTAAACCATTCACACTCGAGATAGTGCTAAATACATCCATAACAAGTTTAAAAGTTAACCCTTGTTAATAAACTAACCACTAGTTTAAGGGGTTTTAAAACATGATTAACAAAAGAGTTTATAACATGATTATGTCTAGACAAGATTAAGATTATTGCGGAAGCTTCAAAATACGTGTTCGGTTCTTGACGTTGTACTTGATCACCATCCGGGAGGGCTTCATACATACCTAGGGTCAAACACTAAGATATTAGTTTTGACATTAATACATGACGTATAAACGAAATTAAACGATGCAAAGAAACGAACAAAATATAAATTTCCTGGGTTCCACCGTAATTTACGGTGTCACCGTAAATTACGGTGAACCTGGAATGATTCTGGTGCTGCCGTAAACCAGGAGCTTTTCACCGTAAGGTTTTGATCTCCACCGTAAATTACGGTTCCACCGTAATTTACGGTGGACTCTGCAATATTACCCTTTGACTATTTTCCAACTTGTAAAGATCATAACTTTTCACTCGCTTATCCGTTTTAGCCGATTCTTTTTTCATATGAGTCCGTAATAAAATTACGGATCCAACATTGTAAATTTTACATCATGGGAACCGAGATACCGACAATCGGTTCATGATTTCCTTATTTCCATTATCCAACCCTTTAGTGTAAGTGCATAGCACCTCTTCTCCATTCTTAAAGCTTTTTTAGACATAATTACCCAAATTTCCGGGTTCATATATTTGGTGTATTCAAGCCAATTCCATGGCTTTGCAATTCATCAAGGGCTAATACTTGTTTCCTCGGAATTCAAGCTTTCCGTTTCAACAACCCTTTTTCATTTAACATTTATTGTTTGACCCATATTCCGGGTTCTTATACTTAGATCAATATCATAACCAATTTATTGATGTATTACCATCTATCACCTAGCATGATATGAAACTTTTAAGTCTTTACCCATGTGATTCGTTTTCAAGCAACATTTTGACCCGTTTGGCTATCTAGTGAAAACCATCACTTTATTAACATACCAAACCAGTTTTCTAATGTTTATTTTGACCCGTTTGGTGATCTAGTGAACTTCGCCACTTTAACGATACATCAAACGCATCAATTACAATCCGACATCGTTTGTACTTTAAAACTAAACATTATTACATAATACAACGAGACTAAAGTCACGTACCTTTAAAGCACACCTTTTCCACGGGTATCACTTCCGGCGTGTCCACTTGACGTTCCGGATTCCTTGCCTAAAGAGTTCAATTCATAACAAGATTAGAACTCTCTTTCATAAGCTTTAACGCATTCATTCATAACATATGCAAATCTGCGTTTTTAGCCATCTTTAACATTTTAACCCTCACTTAGGCGTTTTATCAAACACCTTGTGGGTCAGATTTCTACATGATCTACTCCAAGTTCATAACTTGAAATTATTACCCAAATCAACTTCAATTAGACAATATACACATATTTTAACATCAACAATTTCAGAGATTATCTCAAAATTTCAGTTTTCACTAGAACAAGAATCTTAATCCTAGTGTTTATCAAGTTCTACTAACTTACTAATCACCCACTAAGTGATTTTGATCCTTACAACTAACATGCAAGATTTTGACAAGAAATCATCTAGGGTTTGTCCCTAGACTTCACATTACTTCCTATTTCATGTTTTACAACACATAATCAAGCTCAATCTTTGATTTCAATCACATGCAAGAATTTGAGTTGTATCAAAACAACCTAATTTGACATACCTTATGACCTCCTTGACGAGGAGATCACGATTCTATGCTCAGATTTCGTTTATGACATGATTTGAGCCTTCAATTTGAGATTTTAGTAGAGTTTAGGGTTGTGAAGAAGTGGGTGTCGCCCCCTGTGTTTCTTTGATCGACCAGGACTCCAAAATGGAGTGTTTGGTTTCTATTTTACTAATTATTAGTAATGAAAGTTTCAATTTTGACAACCTAAACCCCTCCACTCTTATTTAGTTTGTATTTTTGGCTTTTTAACTCATTTCTGTATTACTACAAGATTCCTAACTAACTAGGTTATTTATCCTAGTTAGTTTATTCTTGTTTATTATACACTTTATGATTCTAGTATAAAGTTTTGAAATTTCGGGATGTTACAATCATGTTTCAGATCTGATTTTTTGAAGATGATGGTGGTGATCGAGTATGAGAGAGGGAAAGATGAGATTAAGGGTTTTTCAATTTTGGGGGGTGTGTGAAAGTGATAAAGTCTGAAGAGACAGACTTTAAAGAGATAAAAGAGACAGATGATTGGACATTTTGAGTAATTTACCAAAATAACCTTTAGGTTTTAATATAATGTCATCCCTATCTTTGGGTTTGGTTCTCAGGTTTCGGGTTTTTTAGTCTAGATGTTTTAACTGATAACCGAACCATACTAGATTCGGGTAGATGTTTCTCGGGTTAGTTCACTTCAGGTTTCACCGGGTCGGGTTTCTCGGGTATCTGGATTTATTCCATCTTTATTAGAATAATCTACCGTTGCATGAATGGTTAGATCTTGAATAATAATATCACTGTACATAAATAAAAAGTTTCTTATTAGATACCGTGTTAGAGATTTAAAACAAAAAATCTTAGACTGGCTGACAGGTTGACCTGCTACAAATTGGATGAACAAACCACAAAAGTGAATCGATTAATTGGTACAAAAGTCTAGTTTAGCGTTAGCAGTCATAAAAGTCTGGTTCCACCACTGGTCAAGGTGGTGCAGCGGTAGAGTGTGTTGTGGTGTGAGAGAGAGCCATTGTTGTGTGCATATTTGGTGTAGAGATGTGCATAATAACCGGTTCCAAACCTGACCCGGTAGACTCGACCAGGAACCGGTTCCAGTTCCTACGCCCGCTGTATAGAAGAATCGATTCCGGGTTTAAAAAACCCGTAGGTTTGTACCTGGTTCCACATTTTATAAAAAATAGGGTCGTACCCGGTTCCTTCCCGGAACCGGTTCCTCCATAAACACAAAGAACCGACAGGATTAAAATAAAACCGATTACATTAAAAGTTAAAACCAAACATTACCTACCTACCATAGATTAAAACTAAACATTAAAACCAAACATCATAACTAACCATAAGATTAACATAAAACACACTCAAACCAACATCACATAAACACACTAAATCTTCGAAGAACCGGTTCCGAATGATTCACCGCCTTCACTTTTCTTCGCTGCAACCTTTGTCACCGGACAATGACGGTCAGTGTGTTTTTTAAGGGTCGAGTTCGCCGTAGCCTTCATGAACTTCCCACAACCTTTGCAACGTGCCATTTCATGGCTATCAGACATCAGGCACAGATCAAAGTGCTTCCAAACTTGGGGGTTTCTTTTGGTTTCCAAAACCATGACCACTTCATCGTTGCATGCC
Organism: Helianthus tuberosus; assembly: GCA_030545235.1. NCBI lineage: Eukaryota > Viridiplantae > Streptophyta > Magnoliopsida > Asterales > Asteraceae > Helianthus > Helianthus tuberosus. The sequence continues at coordinate 57,254,773 of CM060383.1, forward strand.
ATAACCGATTTGAGGGATAAGTTGAAGGTTGAAACCGATTTGAGTGGGACTAAGTTTTGGTTAAAGGTGATATGCTTATAAATACTTGAAACTAATTCTAAAGTTTTAAAGGCAATTAATCTATTCTAATGGATATAAAGCCGTTAGGAATCGATTCCGGCAGCTTTATTGCAGCTTTTTTTTGGAAGATACCCGGAGGAACCGGTTCCTCCGAGGAACCGGTTACAATATACCCGGACCGGTTAGGAACAGTTCCGGTAATTTTGGTTTGAAACCGGGTACTAACCGGAGCCGGGTCCTAGAAGAATCGGTTCCGGTCAAACTCAGTCAAGAACCGGGTACGGTTAGGAACCAGTTCCGGGTATACAAAAAACCCGATTTGCCCATCTCTAATTTGGAGTGGAGGGAAAATGCCCGCTAAAAGTCAAGGGGAGATTTTTACTCCTTCTTTATTCAGGGATAAACCCTATCCATTTGATTAGTTAAGGAAAGAAAGGCCCATATCACTTGAAAGGTCCGTGTTCCAAATTAAGGCTTTAGCAGCGACTTTCCTTTGTCGATGCTGAAACTGTTGCCACTATAACTTAAATTTCTTGTAGTGATACATAAATTGACCATGTATATTCAGTTTATCACAACGTGCCCGCATAGAATCCCGTTTTTCCACCTCCCAACTCTCAAATTACTTAGAATATATTGGGATTTGAAATGTTGATCTAATAGTTTTTCGGGTTTTTTGGGTAACCCAAAACACCAAAATCATATCCATTGAGTAAGTTCAATCGGGTTATGGTTTCACCCTTCATTGGGCTCAGGTATTATAGTTTTCGGGTCGGGTGATGTTGGGTTCGGGTTTTGGATACCCCATAAATTTATAAGATAACACAGAATGATGACACACATATTTCAATATGATTTTTAAACGATGACACACAAATATAGTGTCATAAAAATTATATGATGACACACAACGATGACAAACATATTTCAATATGATTTTTAATCACAGTTAAACGATGACACACAAATATAGTGTCATAAAAATTATAAGATGTCACACAACGATGACACACATATTTCAATGTGTTTTGTTTTTTTAAATGACATTTAAACGATGACACACAAATATAAGTGTCATAAAATATTCAGATTTTACCAACGATGACATTTTTTTATGACAAATGTGTTTACGTGTCATAAGATTAGTGTGTGTCATTAAAAGTCTTTTTTCTAGTAGTGGTGGTTCTTACAACTGGAGTGGTTTTTATTTTAGCGGCTCCCTATATATATGATTTGCTTTACGTAGTACGTACTCAAAGTGAGAAAAAGAAAACGCTTAAACATGATGTAAATTTATTCTATGGTTTATTGAAATTTATGTCAGTTTTGACAAATCTTGGATACGTAGAAATTTAAAAATTAAAAAAAAAATCGGGTCAAACGGGTCATGTTCGTGTCAAACCAAATAATATACATGCCGGGTTCGGGTTCATGTGCCTGGCACGATTTTTGAGTCGTGTCGAGTTGGACCAGACAACTCGCAAACACAACCCTATTAACACCCCTACTCCAAAGTTAATAAAAAATGGCCTCTTTTTCTTAACAGCAAGTTATTCACCTAAATACAACCTAACAGCAAACTTTAACATAAAAATGGCCACTCTTATAAACAGATTCTAAAGCATTTTGAGATAGCCCCAAATTCTGAATCCTTGCAGTGACTTGGCGAGTGGGGGTGGAACGATGTATTTTCATTCTCTGTACAAAAGTAACACCATTGGTCCCCAAACTGGATAGACGGTAACTGTAAGCATGCTCAAGCTCTGCTGTTGTGCATGCTGCCTGCTGGTTTGACATAATCATGGGTTACTGAATAGAGATTAGTACTAATCTGGAATGCCTGTTACAAATTGAGAAAATTTTAGTCTTCTATAATAACAGTAACAAGCAAACAAAAGGAAAAAAACAAAAACAAATCCCTGGTGCACATTGCATGTTTTATTCCTAGCAAAGGGCATATTTCAGCTTGAAAAAGCATGTCCATCCTGCAATGGTTGAACTTGAACAACATAAGGAGAATCCCAATAAGCATCAAATATCTGCTGAAGCTGCAACACAATTGCTGGATTATACGTCCCAAAACTCACACCAACTGTTGCATAAAAGTAATCCTACATCAAATTACTCGTCCCAATATGTTCTCGCTTGTCACTAACTGCGTATTTTCCATGATTCACTCGAGAGTAACCAGGATATTTATATCCTGTGCTTGACCCATTACTAACGGCAGGCCCAGTTGAATTAAAACCTGGAACCATATAGTATTTGATCTCAATCTTCCCAGAACCGTTGTTGTCGGTCGAAGAAGAACATAAATTATTGGAGTAGAGAAGTGACTTCAAATACTCATCTATGTTGCTGATAAAATGCGCCTAGTAAGCTACAATATCTTCACTTTTGCATGCTTCGAGAAAATGACCTGCAGTAGTAAATAATGAACAAATGTGTGTTTTTAAAGTTACAACTTCAAAAGCTACCTCTGAAACTACTCTGGATAAAGCCGACCAGTAAACCGTTTGTGTTGAATATTCAGGTTGACCAAGCCAATCCATGGTACTGATTCTCACAGTTTCCCCATCGTTTACAGATTTAATACTGTCAATCCAAGCTTGTTCATCTGTTTGATACTTCCCAAATGAGATCTGAAAGTCATTAATCAGGAAACTCATGTAATGTTATATATATGCTTTTAAGTTATGTAGACTGAAAAATAAATATTTACATACAAAATGGGATCAAATTAGTGATAAAAAAAGATGTTGATCTCTGGTGGAGCAAAAGATAAATAGCTTAATAAAGTCTATGGATTCGAACAGTTTAATCCAGGGGTCTGAATTGATATATGAAAAGTTGAAAGATCTGTGAGCATTGGATAGCCAATTGTGTGAGGAACCTAGACATAATCAGGAAGAGGAGAGCTGCAGCTATTTTGTCAACTGTGAGGTTATGAACTCCATAGTAAACTATATAAAAGAAGCATTTTATAGTATAATGGATTAATTTCCATTTTGATAATTTACAGAATGCTTACTATAGCATCATCTTTAGCTGCTATTTCTGAAGGATAACCACCATGTATTGAGATAGATTTTTTCATCTCATGTAGCAGGATTCTTACTTCGAGACATCACTTTGGTAAAACCTATTACTCTATCAAATATCCCTAAAAAGTTAGCGCTAAGTCACTCACATATGGGCTTATTGTTGGAAATCAGAAGACGAATATGCATGAGAGTGTGATGGTGCAGCGGAATTATGTGTGGGGTTAGTGTTGTCATAAGCAATTGATCCAAATTGAATGTGCATATTGAAGATGATATTAATGAACAAGTGCAAAGAAAGGAATGGACAAATCTCAGTAAAGTTAGGAAATGTCTTGATACCGGACATTGTTTCCGGTAACTTGAATATATACATACGAGTTTTGGCGGTTCGAATTGCCCGCTTATCTACCGATCATTACATAAACTTATCATTAACTAATCTAATACATATCATATGCAGTTCTACTTATATGTTCGAGTAATAATAAAACGAATAAACATAACTTAGTTTAATAAATCCAACATAACCCCCCTTAAACTTGGTTATGTTTCGGAGCTTGATCTAAAACGCTTTGATTCGCTTCATCTACAACCCATCTTGCATAGTTGAAATTGAAGCGTTTCCTTCTTTTTCCTTGATTCCAGTCTTCATCATCAATACCTGCAAATAATGCAACTTGTGCAGCCCCTGCAGATTCTTGTTGAGCCTCTCCTGCACTTTTTGATCTTTCATGGCAGCACCGGTGGACCTTCCTTCTTCTAAGACTGTCTCCTTGTCCTGCACTCTCTTTTGAACATCTTTGAAATTGTAATAATACTCTAGGATATCGAGATACATGGCATATGTGATTCTCATGTAATCTCCGTCTTCATAATCGAATCCTAGATCCTTTGCTATTGCAGGCCACAAGTTCTCCGTTGTTACATTTCTGTAACCCCCGTCCACGGCCACCAACAAGTACAGACTCAGTAAATTGATCTTTCTCTTGTGTGAAGTAACTGGTGGAACCGGCCTTGTTGAGATTCCCATATATTCGAATAGAAACCATTTAACCAGTTCTTCAAACTTTGAATCGAGTATATGTTTATATTTGAAAACAAATTCTCGATCATCCAGTAAATTCATAAACGCTCTACAATCTTCAAATTCGTTGAATTCCATGGCCATAACGATCATAATACTCCAATCTGTCTCTTGTGAAGACAGATGAAGTTCTTCGAAATAGGAATTCAAGTAACGTTGTTTGAACTCTTCATCAAATACCCCTTCTTCAATTATGTTTTGCTTTTCTTTTAACCCAATCTCTTCTTCCCTTGTTAACCCACTCTCTTCATTCACCGTGTTATTCACCGGAACAGAAAACATGGGAAAAATTCTGCAAGTGTCACCATCTTTATTGACTGTGAAACCTTGCATAGTCAATTGATCCATGCTTAAAATGTTTCGATCTAATTCCGGAGAGTAAAAAACACAACTTGAATTTTCATAATCTCGTTACTTGTTTTAATCTCTACCGAACCAACCCCCAGTGTGAACAAGAAATTGCTTTCTCCCGTTTGTGTATCAACCCCAATGATGTGTTTAATGCGTTTAAACACATTTAGATTTCCGGCCATGTGATGTTTAAACACAGAACTAACGTACCATATGTCACTCCAGAGCCCTCCTTCGGTACCGACAACGATCATCTCCTGATGATCTTTGACTCCATCTTCTTTGTTCTGTATCCCCGTGTTCACTGCCTACCGGATAAGTTGGGTTGCTTCATCGGTTTCCTTCTTCAGGCATGAAGAAATCTGGTGCCCGGGTTTTCGACAGTAAAAACAAATCTTTTCCCGATAACGTTGTTTATTCTTGCCCCTCATCTCGTCTGTACAATGTTGACACGGTAATAGTGTGGATGTTGATCGAATTTCAGTTGTCTTCTCCTTTCCTTTAGATGCTCTGATACCACTTTGTTGGAAATCAGAAGACGAATATGCATGAGAGTGTGATGGTGCAGCGGAATTATGTGTGGGGTTAGTGTTGTCATAAGCGATTGATCCAAATTGAATGTGCATATTGAAGATGATATTAATGAACAAGTGCAAAGAAAGGAATGGACAAATCTCAGTAAAGTTAAGAAATGTCTTGATACCGGACATTGTTTCAGGTAACTTGAATATATACATACGAGTTTTGGCGGTTCGAATTGGCGGGTAACTGTCAAGGACAGTTATTTGAAATGTTTGCCCGCTTATCTACCGATCATTACATAAACTTATCATTAACTAATCTAATACATATCATATGCAGTTCTACTTATATGTTCGAGTAATAATAAAACGAATAAACATTACTTAGTTTAATAAATCCAACACTTATGCAATGATTTTGTACTCTAACTGTTTTCTTTCTTAGAAAGAAAGTTTGCTTAGTTCATCTTCTTCTTCATTCATCAATTGTTCAATATCAGGTTGGTTTCCAATGATCCCAGTTTTTGACATGAATTCCGGATTAAAAAAAATTTAAATGCGATGTAAATTCAAAAGGGGATAGCGGCGCAACTTATTACCCGTTTACCATCTATCTCGATGTAAATTCATAATTGTTTTCCAAATAATATGAATGCAAAGCCTTTGGTGCAAAATGGCCCTCTTGATTGCTTGAAAACAAGTACATCCAAGTTATGTTTAATTAAGTGCCCTTTTGAATTATCGTTAATTAAACCCAACTAAGATTAACTAGAATTTTTTCTCAATGTTCCTATTTTAACAATTGCTCTTACTCGATCCTTAAGTATTCATATAAATATACAGGTATATGCATAATACATTTGTTTTAGCAGCTTTACCCTTTAGTGACACCTTCTCAGCTCAATCTATGAATATAAAACTGAACTAGAAAATCATGTTTTCTTCAAGTGCTACGTGGCTCAACCTTCTGAGAAGAAGTAGTATCCTTAGAAGAGTAATTAATATCCTGCAAGTGTATGTATACATTATGCATGTAAATGAGCCCACAACTCTTCAATTCTAATTTATTGCTCTCAGATTGGTCAATACATAACAATTATTGCTATTAGTTTTAAACAACAAATCTTTTAGGGCTAAATACCATTTAACTTTACACTAAAAAAATTTGAACTCACAATAATTTACGAGAAATAAACATCATACCACCAAACTATTAGTTAATGAGTACATAACAATTATTTGCACAACAAATAGTAACGAATAATATAGTCTAGAAGAATAAGATTTCAAACTAGGGGTTGGAATATTAAATGCTCTTTACAATTTGTAAAGAGGACCCAACTAGTCCAAGTGGTTTTCTTAATACCTATCAGTTTTTATTATTTTATGAGAAACACAAAAGTCAGGATCAAATAATTGATTTTTAAAAACTATTATTATAATTATTATACAAAATAAATTAATATTGAGAGAAAAAAAATTTGAAAAAAACTTTTGAAAATGCTAGTGCTCATGGTTTTCAGGTGATTCTCATTTTACCGTTCTATGTATTAAATGTAATACCATAAAAAAACAAAAGAAAAATAGTCATTCTTTTATCAGTAATTTTTTAAGGAATAATTGCATATTTCCCTTTAACAATTACTTTCAATTGCATATTTACCCTCTTTTTAAGAAATAACCACTTTTAGCGGCGACACCATTAGCGGCGACAGGCCAAATGTCGCCGCTATTGGTCGATCCGCGTCCCGGAGTCTGAAACCAAACCCCAGCCGTTGATCCTTATCTTGATCTAACGGTTGGGGATTTAAAGGGCATTAGCGGCGACAAGACAATAGGCATTAGCGGCGACAGCTGTCGCCGCTAAAAGTCGATCCGTGTGAAGTTGAAAAGAGCTGATCTCTGCCCTTGATGAGAGTATGATCCAACGGTTTGGGCTCCTTCCTGCTTTCTCTCCCTTAAACAAACACACTCACCCACCAACACAATCACCAAACTCCATCATCATCTTCACAAATCACAACAACAACAACCTGCTACCACCACCGCCGGATCGCCACCACCGTGAAGCTACCACCGCCGTGAAGCTACCACCACCGCCGGATCGCCACCACCGTGAAGCTACCACCACCGCCGGATCGCCACCACCGTCAAGCTCGTTCAACCACCGTTGAACCGGCATCATCAAGCTCCACCACCACCATTATCAAGCTCCACCACCACCATTATCAAGCTGCACCACCACCACCACCGTGATTCTAGCTCAGGCGCCGTTGAACCACCGTTGAACCGCCATCATCAAGCTCAAGTTCCGGCCACTTTCGTTTTATTGTTTACAAAATGTATAGCTTCGACAAGTTCCGGCCAGTTTCTTTTACCGTTTTATTGTTTAGAAAATGTATAGTTCCGATAAGTTTTTGATAGTACCGTTGAATCCATTTTTTGAGATGAGAATTTGAATGAAAAGTTATATAATCTTTAAATTTATTAGTTCCGACAAGTTTTTGATAAACGATTTGTTATGTAATCTCCGGCAATCTATCTCAGGCGATCTTTCCATCGAATTCTCCGGCAAGAGTATTAGCGGCGACGGTATCAATAGCGGCGACAACCAGGCCAATAGCGTCCCAGCAATACCGGCGACGCTTTACCGGCGACGTGTCGCCGCTAAAAGTCAATAGCGGCGACAAAATAGGTCAATACCGGCGACACCTGTCGCCGCTAAAGGTGCCCTGTTCTTGTAGTACCCTTTTTAAACTTAAAAGATCCTTATCACCTTGGTTCAAAAATAAGCTGCTTCTCTCTCTCACACAGAAACATCACTCGTCAGTTTCACCTTCTCAAAGAAAAAACACGGCTGGACATGTACTGTTATCGAATTCATCTCTTTCGATGCATATTACTTTATAGTATACGAATTCGAGATATACCGTCTTTTCTTTTGCAAAGCGTAAAAATATAATATTATTTGATTCAACTTATTTTGATCCTTATGGATTTGTATCAATTGATAAGTTTTGTAATTTGACTTTTTTGCTAGTGTTTTAGAACTTATTTTTGATTTTTATCCAACTAATTCGACCTGTTATGCTACTAGTTAATCAATTGATGATTTTCGTCATGTTAAATTGTTGAAATTTAGAAATTCGACAATATTAAATCTCAGTTTATCATTAATTCTTTGATTTGGCTGTTCAAGGATAGTCTAAATGACATACTTAAAGTTTTGGAATTTGTTTTCCAATTACATGATTGTAACTTATACTCTTTTTTTCTTTTAATGATTGTCACTCTAGCTCGTTACATAAAGACAATAGTAAAAAAAACACAACCGAAAACAAAAAAACTTACTAAAGATGTAAGAAACGAAAGCTTAAACACTGAAATAAACTGCTAAACTAGTAAAAATCTACAAAAACTAGTAAAAATGAATAAATATGTATTTTTTTAAGTTTTAGTAAAAATAAGAGTAAAAAAGTCATTATATAACTTGTTTTTATTGAAATAAATCAAAATAGGTAAATTTGCAATTTTATTAGTTAAGGAATGAGATATATGCAATTTTAATAGTTAAGAAAGGGGAGGGGATATATGCAATTTTAATTTTAAGTTGAGTAAATACGCAATTAAGCAGTTTTTTAATGAGAAATATCTCATTGTCCCTTTTTTTAACATCTCTCACCTTCACATCATCTTCTCAAGGCTCCCAACAATATTTTCCTCAACAAAAACAATAAACAGAGCAAACCCACAAATTATTATATCTCTTGTGTTTCAAAAATATATTTTCTTCACTCTACGAACAATTCTTTTTCAAAAATATATTTTGTTTTTCATTCTACGAACAAAAAATATTACATGATCAAAGATAATATATTTATATTAGAAAATGGATTATAGTAAGCTTTTAATAATTGGGGTCCTTTAAAGTATGGGTCCTAGAGTATTTACTTCATGCTAGAGCCGCCCTTGGTCTTAATCTAAACAACTCGGAGACATTCGTAATTTGTAAACTTGTAACCTGTTTCCATGCACATACAACTTGTGGTCATGATAAAGCCATATGTCATTTTTTGGTATATATTAGTAGCATTTAATCCTGATTGTTTAAGCAAGAGATCTTGAGGTTATTCTTGCCATTTTATTTCTATTATGAAATGAAAGGCACACAATTTCATCACCTAGTTCTACTAATAACCAAAGGATCTTTCATGTCCCTCACAGTTGCAATAATATTATTATTATCCTCAATCTATAATCTTTTGTTTGTCCCTTCACTTGCAGCTGCTCAACCAACAAGTGAAGCATCTGCGCTTTTAAAATGGAAAGCCAGCCTTGATAAACAAAGCCAATCGCTTCTTTCTTCATGGACCGGAAGCAACCCGTGTCATGATAATTGGACCGGAATTGGTTGCAGTAACCGTGCTGCAGCTGCAGAAAGTGTTGTAACAAGCATTAGAATTCAGAATTTAAACTTATCAGGTACACTTAGTGATCTTGATACATGGTCATTAAGGAATTTTGAATCTTTTGATCTTTCATTTAACTCACTCTATGGCCACATTCCTTCCAAGATTGGTAACATGTCAGGATTAAAATATCTTGACTTGTCTCACAATTACTTCTCAGGGATGATTCCATCAGAGATAGGAATGCTAAGATCTTTGGATAAGCTTCATTTGACCAATAATAGTCTTATTGGTCATATCCCAAATAGCATAGGCAACATCACCAACTTAACTGAGGTTCTTTTGTCTGGTAACGGTCTTATTGGTTTTATCCCAAATAGCATTGGTAACCTCAGAAAGTTAGTTCGGGTTGATTTATCTAGAAATAAACTTACCGGTCCAATACCTCCAGAAATCGGGACAATGAGTTCACTCAAGATCCAATACCTTGACCTTTCTTCTAATTATCTTACTGGAGCCATTCCGTCATCAATAGGAAATTTAACCAATCTCTATTTTCTATATCTGTATAGTAACCAACTTTCTGGGTCCATCCCACCCGAACTTGTTGGTGCTAGGGATCTCATAGATTTTGAGATTGGTTACAACCTTATCACAGGGACCATACCGATTACCTTCCGAAATTTCAGTAGGCTAGAAACAATGTCATTTCGTGTTAACCATATGTCTGGCCCCATTCCAGATTATGTTGCAAATTACACCAATCTGAAAGAGTTGAACTTAGGTGAGAACCAATTCAGTGGCCTCATCCCACCAGAATTAGGAAAGAGAACAGCCTTGGTTATATTGAACTTGTGCTCAAATAATCTTATAGGCTCTATTCCTCAAGATATGAATCTAACTGAGATGGAAGTGTTCCAAATACCATTGAACAAGTTCTCTGGTCATTTACCAAACACAATCTGTGATTCGGGATTACTTAGACATTTAAGTGTGCACGACAATTTCTTCTCAGGGCCTATACCAAAGAGCTTTAAAAATTGTAGCAGCTTAGAAAGAGTTCGGCTTGATGGAAACCAACTGACTGGAAACATCTCGGAAGATTTCGGGATATATCCGGAGTTGGTATTTATAGATTTGAGCAACAATAATTTCTATGGCGAGGTGTCTAGTAACTGGGGGCATTGTCCTAATTTAACCAGCTTACAGATATCTAACAACAATTTGTCTGGAAAAATATCTACAGAGCTAGGAGGAGCAACAAGATTAGTCGAGCTTCATCTTTCATCAAATCACTTAGTTGGTGAAATCCCAAAGAGCTTTGAAAGACTAAGCTCATTGATGAAGTTGTACTTGGATGGCAACAAACTGTGCGGTACATTTCCTTCAGAACTAGGAAACCTGTACAACTTAGAAGAACTTAACTTAGCAAAAAATTCTCTTACTGGCCCAATCAATGAATATATAGGAGATTTTTTTAAGTTAAGGATCTTGAACTTAAGCAATAACAAATTTGAGGGTGTTATTCCGATACATATTGCCAAGTTGGAAAAGTTAGAATCTCTTGACCTTAGTGAAAATAGTTTGGCTGGGAGGTTACCTTCACAGCTTGAGGATCTAAAGACTCTACAAACATTAAACCTCTCTCATAATAATCTCTCAGGCTCTATTCCTTCATGTTTCACTCAAATGATAAGTTTGACCACAGTAGATGTATCTTTCAATCAGCTGGAAGGCCCACTTCCAAAGATGCGAGCTTTTGAAGAGGCTCCAATGGAGGCACTTGGACATAACAAGCAGTTATGTGGAAATAACACAGGGTTAGACTGTCCCATCCAATCAGGATATCAAGGTAACAAAAAGAATATTTCAACGGTTATTTCAATCATACTTCCAGCTTTTGGATGCATGCTGGTTTTGTTTTTTATTGGAGGCATATTCTTTTATCTCCATAAAACAAACCCAAATAACAAATATAGGACACAAGAGACAGAAGCAAACCCTTTTACCATCTGGAGCTATGATGGGAAAATGGTGTATGAGAGCATCATGGATGCCTTAGAGGACTTTGACTCGAAGCATATTGTTGGGGTTGGAGGATATGGAACTGTTTACAAGGCTGAATTATCAACAAAAGTTTTGGCCGTGAAAAAAATCCACAAACTAGAAGATGGCGAGACGCACAATGTCAAGACTTTTGAAAATGAGATCCAAGCATTGACATATTTACGTCATCAAAACATTGTCAAGCTCTATGGATTTTGTGTACATTCACGGCACTCATTTTTGGTTTATGAGTTCTTGTCAGGAGGGAACTTGAGGAAGGTACTGAATCACTTGGAACAAGCTGTTGAATTTGATTGGGAAAAGAGGGTGATGGCTGTTGAAGGTATTGCAAAGGCCTTATCCTATATGCACCATGATTGTTCACAACCAATCATCCACAGAGACTTGTCGAGCAACAATATTTTATTCGATTCGGATTGGGTTGCTCATATATCTGATTTTGGCACGGCGAGGCTATTAAAGCCAGACTCCTCGAATTGGACTTCATTTGCTGGAACCTTTGGTTATGCTGCTCCAGGTACGTATACTCTAAAATTAACATGATTTTGTATATACCAGATGTTGACTTGACTTTTTTTTTGTGCAGAACTTGCATACACGATGGAAGTGAATGAAAAGTGTGATGTTTACAGTTTTGGGGTACTAACACTAGAAATTATAATGGGAAAGCATCCGGGAGATTTTCTCACTTCGTCACAAGACTTCGAGGGCGTATCCTGGACTGAAATTCCGGACCAACGCCTTCCTCCACCTGAGGAACAAACTGCTGAGCAAGTACAATCACTTGTCAAGATTGCATTCTCATGCCTACATCAGAGCCCTCACTCAAGGCCATTAATGAGGGATATTGCTCTTGGTTTCTCAGCTGCTGCAAAAAGGATCACCCGTGGAAACGCTTCAAGCTTTTATCGAGCTACTTAAATACCATAATTCGTACATTTCATTTCATCCATAACATTACAAGATTTATTGTAGTGGTACGTTCTATGTATTTCTCTAATATGTTGTATGTTCTTCTTGTACCAGCAGTTGTTGAAAACTAAATGTAATATCGATCACAAGAACATCTTTTGAGGCATTTATATTTAAAGAATTATTTAAGTTATGTAGAGTAATTTGTATACAAATATTACACATAAATTACAATGCAAAGCATATATAGGAGAAAATGTTGGTATTCAAGAACAATAATCGCAACAGAAATAGAGAAGAACAAGTTTAAATGTAATGAAAATTGAAAGTATATTCTGGAATTTGTTGTTATGTTAGGCCTGTAAGTAGGCTACACTCCAAAGAAAATTAGGAAGATAACAAGATCAAGTTCTGGAACGATTTTCCGATGATTCTCAAATGCAAAATACAAGAATATAAATATGCATGAGATTACATGTCCACCATGCCCATGAAAGCATGTACACCATGTCCTATCCCTTATTTTTAGCCATGACTTCCACTAACACCTAAATGCACATGTGACTCTAAAACTAATGCAACTAACTCCACCATGCAACAACAAAAAGTAAACGTGCAGAACTAAAAAAGATGCGAATATAACTTCAGTGGATTCCTTGGACTAGCCCATCAGCCTAGTAGGCTTCTTAATAATCCTTTTAGGCCTGGACGTTGGGCCTTCTGCGATTGGACCCGTAACAATTGCCTTCCCCTTCAGCAACAGCTCGTCCTCGAGCTCGACATGGAATTCTGGAAAACGAACTTGAAAATCTTCAAATGCTTCCCACGTAGCTTCTGCGACAACATAATCTTTCCAAGCTACCAATATCTCTATCCGGCCCATCTTGTAACGCTGATCCAGTACCCGACTCGGCTGCAACAATGCTCCGTCGAAATCTGAAATTTCTGGTAACGGAACAGGTTCCGGGTTACCTTTTACTTCTCTTAATAGTGACACATGGAAAACTGGATGGATTTTTGCGCTTGGCGGTAACTGTAAATGATACGCGACTGCTCCAATTCGCTCGACGACTTTGAATGGGCCAAAAAACCTTTTAGAAAACTTTTTGGGTCCCCTGCGCTCCACTGTTTTTTTGCCGATAATCCTGTAGGCGCAGAGAAACCATGTCATCGACTTTAAACTCTTTGTCTTGACGATATTCATTTGCCATAGTTATCATCCGTTGTTGTGCTCTTCGTAAATTCTCTTTCAACACTGAACGGAGTCGATGAAGCTCGGTTAAAGTGATATCAATGGAAGGAATTTCAGCTGCCGGTTTGTAACGGACTACATCTGGAATAGGTTGACCATATAATGCTTGAAACGGACTCATGTTGATGGCGGAATGATACGATGTATTGTTCCAATATTCTGCCAAGTATAAGTATTTACTCCAGTCTTTCGGTTCCTCACCTGCAAAAGCACGTAAAAAATTTTGCAAACAACGATTAACAACTTCAATTTGTCCGTCAGATTGCGGATGATAGGCGGTGGAATATTTGAGTTTCGTTCCAATTTGCTTGAAAAGTTCTCTCCAAAATTTGCTAAGGAAAATAGGATCGCGGTCAGAAACAATGCTTCGTGGTAAACCATGTAAGCGGTAAATGTTTTGGAGGAAAAACGTAGCTAACATGACAGCCCCATAATGTGGTGGCAGGGAAATGAAATGGGCTAATTTTGAGAATCGATCTACGATGACCCATACCGCGGTTTTTCCATGTGAGAGAGGTAAATTAGTAATGAAGTCCATCGAGACGTCTTTCCACACGTTGGACGGAATCGGTAAGGGTTGTAAAAGGCCATAGGGTTTATGGGTGGGGTATATTATTTGTTGACACGTTTGACAAAGGCTAATAAACGATACAACATCGGTCTTTAATTTTGGCCATGCAAAGGCCGCGGCTAGGCATTTCATGGTAACCCTTATCCCCGAATGACCCCCAGTATGAGAAGCATGGAACTCATGCAACAACAAGGAACTAACTGAATGATGAAAAGGTATAAAAAGTTTATTGTGGTGATAGAGTAAACCTTATTTGACCGAAAAAGCAAGACCAGTAGCTTTTGACTTGCACTTTTCTATCAATTCTTTCCCTTCATTTGATTGATAAAATTTTTGCAATTCCGTAACCCATGTAGGATCGGTTATGGAAATGGCCATTAGTTGATCTTTGTGCTAGCGACTGAGAGCATCGGCTACCCAATTTTCTCTACCCGGTTTGTAATGGATTTCAAAGTCGTACCCGATTAATTTTGTCGCCCATTTGTATTGCTCTGGCGTTTGGACGACTTGTGATAACAAGTGCTTCAAGCTCCTTTGATCCGTAAAAATGTGAAACTTTCACCCAAGTAAATACTGTCGCCATTTTTTACGGCTTCCGTAACCGCGTATAATTCACGAACATAAGCTGAGGCGACTTGCATCCGGGAACACATTTTTTTACTACAGAAAGCAATAGGGCAGTCTCCTAGAGACAAAACCGCACCAATAGCGACGGTAGACGCATCAGCTGTGACATCAAAAGGTTGAGAAAAATTCGGAAGTGTGAGAGTTACTAGTGAAACCGTTGCTAATTTTAAAGCCTTGAAGGCTGCGTCACTTTGCGTTGACCACTTGAAATAAGGTAACTTGAGAACATCAGTTAACGGTGCCGCGATTTGAGCATAATTTCGAACAAAATGGCGATAATAACCCGTTAAGCCTAAGAAGCCACGTAGTTGTGTGATGGTAGTGGGTGTTGGCCATGACTAAACGGTCGTGAGTTTTTCTGGATCAACTTCTACACCTTTAACCGAGATAATATGCCCAAGATAATCAATAGAAGAAACTGCAAAAATGCATTTGGAAGGTTTAAAAGAATTGGTTTTGAGAAAATGTCTCAAAAACCTGTTGTAAGTGGTGATAATATTCTTTTTTTTTATTGGCTGTAAACAAGAATATCATCGAAAAACACCAGTACATACCTCCGTAAGACATCTCGAAAAAGATCGTTCATTGTGGCTTGAAAAGTCAACGGTGCATTTGTTAAGCCGAAGGGCATAACAAGGAATTCGTAATGTCTGTTTACTGTTCGAAATGCGGTCTTATGAGTATCTTCCGTGGCTAATCGGATTTGGTGGTAACTGGCTGTCAAATCGATTTTGGAGAATACTACCGCGCCATGTAACTCGTCGAGAAGCTCTTCGACCGTGGGAATTGGAAAACGATCCTTGACAGTGATGGCGTTTAGATCGTGATAATCTACACAGAAACGCCAAGATCCGTCTTTTTTACGAACCAAAAGAACCAGAGACGAGAAAGGGTTGTGACTTGGCTTGATGATCCCATCTCGTAGCATCTCAGCAATTAAAGTTGACATGATTTGTTTTTTATATTGAGGGTATCGGTACGGACGAACGTTAATCGGTTTCGATAAGGGAAGTGTTGGAATATGGTGATCTTGGCTACAGTTTGGAGGGAGATGTGTTGGAGGTTGAAACAGATGGTCATATGTTTGAAGTAGTTGGTGGATGGTAGGATCAGATTGTTGGCTGGTGGTTGATATTTGTGTAGGAGTGGGGTGGCTACGTGGAAAAATAATGCATGCAAGGAAGCTATAACCTCTTTTGATAATAGGGTTTGAAGGGAAGTGGATGACACTTGGGTCGTAGGTTGTTCCGCACACAGGGTAATGGCACGTGGGCCCACATTTAAAGTTAACTGTGGGATCGAAAAATCAGCTAGGATTGGGCCAAGAGTTTTAAGCCAAGCTAACCCTAGGATGATATATGCGCCTTCAACCAGAAGAGTGAAAACCGGTATTGTAAAAGGAGTTTCTTGTAGGGTGATCACGACCGACGAGCAGACACCGTTATACTTCAGATTATCACCGTTTCCGACCATCACAGAAAATTCAAAAACTCCTGTTGTGGAAGCTTCAAAAATGAAACGATGTGGGGTGGCACGATGTTATGAGTGCTACCCGTATCAATCAAAACCTGAAACGGTTGATTGTTAATATACCCCGTCACCCGAAGAGCCTGTGGAGAGGACAATCCGAAAAAGGCCGCTGAAGAGAGGGAAAACAATTGGTCAGATGAAGATGGATCATGGATCAAGGATGTCGGCTGGAGTTGCACTATGGAAAAGATCGAAAGAAGAGTTTGTATGATCATCGTACTCGTTATCGGCGCTTAAAAAAAACTGGGGTGGGTTACACCTATGACCCGAAAAATAGCGTTCCGGACAACGGAAACATAAGCCCTCGGAACGACGTTTTTGAAGTGCCTCCGGAGATAGTTTAGTGAACGGAAGTTGTGGTCTAGGGGTTGTGAGAAGTGGAGGGGTTCCGTTTTTTGTGGTAGTGTTTGGTGAGGTTAGTTGAAGTATGGCTGGGGTAGAAGACGTAGTTGTGGAGTTGGAAGATGATGACGGAAAAGTTCGTGGCTAGAATGATTTAGGTTTCGTGAGATTTAACTTGTCTACAACGCGCTTAGATAAGCCGTAGGCTTGATGAAGGGAAGTGGGTTTGATGATTGCGAGTTCGGATTGAATGTCGTTTTTGAGACCAGAGAGGTAACAGTTAAGGAGTGCTTCACTCGAGAGAGCAACGACACAGTTGCAAAGTTTCTCAAACTCGGCTTGATAAGCCGTGACCGTAGTCATTTGTTTGAGTTTGAATAGAGTCGCTTGGTGATTCTCGTAATCCGAAGGACCGAAGCGAAGCTCGAGAGAATTCTTGCCAAGTACCCAACAACGCATTGTTGTGAAGGTACTTGTACCAACTCAATGCTTCACCCGTGAAGTAAAAAACGGCCAAGGAAATACGGCGAACGACGGAAATATTATAATATGTGAAATAGTTTTCCGCTTGGAAGATCCAATCCAACGGGTTGTTCCTGTCGAACAACGGAAGATTGATTTTCGGGGGACGTGGAGTAGGAGGGCCGCCGGGAGGGTTGGATGTGGAGGGTTTAACAACGATTTTAGGTTGTTCGGTATTATTGGCAAGGATGGCTAACAAGCGATTTCTAGAATCGGTTTGTTGTTGGATCGATTTTTGGAGGGCTTCGAATTGTGCTAAGGCTCGGGTTTCGGATTGGGCAGAAGTGGTGGTGTAGTGTGTGAAGAATTGTGTGAATTGCTCACACAGATTGTTGTGAGGATTGGGGTCATCGGTTGTGGATTGGTCTTTGCAAGGAGACATGGTAAGGATGATGAAAGCACCAAATGTTAGGCCTGTAAGTAGGCTACACTCCAAAGAAAATTAGGAAGAGAACAAGATCTTTCTCCCTTTTGGGGTGGAGGGCAAAATGGTTAGATTTTTTTTTAATTTGTTATAATAAAACGTTAAAAGACCATTTTGCCCTTCATTAAAAGGAATGAAAAAGACAAAAAAACTGGATGTCAATTGAAAAATCTAACCAGATTTTGATTTTGGATGAAAATGACAACAAAATTAAAACCACAGTGACCCAGATTCAAAATATTTGAGTTTTGAACTAAAATTGTAAAAGTGACCAAACCTTAAGAACCATTTTAGCAATTTACTCTAAATTATATTAGCACTTAAATTTGGTTGTATTAAATTTTATTGGCTGAAATATTTATTTGGAATATACTTCTAGGTTTTAAAAAGAAATAAATGAAAAGGAATTGTTGGTGGCATTTGAAGTTGAATCGAAAGGTGCATGATGTGTGTAATTGGGCCAATAAGGATGCTTGTAAATTGTAATTGTTGATGTGGGCTGGGCCACATGTCAGGAGAGTTCCATGCGATTAGAAGAGGGTTAAAGGTCGGTGGACAATGAATAAAAAAGATACGGCAGATTTTTGGGGGGATATATACGGATTATAAGACGACAGCTTTGAGGGAGGAATCAAGATACTATGACAGTCATGTGTGGCATAGAGCAGTGGCGAAGCTTGAGAATTCCGACAGGAGGGTCGAAAACATATATACCAAAAAATTTCTATAGAACCGGGGGGTCGAAAACATATATACCCAAAAATTTCTATACGAATGCTACATATATAAGACTACTGAGCGAAAAGTTCGGGGGGTCGGACGCCCCTCCCGGCCCCTTCTAAGCTACGCCCATGGCATAGAGGTTCGCAAGTTTTAGAGTATGACGGCTGAATTTGAGAGATCGCATAGCTGAGTTTTTTTGGGGACGCGGTTCGCATACCGTACATTGATCAAGATGAAAAATCAAGATACTATGATAATCATGTGTGGCTAGGCTCTATGTGACTTCCCCCGAATGATCGATTGCTACGTTTTGTAGGATTAAACTGTGTTTCTGATTCTTATTAACTGGTAACTTTAACCACTTGTGTTGATCTTTGTGAAACGTTTATTATATTTGAATTGTTTGTCGTTTATCAAGTCGTTAGCGGGTTGGTAAATTGGTGGGTAATTGGTATAATTAATCAGATTGTTAGGTTGTTATAGTTTATTTAAAAATTGTTCCTAATAATTAATCAAATTCATTAATTCCAAGACCATGTCTATGTGGTGTTTTGAATTAGTAAACGGATTTTTGTGTTAAACGGGAAATAGGGATTCCGGTTGAGGGTTACTCCTTCTCATTCCGATAACATTTTTTGTGATAAATCGTGTTTTTTTCTTAAACAAACAAACAAAGCCCTAATTAGATAATTTTAGCTTTTAGTTAAATTCTACATGCCGACCACAAATTTCCTGCAGATACAACCTTACTTACCTGTATTAGTATTGGTTTTTAAATTAAAATAAATATTTTTAATTAGCCCACGCTTGGGGCAGTACCTTAAATTAATTCGCTTTTCGCTACCCTCGCTTGGGGAAGTATCTTAAATTTGTCATTGTTCTTAGGAAACCAAGAGCAACTCTTAATCATTAATAACAACATACCATTTCTCCATATTTTATTAGAGAAACACATTGGCATAATAAAAGTTAGAAACTGATTGCAGATTGATATTTAGCACATAGACGATGCCTAATGAAGATGCTCAAAATTTGGAGTAGGGTTTTTGATATAAATAGATGGATAAATTACATTTATCCTCCTTTATGTTTATATCAGATTGCAATGGATAGTCTTTACTTCAATAATTATAGTTACAATCATTTTTTTGCAGAACTCATTACATCCTAAGTCCTTTAGCACTAACTCAATTAAAATTTTCAGTTAAGTCATATCACATAGACTAGTCTTTTAACCGATTAAATTAAATTAAAAATAGTTTAATAAAAAAATAATAAACAAATATATATCTATATCTATACTATATTATAATACATGAGGGAAGGATTCCCAAAAGTTAAGAACTTCTTCCCCCATTATTTATAAATAAACCCCTAGAATGAGGGTAAAATGGTCTTTTAAACCATAATTATTTTTTAGTCCCTCAATCTATTACATTTAAATCCTTGACATTTAACATAATTATGGGTAATTAGTTACACTTCCCCCCTCTTTAATTCTTTAATGTATTCCTGCGATATCTTACAACCCGTAATGTTTTAAAAAAATCCGAAGGTACCATGACGATCGGCACATTTTTTTAAACGTTTCGATAGTTGTCTTTTTTAGTTTCGCCGTGCGTTCATAAAGTCCAAATAGCCGATGCGTAAATGTACAATTGATTAAAGCCAACATTTGTTTTTTACCCAAGCCAGCTTTGACCATTACCTAGCTACCGTGCATTAACATTTGTTTTTTACCCAAGTTTTTTGTTTTGAACGGCATTAATAAACTAAAATATTCCCTAATTTTACTTGTACAGAGTCAGTTTGTTGTGACATGTTTAATATAGTATAGATAAAACTCACAACAAACTTCCTATTAAACATGCCACAACAAACTAAACAGGATATGTGCATCTTATTTTAAAAACTTAAAACTCACAACAAACTTCCTAAATAAGTGGATTACCAATCTAAAACTAAACCCTAATGGACTACTATAAATACATAGCAAACACTCACAATTCTACATTTCTATTGATAAACAGATTTAAAATATGGAGCCAGTTCTGAATTCACTTGATGCGAAAAAACAAGCATGCGATATTGAAAAATCTAAGGTCGGTTCTATGATAAGTTTTGTTATATCGCAATAATGAATAATTGTTTTCTTTTATTTACTTTTATGTGAATACTAACTTATTTGATTTTTCAGATTCAACACACCAATTTAAACACCTCAGTTGTCGAACAAGCTTTTGTTAGTTTTTAAGTAATATTTTCGCTTATAATCTTTCATATTAACAAGTTCGTTGTGTTATTATTTGGTGTTTTATTGTAGGATGATGGTGATAATAGTGTTGAAATTATTTCTTATGGTGCAATGTTCAGTCCATACAAGTCTAATCTTCAACGTCAATTTAGTAAAGAGGTAATTTTAAAATTTATTTAATCTTTTTTAAATGTTTTTATTCAATATTTGTTTTTTTATAAAATTTATTTAATCATTTTTTAACTTTTTTATTAAATTTTTGTTTTTTAAGGATCGGAAGTATGAGAATCAAAAGAAAAGATCTAAGAGACTCTCTGAATGGAAATGGGTTGAGGTTATAAATTTAGATGATTCTGAGGACGATGAGAAAGAAGATGAATTAGATGATATTGCTGATTTGAGCACAAACATGAAAAACGGATCAAAAAAGAAGAGAAATTAGATGAAATATATCAAGTGTTTTTATGTTTTTTTCATTTTCAGTTGTTTTTGTTTGATCTAGACTATCCCATGAATAATAAAGTTTATTTTAGAGTAAAATGCACGGATAGTCCCTGTGGTTTTGCAAAATAACACCTATAGTCCCTAACTTTTGGAAATTACACCGGTCCTCCCTGTGGTTTGACAGTTTGTTACTCAGATAGTCCCTGGAGTGGATGTCCGTTAGTTTTCTCCGTTAAGTGGATGCGAAATGAAAAATTTACCCTTCATCTTCTCCACTCTATAAAAACAAAACAACCCCACCCCACCCCTAACCCAGCCCACCCCCACCTTTAAATTCATTCGATTGTTATTCAGTTTGAGTGAAAACTGAAAACGTGTTTGAATTGCAGTGATGGTAAACCACCTGTGATATATCAAGATCCAGTTGCATATGCTCAATTTGCTACCAAAAATAATGTTATTGATCAAAATACTAGAATTCAAATCCAACAACAAGTTGAAGATTCTTCGTATTTACTCTCAACTCCAGTTGCGTAGCTTGCGCGAGTTGATACACAGAATCATCAAATGCATCACCAACCTCAGTTTATTCATACTGCTGTTCCACCGCCACAATACCTCCAGCACCACCCATCGGGGATGGTTCCAATGGCGTCGTTGGCTACTCTCACGTTCCTCAACCTTCTCAACTCGTTGCTTTTGGTGGCAGTGCCGCTGTGGAGGTAATTATATATATGATTTTGTGAATCCTTCACAATAGGGACAACGCATGCACTATACGGCTCAGCCTTTGCCACCTCAATCTGTCGCTCAATATCAAAACGTAGGCTCAACTTTGACTGTTGAAGCTCAAGGCGGATCCCATATGAACCAGCGAGTGAGAACATCCCATATGATCTCAACTTTGTTTTTAATGATGGGGAAACAGAGAGAAAGGTGGGGGTGGGTGGGGTTGGGATAGGGTTGTTTTATTTTTATAGATTGAAGAAGATGAAGGGTAATTTTGTCATTTCACATCCACTTAACGGAGAAAACTAACGGACATCCACTCCAGGGACTATCCGAGTAACAAACTGTCAAACCACAGGGAGCACCAGTGTAATTTCCAAAAGTTGGGGACTATAGGTGTTATTTTGCAAAACCACAGGGACTATCCGTGCATTTTACTCTTTATTTTATATTTGAAGTTTATGTTTTGTGTTATTTTATCACTTATAATTTACATCTCGATTGAACTAATATACTTTTGTCATTTGTTTAGTATTTTTTATTAACAAACGAATCTTTACATGTTTAAAACAGTTTTTCTATACTTTATTTATTATTAATTTTTATAACAAAACAAAACTTTGATATTTAGTAGATAGAAGATAAACTATGTTCCAAAATTTAAGGAATTATTTAATACTAATTTACGATATTAGTAGATAGATAGTAAACTATATCCCAAAATTTTAGGAATTATTTAATACTAATTTACGATATTTATTTAATACTAATTTAGATATTTAGTAGATAAATAGTAAACTATGTCCCAAAATTTTAGGAATTATAAGTCAACTAATTAGGTCCTCCACGTTAATTACATGGGATGAGGCATCGATGGCGAAACGTCAGGCGATAGAGGCAGTTGATCGAACATTGCAAGACATTATAGGTATTAGGCTCCCATGTGTAACACTTATGACATATATCCACCACAATAATGTTATCATATACAAATAAGAAAACTACCAGCAACGAGTGCCGCAATCCAAAGTGTCGCCCCCGCCGCATCGCGCGGGCACCCTACTAGTATATATATATATATATATATATATATAACACATCAGATTGAGATCTTTCTTTATCTCTCTCTATCTTAACCCTTTCTTCCCCAACCAAACCCACCACCACCTGCTACCTCATATCACAACTTCCTCACTGTCGACGTTCCGTCGCCATGTCTCTCTACTCATCTTACCGTCGAATCTCTACCCATTTCCTCCCACTCCTACCTTCAATTCTAACCCCTAAACCCCCTTCATCTTTTCCCATTTCACCCAAACCCTATCTCTCCAAATCTTTCACCGTCCGATCAACCCCCACCACCAAACCCTCTTCCCCTGACCCCAATCTTCATCATTCGAACAACCAAAATATCATCTTTGAATAACTCCCACAAAACCTTCAACAAATCATCAAACTTTTCCAATCCGTACAAGACCCAAAAGCCAAATACGAACAACTCTTATTCTACGGCAAAAACCTTAAACCCCTTGAACCCCCAGTTAAAAACAGACGGAAACAAAGTAAAAGGTTGTGTATCTCAGGTCTGGTTAAGGGCTTATTTTGATGATTCAGATAAGAAAGTTGTCATCTTTGAAGCTGATTCTGATGCTTTGATTACCAAAGGGTTAGTTGCTTTACTTTTTCAGGGTCTTTTAGGTCGTTCAGTTGAAGAAATTGTTAAGATTTCCCCCGAGTTTATTGTGTTGTTGGGTTTGCAACAGAGTTTGTCTCCTTCTAGAAACAATGGGTTCTTGAATATGTTTCAGTTGATGCAGAAAAAGGCCTTGATGTTGTTCGTTGAAGCTGTGAAAGGGAGTTTATCTCCTTCTAGAAACAATGGGTTCTTAATATATATATTAGTTTATTTTTATTTTTATTAAACTATTTTTAATTTAATCGGTTAAAAGACTAAACTACCCTTATGTGATATGACTTAACTGAAAATTTTAATTCGGTTATTGCTAAAGGACCTAGGGTGTAATGAGTTCTGCAAATAAAGGATTATAACTGTAATTATTGAAGTTAAAGGCTATATCCATTGCAATCTGATACAAACATAAAGGACAAAAAGTGTAATTTGCCCTAAATAGATTGAAAGTGAATTGAAATTTGATTTAACCAAATTGACATAGTTTTAATTGATTTCGTATACAAATTACATGCCTAAGACAGCTGGGTGTGGATGTAACGCCTTACTTTTTACAACTTCCTTTATTTAGAAAACTCCTCTTCTTTTGAAACCACATTGCCGATATAAACCGACACTTTTATCGTATTAAAACATGATCATTTTTTTCATACTTCGAATGACCATACTTGTTATTTTTTTATTCTAATAAATTACATGTTCAATACGTATTCGTCTTACATACAAACCCACACCTATTTTTACGAATGAACTATCATGAATACGTGTTTTTAATACCCTTCATACGTACGAGCACCCGACTATACGTTCACAATACATCTAAGGCCTTACAACCACTCATGTTTTTCCCACTGTTTCATTTAACTTCATTTAGAATCATCTTGAAATACTAAAAGTTATATATATACTTAATAAACTAAGTGATCAAATATAATATTCCATACATTAATCTAGTTGCCAAAAAAAATGATACAAAGCTGTTAACAGCCAAGTCTGGTCGCAAGCCTTAGGGCTGATTTTATTATTTTCTTTCAATGATTACATCACCTAATCACATATGTTTACGTAATATAATATATGCCATAATCTAATCTAATGTGTCACCCAAAAACAAAGGTAGTTATTGGTTGAAAACAGCCTTTTCGGTCGCAAGCCTTTAATGGCAGTTTTGATTTTTTTTTTTTATTATTTCAACCTCCAACAACATATTTAATGTAAACTAATTAAACCCTAAACCCTTCCCTATAAATACAACCTATTCCCAAGCATTTTATCACTTTTACAACACTTAAACATACTCAAAACACTCCCTAAACACAACTGAGTTTTCAACAACACATCAGAGACTTTCAGCCATTATAAGTGAGTTTTAACTCACTTCCACTTCAATTTTCTTCTTGTTTCTTCTTCTAACAACACTTGGATAACCTCTAGGAAGGTTCTCACTAGTTTGCTTGGGCAAACTAAGGTGAAACCTCACCATTTTTGAGGTCCAAAGTGCACCTAAATTCTGCTCATTTTTATCTTCATGTTTTGGAAGAAAACTCATGTTTTCTTCATACATTCCTATGTCTTTATGCTCATTATCAATTGTATGGTTAGTTGAGCTTAAAAACAAGGTTGTGACAGTTAAAATCAGAGGTTAAAACCTCATAAACTTTCTGTTTTGGTTAGAATTTAACCCACAAGTAGTGTACAAGCTTAAAGCTTGTAGTTTGTGTGATTATAGGACTAGCTTGGGCTATCCTATTTGAAAATCCACACATTACTTGATGTTTTCCTTAGAATAGTTGTAACAATTTCATTCTTTATTGTATGTTCTTGACCCTCCTTGTTGTTTATAACATGTGTAGTAGTGAACAAAGAGGTACCTAAATGGAAGACTTGTTATTCCTACCTCATGCATGATTTATATGATACAAAAGAGGTTCCAAAATGGAGGATTCATCCTCCTACCTCATGCTTGACTTATATAACTTAATGTATACTATATAATACTTACATATTACCCAAGTAATCGAACTTTTGATGATGAACTAGTGGTCATTTGTCAAGATAGTAGGTTGCATCATCCATGACTTTAACAACTTGTTATGATTCTAATGGGTAGTTTGACCCATGAAAACATTCTAATCCTTTTGGGTTCATAGTGTCAAAACAAGTATTATAAGACTAGATGATTATTTTCCTCATATGTTACCTTCATGTATTTTAAACTCCGAATCCTTAAAACCGAATGTAAACTTTCCCTTAAAACTCCAAATCGAACACCATCAACTTTCTAGTCTCACCAACTTCGTCAAATTGGATAATCGGAAAGCATGTGCAATTTTGTGAGTATACTCGAACCCATTTTACTTTTTAAACACTTTTGGGTGCAACATGTATTCTATGTAAAAACACTAAACACTTGAAACTATTTGAATCATATTCTATCCACATGTAAACATGTTCACCTCCCGCTAGTCTATTGGGAGTTAATCTACAAATGATTTGATGCTTGTTAATCTCATATGCTATGTAAACTATTAGTGTCTATATGCTCATTAACTTCGTACAAGCCAACCTTAACAATTATAGCGCTATAGGAGTAATGCACCGCCCACTTGTCTCGGGGTATTGTTAAGTTAAACACGTTACCTCCCGTTATTCTTTGGGATAGGCTATTTTAACACATTGTATTCAAGGGTTTGAACATATAGTGACCGTTTCAGCGTATTAGTAACTTGCATCATGTTATTTATATTGGATATGAACACGTTAAACAATTTTATTCTATGTTATATGATGTGTGCAAAATGCAACATATAAATTTCATCAATTGTGGCATAAAACTAACCTTTTTTTAGTACTAATATTGGAAAAAGTGTGCTTTTGTCTTCCTTTTGTATTTTCAGGATTAAATGAGCTCAAGTTAACAAAAGAAGCAAAAAGACATCAAAATCTAACATAAATACAAGAAAAGGAACAAGACGTGACATGCCCGACCCCACGACAGCATCTTCCCAAGCAAAAGAAGAAGATAGAAGACTGAACACGCCCCGTGCTCAGCCAGCACGGGGGCGTGCCCAAGTGTCAGCAGAAAAGATAAAGTGGTAGAAGCTTCTATTGCCCACCACGGGGCCGTGCTCAGCGGACACGGGGCCGCGGTCAACTATAAGATTCGCACAATCTGGGCAAATCTTCATAGTACAAAAATTCTTCTGCACCACGGGGTCGTGCTCAACGGACACGGGGGCGTGGTCAACTAATAAGACAAAGCTGCATTAAATGAAGAAAGAGAAGGATGTGGACACGGGGCCGTGCCCACTGGACACGGGGCCGTGCCCGAGCTTCTGTTCAGCCTATAAATAGGAGTGCTTGGCTCAAGCTCAAACCATCCCTTGGCACACCACCTTTCTCACACTTCACCCACCACCCACCACCACCATAACACCATCATCCACCACCATCATCCATTGTCCATCATAGAGTGTGTGAGTCGTCTCGGGATCCAAGATTGATCGTAAGAGTTCTTGACAATCAAGGCCATGTTTGCCTAAGTCTCTTACATCACTTGGTGAAGACAAGTGTCTAGTGTAATACTTTTTTATTTCTAATCTTTTCACACTTTTTACTTGGTTTTGTATTAATGACTTTAATAACTAGTTTCTTATGTTGAAGGTGATTCTTCCTTATCGTTTGTCCGTGGTATCTTGGCATTATTTTACTGTCAATATAAAATAAAAGATTTTCACCATTCATATCTCCACGGTCTATATGGAGGTATGTTGGCTACCTGGTCGGGGGTTAAGGGAACGGTTTGGTAAGAGTCTTGCCATTGTTCAGCGTTTAGAGGTCCTGCAATGGACCTGGGTCAAATTTAGTAGGACCTCCTTCAATACTTAACGGTATTGGATGGCGGGGGTCCAAACTCTTTGATCCCCTCATAAGTTAACTACTATTAATACTATAACCCGGCCATTTAGGACTGTATCCCTGCTGACTCAGACTACTTAGTCGAGGGTAACGTCACCTCCAAAAGAGGGGCCTACCATAATTGCATTAATAACTTAATTAATTATCTTTCAATAATCCGACCCTTTAGGATTGTATCCTTGCTGACTCAAACTACTGGGTTGAGGGTAACGTCACCTTCAAAAGAGGGGCCTACTACAATAACTAAGATAATCTCTTAAATAAGTGCAAAAGTGCGGAAATAATCAAAGGTTACACTATACACGAGTCGGAACCAAGTGATTCATCTTGTCTATCTGTTTTTCTTTTATTTTTATTTTTCAGCATTTTAGTTAGTTTTTATTTTTTAGCTTAAAACATTTTTCTAAACTTTTTATTTTGATTAGACGTTGAAGATAAACCGGTACTAAAAGCTCTTGTGTCCTTGGACGACCTCGGTATCTTACCAACACTATACTACGCTCACGATGGGTGCACTTGCCCATATGTGTGTCTAGTGTTAGTAAATATCGTGTTTTATAAATTAAAACTTGACTAAAAAGTGTTAAAGGGGCTTAAAATATACACCTAATATATATAACACTCGACACCCATCAAGTTTTTGGCGCCGTTGCCGGGGACACAAGGATTTTAAGAAAGCTTAAAATCGACGGCCTAATCAGTTTTTCAAAACCTTTTTAAATGCGCGCATTTTTTTCTGCATTTTAGTTTAGATTTGCATTTACAGTAACCTGTACACGGGGCCGTGTTCACTGAACACGGGGCCGTGCTGCACATTTTCATAAAAACACCCAGTAACAGTAGCTTGAACACGGGCCGTGCTCACTGAACACGCCCCGTGCTCAACGAAATCAGTAAATTTAATTAAAACGCCCAGATACAGATCCTGAACACGGGGCCGTGTCCACTGAACACGGGGCCGTGTCCAGCC
This sequence comes from Helianthus tuberosus, assembly GCA_030545235.1. Lineage (NCBI taxonomy): Eukaryota > Viridiplantae > Streptophyta > Magnoliopsida > Asterales > Asteraceae > Helianthus > Helianthus tuberosus. The sequence goes on from CM060383.1 coordinate 57,283,217, forward strand.
TCTGTTTCCGTTTTTATTTTTGTTTTCTGATCTCGAGACTTGGTTGTGGTCTGCTTAGTGATTCTTATGGATCAATACTCAGGAGGTTACAACTACACCTATGAGGAGGATGATTATAGGGGTAATTATTGCACTAATTGTCGTAACCCACACTCGGTTCAAAATAGTCACTCATATCAACCATCCAATTCATACACCTACTATGAGGAGCCCAGGTACGAGCCATCAACTTCATACACATCCTATGAAGACCAAAGGTATGAACCTCCTCCCTCATACTCATATTTTGATGAACCAAGGTATGAGCCTTCTTACTCATACTTTGAGGAACCAAGATATGAGTCACCACCTTCGTATGCTTATTATGAGGAACCATGGCGTGAACAACCCACCACATATGAGTATTATGAAGAACAAAATTACGACCCTTATCCATTATATACTTACAATGAAGAACAATGGTGTGAACCACCTACTTCATATGGGTATTATGAGGAACAAAGGATCGAACAACCGGATTCAAGCTTTGAAAATCCCGATTCTTTTTCTATAACCGAAGTGACCGATAGGATATTAGAACACATTAGAGTTATCGATCCCTGTATAAAAGAATCTCGCGCAAGGGAAGAGGAGTCCCGCGCAAGAGAAGAATTAAAAAAGGAAGAGATAACCGAAAGTGTAAAAATGGAAGAACAAATAAGTGAAAAACCGACACGTGAGTTAAACAACGAAAAAGGTGAGTCCGACAATGTTAAATTCAAGAAGAGTCTAATTTTGAAAAAATTAATCTCTTGTCACCTTCTTTTGAAAATCATTGTTTAGTACCCACTCATGCTAAGTTTTTAAAAGAGTTAAACACTAACACTAAAATTGACGAAACGGTAAGTGTTAAGTTAACTAATGATCAAACCTCACTAATAAAAGAAGACCCATTTGAAATTAACATTACACCGGTTCCATGTTTCTTTCAAAATTCATTTATTAGTAACGTCACAATTGATAAAGATCTTTGTGTTAACATAATGCCTAACTACATTTTCGAAAAATTAAGTATTAGTGATTTTTCTCCACTTCAAATACCCATTTTTCTATCCAATCGGAAAGTAATAAAATCAATCGGTGTAGTTGAGGATGTATTGGTTCAAACAAATCAATTGGTAATCCCGACCGACTTTGTCATCCTCGATGACGCTCCTCTAATGTTGGGATGACCATTTGTAAAAACTCACGAAGCCTTGAAAAACCGGAAGTTCAACAATCTACCTCTTCAATTAGGGGCATTTAAAAGAAGTGTCGATCTCGAACGATCAATGAAATATCCATTCGGCAATAATGACCCCCTAATTGAAGATGAAGATGAACCACCCGATACAAGTGAAGAAATTGACCACTTTATTGAAGAAGAGGTCGCCATAGAACAAACTTTTAAAGTTCTTGATCGAAATGAGCAACCAAATAAGGAGTCTCCTAAAGACCCACCACTTGAGCTCAAAGAACTTCCAAAAGGTTTGGAATATGCTTTTCTAGACAAAGATGGTAATTTACCTGTAATTATTTCATCTAAATTAGATAGTTTAGAAAGAGAAAAATTAATTAGTCTTTTGAAAAAACATAAAAAACGCAATAGCTTGGAAACTTGTAGACATAAAAGGAATTAGTCCTTCCATGTGCACACACAAGATTTTAATGAATGATGACTACAAATCGGTAATACAACCACAACGTTGAGTAAATCTAAATGTTCAAGAAGTGGTTAAAAACGAAGTCATCAAATTACTTGACGCCGGACTTATCTATCCTATCTCCGATAGTCCTTGGGTGAGTCCCGTCCAAGTAGTTCCAAAGAAAGGAGGTATGACGGTGATAACTAGCGAAAAAAATGAATTAATACCCACGAGAACCGTCACAGGATGGAGAGTATGTATAGATTATAGACGATTAAATGAAGCAACAAGAAAAGATCACTTTCCTTTACCCTTCATTGATCAAATGTTAGAAAGATTATCCGGTCATAAATTTTACTGTTTCTTGGATGGTTTTTCAGGTTACTTTCAAATCCCGATAGCACCCGAAGACCAAGAAAAGACAACTTTTACATGTCCCTATGGAACTTTTGCTTATCGACGCATGCCGTTCGGTCTATGTAATGCCCCCGCAACATTCCAACGTTGCATGGTGGCCATTTTCAACGACATGATAGAAAAGACAATGGAAGTCTTCATGGACGATTTTTCTATCTTTGGGGATTCATATGACCAATGCCTCGATAATCTTGAACGAATGCTATCCCGATGTGAGGAAACTAACCTCGCCCTTAATTGGGAAAAGTGCCATTTCATGGTAACGGAGGGAATAGTACTCGGTCACAAGATCTCAAGCGAAGGAATGGAGGTGGATCGAGCCAAAATAGATACCATTTCTAGATTACCACCTCCATCCTCCGTAAGAGCTATCAGAAGTTTCCTAGGGCATGCCGGATTTTATAGGCGGTTTATCAAAGACTTTTCTAAAATTTCTAGGCCTCTAACAAAATTACTTGAAAAAGATGCCCCTTTCATCTTTGACAAGAATTGCAATCAAGCATTTCTAACCTTAAAGGAAATGTTAGTCAATGCACCTATCATGATAGCGCCTGATTGGAAATTTCCTTTCGAAATCATGTGTGATGCTAGTGACTTTGCAGTTGGAGCTGTCTTGGGACAAAGAAAAGAAAAGCATTTCCACCCAATTTATTATGCTAGTAAAACACTAAATGATGCACAAGAGAATTACACAACAACTGAAAAAGAATTACTAGCTGTGGTATTTGCTTTTGATAAATTTCGTTCTTATCTTATTCTTTCTAAAACTATAGTCTATACAGATCATGCCGCCATTCGATATCTCTTCAAAAAGCAGGATGCAAAACCACGTTTGATTCGGTGGATTCTACTCCTCCAAGAATTTGACATTGAAATCAAAGACAAGAGAGGAGCAGAAAATACCGCAGCAGATCATCTTTCGCGCTTAGAAGACCCAGCTTTGGAGGCAACCAGGGACGAGCAAATCAACGAAAAATTTCCAACTGAGTCCCTGGAAATGGTGGAATATAAGGAAGAACCATGGTACGCCGACTATGCTAACTACCTAGCTAGCGGTATAGTCGCAAAAGGTTGGCCACATCATCAAAGAAAAAAATTCTTTGCCAATGTGAAACACTATTTTTGGGAAGATCCATATCTTTTCAAAATGTGTGCCGACCAACTCGTCCGACGATGCGTACATGGTAGCGAAGCACGAAGAATACTCCGCCATTGTCATGAAGGTCCATACGGAGGGCATCATGGTGCCGCTAGTACCGCACGAAAGGTATTTGATTCAGGATTTTATTGGCCAACCATTTACAAAGACGCCCAAAGTCTTGTCAAGACATGTGATGCTAGTCAAAGAACAGGTAATATTTCTTCCAAAAACGAAATGCCACAAAATGGCATTCTTGTTTGTGAAATTTTTGATGTGTGGGGACTCGACTTTATGGGACCTTTCCCACCATCGAAAGGAAACAAATATATACTTGTGGCAGTAGACTACTTGTCTAAATGGGCCGAGGCGAGGCACTTCCAACGAATGATGGAAGAGTCGTGGTAAGATTTTTGAAGAAATTATTCTCTCGTTTTGGCACACCTAAAGCATTAATAAGTGATAGAGGTACCCATTTTTGCAACCATCAACTTGAAATTTTTTTAACAAGATATGGGGTCTATCACCGGGTCTCAACAGCATATCACCCTCAAACAAACGGACAAGCCGAAGTGACTAATAGAGGTTTAAAACGAATACTTGAAAAAACCGTAGGGTTAAATAAAAAGGAATGGGCAGATAAATTAGATGATGCTTTATGGGGCTTTTCGAACTGCTTATAAAACAACAATAGGTACAACCCCATATAAGCTGGTCTACGGAAAAAGTTGTCACTTGCCAGTAGAAATTGCACACAAAGCCTACTGGGCAATTAAAAATGTAAACTTAGATTTAGAATTTGCTGGTAAAAATCGATTTTGTCAATTAAATGAATTAGACGAGCTTAGGAATTATGCATACTCAAACTCTGAAATTTATAAGGAAAGAATGAAAAATTTGCATGACAAACATATTAAACCTAATGAATTTCGAGTAAGAGATCTAGTTCTTTTGTTTAATTCACGACTTCGATTATTTCCTGGTAAATTAAAGTCTAGGTGGTCAGGACCTTTTTCCATCACCCATATTTTCCCACACGGTGCAGTAGAAATTAAATCTCGAAATGGGCCTCCATTCAAAGTCAATGGCCAACGGCTGAAACTCTATCAAGGATTCATTGAGGATGAAGAGGAAGAGATCTCGCTTCAAACGGTGGAAGAATGAAACCAACATCATACCTGGTAAGTTACGAACGATTGGGACGACATCTAAGGCGGTAAGTTTTCTAACCAAAGCTTATAGGAAACAAGGGCACTCACACGAGCACTAAAAAAATATATATATATATTTTTTTCAAAAACTCTGCTCGGCACGAGGCCGTGTCCGCTGGACACGGGGCCGTGTTCACGCTACAGTCGGGATAAAACCCATTTTTCATAACAGTTACAACATTCCACACGCCCCGTTTCCACGAAAAAGCTCTGGTTCCAGTCGATTTTCCACAAATTTTCAACGTCTCCTTTTGTTCTAACAAAGTCAAGGTATGATTCTTACATCTTTAGTAGTTAGATTAGTCACTTGCATGTAGTTAAAACACCAAAAATTTGGGGAAAAATCTAGGGTTCTTGAAGTTCATCCGGATTGAACCTCAAATTTTTGTTTAGATCTGTTTGCATTTAGTTAGATTAGTGTTAAGGGAAGTAAATACACTTGTATTGTTCACAGATTCGCCCGATTTCTCACAAAAACCCCAAACCCTTGTTCTTGAACCGAAAAAGATAAAATTGAATGGGTAAACGGGTTATTTTGGGAAAAACGGCACTTAGGGTTTCATTTTCGGGGGAAACCGCACCTATTGGACCAAAATTTTTCAAAGTTTTAGAAACCGGGACGAAAAATGGAATTTTTGTGTAACAGACGCCTGGACACGGGGCCATGTCCGCTGAACACGGGGTCGTGTTCAGCCCACTGTTTGCAGTTTTGTCCGAAAATACTTCTGTTTCGTGCTAACTTTTGGTGTATTCTTTCAGATGGCTAGGAAGTTCACAAGATTTAACGCCAATGAGCTCGATGCTAGGGCTAGATACGAGATACTTCAAACAAGGCCGGAGGAATACCCGAGGCAAGCATGCACGGAACTGTTAACCATGGTTAATCAAATCGACCGTTTCAACAACATTGCCACGGGACCACTCAGAGTCGCTTTAACAACTCGACTCCGTTTCGTCCACGAATGCACTTTGGAATTCTATAGCACCTTCACATTCAACTCAAGGTGCGACCCATTCGACAGTGATGGGGTAGCATTCCGATGTGGCGGAACGAGGTATTCGATCTCTATAGCACAATTTGGATCAATTGTCGGGTTGTATGCGGAAGAGGATGCGGGAAACGAGGAAAATACCGGAGGGATGCGAGAGATAGGTGAAAACGATCGCCAAGCAGCGTGGGCTCAGATTGGTGAGGGGTACTACAATCCGAGTAGCACTAAGAGTACGAAGTTGAGAGATCCGCTCTACAGATACATCCATAGGCTCCTCGGCTACTCTCTTAGTCAAAGACACGATAGCGGTGGCGTTGTTGGGTTAAGAGATTTGGTTGTCCTCCACTGCATCCATACCCGCAGGCCGCTTGATGTTCCGTTCCTCATGCTCCGAAACATGCATCATAACCGCCTTGCTAGTGCACCAACCCCTATCTTCTTTGGGGGATGGGTGTACCGTCTCTTCAGGCACTTCACCCGCATACCTAGGTCATTTGAGAGGAGCCCATGGTCGGGTAGGGTAGATATACACATCTGCCGCTCAATGAACCTAATTTATGAGGCGGAAGACGGGACGGTAAGCTTTCAAAGGATGCAAGGTCATGCATGGAACCCGCAAGAAGCACTTGTCCTCCACGCTGCACAACATCATCAGTACCAATACCAACCCCATGGTGATCCAGGCCAATCCTCCTCCTCAGGAGGCGGTTTTCCTAACTTTCAAAGTTTACATGATTTGTTGCAGGAAAACCTAATGTGCACCAGGAACACCTACAATATGGCAAGCAACACGTACAACCGGGTTGGGGCCATCGAGAGAAACATATCCGATATCCAAGATGATATTAGATATATTCGGGACCACATTGCGGGCCATGGAGGGGATGACGATGATGATGATGATGAGGAAATGGATTAAGCGGGAGGAGCGGAGGAAGAAGCGGTTGGTTGGTGATTCCCCAGGTTAACCCTTTCTAATCTTGAACAATTTGAGGCCTGCGTGCCAAGTGTTGAACAATTTACTTTCCCTAACTTCTTTTATTTCTGCATTTATTTTTCTTTTAACTTTGACATGGATGTTGAATTTGGTAAAATTAGGATGTTTGCTATGGTATGGTATGGTGTTTATTGATTAAGCAGGTACATAAGAGGCTTAGAGTACTGAGCACTAGTACTACTAAGTCCGGGACATGAAAACCGAAGAAAGAAACCTGTTTTTCAACCTTGCAGATTGTCCACACGGGGCCGTGTCCAGCCAGCACGCCCCCGTGCCCACTCCCCTGAACCTGCTGTTTGTTTTTATTCTGCAGACCTTGACAGACACGGGGTCGTGTTCACCCAACACGCCCCCGTGTTCACCTTCTGTAAGTTTTCGTTATTGGCACCTGAGCACGGGGTCGTGTCCACTCAACACGGGCTCGTGCCCAGGTAACCGGTAACATAAAATTTTTGCTTTTTCACACCTTTTACACATTCAATCAACCTAAAAACTTCTTTTTGGGACACATTGAGGACAATGTGTAATTTAAGTGTGGGGGGGATGCTAAAACCTTGAATCTTGTAAGTCCTAAATACAAGCCTTACACAAAACTCTATTGGAACCGCATTTTTTTTACTTGTCTAGGTTTAACTTGGGAATTTCAAGTTCTAAAAAGGTTATATTTTTACGAATTTACAACCGATAGCGTCGTGATAAAAAGAACCAACATAAGAAAATTATGAAAAGGCATGGCAAACTTAATTAAAATTTGATTATATATACTTGATCACATAAAAACCCATTCCCACAAAAGTGAGTTTTGAGCCTTTATTGAGCATACAAATACATATCTTTAAACTAAATGCTCATTTTTTGTTTCTTGTGTGAATAGCCGCTTGATTCTTACGACTCTAGAACTTGCCATGACGATACATTCCCGGTCCTTACCAACTTAAACCCGAGTAAGTAAATGACAGAGGCATTAGAACTAACCCTTTTTATTTCTACACCTTTATTTTTCTTTTTTTTACCACCTACCCAAAAATCCCCCTAGTTAGCCCCTTTGAGCCTAAACCTTTTCATTTCATAACCCAAACCAAACACCCTTTTTTTCCCACTAAACCTTTTTCATTTTTAACCCTTTGTTTTAGTAACTAGCTCGGTCTTTCGTATGACTTTTCAAAAAAAAAATGTGTTGATGATGAAGCAAAAGAAAATAAACAAACAAGTTCATCAAAAATAACTTTGTTTGAATAGTAGCTTCATCAAAATAAAAGTTAAAAAATAAAAAGTCTTACGAAAACCGACGCTAGTTACGCTTTTCGCCCTTTTTCTACTAACCACTAACCCAACCACCTACCTTTAACCCAAGCCTAACCCTTCACCCAAAAAAGTCCTCTTGATATTTACAAAGGTATATAAGTTAAAAAGGAGGAGGATTGATTGCTTGGCAAGCCTATGGTAGGAGTAAGTTCTATGCTGCTCTCGAGTGATCCACAAAAATACATTTTCGGCCGAGTGTTGTGTGATCCCCGTGAGGTATGTGAACTTGTATATAAATAGAATTTTAAAGAGGCATGTTATGCCCTAATAAGTAATTTATCTTATGAAAAGTTTTAAATAAATCATGACGAATAGGATTGTAAATAAATAAAAATAAAACTTAATAAAGAATCTTGGAAATCCCGACACTCTATGACAAGCCCAAAAACCTTCTTCTCTACCCATTCCATTTGGGAGTGTAATAGCCACATTATAAAGAGTTTTGCTTGAGGACAAGCAAAGATTCAAGTGTGGGGGTATTTGATGTGTGCAAAATGCAACATATAAATTTCATCAATTGTGGCATAAAACTAACCCTTTTTTAGTACTAATGTTGGAAAAAGTGTGCTTTTGTCTTCCTTTTGTATTTTTAGGATTAAATGAGCTCAAATTAACAAAAGAAGCAAAAAGACATCAAAATCTAACATAAATACAAGAAAAGGAACAAGACGTGACATGCCCGACCCCACGACAACATCTTCCCAAGCAAAACAAGAAGACAGAAGACTGAACACGCCCCGTGCTCAGCCAGCACGGGGACGTGCCCAAGTGTCAGCAGAAAAGACAAAGTGGTAGAAGCTTCTATTGCCCACCACGGGGCCGTGCTCAGTGGACACGGGGCCGTGGTCAACTATAAGATTCGCACAATCTGGGCAAATCTTCATAGTACAAAGATTCTTCTGCACCACGGGGTCGTGCTCAGCGGACACGGGGGCGTGGTCAAATAATAAGACAAAGCTGCATTAAATGAAGAAAGAGAAGGATGTGGACACGGGGCCATGCCCACTGGACACGGGCCGTGCCCGAGCTTCTGTTCAGCCTATAAATAGGAGTGCTTGGCTCAAGCTCAAACCATCCCTTGGCACACCACCTCTCCCACACTTCACCCACCACCCACCACTACCATAACACCATCATCCACCACCATCATCCATTGTCCATCGTAGAGTGTGTGAGTCGTCTCGGGATCCAAGATTGATCGTAAGAGTTCTTGACAATCAAGGCCATGTTTGCCTAAGTCTCTTACATCACTTGGTGAAGACAAGTGTCTAGTGTAATACTTTTTTATTTCTAATCTTTTCGCACTTTTTACTTGGTTTTGTATTAATGACTTTAATAACTAGTTTCTTATGTTGAAGGTGATTCTTCCTTATCGTTTGTCCGTGGTGTCTTGGCATTATTTTACTGTCTATATAAAATAAAAGATTTTCACCATTGATATCTCCACGGTCTATATGGAGGTATGTTGGCTACCTGGTCGGGGGTTAAGGGAACGGTTTGGTAAGAGTCTTGCCATTGTTCAGCGTTTAGAGGTCCTGCAATGGACCTGGGTCAAATTTAGTAGGACCTCCTTCAATACTTAACGGTATTGGATGGCGGGGGTCCAAACTCTTTGATCCCCTCATAAGTTAACTACTATTAATACTACAACCCGGCTATTTAGGACTGTATCACTGCTGACTCAGACTACTTAGTCGAGGGTAACGTCACCTCCAAAAGAGGGGCCTACCATAATTTGCATTAATAACTTAATTAATTATCTTTCAATAATCCGACCCTTTAGAATTGTATCCTTGCTGACTCAAACTACTGGGTTGAGGGTAACGTCACCTTCAAAAGAGGGGCCTACTACAATAACTAAGATAATCTCTTAAATAAGTGCAAAAGTGCGGAAATAATCAAAGGTTACACTATACACGAGTCGGAACCAAGTGATTCATCTTGTCTATCTGTTTTTCTTTTATTTTTATTTTTCAGCATTTTAGTTAGTTTTTATTTTTTAGCTTAAAACATTTTTCTAAACTTTTTATTTTGATTAGACGTTGAGGATAAACCGGTACTAAAAGCTCTTGTGTCCTTGGACGACCTCGGTATCTTACCAACACTATACTACGCTCACGATGGGTGCACTTGCCCATTTGTGTGTCTAGTGTTAGTAAAGATCGTGTTTTATAAATTAAAACTTGACTAAAAAGTGTTAAAGGGGCTTAAAATATACACCTAATATATATAACACTTGACACCCATCATTATACTATGTATCAAACTTGTATACTCGCCAACTTTTGTTGATTGTATTTTAATACATGTTGCAGGATGATAGACAAGATGATGCTAAGTGAAGAAACAAGATTTAAGTGGACTTAGAAACACACTTAGATTAAACTATTTTGTTGTTGTATATTCGAAACGATGTTGTTTATGTTGATTTCTTGTATTATACTTTAGCAATTTATGAAATTCAATTTAATTTATATTGTCACGTAGTGTTATGATGTTTTGACTAATTTGTTCATCTCATCTCGATGTTTCCGCCATCGATTAGGGTGTGACAGATTGGTATCAGAGCCATAACTATAGGGAATTAGGAAAAGTAAGAATGCTTTTACCTAGTCTATAGTTTTAGAGCTTTATTCTTATGTTTTGCTTAAAACTACTTGCATGCTACTTTATTTGCTTCTTATTTATATCTTTTGATCTTTTAAACATATATGTCACTTATTTGTTAATACTTGACATGCTATTCTTATGTGTCAATAATTGTTTTATTATGTGTTAATACTTGTTTCATTGTTCTACTCTTTATGTGTTATTCTTGACATACCTCCTTATGTGTTAATACTTGTTTTATTGTTCCTCAACATACGCCTTCCTAAGGCATTTTACTCGATTTCACTAAACTCGAAAACACTCGTATTACACAAACAAGATGAGTTTACCAAAATAGGCGTGAAACCCACAATTTGGTAAACGACTCTCATTCCGCTTGATTCTATTTTTGCACGAAATTCACCATTAAGTTAGGAGTGAAATCCACATCTTAATGGAAAATTTCAATTTCAAATTCTAGTGGACCCTCGTCAACGTGTCGAAATTTAATTTTGACCCGACGAGTACCAACTACACTTAGGGTACGAAGTCGTCAAGTTAGGGGTGAAACCCGTATCTCGTCGACTAGTCCCACTCCTTGATTTTTATAAATCCCGCCAAGTCTCGAATTATCAATTGAATTGGGTCATGTAGTAACCGGAAGGGTGAATACCGTTAACCGACATGTCGGCGAGAATATACCACCTATTAGGCCAAAGCATGCTTCTCAAATTCAAAAGACCTTTCGATCGCTTTGGTTAGTCAATGTTCCATTTTGGAACCATCCAAGTTTTAATCAAACCTACGTTTTACTATTATCAACTTTATTTGATACAATCCTCTCTTTTCACTTTCAAATTACCCTTGAGATTATTCTTTTTACACACTCATCATACTAACTTTTCATACACATATATATTACCTCACATGCATGATTTCATATAATTTTATTTATTTTCCTTGTAACAACAAATAGAGACATATCATCAAGATATGAGTGATTTCGTTAACTTGACGATTAACTCCGCTTCTTTTTTCATCTTACAATGACCTCACCAACGGATTTGGGGGTGATTATCTTACCTAGGTGATCGTTACCGAGACTTTCTTTAATAGACTATATTATGTAAACCCGATCATGTTTATACCTAAATCATGTATCATTCGTGAAAATCCTTATTTATTTCAAAATGCATTGTTTATTCAAACATATTTCCTATCCTACAATTTATTCTCACATAACTCACATACACGAAATTTTTAATCATACCATAAACGCTTGTTCCTCGATTTTCAAAATTTTACGAAATGCTACTCATCAACTTAGTCGATCTAATAAATCCATTGACCACAAAAACTTCGTATTCAACGTAATTATTAAAACACGCTCATCTCATATCATTATACTAAAGATTTTTACTTTCAATTAAGAATTAAACCAACTTTTCGTACACACCTACAAAATATTATTGTTTGATCGTTCACTAAAGCTCTTTACAAAATCAATAAAATATTTTATTAGGAACACTTTTCAACAATCACTAAGTTCATATACTAAGTTTCTTTTCTAAGGATCAATATTTTCACAAAAACCCCTAAACTTCGAATTTCTTCTTTAATGCAAGATCGTTTAAAACGATGCAAACTTACTAACTTCTGGAACCTTTTCAACATAACTCCATATGCAAATTGAACTCAAAACATGTGGGCAAGAAAACTTCATAAGGACCGAAAGTTTTCAACTATGTAAATTCTTTTAAAACCGTGGTAGCACTTCCATTATTTACAAAGTACAATTCACATAATCAATAGATGTTTTGTACTCTCTTTACATTCACAAACTAGATTCTACATTCCATGACAACTCGACCTATTTGGATGCAATTAAACTTCACGTTTTGCTCAAACAACTATACATACATATCATCTTACGTGTTATACTTACACATTTATGTTTATATTCACATTCACATTCATATTCATACATTTTATGTTATACTCATATTTACATTTACGTTACACTTATATTCAAATGTATATTCACATTCATATAATTATACGTCTATACTTATATTCACATTTATACATTTTCGTTTATACTTATATTCATATTCATACATTACACATTTATACTTACACTTATCCTTATACATCTACGTTTACACTTATATTCACATTCACGTATATACTTGTATTTACACTCGTATTCATGCTCACACATTTTATGTTTATACTTATAATTATACTCATACTCATACTCACCCAATACGCTTTGTTCTTATACTTGTACTCTTATTACTACTTACATGCATACATTTTATGACCATACTTGTATTTATGCTCTTACTCATGCAGTTTATGCTCATATTTATACACATACTTGTACTCCTACTCATAGGATTTATGTTTATACTCACATGCGTATTCAAACTTAAACTTATACTATGTTTTGCTTTTATTCATACTCAAAGATTATACATTCTCACCAATACGCGAGCGAAACCCGAGGGATTCGCTTACGTGAGTCTCATGCTTATATACTACATTCTTTCATGTACACAATCTTATTTTCAAAATTTATGTATACCTTGATTCATACGCAACTAGTATAAGCTATGCGTATTATGCGACGATTGGTATAATCGCGGGTGCACACGGGATTATAGTGATGGGCGTATGAAAACCATAGAGTGTACTACTGTGTATGGTAAGACACGGAACGTAACATGACACGAATAACGAAACGGACGTAGCATGGTCAAAACATGGTGGATACACCGCTGGTACTTCCTATATATAAGTGTTTTCATCATGTTACCAAACTTTCGTAAAATGTGTCGTGAGAAATTCGGTGTTTTGCAGACCTAATACGTGAACTTTAACAACTCACAAACGCATTGCTAAGCGCGCGATATCCGATTATTCATGACGAGACTTCTTTCTTAACACATCGCTTTCGTTTATCCAATACTTATGTCGTCCTTATACTTGCTTTCGTCTATTAAATCAATCATTCACTCTTATACCTCCATCACTCTCCAGTCTTGTCATTTATACAAACCTTATTTTACAATCAATCAAATCCTAAAATACCTCATAGTTTTTAAACTATCTTCCATCCTTTATTTGCTCGCAAACATACTTAGACGGTTCGTTATTTCCAAGATTTTTAATAAATACTTGACCTTCTCATTTCTCACAAATAAACAATTTTCTACAAACATGTGATTCTACAAATGCTCCTTAAGACCTATATAACTTTATTACAACTTACGATGAGGGGCCGTACTTTTTATCAAAATATACACCGTTTTATACTTTAAAGTACCTCTCCATTTGAGTTATTGAAACTTGTTTAAAGCTCACCATGCCTATACACACACATGCACGTTTAACTTATGTCATCTTGGTCAAACAAACTCTTTATTTTACAAACCTATTCTTTCGTTCGCCAATTATTTAGTACATATTCAACGCATCTCGAATCTCCAGATCTCGATTTTAGTCAATGGTTTCAGCCAAAGTGTTTTTTTTCTCTCAAATTCTTCCTCTTGAATAAATTTCGGGATGATATTTCCTAAAGGAGGGGAGACTGTAATGCCTTACTTTTTACAACTTCCTTTATTTAGAAAACTCGTCTTCTTTCAAAACCACATTGCCGATATAAACCGATACTTTTATCGTATTAAAACATGATCATTTTTTTTCATACTTTGAATGACCATACTTGTTATTTTTTTATTCTAATTAATTACATGTTCAATACGTATTTGTATTACATACAAACCCGCGCCTATTTTTACGAATGAACTATCATGAATACGTGTTTTTAATACCCTTCATATGTCACACCCCAACCGATGACGGAAACATCGGGGCATGGCACTGAGCGAAACAGATTGTCCAAGAGAAATTCCATAACAACTACTTTACCGAATAATTAATATTATGTCCCATACCATAACCTATTAAGCAAGTAAATTATTACAGACAGCGATATCTCAAAGACGAATAACATGTTCCGACAACTCAGATTTAAGTAAAATAAATTGTCTTTGTTTCTAGACTCCATCCTACTCGATTCCACAAAAGCAGGTAAAGGACATCATCCTAAGCATTCAAACACCTGTCACATACGTTAAAATAAAGTCAATACACATAGTGTAAAGGTGAGCATACAAGTTTAAAAGTAATAATAGGGTTCGAAATCGTTTACGCATCACCAGCATGTAACATGTATAATGCGAAGCTAGTAGGTTATCGACAATGAAATATGCACCGACTAGACTGCGAGTTTTAGAATGCGCAACACATATCACAACTGTGACATGTGAGAGGTAACCTTAACAACCCCCATCCATGACAGGTGCTGAGTCCAAACAAATAGTACTATCGTTGCTAAGGTGTCAGGCAACAATCACTGTGTTAACATAACATACAAGCATTCATCGAGTAACACATAACATGCAATAACGGTCAGCGTATAAATAGTGTTTGCGTTGTGTGATAGATGTGATTTAGAATAAGTAACGTATGTAACACCCAAAAGTGCATAAAGCAAAAAGGGATCGAGTATACTCACAGATCGTGCTTAAAAAGTAAACACTCTCTTGGATTGAAGGGAGCGCTGAGAGATTAGCCTGAACAGTTAACGATAGCATAAGCGAAGAGCGGTGCGTAAAACGGTGAAAAGTGACCAAGTGTCGAATGGTAATCCGATCGGATGGCAATCCAATAGGATGGTCATCCGATAGGATGGCCATTCGATTGGATTGACATTCGTTCGTAAAGATGCGTTTGTGTATGATGGCTTTGAAGTTTTCGTTGTAGCATTTTGAAAATAGAGAAGTATCTCTACCTTTCAGGTCCATCGATCGAACGGCAGTTCGATCGGATAGCGATCCGATTGGCAAGACACTTAGTGAGAACAAGTTCACAGCAGGATGGTTACTCGATTGGATGGCAATCTGTTGGAAAACATTGTTCCTTGAAAAATTGAAAATGTTTAAGTGTTGAAAGTTCAAGTGCAGTTCGATCGGATTGCGGTTCGATCGGATGGCAATTCGATAGAATCATGTTGAAAATTGTTAAGTGTTAAATCCTCAAGTGCAATCCGATCGGATTGCAGTTCGATCGGATGGAAATCCGATCAGATGGCAATCCGATCGGACGGTGATCCATCCCATGAATCCAATCTTTTTGAACTTGATTATTTTAAATGTTTGCGGTTTGTTCGAGACGGTTTGACAACGTGCTAAACAACAGAAATCCCACCTTGACCCAAGTGATCCGATCGAACAGGAATCACCCTAGTCTGATCAGTTAATTGTTCGAGACGGTTGTTCATGTTTAACCCGAAATCAGTTATCCCTTGGATAGAATTCAGATCTTGGACCAACACATCACTAAGAAAGAGTAGAAGGCTGGAACGAGCTCCGATTCTATTGGTTTTGAGTGCATTGAGTGTAAAAGAGTTGAAAGAAAGTTAGAAAACCATCTTTCAATCCTTTTAACCATGAATATGTGTAGATCTATGCGAAAACATTGATTATTCATGTGGAAATCCTTCAGATCTAAGTTGTTCTTGGTGGAATGAAGCCAAACCTTGAAGTTCATAAGAACTCCATGATGACATCACCCTAGAACACCTCAAACCGGTGATTTCATGGTTAAAAGTTAAGATTCAAAGGTGAAAATGATGAAGGAGTGCGTGTAGATCATAGAAGTACAAGATTTAAGTTGAAAACTTACAAGAATCGCGAGAAATCGAGAGAAAAGGGAGCTTGAGTGCGGCTGGTCGAGTGAGGAGCTGTCACATCACAAATGATGTGACAGGAGGGTATTTATAGGGTTTCCAAAAGAGGAAAGTACATAAGTGTCGTATTGGTCACCGGTCGGATGGCAATCCGATTGGATGGTCGCT
Organism: Helianthus tuberosus; assembly: GCA_030545235.1. Taxonomy (NCBI): domain Eukaryota; kingdom Viridiplantae; phylum Streptophyta; class Magnoliopsida; order Asterales; family Asteraceae; genus Helianthus; species Helianthus tuberosus. The sequence goes on from CM060383.1 coordinate 57,299,453, forward strand.
CGATCGGTTGGCCACTCGTTCCAAGTGTCCGGCGCGTTGAGTTTTGTCGTTTCGATTCACGTGTTGAGCGTTGCGATGCGATGCGATTCGAGTGAGCGATGCGATAGTATTAACCATTAGTTACACAAATAACCTAACTACTATATCTAACATACAATCACTATAAATAACATGCGTTTAGCGTTTGCGATTTAGATTGCGATGCGATAGAATTACGATTGCGATTGCGATTAAGCACCTCAACATAAACATAACATGCACAAGTAACACATAATAGCACACACACGTAAAACAATATCCTGAACACATAATTCGAGTTGCGAATGCGGTAGCGATAAGTCGATTAGCGATTAGACATGTGATTAAATAGCGATTAAACCTCGATTATTAATAGATACTCCACATAATACAACTAAAACAAATAAATAATAGATTCGATTACAAGTCAAAGAAGTCAAAGAAGTAGTTGAGCAAGGAGTGACAGATCGCAATTAGCAATCTTTTCTTCCTTTGACTTCAACCTTGACTTTGACTCTGACTTCGAAACACGGGGTGTTACAGCCTCCTCTACTTAAGGGAATTTCTGTAACACCCCAAAAACGGGTTTGGTAATCAAACTACGTTAATATTAATGACTTGGTAAAATACCGTTAGTGGTAAAATTTAACCCGGTGAATATTAGGACTTAAATAAATAATCCTAATATTAACTAAAAGCTGAATAAAAGCTTTTAAGGAAATAAAAAGGATAAAAGGCCCGAGTTAACGGGACCTAATATAAACTTAGTCATAAATATTCTCGAACCCGCTAAGTTAACTAGGAATATTAAAGCTAGTTAATAAGTGGGAATATTATTGAAAATAATTAGGTTGTGACCTAATTAATAACTAACCAAACACGAGGGACCAAAGCCGGGTAACTTGAAAATGGAATTATAAACTTAAAAACAAAACACAACACACACATAAGAGTGTGTGTGTGCGTGCGTGAGATGGAGCAGGAGACAAGCTCCATGGGAGCTAACCCTAATCTCAACAAATTCTTCAAATTGGAGGATCAATTGAAGGCCAAACTCGGATTTGAATGCGTAGAAACGATCACCAAGTCAAGGGGATCGTAAGGTATGTCGAATTTGATAATCATCCTAATCGCGAAATAGGCATGAATTAGAGAAGCTATGGCTAGATTAGTGATGTATACTTGCTTAGGAAAGAAACCCTAAGTGAAAATCATATATAACATGCTATAGATTGATGAATTTGGTGAATTAACACACTTAGATAAGTGGGTTTTGATGTTATGATGAAATAGGTGATATAGATATGCTTAGAATCATCATGCATGGTAAGTAATCAGGAAATACTTAAACAATTTGCAAGTTTGAGTATTTGATCATAAGTGATAGTGGTGAATTTTGATGTTAATCTTGGTAAAAATAACTAGTTATAAACTAGTTGTAAATGTGTAAAAATGTATGCACATTAGGTGTTTGTCAAAATGCCTAAATGAAAACTAAAGTGTTGAAATTAGAGTGAAAATGTGTATTTGAATAATATGGCAAGTTATATGAAATATGAAACAAGAAGAGTTCTAATCATCATGTTGATTAGAACTAATGTTGTAAATCGTGTGATCGAAAGTAGTTAACTTTAATAAGCTAAGTTAATTAATCATGAAGTCGAATAGTAGTTTCGACTTATGAAATAAGTGAGATGGAATAGTCGTGAATAATTATGACTAATCTAACCATCTTACAATTTACAATTTTAGTTTGACGATTAACAAGCTAGGTGAAAGCTTGGGAACGAAGAGGGTCAAACGAAGCAAGAATGACGGAAAAGCATAATTTGGAAGTAAGGTAAGTATGGCTTACACTAGTCTTATATTTTAGAATATTCTCTTATCGTATTAGTTACGAATAAGATAAATACATAGTTGAGGTATAATGTTTCGGTGTGTAAACGTACGGAACAAGATAGTCGAGCATGACAAGAAACCATGTTGATGGGTTAAAAGGAGTTAAATCGGTAAGTCGATCATTTTATGACAAATGGAAAATGAACCTTTAAATGGTTACCTTATAGGGTAAACCAAAACAAACAATAAGAGTAAAACGGTAAATTGGTCACGCGTTGACCATAACTATTGGTTTTAAAAGACACTTATGAAGTAAGCCTTGATAGGCCGAAAAGTGTTAAGAAATGAATTATAAGTAAACGACCGCACGATGTAAATCGGAGCGAGTCATATAGTCGACATGAAAATTCATGTCATCTCGCTAATATAATCGGTCATTTAGACCAAACGGGTCAAAGGGTGAAGATACCACCTTTTGATAATAGCGACTAATGATTCTTGTCGAGTTATATGATTTCAGGAATAAATGTAGAAATGATATATGCATCGCTATTATTTAGCGAATATTATAGCAAGGCATTAAAACAGGTCAATACATTGACCCGAGCCAGGTATGTGTAATAGAGTAACTATTCATTTAGAACGTAAGGTTCAATGAGCATTAAATGAAGTCTTAGATAGACAATGGGTTACTTAAATGGGTAAACCGAATGTTTTAAAAGAGGATCGTGGCATTTCGAAAAGCATAATGACTTTTCGAACAAGATCATAACTCAAAAGAAGAATTATAGGTCAAACATGCTTTCAAAAGGCCTTGTCGTAATTGAAAGACTAAAAAGGACCAAAACGCCCTTGTTAGCTAATTCGAACAAACAACCTTCAAAGGTTGTTTGGAAACGAGTTTTATGATTAGGTAAATACTTATAATAAGTATAGAAGCTGAAAGAGATATTATATTAGTCAAATGGCACTATTTGAGTTTTTGCCGTAAAATAATGATTCGAGAGGTAAAAGTTGGTTTATATAGATCACCACGTTAAAACCACCATAAATACAGTTGTGGTGGGAGATTATAGGATAAGAAATGTGGTGATGGAATGCTAGAAGCCATCGAAAGCGATTTTAGTCACGAAAGTGCTTAAATACCCTTAACGGGTCAAAATAAGCATACGAGCGAAAACGGGTTTAAATTGTGAAATAAACCTGTGATTAGAACCTAAAATGGTAGATAACATGGATTTGAAGAAGTGTATGTGATATAGAAATCAAACAAATATGTTTGCTTGATAAATGCGTAAACGGGTCAAAATTTTGGAAAAAGGGTAATAAGCTGAAGGCATAAAAGTCTCAAAATTTATTAAGCCGGATGTCGGATTTAAACTCCATATGATGGAGAATCAAATTACAAACACGTAGGAAGAAACGGTAGGTCAAACGGACAAGCGGATTGAAAGATACGAAAGTTTTCGTGTCAAAAGCGGCAAAATGGAAGGGCTTGTTACAGGAGCCACCGTAACTTACAGTGGGCACCGTAAGTTACGGTGGGGGCTGAATTCCTTACGGCAGTTATCCCCTGCCTTACGGTAGGGGTATGTTAAAACAGGGCTACCGTAAATTACGGTAGACACCGTAATTTACGGTGGACCCTGTACAAAAATGTATTTTTAATCAGTTTTGTTTCCCGGACTCGTTTAAACACGTTTTAAACCCAGTATGACTAAAGCATTTCATGTTTATGTAATGTAGGTACTTTTTGGATGCCGGAAGACGATCAAGCTCAACGAAGAACCGAACACGATAAAGATACATGCTTCCGCACATTGCCTCGTCATAAATTTTAAACGACGAATCTGATCACGTTATGTCGAAAAACTTTTGAATTACGAAAAGTTTTAATAAATCCATATTTTTATAGTATGTGTAGTCTTAACTACACATCTAATTGTTGGTAATTACATGTAAAACCGTTAAATAGTAACTAGGGTGTTACAATTTCGTCCCGAAATTAGGCTTTATCCTTAACAAACAACTGTGGGTACTTCGCCTTCATGTCACTTTCGAGTTCCCAGGTAAACTCGGCACCACGTTTGCCTTCCCTGCGAACCTTCACAATGGGAATGCGTGACCGTCTGAGCACCTTGGTTTCTCGTCCCATGATCTTGACAGGTTTTTCCATGAAGTGCAATGTTTCGTCCACTTGTAAATCTTCGAGAGGGACATGTAATTCCTGGTCAGCCAAGCACTTTCTGAGGTTTGAAACGTGGAAAGTCGGGTGGACGTTACTAAGTTCCTCCGGTAGTTCGAGTCTATAGGCCACCTTCCCAATCCTTTCCAGGATTTTAAAGGGTCCAACATGTAGGATCGGGATTCGATCAAATGAGTCGATCAGAAGAGTTCTCGATCAATACGAAAGGCGGAATCAGACGTATTGATGTTATAACAGCTAGATTTACACTTCGAAGTAGATTAAATGTTGATTGAATTGATATGACAAAGTTACACGAGCTGACAATATCTCACACGATCTGAAGGTTTTTTCAAGTGATGTGAATAGAAATCAAGCGATCTGAATTAAAACCAAGCGATATGGTCCATTTTTCATGCAATTTGAACAACTTTTTCACTTCGTTTCAGCAATTTCTTAATCTGTTTGAAATATCTAGGTCCAAAACTCCATGATTTTATCAAATTTTTGGTCTGATTTATGGTTTAATCTGTTCATAGATTGATTAAAACTCAGTTTTACTTGTTATATCACAAAATCAGATCATATTAACCACGAATTCATAGTTAATTTTGAGAAAAATGTGTAGAAAATGAGTAGAAAGAAGTTGTTTTAGAAGAAATCAAGCTGAAATGGTAAGAACTCTTCCTCCTGAGCTCTGATACCACTTGTAGGATCGGGATTCGATCAAACGAGTCGATCAGAAGAGTTCTCGATCAATACGAAAGGCGGAATCAGACGTATTGATGTTATAACAGCTAGATTTGCATGTAGAATCACTTAAAATGTCGATTGTATTGATTTGACAAAGTTACACGAGCTTGCGACACTTCGACAGAGCTTCACTACCGGAATCAAAAAGTTCTCCAAAAGTTCTAAATGAAGACCCAAGACCACATATATATAGGAGATGCCAGACCCCACGAACCAATCCACACGAGCTGGCCAAGGTCGCATGAACTGGCCAGAAAGCATGAACTTGACAGAAAGCATGAACTTGGTCACCTTGTGAGAGGTGGCCTAGCCACTTCGTGAGGGGTGGCTGGTTCAGGTCTGTTTCCCGTTTCTCTCGTGCAACGTGTCCTGGTCTATCTATTCTAGTTACATGACTCGATACAAGACGAAGTCAACAGACATATGCACTAACACAACATATCGAGGCACGAGCTTTCCTTTCTTGTCGAATCTGATCACTCCCTTCCAAGGTGCAACCTTTAGGAGTACGTAATCGCCAACGTCAAACTCAAGGGGCTTGCGGCGTCTATCAGCGTAACTTTTCTGTCGACTCCGAGCTTTCAATAGATTGTCTCAAATTTGGAGGATTTTGTCTGTCGTTTCTTGTAACAACTTAGGACCGGTAATTTGCACGTCCCCGATCTCGTGCCATACAATAGGCGATCGACATTTCCTTCCGTATAATGCCTCAAATGGTGCCATTTGGATGCTAGAATGATAACTGTTATTGTACGAGAATTCGACCAAAGGTAAGTGTGTGTCCCAATTACCACCGAAATCTATGACACACGATCGGAGCATGTCTTCAAGGTTGCGATTCGTTCTTTCAGTCTGACCGTCGGTTTGGGGATGGAAAGCGGTACTTAGATTTAGAGTAGTACCGAGAGCAGAATGAAATGTTTCCCAAAGACGCGAGGTAAACCAACCATCGCGGTCAGAGATGATGTCACGAGGCGTCCCGTGTCGACAAATGATTTCATCGGTGTAGATTCGGGCTAATTTTTCTACCTTAAAGTCTTCTCGTATCGGCAGGAAATAAGCTGTTTTAGTCAAACGGTCGACTACAACCCAAATGCTGTCATGACCTTCTATCGTGCGCGGGAGTTCCGTTATAAAGTCCATAGCTATACTCTCCCATTTCCACATCGGGATCTCGGGTTGTACGAGTAAGCCAGAGGGTCTCTGTTGTTCGGCCTTGACCTTGGAACAAGTCAGGCACTTCGAAACATAGATAGCGATATCCTTCTTCATACCCGGCCACCAGTACTTGTAGCGCATGTCCTGGTACATCTTGTCAGCACCGGGATGAATAGAATACCGAGATTTGTAGGCTTCATCCATCAGAAGTTGTCGCAAATTCGTACGCTTGGGAATCCAAATTTGGTCCAAATAATGAAAGATACCATTCGATTTATTCTCGAGTTGGGTGCCATCATTTAGAATCCTTTCCTTCTTCAAAGTTCGCTCGGTAAAACAAGCATGTTGTGCGTCGCGGATAAGACCTTCGAGATTAAACTGGGCTTGGGAATTACGAACGCTATGTAAATAGCTTCATCGACTGAGAGCATCGGCAACGACGTTTGCTTTGCCAGGATGGTAATGAATCTCACAGTCGTAATCGTTGAGTAGTTCTACCCACCGGCGTTGACGCATATTCAGTTCCTTCTGGTCAAAGATATGTTGTAGGCTCCTATGATCGGTGAAGATCATACACTCGATACCGTAAAGGTAGTGTCACCAAATCTTTAACGCATAAACAACTGCGCCAAGCTCGAGGTCGTGTCTGGTGTAGTTCTTCTCATGGATCTTGAGTTGTCGAGATGCGTACGCGATAACCTTGTCTCGTTGCATAAGAACACAACCAAGACCAAGGTTCGAGGCATCGCAGTAAACTACGAAATCGTCGTTTTCGTCGGGTAGTGAGAGCACGGGAGCATTGCAAAGCATAGCTTTGAGAGTTTGAAAGGCTTCCTCCTATTTAGTTCCCCAAAAAAAAGTTTATCCTTATGCGTAAGAGAGGTAAGCGGCACAGCGATCTTAGAGAAACCTTCGATAAATCGGCGATAATAGCCCGCTAATCCGAGAAAAGAACAGACTTCAGACGGGTTCTTGGGTGTAACCCAACTCTTAACGACCTCGATCTTCGTGGGATCGACATGAATTCCCTGACTATTGACAATGTGACCCAGGAATTGGACCTCCTCCAGCCAAAATTAACACTTGGAGAACTTGGCATAGAGACGGTTTCCCTGGAGTAATTCAAGAACCAAACGTAGATGCTGCGAGTGTTCGGTTTTTGACTTGGAATAGATCAGGATATCATCGATGAACACGATGACGAAGCGGTCAAGAAAGGGTTTGCACACTCGATTCATTAGATCCATGAAAACTGCGGGGGCGTTAGTCAAACCAAAAGGCATGACAACAAACTCATAGTGACCATAGCAGGATCGAAATGCGGTTTTGGGTATATCATCCTCTTGAATGCGTAACTGGTGATAGCCTGAGCGTAGATCGATCTTCGAGAAACACGTAGGACCTTGTAACTGATCAAACAAATCATCGATTCAAGGCAAGGGATAGCGATTCTTGATTGTCAGCTTATTCAACTCCCTATATTTGATGCACATCCGGAACGATCCATCCTTCTTTTTGACGAAAAGGACAGGCGCGCCCCAAGGAGAGATGCTAGGGCGAATAAAGCCTTTATCAAGTAGTTCCTGGAGCTGACTTGAGAGTTCGCGCATTTCAGAAGGAGCGAGACGATAAGGCGCTTTAGCAACAGGGTTTGCTCCAGGAATGAGGTCGATTAGGAAGTCGATATCTCGAGCGGGAGGTAGACCAGGCAGATCTTCAGGAAATAAGTTGGGGAATTCACAAACTACGGGAACGTCTTTTACTTCGGGATTACCTTTCTTTTCCTTCTCCGCTACTATGATGTTAGCCAAGAAAGCTCTGTATTCCTTGCGGGGATACTTGCTAGCTTGGACACATGATATGAGTTTAAGACCTTTCGAAGGAGTTTCGCCATACACACAAAGTAGATCACCATTAGCGAGCGAGAAACGAATCATCTTTTCGAAGCAAATAACTTCAGCATGATTTTCGCGAAGAAAATCCATGCCTACTATGATGTCAAAACTACCAAGCTGCATCGGAATAAGGTCGATAGGGAAGATGTGATTGTTGAGTTCAAGCGTACAATCAAGTAGAACAGAATTGACGGTGACGGTTCTTCCAGTGGCAACTTCAACATCGAACGTCGAGGGTAGATGGGCGCGCTTACGATTAAGGAGCTTTTCGAATTCAAACGATGCAAAACAGTTATCGGCTCCAGTATCAAATAAACACGAAGCATATATACCATTCACAAGGAACGTACCATTAACCACATTGTTGTCTGCTTGAGCCTGGTGAGCGTTAATGTTGAAGGCATGTCCGCGGGCTGCTGGCTGTTGCTGCTGTTGCTGAGGCTGCTGCTGGGGCTGCTGCTGTTGTGGCTCTTGCTTAACCACTCGATTGGGGTACATGTTTGCGAAGTGGTTGGGATTACCACACACAAAGCAAGCTCTAGCATGAGCTGCGGGTACAGGAGCTGCTTGATGGCCTTGAGGAGCAGTAAGTAGAGCTTGATGAGCAGGAGCTTGACCATGAGCTGGAGCTGTAGCTTGACGTGGACCTGTACGGCAGTTGGCGGTGAAGTGGTCGTACATGTTGCAATGCACACAGTATCTGCAAGCGATTCCCACAGGGTGGTGGTATGTACAAATAGGGCAAGCCGGGTGAGGACCAGTATACGCACGCTTAGCCAGTGGTGCATTGGTGACCGGTGCCGCTACTTGGCGGTGTTGAGGCTGCGGTTGAGCAGGAACTGATTGGAGCTGGGCAGAAGAGGTTACAGTGCAATTCTTGCTACTGCTGTTGTTGTTCTTCCTCTTGCGACGAGAGGACTTTAAAGACTGCGGAGCGGCGGCGGTTTCAGTGGTTGGAGCAGTAGTAGCTTGATACAGATTCTTGGAAGCTTTATCCCAGTAACCAGACTTGACTCGTTTGTCATTGATCTCAGCAGCGAGTAAAAAGGTTTCCTCAATTGTTTTCATCTTTGCAGCTTGAATGAAATCAGCCACGCAATCCGGAAGAGCACAGATATACTTCTTGATGGTGATTTCAGGCGTGGTAACTTGGCTAGGATAGATTATGCTTAGCTGCTTGAAGCGAGCAGTCAAACCAGCGTTGTCTCCATCTTTCTACTTGATATGCCAGAACTCATCCTCCAACTTTTGGCGCTCGTGGGGGGGGGCAGAACTCTTGCATCATGACGTCCTTCAACTCATCCCACGTCAGCCCGTAAGTTGCATCATTTCCGCGTTTGTTTCTCTCGGTCATCCACCAATCCAGAGCTCAGGGCTGGAAGACGCCAGTGGCGTTAAGAGTACGGAGATTATCACGACAGCCACTCTGGCGCAGGGTGACTTCGATAGAATCAAACCATTGGAACATGCTCGTAGGCCCATCTTCACTGGTAAACTCTTTCGGGCCGCAGGCTTTGAACTGCTTGAAGCTAAAAGCAGCTTTAGGAGCATCAGTCCTGGATTCTTCAGAAGACTTGCTAGCGTTTTCATTCAGCTCACTAACAATCTGGGGGATAACTTTCACCATTTGCTTAGCGACGAGGGCGGCGATGCGTTTGTCATCATGATTGCGGCGAGCGGAACAGGAGTGAAATGATCCATATGACAACATTGTCTGCAATAGACAGCGCCATAGGATTCAAAACGCTATTTAATCGAATCTCACCACACTCACGCTTATTACTACTAAAGCGCAGGAACACATCAACCATACAAACACATAGGCACGTAGGCACATAAACCATAGAATCACATAAGCACATAGGGCACAGAAGCACATAAGGCAGTCAGAACACAGAAACCATACTATATTTTGCACGTATTCACCTATCATTCAAAGTTCGCGCATTCGAGAATAGCGATATGCGATTAGCGAGTACACAGCGAGTAGCATAGCATAAGTGAGTATCATAGCATGCAATCGTCCACAGACATTAACGATTTGTTAGCGATTTGAGATAGATGTGCAGTGCGTATTGTGTGTGTCGATCAAAGCGAACAGCGAAAAGCTTATAAATCACCAAAGTCGAAACATATAACCAGGTAGAACCACATAAACACATAAAATCCAAATAAAACGAAAAATATCAGAGTCAGCAGTTGCAGGCTCATAATCGAAACACATAAAAGTAGAGAATAGATTGTCTGTGGCTGATAGACGTCGACTGCCAAAAGTGATTCGACTATTCACAAGGACTTTTGGTATACACTTTTGGCTTTCAGGACTGTGCTCTCGCCTTGGTTTGGGCGAACGGCACGCATCCTTCCAGTTGCAGTGTGACTTCAAGTCGTTGGAGTCTGTCGAGACTTTGGTGAGATCTTTGTAAAACCAAAAATAAGAACGGAAATAGTTGTCAAGGTTCGGGTTCCACCCCTATCTTTACGACTTCGTCCCTGTTTTGATGAAATAGATGAGAAAATCTGCGTTAGAGTACAGATTTCACTCCTTATTCAACGCAAATTCTCCTGTTTATTGATAAAAAATGCGGGTCGAACAAGCGATTTGGTCGAGAGTTTGCGGTTTTCACACCTAATCTCGACCTAATCACTCGTTCATTTTCGAGAATTAGAGTGCAGTGATAGTGTAGTGTTCAGTGAAGGCGAGCAAGAATAGCAAGTAGCTCGTACAAAACCCCGAAAGGGTATGCACAAGTCGGTCCATTAGTACTTAGACTATAGACTAGGTCGTTTCTAAGACATCGACCCAGACTAGGTCGAGTCTCGCATAATTCCCTATAGTTATGGCTCTGATACCAAACTGTCACACCCCAACCGATGACGGAAACATCGGGGCATGGCACTGAGCGAAACAGGTTGTCCAAGAGAAACTCCATAACAACTACTTTACCGAATAGTTAATATTATGTCCCATACCATAACCTATTTAGCAAGTAAATTATTACAGACAACGATATCTCAAAGACGAATAACATGTTCCGACAACTCAGATTTAAGTAAAATAAATTATCTTTGTTTCTAGACTCCATCCTACTCGATTCCACAAAAGCAGGTAAAGCACAGCATCTTAAGCATTCAAACACCTGTCACATACGTTAAAATAAAGTCAATACACATAGTGTAAAGGTGAGCATACAAGTTTAATAGTAATAATAGGATTCGAAATCGTTTATGCATCACCAGCATGTAACATGTATAATGCGAAGTGAGTAGGTTATCGACAATGAAATATGCACAGACTAGACTGCGAGTTGTAGAATACGCAACACATATCACCATTGTGACATGTGAGAGGTAACCTTAACAACCCCCATCCATGACAGGTGCTGAGTCCAAACAAATAGTACTATCGTTGCTAAGGCATTAGGCAACAATCACTATGTTAATATAACATACAAGCATTCATCGAGTAACACATAACATGCAATAACGGTCAGCGTATAAATAGTGTTTGCGTTGTGTGATAGATGTGATTTAGAATAAGTAACGTATGTAACACCCAAAAGTGCATAAAGCAAAAAGGGATCGAGTATACTCACATATCGTGCTTAACAAGTAAACACTCTCTTGGATTGAATGGAGCGCTGAGAGATTAGCCTGAACAGTTAACGATAGCATAAGCGAAGAGCGGTGCGTAAAACGGTGAAAAGTGACCAAATGTCGAATGGTAATCCGATCGGATGGTCCCTCGATCGGATGCCAATCCATTCGGATGGTCATCCGATAGGATAGCCATTCGATTGGATTGACATTCATTGGTAAAGATGCGTTTGTGTATGATGGCTTTGAGGTTTTCGTTGTAGTATTTTGAAAATAGAGAAGTATCTCTACCCTTCAGGTCGATCGATCGAACGGCAGTTCGATCGGATAGTGATCCGATTGGCAAGACACTTAGTGAGAACAAGTTCACAGCAGGATGGTTACTCGATCGGATGGCAATCCGTTGGAAAACATTGTTCCTTGAAAAATTGAAAATGTTTAAGTGTTGAAAGTTCAAGTGCAGTTCGATCGGATTGCGGTTCGATCGGATGGCAATCCGATAGAATCATGTAAAATTGTTAAGTGTTAAATCCTCAAGTGTAATCCGATCGGATTGCAGTTCGATCGGATGGAAATCCGATCGGATGGCAATCCGATCGGACGGTGATCCGTCCCACGAACCCAATCATTTTGAACTTGATTATTTTGAATGTTTGCAGTTTGTTCGAGACGGTTTAACAACGTGCTAAACAACAGAAACCCCACCTTGACCCAAGTGATCCGATCGAACAGGAATCACCCTAGTCCGATAAGTTAACTGTTCGAGACGATTGTTCATGTTTAACCCGAAATCAGTTGTCCCTTAGATAGAATTCAGATCTTGGACCAACACATCACTAAGAAAGAGTAGAAGGTCGGAACGAGCTCCGATTCTATCGGTTTTGAGTGCATTGAGTGTAAAAGAGTTGAAAGAACGTTAGAAAACCATCTTTCAATCCTTTTAACCATGAATATGTGTAGATCTATGTGAAAACATTGATTATTCATGTGGAAATCCTTCAGATCTAAGTTGTTCTTGGTGGAATGAAGCCAAACCTTGAAGTTCATAAGAACTCCATGATGACATCACCCTAGAACACCTCAAACCGGTGATTTCACGGTTAAAAGTTAAGATTCAAAGGTGAAAATGATGAAGGAGTGCGTGTAGATCATAGAAGTACAAGATTTGAGTTGAAAACTTACAAGAATCGCGAGAAATCGAGAGAAAAGGGAGCTTGAGTGCGGTTGGTCGAGTGAGGAGCTGTCACATCACAAATGATGTGATAGGGGGGTATTTATAGGGTTTCCAAAAGAGGAAAGTGCATAAGTGTCGTATTGGTCACCTGTCGGATGGCCACCTGATCGGTTGGCCACTCGATCCAAGTGTCCGGCGTGTTGAGTTTTGTTGTTTCGATTCGCGTGTTGAGCATTGCGATGCGATTCGAGTGAGCGATGCGATAGTATTAACCATTAGTTACACAAATAACTTAACTACTATATCTAACATACAATCACTATAAATAACATGCGTTTAGCATTTGCGATTTAGATTGCGATGCGATAGAATTGCGATTGCGATTAAGCACCTCAACATAAACATAACATGCACACGTAACACATAATAGCACACACGTAAAACAATATCCAGAACACATAATTCGAGTTGCGAATGCGGTAGCGATAAGTCGATTAGCGATTAGACATGCGATTAAATAACGATTAAACCTCGATTATTAATAGATACTCCACATAATACAACTAAAACAAATAAATAATAGATTCGATTAAAAGTCAAAGAAGTCAAAGCAGTAGTTGAGCAAGGAGTGACAGATCGCAATTAGCAATCTTTTCTACCTTTGACTTCAATCTTGACTTTGACTCTGACTTCGAAACACGGGGTGTTACATCATACGTACAAGCACCCGACTATACGTTCGCAATACATCCTATACTTTACTTGATACAAACTTATTTAATTTCATTGATATATATGAACTATGTGTATACAATTATATAAAATACTTAATCTTATATTACAATACATAATACACCTTATCTTATAATATGCCTAATTATTTACATAATTGTTATTTAATTATATGTTATTATTACACTAACGCTAACATGAAACATTAGGGACCAAAGTGTACAAAAAAAGATCTTAGGCCTTACGACCACTCATGTTTTTCCCACTGTTTCATTTAACTTCATTTAGAATCATCTTGAAATATTTAAACTAAGTGATCAAATATAATATACCATACATTAATCTAGTTTCAAAAAAAAAAAAAAAAAAAAAAAAAAAAAGAAAGAGAGACAAGGCTGTTAACAGCCAAGTCTGGTCGCAAGCCTTAGTGCTGATTTCATCATTTTCTTTCAATGATTACATCACCAAAACACATGATATTTCATTAGTTAGTTATATGTTGACGTAATATAATATATGACATAATCTAATCTAATGTTTCACCCAAAAACAAAGGTAGTTATTGGTTGAAAACAGCCTTTTCGGCCGCAAGCCTTTAATGGCAGTTTTGTTTTTTTTTATATTATTTCAACCTCCAACAACATATTTAATGTAAACTAATTAAACCCTAAACCCTTCCCTATAAATACAACCTATTCCAAACCCTTTTATCACTTTACAACACTTAAACATACTCAAAACACTCCCTAAACACAGCTGAGTTTTCAGCAACACATCAGAGACTTTCAGCCCTTAAAAGTGAGTTTTAACTCACTTCCACTTCAATTTTCTTCTTGTTTCTTCTTCTTCTACAACACTTGGATAACCTCTAGGAAGGTTCTCACTAGTTTGCTTGGGCAAACTAAGGTGAAACATCACCACTTTTGAGGTCCAAAGTTGTCGCAACCCCCGTCTCCTTATTACCCGGGAACGGGCGACTGTGACCAGTTTCAGTGGTATCGGTGTTTATCATTAATTGGCAGCGGAAACTTCATCAAGACCGTAGTTAGGAAATATTTTATCAGAGTAAAACACCACATTTTATATTAATAAACATATTGGGATAAAACCCAAGTTTTCATTACAAACTGATTTATAGGGGTAAACCCTATTTTATTGAAATAAAACATCTTCTTTATTTAGGTAACTTTTATAGCCACTTTTCCAAGGCTTCAGTGCTGTCCAGCTGGCTTTTATTTGGCTTTCATATTTTGTTACCTGAAACGCGTTTAAAAACATTTTGTCAGTGGAAAATACTAGTGGGAAATACTGGTTAGTGAACCAGTTTAATTAAGAAGAGGTTTATCAATTTACAGTATTGAGAGCGATTACAATGTTTATATCTACACAATTACTCATTCAGTATTGTCAATCCTGACTGGTGGGTCATATTACACATTGGCTAACTCTTTGTCCAATGGTAATATGTTCCACATTTTGTATACAAAACCCAACATACCAGCAGTAATTGAAGAATTACAAAGACTCAATCACTGCTAATCACATTGTAAAATATTTAAGGTTTTGTAAAATAGTTTGCAAAAAGGTTTACAAAAAGGAGATTACTCACATTACAACTTTAGGGTTTTTCGTGTGATTTTCCTGGTTATAATCTATTAATTAAACAATGCACACGCGTTAGTATAATAACCCAATATTTACATTAGTAATACCCTCCCGAGACAGAATTCCAACGACTACGTCGGGCAGAACCTCGACAGCCGTTATGGAACCCTAGATCAATCGGGCAGCGTATCTAATACGTAACCAGTGGTTATGATACTTACAACGAGGCAGCACTTCGATATTTAAGAGCGGTATTATGCCCGAGATTATAATAGCTATGCAGAATATTGAGAGAGAATTCAAAAAGTTTAGCGAGTTGGGACTGAGGCCGATGCTCCCAATTTATAGGAGCTGATCATGACTTCGTCGCGGCCCACGTAAGCCGAAGGCTTAGCTTTCCTGGCCTGCGACATAGGAGGAGTAGAGCCTAGCAATGACCAGTCAGCACTATAGGCTCGATACAACACCCGACACGTGGCGGCACCGGGTGAGCCCTGGGGGCTAGCTGTCGCGCCCCGCGTAAGATCCTTAAGGGGTCTTCGTGGCCCGCCAGGAACCATTAAAAAATGTTTTTTATTTTATTTTTATGAAATTAAAGGTATTTAGGGCCAAATATCGTATACGGGGTGTATTTTAGGACGTATAGGGACAATTCTAAATAAATTAGGGGTGTCGGAAATATTTTAGGAGGGTTATTATATCCTCCCCACCTTGTTTTAGAACTCGTCCTCGAGGTCTACTAGAATAGGTGTTGATATTTCCTTTGCATCTCTGATTCAAGCTCCCAAGTGTACTCTGGTCCTCTCTTGGAATCCCATTTCACTTTACCTAGAACTAATCTCTTGTGTTTGAGATTCTTGACTTTTCGGTCTTCAATCTGTAGAGGCTTTTCTATGAATTTGAGCTTCTCATTTACCTCTATATCCTGAAGAGGTACTACCAATGATTCATCGGCTAAGCACTAGATACATGAAATACATCATGTATTCCTGCCATCTCCTCTGGCAGTTGTAGCTGATAGGCTACAGGTCCTATTCTTCTAATAATCTCAAAAGGTCCAACATACCTGGGGCTTAGCTTTCCCCTTTTAATGAATCTTACCACTCCTTTCCAAGGAGAAACTTTTAATAACACCTTATCTCCTACTTGAAATTCCAATGGTTTTCGCCTATTATCAGCATAACTCTTTTGTAGATCGCGTGCTGCTTTCAGTCTTTCCTTGACTAGAACAATTTTGTCTGTTGTCTCTTGTACTATCTCTGGTCCGGATAATTGTTTTTCTCCAATTTCTGCCCAACAGACTGGAGTTCGGCAGTTCCGTCCATAAAGGGCTTCGAATGGTGCAGCATTGATGCTGGTATGATAAATGTTATTATAAGAAAATTCTATCAATGTTAAGTGATCATCCCAATTACCTCCGAAATCAATTCCGCAAGCTCTAAGCATATCTTCCATTGTTTAAATTGTCCTTTCGCTTTCTCCGTCTGTTTGAGGACTATAAGAGGTGCTTAGATTCAGCTTAGTTCCCATTGCTTTTTGGAAACTTGTCCAAAAATGAGAGGTAAAATGGCTATCTCTATCAGAAACAATTGATAAAGGAATTCTATGTAATGAAACTATTTCATTTACATACAACTTAGCTAACTGTTCCATACTGAAGGTTTCCTTCATTGGTAGGAAATGAGCTGACTTAGTTAGCCTGTCTACAATCACCCAGATTGTATCATTACCTTTCCTTGTCTTGGATAGTTTGGTAACAAAATCCATTGTTATCAATTCCCATTTCCATACTGGCATTTCTAACTGCTGCAATAATCCTAAGGGTTTTTGATGTTCAGCTTTAACTTGTGAACAGGTTAAACACTTAGAAACATAAGCTACTATGTCCTTTTTCATTCCTATCCACCAGAAATTTTTCCTTAAGTCCTGATACATCTTATCACTTCCAGGATGCATCGTATACTTAGACTTATGAGCTTCTTCTAATATATGGTGGCGTAGGTTTCCTAATTTAGGTATCCACACTCTTTTCTTATAGAATCTCCAAATTCCATCTGTTCCTTGTTCTAGTTCTTTAATCATTCCTTTCAATTTCTCAGTATCATCCTTGATTACTGATTCTTGTGCTTTACTAATATGTTCATTTAAATCTACTTGTAGATTTAATTTAAGAGAACGCACACTTTTTGACTTTTCGTGATACTTTCGACTCAAAGCATCAGCTACTACATTAGCCTTTCCCGCATGATACTGGATACTGCAATCATAATCACTAAGAATTTCCATCCATCGTCTTTGCCTCATATTCAACTCCTTTTGCCCGAAAACATACCTTAAACTTTTATGATCGGTGAAAATGGTAAACTTACTACCGTAAAGGTAATGTCTCCAAATCTTAAGGGCAAAAATTATAGCTCTAAATCATGGGTTGAATAATTCTCTTCATGATTCTTAAGTTGTCTGGAAGCATAAGCTATAACCTTTTGACGTTGCATTAACACACATCCATAACCTAACTTAGAAGCGTCACAATAGACTATAAAGTCTTCAGTACCTTCTGGTAACGCTAGTATGGGTGCGTTGGTTAATCGTTGCTTAAGAATTCTAAAGGCTTCTTCTTGTTTTGGTCCCCATTCAAACTTAACAGATTTACAGGTTAGCTTAGTTAAGGGAATGGCTATTCTAGAAAAATCTCGAATAAATCTTCTATAATAAACGGCTAATCCTGAGAAACTTCTAACCTCGGTTGGTGACTCAGGGGTTTTCCATTTGGTAATTGCCTCAATCTTCGTGGGATCTACATGAATTCCTTCATGATTGACTAAATGTCCAAGAAACTGCACCTGTTCTAACCAAAATTCACATTTTGAAAATTTAGCATAAAGGTTTTCTTTTCTCAGCAAATTTAGGAGTGCATGCAGATGCGCTGCATGTTCCTCTTTGCTCTTAGAGTAAATAAGAATATCATCTATAAAGAGAATTATGAATTTATCCAAATATGGCTTACATATTCGGTTCATCATGTCCATAAATGCGGCTGGGGCATTGGTTAGACCAAATGGCATGATAGTAAATTCATAATGGCCATACCTTGTTCTAAAAGCGGTCTTAGGAATGTCCTTTTCCTGTACCTTTAATTGATGATACCCTGATCGTAAATCAATTTTTGAGAAAAATCGAGCTTCTTGCAATTGATCGAATAAATCATCGATCCTCGGTAATGGGTACCGATTCTTAATCATGACTTTGTTTAATTCACGGTAATCAATGCACATTCGCATTGACCCGTCTTTCTTCTTGACAAATAAAATCAGCGCTCCCCATGGCGATGAACTTGGCTGTATGAATCCTTTCTCCAACAGTTCGTCCAATTGTTTCTTTAATTCTTGCATTTCTGCAGGTGTCAAACAATAAGGTGCTTTGGCAATTGGTGCTGTTCCTGGCAGCAGATGAATTCTGAATTTGAATTCCCTGTCCGGCGGTAGTCCTGGTAATTCTTCTGGAAACTGGGATACTACTGTAATATCTTTTAGTTCTCTTCCTTAATGATCCTTTTCTAACATAACTTGCTTTCTCATTACAGAGATGAATTTTGTGGATCTAGTCGGTTTATCTCTTTTAATTGTGATCTTTTCACCCTTTGGTGAATTTACTTGGATTGACTTTTGATCACACAGAATACTGGCTTTATTGGCTACTAACCAATCCATTCCTAATACAACATCAAATCCTGCCAGATTCATTGGGTAAAGGTTTGCGATAAACTTTTGATTTAAAAATTCTATTCTTGCTCCCTGCAAGATTTCGGAAATCTTAACAGTTTCCCCATTTGCTGTTTCTACTAGACACTCTTGTGGAAGTTTAGTTAATGGTTGATTGAGAAGTTTTCAAAATGAAGTATTAATAAAACTTTGGTTTACACCAGAGTCAAATAATACTTTAGCAAAAACATCATTAACTAATACTGTACCGGCGATCACGTCCGGGATCATCTTGGCTTCTTCTGCAGTCAGAACAAACACCCTAGCATTTTTAGTATTCTTGTTGTTCGTAGCTGGAGCTAGTTTCGGACAGTTTGGCTTGATATGACCTTGTTCTCACAGTTGTAGCATATCCTGTTGTTAGGTTTCTTCCTGCAGTCTTCTTCCTTATGTCCAGATATTTTGCAAAAATTGCAATATATAGAGCATCTTCCAGAATGCTTTCTTTTGCAATATTTGCAGTAAGGAGCAGAAGTAGAACCTATATTTTTCCCACGATTGGAATTTCCATAACGAAATTCCTGGGTAAGTTTCTGAGCTAGGTTTCTCCTCTAGTTTTCTTCTTGTGTACGTACTAATTCATCAGTCAAGGTATTTGCTAGTTCTACAGCTTCTTCTATGGTTTGGGGTCTAGCTGCCTTGACTACATGCCTAATCTCACTGATTAATCCCCATATTTAACGGGAGATTAATACTGGTTTTAGTGATGCAAGGGTTGGCACTATTTTAGCATATTCAAAGAATGTAGTAGTGTACCCCTTACTATCCACTCCAGTCATTCTAAGGTTTAGGAACTTATTTGCTATCTGTTCCTTTTCATTGGGAAGGCAGAATTTTCTTTCCACCATGTGCTTAAATTCCTCCCATTCCATATTATAAACCCTGTCACTTCCCCTAGACTGGAGGATAGTGTTCCACCATTCTAGAGCTGAGTTCTTAAACAGATTAGAGGCAAACATTATCTTATCTTCTTCCGCGCACTTGCTTATCTTTAAGACGGCCTCAGTATTTTCTATCCAGTGTAGAGCTGCAATGGGTCCTTCATTACCTGAGAATTCTATTGGTTTACAGGACCAGAATTCTTTATAAGAACAATCATAAGACATGGCTCTTTTTCTTTTTGGAATGGACACTTGAAGTATGGGTCCATTGTTTACGCTGTTTTCGGGTTTAGTAGGTCATTTACTGCCATTATTACTTTTATTTTCCGCTTCCTTAACTGTTTTAATAATATATGGCATCGCATCTATAATCCCTTGTGCCACTATGTGTTGGATGGCACTGTTGTCTACTTAGTTTCCATTATTATTGTTGTTCTGGTTATCGTTATTCTGGTTTTCTTGGTTCACTTCGTTGTCTATCTGGATTTTAAACAATTGCCACACATTAATATTACAAAATAATATTTAATGCAAACAATCACACAACATGCATATTATCAAAATCGTCGAACATTGCGACCTTTTACTCTATTTTATATATTATGCATCTAGTACAAACTAGAATTGAAATCTAAAATTACAATACTATTATGCATCCATAGCTATTTATCTATATTTTTTTTTTCAAACATACACACGTATTATATATATTATTACTACTACTAATGATAGGGGTTCACCCAAAAGTCCATATTACGCTCGTCATATTTCCAGACGAGTCGTTCCCCTATCTGCCTCATCCTCTCACTTTCTTCTAAAATCTCCTCACCAAAGGTTCGGAGTTCTTGCACGTTCTCCGTGCTCATGGGTGGTGCAGGTGCTGGTATTGGGTTTGGGAACTGGGGCATGGGTTCCTTAGGTGGGTAAGGGTTTTCTAGGATTTCCCTGATGAATTGATCATTATCATAACATGGGTCCAGGGGGTCCAGGTTTGGGTAGGCTGTTAGGTTTGGCATGGGTTCGTCTAGTATTGGGTAACGTTGTTCATAATCCCTATGGTCGTCAAACCATGGGTCGTAATCTAGGGGATGGGGTGCTGGTACTCTAGGTATTTCTGCTGGGTCAAAATCAGTCATGGGAACTTGGTCTACAGGGTTTGGTTCCAAATCCATGGGTTGTGTGGGAAATAATGGTAATGGTTGGGGTGCTATGAGTTGTTCCAGATTAGGCTCTGCAGCTGTGGTTGCTAAGATATGAAAGTTTGCTAGACTCCTATTGAGCATATCCTGAGTGTGAGCATTTGTTTCTCTATTCGCGGCTGCTAAAGCTCGCTGCTGCTGAAGTTTTCTCATCCTTTTTCTACGTTCATGGGCTCCTCTGCTGAACCATCCTCTTTTCTTATGAGGGAATGGCTCTTCAGATTGGGCTTTGAACACGAAAATTCCATCTTTAGTATCAGCCGAATACCCTGAGAGGGTAGGCTGTGAAGAGGTGCCTTCGTCCCTAGGTGAGCTGTACAACTGACGGTAAGCGTCTGAAGGTCCTTGGTCGCTCATACTGTAAACTAACAAATAGTCAAATAAATCAAAACAATAATATACAGATATGCACATATCCATGTAAATTATTTCCTAACATATTGAATAAAATCTTAGTGTCAGCAGAACACTTCTATGGCTGAATTAGTAGCTTAGCTCTGATACCACCTTCTGTCGCAACCCCCATCCCCTTATTACCCGGGAACGGGCGGCCGCGGCCAGTTTCAGTGGTATCGATGTTTATCATTAATTGGCAGCAAAAACTTCATCAGGACCGTAGTTAGGAATTATTTTATCAGAGTAAAACATCACATAAACATATTGGGATAAAACCCAAGTTTTCATTACAAACTGATTTATAGGGGTAAACCCTATTTTATTGAAATAAAACATCTTATTTATTTAGGTAACTTTTATAGCCACTTTTCCAAGCCTTCAGTGCTGTCCAGCTGGCTTCTATTTGGCTTTCATATTTTGTTACCTGAAACGCGTTTAAAAACATTTTATCAGTGGGAATTACTGGTGGCTGAATCCCAGTTTAATCAAGAAGAGTTTTATCAATTTACAGTATTGAGAGCGGTTACAATGTTTATATCTACACAATTACTCATTCAGTATTGTCAATCCTGACTGGTGGGTCATATTACACATTAGCTAACTCTTTGTCCAATGGTAACGTGTTCCACATTTTGTATACAAAACCCCAACATACCGGCAGTAATTGAAGAATTACAAAGACTCAATCACTGCTAATCACATTGTAAAATATTTAACGTTTTGTAAAATAGTTTGCAAAAAGGTTTACAAAAAGGAGATTACTCACATTACAACCTTAGGGTTTTTCCTGTGATTTTCCTAGTTATAATATATTAATTAAACAATGCACAGACGTTAGTATAATAACCCAATATTTACATTAGTAATACGCTCCCCGAGACGGAATTCCAATGACTACGTCGAGCAGAACCTCGACAGCCGTTACGGAACCCTAGATCAATCGGGCAGTGTATCTAATATGTAATCGGGGTTATGATACTTACAACAAGGCAGCACTTTGATATTTTAGAGGGGTATTGTGCCCGAGATTATAATAGCTATGCAGAATATTGAGAGAGAATTCAAAAAGTTGAGCGAGTTGGGACTAAGGCCGATGCTCCCAATTTATAGGAGCTGATCATGACTTCCTCGCGGCCCGCGTAAGCCGAAGGCTTAGCCTTTGCGGCCCATGACATAGGGGGAGTAGGGCCTAGCGATGACTACTCAGCACTATAGGCTCGACACAACACCCGACACGTGGCGGCACCGGGTGAGCCCTGGTGGCTAGCTGTCGCGCCCCGCGTAAGATCCTTAAGGGGTCTTCGCGGCCGGCCAGGAACCATTAAAAATTGTTTTTTATTTTATTTTTATGAAATTAAAGGTATTTAGGGCCAAATATCGTATACGGGGTGTATTTTAGGACGTATAGGGACAATTCTAAATAAATTAGGGGTGTCGGAAATATTTTAGGAGGGTTGTTATAAAAGTGCACCTAAATTCTGCTCATTTTTATCTTCATGTTTTGGCAGTTTTATTCATACATTCCTATGACCTTATGCTCATAATCAATTGTATGGTTAGTTAGGCTTAAAAACAAGGTTGTGACACTTAAAATCAGAGGTTAAAACCTCTTAAACTCTCTGTTTTGGTTAGGGTTTAACCCACAAGTAGTGTACAAGCTTAAAGCTTGTAGTTTGTGTGATTATAGGACTAGCTTAGGCTATCCTACTTGAAAATCCACACATTACTTGATGTTTTCCTTTAAATAGTTGTAATAATTTCATTCTTTATTGTATGTTCTTGACCCTCCTTGTTGTTTATAACATGTGTAGTGGTGAACAAAGAGGAACCTAAATGGAAGACTTGTTCTTCCTACCTCATGCATAATTTATATGATACAAAAGAGGTTCCTAAATGGAGGATTCATCCTCCTACCTCATGCTTGACTTATATAACTTAATGTATACTATATAATACTTACATATTACCCAAGTAATCGAACTTTTGATGATGAACTAGTGGTCATTTGTCAAGATAGTAGGTTGCATCATCCATGACTTTAACAACTTGTTATGATTCTAATGGGTAGTTTGAACCATGAAAACATTCTAATCCTTTTGGGTTTATAGTGTCAAAACAAGTATTATAAGACTAGATGATTATTTTCCTCATATGTTACCTTCATGTATTTTAAACTCCGAATCCTTAAAACCGAATGTAAACTTTCCCTTAAAACTCCAAATCGAACACAATAAACTTTCTAGTCTCATCAACTTCTTCAAATTGGATAATCGGAAAGCATATGCAATTTTGTGAGTATACTCGAACCCATTTTACTTTTTAAACACTTTTGGGTGCAACATGTATTCTATGTAAAAACACTAAACACTTGAAACTATTTGAATCATATTCTATCCACATGTAAACATGTTCACCTCCCGCTAGTCTATTGGGAGTTAATCTATACATGATTTGATGCTTGTTAATCTCATATTCTATGTAAATTATTAGTGTCTATATGCTCATTAACTTCGTACAAGCCCACCTTAACAATTATAGCGCTATAGGAGTAATGCACCGTCCACTAGTCTCGGAGTATTGTTAAGTTTAACATGTTACCTCTTGTTATTCTTTGGGATAGGCTATTTTAACGCATTGTATTCTAGGGTTTGAACATATAGTGACACTGTTTCAGCGTATTAGTAACTTGCATCATGTTATTTATATTGGATATGAACACGTTAAACAATTTTATTCTATGTTATACTATGTATCAAACTTATACACTCACCAACTTTTGTTGATTGTATTTTAATACATGTTGTAGGATGATAGACAAGATAATGCTAAGTGAAGAAATAAGATTTAACTGGACTTAGAAACACACTTCTATTTTGTTATGTTATATTCGAAACGATGTTGTTTATGTTGATTTCTTATATTATACTTTAGCAATTTATGAAATTCAATTTAATTTATATTGTCACATAGTGTTATGATATTTTGAGTAATTTGTTCGTCTCATCCCGATGTTTCCGTCATCGGTTGGGGTGTAATAGTGGGGCTTTGGTTGGGGGCTTGGGTTGACATGTGGCAGAGATGGGCTCCACGAGGCCATCCCAAAAAAAAGTAGGGTGTGGTAGCGGTGTGGGCTAGCTGGCGTAGGTTGACATGTTCAAATTTATATTTTGACATTTATAAAATAAAACACACTATTAATTTAATTTAAAAAATTATATAAAATCATAATAAATTAAAAAAACAACTTAATAAATCCTAAAAAAATAAAAATACAACTTAATAAATCCTAAAAAAATAAAAAAAGAGTAAATTACAAAAATCGTCCTTTATATTGACTTTATATTGCAAATTGTATCCTTTATCTTCAAAAATACAAAAAAACGTACCCGATGTTTGCAAACCCTTGCAAGTTATGTCCTTTAGCCCCAACTCAGTTATTTTTTATGGTTAAATCTGACCTAGTGGACCCCACATAATGGTATTTTGGTCATTTTACTTTAATTAATAAAATAAACAATTATAAAAAATAATAAATAAAAGAAGTTCGTTTATATATTAGTTATAGGTATCCAAAAACGCACATATATTCTCTCTCTATCTCTACACTCTTTCTCACTCTAACCACCCACCACTACAACCACCTGACCACCACCTCCACCTGCCGCCGCCACCACCATCCACTACCCACCTCTCCTACCGCACAACGACCATCACCACCGCGAAACGCATAAAACACATGAAAATTAAACCGAATCAAATGCATCAGCCAAGCGTCGCCAACATCAGTACGAATTAAGTGAAGACGATCAAATGTAAACGAGTATACATACACATAACGATATTAATGTTATAAAAAATTCATAGTTATAGATCAAATAGAGCTGAAAAGTACGATTCTTTAAAAAACAGAGCTGAAATTTAGGGATTTTAGTCTGTAAAATTTAACAAAATAACCATCTTTACAAACTAATCATTCATTATTTTGATCCATTATTCATGCTAATCTACCCCACATCTTAGTCATGACTAAGGATTCTAAAATTTATTTTGATCCATTGTTCATACCAATCTACCCTAATCTTCTTCAAACTCTAAATTTGCTTAAGCTTTGAATGTAATTTAAACCTAATTTCATAAAATCAGTAACAAATAAGAGATTTTAGTTTGTAAAATTAGAGATAATTGATACGAACTTAGACTACAAATTAGGGATTTTAATCTGTAAAAACAAGTTTTATAATCTTGATTTGTGCAACAGTACCTAGAATCGATGAAAAGCAACGGCCGTAGAGGAGGTGAAGATACAATACAGAGGCGTACGGTTTAATTTTCATGTGTTTTGTGTGTTTCGCAGTGGTGGTGGTGGTCATGCGGTGGGAGAGGTTGGTGGTGGATGGTGGTGGTGGCGGCGGCAGGTGGGTGGTGGTCATAGTTGTGGGGCTGCGGTGGTGGTCAAAGGACTTTTAGGGGTTTTAGGTTGTGTGGGACGGATGGTGCGGTGGCAAGTTGTGGTGGTGGGTAGGTATCGGTGGCTGATGGTGGAGGTTGAAAGAGATACTGGTGGCTGGGGTGGTGCTATTTGGTGGTTGTAAGATAAAGCGTTGTAAGGAAAGGGATAACATCTGTGTGTGTGTTTTAGATATACATAAAATAAGTTTTGAAATTATTAATTTTATGTTTTTTTTTTTAATTTAGAAAATAAATAAATATGATAATAGGTAAAAAAAGACTAAGTTGCCCTCATATGGGGTCCACTTGATTGGATTTAACCATAAAAATTATCTGAGTTAGGTTCAAAGGACCTAAAGTGTAAGGGTTTGCAAACATCGAGTACGTTTTTTGTACTTTTTGAAGACAAATGACACAATTTGCAATCTGGTGTAAACATAAAGGATGATTTTTGTAATTTACTCAAAAAAAAAACTTCATAATAAATTCTAATTTTTTTTTTACAAAGTACGATAAATATTAATACTCGATTTTGGCGATCTCCACTCGATCGTCGTAGCTTAGGTCCCCGCAGGCATACGATCGAAGCATGGTTTAAATGATCCAGGTGCAGTTTTAGCTCCCACCACATATGTTGACACGAGTTCAAGTTGAGACGCGCGTTTCCAACATGTTGTTGGTAATCCTGAAACGCTCCTGTCCAATAGGCGGTTTGACCACGACGTAGCGTCCGTTGTGCGTCAACGATTGACGTCACTAGCGCTAGCTCCTCCTCCTCAATCCTATGAACCATTTTCGTTGTTTGGGTTGGTTTTGGATGAAGATTTGTGTTTGAAGAAAGTAGATGTGAAAAATATTGATGTTTGGGGTGAGTATTTATAGGTAAAAAATAGAAAAAAATTTGATTTATATAGCGGTAAACGCCATGGCCAACGGCTAGCCTAAAGGGCTATGGGTAACGGCCATATTTTGCTAGCCAACCCCAGCCATCCACATCATCCCCTAACCCGCCTCACGCAAGGCTTCACAGCCACGCCACTACCCAAGTTGGCCCGATGTGGTTAAAGCAGCATTGGTTTGGTTCCCACGCCCCAAACCCAAACCCACACCCTGCGATCTAATAGTATCATATTCACTTTCCCATATTTCTATCAGTGAATAGTTCGAGTGGAAAATTATATTCTACTCTAAATAAATAGTCGAAAGAAATTAAAAAATCAAATTATAAAACTTCAAATGTTTAATACACTAGTGATAGTGTCCGCGTGTTACGACGGAATTCGTTCATTTAGGTTCACTATCTAAGGGAATTTGGTCGGTATTGATTCGGTTTTAGATAGTATAGATACGTTACCGGCACTGAATGGATTACCGATACTAATGTCTATATCCGGTTCAAATAAAATATTTAAAATAAAGAAGCACAAATATGTTGAATACATAATAAGAACATACTACTTTTGTAAACTCTTTTCATAGATGTATATTTGTTAAATTAAATTATTTCATATAAAAGTTTAATAATTAAATTATATATCTAACCTCATTTTACTATACATTTTAAACACTTTTCCTTCTAAGATAAAATGGATGCATATTTGGTTGACTCTTCCTTTTATTGTAAGCTATCCCTCTCTCTTCAAACACTCTCTCCTGTCACCTCACCACCTTATCCATCACCACCGTTTATATCACAATTTCCATACCACAAATCAATATAGAACACATGAACAGCGACCACTCAGAAACGTGTGAAGGTAACGCTGGCCGTGGAACAGCTACTAAGCAAAGAAACTTCGCCGGTGCTGGAGAGTATTCCATCCCATATCCAGATCAAGACCTCAAAAACGTATTCCAAAACGTTTTGGTTTTCTTTAAATCACGGTGTGACCAGAACGCCGTGTCAAGTCGTATGAAAATCAAGGTACCGTGCGAAGGCGTACACCTGATCGAACATGTTTCGGAAAACGATATTCGATGGCGATACGACGGGTAATCCGATGTTTCATCCGAATGTCAATTGAAATCAATTTGTGGATGTGTCCTGATGGGAAAAAAAAGTCAAATGTGATTTGTACAAAGAGTTGACCAAATGGCATTGTAATAAATAAACTTCTAAC
Source organism: Helianthus tuberosus (assembly GCA_030545235.1). Classification (NCBI taxonomy): domain Eukaryota; kingdom Viridiplantae; phylum Streptophyta; class Magnoliopsida; order Asterales; family Asteraceae; genus Helianthus; species Helianthus tuberosus. Next base: position 57,327,215 of record CM060383.1, read on the forward strand.
TAAGGCTTTTGTAAGTAGGGTAGGGGAGTGTGGTGATGTGTCTGGGGTAAAGGATTGTTTTGTATTGTTGTCCTATGCATAGTGACCAATCAAAAAACATAAAATTGAACAGTAACTTACTGAGGATGAGAATATTTGCAAAATAATAAAGGGGAAATTATAAATAACCTATTCTAAGATCTAAACAAATGTTTTCTTAAAAGCTTCTAAAATTGTTCTTTTAGGAGAGATGACTTTCTAGGTCTTCAAGATTAATATGTCAAGATTAAATAATAAGTGGTATATATTCATTTATTTATTTTGAAGGGTAAAGTTATCCTATAAATTTTCATAAAAATGAGAAGTGGACAATGACACAATGTATCGCAAAATATAACACAATGTCGAAAAATATAACGCAGTGTCGAGGAAAAAAGATACAATGACGCAAATATAGAAAAAAAACATGATAAATAAAAATACACAATATTCAAAAAAAATTCTAAAATTTACAAGCTAAACATTCAAAACCGACAACCTAAAATCTCATATTATAGAGTTCAATGAGATGGTTTTAATGCCAATTAAATAAGGTTAGTCGGAGTATATTTGATACCCTTCTTTAACTTTTTAGTTTTAAAAAACTTTGTATTTAATCTTAACCCTCATTTTAAAATATCATATTTGCAAGCCCAATATCATTCATTGGATTATAGGGTTAAGCATATAAAATTCAGGTTAAAAGCAAAAACATACGATGAGTATTAATTAAAACTAGAATTTTATTCGCCGCGCGTTGCGACGGCGTAAAAATTTAAGTAATTCCATAGCAATTCAATTTATTATGCGACACAAGTTCAATAAAAATCGAACCGAGACCACCAGTTCGGCTTCATCGAGTGAATGATGTTAATTTGACCCGTTTATGAAGAAAGTGCAACAAGCATTCTCACCTATCTAACAGTTTTACAAACATAATATGACTTATATACAATGTGACCTATTACCAAGTAAAGACCAACAAGCCCAAGTAATTGCAATCTAAAAAATCATCATCATCATCATACTCACTAAATCCCACCAATAGCAAAGCTATGGTAGGGTCTGAGGAGGGTAAGATGTAGACAGCCTTACCTCTACCCCACAGAAATAGAGAGGCTGCTTCCAGTGAGACCCCCGGCTCGATAGCAGTTTTGCATCAAGCCTTGTACATAAGGCACATAACACTCAGCAATTGAGACACCTGCCGATTAGTGCATGTACCCCCTTGTCTTTCGACTATCAATGCCACCACATGATGCATGATTAACCATCCCCTTCTTTTTTAACGTTATTTTCACGAAATTAGTACGGTAATATTAACTCGATTTTATGGTGGGAGGATTATACATGTCTATGCCGTTTTTTTTTCTAACGGTAAATTTGAATCACTAACGGACCACTGGAGTAAAAAAATAGTACTAAATGCCATGTTAAAGTATTGACAGACTATTAAAAGAAAAACAGTATTAAATGCCATTTTAGTCCCTGTGGTTTGGGTAATTTTGCTAGTTTAGTCCAAAGGTTTCATTTTTCGCCTGTATAAAGTTTGGTGTCGATACGAGTATAACGGGCCCGATCCAAGGCCCAACAACACAACGGGACCGATCGAGGTCTTCAGTCAACACATCGGGCCCAAACGTCTTGGCACGGCCTGAGACCAACTTAACAACGCCCGTGAACAATCACGTCAAGTTTGGTGCCGAAACGAGTAAAACTGGGACGATCCAAGGCCCAACGAGACATCGGGCCCGAACAAGGCCCAATGAAGAACTGACCCGAGAACGTGAAGTCGTGATCCCAAACCACGTAAGAATGTCCTGTGAACAACCTGTACAAAGTTGTGCACTTTCACTTTTGCCCCCGGAGCCCCCACACATATATACATTATATGTGCATACCGCAAGCGAGGCGTTAATTGCAATCTACAAAATGCAGCCTGCAATATGACAACCTGATCTGCAGCCTGTAACCTTAACTTTCCATTTGCAGCTTGTGTCATTATCAAAATTAAATCTCTGAATCTCGGAGTACAATGCAATACGAATGATCATAGCCGTCCATGCATCTAGCGTCAACTTCACAGCTTGCCAAAAGTACAACAATCTATTAACCACCTTTTTAGAGCACTATGTCCCTGTAAGGAAATATACAAGAAATTATAGGAGGGTGTGACCAGTGTTTAGGGCGGTGGTGAATCACCCACCGCCCACACTGACCCATAAAAGCATGAAGCCTTCAAAAACTAAATGAAGCACATGGTACAACTCCTACTGCACACAAATGTTGCAAATTATAGCAGGGTAATTGGCCTGTAATAATCCCACCTAGACCTTATTGGCCATTAATAATCCCACCTCAGAATATTCCCACCACCAGTCCCACATTTCACCTATTTTTCCTACAATGGACCCTCGTTAAAAAAACTTAACGGAGTTAAGCTTTTTTCCAAATTATAAACAGATTTTTAGGGCTTTTGATTAGAACGACGATATGAGTCCACTGATGTAAGGCTTGCCTCGAAACGGTGCTCCAAATGATGAAAACGACGCTTCAATTCGGGTGTTTAAATTTCCAATTAACCAAAATCAAGTCACTTGGAGCACCATTTCGAAGTAAGTCTTACATCAATAGACTCGTATCATCGTTCTGATCAAAAGCCCTAAAAAATCTGTTTGTAATTTGGAAAAAAGCTTAACTCCGTTAAGTTTTTTTAACGGGGGACCATTGTAGGAAAAATACGTGAAATGTGGGACTGGTGGGGGGAATATTCTGAGTTGGGATTATTAATGGCCAATAAGGTCTAATTGGGATTATTACAGGCCAATTCCCCTATATAGTATATAAGGGGGCCGCTAAAATAAAAAAACCACCCCCAGTTAAGAGAACCACGAGAACCACTTTCCAACCATTGATCTTTGAAGATGGATAGATGAAATTAAAAGTAAAAAAAAAAAACAATATTCAATTCTTTTTGTCTTGTTATGTTTTTAATATTTTAATGTCAAAAGGGCAGTTTAGTAAATTTGCTTGATTTGTCTTATTGTTTTTATTACTTTTTTGTTTTATTAAATTAATTGTTTTTATTAAAATCAGGTTTTTTAAATTAAAAAACATTTTAAAATCTGATTTTTTTACAAAAAACAATTTTTGTCAGGATTTTTTTACAAAAAAACAATTTTTGTCAGAATTTTTTTACAAAAATCGTTTTTACGAGCCGTTTTTTACGCCCCGTTTTTTACGCGCCGTTTTTACGCTCGGTTTTACGCGCCTTTTTTTAACGCGCCGTTTTTTACGCCGCGTTTTTACGCGTCGTTTTACGCCCCCGTATTCACGCCTTGTATTTACGCGTCGTTTTATCACCCAGTTTTTTTACGAGCCGTTTTTTATGCCCCGTTTTTACGCGCCGTTTTTTACACCCCGTTTTTAACGTGCTGTTTTTTTACGCTCCGGTTTTTACGCCCCGTATTTACACGCCGTTTTTTTACACACACGTTTTTAAACTTTTTTTACGAAAACTTTTTTTACGGTTTTAAACTTTCTTTTTATAAAAAACTTTTTTACAAAAAAACTTTTTTACAATTTTTTTTTTGACAAAATCTTTTTAACAAAGAACAAAAATTTATACGAATTTTTTTTACGCTTTTAACTTTAAAAAAAAAAAACTTTTTTACACACACGCTTTTTTAACTTTTTTACTTTTTTTTACGGTTTTAAACTTTTATTTTTTTTTTAAACTTTTTACCAAAAATTTTATACAAATTTTTTTTTCATAAAATTTTTTTTACAAAAGACAAAAATTTATACGAAAACTTTTTTACGGTTTTAACCTTTTATTTAGAAAAACCTTTTTTTACACACACGTTTTTAAACTTTTTTACATTTTTTACGAAAACTTTTTTTTTACAAAATAACTAAAAGAGGAGAGAGAAATGTGAATAGAGAAAAATTGAAAAGACTTTAAAAAGAGACTTTAATGAGGAGAGACCGAGAGAGAGATGATTTGATGTTTTGATTAAATGACTATATTACCCTTTTGGTTGTCAATATCTGATTGGTGGAGAGTGGTTCTCGCGGTTATCGTAATTGTGGGTGGTTTTCATTTTAGCCGCCCCCATATATATAATTAGTTTTTTTATTAATAAATCTATACTATATAATAAAAGAAACCATTTTTTGCACACATGTCACTCATTGGAGCCATCTACCTAATTATTAATATTTTATTTAATTAAAAGATAATTATACAATTGAATTTAATATAAATTTAATTATTAATTTTACACTCGTATCTTAACTTCATAAAAACAATTCGTATAGGAGATAATATCTATATATAATCTAAAATTTAGTTGCATGTTCTATTTTAAAATCAACATTTATGAAGTTTTAAATGCAATACTTAAAATAATATTGATTAAAATAAATACTATTACAATTTATAGTGCTTATAGTACAACACTTGATTACCTTAATAAGGGGCATAATTGTCCTTCTCCAATTAATAAAGAAAAAAGAAAATGATTTATTAATTGTGTTTCTCATTCAAGGACCGTAAACCCAACTAATAAAGAACATAAATGATTTTAAATTACATTAAAGCATTAAATTAAATTAGTGAATATTCAATATACAGTGATCCGTCCATTTGAATTCTTACTACAACTAACCAATATGTTTTATTAGTGAATGAATATAAAGTCTTCCGTCTATTTGAATTCTTACTGCAAGTAACCAATATGTTTTAATTAGATAAAGGAACAACTCACCAATATTTAAACCACATTAATTCAGATACACCGAACAGTCATCATCGCATGAAACCGTTACCATTTATTGAAGAAACTTCAATGGCCATGATTGGATTAGCCAACTAAACATTTCTTAAAGACCTGAAATGAGCCACAAATGCTGGATCACTACTTCATTTCTCCCTCTCGCACTCTCTCTTCCCGCATGCCGTACCCGGATTCAACAACACCATTGTCATCGTACGGCGACAACACGTCTTTTGTTATCATGAATCAAACTTTGAGTGTTTTATACAGTTGTGCACCACCACCCACCAACCGTAACCTAATTCAACAACACAGCCGTCACTTTTTCATACGCGACAGAGGTAAGTCACCAACTTCAGTTCCCTTATTTTCTTTTATAGATGAATCCAACTTTGAGTATTTCATACAGTTAGTGCATTATATGATTTTAAGTTAGGATCATTTCATCTGTTACTTTATATATGATGAGGTATATAAAAAAGGCAATCTTGAAATAGAAAATAAAAAGAAAATCTTAAAGGTAAAATTCATCATCTAAATAATAATAAAGAACAAAAAATATGAACTTTCAGATGAGAAATAATAAAGAACAAAAACTATAAACTTTCAGATGACAAAAAACACAAAACTGAAAATTCATCATAAATACTCCCGTTCAAAAACAAAAACAATAAGCGGATACAATATGGGAACCGATTTAATACCTTGAAACCAAAAATATTATTACAGTATATGATCATAAAAATAGAGTGAATATTATTTAACTTAAAATTATTAGAAACTTAAAGTTATTAAAAACTTTGAATTATTCAAAGTGTAATTGATCAGTATATGATAAATCAAGCATATATGTTTTTTAATGTGAATTTGATATCATATTTTAGGTAATAAGAATTTCAGGTTGTAACCATGTAAGATTTTAAACGAGCATATTCAAAATTCAGAGAACATGATGACGCTAAATATAAAATGAGTGTAGGTTTAAGATCAATGATTAACCCTTGAACATGCTTCCATAAACTTCACATATTCACGAAAACCCATTTCAAAAATCACACTCTCTCTCCCTTAAACAATCTCGGCCGAACACCCCCTAATACACTATCACTTTCATTTTCAAATCCAAATCTTGAAGAATCATGTCAACATGAGAAAGTAGTAAGGGCAAAATGGTCAAAATCATTTTTTTGTTATTGTATGACAAGAAGCAACCCCCCCCCCCTGATTTTTGTACGAACATAACCTTTATAATACTCTAATATTTTTTATTTAAAAAATGCATCATAATGTTTAATAATTGCAAAATTTTTAAGTAAAACGGAATAACATGAGAGAATGCGTCTACATAAAGGTTATATTATCATATATATCGTCTTGTGAAGTATTCATAACCATCTAAGCATCTTAACTATCATGATAGAGGGGCTTCGCTTAGGTTACACCATCTTACTATCATATGAATCATTGATAAACATTTACTCAAATAGCACATAGGTTTACATTATGCCTTTTGACTTATCCATGTCATCTAATAACAATAATAACAATAATAATACTGTTAATAATTATAACATAAGAGACAATCATAATAATTGTATATGTCACCAAATTTACTATGTGTTCTTAACCATATTTTAAAAATACTCAATAGTTAATGTTACTTAGTGATATATTGTTATACATGTTCCTTAGAGTATGTATGGTTTCTAATTTAACATGACATTAAATTATATTCTAACCATACATCAAATAAAGGACATTGATTCCAGACCCTAACTACATATTTACCTTCATAAATACAACTTTAATGATGTTTTTAATTCTACTTTATTATATTAATGTAGCTATAATTGTTATGTCCCTTTGTATGCAAACCCCTAACTTCTCGGTTTCACTCTAATAAAAGTAAGTGACTTATCATTTCCCCATAACCATCATCATTTAATTTTGTGTTAATTAATGTTGTCCATTCCAAAAGACCATCTAAATGGCTTTATAAATCTTTGTCCATATTGCAGCCCATACCCGCCTTCTCTCCAACAACCTATAACCGCTCTGTCTACACGTGTGGCCACAGCAAGGAACGATTCTGTTGCTGGGTATTTAGAAAAATGGACCACACTAGAAGCCATCTTGACCCACGGTAGAAGAAACAAGCATCACATGGTATGCCCCCTACAAACTACATTGTATTTATAGAATATTCATTTTAGATTATGTATCTTTATCGAAATCGAAGAGTAAAGGACAATATATCTCTATCTCTACACATAATATTATGGAGGACGCATGACACGATTCCAGCCTCCGTAATTTGTTATCTCGACTGTCTCTTTTATAAAATTATAATGTTAAAGAAATATATACTTTTAAATTTAATATTAACTTAACTATATATGCTAAATATTTAATTATGGATAATTATAATATGATTACCCAAATGAGTTTATATATTTTTTATTTTGATCTTAAGTTAATTAATTTAATTGTGTTAAAAGGATACTTGAAAGATTATTTACAAAGGTTACCCAATAACCAAAAACGCATTTAGTGGGATCTTGGTGCTAGATTTTCTATCATACATTTTGGGTTAGACAGCAAGATTGCCACTAAATAAATATGGATGTTTTTTATTAGTTAAGACTCAAAAAGAACCATATGTTCAGTATATATATACATTCATCTTTTTATGGTATTATTATAAATCAAGAAATGACTTCGTGACAGGTGACAGGTTGATTGTTATTAAATATGATCATACAATTTTCATATGCATGTATGAGTTGATTGTTATATGAAGGCACAAGCTTATTTTTGAATACATTAAATCAAACATCTATTTGGACTTACATTCGTATGTTAAAACCTAACAGTCAGTTTACGAGTTTGACAGGCAATAACCAAATCCAAATTCGTATAGTTTGTGACGACCAAGCTGACCCCACACGATTGTTGGTTGTATCCACATCACATAGGAGGACTATATTGCGGTTGAAAAAAAAATTAATGTTTTTTTTGAATACCGAAATCTATTTTTTAATATGGAATTCACATCTATAGATATTTATAAATATTTTTTAAGAGTTATAAATATTTATAAATATTTTTTAATACCGAATTCACATTTTTAATACCGAAAAAAAAGTAATGTTTTTTAATACCGAATTCACGTTTATAAATATTTATTGAAAACATAAAATGTAATTTAAATATTGGGTAGATAAACAGTGTACGTAATTCGTGGCGAACCAAGCATATGTAAACGTTGGTCATTTTGGTTAAGGCCAAATCAGGTTTGCATTAGAATGTAATATACACTTAGGATATGTCATTTTGGATAAGCACAATATCGGTTATCATTTTTGAATCAAATGGTTAAAGTTTATAGTTATGCGGGTAATATATGCAGAGTGCTGAATTCACCTGTCGTGTTGAAGACAAACGCATACGCAATAGCCAAGAGTGGTTCAGGCTGACATGTGGCGGTGGGAATTGCATGAAAGGTGTGGGGCGTGAAGACAACCATATGTGGTGTGATGGGTACGAAAACCCCGTTGTCTTCCCGAGAGGAAGGTTTGTTTCTAAAAATGTTTAGTTGTATTAATTTGTAGCCATTCTCATGCAGGCTTATAACTGAAAATAAATTACAAACCTTGCACAGTTTCAGGCTAGAACTCGAGGTGTTTCACTCAACAGCCGAAGCTGTCGTTGTCTGCTTTGATGACACCGCCCAATGCTTGACAAAGACCACTTCTCATAGTATACTCACAGCAGAGTGTGGCCTGTCACGCGTCTACAGCCTTTATTCCACTGACATACAGGATAAGTTCACTCCGGTGATGGTAAGGAACGCTGATGGAAGCATTTCAACACTGCCGAATTGTTTGCACTCTCTTGTGGGCAGCACTCAGACCCTCCAGCTTGATTCGTGTACGTATTATGATCATGGCCATTTTGAATCCTTCAACTGCAAGAATGTCCTGCTAGATGGGGATGGTTGTAAGCCCTTTGGTCTTTCCACACCTCCATCGATCCCCGCTAAAGACAAGGGGGTGCTACCCATACCGACACCAGTTAAGCGCGTTGAAGCGATCTTAAGGTATATATCGGCTTACACTTTATTCGTTCCCTGTTTAATAAGCCATTTTAATTAAAGATGTGCTATTTACCTTTCTACTCGATCTGAAATGTTATTTACATACCTGGTATATGTTTACTCTATTTTAAAATTAGGAGGCTACAACAGTCCGAAACTTGAGTTCGTAAATATAAAAGTGCATTGTTCTACATTAAAAAAAAATAGGAATAAAAAAACTTGGTAACGCATCACTTCGAATGTGTAAAGACATATAAGGGGAGAAGTTGGCTTTTGAAAAAAATAAACTTGGTGTCGTTATAAATGGAAATGCAACAAAAAAACTTTCAACTATAATTGATTGATTTCCATAAACAATGTAATTGTGCATATTTATTTTTGGATAACCGTCTACATAAATGTTTCGTGCTTTTCCTTCGCAGGCCTGCTTATGCAGATTCGGATTCAGAAGAAACAGTTGACAGTGACCCACATGAAAGGTATACCGTCTGAACTTAGTGTTAGTAATGAAAACCCGTACTACTTTACGATGCATATATACGTAAACATAGTATGCCATTTTAAATAGTTTTCTTTTCGTTATTTCACTGCAGTCAGTTGGCTGGTGATGGGATTGGGGATGACGGTGGCATGCGTTAGCTAAAGTTTGGTCTATGTGTTATCCAATAAGATAGGAAGGCGTGCGAGAGTTTATGCGTTTTTCCTTTTTCTGTTTCATGTTTTTTTTTTCCTTGGAAGACATCTTAGTTTCACTTCTTTTCGGCCGGCAAGTTTTGCCAAGGAAACAACTTATGGTCCATGGTGTTATAAAGTTTAAGTACGCCCCTTTGTAGGCGTATTGTCTTACATGTTATGCACCGGCCGTGTCAGACGTCTTACCACGAACAAACAATAGCTATTATGCATGCCGTGCATCGCACGGGCTTTCTCCCTAGTAATACTCTGAAATTTTATGAAGATTTAATTATTTATCCTTTCTTACTATATAAGTGTCCTATTAATTATTTTAAAAATTAATATTATATATCACTGGGTTATACCTATTAATTATTTATAATAAATATTGTAAATCTTACTAAAAAGGTTTTATAAATATTCCAATACTTAAATTATACATTGTGATATATGTTTTTCCCTTGCAAAAATTAAATAAAAACAATAATAGATAAATGAGATATTATATAGGATTTACAATAAACTAGATTGCCAAATCTAGGGAGCGTAGAAGGTGAGATCTAGGGATAGTAAAGTTTATAAAGGGAGAGGATAGGGGTATTTTAGTCAAGGAACAAGACATTAAGTTAAGGTGGAAAACGTACTTTCACAATCTTTACAATGACGAGAGGGCTTACCAATTAGATAATGACGACAAAGGAATAACTGTTATTGTAGGCGTATCACACAAGGAGAGGTGAGCACAACAAATAATTTTATTAAATATTCACACTTAGATTATATATTTTAAGATTTTTAAGTCATTATAATTTAAGTATTATTCCATATGGTATAACCCAGTTTAAACTATATAGATTATAAAATATTATTTATTAACGGGTCTTCGATATTATTATTATTATTATTATTATTATTATCTAATCTAATATTTTATTAAAATAATATAATAGAAATCTAATATTCAAACATAGATCATTGTGTAATTTTATCATCATACACATGAATATTAACTATAAACTATAAAAAAAAATGAATGCCATAGTCCCATGTTAACATAAACATTGTGTATCCTCATTATTATTAATTTAGTTTTGAGAAAATGTAATGACATATATATATATATATATATATATATAAAAATCAAGAACTATACTTGTAATCACTCTATCTATCGTATATATCCTGGGGCGTGGGCTTCCTCGAGAACCTGCTGCACATCCTCTCGAGGGGTGGAGAGGATGGCCATTATAGCCCTTCTTGTAAAGTTATCCTTGCCGTCTGTTAGTTTTTTTAAAGATATAACTTTTTTTATTATCTTATCTGGTATATAAAATTAGATTTATTCAACACCTGTAATACACAAGGTTTTTTAAAAGATATAACTTCTTTTATTATTTACGATACAAAATTACATATATTCAACCCGTGTATTACATGGGGGTTTTAGGCCGGAGGGTGTGGGGGCGCCACCCTCGCCCTGTCAGCAGCTATAGCGCCGTGGGCGCCATACACCCACACCACCGGAATTAACTTGGGGCGCTATAGGTGGCTCGCGAACATGATAACGAGCAAAAATCACACAGATCGAGGCCCTTTAATTTTTTTGACCGTTGAACGGTCAGGGGTTAAAAAAAAAAATTGTTTTTCAAAGTTTATAAATTCTCTTCAATTCCTCCATTTTTTCCATCTAATTCCACCCAATTTCTCTCAACTTTTTATAGAGTTGGCTCATTTTTTTTAAACCCCTCTCTACAATGTTTTCCAACAACCTAAACCCATGGGACCCGAACAATCCGTACTGGCAAAACAACGACCAAGAGGACCGGTATCGCCGAGACTCGCGTACGGGTGAGGTTGGATATTACCCAATGCCACCAACAACCCCAACTTCTCCTCATCCCATCACTCAACCGATGGCCAGTTTTTTTGGGTATTATTCTCAACCCCAGTTTTTTCCCTCAAACATACCCCAACACATTCCTCAAAACATACCCGAAACCCAATCCGTTCCCGAAACCCAAGTCGAACCCTCTTCTAGAAAAAAAAAGAAACCATAAAAAGAAGGAAGAGTCCGAGAAACGTGCTACCAAAAAGGTCGAATATTGGACGCCTACGGAAGAGTTCGAGTTGGCAAAAGCATGGCTCGACGTATCGGAGGACTCGATTGTTGGTAAATATATAGTTTTGTAAACTTATTTTTTAAATCAAACATATACCTTTATAAATATATTTTTTTATAGGTGACGACCAAGACATAAAGGTTTTTTGGAACCGTATTCGTGACAAGTTTTTCACCGCCATGGGTCGCGGCGTATATCGACGGGCCGACTCTATTTCGGGAAAATGGGGCGCAATGAGGACGAAGATTAGCAACTTTAACAACATACATACTAATCTCGTCAACAACACTCGAAGGAAAAGCGGTGCGAGCGATGTGGACGTGATGACCCAAGCCCACTCCGATTATAGGGTGTACCATGGTCATCACTTTACGCATGTAAATGCGTGGGAGCTTCTTCGCAAATCTCCCAAGTGGCACCTTGTGCCACCGTTCGACCCAACCCGCCCTCGGTCAAAACGGTCCAAATCAACATCCACAACGGAACCATCCGGGTCCGATGCTCGTACGACAATTAATCTTAACGACGATGATGAGGAGTTCGAACAACCAGAGGAGCTGCCTCGACCAAGGGGTCGGGATAAAAGTAAGGCAGCGGCACGAGGAAAGGGTACTTCAACGTCATCGGATGAGCAGTCAAAGTTGGGCGAGTTCCATACAAGTCTCAACAAAATGATCTCGATCAGGGAAAAGGACCAAGAAATGAAGAGGGAGAAACAAATTCAGAAAGACTTGGATTTTCTAGCGAAAGATTTCTCACATCTAACGGAGACGGATCAACGCATTATGGAGGCTCGCAAGAATCAAATTAGGGCGAAATATATGTAGTTTTTTTTTCTAGTACCTTCTTATTTTTTTTAATGACTTTGTGATGTTTTTTATTTTTTTTTAGGATGAAATTATGTTTTTTTTTAATTTTCTAGTTATATAAAATGGTCATTTAATTTAAAAAAGTAAAATGTAAAAATAAAAAATAATTAGGTAATGATGACGGGGCTCCATCCCACACCCTGCAAATTAAAGGGGGGGGGGGGGGGGGGGGTTATAAAGCCCCCTGGCTGACGTGGCGTCTAGGTGGCGCTGAGGTGTCCTTTATAACCCCCAAGGGGCTCCATCTCACACCCTCTAGCCTTAAACATAAAACTTTTTGTAATTATTGTTTTGGTGTATAAAATTAGTTTTATTCAAATATACAAGGTTTCTGATTATTTAATATATAAAATTATATTTATTCAACCCGTGTAATACACGGAGTTCTAACCTAGTTATAATGTATTTTAAGTAATTATCATTTTATGAAAAGGAAATCATTTCTCAAACGGTGTGGAACAGGTATATGTATGCATTCATGTATATCGGCCCGAACAATTATTAATTTTCTTTTAGAATAAACGACTTTTGAAGTCATCATTGGCCCGTACAATTATTAATTTTCTTTTAGAAATAAACGAACTTTTGAAGTCATCAACGGCCCCTATAATTATTAATTTTCTTTTAGAATAAACGACTTTTGAAGTCGTCATCGGCCCGGACAATTATTAGTTTTCTTTTAGAATAAACAACTTTTGAAGTCGTGAAAATATCAACCAGAGCCAAAGATCAAATAATAAAGGTTTCCACTATTGTTACATCCTTACATCTTATTCTCACATACTTTTTCACTCTTTCTCTCTCTCTCTCTCTATGTATGTATGTATGTATGTATGTATGTATGTATGTATGTATAAAAAGAGATAGAGAGAAGAGATGCGTAAATATTAACTCTCATAATAAATTATATGCCTTGGTGTTACAGATTACCAGCAAAACATTCTTGGGAAAGCTACCATATGTGGCCCGTATCAATAATTTTAAATTGTCTCTGTCGCTTATTTGTCAATTCTTTTATTATTTATGTTTTCTTATAGTTGTTTTTTCTTTTTAATTTTGGTTTATTAAATCTTTAAAGGTATTATATTTTATACAATTTGTTTTATAAATTCACTAGGTTATAATCTCGTGTGTTATAAGAGAATTTTGTTTACTAAATAATAAAACAATATATATCTTTAAAAACCTCCTTTGTTGCACGGGTTAAATAAATATAATTTTATATACCAAATAATAAAAAAATATATCTTTAAAACAACGTGTATTACACGGGTTGAATAAATGTAATATTGTTTACCAAATAATAAAAAAAGTTATATAATTAAAAACCTTCATGTATTATACGGCTTGAATAAATATGATTTTATACACCAAATAATAATAAAATTATATTTAAAAAAACTAATGGATATACTCGATACGCGATAGATATGATGATTCCGGTGATGATTATTGAAAAGAAGATAGAGTGGTCAAACATGTTATTTAAGAAGCAAATAAGTAGCCATTTGAGTGATAAAATATAAATTATATTTAAAAAAACCTGTAATAAATCTAAGTTAAAAAACATAAGATTTTGTTATTATTAGTAAAATCAATGATTTTATATTTGTAATTTTGTTTGGTATTTTTTATTAAAAAGTTCATCTTATACATATAATTATATTATGTCTTAACTTATTAATACCATCCAAAATGTTTTTCGATTTTATGTCTAGCATTATATATTCTATGGTAAAAGTTTAAAGTTTATTAGAGGTAATTACTTCATCAAAAAGAATAAGAGTAAATTTGTGTATTACAAATAAAAAAGTAGGTGTTTGTCATGTGATATAAAAAATCAAATAAATAATATTATAAATAGGAAGTATATATTAAATCTAAACTAAATAATAATTATCTACAGTTAAATAGACGAGATTAAACAACATAATATTTAGTAGGAGAGTTATCTATAATTAATTAAAAGCGATTAAACTAAAGAGTTAATTGCCAAAATTGTCCCTGAGGTTTTGGCATGTTTGCCATTTTCGTCCAAAATGACTTATTTGTACCAAATAGCCTCTCATGTTTGTAACTTTTTGACATTTTCATCCAAATGCCTAACTGGGTTAGAAACAACCGTTTGATGAGGGTTTTTTTTTATTTTAAATTTCACAAGTACAGGGCCTGAAATGTAATTTCTTTTTAAAACTAAAACCATCACCCTCTGCTTTCTCTCTGTACAAGCTTCACAACAAACACCATCAACTACCATTCACCACCGTTACTCACCTCCATCGTGTACCCACCGTCACCCATCTACGCCACGTCTCCCAGTACCCACCACAGTGTAACCAAGTCCTCTGCCACTGTCACCCACGCCACACCATCAATTATCAACAGATATAAGTCTACTCCAGATTTGAGAACGATTTCAAGTGAGAAGGGTAATGGTCGTTTTCACAATTGTAAGTCATCCTCACATCTCTCCTTCATCAGATCTGACAATTATCTCCATCACTCAATCGTGAAACGGGTTTATGATTATGGCAGCTGCTAGTGGCGTTGATGATGGGGGTGATGGTTGATATTGGTGATGGAGGCGGTTATAGTGGTTAGTGGTGGCAGTTGTAGTGGGGGTCTTGTTGTGGTTGTGTTTGTTAGGTGCTGATCTGATATTTGAATGGAAATCATCATCCATCATTTCAATGTTGCAGAGGTAAGATGAAAAGAAATGGAGAGCAATTTAATGTTCAGAAAGGTCCGCCGAGGTCATTGAGGTGCGTATATGATTAACGAAATCGGTAAAAATGGGTCTTGAATTCAGATTAAATTGGATGATGATTTGATGAATGTGTTCGGTTACAGTCAAAACATAAAGCACCAATTTATTCGTGTTTAATAAAGTTGATTTGTCACAAGAAACATATAGAAAACGGTTGCCGTGATTGGTTTTGAAATTGTCGGAGAGTTGGCAGGAAATATGGTGAAGGATTACGACTGCGAGATATATTATCATCCGGGAATGCCAATGTGGTAGCGGATGCGCTAATCCGAAAGGAAGGACACACTCCTATCCGGGTACGATCAATGCAATTGGTGGTCACTTCGGGTTTACTTGCAGGAATCCGAGAGGCGCAAATTGAAGCGTTTAAAGAAGAAAATTTGAGAAAAGAACAAGTTAAGGGTCTAGTGAAGGAGATAGTTGATAGTGACAACGGGTTGAAATCCCGGTTCGGTAGGATTTGGGTTCCAAATACATGCGGTGTCAAGGACCTCCAACTTGATGAGGCTTATAAATCACATTACTCGATTCACCCAGGGGCGACCAAAATGTACCGAGACATGAAACAAAATTATTGGTGGCCTGGAATGAAAAGAGATGTGGCAAAGTATGTCGATAAATGCTTAACTTGCTTACAAGTCAAAACGGAACATCAAAAGCCATACGACAAACTCCAACCGTTGGACATACCTGTTTGGAAATGGGAACGTATCACTATGGACCTATTAACCAAATTTTCGAGAATGACCTGACAATTTGACGCCATTTGGGTGGTCGTGGATAGATTGACTAAAAGTGCTCACTTCATTCCTCTCCGTGGAAACTTATTGTGACAACCCGTAACTTTAGGTTAATACTTTAACCTAACCATAGTCAACTTGGACATACATTCATGACACTGCATTTAACTAAGGTCAGTTAAATGAGTCTACGTTGGTAATCCGGGGAATTACCGCAACACAATACAATGGTAATTCGGGGAATTACCGGAACACACACACATGATAACTCTCAAACTTTGGTGACTAACGCGAATAATAATTATAAACGGACGGTGTATACGAAACTTATGTGTTGCATGATAAATACGTGAACTACATGCTTTAAATGTAAATTACATATTATTATGTGCCTTATGTAAAAGTCGCATAATGAGGGGTGCTTCTTGAATAAGTTAGAAACTTTTATAAACCACTCAAAATCCTAAACTCCCCATAAACTCACTATACGGCAGTTTGTTTTCTTAGATCATTTCTCTCATTTGTTGGCTACTCCAAGTCCTCACACAAATCATTGATCTTTGGTCCCTCAATTCTTCAAGAACCAACTCTAAATCAATCTAAGGTAAGGTTTATATCACACTTGTTATGTTGTTCTTGGATTCATATAAACCCTAGACGTCCAAACAATCTGTGATTGGTTTTCATGCCCTGATGAATATGTGATTGATGATTATGTGATAGATTGTTAGAATGAATAAATGCATGATTTCTGCTAGACATTGGAACTATTGTTGATATGCTAAGAATACCAAAACTGTTGTTTTGATTCGTAGAACTGTTGATTTAGGAGATTAGGGTTTAGACGAAGAACTGTTACATTGCAGTGTGGATTTGGGATGATAACTTGTCCGCATTTAATGGTCCGTATTTGTTGATTGTATGATTGTCCGCATTTATTGAATTATAAGTTGTCCGCATTTATTGAGTTATAAGTTATCCACATATGTTAAAATGTATAAGAGTCCGCACTTAAATGATGTTATGTGTCTGTACTTGTTGAATATATAGAGAGTCCGCACTTGTGGGAATTTGTAATGTCCGCACATATTAAACAACCATGTCCGCACTTATTGAACAACTCATTATCCGCACTTATTGAACAACCCATGTCCGCACATATTAAATAACATGGTCCGAACTTAGATGTGTATGATATATATATGGTCCGAACTTAGATGTATATGATATATATGGTCCGAACTTAGATGTATATTATTTATGTGGTCCGAACTTAGATGTATATGAATAATATAGTCCGAACTTAGATGTGTATGAATGCTTATAGTCCTAATTTAATGAAATGGGATTCGAATTTATGTTGTGCATCAGTGGGTTATGAATTTAATTGGAGATGTAAGTGTCCGAGTTTAGGGATATGATGTTGGATCCGAGTTTAGGGGCGATGATTGAATCTGAGTTTATTGATGTATGCTAGTCCAGGTTTATCTTCATGTTGTATCCCAACTTACATTGTGATTATGATAGTCAAGGGTTGTTGTTTATGTGTTCTGATGTTTAATAGATATTCAGGGATCCGAACTTAGTAAGTATTATTGAATCTAAACTATTGCCATCAACTAGGGAAACTACTGCGTGTTAAACATGATAACCTGATCACATAAGCACTGAGTTGTTTGGACACTGGGGTAATGCAAAACCCTACTCGTATATTTACTCACATGATAGATATTGTACCTTAGGTCGCGTCTAACGGACCTAACACTTAATTAACATTTAGAGGCACGTTAATGCATACCAAGCAAACCAAGGTGAATTCATTACTCTTTTACAAGCATGCGTCCCAGGGGGACAACAAACAAACTATTATTCCTGTGAGGAATACCTTTTGAACTATTATTCCTGCGAGGAATACTTTTTCTATATGTTGTAGTTTAAACTTGATGTTGGTGAATAAACTATAATGTAACACCCCGAAAACGGGTTTCGAAATCAAACCACTTTAATACTAAAAGACGGGTAAAGTACCGTTAGTGGTAAAATTAACTCGGTGAATATTAGGATATCAAATAAATTAACCTAATATTAAATAAAAGTTTAATAAAGGCTTTTGAGGAAAATAAAGTTTATAACCCGAGTTACGGGACTTAAAATAAATTGAGTCATAAATTCCTCGAACCCACTAAGTTAACTAGGAATGTTTAACCTAGTTAATAAGTGGGAATATTGTTAGAAATAAGTAGATTGTGGCCTACTTAATAACTAACCAAACAGGAGGGGCCAAAGCTGGATAAGTGAAAGTTATTTTATTAAAACAAAACAAAACAAAACACACACAGTGTGTGTGTTCTGTATTCGATCCCAGGAGAAGCTCCCATGGAGCTCTAACCCTAATTTCAACAAAATCATCAAATTGAAGGCTTAAACGAAGCTCAAATTTATAATTGAACGTGAATTAATGATCACCCAAGCTAGGGGATCATAAGGTATGTAAAATTTTGATGATTTATGAAGTTGTGAAATTTGAAGAAACATCATAATCACAAATTATGGATGAATTATTGGTGAAGTAGAGAATTCTAGATGAACGCTTCCCAAAATTTCATTAGCTTCCATTGTTTTAATCTCTAGAAAAATATACTAGTGGGCTTGTATTTTGAATAAGGATGAATTCTAACTTGTAGTTAACGTTTTCAGTACTATCGCAAAAGTAACTTTTTTTTGTATAAAAACGCTTGTTAAAGCGTTATATTATATGTATAATTGGAGAGTCTTACATTAATAGACCTTAATTTTTAAAGTGATGTAAAAATAGTTTAGTTAAGTTATTTTATAAAAATAATTAACATGCAACTTTAAGTGTATAAATGAGATCAAACATTAATTCAACAATTCACACAACTACCACAAATAATGAAATGAAACAATGATGCGATTCAAGCCCTGGAGAGCAAATCTATGAAAAAAATAGTGGCGTCCCGAGTTCAACCCATGGCCTTGGGGAACCGGTCAACCTGGTGGATCCACATGAAACCAATGACACAAAGCAGTAAACAAGTAGTACATTTATGAGAAACAAAGTAATGAAACATACGATACCATTCATGAGCACATATGACACTTTAATTTGCATGTTTGAAATAATAAGAAACCAAGTAAAGCATTATGAAATTAAGACACATAATACACCCAAAAAAGTTAAAGTGACAAAAAGGAGAAAAGTAAGA
The DNA here is from genome assembly GCA_030545235.1 of Helianthus tuberosus. Lineage (NCBI taxonomy): Eukaryota > Viridiplantae > Streptophyta > Magnoliopsida > Asterales > Asteraceae > Helianthus > Helianthus tuberosus. The sequence goes on from CM060383.1 coordinate 57,346,505, forward strand.
TCTACTCACAGTTTACGTTCCGTGATCCTCAATAATATCGCACGAAAAATGGGAAAGGTCCGAAAAACAAAGATTATCATAAATATAAAATAACGAAAGTATACTGAATAACCAACTCAAGAATAATCATCTTATAAAAATCACAACCTATGTTTTGGGAGCTATTGTTTAACCTAAATATATAATAGCTTAAATATAACAATTAAATTAGTAATGTATATCTAAAAAATATATATAAATATATTAACTTATGAAACTACTATATAAATTAATTAGGTCATTAATTAAATAATCATAAGCTAAGTCTAGTTGATTTTATTATTAACTTAGCTTTTTTTTTAACGGTAAATTTCTTTTATTCCTGTCGTGTATGGACTTGAACCCAAGATCTCCCTCTCACAAGGTGTTTAAAGGTTTTATCTTTGCTAATGGACCACCACCCCCATTGGTTATTATTAACTTAGCTAACAATTCAACAATTGTGTAAATGAAACAATAAAATGATTAATTATGAAAGTGTCCATTTAACATGTTATTAAATGGATTGATAAAATTCATTTAGCAACTTAAAAAATTTAGTATTCCTCTTTGAAAGCAATAAATTTAAAAGACATTATTTATTTCTTTCATTTAATAAATCTTTTTATTACAAGTAAACATGTGAAAAGGCATAAAGTTTATCATAAAGACATTTAAGAAAAATCATGAAATATATTTAAGTTCTAAACAATCTACATGATTAAAGTTAATAATATTTAAGAGATAAATGAGGCATGTGGGGCCATCTTTATTTGTGAGTGGGGAGTAAAAATGAAATGATTGGTTCGTGATTTCAGGTTGTCAAGAATGGTAGGAAACTCAAGGGAGGTGGGGGCGCGTGAAATTGGTTGTTAGAAATTGTGATTGAATGAAATTAATTTAAAAAAAATCCTTATCTCTATGGAGGTGGGGGTGCGTGGAATTGGTTGTTAGGATTGAATGAAATTAATTTAAAAAAAATCCTTATCACAACTCTTTCTATACGTTTCTTTTCTTTTATATCATTATATACGGAAAGGATCAAATAGGAAGTTTATTTTGGCTAGGAAGTGTAGGAAGCAATAGGATTAGGACATGTGGCAACATTTAAAATAAAGAAAAAGGGTATTTTAGTCGATCCAACCCTTTCTTCTTCCTTTTCAAAACCCACCATCTTCAACCATTTCTTCACTTTCTATCTCAATAATCACTACATTATAGTGCGATTTTCATCACCAATCAATGATTCAAACACCCGATCAACGTGTTCTTCAGCTTTTTTGAAGAAAACCCAGTTTAATTTCATACAAAATCTCGTTTTTTCCGGTGATTTTGAAGATAATCACTCGATCCGTTCGATTCGAGCGCTGATAAGTGTTTCAATCATTCAAAATTCGTCAATTGTTGAAGAAATCACTTCGATCCATGTAAGAAATTCTTTAATTTCATTTTTACGATCTGGGTTTTTGATTTAGTCATTGCATTTTACGATCTTGGCGGGGGTCCGGGGGCAGCGCCCCTGGCGGGGTCCAAGGGGCAGAGCCCCTGGCTGGTTTTTTTGGTGCAATTTTTATAAAAAAATAATGTCGTATGAAAGAGTTATTAATGTTTAAAAAATGGGGGGAAATTGGAGGAGAGAGAAATTATTGCCTTGGATTGACTAGAATGCCCCTAAACAAACTCACGCGCCTCTTTTTTTCCCTTCAATTTCCATCATTTAATCTTAGCCCTTGATTAACTAAATGGATGGTCAAGATCACTTCCTAGCCAAATAAACTTCCTATTGTATCTCCACCCTCATTATATATTTATTTACTTTTTTATTATATCAAAATATTACCATATGGACTAACATTTATTATTACTATTTTTAACCAACAATTATAAAGTTAACTAGTAGTTGCCCCGCCCGTGTTGCGAGGCGATGGCCGAATAATTCTCAATTAATTAATAAACACTACAATAATTTTGCTAGGAAAAAAACTAAAAGGATGATAAGACCGTCATTTTCGGCTCAGGGCAAAACTGTAATTTTTCAGGACTAATAAGCGAGTGTTAGGCAACTCCTTGACACCGAAAAAAATTAAACGGAGTCAACCAATTAAAAAAACCTTTTATAGTTTTGCTTAAAAAAACTAAAACGATCGAAAAAACGTAATTTTGAACTGAGGGCGAAATCATATTTTTCATTCAGGGATAAAATCGTAAATTAAATGGACCAATAAGGGAGTCACAGGCAGCTGCCGGCATGACTGTAATTTTCACTAGTGGCAAAATTGTAATTTAACCAGGAAAAAAAAACGATGGAGAAAATGTAAATTTAAGTTGAGGGAAAAATCGTAACTTGGCTGTGAGAAAAAAACCTAATGGCAAAACTGTAAATTTAAACGGGGCAAAATCGTAAATTTGAACCGACGGCAAATTTGGAATTTTTAGCTGGGAGCAAAAGCGTAAATTTGTTTTTATGTGGGGGTAAAAACATAATTTTGAACTGATGTCAAAATCGTAATTTTAAGGGAAAAAAACTAATGGCAAAACTGTATATTTAAACGGAGCAAAATGGTAAATTTAAACAGCGGGCAAAATTGATATTTTTAGCTGGGAGCAAAAGCGTAAATTTATTTTTAAGTGTGGGGTAAAATCATAATTTTGAACTCATGGCAAAAGCGTAAATTTAAAGCGGGATAAAATGTCACACCCCGATATTTCCACGTATTACCGGTGGGCCCGGTGGGGAGTATCGTGACGTAGTTGATATCATCATAGTAAAAAATTATCACAGTTTAATACACAGCGGAAGTCGAAAGATAAAATCATTAAAACCGAATAAAAAAGTAATATCAAGTGTATTACAAAACGGTTGTAAGGATCCACAGGCGGGTCAAAGTTCAAAAGATCATTGTTCAACAGATTTAATAACATCTAAGCTTGCAAGACTCTTTATTGATGCTAGGAGTAGCCAGCCTATTCCGTGTAGTACCTGCACTTAGCCTTTTTGGAAAATACGTCAGTTTACACTGGTAAATACAATTAACCGACTCATTTTGAAAATGTTTAAGAAAATTGATTTGAATGCGCAAGGCACAAAATAATCTTTTATAACTTGGGATAATTATTTATATATAAACTTGTAAAAGAATTACATGTTCGTTATACGTTCAGTAGCCCGGGCTGAATACCGGGTTAAAGATTAATAGACACACCACAAGATATAATCCCGCGGCGAGTTATTCTCAATCCGTCGGTTATACCTTTATATATATATATATATATATATATATATATATAGCCTACACCCCGTGCTTAGGTCGTGGCCATTTCAATGAATGATGCCAATGATATCCGGGACATGGTCATTAACCCCCCAAAGGCTTTAAGCAAACATAACAGTTTAAACGGGTCATCTCAATAAATTAACCTTTATATGATAAAAATTCAATGCCCGACCAAGCGGTATTTTATATACCGTACCCCAAGCCCGTATAAGGGAAAATAAGTTAAAAGTATTTGCCTGAGCAAGTATATATCAAAATCTGTTGGTGCATGCATCTGTCGACTTCGTCTTGTATCGAGTCTAGTGTTAGAATTATAAGATCAGGGCGCGTTATACGAGAATATAGGTAGTTTTATGGTGTATTTGAAGTAATTTCGCTTGAATGAGGCAATTTCGCTTGAGAGTGGCTTGTACTGTTTCAAGCGAAATCAACTTAAGTATTTTCGCTTGAAATGCACATGGTCACCTTCAAGCGAAATCTCATGTCCTATAAATACCTCACAAGCGAAATCAGATGTAATTTTTACGATTCCGGTGCCGAACTGCTGTCGACTCGTCGTTTGATCTGTATTAGTGTTATAATCAATATACAAGACGTGTATTAGTAAAACAAGCTGTTTTCCAAGTCTGTTTCTTAGTTTCCGCCTCTGAAACAGATTAGAACTCTTCTGAACGACTCGTTCGGGTCACAACTCGATCCTACAAGTGGTATCAGAGCTCAGGAGGAGGAGTTCTGCAGTTTTCAGCTTGATTTCATCTCATATTCTTACTTCTACATCTTCTTTTCAAAATTGAACTATTTTTCACGGTCAAAATGTTTTGAATTTCACATATTAAATGCGAAACTATGTTTTAACTAATCCTTGATAGTTTTATACCTAAATTCGGCTTAAAAACTGGTAAAAGACTTAATTTCGTTTGAAAACAGATCGAATTTGATGATGTCAGCAGAAGTTCAAGCGAGATTAGCATGTGATTCCGCTTGAAATTCGGTATTTCGCTTGAAAATTTGACCAGTTTCCGCTTGAATTTGTTGATTCCGCTTCAGAGGGTTATTTCGCTTGAGTTGTTTCAAGCGAAATCAGGTATTTCGCTTCAAGGAGTGTTTTCGCTTGAAAGTGTGTTGGTTCAAGCAAAATCTCTGATTCCACTTCAGGGAGATTCCGCTTGAGTCAGTTGTTTCGCTTGAGAAGGGATTCCATTTGAAACCAGTATTTTGTGAAACGTGTTATCGAATCATGAGTGAAGAATTTTACAACGCGTTTGCGACAGCCCCGAGTACTCCGGCTACCATTGCTCAAAACATGAATTTGGAAAATGAGACTGAAACTACACAAAAACCCCCGAAGCTAATGAGCATTGAGGAGTATTACGGTTGGAAAGATCGGTTTGAAAACTGGGTTCAAGCCAATCATTTGAGATCTTGGGAATGTATTTTGAAGAAGTATGTTCTACCACGTACTGATCTGCAAGTTGAAAAATAAATCTCTGAATTCACTGATCAAGAACGTGATATGTGCAGAGCTGAAAAGATGATGATTAGTCTACTTCAGCAAGCCATTATAGAAGACATCTTTATATTGCTTCAACATGACAAAACTTCAAAATCAATCTGGGATGCTCTTAAAATCAAATTTGAGGGAAGTGAAAAGATGATTAAGAGTAAAAAGGCACTGCTTAAGAAATAATTTGATTTACCACTAGTCAGAGAAACCTATTTACCAGTTGTAGGAATAACACATCTACACAAATTCATTTTACCACTAGTAAGAGAAGTGATGATTATCACCAAGCCAAACAGTGCTATGATCTGAATGTTTGGACTGAAAATGGTGATTGGTACGATAACAGAATGTGTTACGCTTGTGGTGTTCGAGGACACATTGCTGTTAACTGCCAAAGTTGGAGTTATGAGACGAGAAGATGCTTTGAGTGCAATATCAAAGGACACATTGCCAGAGATTGCCCAATGAGATCAAAGGGAGGATTAAGGGCTGAATCTCAGAAAAAGGCAAAGAAATCAGTCAAAGTCTTAGAAAAGCCCAAAGAACAGAAAGTTTAAGAAAAGAAAGTTAAGCTTTCACAAGGGCAGAAAGACAGACTGAGGAAGAAGAGGAAGAAAGCGAGAGAATATCTCGAAAGGATTTTGTCCTCGGATACAGCCAACAAAGCAAATAATAGTTCTGATAAATTGTTTTGCTCTTCTAAGACCGATAAGTCAAACAAAACGAATTCATCAGATGCAAATCTGAGGACAAAAGAGAAGAAAAAGAAAGTTGTTAGCAATGATTTTGTTTCTTCGGAAACAAAGGAGCAACATGTTGGCGATGAATCTGATGCATCAAAGTCAGACAAGCCACATTCAGGCAATGATTCTGGTTCGTCAAAGCCAAAGGAGCCATTTATTGAGGTAAAAGTTGAGAATTCTGGTCTAACAATGGATGATGCAAATTTTCCACCATTGTTAAACAAGAATTCAAAATCATCCAAGGACCGTCAGGCTTGGGTGAATCTGTTTAAATAGAAAAACCTGACTTGCCAGAGTTCCCAGGTTGGTAAGCGTGGAACAGGTATCGGCATATTTCTTGAGAAATTCACGAAAGTGATATTTTGACTTACAAGTGGTAAATCAGGGACATTAAGTTGTACTTGATTTTCTACATGTGTTTGTGTTAAGAAAATCGGGAAATGTAAAATCTTACAAGTGGTTGGAGAAAACAAGGTGATGAATGATCCCCAAGTTTGAGAAATGACTCACAAAACTTATTTTCCAGAAAAACCATTTTGATTAAAATAAACTTAAGTGTTTTGAAATCACTATGGGAAAATGTTTTGGTGTCAGGGGGAGTTCTGATTGTTCAAGCCAAGTGAATGGAGAATTGAAGTGATTATCATCATGTTATCACATTTCTTGTACATCTTGTTTTCAAATTTTCCCAGAAAATCAAAATTGAGACATATTTGGATTTTAGGGGGAGTAAAAATTTAAAAAAAATTAGAAAATTTGAAAAGCTAAAAACATTGAAAAATGCAAAATTGAGTTTTGTTGAAAAAAAGAGGAAATGATAGTAGATCAGTTGGACTGTCACAGTATGCTAAAGAAATGTAAAGTCTAAAGTGATAAACGGTCTCACTAAAGATGTGACGGTAGGCTTAGCTAGACTAGTAGATTTGCGAGAACGATACAAACCTAAAATGAAAAAGTCTAGTTCTAGTGGGAAACATGGTCGAAAGCATAGTACTTAGTTTTGTCCTTCTTGATTGTGTGCCTACTCAGTAATCGCTGATTGTCGAAAGACATAAAACTGGTTAAGTTTGTGAACTTTCACAACTTTGCTAAAAAGTCGCTGTGATTGTGCATTTTATTTTGCAAAGATTTAAACTTGTTTTATTTCTTTATTTTGTTTAAGCATTGGACATCCTCTACGTATACATGAGTATCGATCTGGATGTTATTGCCTAAACGTTCTGCTTTATTTTCTTTGGTGTTTCGTTTAAGATTTGGATCACCTCTGCGTATACGTGAGTATCGACCTGGTGGTTAAAGCCTAAACAATTTCAACTTGTTTTATTTTTCTTATTTTGTTTAAACATTGGACTTTCTCTGCGTATACGGAAGTATCGACCTGATTGTTAATGTTTAAACATTCTGCTTTGTTTTCGCATAAATCACAGTTGATAAAAGTTTAAAGGCATTACTTGAGTCAGTGTATTGCATGATGAGGGGATATGCTGAGATCGTGGGGTCCATAAGAATTTTGTGCAAAATTATTATACCTTAACGTATCAGTAAGCATTTCGAAAGTTTTTAGATTGAGTTTAAGTGGACAATAATATCGTCAATCTATGTGAATCGTTTAGAACTTAAAATGTTTTAAGCTTAACGGTGTTGGTGATTTGTCTCAGAATCTGATATGATCCTCTTACACAAACTCACAAAAATATTATTTGTAAATATTTCTTCATTGCATTTCATTTCTTTAAAAAAAAATTTCAAAAAGATTTTAGTGTATTTTAGCATAAACTTTGAAAAATTCAAAAAGATTTTCGACAACTGGTGTTGGAGAGCTGATTTTCAAAATTTCAAGTGCTAAACATGATGAGCAAATGGTTTGGGTGAATGTGTTTGAGATGTTTGAAAATGAAAAGAGAAAAGTTTTGAAGTAAAATTTATTCCTGCAAATGGTTTATCAGAAATATATTTACAAGTATTAAGCAGAGTATAAATTTGTCAAATGTTAGTTTTTGGAAAATTTATTTCAGGGATAAGTATGTGCAGGTTAGCCAGGTTTTGATCCCGAATCTGAGTGATAGAGAGCCAGGTTCTGATACATGAAGATTCTGTGAAAACAGACTACGATCCTAGCATATCGAAAGAGGAAGTCTGAAGATATCCTAACAGATGTTCGAGGAGAGTGTGTTGCTGCTGATGATCTTAATAAGATTAAGAAATCTGATCAAGAGAATTAGAAGACTACGATCTCGGTACAAATTGAGGGGGAGTCTGTTAGAGAAAGAAGAATTTGGAGAAAGGCAAGAGCTAGATAGAGATTCTGGAAGCCCAAAGACTGATTAAAACTGAAGACGTTGAAGACTCGACACTTTAAGACTCGTCAACATTCGAGGGGGAGTCTGTTGGTGCATGCGTCTGTCGACTTCGTCTTGTATCGAGTCTAGTGTTAGAATTGTTAGATCAGGGCGCGTTATACGAGAATATAGGTAGTTTTATGGTGTATTTGAAGTAATTTCTCTTGAATGAGGCAATTTCGCTTGAGAGTGGCTTGTACTGTTTCCAGCGAAATCAACATAAGTATTTTCGCTTGAAATGCACATGGTCACTTTCAAGCGAAATCTCATGTCCTATAAATACCTCACAAGCGAAATCAGATGTAATTTTTACGATTCCGGTGCCGAACTGCTGCCGACGCGTCGTTTGATCTGTATTAGTGTTATAATCAATATACAAGACGTTTATTAGTAAAACAAGCTGTTTTCCAAGTCTGTTTCTTAGTTTCCGCATCTGAAACAGATTAGAACTCTTCTGGACGACTCGTTCGGGTCACAACTCGATCCTACAAAATCAGCGAGTGCAAGTAGCTTTTACTGGGCTCCTAATCTGGAATGAAGGTTTTAATAACCTATTAGATTCCTAAAGGGTCTTAATTAAGCCTAAACTTAGACCGGTTAGTTTTAAAGGGAGAAATACGGTTCAAAACGCACGATTAAGCGATGACCGGATTAGAGTGTGGTTTAGACCCGACAAGTTTGTATACTTGTATAATATGGGTAAACTAAACACATTCTGGATTTTGAGATAAAAACGATAAGGTTTGACCCGTTTCGGCTAATTTATGCAAACTAGTTACATAAACCGCACCGAACGCGAATAATGCGTATCGGGTAACCAAATGAGTCATGAACAGGTTTCCTAAGTTAATATGCCTTAAATATGTTGTGATATGAGTATGATACCTTCCATTATGCCCAAAATGGATTTAAACTCAAATTACGCCCTATAGGGGTATTTTGGTCATTTTAAAGTTTATAAAAGAGTTTAAATACTACTTTGAGTTTCAGGTTTGATATAATCATTAAAAATATTTATTTTTATAAGTCATAACAGTAGGGTATTGCATATATGTGAAATTTACCTTTTATAACCAAACTATGCACCGTAGGGGCATTTTGGTAATTTCACATAAGCTTTAAAGGTCAAAATTAGAATTCTGAGTTCAAAACTTTTGCTTACTGTTTAATTATAAAAATTTACTTAAAACATCAGTAGGTAACAAGTTTCATATGCCAAAAATAGTTTTAACTCACACTATGCGCTTAAAACGCGTAAAAGTCGGTTTTAAGCGATTTTCGGGTTTAAACAAGAAATCTGAGTTTTTGATTAGTTTATAAAGTTCAAAATATTTTATTTGTGATATAAAATCAGTAGCAAAAAGATTGGTATCAAAATATTATGTAAAACTCATTTTATTCAAGAAAAGGGTATAATGGACATTTACCGAATTATAGCAAGAACCCTGTGTTATGCTCAGCTTAAAAATAATTAAAAATCTTCAAAAATCTCAAAATATTATATTACATCAGTGGGTAAAAAGTTTGGTGTCAAAATTTGGGTTTAGATAGACTATATGCTAATTACGCCGTTTAATTAATAAAAAGCTTCTTAATTACGATATTGAGCATAACTCCTAATCTAGACCTCCAACTGATGTCAAATTTTTAGGACAAGTTTATAAATCAGTAATAAAGGTTTTTGTCCTCTCACATTTTCAAAAATCTCATTTTATGGTCAAAAGGGCATTATGGTCAACATTTAGGCATATAACGGAAACTTGCACATGAATCGAATAACTAATGTACTAAGTTGTATAACCTCAGAGGGTTACACTAATCTATAACCTGGTCCTAATAGAGCTCTAAGGCATTTTTTAAAATATGCTACATTGAGTCAGATCTGAAAGTAAAAGCAAAAGTCTACTTTTGCGACTTTCGGTTCCGAACCGAGCTTAAACTGAAAATTGTCGGGTTGAACATGTTTAGACATGTTCTTACATTAATTACCAAGTTATATGAGTGATAAAACAGGTTCCATAGCTTCTACATTGTTAATTATGTGTTTATGTGAAAATTTACTTTCTGTTGACTTTTTATAATTAACTTTGACCCGACAATTGACCTAGTTAGAGTGGGAATCAGAGGGTGCCCTTTTAAGGGTTTATTACCCACATAATTACCAAATCAAAGGTACTTTTAATTCAAGAATTGACTGGACCATTAGTGATTAATCACTAAGTCGAACCTTAATTAAGACGGTTTGACTTTGGGCCATTAAACTAATCAAAACTGAATTAAGGAAGGTTAAGGACACTTACTGAACTCCTAAGCACGACTAAAGATCCTCAGGAAGTGGTCTTGAGCTCCAGGTATCTCCAGAACAAGTGTTTGAATGATTTTAAAATGAATGCCCAAATGTTGCAACAATGAGCTTCTATATATATGGATTTTAACCTCATAAGATGATGCCAAACAAGTCTACAAGTGTTGTATGATGTTCCCAGGTGTCCCTAGGCGTGCAAAACTGTTGGCCACACTTCAGAAATTCGAAAACCATGCACATAAGTCGGTTAACAGGCTGAAACAGACACCTGTAGATGTTTTTCTTCGCTGCAGAGGACTAGGCGGCCCACGTAAGACTTAAGAGAGTCTTACGCGGCCGGTATGGCTCCCGGATCAGGTTAAAACATGTTCTAGAATTTGCATCTTTGGTCCCTGGTCCTTTTTAAAGTGGTTTTAACTTCTTGTTTTGCACTTTTAACCTTCCAAATTGATTTTTAAGGACTCCAAGACATAACCAAACTTTGTTAAGTCCTTGGTTAGTTTTATGATCACCCGAAAAGTCATAAATTTCAACGTTGACGCTGTTAACCCCTTACATACAAATGTTAGCATAACTTTCTCATACGGAATCGAAACATTGTGAAATTTTTATCACTTATTCTAGTGAGTATAATTAATCGTTACAAAGCTTCGGGTTCGCTAAAAGGTCACTCAGAGGTATAAATTAAATATGTTGACACTTTTAACCCTTGCGGTTTGTAAACTCTCACTTTCTTCCACAAATGGCTTCATACGCTTCATGTCTCATTCGTTTAAGGTTATAAACATCGTGTAGGGTTGTTGAAAGGTATAATTATCAAATTTTGACACCTTGAATCCTTTTACACATATACTTTCTTTGTTTGTCAACTTTAGTCCCTCTTATTCAATCCATTACACGTTTAAAGTTCATGACACGTGTCTTCATTATATTGGTCGTGATTTTACGAGGTGTTACATCCTCACCCCCTTAAAAGAAATCTCGACCTCGAGATTTACTGAAATAAATGGGGGTACTTTTCTTTCATTGTGGACTCTACCTCCCACGTATACTCGGGACCTCTACGGGCATCCCATTTAACCTTTACGATTGGTACATGCTTCTTTCGAAGTTTCTTAACCTGTCGATCTTCAATCGACAAAGGTTTTTCAACAAATTTCAGGCTCTCATCTATATGCACATCCGTATGTGGTATGACTAGTGATTCATCAGCTAGACATTTCTTCAGATTGCAGATGTGGAATACTTTATGAATACCACTGAGTTCTTCAGGCAAGTTTAACTTATAAGCCACTGTTTCGACACATTCGATGATCTCGAATGGTCCTATGTATCTTGGGCTTAACTTGCCTTTCTTACCAAATCGCATTACCCATTTCCAGGGTGATACCTTCAATAACACTTTGTCACCAACCTCGAACTTTAGAGGTTTACGCCTTTTATTTGCGTAACTTTTCTGCCTATCTGTCACACCCTGGCTTTGCGGAAGCGTGGGTTTACTTGGTGTGACTTCTTAATACCATAGCTTAATCATAACAAAGCTATATGAAAATAAAACCATGCAGATCATCCATTGATTTAAGTTTGAAAAGTAAAATACCACAACATTGTCTTAAAGCGTTAACACATGCAACGGAAATTACAACCTAATAACATAAAAACATTGTTTGAAAGACACAACCACAAACTTAAAATAGACGTAGCTTAAGAACTGTGACTCGTCCAGGTAAAAGCCACAACCCCTAAACTCGGATGATCCCATAACTCTACGCAGCGAGAAAACGTAGCAGACCGTGCCAGATCCTTAGTTCCCTGAAATACATGTAAGTTGGAAAAATCAACAATAATGTTGAGCGAGTTCATGTGTAAGTGAGTATGTAAAACCTTTGTAAGTATAAAAATCCCTGGTATGTAGCAAATAAGGAAAAAGAGATCACCAATGGTTTGCAAGGCCATTGATATGTGTGAAGTGCAAGTAGGAAGACTCAAACCTAACGGATTTTGCGTTGGGCACAAAGTCAGCCCGAGGTCCGTTCTGTTGGGCCTGGGGCTGGGCTCGCTACACCCAGATAGATCTACCGCTACTGTCCCTCGGTCCAACAATGAGGATTAATGGCCTCAAGTTGCGCCTACCCACTCACATGATCTAAGTAGTAACCCTCCTTACGCTAACCATACCATGTAAAAAGTACTCGTAATCATAGTAACATGTATTTCACCCCCGCAGTTTAAAAACTGAAAACACTTAAGAGAAAAGGGGGACATGAATTCACCGAAGTGCGTCTCTAAAAAGTATCTCCCAGAAAATCTGCTGTGCGACGACCTACACGTACTAACTTCTATTAGACGGACGGCCGTGCCTTAGCTTAAGGTTTAATGTCTTAGGGAAATAGTTAGGCAACTATTTCGTAATTACACTTCGTAATTATTTTGTAAATATATTCCTTCCCAAGGATGGGGGTTTGGATACATGTGCGTTCGTATAACTTCGAAATATATTATTAAGTCTCACTTAATGTAATATATTTTATTTCTATCTCCAAAATATAAATATTTTTCCCAAAAATATTATATTTTATTCCATATAATTTTCCAAAATAATATCCTTGTCAAAATACATACTTATGAGTATTTTCTGAAAGTACGTAAGTTACGTAGTAAAGTTCGGGTGGTATAAATAATACCGGTGTAACTTAAATATTTATTGTGAAGGCGTTCGTATTATTTTGGAGTCGTTAATATTCAGTAATATTGTTTTTACCCTAAAAATAATATTTACGTAGTTCACAAAATAATCACAAAAATTTACATAAGTGTTGTGTATGAAAAATATATACTAAATATATATTTTAGCAAGTTTTATTTTGTGAAAATCCCATCTCCGACACTTGCTTAATTTGTAATAAAAATGGTGACGAAATTTATTTGGAAAAATAAGTTAAAAATATATCCATAACACTTGTGATAAAAATATTTACAAGTGTTAGATTTTTGGAAAAATTTCGCCAGAGTTTCCTCTATAACTGGAGGTGGCCACGCTTTCAAGCGTATCATTTTCTTTTATAATTCAAATCAACAATGTTCCCGACATTAACAAACAATATTTCAACATCAACTAGTCCAAAATAGATATAAATCGCATAACACATGAACTTGTGGTTTGTGTAAGATATGTAGTAACTTTCCCCATATTTTAGTAGATCTTTTATAAATAGACTCGGTTTCTTTGAGAACCTTGTTTTTAAAGAAGATACATTTCCACAACTTCTTGTCCAAAATTTATAAAAATAATTCTTTGTTAAAACTTTTTGTTACACAAGTGTTTACACACTTGTGTGTTCACAAAAATCACTTTTGTTTAGGAAGGATCCGGCTTTAAAATTATGATTTCATTTTACACTTGGTCCTTCGAAAATACCACTTGTAGATCCGTAGATCTACTAGTTTAGAACTCCATTTTATAAGAAAAATTGTTTTTACACAAGTTCATGGTTAAGTAATAGTGTTCTTCATCTAACCACTTTTCACAGTTTAACATACACTAGGTCATGTTCCATGAACATGACTTAGCCGGGTTAGATGACGATCCGAACTAACACTAGCATAAAACAACACTAAATAATCATAACAAAACTAGTTTTATTAGTTTTACACCAATATTCATCTATTAACCGCTTTGTTTATATTATTTTAGTAGACTTTAAATTTTGTTCTTACATGCTCATAAATTTCAACCGTCAAAATTCTTATTAACCACTTTAGAATAGATCAAAAAGGCATTTAGAGTCACTTACTACTAGCTCGAGGCTAGGGAAGAAACTAGTCGAAAAACGAGTGGTTAAAAGCGTTGAAGTGAGGTCCTTGGCAATCCGCAAGCACCGGGTCTCCTTATGTGAACTCTAGCACCTTGATATATATGTGGGATTGCAAGATGGAAAATTTGAAGTGTTGGTGGGTGGGCTTTGGAGTTCGGCCGAGAGCATCAAAGAAGAAAAAGGGAGTTCCAAATTTGTGTTGTTGCAATGAATGATAAGGTTTAATCTTTTAAGCAATTTTATAAACCATACACTCCCATTATCCACTAAACAATATGTAGGCTAGATATTAAACTCTTGAGATTATAATAATCAAAATAGGACAATTTGTGTCACCCATAAGGTGACCGATCGGTCATGGAGTTGGGTTTTAGTTCGATTTCAATTATATAGCTAAGGTATTAGTTAGTTAATTAGGGGATTAAATCAAGTCACTAGTGTGTAGTGTTATGTAGCGGGTGTTAGGGTATTCGGGTACCCTAACTGGCTCAGAAAAAGAAAACAATGTCAATGACAATATTTTTGTGTCCCGGGTTAAGTCCGGTTGTACGGTTGGATATTACTCCGTTAAAGTGCTTAATAAGTAATTAAAGTGTCGTTAATATTTCTTTTAGTGACACAATTTATTCCCGACACTTTGGAAAGTGTCTAGTAATATTTTTCTCATGTTTTGGCACTTTACTAGTTAGTTTAATGCTGAATTTTTATTTAATGTGCTGAATTTTTGTACTCGAAGTACGTTTTAGGCACATCCGGTCACTATAATTATCATCTAGTGACGCAGTTCTACAACCCTCATTTCCCTACACTCTCTACAGGTGTAGTAAACTATCTCTGGCTCATACAGGCCTTAGAGGCAGTGTCTGCCTGATGCTGGTTATATCAGCATGTTTAATGGGTATCCCGTATAGTGTGCTCACTGTGCTTTTTGTGCATCAAGGTTGTCACTGAAGTCCTTGTGTGTAAAAAATAATAGAGTGACAGTATAAAATGTGATGCATGAGTATGTATGTATCAGAAATCAGTAAGCAGTTTAATCACAGTTGTAAGCAAGCACAGTAATTAAGCAGTAATTTAATATTAATTAGTTCGTACGGATACCTGGTTTGGTGAGGGTTGTCACATTCTCCCCCCGTTAAAGAAATTTCGTCTCGAAATTTAAGTTCTGCTTCTATTTGCAGGGGTCTTTGGAAATAAAAGGGGGTACTTCTTCTTCATTCGATCCTCACGTTCCCACGTGAATTCAGGCCCATGTCTCGCATTCCAACGAACTTTGACGAGTTTGACACTGCTCCTGCAAGTTTTATTAACTTTCCAATCCGTGACCTCAACAGGTTCTTCAGTGAAGTGGAGCGTGTTGTCGATATGAACTTCGTCAGTAGGAATGATCACTGTATCTTGTGTTGGACTTTTTCTCAAATTGGATACATGGAATGTATCGTGAACACCATGGAGTTCAGCAGATAGGTCTAACTTATAGGCTACAAGCCCAATCCTTTGAAGGATTCTGAAAGGGCCAATGTAACGCGGATTCAACTTCCCACGTTTTCCGAAGCGTGCCACACCCTTCCAGGGTGAAACTTTCAATAAAACCATATCTCCAACTTGGAATTCCAAATGTTTCCGGTTTGGATCTGCATAGGCTTTCTGTCTTTCGCGAGCCGCTTCGATGCGTTTTCGAATCTGCGCAATCTTGTCTGTCGTCTCTTGGATGATTTCGGGACCAACAAGCTGCCTATCACCTGCGTCAGCCCAGCATAGGGGTGATCGACACTTGCGTCCGTAAAGAGATTCAAATGGCGCGGCTCCAATACTGGCGTGGTAGCTGTTGTTGTATGAGAATTCGGCCAATGGTAAATGCTTATCCCAGCTACCACCAAGATCCATTACACATGCTCTCAGCATATCCTCCAATGTCTGAACAGTTCTTTCACTTTGGCCATCAGTTTGCGGATGAAATGTAGTACTTAGGTTCAATTGCGAGCCAAAAGCTTCTTGGAAGGATTGCCAAATCCTTGATACAAATCTCCCATCTCTATCAGAGATGATCGAGAGAGGCACTCCATGACGTGCAACAATTTCTCGCTTGTATATTTCTGCAAGTTTACTCGTATTGTCTTTCTCTTTGATTGGCAAGAAATGTGCGGACTTTGTTAGGCGGTCAACTATCACCCAAATAGTATCATGACCCCTGGGCGTCCTTGGCAACTTCGTTATAAAATCCATTAAAATTTGTTCCCATTTCCACTTGGGAATTTCAGGTTGTTGCAGAAGTCCTGAAGGCTTCTGATATTCAGCTTTAACCTTGGCGCACGTTAAACACTTACTCACGTAAACAGCAACGTCGCCCTTCATCCTGGGCCACCAATAATAATCTTTAAGATCCTGGTACATCTTATCCGCACCTGGATGGATAGAGTACCGTGATTTGTGTGCCTCATCAAAAATAACTTTTCTCAAACCACCAAACAGAGGAACCCAAATCCTTTTCATAAAACATAACGTTCCTTCCTCGTTTGGCACTAATTGCTTCTCCATCCCACGGAGATATTCTTCTTCAAGGTTTCTTTCCTTAAGAGCTTCTCTCTGTGCAGCACGAATGCGTAGAGAGAGGTCTGTCTGGATAATCATTTCTAAAGCCCTAACCCTTATGGGCTTGATCCTTTCTTTACGACTTAGGGCATCGGCGACCACATTCGCCTTCCCTGGATGGTACTTTATCTCGCAGTCGTAATCGTTCAACAATTCGACCCAACGTCTTTGTCTCATATTCAGCTCTTTCTGGTCGAATATGTGTTGTAGGCTCTTATGATATGTGAAGATTGTACATTTCGTACCATATAGGTAGTGTCTCCAGATCTTTAATGCAAATATCACTGCGCCTAGTTCCAAATCATGCGTGGTATAGTTCTTTTCATGTACTTTCAATTGACGTGACGCTTAAGCTATGACCTTCTGGCGTTGCATCAACACGCAACCCAATCCTTGACGTGAGGCGTCACAGTATACCACGAAATCATCTGTACCCTCTGGTAGTGCTAAGATCGGCGCATTGCAGAGCTTGTCTTTTAACAACTGAAACGCTTCCTCCTGTTTGATTCCCCAATCAAACTTCCTATCCTTCTGTGTGAGCGCGGTAAGGGGTTGAGCGATTTTAGAAAAATCCTCAATGAATCTTCGATAATAGCCAGCCAAACCTAAGAACTGGCGAATCTCGGTCGGCGTCTTTGGAGTCTCCCAGCTCTTTATAGCCTCGATCTTTGTGGGATCAACATGGATTCCATTTCCATTAACCACGTGTCCAAGGAACTGGACTTCGCGTAGCCAAAACTCGCACTTTGAGAACTTGGCGTACAACTGTTCCTTTTTCAGCAACTCCAAAATAGCTCTTAAGTGCTGTTCGTGTTCAGCCTTCGCCTTTGAATAAATCAAAATATCATCGATGAATACAATCACGAACTTATCGAGATACGGCTTGCGGACTCGGTTCATTAGGTCCATAAAAACAGCGGGCGCGTTTGTCAACCCAAACGGCATAACTAGGAACTCGTAGTGCCCATAACGAGTTCTGAAGGCTGTCTTCGGGATAATCTCTTCTTGTATCCTTAGCTGATGGTACCCAGATCGAAGATCGATCTTTGAATAAAAGCTTGAACCTTGGAGTTGATCGAATAAATCATCGATTCTTGGCAGAGGGTATCTATTCTTGATAGTCAACTTGTTCAACTCCCGGTAGTCAATACACATACGAAAACTACCGTCTTTCTTTTTGACAAATAAAACTGGAGCTCCCCAAGGTGAGAAGCTTGGTCGGATGAATCCTTTGTCAAGTAACTTCTGGAGTTGTGTCGACAACTCCTGCATCTCTGATGGTGCAAGTCTATAAGGTGCCCTAGCTACAGGCGCGGCGCCTGGAACTAAGTCAATACGGAACTCCACTTGCCTCTGGGGTGGCAATCCTGGCAAGTCTTCTGGAAAGACTTCCGGATATTCCCTCACGATAGGAATGTCTTCGATTTTCGGCTCAGCAGCTTTCTTATCCACAATGTGTGCCAGGAAGGCAACACATCCCTTCTGTAAACACTTGCGGGCTTTCAGGCAGCTGATGATTCTTAAAGACGTATCCCGCTTCTCCCCATGAACCACAATTGTTTCTCCATCTTCGGTTGGGATACGAACGACCTTTTCGTGACAAACAATCTCAGCCTTGTTGCTTGATAACCAATCCATTCCTACTACCACGTCGAAGCTCCCCAGCTGGACTGGTAGTAGATCCAAGGTAAACTCACGCTCTCCCAACTCGATTACACAACCTCTGACCACTTCATTGGCTTCTACTAACTTTCCATTAGCCAATTCAATTGAGTAAGGAATATCTAATTTACTAACGGCTAGACCAAGCATATTCTTAAACTCTAACGATACGAAGCTATAATCGGCACCAGTATCAAATAAAACGGATGCAAAGCGTTGGTTTACAGGGAACGTACCAGTAACATCCTCGGGATCCTGGCGCGCTTCCTTTGCTTCGATGTTGAACACTTTCCCATGGACTTGATTCAGCTTTGGGCATTCCCTCTTGAAGTGCCCAACTTCTCCACAATTAAAACATCCTGGCACTCGACCATTCCCATTTCCTCTTCCATTTCCACCTTGGTTGTTGCCATTGCTCCCTCCTTGTCTGGGACTCTTTGTACCACAGGCATCCTTGTGGTGTCCCTTTCTCCCACACCTACCGTACTTAGGCTTCCGACATCCACATTCGTGGTGATACTTGCACCCATCACGTCTTGGCTTAGTTTCTGGGTAAATCTTAACATCGGCTTGTTTGTTGTTAGGGCAATTTTTCTTGAAGTGCCCTTTGTCTCCACAGTCAAAGCAACCTCGAACCGATCTTTGGTCATCATTACTATTCGTTCGGGTATCTTCAGTGAGTTTCCTTTTGTTCTTTCCGGTTGACTCTACCTGCGTCTCTTTCTCCCAGTCGGGGTTTGTAGGCCTTTCTAGTCTAAGCGCTTCCGTAGCAAGTGCCATACCCATCTTACTTGCTGAAATAGTTGTTGGTGGTGTTGTTGCTGTCATCAAGCTAATGACTTGAGGTGCCAATCCCCAAACTAGTTGTCCCAATTTCTTCAATTCTGTTCCACCAAGTACGGAACCATTCGAGACAAATCATGAAGTCTTTGTATGTACTCCGCCACCTTTGGGCCTTCCATTATCAGACTCTGGAATTCACCTTCCAACTTCTGGGTTTCCGTCTGGGAGCAATATTTCTCATGCATCATTCCTTTCAGCTCACCCCATGTTAACGCATAGGCGGCAGTCAGGCCCTTTATTCGAACCTGAAGATTCCAACATATTCGAGCTCCATCTTGGAACAACTCAGAAACGTAGGGGACTTGTTGTTCTGGCGTACAACCGCTCATTCGAAAAATGGATTCCATACTTTCGATCCACTTTACAAAAGCTATGGCTCCTCCAGTGCCGTCGAACTTCGGAGGCTTGTAGCTGAGGAAGTGCCAATGGGTACAGCCCTGAGGTGGGTTGTTATGGCCGTTGTTGTTTGATCTGCTTCCGCTGGGTCCTTCTTGAGAGGCGGCGTATTGCGCGATGGCGGCAGCGATGATTTGTTGAAGTTCTGCCTCGTTGGCAGGCATGCGTGGATCGCGTTTCGGCGGCATCTTCTAAAAGATGGTTTACGTGAGTCAGGTCATGATAGGTAAAGTGTGCGTATATAACGATAGTAATAATACATAACATCTCATGTTAAAATAAACCAAACACATAACATCTCATGTTATAAATCATAGATAATCAATCAAACATCACATATGATGAGAATACCGCGATTGCATTGCCATAAATCGAGACCACAGGGTAAAGTGTACAAGTACATAACTGTAACATACAACATCAACAACTAAGGGCTACATCACCCCCGTCCAAAATATCAAATCAGTGTCAACAATATTCAATATACATAACAACAAAAGTCAGGATCAATATGCAGTCTTCAAAAAGTTGTGCAATCCGTGCAATCGCCGTCTTCTCAATAAAAGTCCACCCGTGTCATACAAAATAGCCCTACGCTGATGGCGATGAAGGAGGGGGAAAATGAGAATAGAACAAACGGCGCAAGTGGAGCCAATCCTCCTCCATGGCTCGGTGAGAACGTAACAAGAAAGCTATCTGCTGCTCCTGTGTCCAAAAATGTGCAGCAGAGTCTGGAGATAACGGTCGAGGGGGATGCGATATTGCAGGGTGAGGAGGGCACTGGCATGGAGGTCTCTGAGCTCTCTCGAGCTCCTGCACGCGTCAAGTAAGTGCCTCCTGCTGGACCATGAACGAAACAAGGACATCCTCTACAGTATAACCCCTGTGAAAAGGATGATAGGGATCGGTCGGTGGCATGATGGGTGGTGATGTCCAAAGAAAAGGCTCACTAGCTAGAGTGAAAGGTGGCACAGTAAACGGTGGAACAGGGGGAACAACAGTAGAAAACTGTGGTATGTCCGGGACAGATATCAGCCCATGGCCAATGGGGTGAGTCGAGGAACCATCTCCAGGTCGTGCTGGAGGTGTGTACTGAACGAATGAAAAAGGGAAATCCATGTGACGTGCACCAACGGTATGTGGGGGAAAAGGTGGGATATCAGTGGGTGCTGAAATGGGTGCCAAAACGGGGGCTACAGGTGCCACGAAAGGTGGGGGCTCATCATCATCATCGTCCTCTATCCACCCATTCTGGGTGTGCGCATACTGAGGGTCGACATGAGCCGCAAAGAGTGCATGGTCGGGCTCTAGAGGCACCGGGTCAGGAAAAGGAGCAACAACATCAGGCTCAGCGGGTATATCAGCAATGTGAGGGGCAACAACCTGAGCATCAACAGCATGCTCATCCCCCAATAGTGGAGCAACAAAAGGATGATCATCGATAGGTACATCAGCAATCAAAGGATCAACAACGGGTATATCAGCATGAATAGGGTCATGCTTGAACACGGGGTCTGGAGCAACTACCGGCTCGGGGGCCACAGCAGGCTCCGGGTCGTCAAACTCCATCTCGAAATCTGCGGGGTCAGCAAACGCAGGGTCAACTGGGTCAACAGGGTCCTCCATTGGCTGATCCAGGTGTATAAACTCAACCTCCTGGTCTGGATCATAACCAGGTGGAAAAACGGGGTCAGAATCCGCATCAATGTCATAATCAATAGCAAAACTCGGGGTAGGGGCAGGTGCAGCAGATGACTCCCTATCGGTGTCTGAATCATGAGAATAGTGCTGCGCACCCTGCGCGTACGACGGTGCAGAGGCCACAGACTCGAAAGAGTCTGGGACAGGTAAATGGGCAGGTGACTCCTCAGCAGGAGCATCTGCGAGTAACAAAAGATCGTCGGCGGCTAATAGGGCCTCGCCCTCAACGTCATCCTCCAGTGGCTCATCGTCAAATAAATCGACGTCGTCGTCAACGACTACGTCTAGAGGCATATCAATAACGGGGTACATGGCAAGGGGTATGGGAGCAGGGATCTCCACAAGCGGCAAATCCCCAGCGATGGGGCCATCAGCGGGCTCAATCACGGCATCGGGTAGTGCAAACGGCTGGAAATCATCGTCGTCTGTACTGGTGGTGTCACAAGTGTACACCTCTCGCTCTGATGACTCCCTGTCGTCTGATACAATGTGTATAGGGTCAGTGGTGTCCGACCCTCCTGTGTCGGATGAATCCATAGTGTCTGTAACACAAACACAAATATGCACATATAATCAATCATATAGTCAAATAAGTACATTAGTCCAATAAGCAATCAAATAGTTCTCCTAGTCCCACTAGCCTCCCAGCCTCCCAGACTGAATCTCCTAGTCTCTCAAACTACCTTCCCAGCCTCTCGGACTGTTCTTCCTAGTCCCACTAGCCTACTTCCTCAGCCTCTCAGACTGAGCCTCAGCCTCCCAGACCGAGCCTCAGCCTCCCAGACTGAGCCATAACTAATAAATAAAATGTGCTCAACTTTTGTTTGTAAAAACGTTTTGGATCTGGACTTAAGTGGTATGCAGTGTAAAAATGTTTTCGTGAGAGCCCTAGTGATCATAGTCTAGACTCGAGAAGGAATCCTAGTTCGCTATGATCAGAGCTCTGATACCAAGCTGTCACGCCCTGGCTTTGTGGAAGCGTGGGTTTACTTGGTGTGACTTCTTAATACCATAGCTTAATCGTAACAAAGCTATATGAAAATAAAACCATGCAGATCATCCATTGATTTAAGTTTGAAAAGTAAAATACCACAACATTGTCTTAAAGCGTTGACACATGCAACAGAAATTACAACCTAATAACATAAAAACATTGTTTGAAAGACACAACCACAAACTTAAAATAGACGTAGCTTAAGAACTGTGACTCATCCAAGTAAAAGCCACAACCCCTAAACTCGGATGATCCCATAACTCTACGCAACGAGAAAACGTAGCATACCGTGCCAGATCCTTAGATCCCTGAAATACATGTAAGTTGGAAAAATCAACAATAATGTTGAGCGAGTTCATGTGTAAGTGAGTATGTAAAACCTTTGTAAGTATAAAAATCCCTGGTATGTAGCAAATAAGGAAAAAGAGATCACCAATGGTTTGCAAGGCCATTGATATGTGTGAAGTGCAAGTAGGAAGACTCAAACCTAGCGGATTTTGCGTTGGGCACAAAGTCACCCCGAGGTCCGTTCTGTTGGGCCTGGGGCTGGGCTCGCTACACCCAGATAGATCTACCGCTACTGTCCCTTGGTCCTACAATGAGGATTAATGGCCTCAAGTTGCGCCTACCCACTCACATGATCTAAGTAGTAACCCTCCTTACGCTAACCATACCATGTAAAAAGTACTCGTAATCATAGTAACATGTATTTCACCCCCGCAGTTTAAAAACTGAAAACAGTTAAGAGAAAAGGGGGACATGAACTCACCGAAGTGCGTCTCTAAAAAGTATCTCCCAGAAAATCTGCTGTGCGACGACCTACACGTACTAACTTCTATTAGACGGACGGCCGTGCCTTAGCTTAAGGTTTAATGTCTTAGGGAAATAGTTAGGCAACTATTTCGTAATTACACTTCGTAATTATTTTGTAAATATATTCCTTCCCAAGGATGGGGGTTTGGATACATGTGCGTTCGTATAACTTCGAAATATATTATTAAGTCTCACTTAATGTAATATATTTTATTTCTATCTCCAAAATATAAATATTTTTCCCAAAAATATTATATTTTATTCCATATAATTTTCCAAAATAATATCCTTGTCAAAATACATACTTATGAGTATTTTCTGAAAGTACGTAAGTTACGTAGTAAAGTTCGGGTGGTATAAATAATACCGGTGTAACTTAAATATTTATTGTGAAGGCGTTCGTATTATTTTGGAGTCGTTAATATTCAGTAATATTATTTTTACCCTAAAAATAATATTTATGTAGTTCACAAAATAATCACAAAAATTTACACAAGTGTTGTGTATGAAAAATATATACTAAATATATATTTTAGCAAGTTTTATTTTGTGAAAATCCCACCTCCGACACTTGCTTAATTTGTAATAAAAATCGTGACGAAATTTATTTGGAAAAATAAGTTAAAAATATATCCATAACACTTGTGATAAAAATATTTACAAGTGTTAGATTTTTGGAAAAATTTCGCCAGAGTTTCCTCTGTAACTGGAGGTGGCCACGCTTTCAAGCGTATGATTTTCTTTTATAATTCAAATCAACAATGTTCCCGACATTAACAAACAATATTTCAACATCAACTAGTCCAAAATAGATATAAATCGCATAACACATGAACTTGTGGTTTGTGTAAGATATGTAGTAACTTTCCCCATATTTTAGTAGATCTTTTATAAATAGACTCGGTTTCTTTGAGAACCTTGTTTTTAAAGAAGATACATTTCCACAACTTCTTGTCCAAAATTTATAAAAATAATTCTTTGTTAAAACTTTTTGTTACACAAGTGTTTACACACTTGTGTGTTCACAAAAATCACTTTTGTTTAGGAAGGATCCGGCTTTAAAATTATGATTTCATTTTACACTTGGTCCTTCGAAAATACCACTTGTAGATCCGTAGATCTACTAGTTTAGAACTCCATTTTATAAGAAAAATTGTTTTTACACAAGTTCATGGTTAAGTAATAGTGTTCTTCATCTAACCACTTTTCACACTTTAACATACACTAGGTCATGTTCCATGAACATGACTTAGCCGGGTTAGATGACGATCCGAACTAACACTAGCATAAAACAACACTAAATAATCATAACAAAACTAGTTTTATTAGTTTTACACCAATATTCATCTATTAACCGCTTTGTTTATATTATTTTAGTAGACTTTAAATTTTGTTCTTACATGCTCATAAATTTCAACCGTCAAAATTCTTATTAACCACTTTAGAATAGATCAAAAAGGCGTTTAGAGTCACTTACTACTAGCTCGAGGCTAGGGAAGAAACTAGTCAAAAAACGAGTGGTTAAAAGCGTTGAAGTGAGGTCCTTGGCAATCCGCAAGCACCGGGTCTCCTTATGTGAACTCTAGCACCTTGATATATATGTGGGATTGCAAGATGGAAAATTTGAAGTGTTGGTGGGTGGGCTTTGGAGTTCGGCCGAGAGCATCAAAGAAGAAAAAGGGAGTTGCAAATTTGTGTTGTTGCAATGAATGATAAGGTTTAGTCTTTTAAGCAATTTTATAAACCATACACTCCCATTATCCACTAAACAATATGTAGGCTAGATATTAAACTCTTGAGATTATAATAATCAAAATAGGACAATTTGTGTCACCCATAAGGTGACCGATCGGTCATGGGGTTGGGTTTTAGTTCGATTTCAATTATATAGCTAAGGTATTAGTTAGTTAATTAGGGGATTAAATCAAGTCACTAGTGTGTAGTGTTATGTAGCGGGTGTTAGGGTATTCGGGTACCCTAACTGGCTCAGAAAAAGAAAACAATGTCAATGACAATATTTTTGTGTCCCGGGTTAAGTCCGGTTGTACGGTTGGATATTACTCCGTTAAAGTGCTTAATAAGTAATTAAAGTGTCGTTAATATTTCTTTTAGTGACACAATTTATTCCCGACACTTTGGAAAGTGTCTAGTAATATTTTTCTCATGTTTTGGCACTTTACTAGTTAGTTTAATGCTGAATTTTTATTTAAAGTGCTGAATTTTTGTACTCGAAGTACGTTTTAGGCACATCCGGTCACTATAATTATCACCTAGTGACGCAGTTCTACAACCCTCATTTCCCTACACTCTCTACAGGTGTAGTAAACTATCTCTGGCTCATACAGGCCTTAGAGGCAGTGTCTGCCTGATGCTGGTTATATCAGCATGTTTAATGGGTATCCCGTATAGTGTGCTCACTGTGCTTTTTGTGCATCAAGGTTGTCACTGAAGTCCTTGTGTGTAAAAAATAATAGAGTGACAGTATAAAATGCGATGCATGAGTATGTATGTATCAGAAATCAGTAAGCAGTTTAATCACAGTTGTAAGCAAGCACAGTAATTAAGCAGTAATTAAATATTAATTAGTTCGTACGGATACCTGGTTTGGTGAGGGTTGTCACACTATCCCTGGCAGCTTTGAGACGATCTTGTATCTGTACAATCTTATCTGTCATCTCCAAGACTATATCAGGTCCTGTTAGTTGCACATCTCTAACTTCTGCCCAACAAACGGGTGTTCTGCACTTTCTTCCATATAAAGCTTCAAATGGTGCAGCTTGAATACTGGAATGATAGCTATTATTATATGAAAATTCGATCAATGGAAGATGATTATCCCAACTTCCTCCCAAGTCAATAACACAAGCTCGTAGCATATCCTCGAGTGTCTGTATAGTACGTTCACTTTGACCATCCATCTGAGGATGATATGCAGTGCTGAAATTTAATCGAGTGCCTAGGGATTGTTGAAAGCTTTTCCAGAAATGCGATGTATACCTCGTATCCCGATCAGAGATGATAGACACTGGTACTCCGTGGAGGGATACAATCTCATCCACGTACAACTGAGCTAACTTATCTGAGCTGTGTGTTTCCTTAATAGGTAGGAAGTGGGCTGACTTAGTCAGTCTATCCACTATCACCCAAATAGTATCATTTCCACTCTTCGTCTTTGGCAACTTGGTGATAAAATCCATAGTCACCATTTCCCACTTCCAGGTGGGAAGTTCAGGCTGTTCTAGCAGACCTGACGTCTTCTGGTGTTCAGCTTTAACTTGCGCGCACGTCAAACATTTGGCTACATAAGTAGCTGTAGACTTCTTCAAGCCTATCCACCAATAGTTTGCCTTTAAATCCTGGTACATTTTGTCACTTCCTGGATGAACGGAATACTTAGAACTGTGGGCTTCTTGGAGGATAATATCCCGTAGTCCTCCATAGATTGGAACCCATATTCGTCTATTCAATCTTAGGATTCCATCCTTGCCATAAGATAACTGCTCGGTAGTTACTCCCAATTTTTCATTCGGGTAGTTGGCTTCTAATACAGCTTCTTTCTGAGCGGATAGCAATCTTTCATTCAAGCTGTTCTTCAATTCAATGCTCTTGGCATTGATTCTAATGGGCTTAACCCTTTCCTTTCTGCTCAAAGCATCGGTGACCACATTCGCCTTTCCTGGATGGTATCGGATTTCACAATCATAATCATTCAGTGTCTCCATCGATCGTCGCTGTCTCATGTTCAGATCTTTCTGGTTAAACTGATGTTGAAGGCTCTTATGATCAGAATAGATCACACACTTGGTACCATACAAATAATGCCTCCAAAGTTTTAGTGCAAACACTACGGCACCCAACTCCAAATCATGGGTGGTATAATTCTTTTCGTGCACTTTTAATTGTCGGGAAGCATATGCAATAAATTTACCTTTCTGCATTAGCACACATCCCATGCCAGTGTGTGATGCATCGCAGTAAACTACAAATTCTTCAATCCCTTCAGGCAATGTCAACACAGGTGCATTGCTCAACTTCTGTTTAAGAATATCGAAGGATTCTTGTTGCTTAGGACCCCAATCAAACTTAATATTCTTACTAGTCAGCGAAGTTAGGGGTGCTGCAATCCTTGAGAAATTTTCAATAAAACGCCTGTAATATCCTGCCAGACCTAAGAAGCTGCGAATCTCTGTGGGCGTCTTCGGCTCTTGCCAATTCATAATGGCTTCAATCTTAGCGGGATCCACCTGGATACCACGCTCACTAACCATATGTCCAAGGAATTGGACTTCACGAAGCCAAAACTCGCATTTAGAGAACTTAGCATAAAGCTTCTCTTGCTGAAGAAGTTTAAGAATACACCGAAGGTGCTTCTCATGGTCAGCCTGATTCTTTGAGTAAATAAGAATATCATCAATGAAGACAATGACAAACTTGTCCAAGTAGGGTTAGCAAACGTGATTCATGAGGTCCATGAACGCTGCTGGTGCATTAGTGAGCCCGAAAGGCATCACTAAGAACTCGTAATGACCATATCGAGTTCTGAATGCAGTCTTGTGTACATCTTCATCTCTAACCTTCAGTTGATGGTAACCCGACCTTAAATCAATTTTGGAGAAGTAACTTGCCCCTTGCAATTGATCGAACAGATCGTCGATCCTGGGCAATGGGTATCTGTTCTTGATAGTGACCTTGTTTAGCTCACGATAATCAATGCATAACCGCATTGATCCATCTTTCTTCTTGACAAACAGAATAGGTGCTCCCCAAGGAGATGAGCTAGGTCTAATGAATCCTTTTGCCAACAAATCATCCAACTGAGTTCTCAACTCCTTCATCTCAGTCGGGGCTAAACGGTAAGGTGCTCTTGCAACATGTGCTGCTCCAGGTATAATGTCAATTCTAAACTCCACTTGCCTATCTGGTGGTAAACTAGGTAGTTCTTCAGGGAATACTTCAGGGTATTCAGAAATGACAGGGATGTCTTCAACCTTGGGTTTTGGTTCATCAATAGTCACTTGTGTCATATAAATGACACAACCTTTCTTCATACACCTTGATGCCTTAAACACAAACACTTGCTTAGGCAACCCATACTGGGTATCTCCTTGTATGGTAAGTGGCTCACCATACGTAGTCTTGATCACTACTTGTTTCTTGTCACAAACAATCTGGGCTTGGTTATGAGATAACCAATCCATGCCTATTACTATGTCGAAACCAGCTAATTTCAAAGGAAGTAAGGATAAAGGAAAGGAGTGGTTCCTAATGGATATAAAACATCCATCTAGCACAGTTGAGGCAGTTTCTAAGGTACCATCAGCCATCTCTACTTCATATTTCACGCTTAGGGTTTTAACAGGTAAATTCAACAACTTACAAAACTTATCATCTACAAATGACTTATCCGCACCCGAATCAAATAACACCCTTGCATAAACATCATTTATAAGAAAGGTACCTGTGATCACGTTATCATCCTGCACCGCTTCCTGTGCATCCATTCGAAAGACCCTAGTATTGGTCTTTTTTACTTCTTCAGGCTTTTTGGCATACTTAGGGCAGTTGGACTTGATGTGCCCCTTTTCATTACAGTTATAGCATGTTGCATCCTTTATCTTCTTGCACTCTATCGTCTTGTGCTCACTTGACTTACAAAGCCCACAAACCCTTGGCTGTGATTGGGATTTTGACTCGTATCTGCACCTCCCCAAATGGCGCTTCTTACAGGTTTTGCATTTGGGCTTCTCACCCGACTGCTGATCATCCTTTCTAAACCCGGAATTCTTCTTGTGATCAAAGTTCCCTTTGTGCTTCTTGCCTGAACGGTGTGAGTTATCATTCTCACGTTTTCTCTTCTCAACATCAGAATGCCTAAGCGATCTCTGCCTGACCGCATCTAGGGTAAACGATAGTGCCAGATCGGCGCCAGATCGGCTACAGATCTAAAGGTAGTCGGTCGAGATGCCTTCACGCTTGCTTTGATCTCTGGGGCCAAACCCCCAATGAAACAGGCAATCCGTTTTGGTTCCGGTGTCACTAAATATGGAACCAATCGAGACATAGTATTAAAACTTGTAAGATAAGCCTGACAGTCCAAATTCTTCATAACCAATGTCAGGAAATCGGTCTCGATCTTCTCAACCTCATGTTGAGGGCAGTAATTTTCCTTGATGAGAGTAACGAACTGCTCCCAAGACATGCCATGCAAATGGACTTTTCCAGTAGCTTGGATCAGAGACCTCCACCAAGCTAGTGCTTCACCTTTGAATGACTGAGATACAAACTTTACAACATCCCTATCAGCGTAACCACTGATATCAACCACAGTGTCCATTTCATCGAGCCAAGTCATACAATCGACGACTCCTTTCTCCCCTGTGAAGTCTCTAGGCTTGCAGGAGACAAAATACTTATATGTACAGGACTTACCACGTGGTTCTCGTTTGAGCTCAATCTTCTTCGACGGAATACTATGCTGATTTGAGGAGTAATGATCGTCATCCCTCCTTGATCCATCATGTTTAGGAGGTAGCTTACTAGGAGCCTCAGAGTGAGTCTTAGGTTTAGAATGGGGTACAGATAGGGTCCTGCTTCGAGTACTACTAGATTCATTAAACTGCCTATCCAAGGCCTTGGTAACAGCATTATTAATCAATGCTTGAAGTTTCGCACCAGTTACATTGATCCTGGTAGTATCATGATTCTCCCTTGGATGACTGTTAACTTCTTCAGACTCTGCCATGTAGCTTGATTGCTACCTAAAATGATGACAATGACTTCTTAGAAGTTTATAATAGATTTGTCATCTTATTAACTTATTAACCACGGTATTAAAGAACCATATTGGTTAATTTATGAAGTATTTCATTCAGGATTTTCCATTAATAACCCTTAGTTATAATTAAATATAATAATGGCACAAAAGGCCAAGTCACATGGACATATTCAAATTTTAAGTCAAGATCTTATAGGATCGAGGTACTAAGGCTTGAATCATAGTTCATTACCTTTCTTGATAGGGAGTAATAGGCTACAACTGTCCTTTGTCTTATATGACAATGATTATGGCCCGTAGGCATTACATCACAAATGGATGTTTAAATAATAAAGAAGGATCTTGAATAATCCAATGTAAGGATGACACGTGTGATTTTACGAATCACGTTAGCCAGGAATGTTAACATGTTTTCAGATGTTAACAAGGATTTGAATCTTTTTAGACAGGTTTTACCATCATGGCCGGGTCTTATAATGACACGTAGGCTAGGTTATACCTTTTAAGATTCTTATTTAATATTTAAAGGCAGATCTTGTAAAAGGAATGACATATTTTGGATTTATTTATTTATTTCATACATTTTACATTTATGCATATAATGACAAAATAAAATTTAAATGTTAACATACCACTAAAATTTAAAAAGAGTACATTTTGCCCTAAACGGGACTTTAACTGCAATAACTTGCCCACACAGGGGCTAAACAGAAAAGACATGCCCACGCAGGAGCTAACAGGAAATACAAGTCCTCGCAGGGACTGATTACAGAAACAGATGTCCACGCAGGGACTGATTAAACATTAAAGAAATACAAATAAACAAATAAAGGATTTAATGACCCTTTTTGCTCTTCCCCTTGATTAAGCTTTCCAGACCCTTGAGAATTCCTCGGTTTTGCCTACGCTCTTCCCGAACCTCCTGTTCCACCCGACTCAACCTTTGAAGAATCTCCTGCTGCTGCGGTGGCGATATCAGTGGCGGCTGCGGCGGCTGCTGATGCTGCGGAGGTTGAGGAGGTGGCGGGTATTGGTACCCATAAGGTGGGTACCCAGTCTGATATGGGACTCCAAAGGGCCCCTCGGGATGAAAAGCATTGTAGTTTGCCGCAACCAGGTATGGGTCAGCCTCGGCGTAGTTGTAGTTACTATGGGCCGGCTGCTCGAAAGGGTTATACACCGATACACCAGCGTACGTAGGAATTGGGTGGTTGTATCCCACAGGTGGTGGTGCGACTGGCGTAGACTCCACCTCAGAAACAGGGTTTGAAGGCCCACCATTTGTGGGTCTTAGTATAGTGGCGGGTAATGGCTGCCACTTGAATGCTGAGGGGTGCTGATATGGACTCCCCCTCGCACGGACATCCGTGCGGTTGATCTTCTACGCCTCGGTGGCTCCGGAGGCTGTTGCTGCACTGGTGGTGGTGGCGGTGGAGTAACCGCTACAAAGCGCGAATCCTCCAAGGGATCCTGCTGCTGCTGCTGTGGTGATGAATGGTAACTGGGAGTAAACACCCAGTCGTATTGGGCAAATCTTGCCTCGTAGCTGTCGGGACCACTATAAGGTGATCCAAGAAAGGGTGACCCCTCCGAAATCTCGATGGGGTGAGTAGGCGTTCCGGTTGGCGGTTGGGCAGGTTCCGGATCTTCGTCCATATCCATGGAGAAATGGTCCTCCGGTCCCAACGGGTTATAACCCATTGGCTCTTCAATTAGGTTGGCCGGGTTGAACCGGCTTTGGAAGTAGGGTGTTGGGTCGTTGAAGGGTGAGTTGTGGCCTTGAAGGGGTATAAAAGAATGGTGTGAGTTATGGGGCTCGTTCTCCGATTGAGGCCCGTAAGAATTTAGGTAAGAAGGTGAGGAGCTCAGTGAGACTGAACGCCTCGCGGGTTCTAGAGAGGTCCTCCAGTTTTCATGAGGACTTTTGCTTAACGAGTCTGATGGAGTTCGCCGGTGTGAAGGCCCGGCCTCGTGATCGTTGGGGGCGACGAGTGGCCCCTTGCCTCTACCTCTTCCTCGCATTCTTGGTGGCATCTTTTTGAACATGTCAAAACAAACAGAGGACACAACAAAGAGAAATAAAGGACAAAAATAAAATAAAACAAATTTGGATTAGTCCTAAGTTCTTTGTCTAGACTTGAAAGCCGAGTAATGTGCAAACTGTGTCATTGAGATTAAACACAAAAGGCTAGTGTTTAATTCACTCAACGTTGGCTCTGATACCAACCTGTCACTCCCTGATATTTCCACGTATTACCGGTGGGCCCGGTGGGGAGTATCGTGACGTAGTTGATATCATCATAGTAAAAAATTATCACAATTTAATACACAGCGGAAGTCGAAAGATAAAATCATTACAAACCGAATAAAAAAGTAATATCTAGTGTATTACAAAACGGTTGTAAGGATCCACAGGCGGATCAAAGTTCAAAAGATCATTGTTCAACAGATTTAATAACATCTAAGCTTGCAAGACTCTTTATTGATGCTAGGAGTAGCCAGCCTATTCCGTGTAGTACCTGCACTTAGCCTTTTTGGAAAATACGTCAGTTTACACTGGTAAATACAATTAACCGACTCATTTTGAAAATGTTTAAGAAAATTGATTTGAATGAACAAGGCACAAAATAATCTTTTATAACTTGGGATAATTATTTATATATAAACTTGTAAAAGAATTACATGTTCGTTATACGTTTAGTAGCCCGGGCTGAATACCGGGTTAAAGATTAATAAACACACCACATGATATAATCCCGCGGCGAGTTATTCTCAATCAGTCGGTTATACCTTTATATATATATATAAATATATATATATATATATGTATGTATATATATATATATGCACTGGCAGGTGTATGCCTACACCCCGTGCTTAGGTCGTGGCCATTTCAATGAAAGATGCCAAGGATATCCGGGACATGGTCATTAACCCCCCAAAGGCTTTAAGCAAACATAACAGTTTAAATGGGTCATCTCAATAAATTAACCTTTATATGATTAAAAATTCAATGCCCGACCAAGCGGTATTTTATATACCGTACCCCAAGCCCGTATAAGGGAAAATAAGTTAAAAGTATTTACCTGAGCAAGTATATATCAAAATCAGCGAGGGCAAGTAGCTTTTACTGGGCTCCTAATCTGGAACGAAGGTTTTAATAACCTATTAGATTCCTAACGGGTCTTAATTAAGCCTAAACTTAGACCGGTTAGTTTTAAAGGAAGATATACGGTTCAAAACGCACGATTAAGCGATGACCGAATTAGAGTGTGGTTTAGACCCGACAAGTTTGTATAGTTGTATAATATGGGTAAACTAAACACATTCTGGATTTTGAGGTAAAAACGATAAGGTTTGACCCGTTTCGGCTAATTTATGCAAACTAGTTACATAAACCGCACCGAACGCGAATAATGCGTATCGGGTAACCAAATGAGTCATGAACAGGTTTCCTAAGTTAATATGCCTTAAATATGTTGTGATATTAGTAGGATACCTTCCATTATGCCCAAAATGGATTTAAACTCAAATTACGCCCTGTAGGGGTATTTTGGTCAGTTTAAAGTTTATAAAAGAGTTTAAATACTACTCTCAGTTTCAGGTTTGATATAATTAGTAAAAATATTTATTTTTATAAGTCATAACAATAGGGTATTGCATATATGTGAAATTTACCTTTTATAACCAAACTATGCACCGTAGGGGCATTTTGGTAATTTCACATAAGCTTTAAAGGTCAAAATTAGAATTCTGAGTTCAAAAATTTTGCTTACTGTTTAATTATAAAAAATTACTTAAAACATCAGTAGGTAACAAGTTTCATATGCCAAAAATAGTTTTAACTCACACTATGCGCTTAAAACGCGTAAAAGTCGGTTTTAAGCGATTTTCGGGTTTAAACAAGAAATCTGAGTTTTTGATCAGTTTATAAAGTTCAAAATATTTTATTTGTCATATAAAATCAGTAGCAAAAAGATTGGTATCAAAATATTATGTAAAACTCATTTTATTCAAGAAAAGGGTATAATCGACATTTACCGAATTATAGCAAGAACCCTATGTCATGCTCAGCTTAAAAATAATTAAAAATCTTCAAAAATCTCAAAATATTATATTACATCAGTGGGTAAAAAGTTTGGTGTCAAAATTTGGGTTTAGATAGGCTTTATGCTAATTACGCCGTTTAATTAATAAAAAGCTTCTTAATTACGATATTGAGCATAACTCCTAATCTAGACCTCCAGCTGATGTCAATTTTTTAGGACAAGTTTATAAATCAGTAATAAAGTTTTTTGTCCTCTCACATTTTAAAAATCTCGTTTTAAGGTCAAAAGGGCATTATGGTCAACATTTAGGCATATAACGGAAACTTGCACATGAATCGAATAACTAATGAACCAAGTTGTTTAACCTTAGAGGGTTACACTAATCTATAACCTGGTCCTAATAGAGCTCTAAGGAATTTTTTAAAATATGCTACATTGGGTCAGAACTGAAAGTCAAAGCAAAATTCTACTTTTGCGACTTTCGGTTCCGAACCGAGCTTAAACTGAAAATTGTCGGGTTGAACATGTTTAGACATTTTCTTACATTAATTACCAAGTTATATGAGTGATAAAACAGGTTCCATAGCTTCTACATTGTTAATTATGTGTTTATGCGAAAATTTACTTTCTGTTGACTTTTTATAATTAACTTTGACCCGACAATTGACCTAGTTAGAGTGAGAATCAGAGGGTGCCCTTTTAAGGGTTTATTACCCACATAATTACCAACTCAAAGGTGCTTTTAATTCGAGAATTGACTGGACCATTAGTTATTAATCACTAAGTCAAACCTTAATTATGACGGTTTGACTTTGGGCCATTAAACTAATCAAAACTGAATTAAGGAAGGTTAAGGACACTTACTGAAGTCCTAAGCACGACTAAAGATCCTCAGGAAGTGGTCTTGAGCTCCAGGTATCTCCAGAACAAGTGTTTGAATGATTTCAAAATGAATGCCCAAATGTTGCAACAATAAGCTTCTATATATATGGATTTTAACCTCATAAGATGATGCCAAAAAAGTCTACAAGTGTTGTATGATGTTCCCAGGTGTCCCTAGGCATGCAAAACTGTTGGCCACACTTCAGAAATTCGAAAACCATGCACATAAGTCGGTTAACAGGCTGAAACAGACACCTGTAGATGTTTTTCTTCGCTGCAGAGGACTAGGCGGCCCGCGTAGGACTTAAGAGAGTCTTACGCGGCCGGTATGGCTCTCGGATCAGGTTAAAACATGTTTCAGAATTTGCATCTTTGGTCCCTGGTCCTTTTTAAAGTGGTTTTAACTTCTTGTTTTGCACTTTTAACCTTCCAAATTGATTTTTAAGGACTCCAAGACATAACCAAACTTTGTTAAGTCCTTGGTTAGTTTTATGATCACCCGAAAAGTCATAAATTTCAACGTTGACGCTTTTAACCCCTTACATACGAATGTTAGCATAACTTTCTCATACGGAATCGAAACCATGTGAAATTTTTATCACTTATTCTAGTGAGCATAATTAATCGTTACAAAGCTTCGGGTTCGCTAAAAGTTCACTCAGAGGTATAAATTAAACATGTTGACAGTTTTAACCCTTGCGGTTTGTAAACTCTCACTTTCTTCCACAAATGGCTTCATACGCTTCATGTTTCATTCGTTTAAGGTTATAAACATCATGTAGGGTTGTTGAAAGGTATAATTATCAAATGTTGACACCTTGAATCCTTTTACACATATACTTTCTTTGTTTGTCAACTTTAGTCCCTCTTATTCAATCCATTACACGTTTAAAGTTCATGACACGTGTCTTCATTATATTGGTCGTGATTTTACGAGGTGTTACATAAAATCGTAAATTTGTTGGGCCAATAGGAGAGTGCCATACAGCTACCTGACACTATTCTCTTTGCCACCCATGTGAGCTGCCTGACATTATTCTCTTTGCCACCCATGTGAGCCAATAGATGACGACCACCGCCCATTTCACCCAATAGGTGAAAACCACTATTCCCGCACATTAAATTTGTATACGTTGAATAATACCTTAAATGCCCTAACATAATACGTTGAATAATACCTTAAATGCCCTAAAATAAAATCACTGTTCATTCACTTTGTTTTTAATATATGGATAATTAGAGTTTTTTAACCTGCCAATAGTACGAACCGTAACTAGAAATAAAAATAATCAATTTATTTATTCCAATAAAGATCCGTTTGGGCACCTGTTTTAAGCTATTGTTACAGTCTTCCCTACTTTTGAGAATTTCATCCCGAAATTGACGAGGAAACATCCTGTGCAAAAAGATGTGGGTATTTTGAAAAGATAAACAAATTCAATTTTCCATGTAGTGGCTTTTAATATAATAAATGTTTGCCAATTAAGTTACCGTCTCTTCATTTTACTGTTTTTGCAATTACTGTTTCGTTCAGTTTCATCTGTCAATTACTGTTGCTTTTTCCAGTAATACTTTGTTTGGCATTTTTTGGCGTTTTATATAGCAAAAACGTGTTTTCCTAGCATCCGTTCTCACAATTTTCATACTATTAGGCGTTTTGGTGTTTGTAGTTTTTGGCGTTTTATACTCAATTTTTTTATTAGTAGAGAATTAGATAATAAACAACAGAGAATTAGATAACAAACAATAGAAAATGAAAAAAAAAAAGATTAAAAATTCTAATCTATCTTCTCATCCAAATCTTCACTGTCATCAGCCTCTTCTACTTTAACCTTTTTGGCGTTTTGAACCTATTTCGAATACCTTATCTAGATCCTTATTTTCCTACATAATGCTCGTCTTTAGAAGATGTAGTTTTTGGCGTTTTATACTCAATTTTTTTATTAGTGGAGAATTAGATAATAAACAACAGAGAATTAGATAACAAACAATAGAAAATGAAAAAAAAAAAAGATTAAAAATTCTAATCTATCTTCTCATCCAAATCTTCACTGTCATCAGCCTCTTCTACTTTAACCTTTTTGGCGTTTTGAACCTATTTCGAATACCTTATCTAGATCCTTATTTTCCTACATAATGCTCGTCTTTAGAAGATGTTTATTTTTAGTGGCATCTTGTATTGTGGTTTGATATATACTTGTTTGGTGACATGTTGAAGATCAACGTCTGCTCGAATGTATTGATCCCTTCATGTCATCCATATATCCATCAAGAACAAAGTGACATGATGACATATCAATATTTGTCCATCTCATTCAGCAAAAGCTTATAGAAATACTCAATATAGAAGAAACTTGTAACACCCCAAAAAGGATTTATTAGACACATGAGTTAAATAAATTAAAGATTTAATATAGATAATGGAAAATGTTATAAGTACTAGTAATAAAATGAGTTGTGAGTAAGTTATATAAACGAAGTAAACTAAAAGGGGCATTTGTGAAAATTGATGTAATGAAAGGATTAAGAAAATAAAAACCCAAAATTTCACACCCTGGGTGTGCTGGGGTCGATCAGAGCAAAGGGAAACAAGGGGGAACCCTTGTTCTTGCTAAATTCAATCAATTGACAACGGATTTCAAAGATAATCAGTTGCATGTCTCAAATTTTCGATCATCAAGCATACCTAGTGAAGTGGTAAGTCGAATTTCTTGATTTGGTGAATTGTAGAAAAAGGGTTTCAACCCAATCATGAATTTGTGGTATGATTTGTGTAAGTTGGATGTTAGGGTTACTCCCTAGAGTAGAAATCATGTTTGATTTTAGTTCAACTAAAAGATAATTGTATAAACCCACTTGATGAAAAATTAGCATGAAAGGATGATCAAGTAGAAGTAAATATGTGTAATCTTGATATATGATCTTGCTTGTAATACATGAATGCTAGATAAATTGATGTAGAATAAAAGAATTGTATGAACTAGATTTATTATCGATGATATATAAGATGAACTAGTAAAGTCATGCCTTGAATACTTGTACATTATGCTTTATTAATGTGACGCACACTAAGTGTTTGATGAAATGCTTAAGAGAATAAATGTGTGAAATTCTGAAAGTTAGTGATAATGTTTGTCACTTGAAAATGATAAATTTATGTAAATGATGGAATGAAAGTGTTGGGCTAAATGAATGAATGCGTTTAATGTAGGCGTGAAAGAGGAAGGCTCAAACACTAAGAAAACGGGAGACTCACAAGATCGAGGTACGTTAGTATACATCATATTCTATAATGTTGTCATATGCATAATAGTCTCAATTGAATTGTGTCGTTATGTTAAAATTGTGAGATTTGAAATCTATGGTTCTTCGAAAGTCAAAGTAAGATCCGTCATAAATGGATTGTGAGGAATGAATAAGTTATGAAAGATAATGCATCATATCCGGTTCTTTTAGTTAAACCTGGTATGGGAAGTTAAGTATGTAATGAATGAAAGTCTACTCGATCCGTCTTTCTCGGATCAGAGTATGAGGTTAGAATGTAAGGAATATGTTTGTTCGCCATGAACAAATCGAATGGAATGTCACACCCCGACCACGTAAAGCAACTAGACGTGGCGGACACGTCGGGGAGTGTTGTAACAGAATCATTGTTTCATAACCATGGAATAAATAAATTCTGTTTTGTTGAATAAATGAACTCATTGTTTTAATACAATCAAATAAGTACAACTATGAGCTTCCAAGTTTTAAAGTTGTTGGTGCATTCATCTGTCGTCTTCGTCTTATGTCGAGTCTCGGTTCGTTGCGAAGTTGTTCAAGCATGATGTCATGATGACATCATCAATGACATCACTACATATGAGACAAAAGCATTAAAGTTATTTAGATGCTGATTTCGCTCATGACCTTAGATGTTGATTTCGCTCTTGATATTAAATGTTGATTTCGCTCCTGATGTTGATTGGTAGCTAGGAGCGAAATCAGTGAGACTATATATAGGGGTTGTAGGAGCGAAATCATAGTAGAGTTCGAGGTGTTGTCTTCCGGTGAGCCACGAAGTGCTGCCGAAGTGTTGACTCGATTGTAAACGTTATTCAGATAAATAGAATCAACAGTTGAAAGTGTATAATTGCTGAATTGAACTTGATTTGTCTGTTTCCGCCGTTCAAATCAAGAAAAGCTCTTCTGATAGACTCGGTTAGGTCCGAATACGATCCTACAAGTGGTATCAGAGCCAGTTAAGAAGAGTTCTACACAATTCAGCCGATAATTCTGTTTCTACACCATTCTTTTCCGAAAATTAAAACTTTTTACGGTCAGAATCGGTTCAAATTTTCACAGTGTGCTCGGAAATGATAGTTAACAAAGCCTTGAAAGTTTCATAGCTAAAATCGACTTAAAAATGAATCAAATTGATCTCCGAACTGATTCCGCTCAGGTGAACAATTTAATTCCGCTCATGTGTACATTGTTGATTCCGCTCTTTCGGTCATCGTGATTCCGCTCTTGAGTACATTGTTGTTTCCGATCCAAAAATTGTTTTTCACTAGAAAAAGTTCATTGAAAAGTGTGAACCGTTTGAAAAGTGCATCGATTTGTGCTGAACATTTATCTAGTTGTCAGTTTGGTTGGGATAAGAAATCATGTGTCATGTGTTAGTTTACACGAGGTTATCAGAACACAAGTCATGTGATATTGTCTTTTCGAGGTCTCGAAAATTGAAGTTTAGGTTGTCAGATGTGAAAATATTTGTCAGACAGGTTTTAATATTGCATGTGAACAAGTCGGCCACATTTTTTATAAAAAATTAATCACAAACCGGTCCATGTGAAAAAGTAAAAGGTACATGTGATGTTATTTTAACATTTGTTGGTTTAGTGGATTACAAGGCCCAATGAGAAAATTGTTGCAAGAAGTGTTGTCAGCCCATCACATGACCCAATCACATTGAAGAAGTTGTTGTCGGTTAATCAATTTGATCATATCAGCATTTATCCTACAATTCAAGTGAAAGTGTTCAGCCCATGTGATTGGTCCATATCAGCGGCCCAATCATATTATCTCGATACTATTTGTTGTCGGCTTGTTATTTTCATCGATCAAATGCCCAAGTTTCATTATCATTGACCAAATCAGTGAAGGCTCTATCAGATTGTTTAAAATGGAAGTGGTTTTTGATGAGACGGAAAACCATTATCTTGAAAGGATAAATGATTGGTATCGAGGATATTTCAGTAGTCATTATCAAGATTTGTCCAAGAATGTTTGGGCTAAACGGTTCGAATGTTTTCTATGTAAGAAAGATGAGAAATTAGTTGATTTGGAGAAGAGATTTGACTGTTTGATTGATCATTTGAAAGAAAACCAGATAATGATATCAGAAGCTGAAAGAGTATCAAAGTTTGCTAATGGATTACCAGCTGAATGGAATGATTTTTTGGAAAATCTAAGAAAGAATTCTAGTTTTTCAAAATCATCTTTAAGTAAATTCATTAGTAAACTTACAACACATAGATATGATAATGAAGAGAAAAAGAAAGAATTGTTGAATAGGATAGAAAATAATTTGAAAAAATTAAGTTTGGATGTGGTTGTAGAACTGAACAAAAGAGTCTGTGTGTATCTTAGTGCAAAAGATGTTATGAAATACGATATGAAGAGGGGTTGTTATATTGAT
Source organism: Helianthus tuberosus (assembly GCA_030545235.1). Lineage (NCBI taxonomy): Eukaryota > Viridiplantae > Streptophyta > Magnoliopsida > Asterales > Asteraceae > Helianthus > Helianthus tuberosus. The sequence continues at coordinate 57,386,891 of CM060383.1, forward strand.
GAGAATATGAATCCTCTTGACTTCGTTAAAATCTTTTGTGCAGGAACATACAAGATGGAGACAGAGCAAGTTCAAAAGAATGAAGAATCTGTGAAGATTGAATCCTCAAGTTCTGACTCAGTGTGCTCCAAATGTGACAACTTTAAGACTGACAATGACAAACTCTTGAAGGATGTGGAAAGTTTGAAATCGGAAGTCAAAAAGTTGAAAGATGAGAAGCAAACTGATGTAAAACAGATTCTGGATTTACAGGGAAATTGTGAAAAGCTGAAAGCTGAAAATGTTAAACTGTTAAATGACTTGAACAGTTTGACATCAGAAAACAAAACTTTTGAAGGAAAAATTAAAAGTTTTGAAAATGAAAAATCGAAGATTGAAAAAGTTTTTCAAAGTCAAATAAAACTTTTAGAAGATGAGAGAGATATGTTTGGTAAAAACAATCTTGAAAAACAAATTGCAATCAATTCTCATCTTGAAAAGATTATTCGACTTGAAAAGGAAGCAGAGTGTGCTCAAAAGAAAATCAAGAAATGGGAAGAAAAGTTGAAGGTGTTTGTGAATACTTCAACTATTCCTTGCCCAAAACCTGCTAAATCAGTTCCAATAAGTGACGATGTCACAAACTTTGACAAAGTCAAAGTTGAAAATTGTGATGAGAAATCTGATGATGAAAATGAAAAAAATGAAGAAAAAGAATTTATTTTTGAAATTAAAAGAAAAGTTTCAAGAAACTGTTCTGCAATCAACTGAAAAGGGAGAATGTTCTAAGCAAAAACCTTTGAAGAAGAAAGTGGAACAGAAACAAAAAGAGAAAATTTTGAAAAAGGTTCAAAAAGATAATAAAAGCTCATCAGATCGATCATCCAATCGCAATGAAAAATTACAAAAATCGAAAAATGAAAACTCTAAAATTGTTGGCAATAAGTGGTGCAGGTCGGACCACAGTGCTCAAAAGTCAAATCCAGCAAACAAGAGGAGCATGGATTATCACCAAGCCAAACAGTGCTATGATTTGAGCATTTGGGCTGAAAATGGTGATTGGTACGATAACAGAGTGTGTTACCGATGTGGTTATCAAGGACACATTGCTGTTAACTGCCAAGGTTGGAGTTATGAGACGAGGAGATGTTTTAACTGCAACATCAGAGGTCACATTGCCAGAGATTGCCCAAGGAGATCAAATGAAAGATTGAGGGTTAGTTCTCAGAAGATGGCAAAGAAATCAGTCAATGTCAAGCCCAAAGAACAGAAGGTTCAAGAACCTAAAGTTCAAGAAACGAAAGTGAAACTTTCTCAGGGGCAGAAAGACAGACTGAGGAAGAAGAGAAAGAAGGCTAGAGAGTATCTAGAGAAGATCTTGTCCTCGGGTTCATCTGTTGGTAAAAATAAGAGTTCTGATGAATCGACTTCCTCGATGGCAAAGTCAAGCAAGCCGAATTCATCGGATACAAATCTGAGGATGAAAGTAGAAAAGAAGAAGAAGAAAATGGTCGGCGATGAATCTGATGTGTCAAAGTCAGACAAGCCACCTTCAGGCGATGAATCTGACAGGTCAAAGTCAGACAAGCCATGTGCAGGCAATGATTCTGGTTCGTCAAAGCCAGAGGAGCCATTGGTTAAGGTAAAAATGAAGAATTCAGGTTTAACAATGGATGATGCAAATTTTCCTCCATTGTTGAACAAGAATTCAAAATCACACAAGGACAGTCAGGCTTGGGTGAATCTGTTTAAATGAAAAACCTGACTTGCCGGAGATCCCAAGTTGGTAATCGTGGATCATGAATCGGCATCATTCTTTATCGTGTTTGTATAAAATGTTTGAGAAGTTTTGCAGGACTTGCCGGAACTCCCAGGTTTGTAAGCGAGGAGTATGAATCGGCACCTTGAGAATTCAACCAACAGATGGTAAATTGGTTGAAAAGCAGGTTTGAGTTGTATGATTGTGGTTTTTACAAGTGGTTCAGAATTTGGATCAGATTGATCTTACAAGTGGTAAATCAGGGACATTAAGGTGTATCTGATTTTCTACAAGTGGTTGAGAAACAAAATGATGAGTTTATCCCCTAACCTACTAATGGTTAAAATAAATCAACACAACTTATTTTCCGGAAAAACCATTTGATTAAAACAAACCTAAGTGTTTTGAAATCAATGGGAAAATAGTTTGTTGTGAGGGGAAGTTCTGATTGTTTATGCCAGGTGGATGGAGAATTGAAGTGATTCTCATCAAGTTGTCAAGTTTGTACAGTTTGTTTAAAATTTTCCCAGAAAATCAAAATTGAGACATATTTTGATTTTAGGGGGAGTAAAAATTTTAAAAAAAAATTAGAAAATTTGAAAATGTCAAAAAGATTGAAAATTTTTTAAAAAAAATGAGTTTTGCTGAAACAAGAGGAAATGATAGTAGATCAGTTAGACTGTCACAGCATGCTAAAGAAATGTAAAGTTAAAATGTGATAAACGATCTCACTAAAGATGTGACGATAGGCTCAGCTAGATTAGTAGATTTGCGATAACGATACAAACCTAAATGAAAAAGCCTAGTTCTAGTGGGAAACATGGTCAAAAGCATAGTACTTAGTTTTGTCCTTCTTGATTGTGTACCTACTCAGTAATCGCTGATTGTCGAAAGACATAAAAGTGGTTAAGTTTGTGAACTTTCACAACTTTGCTAAAAAGTCGCTGTGATTGTGCATTTTATTTTGCAAAGATTTAAACTTGTTTTATTTCTTTATTTTGTTTAAGCATCGGACATCCTCTGCGTATACGTGAGTATCGACCTGGATGTTGTTGCCTAAACGTTCTGCTTTATTTTCTTTGGTGTTTCGTTTAAGCTTTGGATCACCTCTGCCTATACGGGAGTATCGACCTGGTGGTTAAAGCCTAAACATCTTCAACTTATTTTTATTTTCTTATTTTGTTTAAACATTGGACTTTCTCTGCGTATACGGAAGTATCGACCTGATTGTTAATGTTTAAACATTCTACTTTATTTTCGCACAAATCACAGTTGATAAAAGTTTAAAGGCATTACTTGAGTCAGTGTATTGCATGATGAGGGGATATGCTGAGATCGTGGGGTCCATAAGAACTTAGTGCTATCTTAATATATCTTAACGTATCGGTAAGCATTTCGAAAGTTTTTAGATTGAGTTTAAGTGGACAACAATATCGTCAATCAATGTGAATCGTTTAGAGCATAAAATGAAATCAAGCTTAACGGTGCTAGTGATTGGTCACATAAACTGATATGATCCTCTTTCGCAAACTCACAAAAATATGTTTGTACATATTTTATTTCTGCAGTTAATTTCTGTTATTGCATTCATGTTTCATAATTTTGAAAAATCCAAAAAGATTTTTGACAACTGATGTTGGAAAGCTGATATTCAAAATTTCAAGTGCTGATATTCAAAATTTCAAGAAAAGAGACTGATAAAGACTGAAGATGTAAAGACTCGACACTTAAGACTCGTCAACATCTGAGGGGGAGTCTGTTGGTGCATTCATCTGTCGTCTTCGTCTTATGTCGAGTCTCGGTTCGTTGCGAAGTTGTTCAAGCATGATGTCATGATGACATCATCAAAGTGACATCATCAATGACATCACTACATATGAGACAAAAGCATTAAAGTTATTTAGATGTTGATTTCGCTCATGACCTTAGATGTTGATTTCGCTCTTGACATTAAATGTTGATTTCGCTCCTGATGTTGATTGGTAGCTAGGAGCGAAATCAGTGAGACTATATATAGGGGTTGTAGGAGCGAAATCATAGTAGAGTTCGAGGTGTTGTCTTCCGGTGAGCCACGAAGTGCTGCCGAAGTGTTGACTCGATTGTAAACGTTATTCAGATCAATAGAATCAACAGTTGAAAGTGTATAATTGCTGAATTGAACCTGATTTGTCTGTTTCCGCCGTTCAAATCAAGAAAAGCTCTTCTGATAGACTCGGTTAGGTCCGAATACGATCCTACAAAAGTTGCTAAGGCACGAGTCCATCCTAAATGTAGCATGTATGAAACATGTGTAAAAATAGGTACGTCAGCATAAAAATGCCTGTGAGATACATAGGTTTTGTGAAAATAGGATTCATGACTTGTAAGTTTAAGAAAATGTTTAATAAAGTTTAGTCATGAACCTTGTAAATTGATTTGTTTTGTAAATCGTTTGAAAAACAATAAGATCAGATGATATGTATAAATAAATGTAAGGTTAAATGAATAACCATGTAAAATGAGTTTGTATAAGATAAGTTGCTTGTAAAACAATATTTTGATAAAAAGGCTTATAGTATATGTGAAAATATACTTTGGATTTTAAGAGAATCGAATGAGTAATATATTAAAATATATTTCAGTTCCAATATCGTTGACCCGAGTGTACTAAATAACGCCACGGTATGTAATGCAATGAGAACACTTATATATAAGAAGTACCAGCGGCGTATCTACCATGTTTTCATCACATTACACCCGTCCCGTTATCTAAACACTAATCAAAACCCAATCGTTAGATAGATAGTACATTAAATATACTTTAGTTGTTTAAAATAATGGTTTTAAGTAGTATATTACAAGTATACTTCGGATTTATAAATAACATATTAAACTATGTTTTGGTTTTATAAATAACATATCAAAATATGCTTTGGATGTGATAAATAACATATTAAACTATGTTTTGGTTTTGTAAATAACATATCAAAATATGCTTTGGATGTGATAAATAACATATTAAACTATGTTTTGGTTTTGTAAATAACATATCAAAATATGCTTTGGATGATAAACAAAATATATGTTGGTTTTGTACAATATCACACATGGGAGCATATCAAACTATACTTTTGGGAGTATAACTAAATATACAAAAATAATGTGATTTAAGAATTCATTCAGACCTAGTGCATCAAAATACACCTTTGAGACTATAGGGATACCACAAAGGAAATCCCTATTTGGATGGAGAAACAAATTGGTTTCAGACATTCCATGACAACAGGAATGGGGTGTCAAATCCTATAGCGCTATATCATACTACCAACTGGTCTGGTGAACAAAATAAGTACAATTCAACAATTAATGTTATCGTCTTTGAAAAATCAGTGTTTAAACCATAGATAGTCATTCAGTTTGTCAACAGATAAGTACTAACATGTATAATCAATTATACTTTTGGAAAACATGCAAATAACAGATAGGTACACATGCTTCACCCCAAAACAGTTTGAAAACAGTAAAAGAGGGGTCTATGTACTCACTTGAGATTGGTCAAAAGTCCTAAGATAACCACCAAGCAATGCTAGAGATCTCGGAATCAAACGACACCTAATATAGGTAACTATGTTAATAAACCGGACCTAAATCGGAGGATTTAGATAGAATGAGGGTTCGTAAACCAAACGAGTATGGAGACTCGTGTCATATGGTTTAACAAAGCCTACATACTAAATGAAACCTAACCTAAGTGCTTACGACCCATTACGACCCGTTTAGGTAGCTTATGCTACTTTAACGCGTCGTTCGCGTGAAACGCGTTCGGACCGCCTAACTAGCCCTATGACAAGTAGAATATGCCTTAACATGTTTAATATTGTTGATAAATCAGTTTAGAGGTCATAGGTTATGTTACATATGTTTAAAATGAATTTTGGCATCAAAGGGGTATTTTGGTAATTTACCTAAGGCATATAAACTACCTATCATACAACTACTTAAACGAAGCGACCATAAGGTATAACCTCGGAAGGTTATTCCCTATATACTATGGTCACCTAATGTGTTTGGTCGGATCCTAATGATCGACCAAATGGGTCGGGTTCGAAGGTATAAGCGATTTATTAGATCGCTTACCCTTACGACCCTAGACAACGTGGTAATCAGTAGGCATAGTCATAAAGGACTATAACCATCGTGATTACAATCACGTTGCGAAGTTCAAACGAACTTCGCATTGACCATAAACTGGTCAATGCAGAAAGTCAAACAAAGTTTGACTTTCGGACTCGAAAAGCAATAAAAGAACGAAGGAATACTTACAAAGGGTCCCCGAAAGCTTTGATTTCTCAAATATTCTCAGGTATGAAGTGGATTTCACTTCAACTTAGAGAAATTTCAAGAAATCAAGTGGGTTTTACAATTGGGGGGTGTGGGTATTTATAGATTTCGGAGAGCCGTTAAGATCGTTTCTAGGAAACCGTGCTTTGATCTTGGCCATACACCTCAAGAACATGGTTTTACAAAACCATTTGAGCCCTTAGTATTGAGAAATACCATGTGCAAGAGGATTAGGAGTGCATAACAGCTGATAACAGGCTGTTTAAACATCTGACGCGGGCCTCGTAAGAGATCACCCTGGGCTTACGCGGGCCGCCTGGGCCTTCTGATCAGAAACCAAGTTTCAAAAATGACAGTTTTGGTCCCTGTTGTGTATTAAAGCCATTTTTGACATGTTTAAGGCCCGTTTAACCAATTTTAAGGCCCTAAAATGATGCCTAAACATTGTGGACATGAAACATGCTCAAAAATATGCCGGATGTTGGTTCGTTTGGTCGTACGATCGCGATGTTCGCTTAATTACGACGGAATGCGCATAAGCGCGAAAAACGATCCAAATTACGCGACGAATGGATTTTTCTCAAGCCAAACACTAAAATAAAATATTTTAGTGCTTACATAAATTTTTGGATGTCCGGATGTATTCAGATCGTAAGTTATGCGCAAAGGTGCAAACTTGTGCACTTTTTGACGCTTTTAGTCCCTGAATGACCCAAAAGTTTATTTTAGCATACCGAACCCCTCAAAGCCTATTTCTAGGATATATAAAGGATATTTAAGGTGTGTTTAACTTATGGTCATGTTCCGGAATGTTCGTTACAGTTCAAATTGGCATACTTTCGCAGTTTGTCGAATTAAGTCCCTGTAAGCGATTAAACTTGATTTTGGCATACCATAGCCTTCAAACTTATTTCTAAGTTATGTAAAGGTTATTTAAGGTATGTTAAGCCTATTTCACTATTACGGAGTGTTCGTTGGATTAAACTGGTTATATTTACGCATCAGAGCGCGTATAACCCACCAGAAAGCGATTTAAAGCTTAAAATCGAACAAGAGTTGATATGTGCAAACGATACACATATTTTTACAAATCCCAAGTATGAAATACAATATTTCATTGGTTTGGCATTTGTTTGATGGTTGAAGTGACACAGGTGTCACATGGAAGTTATGTAATGACACTAGTATCCGTTCTTAGCGGGTATGTTAAGAAAAGTATGCTTAGTCTCTACTTTGAGGCAAGCATGTAATGAACCGTTTAACGGTTAGTAAAGTAATTGAATGATGTAATACCGTGAAAGAGACGAATTGGTTTATTATTTAGAGGTGTTAGTGACGAAATACTAAATTATTTGTTTATGTTGAATGTAGATAAATCCTCAATCTAGGAGGTCAGGCGATTTGGAATGAGCACACTTGATCTACGCCCACTACACGCTTCCATCATAAGTGAATATAACGTGGTCTAAACTTTTGGTTTTATGTACTTTAAATTGTGTAGTATTTTGGTGTCTTTATGGTTTGGTTAATATCTTATTAGTGGTAGTCTTGTTGTAAACAACTTATGTCACACCCCTTTCTAAGGCGGAAGCACGAGGTGTGATCATGAAAGGCTTTCATTGCATACGATTGGTAAACATACTACATGCTCGAAAAAAAATAACTCCAAATGCCAAACATTACATAACTTAAAACATAGTTTAAGTGTTTACATCACAAGACAACATATTGTCTGAAAAGTTTACAACTTTATTTAAAAAGGCGAACATAAAGGTTTGGTCCTTATATCACCACATGGAGTGGGACATAACAACCAAAGCCAGAAAAACGGGCACCAAAGTCTTGACACAACATGACTATAAATAATATCCAAGAGCAAGAGTATGACCGCGCGCACATCCACTTTAGTTACCTGAAATACATGTGAGTTTTTGGAAAATCGTCAACATAATGTTGGTGTGAATTCATGCAGTTTTTGTATTGAACGTTTGTATACTTTGTATGAAAACATGGTATGTAATTTGTATGTCATATTTTTCTGTAAATATAAGGAAATCGAGATCGCTAATGGTTTGCAAGGCCATTAACATGTGACACGACATAGGAAGCATCCAAACCATAGGCATTTTTCTAGTTGTCGATTCACGACTGAGACACAAAAGCACTACTTGGTACTAGTTATCACCAAGAGTGTGGCTGCCCGAAAACCCATTAGATCTAACCTTTTGTTCTGCGGTGTTAGTATGTACACGATTAATGGTGCTTCTGGTACCCTATTCGTGACATGATCTAAAGTATCATTCCTTAGCTCTTGTATCCAGCATACCATAACACATGTATTTTCCCCAAGTTTAAAAAGCATGTAAAAGTTTAAAAGTGGGGACATGAACTCACCACTTTGCGTTTCTTGAGCCGTAAACTTCACCGGGTTTGCTTATATAGCGTCGTGACCTATACGTGTTTTATTAACGTTAGTCACTAGACTTGTATCGCACAAGGACAAGTCACCATCTTTTATGTATGTATTCTTTGTGTGCTAAAAATAATTTATATTTTTAACTATGTATCTTACTTATATTATTTTCTCAAAAATAAATATAAGTATCTTGTATTTTTCACCCGAGTTATGTATTTTTGTCCAAAACTTCATTTTAAGTTCGTAACTCGTCCAAGTTACATAATCTATTAAGAAATATATTTTCATAAATATATTCCCTTGTATTTATCTATGCATGTTGTATGTGTATTTTTGTATCTTCACTCCTTAGGAGTATTTAGTGTATTTTCAAGTCCTAATACACTATCACATATAATACATACTACATACACTTAGCACAAAATTTGGTGATCAATAAATATAAATATTTTCCTAAAAAATATACATACTTAATATCAATTTTTATCTTGAAGAAATCATCACTTCTTAACTTGAAGTTTACATAAAAATTAGGGAAACCTTGGTAAATATTTTTGGATGAATTTTTAGGGAATAAGTTGCACCAAAACTTATATTTTTCTAAGTGTCAAAATTCTATAGAAATTTTGACATAGTTTCCCCTAAAAATGGAGGTTTCCCATGTTTTCAAAACATGTGTTTATTTTCTTTTAAATCATCATCAAACATCAACAACACAATCAGGACTTACCATAAGCCAAGATCATGTAATTCACACTACATCATGAACTTGAAGTTTTTGTAAAAACTTGTAGTAACTTACCATGTTATTTAGTAGGTTTAGTTACCCTTTAAAACATATTTATTTGTTTGTAAATCACATTATTAAAAGATTTGGTCAATTACAACTTGTAAGTTGATTTTTCTAAAAATATTTCTCTTGTATTTTTCTTGTTGCAAACATGTTTCTAGTCTTGTTTAAACACTAAAAATATGATTAGTTTACTTAGTAACCATGACTTTGTAAATCTCATAAATAAACTTGGTTTCTTGAGAAAATTATTTTTGTAATCATCTATTTACAAGATTTGTATTTTGTTTAAATCACCTTTACATATGAACATCAATTTCATCATTCAAGTTCATGAAGACATAAAGCATGATGATCTTGGTCTTTCACAAGATCACCACTTTAACTTACTAGATCTTGTGTTTAATCACAATCTAGTAGGTTTCTTATGATGTCTAACATCACTAACACAAATCATCATTCATCAAGAAGCAAATCATCATCATTAACATGTATTCTTATGTATTTAAGCTTATGCTAAAGTATCATGATCATGTTCTTTTGTGTTCTTGTGATTAACAATATTCATCATCTTTTAACCATCAAAATATGAAGTAACAACAAGTGATAAGAAGCTTACAACTAGCACAAGGGCTAGGGAAGAACACAAGAAGTTGATGATGACAAAAGGGTTGGATAAAAGCAAATGGGAGAGGTCCTTCAAGATCCACAAGCTCCACACTTCGTTAGACACCTTCTTGCACCTCTAAATGAACTTGGAATGATTGAACAATGTTGAATGATGATGGTGGTGTGGTGGGGAGTTTCGGCCGAGAATGAGGGGAGGAGAGGAGAAGGTTGATGGTGTGAAATGAGATGTTGATGATGATGTTCTCTTATAGTACATGCAAGATCTAAATCCAATCTTTCAAGATCATATTCAATCTAAATCATATCTAAGTGTATCCAAGTGAATCCAAGTGAGATTATGCAAGATCAAGAAGGATATTTGTGGGGGCCACTCCATGACCCTCCACTATATAGGGGGGGGGGGGGTAAAGTGTAAGTTTGATGGATAGGTTAAAGAATTTAGTTGGAAGTTAAGTGTATTAGTTAGTGTCCATGCATATGATATGTTATATAGTGTGTTAGGGTGTTCGGTGATCATAACTAGCTCAGAAAAAATGAAATAATGCTTCTAATATAATTTTGATGTTTCGGGTTGTGTCCGGTTGTTCGGTTAGATACCGGTTCGTTAAAGAGCAAAATTTCACCGTTTAGTGTCCTTTATGTATTCTTTTGTGACACTTTTAATTCCCAACACTTAGGAAGGTATTCTGGACCAATTAGTCATATTTTTTTATATTACAAACTTGTCACAATGCTGAATTTTTGCGGAAATGTATGTAATTCAGCATTTAAAGTGTGTTTCGGGTGCTTTTCAGTGCGTGTTTTAGCTTCCAGAAAGTCTATATGTTAACCCTTGTATCCATTCTTGGGTTTTAACGTATTTTAGACTTTGGACCTACTCCTAGGCCCCAATTCTATTGTCTGACTGCTTTCTGCAGACTTGTTGACACAGTGTGTCTTACCGGTGAGTTTACTTGTATTTCTGACGCAACGCTATCATTAATGCATAAAGCAATATTTGTAGTATAAAACGTGCATGAATTCACAAGTATAGCATGTAATCAGACAATGTTGACATTTACGCACATAATTGCAGTTATCAAGTATTAATTAAATTGTACGGAAATTACAGGTTTTGAGCCAGTTGTCACAGTCTCCCCCCGTTAAAAGAATTTCGTCCCGAAATTCAAGCTGAGCTAACTCTCGCAGGAGTTTTCTTGAATAGGTGGGGGTACTTTTCTTTAAACTGGTCTTCACGTTCCCACGTGTACTCGGGTCCGTGCTTAGAGTTCCAACGTACTTTGACAAGTTTGACACTACTCCTTCGGGTCTTGTTGACTTTCCAGTCTGTAACCTTAACGGGTTGTTCTGTAAATCGGAGGGTGCCGTCAATATGCACTTCATCCGCAGGGATGATCACTGTTTCTTGGGTTGGACTCTTCTTGAGGTTGGATAATGAAACGTATCATGTACTCCGTTAAGTTCTTCTGGTAATTCCAACTTGTAAGCCACGGTACCAATTCTTTCCAAGATTTTGAATGGTCCGATGTATCGTGGATTCAGCTTTCCACGTTTTCTGAATCTTACTACGCCCTTCCAAGGTGAGACCTTCAACAAAACTTTGTCTCCCACCTCGAATTCTAAAGGTTTTCGTCTTCGATCAGCGTAGCTCTTTTGTCGATCTCGAGCCGCCTTAATGTGCTCTCGGATCTGCATAATCTTGTCGGTTGTCTCTTGCACAAGTTCAGGACCAACCATACGTTTGTCTCTAGCGTCTGCCCAACATAATGGCGAGCGGCACTTGCGGCCATACAGAGTTTCGAACGGTTTGGTTTTTATGCTTGTATGATAACTTTTATTGTAGGAAAACTCAACTAAAGGTAGATGAGTATCCCAGCTGCCACCTAGGTCCATAACACATGCGCGAAGCATATCTTCTAGTGTTTGTATGGTTCGTTCACTCTGGTCGTCTGTTTGCAGATGGAAGGCTGTGCTTAGATCTAATTGAGATCCAAAGGCCTCCTGGAAGGATTGCCAGATCCTCGAGACAAAACGTCCATCTCTGTCTGAAATAATTAAGATAGGCACTCCATGACGTGCCACGATTTCTTTTAAGTATAGTTCAGCAAGCTTTCCAGTGCTATCCTTCTCTCAGATCGGTAGGAAGTACGCAGACTTTGTTAACCGATCGACTATCACCCATATCATATCGTTCCCCCTAGGGGTCCTGGGTAATTTCGTTATGAAGTCCATCGAGATTTGCTCCCACTTCCACATGGGTATCTCTGGTTGTTGCAGTAGCCCAGATGGTTTCTGATATTCAGCCTTAACCTTAGCACAGGTTAGGCATTTTCCAACATATATAGCAACATCACTTTTAAGCCTCGGCCACCAATAGTAGTCTTTCAAGTCTTGATACATTTTGTCCGATCCTGGATGGATCGAGTATCTTGACTTGTGTGCTTCATTAAGGATGACTTCTCGAATACCGCCATAGAGTGGAACCTAAATACGCCCTTTAAAATATAAGGTTCCCTCTTTGTCTGGCACCAAATTCTTCAGCATACCTCGGAGGTATTCAACTCTACGATTCTCCCCTTTCAGGGCTTCTTGTTGTGCGTTACGAATGCGTGCAGTGAGGTTCGTTTGAATAGTCATTTCCAATGCTCGAACCCTTAGGGTCTTAACCCTTTCTTTTTGGCTTAACGCGTCTGCTACAACATTTGCCTTTCCTGGATGGTACTTAATCTCACAGTCATAATCGTTCAGCAGCTTGACCCAACGTCGCTGACGCATATTTAATTCCTTCTGATCAAATATGTGTTGTAGGCTTTTGTGATCGGTGAAGATTGCACATCGAGTACCATATAAATAGTGTCGCCAGATCTTCAAGGCGAATACCACCGGGCCTAGCTCCAAGTCGTGCGTGGTATAATTCCTTTCATGCACCTTCAACTGTCTTGAAGCGTAATCAATGACTTTTTGGCATTGCATGAGCACGCAACCCAAACCTTGACGCGAAGCGTCACAGTATACCACAAAGTCTTCAGTGCCTTCGGGTAAGGATAGTATCGGTGCATCGCATAGTTTATTTTTGAGCAGTTGGAAGGGTTCTTCCTACTTATCACCCCAGTCGTACTTCTTGTCTTTCTGCGTAAGGGTCGTCAGTGGTTGAGCTATCTTGGAGAAATTCTTAATAAACCGTCGGTAATAGCCCGCTAAGCCCAAAAATTGTCAAACTTCAATCGGGGTTTTGGGGGCTTCCCAATTCTTTATTGCTTCTATCTTGGATGGGTCTACATGAATTCCCTTCTCATTCACAACGTGACCAAGAAACTGTACTTCGCGAATCCAGAATTCGCACTTTGAAAACTTTGCATAAAGTTTCTCTTCCTTCAGTAGTTCCAAAATGGTTCTGAGGTGTTGCTCGTGCTCTTCTCTCGTTCGTGAGTAAATCAGGATATCATCGATAAATACAATCACGAATTTATCGAGATATAGTTTGCATACGCGGTTCATCAGATCCATAAATACCGCTGGCGCGTTCGTTAGTCCGAATGGCATCATAAGTAACTCGTAATGCCCATAGCGTGTTCTGAATGCAGTCTTTGGTACGCTTTCCTCTTGAATTCTTAACTGATGGTATCCCGATCGAAGGTCGATCTTGGAATAGTAGCTCGATCCTTGCAATTGATCAAATAAATCATCAATCCTCGGTAGTGGGTACCGATTCTTGATAGTGAGCTTGTTCAGTTCTCTGTAATCGATACACATTCGCAGTGTTCCATCCTTCTTTTTCACGAACAATACTAGAGCTCCACAAGGTGAGAAGCTTGGCCTTATGAATCCTTTATCCAACAACTCCTGGAGTTGTGTAGATAATTCTTGCATCTCGGATGGCGCAAGCCGATAGGGAGCCTTGGCTACAGGAGCGGCTCCTGGAACCAAGTCTATATGGAATTCGACTTGTCGTTGCGGAGGTAGTCCTGGCAGATCTTCAGGAAAAACATCAGGGAATTCCTTCACCATAGGAATGTCTTCGAGTTTCGGCTCCTCAGCCTTCTTATCTACAACGTGCGCTAGGAAAGCAACACATCCTTTCCTTAAGCACTTCTATGCCTTCATACAACTGATGATTCGTAGAGGCGCGTCTCGTTTTTTTCCATGTACGATGAGAGTTTCATCATTTGCCAGAGGGATGCGAATGATTTTCTCATGACAAACAACTTCAGCCTTGTTCTTGGACAACCAGTCCATTCCAACCACTACATCGAAGCTACCCAATTGGATAGGTAAGAGGTCGATGCTAAAACTTCGTTCACCAAGTTCTAATGAGCAGCCTCTAACAACTTCGCCCGATTTAACAAGTTTACCATTGGCTAGTTCTATGGAATAAGGAATATCTAATCTACTAGATTTTATTCCAAGCATACGTTTAAATTCCACAGACATGAAGCTAAAATCAGCCTCTAACAACTTCGCCCGATTCAACAAGTTTACCTTTTGGCAGGAGCGTCATTCATGGTTGCAAGAGTTTTCGCCTCCTAAGGCGGGTTGGGGTCTCGCTTCTTGTTGTTGGAACCCTTGTTGTTACGTGCTGCTTGATTCAGGTTCGCATGCTTCCTTTTCTTGTCACCAGACGACTCAGCATGCGTCTCGGTCTTTTCAGTTGAGTTCAGTGATAACTTCTTCATGCGAACAGCATCTTCAGTAAGGCTGACAGCCAGAGTTACAGCCTGAGTGATCGTTTCAGGTTTGGCCGAAGTTACCATGCTGCGAAACTCCGGAGCCAATCCCCAGATGTAGCGCTCGACACGCTTAAATTCGGGAGTCACCATATAAGGGATCACTCTTGACAAATCGTGGAACCTTCGAGTATAACCAGTAATGTCAGCACCTTCCATGGTCAAGTGCCAGAACTCAGTCTCCAACCTTTGGAGTTCAGCACATGAGCAATACTTTTCTCTCATACGTTCCTTTAGCTCATCCCACGTCATGCCGTACGCAGCATCATCACCCAGAGTCTGGACTTGCAAATTCCACCAAGTCAAAGCTTCATCAACAAATAACCCTGTAGCAAAAGTGACTTGCTGATCCGCGGTACACTAGCTCATACGGATAGTGGCATTATTCTTCTCCGTCCAACATATAAACGCCACTGCACCCCCAGTGCCATCGTAGTTCAGTGGTTTGCAGTCGAGAAACTGCTTGAAGGTGCAGCCTTGAGCTGTGTTTCCTCCAGATGTATCTCCCTGTCCATTACGCCTAGCATTGCTTGGTCCTCCACTTTGTTCGGTGCGGTTCGCCTCGTATTGAGCGATAGCTGCGGAGATCCTTTCTTCTAATAGGGCATTCAGTTCCTCAGCGGTCCTCGGCAGAAGAGGAGGAGGAGGTTGATCGGAATCTTGATTGTTCACAGTTCTCCTAGGTGCCATGTTCTGTCAGAACATAACACAACAGGGTTAGACATTTGTTTGATATCGTCATACGAGACAGTAGTAGTATATATACACAAACATATACCCACATAAGTGACATCAAACAATCCGCCAAACGTATAAATCAATTCATACAGCAACAAGCATGCATAAATAGATTAATACTGGTGTGTCATAAGATATTCACTGAGTCTTTACACATATCAGAACAACTTGTTACATCATTGTTTGCGAAGTACACAAAATGTATAAGGGTTACATCTCCCCAAAGTACAAGTTTAATATATGTAAAGGACAAAATATCTTACTTCACATTGGCGGTTCTTGTCTTTATACCCTAACTTATTACTCCAAAAGAGTATTTAATAGGCTGGGGGAAGGGTGTTCACGTTTGACCTTTTCTTGTATTGAAGGAATCTCGTTTGATACATGACATGACTTGTTGTGGTTTCTGTGCACTGAATTCCATAATTATGTATGCATCCATAATTACGTAACTCCTTGCACAGTCCGCACAGTTCGTTTTATCCTCGTATTACTTATTTCAGATAGGCCACTGTTTTCAGGTAAAGTCACGAGTACCTGAGATATTCTATTTCTAGTATATGTATATATCAATTATCACACATAATTGCAAGTAATTTCTAGTCAAAGACAAGTGCTACTCCAGTGCACCCCAAGTCTCGTAGTGTCCTTACTTGACTTTTTGAAAAATTGTTTCAGGTAGTGGATGTCGCGGAAAGTTTTATGCAATGAAAACTTTTTGAAATTTTTTTTTCGTGAAAGGATCCTAAAGATTGTAGTCTAGACTCGAGAAGGAATCCTGGTTCACTACAATCGCAGCTCTGATACCAATCTGTCACACCCCTTTCTAAGGCGGAAGCATGAGATGTGATCATGAAAGGCTTTCATTGCATACGATTGGTAAACATACTACATGCTCGAAAAAAAAATAACTCCAAATTCCAAACATTACATAACTGAAAACATAGTTTAAGTGTTTACTTCACAAGACAGCATATTGTCTGAAATGTTTGCAACTTTATTTAAAAAAGGCGAACATAAAGGTTTGGTCCATATATCACCACATGGAGTGGGACATAACAACCAAAGCCAGCAAAACGGGCACCAAAGTCTTGACACAACATGACTACAAATAATATCCAAGAGCAAGAGTATGACCGCGCGCACATCCACTTTAGTTACCTGAAATACATGTGAGTTTTTGGAAAATCGTCAACATAATGTTGGTGTGAATTCATGCAGTTTTTGTATTGAACGTTTGTATACTTTGTATGAAAACATGGTATGTAATTTGTATGTATCAAGTATTTCTGTAAATATAAGGAAATCGAGATCGCTAATGGTTTGCAAGGCCATTAACATGTGACACGACATAGGAAACATCCAAACCATAGGCATTTTTCTAGTTGTCGATTAACGACTGAGACACAAAAGCACTACTTGGTACTAATTATCACCAAGAGTGTGACTGCCCGAAAACCCATTAGATTTAACCTTTTGTTATGTGGTCTTAGTATGTACATGATTAATGGTACTTCTGGTACCCTATTCGTGACATGATCTAAAGTATCATTCCTAAGTTTTTGTATCCAGCATACCATAACACATGTATTTTCCCCAAGTTTAAAAAGCATGTAAAAGTTTAAAAGTGGGGACATGAACTCACAACTTTGTGTTTCTTGCACCGTAAACTTCAACGGGTTTGCTTATATAGCGTCGTGACCTATACGTGTTTTATTAACGTTAGTCACTAGACTTGTATCGCACAAGTACAAGTCACCATCTTTTATGTATGTATTCTTTGTGTGTTAAAAATAATTTATATTTTTAACTATGTATCTTACTTATATTATTTTCTCAAAAATAAATATAAGTATCTTGTATTTTTCACCCGAGTTATGTATTTTTGTCCAAAACTTCATTTTAAGTTCGTAACTCGTCCAAGTTACATAATCTATTAAGAAATATATTTTCATAAATATATTCTCTTGTATTTGTCTATGCATGTTGTATGTGTATTTTTGTATCTTCACTCCTTAGGAGTATTTAGTGTATTTTCAAGTCCTAATACACTATCACATATAATACATACTACATACACTTAGCACAAAATTTGGTGATCAATAAATATATATATTTTCCTCAAAAATATACATACTTAATATCAATTTTTATCTTGAAGAAATCATCATTTCTTAACTTGAAGTTTACATAAAAATTAGGGAAACCTTGGTAAATATTTTTGGATGAATTTTTAGGGAATAAGTTGCACCAAAACTTATATTTTTCTAAGTGTCAAAATTCTATAGAAATTTTGACATAGTTTCCCCTAAAAATGGAGGTTTCCTATGTTTTCAAAACATATGTTTACTTTCTTTTAAATCATCATTAAACATCAACAACACAATCAGGACTTACCATAAGCCAAGATCATGTAATTCACACTACATCATGAACTTGAAGTTTTTGTAAAAACTTGTAGTAACTTACCATGTTATTTAGTAGGTTTAGTTACCCTTTAAAACATATTTATTTGTTTGTAAATCACATTATTAAAAGATTTGGTCATTTACAACTTGTAAGATGATTTTTCTAAAAATAATTCTCTTGTATTTTTCTTGTTACAAACATGTTTCTAGTCTTGTTTAAACACTAAAAATATGATTAGTTTACTTAGTAACCATGACTTTGTAAATCTCATAAATAAACTTGGTTTCTTGAGAAAATTATTTTTGTAATCATCTATTTACAAGATTTGTATTTTGTTTAAATCACCTTTACATATGAACATCAATTTCATCATTCAAGTTCATGAAGACATAAAGCATGATGATCTTGGTCTTTCACAAGATCACCACTTTAACTTACTAGATCATGTGTTTAATCACAATCTAGTAGGTTTCTTATGATGTCTAACATCACTGACACAAATCATCATTCATCAAGAAGCAAATCGTCATCATTAACATGTATTCTTATGTATTTAAGCTTATGTTAAAGTATCATGATCATGTTCTTTTGTGTTATTGTGATTAACAATATTCATCATCTTTTAACCATCAAAATATGAAGTAACAACAAGTGATAAGAAGCTTACAACTAGCAAAAGGGCAAGGGAAGAACACAAGAAGTTGAGGATGACAAAAGGGTTGGATAAAAGCAAATGGGAGATGTCCTTCAAGATCCACAAGCTCCACACTTCGTTAGACACCTTCTTGCACCTCTAAATGAACTTGGAATGATTGAACAATGTTGAATGATGATGGTGGTGTGGTGGTGAGTTTCGGCCAAGAATGAGGGGAGGAGAGGAGAAGGTTGATGGTGTGAAGTGAGATGTTGATGACGATATTCTCTTATAGTACATGCAAGATCTAAATCCAATCTTTCAAGATCATATGCAATCTAAATAATATCTAAGTGTATCAAAGTGAATCAAAGTGAATCCAAGTGAGATTATGCAAGATCAAGAAGGATATTTGTGGGGGCCACTCAATGACCATCCACTATATAGGGGGGGGTAAAGTGTAAGTTTGATGGATAGTGTAACACCCCGTGTTTTCGAGAAGTCAAGGTCAAAGTCAACGACCGATTTCGCGCAACCGGCTAATAATAGATTTCTTTTATTTTAGCTATTATGTGGAGTAAGTGTCTATAATTACAATAATAGACGTATGATCATCGCTATTCAATCGACCTACGACTGTGAACTATAGGAAGTAACAATGCGATAAAGTTAACTAAACGATAATCAAACTATGCTAATCAAATCGACATCGAATCAAATCTCAACTCGAAATACGCATTTGGAGTATTGTTATACGTGTGTTTGTGTGCCTTACGTGTTACCTGCGCATGTTTAATTTTGTATGTTGTGGAAATCAATCGAAACTCGAAATGCAATCGAACTCAATCGACAACGAACTCGAATCACAATCGAACTATGATAATTAGTGGAGAAGGTATAGTGCGAGATATGAGTGGTTGGGATTAAAAGTAATTTGACTAGGAAACCCTATCGTATTGAACCGCTCGCAACCAAAATCTAAATATAAAAAATCGTCGCACCGAACACTTGAAACGTGCAGTTGATCGATCAGGCTACCAGCCGATCGAACAGCCAGCCGATCAGACTGCTTTACGATCGGACAGGCTGTCCGATCGAGCTGCCTGGCCGATCGGCCAGAACTTTCCTCATTTGGCATCCTATAAATACCCCTGTCATTATCATCCTTTCCACTTTTGAAAACCTCTGTCCGACCAGCTCGCT
Organism: Helianthus tuberosus; assembly: GCA_030545235.1. Classification (NCBI taxonomy): domain Eukaryota; kingdom Viridiplantae; phylum Streptophyta; class Magnoliopsida; order Asterales; family Asteraceae; genus Helianthus; species Helianthus tuberosus. The sequence goes on from CM060383.1 coordinate 57,406,493, forward strand.
TAGCTCATCCTTTTCTCAGATTCCTCTCGATTTCGGTAAGATTTCATCCTAAATCTTGTACTTTCTTGACCTACACGCACTCCTACACCTTTCTATCTTTCAAATCTTAACTTTTAACCGTGAAATCATCAAGATTCAACTGTTCTAGGATGATGTCAACATGGGTTCTTGAAGAACTTCATGTTTTGGCCTCAATCCACCAAGAATAACTTGGATCTAGCCGATTTCCACATAAACAAACAAAGATCTTTCGTAGATCTAAACATATACACGGTGAAAAGGATTGAAAGATGGATTTTCCAACTTTCTTTCAACTCTTTTTCACTCAATGCCTTCAAACCGATAGAAACGGAGCTTGTGCCGGCTTACAAATCACTCCGGTGGTTACATGGCTCAAGATCCGGATTCTATCCACGAGGTTAACCGATTTCGGGTTAAACGTTAAACTCCATTCCGAACAGTTCACCGGCCGGCTTTGGGTGATTCCTGTCCGACCAGGGGAACCAAGTAAGGACGAGGGATCTATGGTTCGACTCGTTGTCAAAATACCTCAATAAAACGACAAACAATCAGAACAACCAAGTGTTAGACGAATAGGCTGATCAGGTCAGGTTGCTGACCGAACGGACTGCTGTCCAAACGGACAGCCAGCCGGTCGGACAGTCAGCCGATCGACTGGCCAGCCGATCGGTTAACACATGGTCCCACACTTAATCAATTTATTTTGAAGACTAGTATTGAACGAACTGCTGTTTGATCGGACTACTGTCCGATTTGATTACTCTTCGGATCATGAGATACTAGGACTTTAAAGACTTAAACAATTTTCAACATGTTCACTAACAGGGTTGCCACCCGGTCGGATGGACATCCGACCGAGTGACCCTTCTGCTATGAATTGTTCCCACAATGTAACCTCATCACTAAGGTCACCGTCCGACCGGATGACAATCCGAACGGATTGTTATCCGCACGATTGACCGTCCGATCGACCGACTTGAAGGATAGAGATACTTCAATGTTTTCAAAATGCTACAACGAAAACTTCAAAAGACAAGTCATCATACACAAACACATTCACCTCATAGGAAGAAACAATCCACTCGAATAGTCATCCGACTGGACTACCGTCCGACCGGATGACCATCCGAACGGATTTTTATCCGCACGATTAGCTGTCCGACCAGATTACCGTCCGACCTAACTGCTATCCGACCCATTCACACTTGTTTTCCGTTTTACACGTCGCTTATTATTATGCTATCAAACTATTCAGGCTAACCCTACTTGCTAAGCGCTCCCTTCAATCCATCAACCACTGTGAGTATACTCGATCCCGTTTTGCTTTATGAACTTTTGGGTGTTACATACGTTACAACTATTCAAATCACACCAAACACACTACTCAATACTATTTGAACGCTAACCGTTAATGCATGTTATACGTGGCTTATGAATGCTTGTTTGTTATGTTTACACATGGAATGCTGTCTACCTGCCTTAGCAAAGATAGTACTATAGTTTGGACTCAGCACCCGTTCACACGGGGGTTGTTAAGGACAATTACTTGCATGGATTACGGTGGTAATCATGTATTGCGAACTGCCTCGGGCAGTCAACCCGCAGTCATTGGTATCGATGGATCTATGTCGATAACTAACGTGCTTCATTTCACTATGTGTACGTGCTGGTTATGCGTAAATGAATTCGAACTCTATATGCTATTATCAAACTTGTATGCTCACCTTTACATTTTATGTATTGACTTTATTTTAACGTATGTGACAAGTGCTTAGGATGCACACCTGGTAGGAAAGTGAAGCTAGAATAAAGCTTTAGAGCCCAACAAATAGTTGTCTGTAGAAATTGAATCAAGGGTCTCTAGATGCAGATAAACAATTGCTCTATTTTAAATCTGAGTTGTCGGAACAGAATTATTTGCCTAGTTTTATCTGTAATAATTTGTTTACTGTTTGAGACATGGTATGGGACATGTTATTTAAATTGAATGGTAATGATAATTGTTATGGAAACTTCTGGACAATCTGTTTCGCTCGGTGTCATGCCCCGATGATTCCGCCATCGGTTGGGGTGTGACAGATAGGTTAAAGAATTTAGTTGGAAGTTAAGTGTATTAGTTAGTGTCCATGCATATGATATGTTATATAGTGTGTTAGGGTGTTCGGTGATCATAACTAGCTCAGAAAAAATGAAATAATGCTTCTAGTATAATTTTGATGTTTCGGGTAGTGTCCGGTTGTTCGGTTAGATACCGGTTCGTTAAAGTGCTAAATTGCACCGTTTAGTGTCCTTTAAGTACTCTTTTGTGACACTTTTAATTCCCGACACTTAGGAAGGTATTCTGGACCAATTAGTCATATTTTTATATGTTACAAACTTGTCACAATGCTGAATTTTTGCTGAAATGTATGTAATTCAGCATTTAAAGTGTGTTTCGGGTGCTTTTCAGTGCGTGTTTTAGCTTCCGGAAAGTCTATATGTGAACCCTTGTATCCATTCTTGGGTTTTAACGTATTTTTTGACTTTGGACCTACTCCTAGGCCCCAATTCTATTGTATGACTGCTTTCTGCAGACTTGTTGACACAGTGTGTCTTACCGGTGAGTTTACTAGTATTTCTGACGCAACGCTATCATTAATGCATAAAGCAATATTTGTAGTATAAAACGTGCATGAATTCACAAGTATAGCATGTAATCAGACAATGTTGACATTTACGCACATAATTGCAGTTATCAAGTATTAATTAAATTGTACGGAAATTACCGGTTTTGTGCCAGTTGTCACAACTTAAACGTTCCGTTTTGGGTTTTTGACAAGGATGTTTTTATGTTGGAATGGTTGATCGTATAAAACAGGTGTTGGTGGTCTATTTACGTACGGGTCATGCCGAAATTTCTAACATCTATTAACCACGTTATGATCTTTTGAAAATGATAAGTTAGGGGCGTTACAAGTTGGTATCAGAGCCGAGGTTTGAGGGATTCGAGCACAAGTAGTAGTGTTCGAACTCAAACCGACGGCTCGCTTGAAAGTGTGCTCGCTCCAAGACCGCTAAGAGGTAAAGATTTAAATTACCGGTAAATATAAGTACGTACAATGTGTTCACGGCATAAGTTTTAAAGTTATGTATGCTAAGAAATGATAATGTGGGTAAAATGAGAAGTCCCTGGACCCGTGTGGCTGAAAATGGACCCAGGAAATGGTCGAATCAGCCAATATAAAAGTTTAGCACCGTTTCAGCATTCGGGAGGCCGTTGCCGACGGACTGCTCGGCCATCGCCGACGCCCCCCTTTGGGCCGATGCCTTAAATGGCTGCCTACAGACAAAAGTGGCCGACGCCACATTTTAAGGCCCGTCGCCGACGGGATGTGAGGCCGTTGCCGACGGTCCGCGGAAGTTCAATCGGCTGAAAATTTTTGTTTTGTGTTGTTTTTCGCATTTTGAGATTCCGGGTCGTCCGAAAGCTTATTCAATGTTTATGTAGGGTCCATATAAGGCCTGGCAAGATATATGTAATCGCAATTAGCAATGGAAAGAAAATTGTAAAAGTCGAAAGTAATGTGTCGAATGACACAAATGAATGATGAAGTTTAAAAGAAAGTAAAATTTAAAATGTAAGAATGTGAATGAAGTAATTACGGACTAATGAACTATGATATATTGAAAAGCTTATAATTCGTATTAAACGCAAAACATGATATTGTATAGATGGCAGAAACAAGAAGTGTTAATGATGATGATGATACGGCTCGTCAAGAAGCATTTAATAACAAAGTCACAGAAGTGGCGGAAGAGGTTATGCAAGTTAATCTTCCACGATTAGCTCAAGAAGTAGAAAGTAGAGTGTTGGGAGTTGTGGATGCAATGATGACTAGCAAGATCGAAGAATTAAAGGAATTGATTGAGGGATCTAAAGGTAAAAGCAAGGAACGACGATGTATATATAAAGATTTCATGGCATGCAATCCTGCAGCTTATGATGGCAAAATCGATCCAATAGCGTGCCAAAGATGGATCTCGAACATAGAAGCAGTGTTTATACGAAGTAGGTGTGATAAGGAAGATCAAGTAATGTTCGCTACTGGTCAACTCACTCTTCAGGCGAAAGATTGGTGGGATGCGCATAGTAAGGAAGTTGGGGAGGATAAGCTACAAGGGATGACTTGGCAGGAATTCAAGGAACCTTTTATGAGATACCACTGTCCTCAGTCAGCCATTGATAAGATTCAGGAGGATTTCTTATGCCTCCGACAGAAAAACGAGATGATAAATGAAATATTAAACACGTTCATGGATAAGATGAAGTTTTGTGGAGACTTTGTGAAGACAGAAAGAATGAAGATCAACCGCTTTTATGGTATCCTAAAGGCAGAATTTAGGGAGTTCATCACTCCCTCAAAGTGTGAAACCCTTGACGAGCTCATCAATCTGGCACGGGATAGAGAAATTGAAATTAAGAGGCAAGAAGAACATGGTGAAAAGAGGTCGATAGAAAGGGGGACAAATGCAAGTCCATCTAAAAAGGCGAGGTTCCTTGATCAGGGAAGGAAAGATAAGTCGAAGGGTGGTATTACTCCTTGCAAGACATGTGGGAAACTCCATACTGGGGAATGCCTTTTGGGCAAGAAGGGGTGCTATAAATGCGGTGAAGAAGGGCATACATCCTACAAGTGCCCTAACAACCCGAAGACTTGTTTCAACTGTTTCCAAAAAGGGCATGTTAAGTCGGAGTGTCCTAAACTTCAGCAAGGATCAAAGAAGGAGGGAAAGAATGATGAAATCTCTAAAGCGAAAGGGAGGATGTTTCAAATCACATCCGAAGAAGACAAGTCTCATCCGAACATGGTTTCAGGTATCTTTCTATTAAACTCCATACCGGTTTATGTTCTGTTCGATACCGGAGCCACTATGTCGTTTATTTCGAATGAAATCATACAACATCCTTCATTTAAGATTGAATGAATGCCGATACCTTTAGAAGTAGAAATAGTCGATAGTAAGAACTATGTGTTACACGAGATTTGTAGAAATTGCAAGTTCACTATAGAAGATGAAGAATTCGATATCGACCTCATACCTATGGTTTTGGGGGAATTTAAAATGATAGTAGGAATGGATTGGATGGCACGACACCGCGTAGAGATTAATTGTGAAAATAAGGTAATGCTTGTCCAATCTCTAAGTGGAAGACAACTGAGTATTCAAGGGGAGAGAAATGTGGAAACAAAATTGTGTACCCTTGTTCAACCCGTTAAATACGTACTTAACGGGAGTAGAGCATACCTAGCTTATGTAGTAGACGCTCGATAAAGCCTCCCGAAGCTTGAAGATATTGAGGTCGTGAACGAATTTACGGATATATTTCCGGGGGAATTGCCGGGACTCCCTCCCGAACGAGAAATAAAGTTTCGCATCGAATTGAATCCGGGTGCGAAACTGGTAGCGAAGGCTCCCTATAGATTGGCTCCCACCGAGATGCGGGAGTTAATGACACAATTACAAGATCTACTAGATAAGGGCTTTATACGCCCGAGTGTGGTGCCTTGGGGAGCGCCTGTCTTATTTGTTAAGAAGAAAGATGGGTCGATGCGCATGTGCATCGATTACAGAGAATTAAATAAGCTGACCGTGAAAAACCGCTACCCTTTACCTAGAATTGACGATCTTTTTGATCAATTACAAGGGGCGAGTTGGTTCTCTAAGATAGACCTGCGTTCGGGGTATCATCAAGTTAGAATATGGGAAGAAGATATTCCAAAGACCGCATTCAGAACCCGATATGGGCATTATGAATTTTTAGTCATGTCCTTTGGATTGACGAACGCGCCGGCTGCGTTTATGGATCTTATGAACCGGGTATGCCGACCCATGTTAGATAAATCATGCCTTGAATACTTGTACATTATGCTTTATTAATGTGACGCACACTAAGTGTTTGATGAAATGCTTAAGAGAATAAATGTGTGAAATTCTGAAAGTTAGTGATAATGTTTGTCACTTGAAAATGAGAAATTTATGTAAATGATGGAATGAAAGTGTTGGGCTTAATGAATGAATACGTTTAATGTAGGCGTGAAAGAGGAAGGCTCAAACACTAAGAAAACGGGAGACTCACAAGATCGAGGTACGTTAGTGTACATCATATTCTATAATGTTGTCATATGCATAATAGTCTCAATTGAATTGTGTCGTTATATTAAAATTGTGAGATTTGAAATCTATGGTTCTTCGAAAGTAAAAGTAAGATTCGTCATAAATGGATTGTGAGGAATGAATAAGTTACGAAAGATAATGCATCATATCCGGTTCTTTTAGTTGAACCGGGTATGGGAAGTTAAGTATGTAATGAATGAAAGTCTACTCGATCCGTCTTTCTCCGATTGGAGTATGAGGTAAGAATGTAAGGAATATGTTTATTCGCCATGAAAGAATCGAATGGAAGTTATGTAATGATACTAGTATCCGTTCTTAGCGGGTATGTTAAGAAAAGTATGCTTAGTCCCTACTTTGAGGCAAGCATGTAATGAACCGTTTAACGGTTAGTAAAGTAATTGAATGATGTAATACCGTGAAAGAGACGAATCGGTTTATTATTTAGAGGTGTTAGTGACGAAATACTAAATTATTTGTTTATGTTGAATGTAGGTAAATCCTCAATCTAGGCGGTCGGACGATTTGGAATGAGCACACTTGATCTACGCCCACTACACGCTTCCGTCATAAGTGAATATAACATGGTCTAAACTTTTGGTTATATGTACTTTAAATTGTGTAGTATTTTGGTGTCTTTATGGTTTGGTTAATATCTTATTAGTGGTAGTCTTGTTGTAAACAACTTAAACGTTCCGTTTTGGGTTTTTGTCAAGGATGTTTTTATGTTGGAATGGTTTATCATATAAAACAGGTGTTGGTGGTCTATTTACGTACGGGTCATGCAGAAATTTCTAACATCTATTAACCACGTTAAGATCTTTTGAAAATGATAAGTTGGGGGCGTTACAAAACGATGTTTCCCATCTGTGGCTTTTTAACTATTTTTTTGGCGTTTTTAAAGTGAGTGGTTCATCTTTATCTTCATGTTTATCTCCAAACCACTCATCGGTGTCATTCGTCTCTTCATGCCATTATAATATTCATCAAGAACAAAACACAAAAATGACATAGGTCTGACACTAGCATCTTTTTGTTGAAGATTTGTCCATCTCATGCAGCAAAATCTTATTGAGTCACAGCTCCTCAGGCAAGAATGCATTCTGCGAAACTTCGCGTAGAACAATATTGAATATAAAAGAAACGATGTTTGCCATTTTGGCGTTTTACTGAGTAAATAGTGTATCTAAAAGAAACGTCGATTTTTGGAATCTTTGATGTTTGAGTTTTTTCGGCGTTTTCTAAGATGATTGGTATATAGTAAAATATGGCGTTTTGAGTAGGTGTGTTTAATGTTTTGAGTTTTTTGGCGTTCTAAGATGAATGGTATATAGTAGTAAATATAGCGTTTCCGGTTCGGGGGGTGTGTTTAATGAATGTCTGAGATGTTTTGTTTATATAGGATGTGTTTTAGCCCGTAATGACGTTTTATTCATTAGTTTGGCATTTTTGGTAGAGAAGTCTAAAGACCCTTTTACCCTTAATGAAACGCGTCCACTTAATAGAATTCGTGTGTTGGGATTGAACCCTACCAGAGGAACAGATAATGAAAGCCAAAACTGGTTCACAACAGTGGATTCACAATAAGCAGCAATTTGCACTAGACTTTCCCCTTGAAAGTGATTATAACATCTGATGGTCTCTATCCACTGTCCGTATACAACTGCTGCTACCCTTTCAACTGCTGACAAAGCCCTGAAGAAGTAAACACTGCTGGTTCTATCTGCTGATGACAAAGCACTGCTCACTCAAGGACTGATCAACTTTGAGGAAAGCACTGATGGAAGAAGATAGCATTAGTTTAGTGTATTACGTGTCTTTTGTAGAATCAGTAGTTAACATTAGCAGTGTTTGTATAGGAACAGTTGTTACAGGTTGTTAGGCTGTTAGACGTCACTTTCATGGTGACGTCAGCTGAGATGCCTCAGGGGTTTGGCTTGTCTATAAATGGAGCAGTACTCTGTACTGTTACATTTGATCGTCTTGAGTGAGTTCTTCTCCTCAATTCAATCCTTTTATCTTGTGCAACCAACCATGGGGTATCAGTCTGAGGGGGAGTTTAGTTTGTAAGCTTTCATTGAAATCTTTTGCTTTGATTTGTAATCTTTCGACTCTATGAAAAGCAAATGTTTATTAGAACTTTCTCTCTTTGATTGTGTTTACAAAGTTTGTTGTTCATTTTCGCTGCACTTAAACTCTGTTCATTTCTAATTGATTTGTTCAAATTATGCAAACAAACACAATCATGAGTGCCTCCTATCCTAACAATTGGTATCAGAGCTTGGACAGTCAAATTCGATCTAACAATCAATTTGACATAACAGTTCAGCTCAAAATTCATTGATACTAAGGTTGGCTGCATTCAGTTGAAAAACAGAGTAATGATTGATTACGCTTAAAGTTGTTATTCAAATACTCTGTAAAACAACCAAGATGTCATAAGACACACAAATTTCACACAACAAGTGATGTCATGCACAAGTCACTCATAGTTTTCAGATCTGAAAACATGTCTGTTAAACTATGATATTATTTATTCTTTTCAAAATTGATTTCAACTGTTGTTTATGAAATTTGTGATGTTTTCATTATATTAGATGCTAAAGTATGAACCTCAGATTAACAAAACCTATGTTCATAAAAACATTGGTGTTTTGCTAACGTAAAAAGAGGGAAATCAAAACTTTAGTCATTAGATCTTATGTGTTGAAAAACAGGTTGGGAATCCTGTTAAAAAGGACCAAATCAACTATGTTAAAATACATTAAGAAAACAGGAGTCAATATAGTCCGTATCATATGTAATGTGAGATTGGTAAACAATTTGTACAAATATGGCTAAACCTCTTAAAACATTACTACAAAATGATTCTGGATTAAGTATTCCTTCAATAAAGACCTCCCAGTAAGTATTTCATTACTTATGAATGGGAAGGGTAAAAAGGGAAGAAGAAAATTCACAAAAACTCAGAAGTGTGTTTATCTCAAAACTTTTGAAGTCAGAAGAAAAGAGTATAAACATAAAACACTTAAGAGTCAAAGATTGGGGTAACAATGGTCATTAAGCAACTATGTGCAATCATTGGTTCAGGAAAGTTCAGGTAACAATAGTATTCCCAGTGAATGAATTTACAAGAGGACTAGACAAATTTACAGAATCTTCACATGGTAACAAAGTCTATAACAGGGTTTTCAAAAACTCATGTGAACATGTGTCCTCATTTCTGTTGTCAATCAATCAACAAGAAAATGGTACCAAACAGTGGTCAAAATGTATTTACAATTTTATACCACTGTTGTCAAACCATTGACCATTTTCGTAAAATTTGAGAATGATATGATTATGTATTTTATTGAAAAATATATCAGATCCTTTTGGTGCTGTTTTCAGAAAATCCTTTAATTATTTTTTCTTGAAAAGGATTTTCTTAAATAATGCAGGATATATTATTCCTTATTTTTCTTTAAGAATAATATATTTTGGACTTTTACTGGTTTTTGATAGTAAAAGTTTCAATCTCCTGACAGGATATAGAACCTTTATTTTTGTTGGTAATATTATCCTCAATATGGATCAAAAGGAAATGGTACATATGTCAAAGTCATGTCAAACTCAAGTTTGTTTTTACACTGTGCAAAAGATTGATTGTTAACAGATCGTAAAATACTTGGGTACTCATGTTTTAATTTAAATATTATAACAAGAATGAGTTGCCTTAGTAAAAGGTCTACATCATCTGGGGTACTAAACCACTGTCAGAAATTTGAAAAAAAGCTTCAAAATGTGAAATTGACATGTGGCAAAACCTTGAACGGAAAATTTTCAAAACAGTTGCTGATATACTAGTCTTTCAAATCTTTACCACTTACCCTAACCACTGCTTTGTTCAAACATCTGCTTCCTAAATATTGTCCACTGCTGAAAGTCAACCACTGATCCTTTCATTCTCTTGGCAAGCACTGATGCTCAAAATCAGTGACTTATCCACTGATATGCTATCCACTGATAGTAAAAATCATCCACTGTTATCATATTATTACAGTTGTAACCACTGATGCTTGTTTCACCAGTGGCCCTCAAAACAACTGTCCTCCACTCTTCATCCATATCATCAGAGGTTGGCACGTGGTCAGTTTTTAGCCCTCAGATCTTTGTAACCGCTGCCACATCAGCACTTACTTTTTCCCTAAATAAAACCCTGATCAAAACCCCAAACAGGGTTTTACACTGTCGAATTGAATTCTAAAATTCTCTTCTCAAAGCAGTTTTCAACCCTTCATCCCAAAATCATCTTTTGTTCTTCTTCTTCTCCAAAATGAAGAAATCAAAATCAAAATCAAAATCAAAACCAAAATCACCATCATCGTCCAAAGAGTTCGCTCAAACGGCTGCTGAACCCATTGAAATTCCGTACAAATCCCCGCATAATTATTTGGGTCTACTCACAAAACCCACCAACAACCACACATTCGATTCCATCATTGACACCATATCTGCATCAAAGTACAAAACTTTGCTTACCGCAGATGCTCCAATTTATCTGCAAACCCAGAGAGAGTTTTGGGAAAAGGCTACGCTTGAAAAACAAGATGATAAAGTCATTGCCATCAACTCCTCTATACAGGGTAAAGCGATTCAAATTACTCCGCAATCAATCTCAGAAGTCTTTAAACTCGATGATCAGAAAGGTAAAACTTCCTTTGATAAAACCGAGTTGAAAACTGATTTTCTGAAAAGAGGGTATGCAGAACAATCAAAGGTAGATACCTTACAAAAAGGTTACTTCCCTTCTGCACCTAGGTTTTTATTTCACACACTTTTGATGTGTGTTTCAAATAAAACAACAGCGTTTAATGAAATACCATTGAAGATTCAATGTTTGGGCTATGCTATTTTAAATAATGAAAATTACAACTATTCCCAGGAGATCTTTAATGACTTGATAAAAAATGTTGATAGCAAATCATTTTTACTTTTTCCAAGGCTTCTAAGCTATTATTTTAAACAAAAATTTGAAAAAGAAAATGAAAATTTGCTCAAACAAGGTGTTTATCTTCAAATAAAAGGTTTAACACCTGAAACATTCACTAGAATGTTGGCACATATAAAAACAAAAGCAGAGGTGTCTGAGCAGAATTTAGCAGCTACCACTGCTCCTCAGACATCTGCTATTGAGCCCACTGCTCCAGGTGATCAAAGCAGCACAACCACTGCTTTGAAACCCACACCTGCCACCACCAAAAAGACCAAAAAGAAATCATACAAAAAGCCAACCAAACCCAAGAAAAAGGCAACTCTGGAAGATGAGATCCCAGAGCAACTGCCAGTGACGACACAAAAGTTACCACAAACCACTGCTGCTACTTCCTCACAGCAGTTGGTAGAAAGATCTCCACCCTTACCTCAAACTCCTCCTGCATCCTCATAAAAGGATCAGGTTGTAAGCACAGGGACCCCACATTATGAAGCTCTGGATTCAATCGAATCCATCTTCCTCAGTCCTGATCCCAAGGACATGTCTCTTTCAACTCCCTTATCTTCACCCCTCACACTACCACCATCCATATTACCCTTGTTGCATGCAGTTGATATAGCTCAGACGCAAACCAGTTCATCTCTATCACCTATCACTGAGAGTATACTCCAACAAGTGACTGGGTCTGATGCTTATACCTCTGCTATCCAAGCAACTTTTGAGGAGGTTACACTACAGGAGTTACAAGTAACTTCTGTCAGTAGTTCAAGTGGAGCAGCAACTACAAATGTTGGATTAACATATCTACATTTGGACAGTTGTTTCATTAGTCAGACTCCCTTGAAGGCAATTTCTTCTATAGCACCTCTGGTAACCACTAGTGAAAATGTTTTGACCACTGGTACAATCAAAGGGTTTTCAAGTGCTGAAGAAAGAAGTCCCCAGTACCGAGAACAAGGGGCATCAATGGGTGATTTTTAGGACTCAGTTCCTAAGTCACACATTGATGCAACCACTGCTGGTGGGGATTCAGGTGATCCCATTAATTTGGGTGATGATTCAAAATATCAGGAATTGACGGGCAGAGTTGAAAAACTTGAAACATCAGTTACTGAAATAAAGGATATGGTGCAACAGCTGTTAAAAGCTCAAAAAGCACAATCCACTGTTGTTCCACCTCAAGCACCTGCTCCACCACAAGCACTTGCTGCAAATGAGCTCTGGAATCTTTTTCAACCCCTGCTTGAAAAACAAAAACAAATGGCTGATCAACAGCATGAAATGCATGTAAAAATGTTGACAAACATGGTGGAGTCAAGATTTAAAGATACTCAAGCAGACATCAAGGCTATAAAGGCCAGCATACAAAGCACTGCCCATGGTGGAAAAGTTCCCCCCACTATCCTCTTCATGGATAACCCCCTTCCAGATAATGCCAAAAAGGGGGAGAAAATCCAGAAGTTGAAGATGAAGGGAATTGAGGATGGTGTTTACGTTGAACCGGAAAAAGAAAAACAGACATCTAAACCTCAAACCACAAAATCTCAAACTTCTATCCAAACAACTGATATGTCAGTGGTTTCAAAAACCGCTTGTCAAACAGTTGCCATCTCTTCAACACACACCACTACAACACACACTACCACTGCCCTACCACCATTACCACCTGTCATAAAACAGAAGACAACAGATGTTACAACATCTGTTGTAATGACAACAGCGGTTGAAGCACCAGTTGTTTCAACAGCTATTAGTCAGACACTTTCCACCACTCAAACCACTGATCCACCCAAAACATCATCAGCCTCTCCTACAATAAAAAGGAGAAGGATTTTCATTCCTGTTGATGATTCACCATCACCACCACCAAAACCAACTTCACCATCTTCAACACCTGCTCAAAAGCAGAAGATATCTACTGACACATCAGTAGTTGTAATGACAACAGTTGTTGAAACACCAGTTGTTTCAACAGCTGTTGGTCAACCATCCACCACTGCTCTCATCATTCCTACATCACAACCGAAATTACATCCACCTATAAAGCTTCACAAAAGAAAAAGAGAAACAACTCAGGCAACTGATGAAAAATATGATCCTGTTGCTGCTAAATATCCATTTGAACTAGAAGCTGTGAAAAATGAGATGAAACAATTTTACACCGAGGATGATCCTTCAAAAAGAAGATTTCCTTCTCTCATAGGCTTCATAGTCCCAGAAGACATGGATGAATATCTCGAGATGAAAGCAAGGCAAGCAAAGATTAGAGCTAAACTCGAATGCAAAGATCAAGGTGATGAAACCATTTCTGAAAAATTGGAATTTTTGCTCACAAAAGTCAAGCTGATGGAAAATTATGCACAAGATCTGAGCAAAGAAAAAGCAGATCAACGAAAAGAAATGAGAAAAAGTTATCTTGCATACATCATGAAAGAAAAATTCTATCAAGCTGAAGAAAACCAATTTGAGGAATGGCCAATGGTTGCCTTAAAGCATGAAACAAACAGAATTGAAAGGATTAAAAATGATCCAAGAAAGAAGAAGACAACTCCAAATTGGAACAAATATAAAAAGCTCATTGCTGATCTTACATCCGAGTACAAAAAGAAAAAACAGGAACTGATAGATGCTAAGGTGGATACTGCTGAAGCCATAGCAAAATGGACAAAGCAGTATACCGACGAGGCTTATGAAAGGCTGAAGAAAAGAAGGATAACAGTCTCAGACACTTCAAACAAGCCAGACTATAACAAGATAGAACAACAGCTGAATGCTCTTAAATTACTGATCACATCAGCAGATAACCCTATCCTTGTGGAAAACCAAGAAAAAGGAAAACTGCTGACCAGTGAAGAAGAAAAAGAAAAGGAAGCTGAGTACTTCACAGATGCCATCAAGAAAATGGATCTAAAAGAAGAGAGCTCAGTGAGCCTTAAAAACCTTGTCAAAAAGGTATTAACCAAACCTGCAGCAGATATCTCAGACACTGAACTTGAACAAAGAAAAAGGCAAGAGCTGATTGAACAAGAAGCTGCAGAAGACATAGCTGCAGCAAATGAAGTCATAGAAGAGGCTTTCAAACGAATGTTTGAAGTTCAGGATACTGCTTTACAATTTTTCTCAAGGCCAAAATCTCCAAGCTCATCAGAAAATAAATCTCTCCCAAGAAACCCATTGGGTTCAAAAGTACTAAAGTGGCTCTCTGATCAAAAGACCCATGTATTGACCCTGGTCAGATCTAATGGTGAAATGAAGTACATATCAAGGAAAGAAGCACTAGGCATTAGTGTTGAAGATTTGCAGGATCTCCTTGAACTTTCATTGTGCAGGGATGAGGATGACACAAGTTCCAAAAATTTTGAAGAAGAATTTAAAAGACAAGCTAGTGAACTTCTGATGAGGAATAAAGATCCAAAATAATGAAGTGTTTTGGCATTATCTGTTCTAGGGGGAGATTGTTGGGATTAAACCCTACCAGAGGAACAGATAATGAAAGCCAAATCTGGTTCACAACAGTGGATTCATAATAAGCAGCAGTTTGCACTAGACTTTCCCCTTGAAAGTGATTATAACATCTGATGGTCTCTATCCACTGTCCGTATGCAACTGCTGCTACCCTTTCAACTGCTGACAAAGCCCTGAAGAAGTAAACACTGCTGGTTCTATCTGCTGATGACAAAGCACTGCTCACTCAAGGACTGGTCAACTTTGAGGAAAGCACTGATGGAAGAAGATAGCATTAGTTTAGTGTATTACGTGTCTTTTGTAGAATCAGTGGTTAACATTAGCAGTGTTTGTATAGGAACAGTTGTTACAGGTTGTTAGGCTGTTAGACGTCACTTTCATGGTGACGTCAGCTGAGATGCCTCAGGGGTTTGGCTTGTCTATAAATGGAGCAGTACTCTGTACTGTTACATTTGATCGTCTTGACTGAGTTCTTCTCCTCAATTCAATCCTTTTATCTTGTGCAACCAACCATGGGGTATCAGGCTGAGGGGGAGTTTAGTTTCTAAGCTTGCATTGAAATCTTTTGCTTTGATTTGTAATCTTTCGACTCTATGAAAAGCAAATGTTTATTAGAACTTTCTCTCTTTGATTGTGTTTACAAAGTTTGTTGTTCATTTCCGCTGCACTTAAACTCTGTTCATTTCTAATTGATTTGTTCAAATTATGCAAACAAACACAATCATGAGTGCCTCCGATCCTAACATCGTGTTATTTACGAAAACGCCACTGCGCCAATCTAGTCCATAGATTGTTTGATTGGAGATCCATAAGCGTTCTCACCGTTCTCACACTTTCCATCGTTTTCTCTTAATCCTGACCCTATATATATATATATAGGGTAGGGTTTATGAGTGAACAATGATATATTTGTGAACAAAATGAACTTATCCTGACCATTGATTTTGTAGATCTAGATTTTATTTTTAGTGGCAAGATTGTAATTATCTTTTGTACCTTACATGTGTTTTAATAGACACAAGGGTATAATTGTATTTTTCTCTCTTCATTTAATTAATTGATTTTTTTCTCTCTCCTGATTTCTCTTTCCAGTTAAAAGAATATTTAATTACATTCTCTATATTTTTTTCTCTCACATATTACCTAACTTAATATTTGTTAATTTAAAAAAATACAAACATTATCAAATATTGTTCCATCTATAACACGTTTAAAAATATTTAATTACATTCTCTATACATATATGTATTAGATCAATGTTTGATGAAAAGATGTATAGTGGAAACAATATGTAGTAATACACAAGTGTATAAGTTTGGTATATATCGACCTGTATACAATATGTACTTGAATAATACACAGGTGTATACGTCTGGTATATACCGACCTGTATACACATGTGTACTTGAATAATACACAAGTGTATAAATCTGGTTTATACCGACCAGTGAAAACAAGATGTAATAATACACAAGTGTATAAGTCTTATATATACTGACATGTACACACATATGTTAAAAAATATAATTTAATTAGGTTTAATATTTAATTTTAAAAGGAACATAACAGGTTTTTTAAAAAAACATTAGCACTTCAATCTCTTGTAATTAAAATAATGGATAAATAATTAAAAATGAGAGAGAAAGAGTTAAGAGATGAGAAAATTAAGGGATTTTAATTAAAGTACTTGGTTAATGTCAGTCTTACACTTTCAATCTAAAAAATGATTAAGGGTCAAAATTAGTTCACTAAGTTTAATCTCAAGAAGTTGTTCACAAATGAACCTAATCCTATATATATAGGTAATATATGTGTAGGCTTTATGATATAAATATAACACATTACATGTATCACATAATCAAGTAGCAAATAGAGTGCTTGCATACGTTTGTGTGTGAAATGAAAGGAATTTAAATGTGTGAGCAATAGCAAATCATAAGTTAACCAAAACATGAAATCACATAAGCACAAAGGTCCAAGTTGACTAAAGTATAGGTTCTAAGGGTCTAATAACATATCCTTAATCCCTAATGTCATTGGCTCTGATACCAATCGGTCATACCCCGACTCACTTATTTAGATTTAAAACTTACATCAGGTCCCTCCATTATTTCCAAGAGCTTTTTACTTAAATACAAACTCCTCTAATGCACTCCCATTAAAATGTTAAATCACATAAGCCAGGTATAACCTAAATGCTTTGCATGCCATGGTCTAAGCATTAAAAAGTGAAAATAGAAAAAAAAATGACCTGACATGCGATCAACTAATATAGCTTACACAAGACTTGCACATACATTAGTTCTATAACTAATGAACTTTGTTTACATTTTTTTAATAATAAGGAAATTAATAAACTTTAAATTTCATCTTACCAAAAAAAAAAAAAACGAATTATTTATTTTGTTTAACAAAATACCATAGTCAAAGAAAAGAAGACGAAAGAAATCCACATCTTACCCCAAAAAAATCATATCAACTGTTTGTGTAAATTTTTACATCAAGTGATATCGTTTTATATACAAGTTATTGCCTTTCCAAAATATATATATATATATATATATATATATATATATATATATATATATATATAGGACAAAGATACGTTACGAACCACCCTTTATTGCGAGAACCAGTGTGAATACAAACAGTAATTCCTAAAAAATCTAAAAAACACCAAAATTTTTTTTTTTACTATTTTTTTTTTGGAAAAATCGCTATATTTTGTTAATAAAAAAAAAAATCGAGTAATAGTTATCCATGCACATGTGCATATGTATCATTTCTTTGTCAAATTCCGTAATTCATTACAAATAATAGTCAATTGCACTTTCATTTACACTACCACGTGTAATACACCACTTTTTATGTTAACAATATTAGAAATCACATGTGCATCTATAGGTATCAACATGAAATAAGGTGTTTTGGTACACTACTTTCTCTTTCATCTATCATTCCATCCATAATACACAAGCATGTACATGTGCATTTTTGTCATTTCTTTGACAAATTTCGTAATTCATTATACATATTAGACAATTGCACTTTCATTTACACTACCATATGTAATACACTACTTTTTACATTACCAATATTAAAAATGCACATGTGCATTTATATGTATCAACATGAAATAAGGTGTTTTGGCACACTACTTTGAATACACTTTCCATTTCATCTATCATACCATCCATAATACACTACCATTACCTTCTACCATCCATAATACAATACCATTACCTCCTACCATCCATAATACAATACCATTAACAATATTTTCACTTTATTACATGTATTTATACACCATTTATATCATCCAATCAACATATTACAACATAAATTGACAACTATAACCAAACCATCAACCACTAGATATAACTAACCAAAAAACATGTATATGAGCCTACTTCTCCATTCAAAATCACAAACTTTTTGTACCAAAACACGTTATATCATGGTTATACCTAATGATGCACATGTGCATTTTGAATATTGGTAATGTAAAAAGTAGTGTATTACTAATGGTATTGTAAATTAAAGTGCAATTGTCTATTCCTGATAACGTATTACCGAATTTGTCGAAGTAATGATACATATGCACAAGTCCATGGATAACTGTTACTCGAAAAAAAAAAGTTTTTTTTATGGTAACGAAATATAGCGATTTTTTTTAAATTATAAAAAAAAATAAAAAATTTTCAGTGCCTTTTTGATTTTTTTTTAGATTTTATTTTGTGTTTACATTGGTTCTCGCGGTTCTTGCAATAAGGGTGGTTATCGCATGAACCTTACCCTATATATATATATATAGGGGAAGGATAAATCGAAAACCCACTTGAGTTGAGAAAACTTAGAAAACCTTTGTAAAAAACCCATGTAAACTCAAGAAACATTTCTAAAAAAAATAGGAAATGTAATATACATATATTTGAACATTTTTAAAAAAGAAACACAAAAAAACACTAAGTAGTTTTTTTTTTAAAAAAAATGTTACAAATTTCAGGTTACATAATATGTATGTCCAAAAAAAATGTAACATACAAATTTTCAACATTTAAAAAAAAAAAAACTAGTAAGCATTTTTTTCATTTTTTTTTCATAAATAGGTCCGTGTACATTTATATTACATTCCCTATTTTTTTTTAGAAAAAAATAAAAATGTTACATAGGGTTTATTTGGGTTTTCTCAACTCAAGTGGGTTTTCGATTTATCTTTCCTATATATATATATATATATATATATATATTCTCACGGTTCTTACAACTCGAGGTGATATATATATATATATATATATATATATATATATATTCTCACGGTTCTTACAACTCGAGGTGGTTCTCATTTTAGCAGGCACTTATATAGGGGACCGCTAAAATGAGAACAACCTCGAGTTGTAAGAACCGTGAGAACTACACTGTAAGGGGCGAGGTGGACCAAATTTTTTTTTTCATAAACGTAGATGCGTGTATTATAACACATTTGTAAAAAAAAATTCAAAAAAAAAAATGTCGTGTGTGTAGTTTTGAGCACCACAAGTTTGTGTTTACGGGTACCGTAAATTTTCCGGTTAAATTTACGGTACCCGTAAACACAAACTTGTGGTGCTCAAAACTACACACACGACATTTTTCTTTTTTTGAATTTTTTTTTTACAAATGTGTTATAATACACGCATCTACGTTTATGAAAAAAAAAAAAATTGGTCCACCTCGCCCCGGATCAAGTAGTTCTCACGGTTCTTACAACTTAAGGTGGTTCTCATTTTAGCCGGCACTTATATATATATATGTATATATATATATATGTATATATATATGTATATATATATATATTAATAATGAGTGTCGGGTGACATGCACTTTATTTCTTCTTTTATTTTGTGTTTCAATCGTCAATATATCGTAGGGTTAATTTGATAACTACTTTTTTCGACAACTACGAGAATCAATGTAAACACAACAAAATAAACTCATCCACCATCACTCAAAATCTAAATATCCACCCCACCACACCACACCACAACCTTAACCCCCCCCCCCCCCAAAGAACACTATAGCTCACCAAAAAACCAAAAAAAAACTAACCCTCCCCCCCCCCCCCCCACACACACACACCCAAACTAAATGCTAAAAACTAATCCCCACAACTAAATGTTAAAAAGGTTTTTGTTTTTATATTTTTATTAAAAATCGCTAAATTTCGTCACCTAAAAAACTGAACAACAGTACCGATGCGCATGTGCATATGGATACGCATACACATGTGCAACGGTATTTTTTGTTCAATTTTTATTATAAAAAACGCTACATTTCGTCACTAAAAAAAGAACAACAGTACCTTTGCACATGTGCATCACTACTGTTATTCAGTTTTTTTTAAGTGACGAAATGTAGCGTTTTTTATAAAAAATAATTTTGTGTGTTTTTATTTATTTTAGGTATTTTTGGTTGTTTTCACTTTGATTCTAACGGTTCTCGCAATAAAGGGTGGTTTTAAACAGATCCTTATCCAATATATATATATGGTTAGGTTAGCGTACAATATCCCTTATCGTACAATATGTACGTGTTCATCTCAGTCGTCAGATCTTCATCCCACATTGAAATCGCATGTTGGTTTTTTGTAACAATTTCGCATGTTGGTTTTTTAACAAGCGATTTCATCAAAATTACCATGTGCGAAATTGTTACAAAAAACCAACATGCGATTTCATCAAAATTATCACATGTGAAATTGTTACAAAAAACCAACATGCGATTTCATCAAAATTATCATATGCGATTTCATCCATGTTATTTTATAACATGCGATTTCACTATATCTTACGTATTGTATGTTAAGAAATATTGTATTTTACACTTTCACTATATATATATAGAGAGAGAGAGAGTCGAGAGAGAGAGAGAGAGAGTCAAGAGAGAGAGAGGATCATGAGAAAACTACATCTAAATGAGAAAAGTACAAAACTAACTAAAAAAAAGCCTAAAAAAGCTAAAAAAACATACCAATTTTTTTTTACAATTTTTTATAAAAAAGTCGCTATTTTTTATATATAAAAAAATTTTCAAAAAAAAAAAACACTTGTACTGCATATATGCATTATATGTGTACTACACATATGCATTAAATGCTTAAAATTAGCTTTTTGAGTCTAGTTTAGCTTTTAGGGTTTGTTTTTCTTTTTGAGGTTTAGGATTAGGATTAGGTTTTTGAGTGTGTGGGGGAGGGGGGGTTTAGGTTTTTGGAGGGGGGGGTTAGGCTTTTTTCGGGTTTATGTTTATGGTTTAGTTTTAGGTTTTCGGGAGGGGGTGGGGGGGGGGGGTAGGCTTTTGGTGGGAGGGTGAATTTAGGTTTTTGGGGGGTGGGGTGGGGGGTTTAGGTTTTTGAGGGGTGTCGGTGGGGGTGGGTTAAGTGATTTAGGCTTTCCGTATTAGTGCACATGTGCACAGTACAAAAAAAAATGAAATTTTTTTCCATACATTAAAATTAGCAACTTTTTATAAAAAATTGTAAAAAAAACAAAAATTTTGGTATGTTTTTTAGGCTTTTTTTAGTTATTTTTTTTATTTTTCTCATTTAAACTAGTTTTCTCATGATCCATCCCCTATATATATATATATATATATATATGACAATGATCCGTTAGGAACCACCCTTTATTGCGAGAAACAGTGTGAACACAAACAGTAATACCTAAAAAAATCTAAAAAACACCCAAAAAAATTTTTTTTTACCATATTTTTTTGTAAAAATCGCTATATTTTGTTTACAACAAAAAAAAAAAAATTTCAAATTTTTTTTCCAGTCTCAGTTATCCATGCACATGTGCATTTGTATCATTTCTTTGACAAATTCCGTAATTCATTACAAATATTAGACAATTGCGCTTTCATTTACACTACCACGTGTAATACACTACTTTTTACGTTAACAATATTAGAAATGCACATGTGCATCTATATGTATCAACATGAAATAAGGTGTTTTGGTACACTACTTTCTCTTTCATCTATCATTCCATCCATAATACACAAACATGCACATGTGCATTTTTGTCATTTCTTTGACAAATTCCGTTATTCATTACAACTATTAGACAATTGCACTTTCATTTACACTACCATGTGTGATACAATACTTTTTACAATACCAATATTAGAAATGCACATGTGCATCTATATGTATCAACATGAAATAAGGTGTTTTGGTACGCTACTTTGAATACACTTTACCTTTCATCTATCATACCATCCATAATACACTACCATTACATCCTACCATCCATAATACAATACCATTACCTCCTACCATCCATAATACAATGTCATTACCAATATTTTTACTTTATTACATGTATGTAAACACCATTTATACCATCCAATCAACATATTAAATCATAAATTGACAACTATAACCAAACCATCAACCACTAGATATAACTAACAAAAAAACATGTATATGGGCCTACTTCTCCATTCAAAATCACAAACTTTTTGTACCAAAACACGTTATATCATGCTTATACCTAATGATGCACATGTGCATTTTGAATATTGGTAATGTAAAAAGTAGTGTATTTGGAATGGTATTGTAAATTAAAGTGCAATTGTCTATTTCTGATAACATATTATCGAATTTGTCAAAGTAATGATACATATGTGCATAGATAACTGTTACTCGAAAAAAAAAGTTTTTTATTTTTTTATGGTAACGAAATATAGCGATTTTTCAAGAAAAATATTAAAAAAAAAAATTTTGAGTGCCTTTTTTGATTTTTTTTAGATTTTATTTTGTGTTCACATTGGTTCTCGCGGTTCTCGCAATAAGGGTGGTTCTCGCATGAACCTTACCCTATATATATATATATATATATATAGGGGAGCGCTAAAATGAAAACCACCTCCAGTTGTAAGAACCACGAGAACCACTCTCAACCAATCAGAAAAAGGGGTAGTTTGGTCATTTCCTTTAAATGTCCAATCTCTCATCTCTCCTTTTCGTCTTCATCACCATCATCACCCATAAATCCGAAAATCAGAGAGATCAACCATCTTTAACCCTCCAAACCACCGAATGTAAACCCAAATTGACAATGAAGTGACGAACTGGAAATCAATCATCAACCCATACGACACTTCAGCTTCAATCAACCCCAACTGCCTCTCCACCACCACCACCACCACTACCACCACCGCCCCCACCATCGTATTCCCCCGCATCGCCGCCGCTGTTGAAAACGGCGTCGTATGGGACAATGTCGTATGCGACACCGCCATGGGAGGAACCGACGACGACAGAAACATCAGCAGCGGCGGTGGTGATTCACTTTCCGATGAAACGTTACGGTAAACCCCCTAACTCCTCATTTCTTTAAACCTTCTCAGATTTCGTTTTTCTCCGGTTAGTACCTTTCGTTTCAGGTGGTTGGGTGGTGGTCCAACGTCGATGAAGACGTGGTGGTGGTCCGACGGCGGCACTGCCGCCGGAGCCATGGCTACGGACGTGGTGGTGGACTTGGTTCAGTGTTTTTTCAGCTCGGTTCGGTCAACAGAAGATCGGATTACGGGTTCACATCAGACTAGTTCGTGTGCGACAAGATATGGTTCGATTCAGTGCGTCTCGATTCAGTCTCAGGTCCGACGTGGTTCGGGTTGGGTTAACAACAGTGGTGGCGGTGTTATACAACTCAGATTAGGTTTGTTCGTCATCGGGTTTTGTTCGAGTTCTGGTATGGTTCGGGTGTAACTCACTCGGTTCAAGTTTCGGTTCGGGGCAACTCACCACAAAACGGGTTCGGTCAACTCGGTAAACACTTTAGTCAAAGTCGGGCAATGGCAGCCAAAACAGTCGACTCAAATACCCGGTAACATTTAACGGCGCGAAAATTTCAAGTTATATAGTTTTAGATTTTAGTTAGTTACGTGACTGAGCACGACTCGATTCGACTAGATACTAGCTTACGTTTAGATATATTTAACGAGAAATTTTATATATAATGGTTATATTCTTGAAAATTGATTGAATTATTGGAAAATATATCGACACTTAGTTGTCGGGATCGTTAAAAAAACAGAGGAAACGTAGAAAGTTTAACGTAAACTTTTTAACTTAAAACGTAATTTTTTTAACGTAGAACGTAAACTTTTTAAGGTAAAACGTAAATTTTTTAACGTAAAACATAAATTTTTTAATGTAAAAACGTAAGTTTTTAACGTAAAACGTAAAAAGTTTAACGTAAAACGTAAAAACGTAAAACGTAAAACGTAAATTTTTTAACGTAAAAAGTTTGACGTAAAACGTAAAAACGTAAAACGTAATTTTTTTAACATAAAACGTAAACTGTTTAACGTAAAACGTAAACTTTTTAACCTAAAACGTAAACTTTTAAACGTAAAACGTAAAACTTTTTTTATGTAAATTGTAAAACCTAAAAAACGGCGCGTAAAAAAACGGCACGTAAAAAAACGGCACGTTAAAAAAACGACGCGTGAAAAAAGCTGGGAGTAAAAACGGCGCGTTAAGAAACGACGCGTGAAAAAGTCGGGCGTAAAAACGGCGTGTAAAAAACGGCGCGAAAAAAAAATTCTTTTGTTAAAAAATCTGAATTGTTAAAAAATAACAATTAATATAATAATACAAAAATAGTAATAAAAAACAATAAATGCAAAAAGACAAAATTGAGTAAATTTACTGAACTATCCTTTTGGATTAAAATATTAAAGATATAATAAGACAAAAAATATTTAATAATAATTTTTAATTACTTTTAATCTCCATTGATCTTAAAGTTCCAATGGTTGAAAAGTGGTTCCCTCGGTTCTTACAACTGGGGGTGGCTTTCATTTTAGCGCTCCCCTATATATATATATATATATATATATATATATATATATATATATACGTGTGTGTGTGTATGTGTGTGTGTGTGGTGTGAGGTTCATTGAGTAACACGAAAAATGAGGAACCGGTGAGCATTCTTAAAAACTTAACTTAACATGTTAAAAATAAGTTTTTTTTTTTAATTTTTTTTCCGTGCTTTTCCTTATAAATACTTGTAGAAGCATTTTTAATAAAAAAAATCAAAAACTAAAAATATAAAGAAAACAATTAAAAAAAGGCTTAATTTTTTTTTACAAAAATGATTTGTTTATTGTAATAGTTTCTACCCAGTTTTATAAGAAAAAGCACTGAAAAAAATTTAAAAAAATTGATTTTAACATGTTAAGTTAATTTTATAATATATATTTTTAGCTATTTTTTAAACATTTTTTTATTTTTTTTTGTTTTTTGTTTTTTAATTTTTACTAAATATTTCTACATGTATTTATAAGGAAAAGCGGAGAAAAAGATTTAGAAAAAGTTGAGTTTTAACAAGTTAAGTTGAATTTTTAAGAGTGTTCCCCGGTTCCCCACTTTTTTAGTGTCCCCCAATGAACCCTTTGCTATATATCTATTATATATAATAAATAAAAGTAATTTGGGCCACGTGTCACTTAATTAGGGCATCCTCAGTTCTGTTTTCCCGCCCAACAGTACCACACTTCCATCCCTTTTATACTCCCTCCGTCTCCTTTTTTCCTTTTCAAAACCCTGAATCTGAATCTTCTTCTCCTTCTCCTTCTCCTTCTCCTTCTCCTTCTCCTTCTCCTGTACTCTTCTCCCTTCTTAATCAAAGATCTAACCAAATCATCTCATCATGAAACATTCAGCCTTTGTAATTTTCATGTCTGATTATACCATGAAGAGGTAATATCTGGATTTTGTAATTATCATCCCGAGCTATAGTTGGGAAGATTCTTTCATCTTCTTCGTCGGCAAGGTTCTTCCATTTGAGGTTTGATTTGTATGTTTATAGATCTGTGTTGATTTCTTCTTATTTTCATACAAAGTTTTAATTAAACCCTAATTTCTAATCGTAATCTCATCATATGGTTCCAAGGTTGTTGTCATCGATGGTCATCAAAGTGTATGTTTGAATATGTTCAGAAACTAAGGGTTTTTTTTCTTAACGGTGATGATATGAGTACAATATCTGTTGATTATTGATCTTTGAATACGTTCACCAATTATTCTTTTTGAAATTAGGGTTTCATTTGCTTGAGATTTGAATCTTCAAATTGTTGAAGCCTTTGAAGCCGATCCTTTTAAATTTCCAGTTCCCGAGGTATTATCTGTTTGTAACAGCAGTGGTTCAGCATCTACAGTGGATTCAACATCTACAGTGGATTCAACATCAGGTGTTTGCTATTATTGTTTGATGTTGTTTGCTATTGTTGTTTGATGTTGTTTGCTATTGTTGTCAAGTAAGGTAAAAATGGCCATTCTAATTACTTGAATATTGCGTATGATATCCTTTTAATTTTAATCGCCCAACAAGTTTTTTGGTTTGTTTCTTTCATATTTCATTATGATTTGTATGCTTTTAGGGTTTGTTTGATGTTGTTTGCTATTGTTGTCAAGTAAGGTAAAAATGGTCATTCTAATTACTTGAATATTGCGTATGATATCTTTTAATTTTAATCGCCCAACAAGTTTTTTGGTTTGTTTCTTTCATATTTCATTATGATTTGTATGCTTTTAGGGTTTGATTTTATATTGGTCCTCACATTAATGGTGAGTACTCAAGAATATTGGATGGTTTACTTAGTTTTATTTTGGGTATTTTTGGATGATTTCATGCATTTCTTTAGATAGTTCATGATTGAAGATGCAGTTGAAGGGATCATTTGAGTGAAATGAATGTTGATTTATCAGAAGATTCAGTTGAAGGTATCTTAAATAAGGTAATAATTGCATTACATCCCTGTTGAAAAATAGAATTGATAAACTTAGGGAAAACGAGGTTGAAAGATGTTAACCCAATAGTGGAGATCTCATTCTACAGTTTCGATAAATTAAGGGTATTCTCATATAATTCTTCCTAGATGCTTCCAATGAAGCGGCACTTTGAACATCTGTTGTCTTCAAACATCTATTATCTATTATCTATTCTATCTATTATATATAATAAATGAAAGTTATTTGGGCCACGTGGACCAAATCACTTTCATTTATTAAATATAATAGATAGAATAGATAATAGATAATAGATGTTTGAAGAACAACAGATGTCCAAAGTGAGGATTCTTTGGAAGCAGCCAGGAACCATTATATGAGAATACCCTTAATTTATCGAAGCTGTAGAATGAGATCCTCCACTGTTGGGTTATCATCTTTCAACCTCACATTCCCTAAGTTTATCAATTATATTTTTCAACATGGATGTAATGCAATTATTCCTCTCAATCAAATAGACCGACCCTTGCTTCCTCTCAAAGTGTTATGGAATGGTTATAACAGCTGATCATGCTAAGGACTGTTATAACTAACCACTGTTCCTTATAAAGACTGATGGACTTAAAGACTGATGAGACCTATCCACTGTTGAAGAAAAATCCCTGTTAAAGTTCCATGTGCTAAGGACTGTTATAACTAACCACTGCTCCTTATATAATTATCGTTCCAGTATCATTGTTCCAACATCGTCGTTTCAATGAAGCTTCCCATCACACATCAACCTTTCAATATCGATGTTGCAGTATAATTGTTGCAACATCGTGAAAAGTTGCATGTGCTACCTTCTTTGATGAGAGAGTTGTAAGTTGAACGGACGATATGTATCTCTTCTTCTCAATACTCGACATTTGTTCATAAAGGATAAGAGAAAACTGAAGCTCTCTCTAACTCATTTTCGAAAAAAATTTTGTTGATATGTGGTTTCCCTTGATAATGGTATGTGTTTTTGTTTTTGATTTTTACTGAAGTTTTGTTATCTGAGTTGTGACTAAATGATGATTTTGAATGACCTGCTGCAGATGATGATGATGATTGTTTTACGGTTGTTTCCAGTATCATTGTTCCAACATCGTTTAAAGTATGTGTGTTTTGCTACTCAAATTTTGAATTTTTTAGTTTTTTATTTTGAAGTGATATACTCTAATTCTTGCTTTATATTTCAGTCTAATCACAGTTGTTTGAAATTCATACAATCTGCTGCGGGTTATTATAGGTTTGTATTAAAAGAAGCATAAAGTTAAATTAAACAGAAAGAAATATTTTTAAATCTACATTTAAAATAATTTTTACTGTTGACTAAATGATGATTATATATGACTCTGGGCAGATGATGATGATGTAGAAGACGCAGTAGTTCCTACTAAACGCAAGAAAGCATCTGCTATTGCTGTAAGATAAGAGTTTATCTTACTAGAGTAATGGTCTTTCCTGCCTTTTTTGTATTAAAAAAAGCATAAAGTTTGGTTTAAAGCAGCTCTTTATGAACAAAGTTAAGGATTAAGTATATGAGGACAGGGCTACTCTTCAACAGCTGAAAAAGTGTTTTCATGTACTGCATCTTGGTCTGTTCACGAGAGATCAGGTTTCTATAAATCCTGCTGTTGATGCATTGAGTACTTCCGCGGAGTTCATGGCGATTGTCGAAGATATACTTTGATGGAGTTTAAAGCTAAACGCACTAAATTTTTGCTGTTAGGTTCGTAAATTTCTTGGTGTTGTTCTTAGATTTTAAATTGTTGCTTTTAGATTCGTAAATTTCTTAGTTTCGTTTTCTTGAATTCTATGTAATTTTGTAAAGTACAATAACAAACAGTGGTTTGAACAT
Source organism: Helianthus tuberosus (assembly GCA_030545235.1). Lineage (NCBI taxonomy): Eukaryota > Viridiplantae > Streptophyta > Magnoliopsida > Asterales > Asteraceae > Helianthus > Helianthus tuberosus. Next base: position 57,434,771 of record CM060383.1, read on the forward strand.
CTGTTTGCATTTTGGTCAATAGATAATGGAAACCCATGTTAGGTTGAATAGTGTTTTTAAGAGGAAAACAGTGTGAGAAGACAGTAGATCATATTAAGTTAAACATCTGTTCAGGGTTAAACAGATGTTTGGCCTTTAACAGATGTTTGGCCTTTTATATCAGAGGTTTGGACTTAAACAGTTGTTTGACCTTAAACAGATGTTTGGCCATAAACAGATGTTTGATCTTAAATATATGTTTTACCTTAAACAGATGTTTCACCTTCTGTATCAGATATTTGGACTTAAACAGATGTTTGACCTTAAACAGATGTTTCGCCATAAACAGACGTTTGGCCTTAAACCAAACATCTGTTTAAGGTCAACATCTATTTCACTATTGGCCAACATTTGATTGACTTTTGGTCAACATCTGTTTGAATTTTGGTCAACATCTTATTTTTTAAACAAGTACAAAATCCCAAATCACCCTATCATTTAAGTGCATTGAAGTAAAAGTGGCAATGATATTATTTATGTGGTCCTGTTGTGGTTTGGTTTGACCTCTAATATGGGTTCATGATCTAATCCGGTGATTTGAAGACATTGTTGTTTCATGTTTATACTAATAAATAAAAATCAAGTACAATTGGATGATTATTAAGCTCCTCATTTTGATTGTTTAGGTATAATATTCTTGAAATTGGTCTTTTTTTGCAAACAGATGTTTATGGGCAAACATCTGTTTATGGCCAAACTTCTGTTTATGGGCAAACATTTGTTTAAGCTCAGACCTTTGTTTATGTTAACAATGTTTATATGTAACAGTGTTTTTTCACATCAGTGTTTTATAGTCTGTTAGGTTGTTAGATGTCATCACCTCAGTGTTTTATATGTAACAATTTTTATGACATCAGTGTTTATTTGTAACAGTGTTTATCCCAACAGTGTTTATATGTAACAGTATTTATCACATCACTTCATTGGTTTGATATGTACTATAAATTGAACAGTTGTTTCATTTTTATACTAATAAATAAAAATAAAGTACACTTGGAAGATTATTAAGCTCCTCATTTTGATTGTTTGGGTATAGTATTCTTGAAATTGGTCTTTTTTTGCAAACAAATGTTTATGGGCAAACATTTGTTTAAGCTCGAAGATTTGTTTAAGGCCAAAAATCTGTTTATGGCCAAATTTTTGTTTATGGGCAATCATCTGTTTAAGTTCAAACTTTTGTTTAAGTCTAGACAACTGATATATAAGGCGAAACATCTGTTTAAGCCCCAACATCTGTTTAAAAGCCTGTTACAACCACTGTGTTGGTTGAAACATTTGATTGTTAAAAGTTATCCACTGCTGAAATACAACCTCTGTTTTCAATCTTCGTGTTGACCACTGACTTACCAAACATCAGTGTTTAAAAAACTGTTTGGTATCCACTGATAGGAAAAAATAGCCACTGCTCACTTTTTTATTGTTGACATCCATTGATATTGACCATCAGCGGTTTTCCTAAAAAACAGCCACTGCTCACATTTTTATTATTGATGGTGTTAATTAGTGATAGATTGAAATTATCAAATAAAAACTAGAATTACAATGAAATTACCATTTTACCTAATCGTTACATTCCAATGAGATAAGAGTTCCTCCAACATTGTTTTCGTGATAAAATTTAAAGTTAAATTAAAAAATAAAAAAAATTCTTCATGACTTTTTGTTGTAAATCAAATCAGTAATTAATGTTAATTTCTTGAGCTTTGGACATTTAAAATATGCAAAATGTGAATTTCAAACTGACGGTTATTATCTCTTAATTAAAGTTAAAATAAAAATTAGAAAAGTCACCATGACAATTGCTTTCAAATCATATCAGTAATTACTGATAATATCAGTAATTTTGAAATTCAAAATATGCAAAATGGTAATTTAAAATTGACGTTCTCTTTTTTTTTCTTTCCTACTTTGCATATCATTTCTAATATTATTTTCTTTGTACATTATAATGTCATATCACATCCAAACATACGTTTTTTCTTGATTTTATATTTAAAACTTTTTGTTAGTTTAATATGGGAGAGTGTTATTTTATAAATTTTTTTTTTAAATATAGTCTATAAAAACAAAAATTTAGGGGGAGAAATTTCCATAAAACAAAAAGTTGTTCAATCTTTGCGTGAGTTTAGGGGGAGTAATCAAAATTCAAAAAAAAAAAAAAAATTAAAAAAATTTGATCTTTGTTTAAAAAAATATCAAAAATGAGTTTATGAAGCTAAAAAGAGGAAATGATAGTACACTAGTAGAAAGACTACTACGCTAGAATAAATTGCTTAGGATATGTAGATCCACTATATATGCAAAGTAGGCTTAGCATACACTATAAAGCGTGTAAAAATGATAAAATTAAAAGCTAGTCGAATCCTAGTGGTAAACATACTTGATGCATAGTGTTTAATTGCTACTGTAGCTGCATGCTATTTTAGCCCAAATTGTATGTATGTGAAATTTCACTGCAAAATCTCTATGTTCTCATGTATTTCATTTTGCAAAGAAATTCAATTTGTTTTTTTTTCTTTACTTTTCCTTAAGCATTGGATCTCCTCTATGTATCGAAAGATGGACAAGGAGGTTAGTGCTTAAGTTTTCTACTTTATTTTCTTGGTGTTTCGTTCAAGCTTCGGATCAGCTCTGCGTATATTCATCAAATATCGACCTAGTGGTTAAAGTCGGAATTTCAACTTCTTTTACAATTTTTTTTGCTCTATATCTTGAACTCTCTCTGCGTATACCCCGTCAAGTATCGGCTTGAGAGTTAAGATCTTGAGATTCTGATTTGTTTTTCATTTTGTTATTTTTGCATGAAACATAGCTCATAAATTTTTTTAAAATCCAGTACTCGCTTATGTGCATTGCATGATAAAGGGATATGTTGATAGTGTGGGGCCCATAAGGTTTTGTACTTTAATAATATCTAATGCGTCGATAATCATTACAAACTTGGATTGCATGAGTTTAAGTGGATAGACAATACCTTTGATCATTGTGGACTGCTATCTAAATTCTAAATAATTGAACAAAAGTGTATGTTAGTTCAATCCATATGCCTTGGCGTATGATCCTCTTGCACATGATACTTACAAAAATATGTGTTGTACATACTTTCTATGTTTGATATTGGAAAAATCCAAAAAGATTTTAGGTGCGTTTTAGCATAAGCTTTATAAAATCCAAAAAAAAAAAAATATTTTTCTTTTTAAATTGTTTTTGATAGTCTTACACAGAAAACTATAAATCGAAGTCTACATATACACGGAGTCCTATCGGAGATAAACACGGGTTTATCCAAAAATGTGAATTGGTCTAATGGGACGTTTGAGATATTGTTTGTGACTATGAACAGATTGCTGCTAATAAATACATGAGGTGAAGAATTCAGGATACTTACCGGAGTGCATGATAAACAATTGAAATTCTATAGAAAGAGTGACAATTGATAAATAATTAGACAAAAGAATTGAGCTGCCAAAGAAACTAAGTGTAAATGACTTTGGATGAAGTGTAATCTTGAGTAAAGTGTGGAAAGTGGTGGTTTCAACAAAAAACCTTTAGGGTGCACGTTGTTTGTGGATTTTTTTTTAAAGATTAATAATTGTCAAAGGAATTGCATTTAGATATGAAACTATCAAAAGCATTTGGAAGTTAAAGGTGTTGGGATCTATCAAGGTAATCTAAATTTGTAATGCATTTAGTTGACCACTCATCCGTAAATCGGGCGATCGTGCACAATTAATACACTTACAGGAGAAACAAACTGAATTTTTATTTAAGCTTATAACATTCTGATTATATTATGTTGTTATTTACAATATTATACAAGCTAAGAAACATCTTCATCTATGACTCCTCAATCACCAAGCAGTTCCTACACTTCTAAAGTAATACATGTGATGCTCAAAATGATGTCACTTATAAGCTGGTGAGCTCATACTTTACAATTTAAAAAAAAAACACATCACACTTAACATTATAATCAGGTTAAGCCTCATTGAATCTTATTGGCCAGGTTTAACTAATAATGGTTATGTACAGTTTGTAAATGTGAGAAAAGATTTAAAAATAAAAAATATAAATGGTCAGATCACAAACCCTCGCTTCCAGCCCTAAACTCATCGCGATAGCCCTTAACCCATAGGCCACATCAACCCCAATGTGGATGCAGGACGAGCACATGACTAGATGATCACTACAAGAATGGTACACATTTAGCGGCGACACCTTTAGCGGCGACAGGCTAGCTGTCGCCGCTATTGGTCGATCCGCGTCAAACACATTCCCCAGCCGTTGATCAGTATTCTGATCTAATGGTTGGGGATTCAACAAGCAATACCGGCGACAGGAAACGATTAATAGCGGCGACACTGGGTCTTCGCTAAAGGTTTGTGTCAGACTTTAATCCCTAGCCATAGAAATCTTATCCTCTTTAACCCTAGTTAGCATATTACCGGCGACACATAAGTCAATAGCGGCGACAGGTTGTCGCCGGTATTGATCTTTCCGTAAAAGCACCCACAGCGCCATTTTCTTCCCTCCTGCTTCATTTTCCCCCCAAAAATCAGCGAACCACCGTCGTAGAAGCGCATTTTTTGCCCAAATCGGTGAGTTTAACTTTGTTTTTCTTAAATCTCTTCTCTATTTTGTTATTTACATGTAATAGGCTTTAATCTTTGCTCGTTTTTGTGTATATTTGTGTTTATGGAAGAATATTCGGATCACCACCATCTCTTCTCCGGTCACCACCGAAACTTCTCCGGCACCACCTCGTCTCAGCGGTCTTAGTCTACTTGAAACCTGAAAAAAACGGTTAGTTTTATATGTATTTTTTTTAAAGTTTAGAAATTCTATAATTTTTGGTTTAGGATGTAAATATGTTGGTGAAAATGTGTATGTTAGTATGTATAATTTTGACGATTTATGTTAGTATGTATAATTCTAAAATGTGTATGTTAGTATGTATAATTTTTAGTTTAGGATGTAAATATGTTTAGAAATTGTATAATTTTTAGTTTAGGATGTAAATTGTATTATTTTTAGTTTAGAAATTGTATAATTTTTAGTTTAGGATGTAAATAAGTGTATGAATGAATGTATGTATGTAGGTGTATGTTAGTATGTTGGTGAAAAATGTGTATGTTAGTAAGTATGTTTGTATAAAGTATGCAAATGTGTATGTAAGGATGAATGTTTGTATGTCAAATGTATAATGTAGGTGTATTTGAAAAAAATGAGTATATGAAAGTCTATTTATTTGTGTATGTAGGTGTATGTAAGCATGTATGTGGGTATGTAAGTGTTTGAATGAATGTATTTATGTAGGTGTATGTTAGTATGTTGGTGAAAAATGTGTATGTTAGTATAAAGTATGCAAATGTGTATGTAAGGATGAATGTTTGTATGTCAAATGTATAATGTATGTGTATTTGGAGAAAATGAGTATATGAAAGTCTATGTATTTGTGTATGTAGGTGTATGTAAGCATGTATGTGGGTATGTAAGTGTATGAATGAATGTATGTATGTAGGTGTAAGTGTATAAATTTTATGGTTTTGATCAAAATGTGTGTTTGTTTATGTGTAGGTTTGAAAAAAATGTTAAAGTTTGATAATTTGTATATTTGTGTTTAGGTTTTAAAACATTTATATTTAAATTTGACCAATATATATTAGTTAGGAAATGCCCTCTTTATATTAAAATCATCATTTAAAACATAACGAACATAGAAAATACCCGCCAACACGTCCTCGCACTCGTCATCTAACATGTCGTCTTCGCAAGCTCGGACGCAAGAACCCTTTTCCGAGGTAAACTACGCAATTTATAAAATGACAAACGAACGCATGTTTCCTTGTTAAATATATGTTGGTAGCGTTAATTAATATGCTAATATACGTTTTGCTATCTATTATTGTAGGATTTTGTTAACAGCCTTTTTGAAACCCCGTCATTTTTGAACCAACTTAACAACTATCTTGCTTCACAAGGAAAAGGAAAAGGAAAGTCAAAAGACTACGATTCTGACAACTTATTCGATAATGAATCCGACGATGAAGCCAACGATAACGATAACGATGAGTGACTTGTTTTTAATGTATGATTTAGATTTAAACGTTGTAGGATTATAATGTACGACTTAAACGTAGTTTTTAATTATATTACCTTTAGTATATGTTCGTGGCGTATGTTTGTGTTGTTTGAAATAGCAGGTTTTGTTTGTATTAAAAAAAAAAAGACTTTTAGCGGCGACATGTGTCGCCGCTATTGACATACAACCTTTAGCGACTAAGTTCAATACCGGCGACCCTTTAGCGACGACATTTGTCGTCGCTAAAGGTCCAAGATCAATACCGGCGAAGACTAGTTTTACCGACGACAGGGGACCAATACCGTCCAATCAATACCGGCGACACATTACCGGCGACGTGCCGCCGCTAAAAGTCAATACCGGCGACAAAATGGGTGAATACCGGCGACGACTGTCGTCGCTAAAGGCGGCCTGTTCTTGTAGTGGATCTTATTGCTTGATGTTTTTGTTTTCTATCCAAGACTTAAAATTAAGACTTTTCACCTTTCAAACTATTATTGTTTTTATTTGATTTTCCTTAATATTTGTTTATTTATTTATTTATTATCATTATTTCCTGTGTATTTTTTACCGGTTAATGTTATTTCATTACACTAAATAATTCTAAACTTGCTAATGTTTAAACCTAAAACCTCCTCTCTAAAAGACATGCGTTTTTACTAAATGGGCCAGCCCCATATTGGCATTTCATATGTATTTGATTATCTTTTTCATATATTTAGTGAATTTTATTTAATCTTATTGTATCCTTATGATGTTTGTGTTTTCTTATTCATTTAACTGACTAAAACTGTTGTTTTAAATTGATTATCATGTCATGTGATTTTTAAGTACAGTCTAGCTGGTGCGACCACCGGACTGGTAGAGGTTTGATCACGGATCCGATTTTAAATACATTTTTCCTAAAAATATGCAAGGAATACCAGGGGCAGATTTACCATAGAAGGAGGGGTAGCCCACGCTACTCCTCAACTTTTCTCTGAAAGTGTATTTTTTTTTCTTTTTTCGACGTTTTTTGTATTCCGCTACCCTTAAAATAATATTGTGCTACCCCTTCTCATATGGAATAGTTAAAGTGAAAGAGAGATCACTAAAAATAGATGGCATCATGGTGGCTTATTTCTTTTTTCGGTCGACAAGCTTTAACTCATGTTCTTTTCTTGAAGAAGATGACTGTAAAGTCAAAAACTTAGTTTAAAATTTAATTTATTTATTATTTTTGTCTTACTGTATTTTCTAACATAGAATAGGAACTTTTTGACAACACTTGCACAGCAAACACATCATTCAAAAGTAAATATTATTTTATGTGTTTCACAATTTTATTTATCGTTTCTTTAAACGTAAAATGTTGAAATAGTTACTGAGTTTAAGTAACTTTTATTACTTCAGTCTAAAAATAAAATATTTTGTATTTGGATCACTAAAATTTCATTTTTGTTGCCATTTTCATCCTATTGGCAAACCGAGTTACAATTTTCTAGTTAACTTCTCACCTTTTTGTCGTTTTCCTAATTAAAATGAAGGGTATAATCATCATTTTATGCCATAATATATAGGGTAAATTACATTTTTCGTCCTTTATGTTTGTACTGAATTGCAACGGATAACCTTTACCTTCAGTAATTACAGTCACGATCCTTTATTTGTATAATCCATTACACTTTACGTCCTTTAATCCTAACCTAGTTAAAATTTTCAGTTAAATATTGTCATGTGGTTTGCACATGAGGGTAAAATGGTGATTTTACTCATTTTATTTATCTAAAATAATTATCAAACAATAAAATAAATGAGATTTAAAGAAAATTATACATTATATATGAAAAATATGAAGTCAGCTCTTATCCCAATTCCCACTCTCTCTCTTCAACAGACCCTCACCGGCTCACCGCCACTGATAGCCACCACTGCCGTAATCGACCACCCACAGCCACCATCTCTGCAACAACCACTCTCTCCCACTGACAAGGCGCCGCCACGGTATTCCCACCCATCTTCATCTCATTCCGACTGCTATGCACCACCATCGCGACTTTCCTTCACAACTTTTTCCGGCAACGACCATCGCAGATCGAATTAAGCTTGTTTTTCATGAGGTGATCTTGATTTGTTGTTTGTAAATGTAGTCGTTGCGTGTCGATTGATCTAGCTGTCATGTACCTTATCGATTTGATGGTTGCCATTTTATCTGTTTCTGAATGTGTGATTACACTTTTAATTGGATGATTGATGACGGTTAGAGAGTTGTTTATGTTGTTAATGGAGAGATTGTGTTCCGTACTTGCATCATTATCAGGTTTTGAATGTTGATTTAGGGTTTCAAGGAAGGTTAGGGTTTTAGAAGAGGTGCATCTGTTTCTAGCTCATGTTCATGGTCAGAACTCAGAACAACCATGAGACCGACTTCGAGTCCTGATGCTTAAGTTAGGTTTTGTTTTATAGGGGTTCAACCTGAATAAAGGTCAAAATTACAAATGTCATCATATCATATATATGCCCAAAATAAAGCTCCGTCCATCATCGAATCTTGAATTTTTTGTTTATATATTGGATGGATCTGCATTAAAAGGGTTCTGATTTCATTTTCTTTTGGGTAATTATAAGAAAATAAAAAGTTTCATTTCATCTTGCAGAAAGGTGAAAGTATCTTTAGAGCATGACGTTTGGTTCCCTGCAACTATCGTTGAAGATCTGGGCACAATCGGTTCTTGGTTGAATACAAAGAGCTTCAAGGAGTTCATATAGATCATCTTCACATTCGCCCCTCGATTCCTCAAACGATCAGATCTGTATTCACAGGCCAAGAACCATCACTTCTCTCTCGCCGGAATCGATGACGGTGGTGGTCATGTCACAGGCAGTGGCGGAAGTGGACTTGGGAGTAGTTGACTGGTTGTTTAATTTTAGAGAGAGAGAGAGAGAGAGAGAGAGAGAAAGTTTAAAGATAAAGAAATAAGGTTGCATATTATATATGCTTTTTTCTTTTATTTATTAAAGAACATTTAGATAAAAGTATTAAATGACCATAATACCCTTAAGTGACTAGATTTAACTTAAAATTTTAATCTGGTTAGTGCTAAAGGACCTAAGGTGTAACGAGTTTTTCAAATAAAGGACTGTGACCGTAATTATTAAAGTTAAAGGGTATCCATTGAAATCCTATGCAAACATAAAGGACGAAAAGTGTAATTTATCCTATATTTAATTAAAGAGTAAAATGCACGGATAGTCCCTGTGGTTTGGTGAAATTTCACCTTTAGTCCCCAATTTTTCAGAATTACACTCTTAGTCCCTGTGGTTTGGCAAGTTGTTACTCGGATAGTCCCTAAAGCTGATGAAGGTTACTCAGATAGTCCCTGTAGTTTGACAAGTTGTTACTCGGATAGTCCCTTTGGTTTGACAAGTTGTTACTCGGATAATCCTTGTCATTTAACACCCACTTAACCAGAAAACTAACCTCCATCCGCTTTGGGGACTATCCAAGTAACAACTTGTCAAACCACATGGACTAAGAGTGTAATTTTGAAAAGTTGGGGACTGAAGGTGAAATTTCATTAAACCACAGGGACTATCCGTGCATTTTACTCTTAACTAAATGAGGAAACGATAAAAATGGGTAAAAGTTAATAGAAAATTTAATGAAAATGACAGCAAAAATGAAACCTTAAGGACACACATACAAAAAGTTTCATTTTTAGACTGAACTTTGATTTTTTTAATGGTTAACAAACATATAACCAGGTAAGAAGAGTGTATCTTGATATGTAGGCTTTTCACCCATGAGATCATTACTTTAAATAGACAAACTATTTTAATGATCGGAGATGTTTTAATGTAAAATAGTTTGATAAAGTATGATAAAAAATTGGTCTATTTTAGTGGTTGGGGATGTTTTATTAATGGCATATGGTTAAAAAAATTGGTCCAATTTTAAATGGACAAACTATTCTAGTGGTCGGAAACATTTTATTATCGTGTTTCTATTTTTGTTTCCTTACATTGTATGAATCATGGTAAAAAAATTGAACGTTACCACTAAAATTTTGGTTTAGATCCGCCACTAAAGAATACAAGCCAACAAGTTTTTTTTTTTTTTAATTAAAATTGTTCTGACATTTGTAGTTAGGATTGTTTTTCTTTTGATGTAGTTGGTTGTTCTCTAGAGTCTTGCTGATAGGTTCATTTTTAATAAAATGCCTCAGTTGAAAAAACAAAATAAGAAATATAATAATAATAATAATAACAACCCAACTAGTGGTTGTGAATTTCTAAAGGTTTCTTCGAGGAAATATTAAGGTCAGCGATTCAATGATTCACGATATCACTAAATAATAATATTACTATAATTTAAATATTTATGTTGATGCTTGGTCAAGAATTAACGATGATTCACAAGATTTACGAAAGCACAAGGACAACTGACTCCTATTGATGTGTCTAAACCTAACAACCATACAATATTCTTATTTCTATACTTTTCTTCTCTAGTGGGAGCCAGCGAAGAACGTTCATAACCATTGAAAACACTTCGTTGGATAACTTTCAAAGTCAAGAGCAAAGACCCAAGTAGTATACATAATGCATACATTCTCAAATATATACTTTTCTTTTCAAGACCGTTTTATTAAAAGTTCAAGTAATCCGGCCACATGACTTTAAGATAGTTCACATATGTGGTTGTTATAATCTCATGCTAAGTGCTAAGTAACACATTCCTCCAAGTTTACCAAAAGAGTAAATTGCCATTTTAGTTCCTGAGGTTTAACCAAAATTGTCACTTTAATCTAAATAGTTTTTTTATTGCCATTTTAGTCCAAATAGTTTTGTTTTCTGCCATTTTAGTCCCATACTTTTATCATTTTTTTGTCATTTTCATCGACCACCACCACCACCTCGCACCACCCACCGCATCACAACCTTCTATCATCGCCACCACATACCTGCACCGTCAACACCCACCATTTTCACCACCACCGGCCACTTTTCCGCCACCCACGTCATCAACCAACACCATCGCTATCATCGTAAAACCAGCAACCACCGCCATCATCGTAAAACCAACAACCACCACCGTCATCTTCACTATAAACCAGCACAACACCATCCCCATACCATCTCACCTGCAAAAAAAAAATGTGGTTTGATCAAAATTCACCTAAGTTAACTAAATTTTTTGAATGGAGTTAGTAGGTTGGATGAAAATAACAAAAAATTACAAAAGTCAGGGACTAAAATGACAGAAAATAAAACTATTTGGACTAAAATGGCAAGAAAAAAACTATTTGAATTAAAGTGACAATTTTAGTTAAAACTCAGGGACTAAAATGACAATTTACTCTTTACCAAAAATATCAATTTAACGTACCAACTTCAGGGGTCATCATTAGGGGTTTTCTATAAGTAGCATTATTTACAATTATTGACGGAAGCCTTGAGCTTTACAAATAATCTTCATTCCTCAACTCAGTTCATTTTGAAATGAGAGGTACACAATTTCATAACCCAATTTTATTTCTAATCAAAGGAACTTTCATGCCCCTCTCGGTTGAAATAATATTATTATTCTCTTGTTTGTCTGTCCCTTCACTTGCAACCGCTCGACCAACATATGAAGCATCTGCGCTTTTAAAATGGAAAGCCAGCCTTGATGAACGAAGCCAGTCGCTTCTTTCTTCATGGGCTGGAACCAACCCTTGCCATGATAACTGGATGGGAATTGGTTGCAGTAACGGCACTGCAGCTGTAGAAAGTGTTGTAATAAGCATCACAATTCGGCTTTCAAACATAACAGGTACACTTGATGATCTTGATACATGGTCATTAAGAAATCTTGAATCTTTCGATCTTTCGTTTAATTCGCTCTATGGCCACATTCCTTCCAACATTGGGAACATGTCTCAACTCAAATACCTTGACATGTCCAGTAATAGCTTCTCAGGGTTGATTCCACCAGAGATAGGAATGTTAAGATCTTTGGAAGAACTTTCTTTGAACGATAACAGTCTTACCGGTCATATCCCAAATAGCATAGGTAACATCACAAACTTAACTAAGGTTCTTTTGTCTAGTAACCGTCTTACTGGTGTTATACCAAATAGCATAGGCAACCTCAGAAAGTTAGTTCAGGTTGAATTGGATGAAAATGAACTTACGGGACCCATCCCTACACTGTCTTCACTCAAGATAGAAAATCTTAACCTTTCTTATAATAATCTTAGTGGAGTCATTCCTTCGTCAATAGGAAATTTAACCAATCTCTATTTCCTTGACCTTTCTTCTAATAAACTCTCTGGGTGCATCCCACCCGAACTTGTTGGGGCTAGGGATCTCTTAGCTCTTCAAATTTCCACCAACCTTATCACAGGTACCATTCCAATTACTTTTCGAAATTTCAGTAGGCTAGAAAGGGTGAACTTGAGTGATAACCGTATATCTGGCTCCATTCCAGATTGTTTTGCAAATTATGATATCATAATCTCCTTCACATCCTTAGTATAAGGGTTGTTTCTGTAATTAGTTGATAGTTTAGTTTATGTCATAATTAGTTTAGTTTAATAAGTGCGAGGACCAGATGTGACAAGGTGAAAGATAATAGCCTACATGTTTTGGATCGACACATCCAGGGGGTCGCAACCCTTCACTGATCGACATCAGGAAACAAGAACAAAGGGACGCAACCTCTTCATCTTTGATTTCAGCCACAAGATCAAAAGACATGCTTGTTCGTGAAGAAACACGTCTATTGGATTCGCACCTCTTCGATATGTATAAGTAGGGTTAGGATTTTCAATTGTAAAACATCTCTCAATCATTCTGTACAAATTACATTCAATCAGATTCAATTGAAATTCTTGTTGTTTATTTTTGCTGTTTCATCTTTATTTTTCGTATCAAGATTCATAGATTGGGACCAACAATTGGCATCAGAGCCTAGGGTTCAAATCTGATACGTTTTCAATTCGTTCTTCAACCCGTGAATCAGAAATCAAATCGATTCAGAAGGAAATCGATTCAGGCAACAATTTGATTCAGTAAAATCAAATCAGTATTGAAGAAGGAGAAGCAAATCGATTCAGTATAACATCGATTCAGAACCAGAAAGCCACGAGGAAAGAACGAACAGAAGAAACCAAATCAATTTTAGTCGATTCAGTACCAATCGATTAAATCTAAATCGGTTCAGAACCAGAAATCTTGAAGCCAAATAATCAACATCAAATTGTTTCAGCAATATCGATTTGAATATATATCGATTCAGAGCAGGAAGAGAATAAAATCGATTTCAGAAACAAATTGATTCAGAAACAAATTGATTCAGAGACAAAGGGCTGTTCTTTTGTGTCAACTGGTCGCATACGTTTTTCGTTTCCGAAGACGCTACTCACAAAAGGCCAGGTTCAATTCTTACGAATCTGTTTTGTGTTATTTTTATCGATCAAGAAAGATTATTTTCTGATTATTGATTTTTTAATTCTCATATTAATAAGTTTTAAGTTGTCTAAAGATTAGTTGTTTTTCAATCCGGATTAGGAACCAGTCCAAAAGTTCCTGTGATTGTTTTCAAGTCCTAATCTTATTGGAATCCCATTAGAATAAGTCACTGTTTCGAATTAGTTTAATTCCTTGTTAAATTTTCATTACTTAACAAATTCTCATCAAAGTTTGTTGAGATTATTTACTTGTCCCCATTAAGAACATGGGTGATAATAGTGGCAATAAAGAAATAATTGTTATGCAAAAGGAAAGTGGTTCGTTAAACCATTTCCAATGTCCCATTTTGAAGTCCACAAATTATATAATTTGGGCTATCCGTATCAAGACTATACTTGCGGCAAACGGATTATGGGAAATGATTGAACCAAGTAAAGATACGCAACCAGATGTCAAGAAAGACAAAACTGCGATTGCATACTTGTTTCAAGCCTTACCCGAAGATCTCATATTGCAAGTTGCTAACTGCAAAAGTGCAAAAGAGGTATGGGAGGCATTAAAAACTAGACATGTTGGAATAGACATGGTGCAAAAGGCACGAATGCAAACACTCAAATCTGAATTTGATATGTTGCATATGAAAGAAGAAGAATCTATTGATTCGTTCACTGCCAAGTTAAACAGTATCGTTACTAAGGCAACCAGCCTAGGATCAACATTTGATCAGCCTACGTTGGTACGAAAGTTACTAAATTCCATGCCTGAAAGGTTTATCCATATGGTTGCATCCTTGGAACAAAATAATGATCTAGACACGATCTCACTAGATGAGACCATCGGTAGACTTAAGACATTTGAAGAAAGAATCATGTCTAAAAATGGAAGTCATACCGATAACAATGATAAACTTTTGTTCACAAATCACGACAACAATCTTGGTCGTGATAGACACTCTAGAAAACGTGGACAAGGAAGACTTAATCAGTCACGAGGCCAGGGCCGTGGCAGGTTCAGACAAAAAGAAAGAGAAGATGACATGTCACACGATGATAATCATGATTATAATAGACGGAAGAGATACCCAAGAAATCAAGACAAATTCGTGTTTGACATAAGCAAGGTAAGGTGCTATAATTGCAATGATTATGGACACTATGCCTCAGATTGTCCTAAAACAAACCAAAGAAGAGAAGAAGCAAATATCGTGCAAGAAGACGAAGAACCAACTCTTCTAATAGCACAAGTTGAAGAACTGGATCATGATGGCAAGCAAGACATAGAGAAAGATCAAGATGCAACTTAAGGATGTTCGAGATTAGGGGGGTGAATGATATCATAATCTCCTTCACATCCTTAGTATAAGGGTTGTTTCTGTAATTAGTTGATAGTTTAGTTTATGTCATAATTAGTTTAGTTTAATAAGTGCGAGGACCAGATGTGACAAGGTGAAAGATAATAACCTACATGTTTTGGATCGACACATCCAGGGGGTCGCAACCCTTCACTGATCGACATCAGGAAACAAGAACAAAGGGACGCAACCTCTTCATCTTTGATTTCAGCCACAAGATCAAAAGACATGCTTGTTCGTGAAGAAACACGTCTATTGGATTCGCACCTCTTCGATATGTATAAGTAGGGTTAGGATTTTCAATTGTAAAACATCTCTCAATCATTCTGTACAAATTACATTCAATCAGATTCAATTGAAATTCATGTTGTTTATTTTTGCTGTTTCATCTTTATTTTTCGTATCAAGATTCATAGATTGGGACCAACAAATTACACCAACCTTAAAATATTGACCTTAGGTGTGAACCAATTCAGTGGCCTCATCCCACCTGAACTAGGAAAGAGAACAGCCTTTGTTGCATTGAGCTTGTACATGAATAATCTTGTGGGTTCCATTCCACAACATATGAATTTTACTAAGATGAAAGATTTCCAAGTAGCTGAGAACATGCTCACAGGTCCTTTACCACACGACATCTGTGTTTCGGGACTTGAACGTTTAGGTGCAGGCAACAATTTCTTCTCAGGCCCTGTACCAAAAAGCTTTAAAAACTGTAGCAGCTTATACAGAGTACGGCTTGATGAAAACCAACTAACTGGAAACATCTCGGAAGATTTTGGGATTTATCCAGAGTTAGATTATATGGACTTGAGCAACAATAACTTTTACGGTGAGGTGTCTAGTAACTGGGGGCATTGCCCTAATTTAACTAGCTTAGATATATCAAACAACAATTTGTCTGGAAAAATATCTACAAAGCTAGGAGGAGCAACAAGATTAGTCGAATTACATCTCTCATCAAATCAATTAGATGGTGAAATCCCAAAGAGCTTTGAAAGACTAAGCTCATTGACGAAATTGTACTTGGATGGCAACAAACTATCCGGTAAAATTCCTTCAGAGCTTGGAAATCTGTATAACTTAGAAGAAATTAACATAGCAAAAAATTCTCTTACCGGTACAATAAATGAAAATATAGGAGATTGCTTTAAGTTAAGGAGCTTGAACTTAAGTAGTAACAAATTTGAGGGAGTTATCCCAGTGCATATTTCCAAGTTGGAAAAGTTAGAATCTCTTGACCTTAGTGAAAATAATTTGTCTGGGAATGTACCTTCACAACTTGGAGGTCTAAAGATTCTACAAACATTAAACCTCTCTCATAATAATCTCACAAGCTCTATTCCTTCAAGTTTCACTGGAATGTTAAGTTTAACCACAATCGATGTATCTTTCAATCAGCTAGAGGGACCACTTCCAAAGATGCGAGCTTTTGAAGAGGCTCCAATGGAGGCACTTGGACATAACAATCGGTTATGTGGTAAAAACACATGGTTAGAATGTCCCATCCAAGTGGGAAATCAAGGTAATAAAAAGAAGGTTTCAACGGTGATTCTAATCATACTTCCTACTTTGGGTTCATTGTTCTTGTTGGTTTTTATGGGTTTCATATTCTTTTATCTGCCTAAAAGAAATCCAAATGATGCAAATAGGATACAAGTGACACAAGAAAACCCTTTTACCATCTGGAGCTACGATGGAAAAATGGTGTATGAGAGCATCATTGAAGCCTTAGAGGACTTTGACTCAAAGCATATTGTTGGGGTTGGTGGACATGGGGCTGTTTATAAAGCAGAATTGTCAACGGAAGTTTTGGCGGTGAAAAAAATTCACCAACCAGAAGAGGGTGAGACGCAAAATCTCAAGAGTTTTGAAAATGAGATTCGAGCATTGACAGAAATACGTCATCAAAACATTGTCAAGCTCTATGGATTTTGTTCACATTCCCGGCACTCATTTCTGGTATATGAGTTTTTGTCAGGGGGTAGCTTAAGGAGTGTACTGAGTCACATGGAACAAGCTGTTGAATTTGATTGGGAAAAGAGGGTGATGGCTGTTAAAGGTATTGCAAAGGCCTTATCCTATATGCACCATGATTGTTCACAACCAATCATCCACAGAGACTTATCGAGCAACAATATTTTATTCGATTCGGATTGGGTTGCTCATATATCTGATTTTGGCACGGCGAGGCTATTAAAGCCAGACTCCTCGAATTGGACTTCATTTGCTGGAACCTTTGGTTATGCTGCTCCAGGTATGTATACTCTAAAATTAACATGATTTTGTATATACCAGATGTTGACTTGACTTTTTTTTTTTTTTGTGTAGAACTTGCATACATGATGGAAGTGAATGAAAAGTGTGATGTTTACAGTTTTGGGGTACTAACACTAGAACTTATAATGGGAAAGCATCCGGGGGATTTTCTTACTTCGTCACAAGACTTCGAGGGTATATCCTGGACTGAAATTCTGGACCAATGCCTTCCTCCACCTGAGGAACAAACTGCTGAGCAAGTGCAATCACTTGTCAAGATTGCATTCTCATGCCTACATCAGAGCCCTCACTCAAGGCCATTAATGAGGGATATTGCTCTTGGTTTCTCAGCTGCTGCAAAAAGGATCACCCGTGGAAATGCTTCAAGCTTTTATCGAGCTACTTATATACCATAATACGTATATTTCATTTCATAAATAACATTACAAAATTTATTGTAGTGGTATGTTCTATGTATTTCTATAATATGTTGTATGTTCTTCTTTTACCAGCAGTTGTTGAAAACTAAATGTAATATCGATCACAAGAACATCTTTTGAAGCATTTATATATGGCACAGACGATATAAACGACATAAACGACACGGACGACACGAATGGAACGAACGGCGCGAATAAACCAAATCACAGGTACCATACCAATTACTTTTCGAAATTTCAGTAGGCTAGAAAGGGTGAACTTGAGTGATAACCGTATATCTGGCTCCATTCCAGATTGTTTTGCAAATTGCACCAACCTTAAAATATTGACCTTAGGTGTGAACCAATTCAGTGGCCTCATCCCACCTGAACTAGGAAAGAGAACAACCTTTGTTGCATTGAGCTTGTACATAAATAATCTTGTGGGTTTCATTCCACAACATATGAAGTTTACTAAGATGAAAGATTTCCAAGTAGCTGAGAACATGCTCACAGGTCCTTTACCACATGACATCTGTGTTTCGGGACTTGAACGTTTAGGTGCAGGCAACAATTTCTTCTCAGGCCCTGTACCAAAAAGCTTTAAAAACTGTAGCAGCTTATACAGAGTACGGCTTGATGAAAACCAACTAACTGGAAACATCTCGGAAGATTTTGGGATTTATCCAGAGTTAGATTATATGGACTTGAGCAACAATAACTTTTACGGTGAGGTGTCTAGTAACTGGGGGCATTGCCCTAATTTAACTAGCTTAGATATATCAAACAACAATTTGTCTGGAAAAATATCTACAGAGCTAGGAGGAGCAACAAGATTAGTCGAATTACATCTCTCATCAAATCAATTAATTGGTGAAATCCCAAAGAGCTTTGAAAGACTAAGCTCATTGACGAAATTGTACTTGGATGGCAACAAACTATCCGGTAAAATTCCTTCAGAGCTTGGAAATCTGTACAACTTAGAAGAAATTAACATAGCAAAAAATTCACTTACCGGTCCAATCAATGAAAATATAGGAGATTGCTTTAAGTTAAGGAGCTTGAACTTAAGTAGTAACAAATTTGAGGGAGTTATCCCAGTGCATATTTCCAACTTGGAAAAGTTAGAATCTCTTGATCTTAGTGAAAATAACTTGACTGGGAATGTACCTTCACAGCTTGGGGGTCTACAAAGTATACAATTATTAAACATCTCTCGTAATAACCTCACAGGCTCTATTCCTTCAAGTTTCACTAAAATGTCAAGTTTAACCACAGTTGATGTATCTTTCAATCAGCTAGAGAGACCACTACCAAAGATACGAGCTTTTGAAGATGCTCCAACGGAGGCACTAGGACATAACAAGCAGTTATGTGGAAACAACACAGTGTTAGATTGTCCTATCCATACAAAGAAGGTTTCAAAGATGCTATTAATCATACTTCCAACTTTGGGATGCATGGTCCTGTTGTTTATTTATGGGTGTTATATTCTTTTATCTCCATAAAAGAAATCCAAATGATACAAATAGGCAGGGCCGGCCCTGAGAATTCATGTACCCTGTTCGAGCTTGAAAAAATGTGCCCTTAGGCCTTAACAAAATTGAGTATTTGGCTCACTAAAGGTCTAAACCTAATGACAAAGGGGTTAATAACTAATCTAAACCATAAGAATAGCTTTGTAAGGGGGCCTATGTTGGTGTTTGTATGGATATAACCGATTAAAAAAAATAGTTTACATATACATATCGGGTTTTTTTTTCATAAAAAACGTGCCTCTCAAAATATCGGGCCCTGGCCGGTGGTCTTCCCCGCCCACCCCCAGGACCGGCCATGCAAATAGGACACACGTGACACAAACAAACCCTTTTACCATCTGGAGATATGATGGGAGAATGGCGTATGAGAGCATAATTGAAACCTTAGAGGACTTTGACTTGAAGCATATTGTTGGGGTTGGTGGACACGGTACTGTTTATAAGGCAGAATTGTCAACAAAGGTTTTGGCGGTGAAGAAAATTCACGCACCAGCAGACGGCGAGACACAAAATTTTAAGAGTTTCGAAAATGAGATCCAAGCATTAACAGAAATAAGTCATCAAAACATTGTTGAGCTCTATGGATTTTGTTCACATTCCCGGCACTCATTTCTGGTATATGAGTTTTTGTCAGGAAGGAGCTTAAGAAATTTACTGAATCACATCAACCAAGCTGTTGAATTTGACTGGGAAAAGAGGGTGATGGCTGTTAAAGGTATTGCAAAGGCGTTATCCTATATCCACCATGATTGTTCACAACCAATCATCCATAGAGACTTGTCGAGCAACAATGTTTTATTCGATTCGGATTGGGTTGCTCATATATCTGATTTTGGCACGGCGAGTCTATTAAATCCACACTCCTCGAATTGGACTTCATTTGCTGGAACCTTGGTTATGCTGCTCCAGGTGCATATACTCTAAAATAAACATGATATTGTATTTACAAGATGTTGACTTGACTTTTTTTTGTGTGCAGAACTTGCATACACAATGGAAGTGAACGAAAAGTGTGATGTTTACAGCTTTGGGGGTACTAACACTAGAAATTATAATGGGAAAGCATCCGGGAGATTTCCTCACTTCGTCACAAGACATGGAAGACGTATCTTGGACTGAAATTTTGGACCAACGCCTTGCTCTACCCGAGGAACAAATTGCTGAGCATGTACATTCACTTGTCGAGATTGCATTCTTATGCCTACATGAGAGCCCTCACTCAAGGCCATCAATGAGGGATATTGCTCTTGGTTTAGCTGCTACGGAAAGGATCACCCATGGAAATGCTTCAAGCTTTTATCAAGCTACTTACATACCAGAATATGTACATTTTATTTCATAAATAACATTACAAGATTTATTGTAGTGGTATGTTCTATGTATTTCTCTAATATATTGTATGTTTTTCTTGTACCAGCAATTATTGAAAACTAAATGTAATATCAATCACACGAATATCTTTTGAAGCATTTATATTTAAAGAATTATTTGAGTTACGTAGAATAATTTGTAAACCAATATTTACACATAAATTACAATGAAAAGAATATATAGGAGAAAATGTTGGTATTCAAGAACAATAATCGCAACAGAAATAGAAAAGAGCAAGATTACACGTAGTGAAACTTGAAAGTATATTCTGGAATTTGTTGTTATGTTCAACACATAAAGCGACTTGGGTTTATAACCCTGATTATAATGCACCGGCGCGCCATATATGAAACGACACAACTTTACACTTTGACACAAATACAAACATGCCCCATACTTTAGTTTATATACTTCAATACTCCCCCTTACACTATAGTTCAAGTGAGGTCTTCAACATTCTTCAAGGTTTGGTCATAACAATACTGGTTCTACAACCTCCTGCTGGATCAGAGTTGCCTCATCCTTCTTTTCCCAATTTGAACATTCATTCATGTAATTGTACTCATCCATCGCTTTGACCTGTACCGGACCCCTGACCTCTTCCTTGGCCATGCCCAAAGTCTTCCCGATTCGAGTTTCCAAAACCACAATGCTCACATCTATGATGTTTACCCTTCTCCTTTTCGTCCACCTTGTTGAATAGAAGATCACCTTACACGTCTTCTTCCTTAGTTTGCTTTTTAGTGCGTTCCTCAAAAGCCTTCAGTCTCCCGACCGCTTCTTGGAATGGTATCGTTTTAAGATCTGCAAACTATTTGATTGATGCTACTATCTGGATATATTTTTTCGGTACCGGGCCCAAGAGCTTACGAACCAATCTTCTATCATCCAAAGTATGTCTAGGATTACTTGCTTGTGATGCGATTTGGCTAATCTTTCCCGCATAAACATCAAGTGACCCATTAACATTCATCTTTAGTGTTCAAAAGCCTGAATCAAGTGTTTTAATGTGTGTTTCCTTAACTCTACTAACTCCCACATGCCAAACCTTTAATGCGTCCCAAATATCCTTTGCTAAAGTAAGGCTAGCAATTTGCAAGACCATAGATTCAGGAATTGCTTGATATAGTAATGCAATTGCCATGTTACTTTTCTTTTGATCGACTTCAGTTCCCAATATTTGCTCGATTGCTTCCCAGATTCCATGGACGTTAAAGATTGCTTTAATCTTTACAGCCCAAGTGGTGTAATTTGCATAGTTGAGAACTAGACATTGGAAAGTCATTAACGTTCCTCCTTCCTTTATAGCAACCGTTTCGTTCTTGGATGAACCGTCCACCATTATATGTGTCTACTTTCTTTCTATTCTACCAAAACCCATCTGTCTTCACATAAGTACTAAACACCCTACTTTTTTTTGTACCTCTATACCGAAAAATAAAAGTGGTTCGAATATTAATACTTATACACAATTCCTAGAAAACTTGCTTGGTTCTTTTCGTTCACTACTACTGATCAAACCTGCCTCACCGTTGAAAGTCAAACCCTCCTTGTCGTTGAAAGTTAATCCTGCCTATTCGTTGTTAACACTCAAACCCGCTTCTCCGCCATTGACAATCAAACACGCTTCTCTGCTGTTGATCTTAATCCTACATGACCAATATACTAAACCGTTGTTTTCTATCTAACAATCAAATACCTCCTTGTTTTGTATTTCTTGTTTTCTAAAGTCTACTCATTTAATAGAAAACAATAAACAACACACTATTCTTTTCTATTCTCCTTTATGTTGTTTTTCTTATTTAAACAAAAGTCAAACCTGACTTTGGTTCTTGCCTTGACCACAAACAGAAATAAAACCTTGAAATCAAGAATCCTATATATAGCCTTTCTTTTCCTTTACACTGCACGTATGGGGCACCACCCCCATGCCACCTCACCAATTTTCAGTAAATAGCGCCCCTCCATACCGCTGGCGCTACTGAATACCAACGAATACAATGGCGAGCGATAATGAGCTTGTGTGGTGGGCCATGGTGGACGTAGCCATTGAGCAAAGACTCTTTTTAGAAAAAAAAAGTTTCTTTTTATTTTAAAAACTAATTTTAACCCCTATATATATATACCACTTCAACCCATCTTTTTAACACACAACACATCACTTCAACCCATCGTTTTTACAAAAAAAACCATCTCTCACAACCCATTATCTTCATCATGTTTCCATCTGATAACGACCCGAACACATTTTCTCTGAACAATCCACGTTACACAACAAGTCAACAAAACCCATAGACCATCAACACTAACAATGGCGAAGGCGAGTACCGAATGCTACTGACCGAGAATTCACCAAGATGGGACATGCAATCACCACAACCTCGACAAACACTCCCACTCGTTCAAATGCATGGTTTTTACATGTACCCTCTTGCATTTGGCCAATACATGTCACAACCTTTGTCTCCCATTTCTCCTATATCTCCACCAGATACCCAAACCGTAGTACCCGAAACCCAACCTGATACCCGACAAACGTCATCCTCCTGGATACAACCGGAAGAGCCACGAGCTCCAAAGACTCACGAAAAGTGGACGATGAAAGAAGAGTTAGCATTGGCACGGGCGTGGGTCGACATATCCGAAGACCCCCTTGTTTTTTTGTTTATTTAATAATATTTTACATGTTATAAATTCTATACTTTAAATGTTTTAGCTTTTTAGAATACTATTTTTAAAATATATAATTGTTGTAAATGTTAAAATAGGCAATGATCAAGACGCATCAATTTTTACGGGGCGGATCCACAAAAAGTTTTTTGCCCCTATGAAGCCCGACCCGTACTATATAAACAATTTGTTCTTAGGCAAGTGGTCATCAATGAGATTGAAAGAAAAACTCCACTTTGCTTTCAGGTGGTATTCCTGGTAAATCCTCCTGAAATACATCTTCAAACTCTCGTACCACCGGTACGTCCCCAATCTTCGGCGATTCTTTTTCTGAATCGCACGCGTAAATCAAATACGCCTTACACCCATGTTGAATGAGTTTATGGGCTTCCATCATCGAGCACACTGGGATTATTACTCTTTTCCCCATAAATAGTAACATGCTTTCCACTCGGAGATGTTAGTTTTATCTCCTTACGGAAACATATGACCTTAGCGTGATGTCGAGACAACCAATCCATCCCGATGACCACTTGGAATTCTCCCATCGACATAGGTATCAAGTCTATTGAGTATTCTTCATCATCAATACTCAATTTGCAATCCTGGCACATATTACAAACAATAAAACTTTTGTTATTACCTATTTCTACTTCTAAAGGCATAGGTAATTTTGTTAACACAAACGAAGGATGTCGAATAAATCCAAGTGAAACAAAAGATTTATTCGCACCTGTATCAAATAAAAGCGTGCGGGAATAGAATTTACGGTAAATATACCTGAAACCACATCGGGTTCAATCTTGGCTTCAGCTGCAGTTAGATGAAAGGATCTGGCCTTTGATCTTGGAGTTTCCGTTTTTGTGTCGTGTACCTCCTTCTTTCCTACCAACTCCGGGCACTCTGATTTCTGGTGACCCGGCCGGTAACATTTATAGCATACCGACACCTTACCGGGGCAAATTGTAGCCGCATACCCCGTCTTCCCGATATAGCACAAAGCTTATCCTTGAAATAACACTCGCCTTTATGGGCTCGGCCACAAGTTTTGCAATTAGGCGATCCCCCTTTTACATTCATTTTCTTTGAGGATTCTGTCATCTTTGATTTCTTCGTGGGACTTGGATTCGCATCCAGTGCCCTCCTTTCTCCGATCTCCACTTGCTTCTTCAACTTAATTTCTCGTTCTCGAGTGGTGTTAATGATTTCCGTGACAGTTTTGAGGGAGTCATAAACTCCCAGTATTCGGCACTCAACATATTATAATAATAATAGATCTTTTGCTCCTCAGTCTGCACCAGCTCGTCACAAAACCTCAGCTTATCAAGGAATATTCCTATGATATTGTCAATTATTTCACCCTTTTGTCTTAATTGGATGAACTCCTCCTTGATCTTGTTAATGACGGCTTTAGGGCTATGATGTTTAAGGAAAGGCACCTTAAACTCTTCCCATGTCATATTCCTCGTCGCTTCAACCCCTTGTTCTTTATTGAGGTTGTCCTACCAATCCTTCGCTTGCCCCCTAAGTTGACCCGGCCCGTAAGCTACAAAGTCGCTTACGTCACAGTGGGTCCGTTCAAAACTCCCTCAATGTCGCTTATCCACCGTTGACAAATGATTGGGTCAACTTCCCCGTTGTAAATCGAGGGTTTATAAGCCATAAACTTGTTATTGGGACAAGCTTTCCTCTCTATATGTTTATCATTTCCTTAGTTAAAGCTTTCTATCAATTCATTTATCTTCTCATCGACCACCGTGAGTATCATGTTTTGTAGCCTTTCCATAAATCCCGGTAGGCTATTTTCAATAACTTTTCAGACCTCTTCGGAAATATTTTCTTTTATTTGTTCGGTGATTAAAGGCACCGTGTTATCATTGTTTCCACCCGACATCTTTGTATCTGAAACGTTTACATCAAACTGATAAACATTTCATCTCATTTGTTGGATCGGTTTCGTGACCCTAAAAGTCAGTTAAGGCAGTTCATCTTCGTTTACAAAGGCGGAAACAGAGTAAACCAAGTCACAACAACTTTGTTCCTTTCAATTCTTTCTCTATTAATCAATCCTGACAAAAATCCGGCAGCACCTCGACTCACACACAAACACTATGACTGTTTCGCTTCAAATGACCACAACCCCTATTTATAGGCCATAGGTTTCGCTTGGAATGGACTCAAGCGAACCCTGATCATCCAGTTTCGCTTGAGATTGACATGATCACTCATTCAAGCGAAACCTCTTAAACATAATCTTAAACTTACATTTTGACTCCTGTTATATACAATCATGACATATATAGACCCTAGACTTAAGACGGAGTCAACAGACATTAAGTGCACCAACAGACTCCCCCTTGGATGTTGACGAAGTCTTCAGCATCGAGTCTTCAGTCTTTGTCTCTATCCAAATTTTGTCTTTGACATTGTAAAGCTCTCTTCAATCTTTATCTTCAAACTTTAATCTTCAATCTCCCCTTTGACTGTTGATCCAGAATTCTGACTCTCCCTTTTACAGACTCCCCCTCTCAATAAGCTAGGGCTTAAATTCTGGTTCAAACTTTGTCATTTTCATCACCATGGAGATACCTGTTACCTGCATATACTCTACCCAAATATAAGATATATGACAAGAACAGTTTCAATCCAAACTTACCTTTTAACCTTCAGTGATAGAAATCTACTTAAGTATTCAGGTCCAAGTGAATGACCCTGATTACTCAATTAATTTACCAAGTCCAATTTAATGACCTTGGTTGATTCAAGACAATTCACACTGACATTTAGTTCAATTTGATTTTCTGAAAATGTACAAGTTTCAAATTAATGAACTTGCTTCAACTTTTCAACTTCTCAAACTTATCAAGATTAGCTCACGACTCATCATCCAGTCCAGAAATCTCCTGCATCTGCTTTCAACTTTCGAATCCGAAGATCAACTCTCCACTTTGGTTTGTCAAAAATAAAGCAGAAGTGTAAAATCTTTTTGGATTTAGAATAAAATTTCTAAACTAGAAATGAAATACAGAACTAAAATGCAATGAAAGTAAACTATTTACAAACATATTTTTGCGAGCGTGTTAGGGAATCATATCAGCTAATCGACAAGTTACAAGTACCGTTAAGCTTTGATTACATACATAGAATTAAACAATTCGCGTAGATTGTCGATATACTGATCCACTTAAATTTTCACGCACATTTAATCTGTCCAGGATACGGATTTAGTGTTTTAAAGACTTAAACTTATACATGTGTCCCACCTCTTGAATATACTCCCGTATCCAAATCCCAATATTCAGTCTTACAGGTAATTATAACACAAATGATATCTGTAAAGGGTTAATAAATTATGAAGAATCATGAGAGCTCAAGCCAGAACTACCGTTCAGCAGAGAGATCATGACTCAACTTTTGGGTGTGTCCCCTTTACAGGATCTTTTTTACAACTGCATTGCTAAGCGATTTTATTGTCTTATCATATATGCTGAGGGTGATGCTATGTTTCAAGCATTGCAGAAAGTATTATTCGAGGAGTAGATCAGAACTTCCATTCAACAGAAGTCCCGGAATAATACCCTAGATATCACTGAGTATAAAGACCTAGTATATCAGAAAAAGGAATCTTTCAAACAAGATTTCAGGGGTTACCTATATATCCAAGTAGTATTCCCCACGAAATAAGTAAGTGAAGATTTAGGTTTATATCCCGAACAAACCTACTAAATGTGTAAAAACCTATCGACACATCATCAGCGAGACTGTTTAACGCATTTAAACATTCCATTTCTTTAGCATACTGTAACTGTCAAGCCGATGTACTATCATTTTCCCTTTTTACACAAGCTCTTTTCCAATTTTCTATTGTTTTTGGATTTTGAAAATATCTCATGTTTTTGTATTTTTGTCATTTTTTATTGTTTTTGTATTTTCTGAAATATTACCCTATACCTCCCCCTAAATACCAAAACAAGTAAAAAATCGACAAACCATTGTAGATTGCTTCTCAACATCATCTACAATGTCTCCTTCATCAACGCCAAGAATCTCCTCCAACACCGATAAAAGCTTCATACCATTCAGTTTTAGCAAATATTGAAACCGAGTTTTGTCAAATGCTTTGGTATGTAAGTCAGCTTTTTGATCGTCAGTGTGGATTTTCTCAATTCGTATCAACTTCTTCTCGAAACAATCGCGAATGAAGTGATGACGAATTTCAATGTGTTTCGTTTTAGCGTGATGAACAGGATTTTTCGTAATGTTAATCGTTGCCTCATTATCAACAAAGATAGGGGTGTTTAGAAATTGCAAACCATAGTCACGCATCTGTTGCTGGATCCACAGGATCTGTGAGCAGCAACTGCTTGCAGATACATACTCCGCTTCACATGTGGATAAAGCCACAGAGGTTTGCTTTTTACATTGCCAAGTGACCAATCGTGATCCGAAAAACTGACACCCTGCTGTTGTTGATTTTGCATTAACTTTGCAGCATCCGAAATCGGAATCGGAATACCCTTCGAGCGTGAAATCGCCTTCTATTGGATACCACAACCCCAATGATGGAGTTCCTTTCAGGTAGCGTAATATCCTTTTGACTATCACCATATGCGATGCTCTCGGGTTAGATTGAAATCTTGCTGCGAGGCAGGTTTGGTACATGATATCGGGTCTTGAAGCTGTCAAATACATCAGGGATCCGATCATGGAACGATACATCGTTTCATCTACCTTCTCTCCGGTGAGATCAGGGTTTATCCCATGATTCGTTGCTAATAGGGTGGCTGCTGGAGTAGAACCTGACATCCCGAATTTCTCCAAGATATCATGAACGTACTTCGTCTGATGTATGAAAATTCCTTTGGGTAGTTGATCAACCTGAAGCCGCAAAAAGAATTTCATGTCACACCCTGGCTTTGCGGAAGAGTGGTTAATTTGGTGTGACTTCTTAATACCATAGCTTAACCATAACAAAGCTATATGAAATAAAACCATGCAAGATCATCCATAGATTTAAGTTTTAAAACTGAAGTAACATAACATTGTCTTAGGGACTTACAACATCATAACATAAAACATTGTTTTGAAAGACATAAACATCAACATGAATAAAACGCAGTTTAAGATTTGTGACTCGTCCAGGAAAAAGTCACATTTCCTAAACCGGGATGACCTCGGAACCCATATGCAGCGGGAAAACATAACATACCGCGCCAGATCTTTAATTCCCTGAAATACATGTAAGTTGAAAAATCAACAATAATGTTGAGCGAGTTCATGTGTAAGTGAGTATGTAAAACACTTGTAAGTATAAAAATCCCTGGTATGTAGCAAATAAGGAAAAAAGAGATCACCAATGGTTTGCAAGGCCATTGATATGTGTGAAGTGCAAGTAGGAAGACTCAAACCTAGCAGATTTAGCGTTGGATAGAAAGTCACCCCGAGGTCCGTTCTGGTTGGGCCTGGGGTTGGGCTCGCTACACCCAGATAGATCTACCGCTTACGTCCCTCGGTCCTACAATGAGGATTAATGGCCTCCAGTTTCTGCCTACCCACTCACATGATCTAAGTAGTAAACCTCCTTACGCTAACCATACCATGTATAAAGTACTTGTAATCAAAGTAACATGTATTTCACCCCCGTAGTTTAGAAAACTGAAAACAGTTAAGAGAAAAGGGGGACATGAACTCACAGTGGTGCGTCTCTACCAAGTATGTCTCCTGATCAAGCAGCTGTATGACGACCTACACGTACTAATTCTATTAGACGGACGGCCGTGCCTTAGTTTAAGTTTAAGTTTTTGGGAAATAGTTAGACAACTATTTCGTGTTTATATTCTGTATATACTTGGTAGTTATTTTCCTTCCCAAGGATGGGGGATTTAATACATGTGCGTTCGAAACATATTATTAAGTCTCACTTAAAATATATTTTATTTCTAACTCCCAAAATATAAATATTCTTCTCAAAAATATTATATTTTCTATTACATAATTTTCCCAAAATAATACCTTGACAAAAATACGCGTTAAGTCATATTTTCTTAAAATGCGTAAGTTACGTTTTAACGATCGAGTGGTAATAATAATTACCGGTGTAACTTATATATTTATTGTAGAGGCGTTCGTATTATTTTGGATCCATTAACATTTGATAGTATTATTTTTACCCTAAAAATAATACTAGTATTTTCACAAAATAATCATAAACACATATCAAGTGACTTTATGAAAAATATATACTAAATATATATTTACCAAGTTTTATTTTGTGAAAATCCCACCTCCGATGTTTTGTAAATATAGTCGTGGCGAAACTTATATTTTGAAAACATGTCGAAAAGTATTTCTAACACTTATAGTGAAAATATTTCTAAGTGTTAGGTTTTTGGAAAAATTTCGCCAGAATTTCCTCTGTAACTGGAGGTGGCCATGCTTTCAAGCGTATCATTTTCTTTTACAAATCAACCCAACAATTTTTCTCAATCAACAATAAACATTATTCAAACCATCAAACTAGTCAAAATAGATGTAAATCGCAAAAATACATGAACTTGCGGTTTTTCCAAAATATGTAGTATCCTTCCATTATTTTTAGTGGATCTTTTGTATAAATCAACCCAGTTTCGTGAAAGTCTCGTTTTTAAAGAAAATAAATTTCCACAACTTCTTGTCAACATTTACAAGAATAGTTCTTTCGTCAAAACTTTGTGTTACACAAGTGTCTACGCGCTTGTGTGTTTACAAAAGAACTTTTGGTTATGTAAGATCCGTCTTTAAAAGTATGTTTTCTCTTGACACGTGGTCCTTTGAAAATACCGCTTGTAGATCCGTAGATCTACTAGTTTTAAACACTATTTCACAAGTAAAATCGCTTTTACACAAGTTCATGATTCGTGTGTGGTAGAGTTTCATCCTTTAACCCTTGTTACTTCCAAAACAACCTTATGTCATAATCCATGATCGTGACCAACCCGGGTTAAATGACGATCCGAGCTACCACAACATAGATCGGGTCCAAATAATCACACAAATCAATTACTACAAGTTTTACACAACATATGAGATTTTAACCAACATTTTTTAGTGTTTTAAGTAGACTTTTGTGTGTCATCTTGTATGTTTACGAGTTTTAACCGTTACAAATCAAATTAACCACTTCAAAATAGTTCGAGAGAGTGATTATAGCAACTTACTACTAGCTCGAGGCTAGGGAAGAATCTAAGCGAAAAACGCGTGGATAAAAGCAATAGAGTGAGGTCCTTCGCCTTCCGATTGCACCAAGGTTCCTTATACGCGATCCTTAACACTTGTATGAGCTTGGAAAGTGATGATCAAAATCAAAAGGTGGTGGTTGGGGGTGGGGTGTGTTCGGCCGAGAGCTCTAGGAGAGGGAGAGGGTGTGTGTGAGTTGTGGTGTTAAGTGTGTGTTATGTTGGATTAAGCTCATTACTTATAGACAAAGATTAGGTTATGGTCCAAAGGATTTTGTGTCATTTAGATACTAAACATATGGATTAAAATAATAATTTGGAGGACAAAGTATGTCCCCCCTCTTGGGGACGGTTGGTTGGGGGGGGGGGGTAGCTAGTTCGATTCCAACTAGAAGTTAGGATATTAGTTGGGTTAATCTAGTTAAGTTTAGGGATTAACCCGGTTACTAGTGTGTCGTGCTTTATGACGGGTGTTAGGGTATTCAGGGACCCTAACTGGCTCAGAAAAAGAAAAACAATGAAAATGACAATATTTTCTTGTTCCGGGTATAGTTCGGTTGTTCGGTTGGATAGAGATCCGTTAAAGTGCTTGACAAAGCTTTAAAGTGTCGTTATTATTATTTTTAGTGACACAACTTATTTCTCCAAAGTGTCAGGAATATTTTCCTCATGTTTTGGCACTTTATTAGGTAGCTAAATGCTGAATTATTATGTAAAGTGCTGAATTTTTGTGCTTAGAGCACGTTTTAGGCACATCCAGTCATTGTAACTTATTCCTAGAGACGCAGTTCTACAACCCTTGTATCCCTACACTCACCACTAGTGTAGTAAAATATTTCTGGCTCATACAGGCCTTAGAGGCAGTGTCTGCCTGTTGCTGGCTTATCAGCATGTTCAATAGGTTATCCGTTTATAGTGCTACTGTGCTTTTTGTGCATCATGTTTGTCACTAAGGTTCAGCATGTAAATAATGTAGTGACGGTAAGTAAAGTATGATGCAGGTATATGCATGTATCAGAAATCAAGTAGTAGTTCATCAGTAATTTCAAACAAGCACAGTAATTAAGCAGTAATTAATTATTAATTAAGTCGTACGGATACCTGGTTTAGTGAGGGTTGTCACATTCTCCCCCCGTTAGAAAAATTTCGTCCCGAAATTTTAAGTTCTGCTCGTAGATGCAGGGTTCTTAGGAAATAGGTGGGGGTATTTCTCTTTCATCCGGTCCTCACGCTCCCAGGTGTATTCAGGACCATGTCTGGCATTCCAACGAACTTTGACGAGCTTGACACTGCTCCGGCGGGTCTTGTTTACCTTCCAATCCGTAACCTCAACCGGTTCTTCAACGAAATGGAGCGTGTCGTCAACATGAATCTCGTCGATGGGAATGGCAATAGTATCTTGAGTTGGACTTTTCTTCAGGTTGGATACATGAAATGTATCGTGAACTGAATGGAGTTCAGCAGGTAAGTCCAGCTTGTATGCTACTAGTCCTATTCTTTCCAGAATTCTGAAAGGACCAATGTAGCGCGGATTTAACTTTCCACGCTTTCCGAAGCGTGCCACACCCTTCCAGGGTGAAACTTTCAACAAAACCATTTCTCCAACTTGGAATTCCAAGTGTTTCCGGTTTGGATCTGCATAGGCCTTCTGTCTGTGGCGAGCTGCTTCGATGCGTTTTCGAATCTGTGCAATTTTGTCTGTCGTCTCTTGGACGATTTCGGGACCAGCAAGCTGTCTATCACCTGCGTCAGCCCAACATAGAGGTGATCGACACTTACGTCCGTAAAGAGCTTCGAATGGCGCGGCACCAATACTGGTGTGGTAGCTGTTGTTGTATGAAAATTCGACCAAAGGCAAATGCTTATCCCAGCTACCGTCCAAATCCATAACACACGCTCTCAGCATGTCTTCCAAAGTCTGTATCGTTCGCTCGCTTTGACGGTCAGTTTGCGGATGAAACGCAGTGCTCAGATTTAATTATGAGCCAAAAGCTTCTTGGAAGGATTGCCATATCCTTGACACAAACCTTCCGTCTCTATCAGAGATGATTGAGAGAGGTACTCCATGGCGCGTAACGATCTCTCTCATGTAAATTTCGGCCAGCTTGCTCGTATTATCCTTCTCTCTGATAGGTAAGAAGTGTGCTGACTTTGTTAATCGATCCACTATTACCCAAATAGTGTCATGGCCTCTTGGCGTTCTTGGCAACTTAGTAATAAAATCCATGGAGATTTGTTCCCATTTCCATTTGGGAATCTCAGGTTGTTGCAGAAGTCCTGAAGGCTTCTGGTATTCCGCTTTCACTTTAGCACACGTTAGACACTTGCTCACATAAACAGCAACATCGCCCTTCATCCTAGGCCACCAATAGTAATCCTTGAGATCTTGGTACATCTTATCCGCTCCTGGATGGATAGAGTACCGCGATTTGTGAGCTTCATAAAAAATAACCTTCCTTAAACCACCAAACAGAGGAACCCAAATCCTTTTCTCAAAACATAGCGTTCCTTCCTCGTTTGGTACCAGTAGCTTCTCCATCCCACGGAGATATTCTTCTTCAAGGTTTCCTTCCTTGAGAGCTTCTTTCTGCGCGGCACGAATGCGCAAGGAAAGATCGGTTTGGATAATCATTTCTAAAGCCCTAACCCTTATGGGCTTGATCCTCTCTTTTCGACTTAGGGCATCGGCGACCACATTCGCCTTCCCTGGATGATACTTTATCTCGCAGTCGTAATCGTTCAGCAATTCAACCCATCATCTTTGCCTCATATTCAGCTCCTTCTGGTTGAATATGTGTTGTAGGCTTTTATGATCTGTGAAGATTGTACACTTCGTACCATATAGGTAGTGTCTCCAGATCTTTAGAGCAAATATCACTGCGCCTAGCTCCAAATCGTGCGTGGTATAGTTCTTTTCGTGCACTTTCAATTGACGTGATGCGTAAGCAATAACCTTTTGGCGTTGCATTAACACACAACCCAATCCTTGACGTGAAGCGTCACAGTATACCACAAAATCATCTGTACCTTCCGGTAGTGCTAAGATTGGCGCATTGCAGAGCTTATCCTTCAATATCTGGAACGCTTCTTCCTGTTTGATTCCCCAATCAAACTTCTTATCTTTCTGCGTGAGGAGCGTCAATGGTTGAGCGATTTTTGAAAAATCGTCAATGAACCTTCGATAGTAGCCAGCCAAACCCAAGAATTGTCGAATCTCGGTTGGCGTCTTTGGCGTTTCCCAATTCTTGATCGCTTCGATCTTTGTGGGATCAACATGGATTCCATTTCCATTAACCACATGTCCAAGAAATTGGACTTCACGTAGCCAAAATTCGCACTTAGAGAATTTGGCATACAACTGTTCCTTCTTCAGCAACTCCAAAATAGCTCTTAAATGTTGTTCGTGCTCAGCCTTTGTTCTTGAATAAATCAAGATGTCGTCGATAAACACAATCACGAACTTGTCCAAGTACGGCTTGCAAACTCTATTCATCAAGTCCATAAAGACTGCAGGTGCGTTTGTCAAACCAAACGGCATAACAAGGAACTCGTAGTGTCCATAACGAGTTCTGAAGGCTGTCTTCGGGATACTTTCCTCTTGTATCCTTAACTGATGGTATCCAGATCGAAGGTCGATCTTTGAATAAAAGCTTGAACCTTGCAGTTGATCAAACAGATCATCAATCCTTGGCAGAGGGTATCTATTCTTGATCGTCAGCTTGTTCAGCTCCCGGTAGTCGATGCACATACGAAAACTACCGTCCTTCTTCTTGACAAACAGGACCGGAGCTCCCCAAGGCGAGAAGCTTGGTCGGATAAATCCCTTGTCTAACAACTCTTGAAGTTGTGTCGACAATTCTTGCATCTCAGACGGAGCAAGTCTATAAGGTGCCTTAGCCACAGGCGCGGCGCCTGGAACTAAGTCAATGCGGAACTCTACTTGCCTCTGAGGTGGCAGTCCAGGTAAGTCCTCTGGGAAGACTTCTGGATATTCCCTTACGACAGGGATGTCTTCGATATTCGGTTCTGCAGCTTTCTTGTCTACAATGTGTGCCAGGAAGGCAGCACATCCTTTCTGCAAACACTTTCGTGCTTTCAGGCAGCTGATAATTCTTAACGGCGTATCGCGCTTCTCTCCGTGAACCACAATTGTTTCGCCATCTTCGTTCGGGATACGAACGACCTTTTCGTGACAAACAATCTCAGCCTTGTTGCCTGATAACCAATCCATTCCTACCACCACGTCGAAGCTTCCCAACTGGACTGGTAGTAGATCCAAAGCAAACTCACGCTCTCCCAATTCGATCACACAACCTCTGATCACTTCATTGGCTTCTACTAACTTCCCATTAGCCAATTCGATTGAGTAGGGAATATCTAACTTATTAGCGGCTAAACCAAGCATATTCTTAAATTCTAGCGATACGAAGCTATAGTCGGCACCAGTATCAAATAAAACGGATGCATAGCGTTGGTTTACAGGGAACGTACCAGTGACAACATTGGGATCCTGGCGCGCTTCCCTTGCTTCAATATGGAACACTCTTCCACGGGCTTGGTTCAACTTTGGGCAGTTCCTTTTAAAATGCCCAATATCTCCACAGTTAAAGCATCCAAGTCTTTACCCGTTTCCACCTCCATTTCCAGCTTGGTTGTTGTTTTGGTTCGCATTACCAGCTTGATTCGCATTGTTGCCTCGATTCCCGTTTCCTCCATTGTTCCCCTGTGGGCGATTCCCAATACCACCACGATTATTATTTCTATTCCCAAATCCTCCTTGGCCTCCCCGGCCAGCACTAGCCCAACAGGAATCCTTCAAGTGACCAGTCTTTCCACAAGCTTCACATACTTTTGGCCCGCATCGGCCAGAATGGTGACGTTGGCAGGTGTTGCACTTGGGTTGGGTGCCCATATATCCCTTTCCTTTCTTCCCACTACCAACTGTAGCCTGAGCTGGCCTGTTTGGCTCTCCTTTCTTAACAACCCCACTAGTGCCTTGTTTGAAGTTCGAGAACTTCCGTTTGTTACCTCCTGATGACTCGACGTGAGTCTCTTTCTTCTTTGTCTGGATCTCACCGAACTTGTTTAGGCGGATAGCCTCCTCAGTGAGAGCCACACTCAAATCGATTGCCTCAGTAATTGTCGCAGGCTTGGATGAGGTCACCATGCTTATGATTTGAGGAGCTAATCCCCAAATGAAACGTTCAATCCTTTTGAACTCCGGAGTGACCATGTAGGGTACCACATGCGACAGGTCGTGAAACCTCTGAACATACTCTGCGATCTTTGGACCTTCCATTTTCAAATGCCAGAACTCAGTTTCCAATCTTTGGATTTCAGCGCGCGAACAATACTTTTTGCGCATGAGTTCCTTCAGTTCGGTCCAGGTTAGCGCATAGGCAACAGCTTCACCAAGTGTCTGTACTTGCAAATTCCACCAAGAGAGGGCTCCATCCAGAAATAGCCCAGAAATGTAGGTGACTTGCTGGTTCGGTGCACATTTGCTCATGCGGAGAACAGATTCAGTCTTCTCGGCCCAACGTACAAAGGCGACAGCACCTCCTGTGCCATCAAAGTTGACTGGCTTGCAGTCCAGAAACTGCTTGTAGGTGCACCCTGCACATATGTTACAACATACGACCGGCATTAGCATCATCGCTATAGATATCCAATTGGGTCATGGTATGTCTAAATGACTTAGTATTACCATGAGGTGGATTATTGTTGCCATTGTTGTTTGAGCTGCTTCCGCTAGGTCCTCCTTGCGAGGCGGCGTATTGCGCGATGGCAGCAGCGATGACTTGTTGGAGTTCTGCCTCATTGGTAGGCAACGGCGTTTGAGGTCTCGGCGGCATCTTCTAAAAGATGGGTTTACGTCGGTCAGGCCAAAATAAAGATTCCATGTTATAATACGTAAGTCAGGTCATAATATAGCGTACGTATATAATGATAGTAATAGTACATAACATCTCATGTTATAATCATATCAATCACACAACATCCCATGTTACAAACATTAATCACACAACATCCCATGTCATAGAATATAAATAACCAAATCAAGCATCAAATATGATGAGAATACTGCGATTGCCATATATTGAGACCACATGGTAAGCGTACAAGTACATCACAGTGTCATACAACATCAGTCGACTAAGGGCTACATCACCCTAGTCCAAAAACTATATCAAATCAGTGTCAATACATCCCATATATATCAACAAAAGTCAGAATCAAAATGTAGTCTCCAAAAATGCTGTGCAGTCAAAAGCATTCGCCGTCTTCTCACCAACGTCTACCCATACGGTACTGAAGAGCTCTACACGGGTGGCGGTGGAGGAGGGGGAAAGTGAGTGTAGAACAAACGACGCAACTGGAGCCAGTCCTCCTCCATGGCTCTCTGGGTACGCAACCAAGAAGCAACCTGCTGCTCTAGGGCAAAAAGGCGTGCAGCATAGTCTGGTGGTAAAGGTCGATAGGGCTGCAAAGGAGAGTGGGTCTGACCCTGGCACTGACACTGCGGCGGCTGGGCTCTCTCAAGCTCCTGAATGCGCTGCGTGTGTGCCTCGTGCTGGGCGATAAAAGACATCAAAACATCCTCAATAGTATATCCCATATGGAAAGAATGGTAGGGGTCGGTCGGTGGCATAACAGAAGGTGATGTCCAGAGAAACGGCTCACTGGTGGGATCAAAAGGTGCCACATGAAATGGAGAAACAGGGGGAAAAGTAGCAGACGGTGGCATAGCAGGAATAGATACCGGTACATGTCCAAAAGGATGAGCCGAAGAACCCTCTCCAGGTCGAGCTGGAGGTGTGTACTGTGCAAATGAAAAAGAGAAATCAACGTGACGTGCATCAGTGGTATGAGGAGGAATAGGCGGAACCTCATCATCAGCAGGAATCCACCCACACTGGGCGTGCTCATCTCGTGGGTCAATCTGTGCCTCAAAAAGTGCTCGATCAAACTGTACAGGCATAGGATCATGGTGAGGTGCAACAAGAGGGTCAACTGGTGCATCAGCAATAAGTGGGGGATCAATATGATCAGCAGCAATAACATAGTCACCCTCTAGTAGTGGTGCATCAGCAGGGTGATCATCAATGGGTGGGTCAGCAATATCAGGCTCAAAAGGCATGCCAGCATGAGCAGGGTCATGCTCAAGCACTGGGTCAGGAGCAGGATCTAGTGGCTGCTCGGGATCAACGAAGGCCATCTCAAAATCAAACTCAGGGTCGATGGGATTAACTGGGTCAACTGGGTCGACTGGATCCTCCATAGGCTGATCCATGGGTATAAACTCTATATCCTCATCTGGGTCGAATCCTGGGGGAAAGACAGGATCGGAATCCTCCAAATCATCGTGGTCAAAAGCAAAACTAGGAATAGGGGCAACAGAGGATGCCTGGTCGGGATCTGATCCAGGAGAAAAGTGCTGCGCACTCTGAGTGTGTGAAGGTGCGGAGGCCACAGACTCGAAAGAGTCTGGGACCGGAGAGTGAGCAGGTGACTCCTCGGCGGGAGCATCTGCGATCATCAAAAGATCACCAGCAGCAAGAAGGGCCTCGCCCTGAACCTCATCCTCTAAGGGCTCGTCATCAAACAGATCGACGTCGTCATCATCGTCGGCGTCGAGAAGCAAATCGTAAGCAGGATATGAAGCAAGTGGTATGGGAGCAGGGATCTCCACTAACGGTAGGTCCCCAGCCAAAGGGCCATCAGCGAGCTCATCAGCACCATCAGGTAAAGCGAAGGGCTGAAAGTCATCCTCGTCCGTGCTAGTAACGTCGGATGTGTGGACCTCGTGCTCTGAAGACTCTAGGTCATCTGATACTATAGGTCTAGGTCCTGTGGTGTCTGAGTCACCTGTGCCAGAGGTGTCCATGGTGTCTGTAACATAAATACAAACATGTACAAACAGTTAATCATACAATCAACTAATCACATAAGTCACCAAGTAAGCAATCAAATAATACTCCTAGTCCCACTAGCCTCCCAGCCTCTCAGACTGCTCTCCCTAGTTCCACTAGCCAATTCTCCTAGTCCCACTAGCCAATTCTCCTAGTCCCACTAGCCAACTACCTCGATCTCCCAGACCGAGCCTCAGCCTCCAAGACCGAGCCTCAGCCTTCAAGACTGAGCCTATAAATAATAAATAAAATGTGCTCAACATGTGTTTATAAAAGTTTTGGATCTGGACTTAAGTGGTATGCAGTAAAAATGTTTTCGTGAGAGCCCTAGTGATCATAGTCTAGACTCGAGAAAGAATCCTAGTTCGCTATGATCAGAGCTCTGATACCAAGCTGTCACACCCTGGCTTTGCGGAAGCGTGGTTAATTTGGTGTGACTTCTTAATACCATAGCTTAACCATAACAAAGCTATATGAAATAAAACCATGCAAGATCATCCATAGATTTAAGTTTTAAAACTGAAGTAACATAACATTGTCTTAGGGACTTACAACATCATAACATAAAACATTGTTTTGAAAGACATAAACATCAACATGAATAAAACGCAGTTTAAGATTTGTGACTCGTCCAGGAAAAAGTCACATTTCCTAAACCGGGATGACCTCGGAACCCATATGCAGCGGGAAAACATAACATACCGCGCCAGATCTTTAATTCCCTGAAATACATGTAAGTTGAAAAATCAACAATAATGTTGAGCGAGTTCATGTGTAAGTGAGTATGTAAAACACTTGTAAGTATAAAAATCCCTGGTATGTAGCAAATAAGGAAAAAAGAGATCACCAATGGTTTGCAAGGCCATTGATATGTGTGAAGTGCAAGTAGGAAGACTCAAACCTAGCAAATTTAGCGTTGGGTACAAAGTCACCCCGAGGTCCGTTCTGGTTGGGCCTGGGGTTGGGCTCACTACACCCAGATAGATCTACCGCTTACGTCCCTCGGTCCTACAATGAGGATTAATGGCCTCCAGTTTCTGCCTACCCACTCACATGATCTAAGTAGTAAACCTCCTTACGCTAACCATACCATGTATAAAGTACTTGTAATCAAAGTAACATGTATTTCACCCCCGTAGTTTAGAAAACTGAAAACAGTTAAGAGAAAAGGGGGACATGAACTCACAGTGGTGCGTCTCTACCAAGTATGTCTCCTGATCAAGCAGCTGTATGACGACCTACACGTACTAATTCTATTAGACGGACGGCCGTGCCTTAGCTTTAAGTTTAAGTTTTTGGGAAATAGTTAGACTACTATTTCGTGTTTATATTCTGTATATACTTGGTAGTTATTTTCCTTCCCAAGGATGGGGGATTTAATACATGTGCGTTCGAAACATATTATTAAGTCTCACTTAAAATATATTTTATTTCTAACTCCCAAAATATAAATATTCTTCTAAAAAATATTATATTTTCTATTACATAATTTTCCCAAAATAATACCTTGACAAAAATACGCGTTAAGTCATATTTTCTTAAAATGCGTAAGTTACGTTTTAACGATCGAGTGGTAATAATAATTACTGGTGTAACTTATATATTTATTGTAGAGGCGTTCGTATTATTTTGGATCCATTAACATTTGATAGTATTATTTTTACCCTAAAAATAATACTAGTATTTTCACAAAATAATCATAAACACATATCAAGTGACTTTATGAAAAATATATACTAAATATATATTTACCAAGTTTTATTTTGTGAAAATCCCACCTCTGATGTTTTGTAAATATAGTCGTGGCGAAACTTATATTTTGAAAACATGTCGAAAAGTATTTCTAACACTTATATTGAAAATATTTCTAAGTGTTAGGTTTTTGGAAAAATTTCGCCAGAGTTTCCTCTGTAACTGGAGGTGGCCACGCTTTCAAGCGTATCATTTTCTTTTACAAATCAACCCAACAATTTTTCTCAATCAACAATAAACATTATTCAAACCATCAAACTAGTCAAAATAGATGTAAATCGCAAAAATACATGAACTTGCGGTTTTTCCAAAATATGTAGTATCCTTCCATTATTTTTAGTGGATCTTTTGTATAAATCAACCCAGTTTTGTGAAAGTCTCGTTTTTAAAGAAAATAAATTTCCACAACTTCTTGTCAACATTTACAAGAATAGTTCTTTCGTCAAAACTTTGTGTTACACAAGTGTCTACGCGCTTGTGTGTTTACAAAAGCACTTTTGGTTATGTAAGATCCGTCTTTAAAAGTATGTTTTCTCTTGACACGTGGTCCTTTGAAAATAC
This sequence comes from Helianthus tuberosus, assembly GCA_030545235.1. Taxonomy (NCBI): domain Eukaryota; kingdom Viridiplantae; phylum Streptophyta; class Magnoliopsida; order Asterales; family Asteraceae; genus Helianthus; species Helianthus tuberosus. The sequence goes on from CM060383.1 coordinate 57,475,374, forward strand.
CACTTGTAGATCCGTAGATCTACTAGTTTTAAACACTATTTCACAAGTAAAATCGCTTTTACACAAGTTCATGATTCGTGTGTGGTAGAGTTTCATCCTTTAACCCTTGTTACTTCCAAAACAACCTTATGTCATAATCCACGATCGTGACTAACCCGGGTTAAATGACGATCCGAGCTACCACAACATAGATCGGGTCCAAATAATCACACAAATCAATTACTACAAGTTTTACACAACATATGAGCTTTTAACCAACATTTTTTAGTGTTTTAAGTAGACTTTTGTGTGTCATCTTGTATGTTTACGAGTTTTAACCGTTACAAATCAAATTAACCACTTCAAAATACTTCGAGAGAGTGATTATAGCAACTTACTACTAGCTCGAGGCTAGGGAAGAATCTAAGCGAAAAACGCGTGAATAAAAGCAATAGAGTGAGGTCCTTCGCCTTCCGATTGCACCAAGGTTCCTTATACGCGATCCTTAACACTTGTATGAGCTTGGAAAGTGATGATCAAAATCGAAAGGTGGTGGTTGGGGGTGGGGTGTGTTCGGCCGAGAGCTCTAGGAGAGGGAGAGGGTGTGTGTGAGTTGTGGTGTTAAGTGTGTGTTATGTTGGATTAAGCTCATTACTTATAGACAAAGATTAGGTTATGGTCCAAAGGATTTTGTGTCATTTAGATACTAAACATATGGATTAAAATAATAATTTGGAGGACAAAGTATGTCCCCCCTCTTGGGGACGGTTGGTTAGGGGGGGGGTAGCTAGTTCGATTCCAACTAGAAGTTAGGATATTAGTTGGGTTAATCTAGTTAAGTTTAGGGATTAACCCGGTTACTAGTGTGTCGTGCTTCATTTGTTGACCCAAATATAATGTCGTCCACGTATATCTGAACAATCAGAAGATGTCCGTCGACGTCTTTGGTGGCATCCACTTTTCCACGAATGAAACTGTTGGCTAGTAGGTGTTGAGACAATGTCTCATACCAAGCTCTCGGGGCCTGGTGTAAACCATACAGCGCTTTGTCTAGCAAGTAGACCTTGTCTTTGTGGATTGGATCGGTGAAGCCCGGTGGCTGACCGACATATACCTCCTCTTTTACCTTCCCCTAGAGAAAAGCCGATTTAACATCTAACTGATAAACTTTGAAATTTTTCCAGGATGCAAATGCTAGGAAGATTCTGATCGCTTCTAGTCGAGCAACTGGAGCATATATTTCAGTGAAATCTATACCCTCATGCTGACAGAAACCCTGAACTACGAGTCGAGCTTTCTTACGAACCACAACTCCTCTATCGTCTCTCTTACATTTGAACACCCACTTGGTGTTTATCTTCCTCTGACCATCAGGTAAATCCACTAACTTCCACACACCTAACTTCTCGAATTGGCTCAGTTCCTCCTGCATTGCATTGACCCAAGAATCTTCAGTAAACGCCTCTTTGTAAGTCCTTGGTTCAATCTGCGAGATAAAACAACTCAATGAGAATTCAGTTTGTAAAGGAGCAACTTTTGAATAAAAACATGTAAGCCCTTTATCAAGTTGTCTTCGAGTGCGGACTCCTGTTTGCAATTCTTCAATGATCAACTCCTCTGGATGATATGTAAGAGTTCGTGGCATCACTTCGCCTGAAACATCTACATCGCCTTCCAGATTAGTAACATTCTGATTTACCACTCACTTCACAGACAAAGAATGTTTGATCTTGAAACCAGGATTTGTTATTCCTGAAGAATGGATTATCATGAGGGCACCTAGAGTGAATGATCTGTACGTTATCCAATGGGATTGTTACGTTTGAGAGAGTTAACTACATTGCTGAGCTGGAGAATAATCTGCTGAGTATCTCACAGATTTGGGACAGGATGTATACCACTTACTTCAACTCAATAATCCTACCACCTTGATTTCCTGCAAATCCCACATATCCACCATTGAAATTTCTAACATCGTACAACAATGCAGTCTTTCCTGTCATATGTCGAGACGCTCCACTATCCATAATCCATCGTGAAATAGTTCTCGGAAGATCCTGCACATATTACAAACAATTCAATAAAGATGCCGATTCATGCTTCACAATTACCAACTAGGAAGCTCCGGCAAGGCCAAATTTTAGTGAGATTTTGATACTACCCAAGCCTCTTTTGACTCGGGTAACTGGACTTTGAGTTTAGATTTCATATTGTAAAGTGGCGGAAAATTTTTATCATTCATCTTTAAACTTTCTTCTGATCCAACCTCAACCTTTTTGTATAAGAAAAACTCATCTATCTTAAGTTGACCGGTTGGTTGATCCTTTTTCAAAACACTTTTCTCTTCAGAAACCATAGATTTTTGTTCGTCAAATTTCTCATAGTAATCCACAGGAACATTCATCTTTACCGAAGTGGTAGAAGACGATTGTTTTTCTTTCTCAGAAACCTTTGGATTTGAAGAACTTGGTTTCTTTTCAACCACTTTTGGCTTCCATGTTTGTTGAGATGATGCAACCCTTTTGTAAAACTTGTCATTTTTAGTTACCACATTTTTAACAGGTTCAATTTTGACTTTTGTTTTCTCATTTTTCAAAATTTTCTCAACAACCAATGAAGCTTTTCCTTTTGCATCAACCTTCTTCTTTCTATTCTCAACAACTTCAGTCTTAGGCTTGAAGTTGGTGCAATTTCTTGCAATGTGACCAACTTTGTTGCATCTAAAACATGTACGAGTATCAACTACCCGACTTGTGCCTTCAGACTGAGTTTTTAAGACCCTTTTCTCAAAGAACTCTTCATTTGATTTCGAAAAAATGTCTTTCTCTTCATTAGAAAGTGAACTTGAACCGTTCACAAACACCTTCTTTTCAGCAAACCTTTTGTTTTGAAAATTCTTTTTCTGATAATTCTTACCACCATGATAACCACCCGACCAATTGTTTCGATTGTTGTTATAAAAACGCGATGGAACTACAGGCTTTTTGTTGTAAGCTTTATCTTTCTCAAAATTCATTTGTCTCTTTGTTTGACTCAAACTGTTCAGTTCTGACAACTCAACTTCAACCAATTTGAAAACATTTGTCAATTTTGAAACATTTACATTCTCAATGGGAAACTCAGAATCCGAAAACAACTTATCAGATCCAGCCATCTTGTACATCACAAGACCCGGTTCATCACCTAAGTTGTTTTTGGACTTTGATTTTGGAATGTATTTGTCCAAGAAACATTCATCATCTCCAGCTGAATCAGACATCAAAACACTTTCAGCTGTGCTTTTAACAATCTCAGTTTGAACACTATCATCAGATGATGATGAAGAAAATGTCACATCAATTGAATCAGGAAGTTTCACTTCATTTTCCTCTTCAAGATTAACCAGCCCAGATTGCTTTTTCGAATAATTGTCTAGAACTGGTGGTAGAACTTGATGAAACCCAACCCCTGTTCCATCACAGTATACATCTTCGCCTGCTTTGTCTTTCCCGATGGGTTTAGGAATAATATGCTGCAAAACAAAGCTTGCGGAGTTGTAACTCTTAAGCTTCAACTGGATTCGCTCATTTTCAATTTAAGCTTCTTGAACTTTAAGTTTCAATTTTGCGATTTCATCCAGTTATTGATTGATTAATTCTTCTTTTAATCTCAAAACACATTGCAATTGGCAATTTTCTTTATAAGTTTTACCATTTCTGTCATCATTATCTTTCATCGTGCTTTTAAGATTCTCAAATTTTTCAGTGATCTAACGATTTTCAAGAACTAACCTTTCATTTTCTTGCCTAATCTTTTCATGGTAAATTTTATCATTTTCAATTTTGTTAGTTAATTCTTTTAACCGTTCAGTTGAAGCTTTCACCATTTTATCTCGATCAAGAATTTGATCCTCAACACTTCTGACTCTTGCAGTCAGATCTTCATCCTTCTTACCGTTGAGATAAGTGACTATGCTACAAACTTTGCATTCCTTAGTGCAATTTTTGCAGTCAACACCATTGACTTTCTTACCTGACTCAGTCGTTGACGCATTTGAACTGACCTGGCTTTTAGACTCAGAGACAGATTTAGAATCTACCTCAAGCGCTTTAGCTGCCAGCACCTTGTCAGCCATCTTTCCCATGTTTTCAACATTCAACTCCTGTGTCGTGTCAATGATCCCAGTGTCAATCTTCTTTGACTTTTCTTTCTCTTCTTTTTCCTTCTTCTCTTTCTCTTCTTCTTCTCCGCTTCCCCACCATTTCTTCTACCAATAATCATCTTCAACTTTGTACTCTTTGATTATGGTTTCCACATCAAGAGTGTTATGATCAATAGCAATGTTTCCATAGGGGTCAAGATAACATTCTCTGTCTGGATCCCATCTTTTTGCTCTTTTTGCCTCAGAAAAGATACCAGATAATCTGATCAATTTGTTCGTGGCTAACAACTTTCTGTGATTATACTTCTGTTCTTCAGTTCTGTTATCTTTCCAAGGGATAGGTTCAGTTTTTGCCATGAAAGCATATCCAACCGCATCCTCTTCAGGTAACAACTCGCTCCAGTCGAAACCTTCATCGTCGTGAATCACCGCAAGAGCTCTAGATTTTTCTTTGTTATCTTCAATCTGCTTCATTCTTGGCGACTCTGATTTGTTCTGATGATATATTGCCTTCTTATAGCAGTCTTCTCTAAACGGGTTTTCAGACTCATTAGCATACGCGTTTCTGCATTCACGCTTAAAGTGACCTTTCTGCTTGCACTTAAAACACGTCACTTTAGACTTGTCAAAGCCTAACTTGGTAGAAGGTCCACCAATAGACTTCCTCCCTGTGATCTCCATGAAACGCTGTGCTCGACGAACTGCACTGGCCATACACCACCTTATGTCGATCAGTTCCATCTCCTCAGGATCAATCTGATCATAATCTTCCTTCGTCAGGTTGGTGTTGCCTATCTTCCCTGCTACAAGACTTTCATAAGATTCTAGCACAGATGCTAAGAAAACCATCTGTTGTTTGGCAGACTCCTCGCTGAAGTTTTGAGCGTTCTTTAAGTCTACAGCGATGTTGCATTGAAATAGATTCTTTGCATCAGACTGATTTGAATTTGATGAAGACCCACTGTGATATCCACCGTGATATTCACTGCTTTGACTTTCTTTGCTCGTTGTGGAAACATTCTCAGCAGAAAACGCTGTCTTGGGAGATGTGTTCTTTGGCATCATGCTCTTTGGATAATACAAATCCAAGTTCTGCTGATAAGACGAATGATTGACTTTGTGTGTCTTCTTTAATTCCAACTCGTGACTTTCTAGTCTTTCAATCAGCAAATCCACTGTAAGCTCCTCAGACTTGATCGTATTCTTTAACATCAGGGCATAATATTGCCAATCCATCTCATCTGGCAATGCATCAAACAATTTGTCGACTAGCTCTTCTCGAGAATAGGAAATTTCGTGTCTCGCCAGCTCCAGTTTTAGATTCCCAAACCTCTCAATCATTTTACAAACGATTCATTTTTTAAACAACCAAATAAATCGAATTCTTTTCTAAGTAGTTTCTTTTTGTTTTTCACTATTTCTGCACTTCCCAAACATTTAGCTTTCAATTTGTTCCAGAGATCTGTAGCATTAGTATATTCGATCAAAGATATTATATCTTCTCGAACAGACTGAAAAAGCAGTGCGATGCATTTTTGCTCAGCAACAAACGATTCTATTTCATCAGTTGTTGTTAAGGTTTCGCCACTTTTGCCTCCATCATTGTAACCATTTTTTAGACTCTTCCAGCTGGGAAAAGCAAATGCTCTCAACCAATCCTCAAATTTCTTTGCCCACCGACTGTATTCTTCTATAGCCATCAACTTCGGGGGTTTGTTATAGGTTCTGAAAGCACTTTCAACCTCCAAGGCATCCGATAACTTTTTCTTTGGATTCGGCGTGTTCTCATTTGTGTTGTTCGAAGAAGTATCATCTCCAGAATTTCCAGCAAAGGAAAACAAATCACTGAACGGATTCATGAACAGATCATCCATCTCATACGTACCTGAAAAATCAACAAACACTTAGAACTTTCTTGATTTTGAAAAATATCAGATTCAAGCAAAACCACTTGAATAAAAATGACTTCAAGCGAAAGCAACAAGATTAAGCAATTCAAGCGAAACACGGCCTGTTGAAGTGAAAGGTTGTTGGTGCACTGAATGTCTGTTAACTACGTCTTATCGAGTCTTATGTCTAGATAGGGTTAATGAGTGAGAAATAGTGTTTAAATTAGGGTTACATCATGTTTTTAGTAACCTGTCAGTTTGAAGCGTGACCGTTTGAAGCATGACCGTTTGAAGCGTGACCGTTTGAAGGATGGCATGTCATCTTCAAACGGTCAGGGGCTTAGTCTATAAATAGGAGATGTGTATGCTCATTTCAAACGGACAAGGTCATAGTGTGAGAGACGAGGTGCTGCCAAAATTTCATCAGAACTCATTGTAAAGTCTCAGAAAAGCATTAATAGAAAAGAAATTGAAAGGAACAAACTGTTGTGACTTTGTATACGTTGATTCCGCCTTCGTATTCGAAGATGAACTGCCTTAACTGACTTTTAGGGTCACGACAACGATCCAACAAGTGGTATTAGAGATCAGGACGAGGAGTTCATACCATTGCAGCTTGAATTCATCGGATATTCTTACTTCTACTCATTCTTTTTCTGTTTCGGATATAATTCACGGTTGAAACGGTCTAAAACTTTCACATTTCAAACGAAACACTATATTAATTAATCCTTGAAAATTTAAGACCAAAATACGGCTTAAAACTGATCGAAATCATCTTGAGCGTTTGAAAATGTTCGTAAAATAATGACATCATCCGTTTGAACGAAGCCGTGTCCGTTTGAAACTGACCCTACCATTTGAAATGGTCATGTTTGTTTGAAATGGTCCTGTCCGTTTAAAATGGTCATGTCCGTTTGAAATGTTCCTGTCCGTTTGAAATGGTCCTGTCAGTTTGAAAGTGATCCGTTTGAAAGTGGTTTTGTTTGAAACTTGATTTTTGTTGTCTCAAACAAAATAACTCATTTCGTTTGAGAAAGACCATTTCGTTTGAAAGACCGTTTATACAATTTCATTTCAACAGATTCCGTTTGAATCTGTCATTTTTCAAAATCAAAAATTTTTCTAAGTGTTTGCTGATTTTTCAGGTACGTGCAAGATGGATGATTTCAATCCATTTTATGATGCTTTTGCGTTTGCTGGAAATTCTGGAGATGATACTTCTTCTAGCAACACCAATGAGAACACGCCGAACACAAAGAAAAAGTTATCAGATGCCTTGGAGGTTGAAAGTGCTTTTGGAACATATAACAGACCCTCGAAGTTGATGGCTATCGAAGAATACAGTCGGTGGGCTAAAAAGTTTGAAGATTGGTTGAGAGCCTTTGCTTTTCCCAGCTGGAATAGTCTAAAAAATGGTTACGATGATGGAGGCAAAAGTGGTGAAACCTTAACATCAGCCGAGGAAATAGAATCGTTTGTTGCAGAGCAAAAATGCATCGCATTGCTGTTTCAGTCTGTTCGAGAAGATATAATATCTTTGATCGATTACAGCAGTTCTAAAGATCTCTGGAAAAAGTTAGAAACCAAATGTTTAGGAAGTGCAGAAATAGTGAAAAACAAAAAGAAACTAATTAGAAAAGAGTTTGATTTGTTTGGGTGTTTAAAGAATGAATCAGTTTGTAAAATGATTGAGAGGTTTGGGCACCTGAAGCTGGAATTGGCGAGACATGGAATTTCCTATACTCAAGATGAGCTAATCGAAAAATTGTTTGATTCATTGCCAGATGAGATGGATTGGCAATATTATGCATTGATGCTGAAGAATACTATCAAGCCGCCAGAAGTGTTAACAGTAGACTTGTTGATTGAGAGACTAGAAAGTCATGAGTTGGAATTAAAGAAAACACACAAAGTCAACCACTCGTCGTATCAACAGAATTTGGATTTGTATTATCCAAAGAGCATGATGCCAAAGAATACATCTCCCAAGACTGCATTTTCTGCTGAGAGTTCCAACACTTCAAACAAAGAGAGCCAAAGCAGTGGATTTCACAGTGGATCTTCGTCATCTGCAAATCATTCTGATGCAAAGAATTTGTTTCAATACAACATCGCTGTAGACTTAAAGAATGCTCAGAATTTCAGCAAGGAGTCTGCAAAGCAACAGATGGTTTTCCTAGCATCTGTGCTAGAATCTTATGAAAGTCTTGTAGCAGGAAAGATAGACAACACCAATCTGACGAAGGAAGATTATGATCAGATTGATCCTGACGAGATGGAACTGATCGACATAAGGTGGTGTATGGCCAGTGCAGTTCGTCGAGCACAGCGTTTTATGGAGATTACAGGGAGGAAGTCTATTAGTGGACCTTCTACCAAGTTAGGCTTTGATAAGTCTAAAGTGACGTGCTTTAAGTGCAAACAGAAAGGTCACTTTAAGCGTGAATGCCGAAATGCGTATGCTGATGAGTCTGAGAACCCGTTCAGAGAAGACTACTACAAGAAAGCGATCTATCATCAGAACAGATCGGAGCCACCAAGAATGAAGCAGCTTGAGGATAACAAGGAGAAATCTAGAGCTCTTGCTGTAATTCACAACGATGAAGGTTTCGACTGGAGCGAATTGTTACCTGAGGAGGATGCGGTTGGATATGCATTCATGGCAAAATCTGAACTTGTTCCTTGGAAAGACAACAGAACTGAAGAACAGAAGTATAATCACAGAAAGCTGTTGGCTCAGAACAGAATGATCAGAATATCTGGTATCTATCTTGAAGCAAAAAGAGCAAGGAGATGGGATCCAGACAGAGAATGTTATCTTGACCCCATGGGAAACATTGCTATTGATGATAAGACTCTCGATCTTGAAACCATAATTAAAGAGTTGGCTGAAGAAGATGAGTATTGGCAGAAGAAATGGTGGGGAAGCGAAGAAAAGAAAGAGAAAGAAAAGAAAGAAAAAGAAGAGAAAGAGAAAACAAAGAAGATTGACAATGGAATCATTGACACGACATAGGAGTTGAATGCTGAAAACATGGGAAAGATGGCTGACAAGGTGCTGGCTGCTAAGGCACTTGAGGTAGATTCTAAATCCGTTTCTGAGTCTAAAAGCCAGGTCAGTTCAAACGCGTCAACGACTGAGTCAGGTAAGAAAGTCAATGGTGATGTTGACTGCAAAAATTGCATCAAGGAATGCAAAGTTTGTAGTATAAACACTTATCTCAAAGGTAAGAAGATTGATGATCTGACTGCAAAAGTCAGAAATGTTGAGGATCAAATCATTGATCGTGATAAAATGGTGAAAGCTTCAACTGAACGATTGAAAGAATTAACTAACAAAATTGAAAATGATAAAATTGACCAAGAAAAGGTTAGAAAAGAAAATGAAAGGTTAGTTCTTGAAAATCGTCAGATCACTGAAAAATTTGAGAAGCTTAAAAGCACGGTTAAGGATAATGATGATAGAAACGGTAAAACATATAAAGAAAATTGCCAATTGCAATGTGTTTTGAGAATCAAAGAAGAATTAATCAACAAACAATTAGATGAGATTGCTAAGTTGAAGCTTCAATTTGAAGAAGCTAAGATTGAGAATGAGCGTATAAATTTGAAATTGAACAGCTACAACTCTGCAAGCTTTGTTTTGCAACACATTGTTCCCAAACCCATCGGGAAAAACAAAGCAGGCGAAGATGTATATTGTGATGGAACCGGGGTGGGTTTTCATCAAGTTCCACCACCAGTTCTAGACAATTATTCGAAAAAACAATCTGGGCTGGTTAATCTTGAAGATGAAAATGAAGTGAAACTTCCTGATTCAATTGATGTGACATTTTCTTCATCATCATCTGATGATAGTGTTCAAACTGAGATTGTTAAAAGCACAGCTGAAAGTGTTTTGATGTCTGATTCAGCTGAAGATGATGAATGTTTCTTAGACAAATACATTCCGAAACAAAAGTCCAAAAACAACTTAAATGATGAACCTACTCTTGTTATGTACAAGATGTCGGGATCTGATAAGTTGTATTCGGATTCTGAGTTTCCTCTGGAGAATGTAAATGTTTCAAAATTGACAAATGTGTTCAAAATGGTTGAAATCAATTTGTCTGAAGTCAAAAGTTTAAAACAAACAAAAAGACAAATGAATTTTGAAAAAGATAAAGCTTACTACAAAAAGCCTGTTGTTCCACAGCGTTTTTATAACAACAATCGAAACAGTTGGTCGGGTGGTTATTAGGGTGGTAAGAACTATCAAAGAAAGAATTTTCAGAACAAGAAGTTTGCTGAGAAGAAAGTGTTTGTGAACGGCTCAAGTTCACTTTCTGATGAGGAAAATGAAATTTTTTCCAAATCAAATGAAGAGTTCTTTGAGAAGAGGGCCTCACAACCTCAGTCTGAAGGCACAAGTCGAGTAGTTGATACTCGTACATGTTTTAGATGCAACAAAGTTGGTCACATTGCAAGAAATTGCACCAACTTCAAGCCTAAGACTGAAGTTGTTGAGAGTCATAAAAAGAAGGTTGATGCAAAGGGAAAAGCTCCAATGGTTGTTGAGAAAATTTTGAAAAATGAGAAATCAAAAGTCAAAATTTAACCTGTTAAGAATGTGGTAACCAAAAATGACAAGTTTTACAAACGAGTTGCATCACCTCAACAAACATGGAAGCCAAAAGTGGTTGAAAAGAAACCAAGTTCTTTAAATCCAAAGGTTTCTGAGAAAGAAAACATTCTAATTTCTTATGAAAATTTTGTGAAAAAGGACGTTTCATTGGAAAATGAGGTTAAAGAGGTTGTTGATAATAAATTGGAAATGAATGATAAAAATTTTCCACCTCTTAAATCGGTTGTAAAGTGTATTGATGAGATTAAGTTACCCGAGTCTGATGAGGCTTGGGCAGCTTATTTCAGCTAGTCAAGTTTTGACTTGCCGGAGCTTCCTAGTTAGTAATTGTGAAGCATGAATCGGCATCTTTATTGAATTGTTTGTGATATGTGCAGGATCTTCCGAGAACTATGAATCGGCATCTTTATTGAATTGTTTGTGATATGTGCAGGATCTTCCGAGAACTATTTCACGATGGATTATGGATAGTGGAGCGTCTCGACATATGACAGGGAAGACTACATTGTTGTACGACATTAGAAATTTCAATGGAGGTTATGTGGGATTCGCAGGAAACCAGGGTGGTAGAATTATTGGTGAAGGAACGTTATCCAATGGGATTGTTACGTTTGAAAGAGTTAACTACATTGCTGAGCTGGAAAATAATCTGCTGAGTATCTCACAGATTTGTGACAGGATGTATACCACTCACTTTAATGACAAATAATGTTTGATCTTGAAACCAGGATTTGTTATCCCTGAAGAATGGATTATCATGAGGACACCTAGAGTGAATGATCTGTATGTATTGGACATGAGCGTAGCTACTACAACAACGGGTCAGGCTCATTGTTTTGTGTCTAGAGCAACAGAAAAAGAATTGAAGTTGTGGCACCGAAAGATGGGTCATATACATATGAGAAAAATGAATCATTTGGTGCATAATGATTTAGTTCTGGGAGTTAATATCAAAGGTTTTCATCTGGAAGGGGAGTGCATCAGTTGCATCAAAGGCAAGCAGAAGAAAAAGTCACACCCTAAAAAGCAAGTCAATTCAGTTTCCAGACCGTTAGAGAGACTACATATGGATCTGTTTGGTCCAGTCAACGTCAAAAGTATTACAGGGGATCTCTACTGTCTTGTGGTTACTGATGATTATTCTAGATTTTCGTGGGTATCATTTTTGACGTCGAAAGATGAAACGTTTGACAGTTTGATGGCGTTGTTCAGAAAGATTGAAAATTTGTACCAAAGGCGTATCAAAAGAATTAGAAGTGATAATGGTACTGAATTCAAGAACAACAAGATGGAAGAATATTGTGATGAAAGAGGTATATTGCATGAGTTTAGTGCTCCGTACACTCCGCAGCAGAATGGAGTTGCAGAACGCAAAAACAGGACACTAATTGAAACGGCCAGAACAATGCTTGCTGATTCAAAGCTACCAATAAATTTTTGGGCAGAAGCAGTTTCTGCCGCATGCTATACGCTCAACAGAGTTCTCACTGTCAAGAAATTCAACAAAACATGCTTTGAGTTGATCAATAACCGCAAACCGAATCTGAAGTATCTCGAACCGTTCGGGTCACCCTGTACTGTTCTAGAGCCTTTTGGAAAGTTTGGTCCAAAGAGCATTGAAGGGATATTCATAGGTTATGCAAGTCCGTTACGACGAGTCTTCGTTCCAAGTCTGAAGCGGATTATTGAAGCTCCTAATGTTGAGTGTCAGGGGTATACTATGCCGCCTCAGAACCCCGGTGACTCATGGCGTTTTAATTATGATAAATTGTGGGATTCGTTTGACATGATGGAAGAACCAGAAGAAGAAGAAGATTTCTTTGATGAATTGGATATTTTGCGACAGTATGAAGAATCGCAGGAAAGGTTCCCAGCTGAGTATTCAAGACGACCTCGACAAACTTCAAACGATGATGAAGCAGGTCCAAGCAATGCTGGTGAACATGATGATGTCCAACAGGATGAAGTTGCTCAAGATAATCAGACGGCACAGAATGATAATCAAGAATCTGAGAATTTGCCAGTATTTGATCGTGCTGATTCAGATTCTGAGGGGGAGCAAATTCAGATTTCAAGTCAAACAAACCCAGTCAGTGAACAAGGTGCAAATCAGAATGTTACTAATCTAGAAGGCGATGTAGATGTTTCAGGCAAAGTGATGCCACGAACTCTTTCATACCATCCGGAGAAATTGATCATTGGAGAGTTGCAGACAGGCGTTCGTACTCGAAGACAAATTGATAAAGGGCTTACATGTTTTTATACAAAAGTTGCTCCTTTACAAACTGAATTCTCAATGAGTTGTTTTATCTCGCAGGTTGAGCCAAGGACTTACAAAGAGGCACTTACTGAAGATTCTTGGGTCAATGCAATGCAGGAGGAACTTAGCCAATTCAAAAAGTTGGGAGTGTGGAAGTTAGTAGACTTACCTGATGGTCAAAGGAAGATAAACACCAAGTGGGTGTTCAAGTGTACGAGAGACGATAGAGGAGTTGTGGTTCGCAACAAAGCTCGACTCGTAGTCCAGGGTTTCTGTCAGCAGGAGGGTATAGATTTCACTGAAGTGTATGCTCCGGTTGCTCGACTTGAAGCGATCAGAATCTTCCTAGCATTTGCGTCTTGGAAAAACTTCAAAGTATATCAGTTAGATGTTAAATCAGCTTTTCTCTACGGGAAGGTAAAAGAGGAGGTATATGTCGGTCAGCCACCAGGTTTTACCGATCCACATCACAAAGACAAGGTCTACTTGCTAGACAAAGCGCTGTATGGTTTACACCAGGCCCCGAGAGCTTGGTATGAGACATTGTCTCAACACCTACTAGCCAACAACTTTATCCGTGGAAAAGTGGATGCCACTCTCTTCACCAAAGAGGTCGACGGTCATCTTCTGATAGTTCAGATATATGTGGATGACATTATATTTGGATCAACGAATGAAGATCTATGCAAAGATTTTGAACGTGTTATGAAGCAGAAATTCGAAATGTCATCAATGGGTGAGATGAAATTCTTTTTGGGATTGCAGGTTGATCAACTACCCAAAGGAATTTTCATACATCAGACGAAGTACGTTCATGATATCTTGGAGAAATTCGGGATGTCAGGTTCTACTCCAGCAGCCACCCCATTAGCAACGAATCATGGGATAAACCCTGATCTCACCGGAGAGAAGGTAGATGAAACAATGTATCGTTCCATGATCGGATCGCTGATGTATTTGACAGCTTCAAGACCCGATATCATGTACCCAACCTGCCTCGCAGCAAGATTTCAATCTAACCCGAGAGCATCGCATATGGTGATAGTCAAAAGGATATTACGCTACATGAAAGGAACTCCATCATTGGGGTTGTGGTATCCAAAAGATGGTGACTTTACGCTTGAAGGTTATTCCGATTCCGATTTCGGATGCTGCAAAGTTAATGCTAAATCAACAAGAGCAGGGTGCCAGTTTTTCGGACCACGATTGGTCACCTGGCAATGCAAAAAGCAGACATCTGTGGCTCTATCCACATGTGAAGCGGAGTATGTATCTGCAAGCAGCTGTTGCTCACAGATCTTGTGGATCCAGCAACAGATGCGCGACTACGGTTTGCAATTTCTAAACACCCCTATCTTTGTTGATAATGAGGCAGCGATTAACATTACTAAAAATCCAGTACATCACGCTAAAACCAAACATATTGAGATTCGTCATCACTTCATCCGAGATTGTTTCGAGAAGAAGTTGATACGAATTGAGAAAATCCACACTGACGATCAAAAAGCTGATTTACATACCAAAGCATTTGATAAAACACGTTTTCAGTATTTACTAAAACTGAATCGTATGAAGCTTTTATCGGTGTTGGAAGAGATCATTGGCGTTGATGAAGGAGACATTGTAGATGATGTTGAGAAGCAATCTGCAATGGTTTGTCGACTTTTTACTTGTTTTGGTATTTAGGGGGAGGTATAGGGTAAATATTTTCAGAAAATACAAAAACAGTAAAAAATGATAAAAATACAAAAAACATGAGATATTTTTTTTAAAATCCAAAAACAATAGAAAACCAGAAAAAGAGCTTGTGTAGAAAGGGAAAATGATAGTGCATCGGCTTGACAGTCACGGTATGCTAAAGAAATGGAATGTTTAAAAGGTTAAACAGTCTCGCTGATGATGTGCCGATAGGTTTTTACACATTTAGTAGGTTTGTTCGGGATATAAACTTAAATCTTTTCTTACTTATTTCGTGGGGAACACTACTTGGATATATAGGTAACCCCTGAAATCTCGTTTGAAAGATTCCTTTTTCTGATATACTAGGTTTTTATACTCAGTGATATCTAGGGTATTATTCCGGGACTTCTGTTGAATGGAAGTTCTGACCTAGTCCCCGAATAATACTTTCCGCAATACTTGAAACATAGCATCACCCTCAGCATATATGATAAGACAATAAAATTGCTTAGCAATGTTGTTGTAAAAAAGATCCTCTAAAGGGGACACACCCAAAGGTTGAGTCATGATCTCTCTGCTGAACGGTAGTTCTGACCTGAGCTCTCATGATTCTTCATAATTTATTAACCCCTACAGATATCATTTGTGTTATAATCACCTGTAAGACTGAATATTGGGATCTGGATACGGGAGTATATTCAAGAGGTGGGACACACGTATAAGTTTAAGTCTCTAAAACACTAAATCCGTATCCTGAACAGATTGAAAATTGTGTGAGAATTTAAGTGGATCAGTATATCGACAATCTACGCGAATTGTTTAATTCTTAGTATGAAATTGAAGCTTAACGGTACTTGTGACTTGTCGAATAGCTGATATGATTCCCTAACAAGCTCACCAAAAATATGTCTGTAAATAGTTTACTTTCATTTACTGCATTTTAGTTCTGTATTTTATTTCTAGTTTAGAAGTTTTATTAAAAATTCAAAAAGATTTTACATTTCTGCTTTATTTTTGGCAAACCAAAGTGGAGAGTTGATCTTCGGATTCGAAAATTGAAAGTAGATGCAGGAGATTTCTGGACTGGAAGATGAGTTTGGAGCTAAACATGATAAGTCTGTGAAAGTTGGAAAGTTGAAACAAGTTCATTAATTTGAAACTTGTAATTTTTAAGAAAAAAATTAAACAAATTGTCACTGTGTATTGTCTCTGATTAACCAAGGTCATTAAGTTGGACTTGGTAGATTAATTAAGTAATCAGGGTCATTAATTTGGACCTGAATACTTAAGTGGATTTCTAACACTGAAGGTTGAATGGTAAGTTTGGATTGAAACTGTTATTGTCATATATCTTATATTTAGGTAGAGTATATGCAGGTAACATGAATCCCCATGGCAATGAAAAAGTTAAAGTTTGTACTAGAATTTCAAGTCCCAGCATTCCGAGAAAGGGAGTCTGCGAAAGGGGGAGTTAGAGTTCTGGATCAACAGTCAAAGGGGAGATTGAAGATGGAGATAGTTTGAGTTTCTGAACCTGTGAAGAGGAGCTTTACAATGACAAAATTTGGAAAGAGACAAAGACTAAAGACTCGACGTCAAAGACTTCGTCAACATCCAAGGGGGAGTCTGTTGGTGCACTGAATGTCTGTTAACTACGTCTTATCGAGTCTTATGTCTAGATAGGGTTAATGAGTGAGAAATAGTGTTTAAATTAGGGTTAGATCACGTTTTTAGTAACCTGTCCGTTTGAAGCGTGACCGTTTGAAGCATGACCGTTTGAAGCGTGACCGTTTGAAGCGTGACCGTTTGAAGGATGGCACGTCATCTTCAAACGGTCAGGGGCTTAGTCTATAAATAGGAGATGTGTATGCTCATTTCAAACGGACAAGGTCACAGTGTGAGAGACGAGTTGCTGCCAAAATTTCATCAGAACTCATTGTAAAGTCTCAGAAAAGCATTAACAGAAAAGAAATTGAAAGGAACAAGCAGTTGTGACTTTGTATACGTTGATTTCGCCTTCGTATTCGAAGATGAACTGCCTTAACTGACTTTTAGGGTCACGACAACGATCCAACAAAGGTCCTGGTTCGCTTGAGATTTCAAGCGAAAGCCTATATCAAGTACAAGTAGTTCAAGCGAAAGCCAAATACCCGAGTTCTCTTGAACTTTTCAAGCGAAAGCCAAGAATAAAGGATGTTTCACTTGAGATTTTCAAGCAAAAGCTGTTATATTCAAGTGAAAGATGATAAAATCAGCAACTTTCAAGCGAAACTTCGATGAACAATTTCAAGCGAAACGTGGTTTTATGCCATTTTTTATCAGTTTTAACCCGAATTTTAATCTGATTCTTTGTAGGATTTGTTAAAACTATGTTTTACACAACATATGTGAAAATCAGGCCATTTCAACCGTTAGAACTCGTTCAAATCAGAAAAGTATGAGGAGAAGTAAGTAGAAATGAGAAAATTCGGTAGAATCAAGCTGCTATGGTATGAACTCCTCGTCCTGAGCTCTGATACCACTTGTTGGATCGGTTTCGTGACCCTAAAAGTCAGTTAAGGCAGTTCATCTTCGTTTACAAAGGCAGAAACAGAGTAAACCAAGTCACAACAGCTTTGTTCCTTTCAATTCTTTCTCTATTAATCAATTCTGAGTCTTTACAATCAATCCTGACAAAAATCCGGCAGCACCTCGACTCACACATAAACACTATGACTGTTTCGCTTCAAATCACCACAACCCCTATTTATAGGCCATAGGTTTCGCTTTGAATGGACTCAAGCGAACCCTGATCATCCAGTTTCGCTTGAGATTGACATGATCACTCATTCAAGCGAAACCTCTTAAACATAATCTTAAACTTACATTTTGACTCCTGTTCTATACAATCATGACATATATAGACCCTAGACTTAAGACGGAGTCAACAGACATTAAGTGCACCAACATCATTATTCTGTATATCTTTCAACTTTGGTTTAGCCAAGTTTATAACTTGCTTAAACCATTTGTGTTTAGTGCATTTCTGTGTTGAGTGTATCAATACACTCTTCCCATGCGTTTTAAGCCATTTTTTTCTATTGTCTTATTTAGAATTCAATGTATATAATTTATTCTTACCGGATGTTTTGATCAAGCTTTGAACCGAACACACTTTGTCATTAACCTTGAGCTCTGATTACCAACTTGTAAGACCCTTACTAAAAATTATGAATATTTCATAATTTAAAGGTTTACATTTTATACAAAAATGTCATTTTCAAAAAAAACATCAGCATAACGATGTTTACATAAGGCTTAAAACATTCAAAATATACTTATAAGGTGTTTACACGAGTCTTAACTAATAAAACAAACTAAGATAAACGCGGAAGCTTCAATTATATGTGTGTTCGGTTCTTGTGCAAGCTTGATCGTCATCCAAAAGTTTGTAGTAACTACCTATAATCAAAAACCCATCATAAACGTTAATTTTGAAGGGTTTATAACATGTCTAAACAAGTCCTTAAGACAAAACAAGCAAAACAAGCAAAACAAACAATTTTCGCCAGTTCCGTATCCTGTCGCGGCCCGCGACAGGATTATTCTAAGCTTTTGCGGGTGGAAAAAGCCCGTAGCGGGGCGCGACGCCAAAGGGTGTTACCCGTCGCGGGGCGCGGCGGCCCATTTTTCACAGAAAGTTATTAGCTGAAGCTACAAAATCCCAGCTCTACCATTTTTAAGAAAATATCTCATAACTTCCACAATTTTTATCCGTTTTCCATGAAACTTGTTTCTAAATGACCGTAAAACATTTGCCTACGTATTTAACTCTTCGGGTTCGCAACAATCTTAATTTATAAGCTATCGGCTTATAAATCCTTTATAAAATTATTCAACCCGTTACATTTAACACCCTTTTTCATATCTTGTGGAGAGGGTTAACCCTTGACCATTTTACCCATTCCTCGGGCTTATTAAAACTAGCGTATTTAGCTCCCACTACATGGTTTGCATACGCATTGATGTTCCGCTTGACAAATTTCAATCCAAGCCCAAGTTTTACCATTAATAACTTAAAGAAAATTCCAATGCTCTAAGTTTTCAACCCAATCTAAAATTCATAAGTCAAATTTAGCGTTTCCGTTACTCGGCTTACGCATCCAATTTATGGATTTGTTTGCATGACATTCAAATCACTTACAAACCACAAATTTACTATCTGCTTTATTTTGACCCGTTTGGTCATTTAAGTGAAAGCCATCACTTCATTAACATACCAAACACATCCAAATTCGCTATATCTTTACATTACACATATCAATGGTCAAACTCGACTATAGAAATGTAACGAAACAAACAAGTCACGTACCTTAAAGCTTATCCTTCGAACGTGCAACCTTTCCGACTTGACCACTTGATGCTTCACCCGATTTGCCTATAGAGTTTGATCAACTTTACCTTTAGAACTCATTTTACAATATATCACACGCAATTTGCCATACTAGTCAATTACGTGTTTATTTTCATATTTTCTATATTTCAAGATCACTTAGGCATTTTATCGAGCATCTTGGGGGCGAGATTTTTATGCACCTATTGTCGACTTCTTGATAGCTAATAACCATGTTTTAGTAATCTTTTTCAAGATTTTATGTCTAGTGTATGTAGTTAACATCTAGAGTTTACATCATAACATCAAATTCCACAAATTTATCACCATAAATCAAGTGTTCATCACTTCATCACAAAAACTCATCTAGCACATACATGGTTAGTTATTCAATCACTTAGATTATGGCACTTAATCACTAAATTCTCATCTAGGGATTGTCCCTATGCTTGTATTCATTACAATCCCGTTATAACACCTAATATTCACTCTAGAATTTCATCTATGAATGTTCATCACAAAATCACAACATCACCAAATATCAAAATTTAACATACCTTGTGATCTCCTAACTTGGGTGATCATGAATTTAGCTTGTCACTGATTTTTAATCCGTTTTCTTCTTTGATTTTGATGGATTTTGTGAAGTTAGGGTTTTTAAGAAGAACTCCCTTTTGGCTCTGTGTTTTAATCAACCAGAACACACACTCAGTGTGTGTGTTTTGTGTCAATTTTCCCTTTATCAATAATAGTTTCCAACTTGCTCATTTTAGTCCCTCAAATTATTAAGTTTTATAAAAAGGAGTCCATTTCATGTTTTTCATTAGTTAATCAACACATTATTAACTAGGTTACATATTCCTAGTTATATTTTATAAGTTTATGACCAACTTGTGTCTATTTATATACATATATACAAACATATATATATATATATATATATATATATATATATTCACATATATATATGTATTTAATATTTTTGGGTTGTTACACTTAAAATCCTTGTGTCCTCGGAAATGACGCCAAAAACTTGGCGTGGTCGAGCGTGGGTATAAATTTTAGATTATTTTAAGCATTTTTACTCTTGGATCAAGCCTTAAATTTATAAAACACGATACAATACTACCACTGTACACATGTTAGGGCAAGTGCACCCATCGTAGACGTAGTATAATGATGGTAAGATACCGAGGTCGTCCAAGGACACAAGAGCTTTTAATACCTGCTTATCGTTAACGTTTAATCTAACCAAATTTTGATAAAAGTTCTGAAAGTTTTTTTTAAAAGATAAACTAGAAATAAAAGCGTAAATGAAAGGAAAAACAAATACACAAGAAGGAATCACTTGGTTCCAACTCCTCTTTTATGTATCCTTTGACGATATCCGCACTTTGGGCTTTTTAAGAGATTATCTTAGTTATAGTGGCATCCCCTCTTGTGAAGTCGACGTTACCCTCAACCATATTGGTTTGAGTCAGCAGGGATACAGTCCCGCAAGGTCGGATTATTGAAAGATAATTAAATAAGTTATTAATGCCAAAAGTGGTAGGCCCCTTTTGTGAAGGCCGTTACCCTTGGCCATATTAGTCTGAGTCAGCAAGGATACAGTCCCGCAAGGTCGGATTAAGTTTTAACAGTAGTTTATTTATAGGGGGTTCAAGCCGTTCTTACTTCCCCCGATTTGATGCTATCTTGTAACACCTCATAAATTCGTGTCCGGTAATTTACTAACACGTGTCCATACTCTCATTTGTGCCTAATGTTGGCCGAGAGGGACTATTTTTGCCAAATTAATGAAAGTATGAATGTGGAAGGACTAAAAGTGCCAACATGCAATTTTTATTGCCTTTGAGTGGTCTTGCGGACCATATAGCCTTATGGTTTACGAACCGCAAACAAGAAAGATTATTGTCTTTGAAGTTCGGTTACGGACCGTAGAGGCTGGTGCCTTATGGTCCACAAGGAAGCTGATTATTTTTGGCGCGTTGAGTGCTTACGGACCGCAAAGGGTTTCCCTTACGGTCTGTAAAGAGGTGCCAGTGACATAATTTGGCTTGGAGCCCAAACAAAGCTGCATGAAACCACTTCTCGAAACCATGGGCTTCATGGCTGCTCATGACACGTACTAGGACACTTGTAGTGATCCTCTAACACCTCACAACACCTGTGATGATCAGACTCATGATCTTCAAGTACAAATAGATGCCATTTCTTGCATTTCAACCAACACAATTCTTAAAAACCCTCTCTACTCTCCTCTGGAGGTTCCTGAGCTTATAGGAGCTTCCCTCTGAGTTTTATTAATCCTCTTGGACCACTTGTAAGTGCTCCATCTTTGTTCTTTCAGTTTTATAAGCTTTTTATAACCAAAGTCAAGCAAAACCGGTTTTTTCTTTGACTTTTGGTTTAGACCATTATGGTCCAGCCATTGTTCGAGTTGAACATGGCTACGTGATCGTAATTAGGTAGGTGTTAATCCATCAAAAGGGCACCTCCTAAAAATCATGTTAACTTGGTCAATTGATGGGTCAAAGTTTATTTACTTTAAAAGTCAAAAGTCAATTTTATGTAAATTTTATAAACTGATTATATGAAGGTTATAAATTATGTTTTGACACTTAAATAAGTTGGTAATTAATATTAGAACATGTATGAACATGTTAAGTCCGTCAATTCAAGTTTTAGTGTCGGTTCGCAACCGAAAGTCGAGTAGTTTGACTTCTGCTTTGACTCTCGATTCTGACCCGATTTAGCTAAGTTAGCTACTGAATTAAGGTTGTATTATGATCGTAATATAATGTAGGATAACCCTCTGAGGTTATACTACATGATCATAATCAGATTCTGAGTTTATATGCAAGTTTCTATATTATGCCTAACTTTGACAAAAATGCCCTTTTTACATCAAACATGGTTTTAATCAACAATGAACTTGCAAATGATTTACTTACTGATATGTTAACATAATTAACATATTTTGATATTATGAAACTGATAATAACCTGATGTTTTGATACAAGATCGTAAATTATGTTATTTAATGACTAAAATGCCATTTTGGCGCATAGTATGGTTTTAAACCATAACTATCATACACAACCTATTTCCTACTGATATTATAACATAATCTCACAGAAGGATCTTGATCACAACTCAGACTTTTAAACAAGCTCTCAAGCTATGTGATATAATGACCAAAATTCCCCTACGGTGCATAGTTTGGTCTTAAATCATAAAAGTCATATATGTTTGATCACCTACTAATATTATATCATAATTAAAATATTTTTACAGAATTAACATGTTCATAATATCAGTTTTATGCAATTTCTAATCTTACGTCACATAATAACTAAAATGCCCTTATGAGGCATATTTTGATTTTAAAACCTTAATGGTCATATAAGTTGATAACCTACTAATGTTACAACTTATTTAAAGTATATTGGCATATAAACTTGTTTATGACTCATCCGGTTACCCGATATCGCTTATATGCGTACGGTTAAGCTTATGTAACTAGTTTATGTAAGTTTACCAAAACGGGTCAAATCTTATCATTTTTACCTCAAATTACAGAATGTATATTGTTTACCCATATTATACAAGTCTTAGTACTTGTTAGGTTTAAACTACATTCTTTTCCGGTCATCGCTTAATCAAGTGTATCGTACTATTTTCAATAATTTAAGTTAACCGGTCCAAGTCTAAGACTTGAATAAGACCCATTGACATTCTAATTGGTTATTTATAACATCATTCCAGACTAGGGCCTTTCGGTAAATTGTAACCAACCTTAGTTAATTGATTAACGACTGATCTATTTATAGTTCTTGCATATTAAGACGAGTTTTAACCAAGGTAAATACTCTTAACCTATTTTTCCTATACGGGCTTGGGATACAGTAAACTACTACCGCTTGGTCGGGTATGGGATCATATGTCGGATTGTGACTAGAAATCTCCACAACCCATTTTAATATGTTTTGTCTGATAACTTAAACATTGTGGGTTAACGCGACCGTGTCTGGATATCCTCGGCTCATTTAAGTTACTAATGGCCACGACCAAGCACGGGGTGTAGGCATACAACTGACAGATGCTAATGCTATTATAAAATGTTTTTCCTACCGTTAATCGGGGATACCCCTTTTGTGGGTTTAAGTGGCGTGCCGGTTAATCATGTCTCGGTGTTTAGTACTGGTCCCCATATGTATTGACAGGCATGTAAAACTGTATACAAGATCATTTTGAATTGTCCCAAGTTATTTCTAAAATCATGTGCCTTGTGCACTAAATGATTTTGAAAATGTTTTCAAAACGAGTCGGTTGATTGTATTTACCAGTTAAAACTGACGTATTTTCAAAAGACTAAGTTACAGGTTGCAAGGTACGTAAATATGCTGGAAGCTGCCTAGTAATGCTAGAAGAGGAATTTACAACTCCTTTGCATATAGCCGAGTAGTCTGAATATTTCATTTTGTACATTTTCGATCCGGCTGTGGATCTTTATTATAATCAGTCTGTATTATTATTTTTGAACATTTGGACATTTATGTTTGTAATAATATTTTAAATTCCAAGACTTCCGCTGTGCTATCTGTATTTGTCTATGATGATACCAATCGTACGTCACGATACTCCCCACCCGGGCCCACCGGGCGATGTTGTCGGAATTTCGGGGTGTAACAGGTTGGTATTAGAGCCAACGTTTGAGTGAATTAAACACTAGCATTTTGTGATTAATCTCAAATGACACAATAGCATATTCCTTAGACTTTCTGAGTCTAGGCAACGACCTCGGATTAACTCTTATCCTTATTAAGTTATACATATATTGTTTTCTTTGAGTTTTGATAGGAATAAATCATGCCGCCAAGATACCGTGGAATAGGACGAGGAAAAGGTCCAAGGAGGGGAGGACCATCGGGACACATACCCTCCCACTCTCACGACTCAGATCCCTTCCAAGATTGGGGAAATTCATACTCTCCTACGAGACATTCTGTCTCACTCAATTCATCACCATCATACCATCATTCCTTTCATTCCCATCACTCCCATCAGTCCCACCATTCACACCAATCACACCAGTCTCATTCTCACTCATTTAATGGGTCTTTTGACCCAAACCAGTACATAAACACACCTCCAGCTGCTCAAAACCCGTTGGACCAAAACATGGAGTCGGACAAAGATCCAGATCCGGAGATGCCGCCGTCAGGGTCACCTGCGCACCCCATTAAAATTTCGAGTGGTTCCATTTCTTACGCGGGGTCACCTTATCAAGGTCATAATGAGTGGGACCAGTATTGGAACCAATTTACTTTCGAATACACACCCTCTTGCCATTCTCCAACACAGCCTCCGCCACCTCCACAAGAGGATGTGCACATGGAACCGGTGGAACAACCTCAACCACCACCAGAACCACCAAAGAGAAAGCGTGGTGCACGCATGTCAGTTCGTTTAGGACCACAGTCAAGTCTGCTACCGACTCTACCACCTACTTACCACCTATCCCAGAGGACCCACAAATGGGTGGACCCTCCAACACTACGCTAGTGGTTCACCCAATGCCTGCAACGTTTGTTCAACCACCACCACCAACGAGTTTTGACAACCCAATTCCTATGTACACAGCTACGTCTGGGTATAATCCTTTTGACCCATCTACGCCTATGGGTTACAACTATCAGGCGCCATCGTACGACCCTTATTTAGAAGCGGTCGTACACAATGCTTTGTACAAGTATCCATTCCCTTCTTCTTATCCAACTACGGGATATCCAAACTATGGGTACCCGTATCCTGCTGTGCCTCAGCCACTGCCACCGCAACAATTAGAGGCCATTAATCAGGCCTTGGAACGAGTGGAAAACGTTCAGTGTCAGGCTGAGAAAACCGAGAAGAAGACAAGTAAGTTCTTCAAGAAACTCACCAAGCTGATCAAGGGAAAGAAAGATAAGTGAAGGCTTTCTTTTATTCTATCTTGTATTGTTGTTTATTTAAATTTCAAAAATCCCTGCGTGGACATATCTTTTCTTTTACTCCCTGCGTGGACATGTATTTTCTTTTAGTCCCTACGTGGATAATTAGTTTAAATTTATTTCAAAGTCCTGTTCAAGGCAATTATTGTAATTTCCTATCATTTAATGGAAAATTTTAGAATTATTTATATTATATATGTATTCATTACATTCTTTTCAAGCGATCGTCTCGATTTTAATTCGAACTTTATCGATCCGCTCAATAATTCCAAAAGATCTTAATGGTTTACACAAGCCAATTGGCAAGTCCATATTATTTGGCAATTTTAAATGATAGTTAAGGATGAATAGCCCTTCTATCATGATAGTTAAGGAAGAAGAGCACTTCTATCCGAAGGTGGTGAACTATGTTCAAGCCTCAAAGCCATCATGGTCAAATGCGACCATGGCTTTTATTATCAACCATTAAGACAATTATTCTGTGTTAACACTCAAGTAATGTTAATACTCCTGGCAGTGTGACTTGAGGAACCACACTAGCCGTCTAGGTGGTGGACTACGTCCAAGCCTTATAGCCTATATGATCGAATTAGATCATGGCTAACATCATCAATGCGATGATTATATACTTTAACATCCTTAGTGATGAATTGACAATGGGCTATATTTTTAAACATCCTTAGTGATGATTTGCCTACGGGCTATACTTTATTGATGATTGAGACAATGACAGTTGTGACCTTATAGTTCCTTGTCCAAGGTGGTGGGCTACGCCCAAGCCTCATAGTTTATATGATCAATGCGATCATGACTAATATCATTAGTGCAATGATTATTTATTTTTAACATCCTATGTGATGGCAATTGATTTGCCTACGGGCCATATTATATCGTCATTTATGACAGTGACAGTTGTGGTCTTATGACTCCCTGTCCAAAGGTGGTGAACTATGTTCAAGCCTTAAAGCCTATGTGCTATATTTTAATGTCCTTCGTGACAAGCCAATGTGCTATATCCTAATGTCCTTCGTGACAGGCCAATGTGCCATATCTTAATGTCCTTCGTGATAAGCCTATGTGCTATATTTCGATGTCCTTCGTGACAGGCCAATGTGCCATATCTTAATGTCCTTCGTGACAAGCCTATGTGCTATATTTCGATGTCCTTCGTGACAGGCCAATGTGCCATATTTTAAACGTCATTCAACACGAGCCTATGAGCTATCTATAATTGTCAATATGACAATGACAGTTGTGACGTTATGATCCATTGTCTAATAGGTAATGGACTATGTCCAAACCTGAAATGCCATTGATGGTCCTTTGTGACCTAGGCTAAATATATACTTGATTATTTTAAATCAAATATTCTTTTGAAATGTTAAAACTTGGCCATCGTGACGTTGTGCACACTGGTCCAAAAAGGCGAAGGATTTATATATCCAAACCTTATAGCCTATATGGTTTAATGATACCATGGCCAATGCATTTGCATGTCACACCCTGATTTTCGGTTTAGCGGAAGCGTCGCGAGGTGTGGCCAGAGCGATAATACTAGCATTCAACCAAGTAAACAATACATGTAAAACATAACAAGTTGTTCATCCATACATTTATTTAAAGCAAATTTACAACCGATCGTTTGTTCGAAAAAGTACCATTCTTGACATCGTTGTACTAAAACACAAGTTTCCAAATACATTGTTTCAAACATAAAGACTAAACACAAGGTAACATTCCACAGCTTGACTTGACATTCCCAAGGACACACTTTCCCCAGGCCATCCACTAGTTTCCTGTAATACATGTTAGTTTTTGAAAACATCAACAAAGGTTGGTGAATTCATGTATAAATTTGTGACAAAATAATTCTTCAAAATATTTGATAGATTTGAAATTGGTATAAATGAAACTTGTAAGATCATTAGTGTTTTGCAAGGACACTAATCTGTATGCCGAATAGGAGGCAACCAAACCTTGACGATTTATTGTGTGTGTAAGTGACACTAGTTTTAGACACAAAAGCACTCTTAACGATCTGTTATCGTTGACGTTTAAGAGTGGGGCTCGCCAAAATCCAATAGATTTATCACTTTTGTTCCTTGGTACTTGTTTGTTCATTAATGGCCCCTTCGTTAATCCTCATCCGCATGTGATCTAAATATTTTCATTTTTATAGTCATAACAATTGTAACATGTCTACATCCCCGAAAGTTTAAAACTATAAACATTTAAATAAAAGGGGCAAACATGAACTCACTAATTTGCGTTCCAAGCAAATCTCGTTTCGATTTCAGATTCTTCATTTGTTTCTGGACCTACAAGTGTCCTAATCTCCTTAGACACTTAGGTTTATGTTTGTTCATCGTACAAGTATCTCATTTTGAATTCGTTATTATCGTACAAGTATCTCATCTTGCTTCGTATATATATATATAGATCTTGCCCATTGATTTACGCACGTGGATGGCTAGGATTTAATCATCAAATCGTAAAATACACTAGTGTATTTCATCATCAAATCCTGGCCATTAATCTACACACATGTATGGCCAGGATTAGTGCGCTCAGTTCGTAAACTACACTAGTGTTCACTCTTGAACCTAATCCTATATATATATATAGGGAGGGGCTCATGCGAGAACTCCATTTATTGCGAGAACCGCGAGAACCAATGTGAACACAACCTAAAATAGCTAAAAAAACCTAAAAAAAACCTAAAAAAACCTAACCCCCCCCCCCAAAAAAAAACCTAAACCCCCCACCCCCCCCCCCCCAAAAAAAAAAAAAACCTAACCCCCCCCCCCCCCAAGCTAAAATGCTAAAAACTAAACCCCCAAAAAACCTAAAAAAATCTAAAAAAAATCTAAAAAAATCTAAAAAAATTTTTTTAATATTTTTTATGCTCAAATCGCTACTTTTAGTGGCCAAAAAAAATTTAATTTTTTTTAAAAAAAAATATTTTTTTAAAATTTTTTTTTTTGCTTCGAAAAGTAGCGATTTTTATATAAAAAATATTAAAAAAAAATTTGTGTGATTTTTAGCTATTTTTAGCCATTTTTGGTTGTGTTCACATTGGTTCTCGCGGTTCTCGCAATAAGAGGTGGTTCTCGCATGACTTTCTCCCTATATATATATATATATATATATATATATATAGGGGAAGGTTCAAATGAAAACCACTAGTTATTGCAAAAACTCGAAAGCTAATTAAAAAAGCCAAAAAAACATACAAATTTTTTTTTTCATACCAATTTTCGCCATTTTTTATATATAAAATGTGAACTTATAACTTCTTGTCCGAAAATCTTTTTAATCAAGTTTAAAGATCATAAGTTGTTTTCTAGTCACCAAATACTTCGTTTAACACCTTTTGATCGTAACCGATTTTATAAAAATTTTGCCATAGTTCCAGTTAAACTATGGACTTTTCCCAAGTTTAAACAAACTTATTTTTAAATCATCTTTAACTCAAAACATAATCAAGTATTAAGAAAATCTTATCTTGCCAACAAAAGTGTCATTAACTTGTTGTAGCTTTAAACTTTCCTAAAATGGAAACTTTATTTATGCTTTTTACCAAAAAATTTGTAGATTATTATTTTATATGTGAACTCACATTTTAAGTGATTCATGAAGTCATTTTAAGTAGAAATATGTGTTCATAACAATTCCAAGGACAAGTTCATATTCATGATCTTTTCAAAAATGAAAACTTTAATTTCCCATTTCAACAAAATTTCTATTTTATGAGTTTTATATAATAATCCATATTTTGCATGATGCATGTGACCATTTTAAATTCAAAAATTTATGTTCATAACATTTTGTTGGTGAATCTTGCTAGATCTAAACATGCATGTGTTTAGATCATACTTTTAAACATGAAGATACAAGATCAAGTTTTCTACATAAACACAACTTTAAGATTATCAAGAATCATTAAAAATACCATATGATCATATTAGTTTGTTTAGTTTTTGTTAGTGATTCTTGTGTTGTTTATATAATCTTTAAGATGAATACTTGTACATTTGTGTTTAAACACAAATCACAAAAATGTAAGTACAAGATTTGAAGCTTACTACTAGCACTTGGCTAGGGATGAACAAGTAGAAAAGATGATGAAAAGATGAAGATGGTGATGATCCAAGAACTCCAAGACTTGCTAAAATGCTTCAAATGTATTTCCAAGCTTCACCAAAGTCTTAAATCATCCATGCTAGCTTGATAATAATGTGTATTGAATCTTTGAAAGTGAAGATGGTGGGTGTTGGGGCTTGACCGATTTCAAGCAAGAGGGGAAAGAGTTGAGTTTTGGTGTTGTAAGCTATGAAGGTAAAATGAGAAATGTATGCATGTAGTCTTGGATCTCAAAGTGATCTAAAATTGAATTGTATAAAAAGTTAGACATCACAAATGACTAAACATTACTCCATATCTTACAACACATCAAATTTGAAAAGTGGGTGGGCTTGGGGACCCACCATTGCCGTGTACAAGAGATGGGGGGGGGGTATTTTGTATTTTTTTTACAAAACTTGTTTATATATATAAACTTCAAGAACATATTTATTTTATATAAAAAATTTAATAAAGTTTTAAGGTTTCACATTTTAAAGTAATATGATACTAGGTAGGGATGAGCAAATGGTACCCGGTACCGGTACCGAATTTACCCAACCGGGTACACTTTCGGTACCGATTCGGTACCGAATTTTGACATTTTCGGTACCAGTCTGGTACGATACCGGTTCGGTACCGGTATTTACCGGTTTTTACCCTCAAATACCGGTACCGAACCATACCGTACCGGGTATATTCGGTACCGGTACCAGTACCTACTTTTGGGGATTTTCGGTACCGGTACTTTCGGTTCCGTTACCGGTTCGATACCGGTCGGTTCCGAGCTCATCCCTAATACCAGGTAAAACTAACCCACTAAAATTATGAGTTCGTTGTTCGGTTGAAAAATTTGGTTCAAGTCTTGTACGAGGTTAAATACTGACATTGTGTTTTTCTTATATAAATCCATGACAAAAAAAAAATATGTTTGCACATGTTTTTCCAACCAATTTTTTAATCCAACTTTCCGGACTAAAAATTTTATTCTTTCTGTCACAGTTCCTGTACCGGCTTTGTTGTCAGGCAGTTTACTGAACTAGCCGTTCAGCTTAACACAATAAGATTTAAGTGCGGATTTTGTGTCGTTTTTAATACCCGTTATGTTATTTATAATAAATAATATTTATTTTTGGTTTTTCGGACAGTAACTAATTCGTTCTGCGGAATGCTGTACACTTCCGCATGATTACTGTACTTTTCTGCGGACTTGGACAATTTGGTTTTTAAATGAATTTTTCTAAATAATATGAGGCACATGTTATTTTGAGACGAAGTTTTTTTAGAATTTTTGTGTAGACATATCTTTATGTCTCGTTTTTTTCATGTCACACTGTACCGCGACTAGTACTGACAGGTATTGTCTGTTTACGTTTCTACCGCCAATCTAGGATATAGTTTCTAACCGTAACGGATTTGTTATCATAATAAGCTATGATTTTAATAATTCCTAGACTTTTAAGACTTAATCAAATAAAATCAAGTCAAAATACGTGCAAACATATATTATAATAGTTGTTCAGGTTGTACGGAATTACCGGTATTTTGCCGAGTGTCACATTCTCCCCCTGTTAAAGAAAATTTCGTCCCGAAATTTAAGTTGCGTTACTCCTTGCTGGGACTTTCTTAAACAGGTGAGGGTACTTTCTTTTGACTTCGTCTTCTCGTTCCCAAGTGAGCTCGGGTCCGTGCCTCGAGTTCCATTGGGCTTTTATTAGTTTGATACGACTCCTCCTTGTTTACTGAATCTTTGAATCCAAAACCTCAACAGGTTCTTCGATAAATGGAGTTTGTCGTCTATACGGATTTCGTCCGCGGGAATAATAAGTGATTCGTCTGAAAGACACCTTTTAAGTTTTGACACATGGAAAGTGTCGTGGACTCTACTAAGTGTTTCTGGCAACTTCAATTTATAGGCGACGGTTCCAATCTTTTCCAAGATTTTATATGGTCCTATATATCTCGGGCTAAGCTTTTCTTGTTTCCCGAATCTAGCTATGCCTTTCCAAGGCGAGACTTTTAACCGCACTCTGTCTCCAACCTCGAAGGATAATGGTTTGCGGCATTTATCCGCATAGGTTTTCTGTCTGTCCCCAGCCGCCTTAATACGGTCTCGAATCTTAAATATCTTATCGGTAGTATAACAACCCTCCTAAATATATCCTAAAACAATTATAGCACCCCCTACACGTCCTAAAATACACCCCGTATACGAGAAACGGCCCTAAATACCTTTTATTTTATAAAAATTAAATAAAAAACAAAAATAAATGGTCTCTGGCGGGGCGCGACACAGACCCGAAGGACCGTCGCGGGCCGCGACCCGCTGACACCAGGCGGCACCCCAGCCTGCCACGTGTCCCCACTCGTGTCCAAGCTATGTCGTGACTGATCAAACCTAGGCCCTACCATACTTAGCTCGCGGGCCGCGAAGGACGATCCTTAGTTGGTCGCGAGGCGCGAGAAACCTGTGATCAGGCCGTATAAATTGGGAGCATCGGCATTCATTTTCCGTCGCTCACAATTCGAATTTCTCTCTCAATTCTGAATAGTATAAGTAATTCCCGGGTATAATACCCCCCTAATTAGTGAAGCTCTGCCTCGCTGTAAGTATTATAACCCCCGGTTACGTATTAGATACGCTGCCCGATTGATCTAATGCTCCGTAACGACTGTCGAGGCTCTGCCCGACGTAGTCGTTGGAGTTCTGTCTCGGGGAGGGTATAACTAATGTAAATTGGGTTATTATACTAACGCGTGTGCATTGCTTAATTAATAGATTATAACCCGAAAGTCACAAGGAAAATACCTAAATTAGCAATGTGAGTAATCCTTCTTTTTGTAAACCTTTTTGTAAACTGTTTTTACAAAACCTCAATTGTTTTACATTATAATTAACAGCGATTGAGTATTTGTAATTCTACAATTATCGTTGGTATGTTGGGGTTTTGTATACAAAATTTGTTACTACACTATGAGTAGTAACATGACCACCAGTCAGGATTTACAGTGCCATGGGTGGTAATTAAAGTAGAAATATAAACAAATGTAATTGCGAGATCGCCCTCAATGCTGTAAAATGATAAAACCTGTCTTGATTAAAATTGGGATTCAATCACCAGTATTTCCCACTGACAAATGTTTTTAAAACGCGTTTCAGGTAACAAAATGTGAAAGCCAAATAGAAGCCAGCTGTACAGCACTGAAGACTTGGAAAAATGGCTATAAAAGTTACCTAAATAAAGAAGATATTTTAATTCAATAAATTAGGGTTTATCCCTATAAACATGTTTGTAATAGAAACTTGGGTTTTTCCCATGTATTTACTATTATAAAAATGTGGTATTTTACTCTGATAAAAAATCCCTAACTACGGTCCTGATGTAAATTCCGCTGCCAAATTGATAAACACCGATACCATTGATACTGGCTCGCGTTGGCCGTTACCAAGAGATAAGGGCCGGGGGTTGCGACAGAGAGTGGTATCAGAGCTACAGCCACTGATTTGAGCCACAGAAGTGTTCTGCTGATAATGAAATTGTCAATCCTGTTAGGAAATAATCTACGTGATTATGTGCATACGTGTATATTATTGATTTGTTATTTGACAATTTGTTAGTTTACAGTATGAGTGATCAAGGACCATTGGACGCCTATCGTCAATTGTCTAATTCTCCTAGAGATGAAGGAACTTCTTCCCAGCCTACCCCTCGGGGTACTCAGCTGACACAGAAGAGGGAATTTTCATATTCAAAGCGCAATCCGAAGAGCCATTCCCTACCAAAAAGATAGGATGGTTCAGTCGGGGAGCTCACGAGCGTAGGAAAAGAATGAGGAAGTTATAGTAACAGAGAGCTTTAGCAGCTACAAATAGGGAGATGAATGCCCGGACTCAGGATATAATCAATATACGATTAGCCAATTTCCACATACTAGCTACCACTGCCACAGACCCAAATTTAGAAAAAATCATTGCACCACAGCCACTACCCTTGTTTCCAACTCAACCCATGGAAATAGAACCTAACCCAGGAGACCAGATTCCCTTTCCTGCCTTTGACCCAAACAAAATCCCTAGAGTCCCTGCACCCCATCCTCCAGATTATGACCCATGGTTTGACGACCATAGAGATTATCGAGAACTCTACCCACAGGAGGAACCCATACAAAACCCAGTAGCACCATATCCTAACCTTGACCCTCTAGATCCATACTGGGATAATGACCAGTATATTCTGGAAATCCTTGAGAACCCATACCCATACGAAGAACCGATGCCCTAGTACCCTGACCCGATACCAGCACCAGCACCACCCATGAGTACCGAAAACGTGCAGGAACTCCGCACTTTTGGTGAGGAGTTATTAGATGAAAGTGAAAAGATAAGACAAATAGGGGAGATGCTCGTTTGGAAGTACGACGAGCGTAATATGCAGTATTGGATGAACCCCCACTAATAGTAATAATAATAATATAAATATATATATATATATGTGAGTAGTTTGAAAAAAACAAATATATATATATATATATATATATAATTACGCTAAAATGAGAACCACCTCGAGTTGTAAGAACCGCGAGAACTATTTGATCCGGGGCGAGGTGGACCAAATTTTTTTTTCATAAACGTAGATGCATGTATTATAAGCACATTTGTAAAAAAAATGTCGTGTGTGTAGTTTTGAGCACCACAAATTTGTGTTTACGGGTACCGTAAATTTTCCGACCAGATTTACGGTACCCGTAAACACAAATTTGTGGCGCTCAAAACTGCACACTCGACATTTTTTTTTTGAATTTTTTTTTTACAAATGTGCTTATAATACATGTATCTACGTTTATGAAAAAAAAATTGGTCCACCTCGCCCCGTACGGTGTAGTTCTCACGGTTCTTACAACTCGAGGTGGTTCTCATTTTAGTGGTCCCCTATATATATATATATATATATATATATATCCACTAAGATAGAAAATCCAATAACTGCTGATGCATACTAGTACTGTATTTTAAATTCTAGTTGCAGTTTGTAATAGATGCATAATATATAAAATAGAGTAAATGTCGCAATGCATGACGATTTTGATAAATATGTTTCTTTATGTGATTAATTGCATTAAACATTTCTCTGTAATATTAATACTTGGTAAATTGTTTATAATCCCGTTGGACAACGAAGTGAATCAGGAAAACCAGAATAACAATAACAATGGCAACCAGATAGATAATAGTGCCATCCAACACATAGTGGCACACGGGATTATAGATGCTATACCATATATTATCAAAACTGTTAAAGAAGCCGAAAATAAAAGTAATAATGGAAGTAAACGACCACCAGCGGAACCCAGTTACAGCGTAAACAATGGACCGTTACTTCAATTGCTTATTGTAAAAAGAAGAAGAACCATGTCTAATGGTTGTTCTTACAAAGAATCTGGTCCTGTAAACCAATAGAATTCTCTGGCAATGAAGGAGCCATTGCAGCTCTACGCTGGTTAGAAAAGACAGAGGCAGTCTTAAAAATAAGCAAGTGTGCAGAGGAAGATAAAATCATGTTTGCTTCCAATCTTTTTAAGAATGCTGCTCGAGAATGGTGGAACACTATTCTCCAGTCTAGGGGAAGTGACAGAACCTATAATATAGAATGGACTGAGTTTAAGACTATGGTTGAAAGGAAATTCTGTCCTCCCAATGAAAAAGAATAAATTGTTAATAAGTTCTTAAACCTTAGAATGACTGGAGTTGATTGTAAGGGTTACACTACCGTATTCTTCGAATATGCTAGAATAGTGCCAACCCTAGCTTCACCAGAACCAGTATTAATCTCCCGTTACATCTGGGGATTAATCAGTGAGATTAGACATGTAGTAAAGGCAGCTAGACCACCAACCATAGAAGAAGCTATAGAACTAGCAAATACCTTGACTGATGAACTAGTACGTACACAAGAAGAAAACCAGAGGAAGAACCTAGCTCAGAAACTTACCCAAGAATTTCGCTACGGAAATTCCAACCATGGGAAAAATGTAGGTTCTACTTCTGCACCTTATTGTAAGGCCTGCAAGAAGAAGCATTCAGGAAGATGCTCCACATACTACAATTTATGCAAGATACCAGGACACAAGGAAGAAGACTCTAGGAAGAAACCTAGTAATGGAGTATGCTTCAATTGTGGAGAAAAGGGACATATCAAGCCGAACTGTCCAAAACTAGCTCTAGCCATGAACAACAAGACTACTAAGAATGCTAGGGCATTTGTTCTGACAGCCGAAGAAGCTAAGATGATTCCGGACATGATTGCCGGTACGTTTTTAGTTAATGATGTTTTTGCTAAAGTATTATTTGACTCTGGTGCGAACCAAAGTTTTATTAATACTTCATTTTGCAAAATTCTCAACCAACCATTAACTAAACTTCAACAAGAATGTCTAGTAGAGACAGCAAATGGGGAATCCATTAAGATTACTGAGATCTTTCAGGGAGCAAGAATAGAAATTCTAAAACATAATTTTATTGCTAACATTTACCCAATGAATCTGGCTGGATTTGATATTGTATTAGGAATGGATTGGTTAGTAGCCAATAAAGCCAGTATTCTATGTGATCAAAAGTCAATCCAAATAAGTTCACCAAAGGGTGAAAAGATCACAATCAAAGGGAATAAGCCATCTTGATCCATGAAATTCATCTCTGTGATGAAAACTGCAAGTTGTGCAAGAAAAGGATCCCTAGTGTATATGATTTCCATAATCATTAATGCTAAAGGAAAAGAATTGAAAAATATTCCACTAGTATCTCAATTCTCAGATGTTTTCCCAGAAGAATTACCAGGACTAACGCTAGATAAGGAAGTTGAATTCAGAATTCATCTGCTACCAGGAACAACACCGATTGCCAAGGCACATTATCGTTTGGCACCAGCAGAAATGCAAGAACTAAAGAAACAATTGGACGAACTTCTGGAGAAAGGATTCATACAGCCAAGTTCATCACCGAGGGGAGCACCAATCTTGTTTGGCAAAAAGAAAGACGGGTCAATGCGTATGTGCATTGATTACCAAGAATTGAACAAAGTCACGATTGAAAATCGGTACCCATTATCGAGAATCGATGATCTGTTTGATCAATTGCAAGGAGCTCGATTTCTCTCAAAGATTGATTTACGCTCAGGATATCATCAATTAAAGGTACAGGAAGAGGACATTCCTAAGACCGCCTTCAAAACAAGGTATGGCCATTATGAATTTACCGTCATGCCATTTAGTTTAACCAATGCCCCAGCCGCATTTATGGACATGAGGAACAGAATATGTAAACCATATCTGGATAAATTCATAATAGTTTTTATAGATGATATTCTCATTTACTCTAAAAGTAAAGAGGAACATGCAGCGCATCTACATGGACTCTTAAATTTGCTAAGAAAAGAAAAGCTTTATGCTAAATTTTTGAAATGCGAATTTTGGTTAGAAGAAGTGCAATTTCTTGGACATTTAGTTAATCATGAAGGAATTCATGTGGATTCCACAAAGATTGAGGCAATTACTAAATGGAAAATACTTGAATCACCAACGGAGGTGAGAAGTTTTCTAGGACTAGCCGGTTACTATAGACAGTTTATCCAAGATTTTTCTAGAATAGCCATTCCCTTAACCAAATTAACCTGTAAATCTCCTAAGTTTGAATGGGGACCAAAACAAGAAGAAGCCTTTAGAATTCTTAAGCAATGATTAACCAACCCACCCATACTAGCGTTACCAGAAGGAACTGAAGACTTTGTACTCTATTGTGACGCTTCTAAGTTAGGTTATGGATGTGTGTTGATGCAACGTCAAAAGGTTATAGCCTATGCATCCAGACAACTTAAGAATCATGAAGAAAACTATACGACCCATGATTTAGAGTTAGGAGCTATAATTTTTGCCCTTAAGATTTGGAGACACTATTTATATGGAAATAAATTTATAGTCTTCACAGATCATAAGAGTTTAAAGTAAATTTTTGGGCAAAAAGAGTTAAATATGAGACAAAGACGCTGGATGGAAATTCTTAGTGATTACGATTGTAATATCCAGTATCATGCAGGAAAGGCTAATGTAGTAGCTGATGCTTTAAGTCGAAAGTATCACGAAAAGCCAAAAAGAGTACGTTCTATTAAATTAAATTTGCAGATAGATTTAAAAGAACAAATTAGAGAAGTACAAGAATCAGTAATCAAGGACGATACTAAAAAATTGAAAGGAATGCTTAAGGAATTAGAACGAGGAACAGATGGAATTTAGATATTCCTTAAGAAAAGGATTTGGATACCCAAACAAGGAAACTTTCGCCACCGAATATTAGAAGAAGCCCATAAGTCTAAGTATACGATACATCCTGGAAGTGATAAAATATATCAGGACTTAAGAAAGAATTTTTGGTGGATAGGAATGAAAAAGGATATAGCAGCTTATGTTGCCAAGTGCCTAGCTTGTTCACAAGTTAAAGCTAAGCATCAGAAACCCTTAGGGTTATTGCAGCAATTAGAGATGCTTGTATGGAAATGGGAATTGATAACAATGGACTTTGTTACCAAATTACCCAAGATACGAAAAGGTAATGATACAATCTGGGTGATTGTAGATAGGTTAACCAAGTCTGCTCATTTCTTACCGATGAAGGAAACTTTCAGTATGGAACAATTAGCCAAGTTGTATGTAAATGAAATAGTTTCATTACATGGAATTCCTTTATCTATTGTTTCTGATAGAGATAGCCATTTTACTTCTCATTTTTGGACTAGTTTCCAAAAAGCAATGGGAACCAAGTTAAATCTAAGCACAGCTTATCATCCTCAAACGGATGGACAAAGCGAAAGGACAATTCAGACAATGGAAGATATGCTTAGAGCTTGTGTAATTGATTTCGGAGGAAATTGGGATGATCGTTTACCATTAATAGATTTTTCCTATAATAAAAGCTATCATACCAGTATCAATGCTGCACCATTTGAAGCACTTTATGGACGAAAGTGCCGAACTCCAGTCTGTTGGGCAGAAATTGGAGAAAAGCAATTGTCTGGACCAGAGATAGTACAAGAAACAACGGACAAGATTATTCAAGCCAAGGAAAGACTAAAAGAAGCATGCGATCAACAAAAGAGTTATGCAGATAACAGGCGAAAGCCATTGGAATTTCAAGTAGGAGACAAGGTGTTATTAAAAGTTTCTCCTTGGAAAGGAGTAGTCAGATTCATCAAAAGGGGCAAGCTAAACCCCAGGTATGTTGGACCTTTTGAGATTATTAAAAGAATAGGACCTGTAGCATATCAGCTACAACTGCCAGAGGAAATGGCAGGGATACATGATGTATTTCATGTATGTAATCTCAAGAAGTGCTTAGCCGATGAATCATTAATAGTATCTCTTAAGGACATAGAGGTAAATGAGAAACTTAAGTTTGTAGAAAGGCCTCTACAAATTGAAGACAGGAAAGTCAAGAATCTCAAACACAAGAGATTAGTTTTAGTCAAAGTAAGATGGGATTCCAAGAGAGGACCAGAATACACTTGGGAGCTTGAGTCAGAGATGTAGAGGAAATATCCACACCTGTTCCAGTAGACCTCAAGGACGAGTTCTAAAATAAGGCGGGGAGGATATAACAACCCTTCTAAATATATCCTAAAACAATTATAGCACCCCTACACGTCCTAAATACACCCCGTATACGAGAAACGGCCCTAAATACCTTTCATTTTATAAAAATTAAATAAAAAACAAAAATAAATGGTCTCTGGCGGGGCGCGACACAAACCCGAAGGTCCGTCACGGGCCGCGACTCGCTGACACCCTGCGGCACCCCAGCCTGCCACGTGTCCCCACTCGTGTCCAAGCTATGTCGTGACTGATCAAACCTAGGCCCTACCATATCTAGCTCGCGGGCCGCGAAGGACGACCCTTAGTTGGTCGCGGGGCTCGAGAAACCAGTGATCAGGCCCTATAAATTAGGAGCATCGGCATTCATTTTCCGTCGCTCACAATTCAAATTTCTCTCTCAATTCTGAATAGTATAAGTAATTCCCGGGTATAATACCCCCCTAATTAGCGAAGCTCTGCCTCGTTGTAAGTATTAGAACCCCCGGTTACATATTAGATACGCTGCCCGATTGATCTAGTGCTCCGTAACGACTGTCAAGGCTCTGCCCGACGTAGTCGTTGGAGTTCTGTCTCGGGGAGGGTATAACTAATGTAAATTGGGTTATTATAGTAACGCGTGTGCATTGTTTAATTAATAGATTATAACCAGGAAGTCACAAGGAAAATACCTAAATTAGCAATGTGAGTAATCCTTCTTTTTTGTAAACTGTTTTTACAAAACCTCAATTGTTTTACATTATAATTAACAGTGATTGAGTATTTGTAATTCTACAATTATCGTCGGTATGTTGGGGTTTTGTATACAAAATTTGTTACTACAGTGTGAGTAGTAACATGACCACCAGTCAGGATTGACAGTGCCATGGGTGGTAATTAAAGTAGAAATATAAAAAAATATAATTGCGAGATCGCCCTCAATGTTGTAAAATGGCAAAAAGCTGTCTTGATTAAAAGTGGAATTCACTCACCAGTATTTCCCACTAACAAATGTTTTTAAAATGTGTTTCAGGTAACAAAATGTGAAAGCCAAATAGAAGCCAGCTGGACAGCGCTGAAGGCTTGGAAAAGTGGCTATAAAAGTTACCTAAATAAAGAAGATGTTTTAATTCAATAAATTAGGGTTTATCCCTATAAACATGTTTGTAATAGAAACTTGGGTTTTCCCCATGTATTTACTATTATAAAAATGTGGTATTTTACTCTGATAAAATATTTCCTAACTACGGTCCTGATGTAAATTCCGCTGCCAAATTGATAAACACCGATACCATTGATACTGGCTCGCGGTCGCCTGTTCCCAAGAGATAGGGGCCGGGGGTTGCGACAGGTAGTCTCTTGGACTAACTCAGGTCCTATTAATTATTTGTCGCCTATTTCGCCCAGCATAGCAGAGATTGACATTTACGCCTATATAACGCTTCAAATGGAGCAACTTTAATACTCGTGTGATAACTGTTGTTGTATGAGAACTCCACTAAAGGCAAGTGAGTGTCCCAATTTTTTCTAAAATTCATCACACAAGCACGAAGCATGTCCTCTAAGGTTTGAATCGTGTGTTCACTTTGGCCATCAGTCTGAGGATGAAAGGCCGTACTTAGATCTAAACGAGACCCAAAAGCCTTTTGGAATGATTTCCAAATTCTTGATACGAATTGACCATCTCGGTCGAAGATTACTGAAATAGCCACTCCATGCTTTGCCCCACGATTTTCTTTAGAAAAAGTTCAGCGAATTTCTCAATCTTGTCTTTCTTGCATATCGATAAGAAGTGGGCTGACTTGGTTAATCGGTCGATGATTACACAAATCATGTCATGACCGCGAGAAGTCCTGGGTAATTTAGTTATGTAATCCAAGGAAATTTGTTCCCATTTCCAAGTGGGAATCTCAGGTTGTTGTAACAATCATGAAGGTTTCTGGTATTCGGCCTTAATTTTTGCACATGTTAGACACTTTTCCAACATACGTTGCAATCTCTCCATTGATATTAGGCCACCAATAAAATTCTTTGAGATCTCGATACATTTTATCCGCTCCGGAATGTATCGAGTATTTTGAACTTATGGGCTTCATCTAGGATTAGGTTTCGTAAATTGCCAAAATGAGGAACCCAAATTCTGTTTGTGAAGTACAAAGCTCCATTCTCTTTCGGTTCTAGATGCTTTTCCATGCCTCTAAGCATTTTCGCTTTAAGGTTTCCTTCCTTTAATGCTTCTCGCTGAGCGTCAAGAATTTGAGAAGTGAGGTTATTGTGAATAGTGAGTCCTAATGAACGTACACGAAGAGATTTCACTTGTTCCTTTTGAATCAAAGCATCCGTGACAACGTTCACCTTACCCAGATGGTATTTGATTTTCACAATCATAGTCATACAACAACTCAAGCCAACGCCTCTGGCGCATATTTAACTCTTTCTGGTTAAATATATGATGAAGACTTTTGTGATCGATAAAGATTGTGCACTTGGTGCCATACAGATAACGACGCTAGATTTTTAACGCGAATATCAATGCACCTAGCCCTAGGTCATGTGTGGTATAATTTTTCTCGTGAACTTTCAACTGGCAGAATGCGTATGCGATAACCTTCTCTCGTTGCATCAATACACATCCTAAACCTTGACGTGATGCATCACAATAGACTACAAAATTGACATTGCCATCCGGAAGTGATAAAATCGGTGCATCACAAAGCTTATCCTTAATCATTTAAAAAGGTGTCTCTTGCTTTTCTACCCAATCGAACTTCTTATCTTTCTGAGTGAGGGGGGTTAATGGTTGAGTACTTTGAAAAGTTCTCAATGAATCTCCGATAGTAACCTGCCAATCCTAGAAATTGGCGTACTTCGGTGGGGTCCTTTGGTGCATTCCAATTCTTGATGGCTTCTATTTTTGATGGGTCGACATGTATGCCTTTTTCGTTGACTACATGTCCGAGAAATTAGACTTGGCCAAGCCAGAATTCGTATTTGGAGAACTTTGTGTACAGATTCTCCTTCTTTAACAGCTCAAGAATGGTTCGAAGGTGATGTTCGTGATCCTTCTTGTTTCGTGAATATATTAGTATGTCATCGATGAATACTATTACGAATTTATCAAGGTACGGCTTGCACACACGGTTCATAAAGTCCATGAGCACCGCCGGTGCATTTGTTAAGCCAAACGACGTAACAAG
Source organism: Helianthus tuberosus (assembly GCA_030545235.1). Lineage (NCBI taxonomy): Eukaryota > Viridiplantae > Streptophyta > Magnoliopsida > Asterales > Asteraceae > Helianthus > Helianthus tuberosus. The sequence goes on from CM060383.1 coordinate 57,517,249, forward strand.
GAACTCGTAGTGACCGTAACGAGTTCGAAATGCCTTTTTTAGGATACTTACTTCCTGGACTCTAAGCTGATGGTATCCTGCCCTTAAATTGATCTTCGAATAAAAGCTTGATCCTTGTAGCTGATCGAACAGGTCATTGATCCTTGGTAATGGATACCGATTCTTGATCGTGAGTTTGTTTAGTTCCCGATAGTCTATACACATTCTGAAGCTTCCATACTCCTTCTTTACAAATAGAACTGGAGTTCCCCAAGGTGAGAATCTTGGTCTAATGAAACCTTTGTCCAACAACTCTTGAAGTTGTATGGACAACTCTTTCATTCCCGAATGAGCTAATCGGTAAGGAGATTTTTGCTACGGGTGCAGCTCCCAGAATCAGGTCTATGTGGAATTCGACTTGTCCTTGTGGTGGTATTCCCGGCAAGTCTTCTGGAACGACTTCAGGGAATTCCCTTACAATAGGGATTTCCTCAAGCTTTGGCTCCTTGGATTTCTTGTTAACGACGTGTGCTAAGAATGCCACGCATCCTTTCCGCAAACACTTTTGGGCTTTCATACAAGAAATAATTCGTAAGGGCATTTTTTTTTGTCACCATGAACAAGAAGTGTTTCGTTATAAGGAAGGGGATTTCGAATGATTTTGTCGCAACACACGACTTCGGCTTGGTTGTTGGATAGCCAATCCATTCCAATTTCAATATCAAAACTACCTAATTGAACGGGCATTAGGTCGATTTTGAACTTTAGTTTGCCAAGTGTTGCAACCCCCGGCCCCTATCTCTTGGGAACGGGCGGTCGCGAGCCAGTATCAGTGGTATCGGTGTTTATCATTTTGGTAGCGGAATTTACATCAGGACCGTAGTTAGGAAATATTTTATCAGAATAAAATACCACATTTTTATAATAGTAAATACATGGGAAATTCCCAAGTTTTCATTACAAACATGATTTTAGGGATAAACCCTAATTTATTGAATTAAACCATCTTCTTTATTTAGGTAACTTTTATAGCCACATTTTCCAAGCCTTCAGTGCTGTCCAGCTGGCTTCTATTTGGCTTTCACATTTTGTTACCTGAAACGCGTTTTAAAAACATTTGTCAGTGGGAAATACTGGTGAGTGAATCCCAGTTTAATCAAAATAGGTTTTTATCATTTTACAGTATTGAGGGTGATCTCGTAATTTTATTTGTTTCCAATTCTTACTTTAATTACCACCTACGGCACTGTTAATCCTGACTGGTGGTAATGTAACTACTCACAATGTAGTAACAAATTTTGTATACAAAACCCCAACATACCGACGATAATTGTAGATTTACAAATACTCAATCACTGTTAATTATCATGTAAAATAATTTGAGGTTTTGTAAAAACAGTTTACGAAAAGCATTTAGAAAGATGATAAACTCACATTGCTAATTTAGGTATTTTCCTTGTGACTTCCTGGTTATAATCTATTAATTAAACAATGCACATGTGTTAGTATAATAACCCAAATTTACATTAGTTATACCCTCCCCGAGACAGAACTCCAATGACTACGTCGGGCAGAGCATCGATAGCCGTTACGGAGCACTAGATCAATCGGGCATCGTATCTAATACGTAACCGGAGGTTATGATACTTACATCGAGGCAGAACTTCGCTATTTTAGTGGGTATAATACCCGATATAATTCTAATACTTCAGAACTGAGAGAGAGAGAGAGTTCGAAATTTGAGCGACGAAAAATGAATGCCGATCGATCCTATTTATATTGCCTGATCTCGACTTCCTCGCACCCCATGAAAGAGAGCACAAGGGTCTTTGTCGGATCCCCCGCCCCTGTCTCCCGGGAACGGGCGGCCGCGAGCCAGTCTCGGTGGTATCGCGTGATTTATCATTTTGGCAGCGGAATTTACATCAGGACCGTAGTTAGGAAATATTTTATCAGAGTAAAATACCACACTTTTATAATATTAAACATAGGGGAAATTCCCAAGTTTCCAGTACACACATTTTCATAGGGATAAACCCTATTTTATTGAATTTAAAACATCTCTTTAATTAGGTAACTTTTATAGCCAGTTTTCCAAGCCTTCAGTGTTGTCCAGCTGGCTTCTATTTGGCTTTCACATTTTGTTACCTGAAACGCGTTTAAAAACATTTTGTCAGTGGGAAATACTGGTGAGTGAATCCCAGTTTAATCAAGTTTAAATAAAAACCATTGTACGTATTCAGGGCGGTCGCGCAACTACATTTGTTTCCATCTATTCAATTACCACCCACGGTACTGTCAACCTGACTTGTGGTCGTTACTCCTCGCAGGGTAGTAACAAATTTTGTATACAAAACCCCAACATACCGATGATAAACCCCAACTACGTCGGGCAGAACCTCGACAGCCGTTACAAAACCCTGGATTAATCAGGCAGCGTATCTAATACGTAACCGGGGTTATGATACTTACAACGAGGCAGAACTTCGTTGTTTAGGGGGGTATTATGCCCAGAAATAGCTTACACTATCAGAAATTTCGAGAGAAAAAGGAAATGAGCGAATTCGACTGAAGGCTCGAGCTCCCAATTTATAGGAGCTGATTTTGGTTTTGTCGCGCCCCGCGTAAGATGTAGCCAGGGGCTACGTGGCCCGCGAGGGCAGCTAGGGTAGGCCCTAGCTTGTCCGACTCAGCCCTAGCTTCGACACGCTGCACAACACGTGGCAGCACCGGGTGTCGCCCTGACTTGAGCTGTCGCGGCCCGCTTAGGTGGTAGCCAAAGGCTACGCACCCCGCGAGAGACCATTAAAACTTGTTTTTAATTAATTTTTATAAAAATAAAATATTTGGGTGCTGTTTTCGTATACGGGGTGTATTTTAGGACTTATTGGGATATTTTAATTATATTAGGGGTGTTGAAAATTTTAGGAGGGTTGTTATATTCTCCCCACCTTGTTTTAGAGCTCGTCCTAGAGATCTACTGGAATAAGTGTGGATATTTCTTTTGCATTTCTGATTCAAGCTCCTATGTGTACTCTGGTCCTCTTTTGGATTCCCATTTCACTTTGACCATAACCAATCTCTTGTGCTTAAGATTCTTGACTTTCTTGTCTTCAATCTGTAGAGACTTCTCTAAAATTTTAACTGCTCATTTACCTCTATATCCTTAAGAGGCACGACTAACGATTCATCAGCTAAGCATTTCTTGAGATTAGATACATGAAACACATAATGTATTCCTGCCATTTCCTCTGGCAGTTGTAGCTGATAACTACAGGTCCTATTCTTCTAATAATTTTCAAAGGTCCAACATACCTGGGGCTTAGCTTTCCCCTTTTAATGAATCTGACTACTCCTTTCCAATGAGAGACTTTCAATAACACTTTGTCACCTACCTGAAATTCCAAGGGTTTTCGTCTGTTATCGGTGTAACTCTTTTGTCGATCACGTGCTGCTTTTAGTCGTTCCTTGACTTGAATGATCTTGTCTGTTGTTTCTTGTACTATCTCAGGTCCAGATAGTTGCTTTTCTCCAATTTCTGCCCACCAGACTGGGGTTCGGCACTTTCGTCCATAAAGTGCTTCAAATGGTGCAGCATTGATACTTGTGTGATAACTGTTATTATAAGAAAATTCTATCAATGGTAAATGATCGTCCCAATTACCTCCGAAATCAATTACACAAGCTCTAAGCATATCCTCCATTGTCTGAATTTTCCTTTCACTTTGTCCGTCCGTTTGAGGATGATAAGCTGTGCTTAGATTCAACTTGGTTCCCATGGCTTTTTGGAAACTTGTCCAAAAATGAGAGTTAAAACGGCTATCCCTATCAGAAACAATTGATAAAGGAATTCCATGTAATGAAACTATTTCATTTACATACAATTTAGCTAACTGTTCCATACTGAAGGTTTCCTTCATTGGTAGGAAATGAGCTGACTTAGTTAGCCTGTCTACAATCACCCAGATTGTATCATTACCTTTCCTTGTCTTGGGTAATTTGGTAAAAAAAATCCATTGTTATCAATTCCCATTTCCAAACAGGCATTTCTAATTACTGCAACAAACCTGAGGGTTTCTGATGTTCAGCTTTGACTTGTGAACAGGTTAAACATTTAGAAACATAAGCTGCTATATCCTTTTTCATTCCTATCCACCAGAAATTCTTTCTTAAATCTTGATACATCTTATTACTTCCCGGATGCATCGTATACTTAGACTTATGGGCTTCTTCTAATATACGGCGGCGTAGGTTTCCTAATTTAGGTATCCACACTCTTTTCTTATAGAATCTCCAAATTCCATATATTCCTTGTTCTAATTCCTTAATCATTCCTTTCAATTTCTCAGTATCATCCTTGATTACTGATTCTTGTGCTTTTCTAATCTGTTCGTTTAAATCTACTTGTAGATTTATCTTAAGAGAACGTACTCTTTTTGGCTTCTCGTGATACTTTCGACTTAAAGCATCAGCCACTACATTGGCCTTTCCTGCATGATACTGGATATCACAATCATAATCACTAAGCATCTCCATCCAGCGTCTTTGTCTCATATTCAATTCCTTTTGCCCGAAAACATACCTTAAACTCTTATGGTCGGTAAAAATGGTAAACTTACTACCGTATAGGTAATGTCTCCAAATCTTAAGGGCAAAAATTATAGCTCCTAATTCTAAATCATGGGTTGAATAATTTTCTTCATGATTCTTAAGTTGTCTGGATGCGTAAGCTATAACCTTTTGACGTTGCATTAACACACATCCATAACCTAACTTAGAAGCATCACAATAGACTACAAAGTCTTCAGTTCCTTCTTGTAACGCTAGTATGGGTGCATTGGTTAGTCTTTGCTTAAGAATTCTAAATGCTTCTTCTTGTGTTGGTCCCCATTCAAACTTAATGGATTTATAGGTTAACTTAGTTAAGGGAATGGCTATCCTAGAACAATCTCGAATAAATCTTCTATAATAACTGGCCAATCCTAAGAAACTTCTAACCTCAGTTGGTGATTCGGGGGTTTTCCATTTAGTAATTGCCTCGATCTTGGTGGGATCTACATGAATTCCTTCATGATCAACTAAATGTCTAAGAAACTGTACCTGTTCTAACCAAAACTCACACTTCGAAAACTTAGCATAAAGTTTTTCCTTCCTTAATAAACTTAGAAGTGCATGCAAATGCTTTGCATGTTCCTCTTTACTCTTAGAGTAAATGAGAATATCATCTATAAAGACAATTATGAATTTGTCCAAATATGGCTTACATATTCGGTTAATCATGTCCATAAATGCAGCTGGGGCATTGGTTAAACCAAATGGCATGACAGTAAATTCATAATAGCCATACCTTGTTCTAAAAGCGGTCTTAGGAATGTCCTCTTCCTGAACCTTTAATTGATGATATCCTGACCGTAGATCGATTTTGGAGAAAAATCGAGCTCCTTGTAATTGATCGAACAGATCATCGATTCTCGGTAGTGGGTACTGATTCTTAATCGTGACCTTGTTTAATTCACGGTAGTCAATGCACATATGCATCGATCCGTCTTTCTTTTTAACGAATAAAATTGGCGCTCCCCATGGCGATGAACTTGGTTGTATGAATCATTTTCTCCAACAATTTATCTAACTGTTTCTTTAATTCTTGCATTTCTGCGGGTGCCAAATGGTAAAGTGCTTCGGCAATTGGTGCTGTCCCTGGTAACAGGTGAATTCTGAATTCGACTTCTCTGTCTGGCGGTAGTCCTGGTAGTTCTTCTGGAAATACATCTGAATACTGAGATACTACAGGAATATCTTTTAGTTCTTTTCCTTTAGTGTTAGTGATTATGGAAATCAAATACACTAATGACCATTTTCTTATACAACTTGCAGTTTTCATCACAGAGATGAATTTCGTGTGTCTAGATGGTTTATCTCCTTTAATTGTGATCTTTTCACCCCTTGGTGAATTTACTTGGATTGACTTTTGATCACATAAAATACTGGCCTTATTTGTTACTAACCAATCCATTCCTAACATAACATCAAATCCTTCCAGATTCATTGGATAAAGGTTTGCACTAAACTTTTGATTTAAAAATGCTATTCTTGCTCCCTGCAAGATTTCAGAAATCTTAATGGTTTCCCCATTCGCTGTTTCTACTAGACATTCTTGTGGGAGTTTAGTTAATGGTTGAGTGAGTAATTTGCAAAATGAAGTATTAATAAAACTTTGGTTCGCACCAGAGTCAAATAATACTTTAGCAAAAACATCATTAACTAAAAACGTATCGGCTATCACGTCCGGAATCATCTTGGCTTCATCTACAGTCAGAACAAATGCTCTAGCATTTTTCGGGTTCTTGTTGCCTATGGCTGGAACTAGTTTCGGATAGTTCGGCTTGATGTGACCTTTTTCTCCACAGTTGAAGCACATTCCATTGTTAGGTTTCTTTCTGCAATCTTCTTCCTTGTGTCCCGGTATCTTGCAGAAATTGCAGTAAATGGAGCATTTTCCCGAATGCTTTTTCTTACAGGCTTTGCAGTATGGTGCAGAGGTAGAACCTACATTTTTCCCACGGTTGGAATTTCCATAACGAAATTCCTGGGTAAGCCTTTGAGCTAGGTTTCTCTTCTGGTCTTCTTCTCGTGTACGTACTAACTCATCTGTCAAGGTGTTTGCTAATTCTACAGCTTCTTCTATAGTTTGAGGTCTAGCCGTCTTGACTACATGTCTAATTTCACTGATTAATCCCCAGATGTAATGGGAGATTAAGACTGGTTCAGGTGATGCAAGGGTCGGCACTATTCTAGCATATTCAAAGAATAACGTAGTGTATCCCTTACTATCCACTCCAGTCATCCTAAGGTTTAAGAATTTGTTTGCTATCTGTTCTTTTTCATTGGGAGGGCAGAATTTCCTTTCTACCATGTTTTTAAATTCCTCCCATTCCATATTGTAAACCCTATCACTTCCCCTAGACTGGAGGATCATGTTCCACCATTCTAAGGCTGAGTTCTTAAACAGATTGGAAGCAAACATTATCTTATACTCTTCCGCGCACTTGCTTATTTTTAAGACTGCCTCAGTCTTTTCTATCCAGCGTAGAGCTGCAATGGCTCCTTCATTGCCCGAGAATTCTATTGGTTTACAAGACCAAAATTCTTTATAAGAACAACCATAAGACATGGTTCTTCTCCTTTTGGGAATGGGCATTTGAAGTATGGGTCCATTGTTCACGCTGTTTTCTGGTTCAGTTGGTCGTTTACTATCACGGTTACTTTTATTATCAGCGTCCCTAACATTTTGGATAATAAATGGCATTGCATCTATAATTCCTTGTGCCATTATGTGTTGGATGGCACTGTTATCCACTTGATTTCCATTGTCATTGTTGTTCTGATTATCGTGATTCGGATTATTGTCATTCTGGTTTTCCGGGTTTTTATCCGGATTCTCTTGATTCACTTGGTCAGCCATCTGAATTTTAAACAATTACCAAATATTAATATCATAAATTAATATTTAATACAAACAATCACATAACATGCATATTGATCAAAAACGTCGAACATTGCGACTTACTCTTTATATATTATGCGTCTAGTACAAACTAGAACTGAAATTTAAAATTACAGTACTAGTAGGCATCACTAACCACGAGGTGGTCTATACTATGATAGATTTATCTTTTTTTTTTCTCAAACATGCACACATATTATTATATTATTATTATTACTACTACCTCCACCTTCACTGATATGGATTCATCCAGAAATCTATATTACGCTCGTCATACTTCCAGACGAGTCGTTCTCCTACCTGCCTCATCTTCTCACTACTTTCTAAAATTTCTTCTCCGAAGGTTCGGAGCTCTTGCACATTCTCTGCACTCATTGGGGGTGCAGGTTCTAGTACTGGGTTTGGGAACTGGGGCATGGGTTCTTGGTACGGGTATGGATTCTCTAGAATCTCCCTAATGTATGGGTCATTATCGTAGTAGGGATCTAGAGGGTCCAAACCTGGGTAAGCTGCTAAGTTTGGCATGGGTATGTCCTCTGGTATTGGGTAATGTTGCTGATAATCCCTATGGTCATCAAACCACGGGTCATAGTCTGGGTCAGCGGGATTAGGTGCTGGTATCCTAGGTATCTCAGCTGGGTTGAATTTAGGCATTGGGTTTTGGTTTTCTGGGTTGGCTTCAATTTCCATTGGCTGTACGGGAAACAGTGGTAAGGGCTGGGGTGCTATGAGTTGTTCAAGGTTAGGGTCTGCAGCTGTAGTTGCTAAAATATGGAAGTTTGCTAGACTCCTATTGAGCATATCCTGGGTGTGAGCATCTGCTTCTTTCTTAATGGCTGCTAAGGCTCGCTGCTGTTGTAACTTTTTCATCTTTTTCCGACGTTCATGCGCTCTTCTGCTGAACCATCCTCTTTTCTTAGAAGGGAATGGCTCTTCAGATTTGGCCTTGAACACGAATATCCCATCTTCATTGTCAGCCGAATACCCTGAGAGGGATGGCTGTGAAGAGGTGCCTTCGTCTCTAGGTGAGCTGGACAACTGACGGTAAGCGTCTGAAGGTCCTTGGTCGCTCATACTGTAAACTAACAAAGAGTCAAATAACACATAACAATAAAATACAGATATGCACGTATTTTCATAGTTTATTTCCTAACACTTTGAATAATATCTTAGTGTCAGCAGAACACTTCTGTGGCTGAATCAGTAGCTTAGCTCTGATACCACCTTCTGTCGCAAACCCCGCCCCCTGTCTCCCGGGAACGGGAGGCCGCGAGCCAGTCTTGGTGGTATCACGTGATTTATCATTTTGGCAGCGGAATTTACATCAGGATCGTAGTTAGAAAATATTTTATCAGAGTAAAATACCACGCTTTTATAATATTAAACATATGGGAAATTCCCAAGTTTCCAGTACAAACATTTTCATAGGGATAAACCCTATTTTATTGAATTTAAAAGATCTCTTTATTTTGGTAACTTTTATAACCACTTTTCCAAGCCTTCGGTGCTGTCCAACTGGTTTCTATTTGGCTTTCACATTTTGTTACCTGAAACGTGTTTAAAAACATTTTGTCAGTGGGAAATACTGGTGAGTGAATCCCAGTTTAATCGAGTTTAAATAAAAACCATTGTACAGTATTGAGGGCGGTCGCGCAATTACATTTGTTTCCATCTATTCAATTACCACCCACGGTACTGTCAACCCGACTTGTGGTCATGTTACTCCTCGCAAGGTAGTAACAAATTTTGTATACAAAACCCCAACATACCGACGATAATTGTAGAATACAAATACTTAATCACTGTTTAATGTAATTTAATTTAGGTGAGGTTTTGTAAAACAAATTGGAAAAAGGAGATTACTCACATTGCTGTCTTAGGTTTTCCTGTAGGGTTTCCTGGTAATTATCTATAATTTACACAAATGCACACGTGTTAGTATAATAACCCATTATTTATATTAATGATACCCTCCCAGAGACGGCATTCCAACGACTACGTCGGGCAGAACCTCGACAGCCGTTACGGAACCCTGGATCAATCAGGCAGCGTATCTAATACGTAACCGGGGTTATAATACTTAAAACGAGGCAGAACTTCGTTGTTTAGGGGGGTATTATGCCCAGAAATAGCTTACACTATCAGAAATTTCGAGAGAAAAAGGAAATGAGTGAATTCGACTGAAGGCCCGAGCTCCCAATTTATAGGAGTTGATTTTGGTTTTGTCGCGCCCCGCGTAAGATGTAGCCAGGGGCTATGCGGCCCGCGAGGGCAGCTAGGGTAGGCCCTAGCTTGTCCGACTCAGCCCTAGCTTCGACACGCTGCACGACACGTGGCAGCACCGGGTGTCGCACTGACTTGGAGCTGTCGCAGCCCGCGTAGGTGGTAGCCAAAGGTTACGTGCCCCGCGAGAGACCATTAAAACTTGTTTTTAATTATTTTTTATAAAAATAAAATATTCAGGTGCTGTTTTCGCATACGGGGTGTATTTTAGGACGTATTGGGATATTTTAATTATATTAGTGGTGTTGAAAATTTTAGGAGGGTTGTTATAGTCTTCGCGGCCCGCGAGCTAGGGGTGTAGGGTCTAGGGTTAGCCAGTCACCGATATAGCTTCGATGGATGGCAGGACATGTGGCACGCTATGGTTCCGCCTGGTGGCAACAGGTCGCGTCCCGCGACAGATTAAGTAAAGTCTGTCGCGCCCCGCGACAGACATATTTTATTATTTTTATTTGATTTTTTTTGTTAATTTTAAGGTATTTCGGGCCTACTTTTCGTATACGGGGTGTATTTTAGGACGTATAGGGACGTTCTAAATATTTTAGGAGGGTTGTTATATCCTCCCCACCTTGTTTTAGAACTCGTCCTCGAGGTCTACTGGAACAGGTGTGGATATTTCCTCTGCATCTCTGATTCGAGCTCCCAAGTGTACTCTGGTCCTCTTTTGGAATCCCATTTCACTTTGACTAGAACTAATCTCTTGTGTTTGAGATTCTTGACCTTTCTGTCTTCCATTTTAGAGGTCTTTCTACAAACTTAAGTTTCTCGTTTACCTCTATATCCTTAAGAGGTACTACTAATGATTCATCGGCTAAGCACTTTTTGAGATTACATACATGAAATACATCATGTATTCCTGCCATTTGCTTCGGCAGTTGTAGCTGATAAGCTACAGGTCCTATTCTTCTAATAATCTCAAAAGGTCTAACATACCTGGGGCTTAGCTTTCCTTTCTTAATGAATCTTACTACTCCTTTCCAAGGAGAAACTTTTAATAATACCTTATCTCCTACCTAAATTCTAGTGGCTTTCGCCTGTTATCAGCATAACTCTTTTGTTGATCGCGTGCTGCTTTTAGTCTTTCCTTGACTTGAATAATTTTCTCTGTTGTTTCTTGTACTATTTCGGGTCCAGACAGTTGCTTTTCTCCAATTTCTGCCCAACAGAGTGGAGTTCGGCACTTTCGTCCATAAAGTGCTTCGAATGGTGCAGCATTGATACTGGTATGATAGCTGTTATTATAGGAAAATTCTATCAATGGTAAATGGTCGTCCCAATTTCCTCCAAAATCAATTACACAATCTCTAAGGATATCTTCCATTGTTTGAATTATCCTTTCACTTTGTCCATCTGTTTGAGGATGATAAGCTGTGCTTAGATTTAACTTAGTTCCCATTGCTTTTTGGAAACTAGTCCAAAAATGAGAAGTAAAATGGCTATCTCTATCAGAAACAATAGATAAAGGAATACCATGTAATGAAACTATTTCATTTACATACAACTTGGCTAACTGTTCCATACTGAAAGTTTCCTTCATTGGTAAGAAATGAGCAGACTTGGTTAACCTATCTACAATCACCCAGATTGTATCATTACCTTTTCGTGTCTTGGGTAAGTTGGTAACAAAGTCCATTGTTATCAATTCCCATTTCCAAACATGCATTTCTAACTGCTGCAACAAGCCTGAGGGTTTCTGATGCTCAGCTTTAACTTGTGAACAAGTTAGACACTTGGCAACATAAGCTGCTATATCCTTTTTCATTCCTATCCACCAAAAATTCTTTCTTAAGTCCTGATACATTTTATCACTTCCAGGATGTATCGTATACTTAGACTTATGGGCTTCTTCTAATATTTGGCGGCATAAGTTTCCTTGTTTGGGTATCCAAATTCTTTTCTTATGGAATCTCCAAATTCCATATGTTCCTTGTTCTAATTCCTTAATCATCCCTTTCAATTTTTCAGTATCGTCCTTGATTAGTGATTCTTGTGCTTTTCTAATTTCTCATTTAAATATATCTGCAGATTTAATTTAAGAGAACGTACTCTTCTTGGCTTTTCGTGATATTTTCGACTTAAAGCATCAGCTACTACATTAGCTTTTCCTGCATGATACAGGATATTACAATCATAATCACTGAGAAATTCCATCCAGCGTCTTTATCTCATATTTAACTCCTTTTGCCCAAAAATGTACCTTAAACTCTTATGATTGGTGAAGACTACAAATTTATTTCCATATAAATAGTGTCTCCAAATCTTAAGGGCAAAAATTATGGCTCCTAACTCTAAATCATGGGTTGAATAATTCTCTTCGTGATTCTTAAGTTGTCTAGATGCATAGACTATAACCTTTTGACATTGCATCAACACACATCCATAACCTAACTTAGAAGCGTCACAATAGACTTCAAAGTCTTCAGTTCCTTCTTGTAACGCTAGTATGGGTGCGTTGGTTAATCTTTGCTTAAGAATTCTAAAGGCTTCTTCCTGTTTTGGTCCCCATTCAAACTTAACAGCTTTACAGGTCAGTTTTGTTAAGGGAATGGCTATTCTAGTAAAATCTCGGATAAACCGTCTATAATAACCTGCTAGTCCGAGAAAACTTCTCACCTCCGTTGGTGATTCAGGGACTTTCCATTTGGTAATTGCCTCAATCTTTGTGGAATCCACATGAATTCCTTCATGAATGACTATATGCCCAAGAAATTGCACTTCTTCTAACCAAAATTCGCATTGCGAAAATTTAACATAAAGCTTTTCTTTTTTCAGCAAATTTAGGAGTGCATGCAGATGCGCTGCATGTTCCTCTTTTCTCTTAGAATAACTGAGAATATCATCTATAAAGACAATTATGAATTTATCCAGATATGGTTTACATATCCTATTCATCATGTCCATAAATGCGGCTGGGGCATTGGTTAAACCAAATGGCATGACAGTAAATTCATAATGGCCATACCTTGTTCTAAAGGCGGTCTTAGGAATGTTCTTTTCCTGTACCTTTAATTGATGATATCATGAGCGTAAATCGATCTTTGAGAAAAATCGAGCTCCTTGTAATTGATCAAACAGATCATTGATTCTCGGTAATCGAGCCCCACGGTGATGAACTTGGCTGTATGAATCCTTTTTCTAGCAGTTTGTCCAACTATTTCTTCAGTTTTTGCATCTCTGTTGGTGCCAAACGGTAAGGTGCCATGGCAATTGGTGTTGTCCCTGGTAGCAGGTGAATTCTGAATTCAACTTCCCTGTCTGGCGGTAGTCCTGGTAATTCTTCGGGGAAAACATCTGAGAATTGAGATACTACGGGAATATCTTTTAATTCTTTTCCTTTAGTATTAATGATTATGGAAATCATGTACACTAGGGATCCTTTCCTTGCACAACTTGCAGTTTTCATCATAGAGATGAATTTTGTGGGTCTAGATGGCTTATTTCTTTGATTGTGATCTTTTCACCCTTTGGTGAACTTATTTGGATTAACTTTTGATCACTTAGAATACTGGCTTTATTGCTACTAACCGATCCATTCCTAGTACAATATCAAATCCAGCCAGATTCATTGGGTAAAGGTTTGCAATAAACTTATGTTTTGAAATTTGTATTCTTGCTTCCTGCAAGATTTCAGTGATCTTAATGGATTCTCCATTTGCTGTCTCTACTAGACATTCTTGTTGAAGTTTTGTTAATGGTTGGTTGAGAATTTTGCAAAATGAAGTATTAATAAAACTTCGGTTCGCACAAGAGTCAAATAATACTTTAGCAAAAACATCATTAACTAAAAACGTACCGGCAATCACGTCCGGAATCATCTTTGCTTCTTCATTTGTCAGAACAAATGCCCTAGCATTCTTAGTAGTCTTTTTGTTCATGGCTAGAGCTAGTTTCGGACAGTTTGGCTTGATATGTCCCTTTTCTCCACAATTGAAGCATACTCCATTACTGGGTTTCTTCCTACAGTCTTCTTCCTTGTGTCCTGGTATCTTGCAGAAATTGCAGTAGGTGGAGCATCTTCCTGAATGCTTCTTCTTACAGGTCTTACAATAAGGTGCAGAAGTAGAACTTACATTCTTCCCACGGTTGGAATTCCCGTAGCGAAATTCTTGGGTAAGCTTCTGGACTAGGTTCTTCCTCTGGTTTTCTTCTTGCGTACATACTAATTCATCAGTCAAGGTATTTGCTAGTTCTACAGCTTCTTCTATGGTTTGTGGTCTAGCTGCCTTGACTACATGTCTAATCTCACTGATTAATCCCCAGATATAACGGGAGATTAATACTGGTTCTGGTGAAGCTAGGGTTGGCACTATTCTAGCATATTCGAAGAATATAGTAGTGTAACCCTTGCAGTCTACTCCAGTCATTCTAAGGTTTAAGAACTTATTGGCTATTTGTTCTTTCTCATCGGGAGGACAGAATTTCCTTTCAACCATGTTCTTAAACTCAGTCCATTCAATATTATAGGTTCTGTCACTTCCCCTAGACTGGAGAATAGTGTTCCACCATTCTAGAGCTGAATTCCTAAAAAGATTGGAAGCAAACATGATCTTATCTTCTTCTGCACATTTGCTTATTTTTAAGACTGCCTCAGTCTTTTCTATCCAACGCAGAGCTGCAATGGCTCCTTCATTGCCATAGAGTTCCATTGGTTTGCAAGACCAGAATTCTTTGTAAGAACAACCATAAGATATGGTTCTTCTTCTTTTTGGGATAGGCAATTGAAGTAATGGTCTGTTATTATCGTTCACGCTATGACTTGGTTCAGTGTGTTGACGTTTACTTCCATTTGCAGATTTATTTTCTGCTTCTTTAACAGTCTTAATGATATATGGCATAGCATCTATAATTCCTTGTGCTACTATGTGTTGGGTAGCACTATTATTTATCTGGTTGCCATTATTATCGTTATTCTGGTTTTCCTGATTTGCTGCGTTGTCCATCTGGATTTATAAACATTTACCAAGTATTAATATTACAGAGCAATATTTAATGCGAATAATCACACAACAAGCATATTGATCAAAATCGTCGTGCATTGCGACATTTACTCTATTTTATATATTATGCATCTATTACAAACTGAAACTGGAATTTAAAATACAATACTAGTATGCATCAGTAGCTATTGGATTATCTATTTTAGTCAATATATATATACATATTGTTAATATTATTATTGTTACTACTAATGGGGGTCCATCCAATATTGCATTTTACGCTCGTCGTATTTCCAAACGAGCCTCTCCCCTATTTGCCTTATCTTTTCACTTTCATCTAACAACTCCTCACCAAAAGTGCGGAGTTCCTGCACATTTTCGGTACTCATGGGTGGTGCGGGTGCTTGTATCGGGTCAGGGTACTGGGGCATCGGTTCTTCGTATGGGTATGGGTTCTCTAGGATTTCCCTGATATATTGGTCATTATCCCAGTATGGATCTAGAGGGTCAAGGTTTGGGTAAGGTGCTACTGGGTTTTGTATGGGCTCCTCCTGTGGGTAGAGTTCTCGATAATCCCTATGGTCGTTAAACTATGGGTCATAATCTGGGGGATGGGGTGCTGGGACTCTAGGGATTTCGTTTGGGTTGAAAGCAGGTAAAGGAATCTGGTCTCCAGGGTTTGGTTCTATTTCCATGGGTTGAGTTGGGAACAAGGGTAGTGGCTGTGGTGCAATGATTTGTTCTAAGTTTGGGTCTGCGGCAGTGGTTGCTAATATGTGGAAATTGGCTAATCGTCTATTAATCATATCCTGGGTCTGGGCATTCATCTCCTTATTTGCAACTGCTAAAGCTCTCTGCTGCTATAACTTTTTCATTCTTTTCCTACGCTCGTGAGCTCCCCGACTGAACCATTCTCTCTT